>CM056993.1:82719791-84085258 GCA_029891345.1 Dryococelus australis
ATTTATATTAAACATAATACGAATTTTTAAAAAAGGAAGAAATTGTGTGTTGGTAATGCCCAGTAAGAAATAGTTCTTATGAAAAATATTGCTAAAGTGGCCGCGCACGAATTCGGTGCGTTGCCCTTCGGTGTAATTTTCTGGACTTAGATAAGATTACTTCTACTACAGGTTGGGAACATCAATGTTAAAAGTTCGGCAATCAAAATCTTCGCCACTAGGAAAGCACTCGTGTCGCATATGTACTACATTTTCTCTATTTCCTAGGTTAAAAAATCAGGATAACTGTAATAACCGTAAATCAAATATAAAATAATTTCGTAACTAATTAAAATATTTTTCGTTTATTAACATACTTGCCAAACTATCCCTTATGAAATATCGTTTTGTTCCTAACCTGAGAATAATAAGCCTTAACTTAGGTAAGCATTGTTTTCATGAGGCGGAGGAATATTCTGGAAGCAGAACTAGCAACACCGCTGCAGCAGGAAAAGTGTGAAGTAACGGTGAATGGACTACACCATAAACCGCGAAGAACGTGATGATATCATAGACTAAAGATGAGGTAGACCGCTTATTCGTCATCTGCGCATGTACCCAACATTGACCTACCCTAGTCCTACACAACTGTCAAAGTTACATATGGTCAACGGTGATGAACGTCTTTATTTATATCTTAATTTTTAAATGACAAGCACTATTATATTAATAAAATACATTTGCCATTTTGAATTTAATCCAACTTCATTACAAATTGGTTAGAGGAAGTATACATTCATCTCAAAGCATTTGTTTACGAATCAGTTTCCTAACCTAAAATCCAAACCACGCCATTTTCGCTAGACTTGTTGGCAGAAAAGCAGTACGATGTTGGGACACGTAGCTTGGTTGTGCGCAGACAGCGAGTACGGTCTACCTCATATTTAGTCTATGGATTATGAGGTGTACTGGTATACGAGATGTACTGGTACTCACATGGGGTGCCTCTCGTCGGGTATGTCCCGGTTGCTCGCGAGGCGGTCGCTCGCCTGCTGGTTGAACCTGTTGCGCGCGTACGGGTCCTCGCCGGCTCGCAACCCGCCGCGCTCCACATAGCCGCGCTCGTCGAAGTAGTTCCAGGTGACGCGCGGGTCGGGCTCCGCCAGCTGCGGCTGAGAGGCGGGCGCCTGAAGGCCCCCGGCCGCCGCCGCCGCTGCCTCCTCTACCGCCCCCGGGGGCAGCGGCGCCGCCACCGCGTCCTCCGTGCCCGGCATCGGGGCCGCCGAGTCCTTGAGGCGCAGCGCGCGATTCTCCTCCGGCACCTGCGAGCAACAACATCCCCGCGTCAAGCTCCTCCCTCCATCGCACATTCTGTATACACACCGCTATCACTTCTATAGGCTATTTACGGTAAAGTGAGCACATTGTGAAGCCCTCTTATTTGGAATAATAGTCTAAAAACATATTATATTGTAGCCTTAGACGTTAACGTTCGAGTCCGGTGAAAAGTACCTATACACTATGTTTATTACTTACATTGTAGCATTTATTTTATAAGGTGGTGGAAGGATAAAAAATGGCCGATAGGAAAAAAGTAACTTCACTCTAAGAAAATGTTTGGTATACTTCCTAAACTGAATAAAAAAAAATTTAACCCGCATATCGTATGGAAATAATACCACATATCTGGCTACAAATATGGAATATTTAGCGTCTCTACTATACAAACTTGGGGAAGTAAAAGTATGGAAAATAAACTTTTCAATTCGCAATTTCTCACTCTTCCTATACACTCTTATAGTAAATTTGCGAATTAATTCTTAGAGCGTAGGGTCTCAACAGTACTAGCTTTACAGTGAACAGCCTACGGTCTTTCTAATACCATGGCTATAACTAGGGGCACCTGTTTATTTCTCAAAAAAAGGATTTCAGGACATGTTGCGTTCCAAAACACTTCTAGTTCATAACCGCATTAGTGATTAAATCATTTGAATTGTGGTTACGCGTCTTATCTGTCTGCCCGCGAATCACGGACGGTCAATACCGGAAAAACGTATTCCGATTGGCCCACTGATATAACAGACTGTCTTCACACAAATACTAACGGCCAGTAGTCAAATGAAGTATATGCATAGGATACTTAAATCTAGCCTAAGCTTGAATATTTTCGCGAAAAACAGGTGGCCCTAGCTACGATGCATTCTCATTTCACTGGCCACATACCAGGGCCCAGCTTACGGGGCCTTCCTAGTTGCCTTGCCATTAGGTCTCTTTGTAAGTAGTCGTGTCTATTATAATTTTAAAAGAGTACGAAATATTTCTAAGTAATTTTTTGAACAGGAATGAAAGCCGATAGGCCTACTTTGTTGCCAGTTTGTAAATTTGGTTATTGAAACACAAATGTGGTTGTTGAAAAGTGTCAAAGTCGGCAAAACTCGCTGTAAATAGCCCTCTGTGAAAATAGCTATTCTTCTGTAACACAGTGTTTTAAACGACAGCGACAATGCTGCATCTTTTCTAAATAGTCTGCTGCGTTAAAACTCTATAGTCATCGCTTAGAATGCTGAGTAAACAGCACAAGCGAAGACTGTTTATGCTAATTTCCAACGCAATCGCAATGCCTCCTTATGGCCGGACCAGACCTTGAGGTGTATAAAATTTTATACTAGGGAGGTTCCTTAAGGCGATGGCATCCTCGTCATCTTGTGTTTGATTATATATTTCATAAAATGTAATATTAAAACTGAAACATTATTACGTACGTAGAAAGAGCACAAGACACCGGCGATAAAATGAAATTGCACCATGTACATGCAAGAGTGGCACAAGTGACACTGCACTTCCAGTGCTCCCCCCCCCCCCCTCTTTTACCCCGCCCACCTGGCCGGAAATATCAGTAGTTGTTTTGGCTGGCATCGTGAGCTGGAGTGCCACCAGAGTGGTGAACTTTGACAAACGGTGGGTTTATTGGTGGTACCGAGTTCGATTCCCGTACAGGGTATTTAATAGTTGTGTAATTGCATTACAAGAGTAATTACACATGCTGACTCGTCGGCAGTTGGAGAGAGACTGATGTATTGATCCATCGGGTTCTGGTTCAGAAGTGATGAGGTTGGGAGGGAGAAGTGTACCGGAACTGCAATGTCACTTGTGCCACTCTCACATGTGCAACGTGCAATTGCATTTTTTCGCCGGATTCATGTGCTCATTCTACTTATGCACAGTACTACTTTACAGAATTCCTGAAACCAGAGTAGACCGATGCCAATCAGTATTTTCTCATGGCATGAGAGACTTAAAAAGAATAAGTAAAAGTAGGTACGTAGTTGGGCTTAACGTCTCGTCGACCGCGAGGTCATTAGAGACGGTACAAGTTGCACTGGGAAGAGGGATTGGGGAAGGAATGGGAAGGAATCGGCCATGGCCTTTGTTAGGGTACCCATCCCAGCATTCGCCTGGAATGATTTCGGAAAACCATGGGAAACCGAAATCAGAATGGCCAGACCGGGAATCGAACCCGGGTCCTCCTGAATAAGGATCCAGTGAGTTATCACTGCTCGGTCAGGATAAGTAAAGACTTAATCTTTATTACGGTTACAGATAGAACAAAATCAACATGGACTTAATATTGAGTACTTGTATACGCTAGGCCTTGACTACCCTCGTTTTATACTGTCGCCTTATCGAATTGGGGACATCCTATCCATCTCGGATATTCTTACAAATGTCTGTAAACAATCTTCATTAACGGAAAACAAAAATCAAATCTTGACACGGCAGAGAGGACTACTTAACACAAGTTTGAACGTTGCACTGTTTCAGACACAAATATTTTCCCATGTGAGACACACGTTATTGAATAATGAGGGAAAATATAATTATACATGTGAAATTAATCACGTGAGAAAATAAGTTTGGTTTCGAAATGATAACTGCTAAGATGTTCTCTGTATGCCTTGACAAGCTGGTTTTTTAAATATTGAATCTGGAAATTGAATTATGGAGAAATATACGTAAAATCCAAGATGGCGGGGATAACCACCCCCTCGCCATTATCACACTATGGCGTGGTGTGCTGAACAAGCCAATTAAAATAAAATTTACAGTTTTAGAAAAATCAAGAAAGGGCAATTTTAAATCACAGTTTTCAGCCTAGTTTGTGAGCAAATATTTTGACGGAATGATACATTCCTTTAACGCGATATCTTACACCGTACTAATACGTGTAAATGTACGGTGTAAGAAATAACTCGACAGTGATGCATCGCGCTGATAAAATATTGTTCTCAAAGTTAGAGAAAAATACTATCTAGGATTGCCGTTTCTTAGTTTTCCTACGATCGCTTCCAAGAAACTGTCGATTTTTATCAGTGTATTTAGTGTTTATTCGTGTATAAAGCCTCTGAAGAGGATCCACGACATCCGTAAAGTCTACTCTTGTACTCGGGGGCGGAATGCAAATGGCTTGACACTCACCTGTGCATATCACGATCAAGGACAACCACACTATGGTTAATTGCTTGACACTCACCTGTGCACATCACGATCAAGGACAACCACACTATGGTTAATGGCTTGACACTCACCTGTGCATATCACGATCAAGGACAACCACACTATGGTTAATGGCTTGACACTTACCTGTGCATATTACGATCAAGGACAACCACACTATGGTTAATGGTTGCTTCCAAACAAAACTCAACTAAATCTATAAAATTACGCCAAAGGAACAGCGCACCGGATTCGTGTGCACTCATTTCAATAAAATTTTACAATAGGACTATTTCTTACTAGTCATCACCAATGCACCTATTTTATCACTGTTTTATTTGTATTAATTACAAGTTAAATACTATAATTTATAGTTTTGATATAAGTGAAGGTTAAATTTCACCAAAAGTTAGATACTTTTATGTTAACAACTACCAAACGCTTGTGATAACCTGACATGTTTAGGAAATAAGCTAACACGTCATACACATGTGATTTTTCAAAGGGTTAATTCAAAAAAAGTGCGATGAAACCGGGAACAGACTACACAGTGGCTATCGTTTTCTCTCTCCCCCACTACTTGTCTGGTTTACTTCATCTTGCTCCTGCATTTTACACCCTTTCCTTTAATCTCCTACAAGTTATTAATTTTGAAATTACGAGACCCATACGGAAAAAAAGTATACATTTAAAATCTTTCGTTAGTTTAATTAGTTTTTTTATGTTATTATATGTTATTTTCCGGCATTGCCATACTTTTTACCAACCATTATTTCATGTCGCAACGAAAAAATACGTAATGCGGTAAAAGCGTAACTTCCGACTCTAGAACAGTTTTTCAGATCTCACGGAGCTCAAATTGACGACAAATTCTTTAATTAATGTCATCACGTTTTCGGAAGCCAACACTGAAAAACCAATAAAAGGCAATGCCAGATAACGGTTGTTGTCAAATTCGTGAGTAAACATCATCTTGCATTGTAATAAAATGTAAACGTTACGGTGTAGGAAACAGCTCGACAAAAAATGCATTACTCAGGGTTAACATATGTTAAGGAAGTTTGGAAAACCTGTATTCGAGCATTGCCCTTTCTCAGATCTTCTATGCCAGCTTTCAAAAACTTGACTTCCTTCCATTAACCTATTTGGTGTTAATATATTCTTTCGGCAAACTAGGCTTCCTTCCACCACTCGAAATTACACGGTCAAATTTAGAAAACAAATACGTGTCTACAAAGAAAACTTTTACATTAGGCCAATGACAATTATTAATTTACTCTTATGTTAACAACTGAAAAAGATGCCAATTTCAAAGACCACCGAATTTGAACATTACCTATACAGCTAAAAAAAAAATGTAGAAACATTAAACTAATTTTCATAGTTCTGAACGAACGATTAACAGTTGGCAGTCAGTTCTCATATCAGGCGATATGTAGTCACGGGCAGCGACTGTTTTTCAAAAGTTGTTTTCAAGCAGCCTAATTAAAAGCGAAAATGCTACAGGCTATGACTCATTAAAAAATTTTTGAATTCAACTTAGGAAAACTTTTCCTACTGGTGAATGAAAATGCTTGAACGTAAACGATAATTTGTGTAATTTCAGTACAGTTGGGTGTGATTTACCATAACTAGTTACATGTCAACGTCTTATTGAAATGTAACGTTTGAATTGTTAATCAATGAAAAAGGGTTGTTCTTGTTCCAAATACGATAATGTAATAATTGGCGCGAAAGTAACATTTTACGCTTTTGATAGTTTCGCAGTCACTCGATCGAAGATAAAGCTGACGATGCCAGTATTTTTACTGTTTTCAAACGATTTTTTAAATATTTAAGTCACTGAATCTGGAAAATATAAACAACACATTATAAAATTAAAACTTTCTGTAGCTAATCTTTGTCTTGCTTCTTGAAGATTGTTTAAGCCATGAACTAGCGATTTTCTACAACTTGATAAATCTTGTCACTAATCTCAACGTAAAGAGTTCCTTCCCAGTTATTCACTCCTTTCAGACCAAACAGAAATTCTCGTATTAGAGGTAGATTTTATTATTTGATATTTTAACAGGTGCATTTTCGTATCTGCTGTTGGCCATGACTGAGTCAGAGAGAGGTTGAGAATGCAATTTTTTCTAAATTAATTCTGATTAAAAATCGAAGAGAGACACGTACAAACCATAGCTCGTCCGAGAACTGAAGTCGGGACCTTCGCTTATGCTGCAGATGTGGCCGGGTGGCAGGCGTTATAAGGCTTCAGAACTGGCTAGTCGCGTATACGTGGCCATTGTAGTAATAAGGGACGTAGCTAAACCATCTTACTTAGCCACATATCCATTTCATACGTAGTCGCTTAAGCTAGAGCGAGTATTTATGTAGAGTCCCAATGTCTGCGTAAAACTGCAAACAATCAGGTGTTGATTGTTAGCTCCATCCCACAAAACTTTGTTCGAATGATTATTAGCTGCATCTCATAAAATTTATCCCAGTTATCAATAGTTTCTTCTCACAAAAATTGGTTCCACCGTGACTGAGAAGTCAGTTTGAGCAACTGCTTGGATATGGGTCGTAACTAGATCGGTCGACAGTAAATTTTTTAGTGTCAGACTTGAAAGTAATATCCTTTTAAATGTATAGTTGGAACACCTGAACGCCATTAATTTGCAGAAGTGTCGTAATCCCAGCTACTTGGAAATGATCACGGAGTAGGGCTGACTTATCTCTCCGGAAGAAAAGAAGCAAGGACCAACCATCTTAAACCTTCTCGTACAGCAAATTAATTCATGTTCCATAAAAAAAAAGTAACAAGTTACGTAACTGTAAAGAAACGTTTAGCTCCTGGACATACATGTATGTAATGCCATTTCCAGAATATTTATTTATTTTTTGTTCAGTCCCACTGTTTTGACATGAATACTAAATATTTTTGGGTCAAGTAAAATCATCCAAGTATTTATTTTTTAGTTAACAACGGAAATTAAAAAGCTCTTATTTATGCAATTTCAAGACAGATGCAAGCATTGCCTTATATTTATAATTTCCGAAATAAGAGCGAGAAAATTTCTAAGCGGATTACAAAGGTATCATAAGGTAGCAACTGGCATTAAGTTTCCAAATAATATTACCTCATTCCTACAAATAATTGTAAGGTTGTTATTATTGGTGGAAAAATAAATAAATTGTGATTTACTCAAAAAATACTATGATGTTTGAATATTTTTACTTGTGTAGCCCCAAGTTATGTAGTATTTGAGAGAAATATAGAATAATGAATTATTGTCTGCACGCACTCGTTAGTCAGCCATCTAATTAGTTTTGTAGCTGCTACCGGCTGCGAATTCAATATAATTCATAGGTAATCAACAAAACTAAGAGGAAACCAGAGGAAAACACTGGTACCTCGATGAATTTGCGAGACAATAGTATTATTTCAGTGAATCCAATGTAACTGTTTTCACTACTATAGATCAATTTCCAATGACTAAATCATACCGTGGAAGAACGCCTAAACACTCGGTTTTAAAAGCAGGTCTACCGTTTTGGAGGGAAGTTCAGTTTTGCCGAGGTGGTGATCTTGGATATAATAGTGCAAGTTATGTACTACTAGACCAAGCCAAGCTTGCATCCGAGAATTACGGAAAATACACAAGATGACACCGTTATCTTCCTTGCCTCTAATCTTACTTACCCCCTTCCTCCTCCAGGGTAAGATAAACCACTCAGCTGCCGGTTTCAGATGGCTCGGTGACCATTAGCTGTGGAACAGCACTGAATAGTTCGCGTTGCCGTGTTTATGCTTCCGCGTGGACTAGCGTCTGTAGAGATTGCTTAAACTGATGTGGGTAGGTGTACACGCGCTCGCGCAGACAAATACCGTTATTGAATTTCCCGTACTCGCCGTTGTTCATCCCCTCTCAACAGTTACACTAGTACATCGAGTCTCGCCCCTCCCCGATTATACACTTGGCTTGGTCGAGTAGTACAGTATAAGCTATTCGCATTGAAGTGAGCACTTCTGAAAACCCTCTCATTTGGAATGATAGTCAACAAATGTATATTTATTTTAGCTTTATACGTTCAACTTCAGAGTGCGGTGGAATATACACACTGTGTTCGTCACTTGCATGGCAATAAAGGTGGTTAAATGATTAAAATTGGCTGAAAGGAATAAGTAACTAGGGCCTCAAAAGTGATCACTTAACCGTGAACAGCCTTAAGACCAGGCTTCACCATGCGTAGGCGTATAGGGAATCAAAGGCTAAATTCGGACAATGATCTCTCTGTCGTTTTTTGTGGTAGTATTTTCAACTAAAGATTTTTTGTTAGATATTGAACCCATGTAGATTTGTAAACCGTCCAGATTTGAATTTTTTTTAGTTTCAAATGTACGTTTTCATTGCTTATAAAGTTGTGACATTTTATAAATAATTACAAATTGCGTTAAAAATTTATAATTTGAATGGTTTACAAATGTAGATGCGTTCAATCTTAAACAAAAAAAAATTACTATCACAAAAAAGGACAGATCTTTGTCCGAATTTAACCTTCGATTACCTATACCCCTATGCATGGCGAGGCCTGGCCTTTTAATAGAACGCCAGCCTACTGACCGAATGGGATTTAGGTTCGAATCGCTGGTAAGGCATGCTAAGCTTTCAGTGGCCGGCGATCTTTCTTCCTGGTTCTATCCACAGTGTCCGATTAAAAGTTGCTCCCCCGCCAGGAGGCGGACACGTAGAATACGAATGTGACAGACATTACGGGTAACGCAGCATGTTTTCTCGCGAGAAACCCGGGGTGGGACGCACATAAAGTGTGACGCCGGTTCTTTCTCTCCCCCCCCCCCTCCCGGCCATTGCTTCCTCTTGTAAAGTCACAACCGTCCTTCCCCAAAGCCTGCTCTGTATGCAGCCCGCTATCTCTCGCCGATGTTTATTGCCGGAGACGGGGTTTGGGGGCGGGAGCGACGCCGCGGCGTCTAGACGCCGAGCGTCTGGCTACCAGCTAGCCGTGCCCGGAGACGACTGACGTGAACCCCTGGTTCTGGCGGTCTGACGGGCTGTCGCCATCGGTCGCACGTGTACAACACCACTGATATATATATATATATATATATATATATATATATATATATATATATATATATATATTTTAACTTTTCTTTTTTTCTTTGTGTTTTTTTTCCGCACGCCGACAGTCCGCTTTACGAGCACGACTATCCTCGCATCTATTACAGAGCACAAGGACGTGTGTCATAGCAGCCTTAAGAGTACATGGACACGGGCGACACTAACACCCACACCAAACACTTCATCGCCCCTACGGGTACGGCATGAAATGTTTCCGCCGGTGCGCTGTCCTACAACAGTGGGACTTCATTACGCGCGATGAACGACCACATATTAAACTACGTCCATATGGCTGTACTTTTCTCCTAGGCTCTTAAAATGAATTTCCCCCCCCCCCCCCCCCTAGTACGCGATTTTTTAAATACACTCAATAAGATGAAAGCAAACCGACACGGATCTAGAGAAAATATTTTATAAATTTTATGACGAAAAAGTGTACTTACAGAATATTTATTCACTGAAATACGTGTATACGTGCAAACAACGAGAGAATTATTTAAAAAAATTCAAGACTACTAACTCTTAACTCAGCTCCCGACTACCACCTTTCCTCCCGCCACCCAAGGTCGCGGAGGGATCTATCGTCACCTTCACTCCCCTACCACCTTTCCGGATTCTACGACATGTCGCTTCACATTATAGGCTGTTCACGGTAACGTGAGCACTTTTGAAAGCCCTGCTTAAGATCTAATTTTAGGCACGTTGTGTGTCCTCCCACCTTATATAAAATTGTCGTTGCCATGGGCCTCATCGCTTTCTTCATGCTTCGGTCAAGTGAAACTGAAAAATTATTACAAAAGCAAATATTTTAAAAGTCTATTAATTTCTACACTTCGACGCGTTAAAAAAAATAGACAGAAATCATTAGAAATAATTTAAGTCATCACAAATGGTTAGCTAACACTTGTTTTTAGACGTAAAAATATGGAGCAACTTTCCCCTCCACCGTTACCAAATTTACAGGGCACATGTCACTCAGTGCGCCCGTTAAAATATATGCAAGTAGAAGCAGTGACTTTTTTTCTACGGTTAAGTGCTAACTTAATCGCGAACAGCCTTTACACACATGCAGCAAGTCCTGTTCGTATATTCGAGTTTCGAGTCCCGGTCCAGCCACCTTCTATAATGCTTTCTACGGTTTCCCGAAACCACTTTAGGCTAATGCTGGGCTGGATACTTACCACAGACCATGACCGACTCCTTAAACGTTCCTTCTTCTCTGAGCAACTTGTTCGGTCCGTAATGACCTCGATATCGGCAAGATATCCACCTACCTTCATTCATTACACTGGACTTATTAACATCCCCGACCATGAAGCTCGTACAGCGAAACATTTTTTTTTGTCCTTTTATAAGAAAAATCCTTGGAAACCCATTTGCCAAGAAAATCCTTTGCAAATATTGAGAAGTGTACAGAAAATTACTCGCCCCCCCCCCCTTTTAGATAACAAATATAACGAATTAGTAACAGGGAATTGAAGAAAAAAAAAATTGCACTTCGCCAGCACGGGGATTATTAGAAGCTACACCCCCTGTATAATAGCCCGTATATTTAACCACAATACCAACCTGACTTACGATATGAGCGCTTATTTTTACTGCCAATATTGCTGCAAGTACATAAAAAATAATATTGAAGTTACACGGTTAAGAAGAATAGGTACATTTATTTATTTTTAAGAGTTCAGTTGTTGAGTTAAGAGATTTGGACGCCTCTTAGCAACGGGATACTAAGAGCCGATTTAAGAGTTCAGTGTAGATAGGAAACACTAACAAATAATGAATAACAGGTCAGGTTTTATTGCAATTGTCGTTTTATTATGATAATTTGATATTTTATTATGATAATTTGAGCTGTTTTAAGTGTTTTACGTACTTCAAACTTGCAATATTTTCCTTTTTGCCCGCAGCTACACTTTACATTACCAATAGTTTTTGCGCAAATAGCTATATATGGTTTTACGTTGTCGAGTGTACGCCATTTCGCTGAAGCTCGTGGATACGGCTCAGTATAGTACGAACATTTCCTAAGGTCTGTTACAAACACGGGTCCAGTAGTTTTACAAACGAGTAGTTTAAGAAAAAAAATCTTTGTACTGTTACAAGCATTTGTAAAATTACAAAGAATTTCTCAGTAAATATTACAATTTTTTTTAGAGTGTATGGAAGGAAATAAAGAGCTTACAAACTACAGTGATCTAAATCTGTATCTAAAAATAGCACAATTATTCACAACATACTTGGATTCCAATTCGCAATCTCTCGATCCGAAGTAACCTTAATGACCTCGGCCATGGAGCTCGTTGATCCAGGAATGTGTGCACTACAAAGGTATCTGAATGATCAACCGAAATTTTCCACTGATATAAAAGACGGCAAAGCAATAAATTTTGTTCAGTAACAAAACTACCCTCATGTTATACCCTCATGTTATAATATAATGAGATTTGATCCCAATGCTCAACTATACAGCTACATTAGAATAATAATAAATACCTTTTCAATGAATTTATATCAAATTAATATTGCAACAACGTTAAATATAAGGTTAATTTATTTAAACTTTGTTTCCTTATAGGAAATGATCAGAGAGCAGTAGTAACAGTGTCAATGAAAGTTTCCAAATTCGGACTTACTGCATCTGGCATAAGCTCTTCTGATTCTTTATCAATCACCGTAGAATAGTTTTATGAATTGCAGCGTATAGTGCTAGTTATGCTGACTTTGAAGCTAAGAAAGGTCAAGAACGTGTGTGCTTCCTTTTGAGAAATCTGGGATGGTTTGGATTGTAAGCAATCCCTTCTGGAAGACGGAAGAAAAAAATCAGGGTCTTACATAAATTCAATTTACAATGTACAAAAAATCATAATTACGTACAGTACTGTATTAAAAGTATTGTACAGCGTATCGCGCAAAAAAAGTAAACCATTGCAATGTACTATGAACTTTGAACACAATTACAAACTACTCAAATGTGCTCAGAACTAGTTTAAAATTCCATTTTAGAATTTCAGATATTTCCTTAGTTCCTGTTCGAATTTTCCCCTTTTCTGTGCTGTATCACACTCTTGTCCTGAAACCCCACAAGAACTAATTCTTTCCCCTCTCCATCCCCCTCCCACAACACACACACCGCCATCACCAGACACGTATAGTTCACTGTGCAAATGTAAATCTTAAACAAAAGAGGAAAATTAAAGTTCTGTTTTGATTCACGGTTAAAAAAACGATACTTCTGACCCGCTTCAGTTCCATTCCATGCAATCACACTCTCCTCGGATACAACTTCGCGAAGAAACTTCTCTCAAAAACACTAATGAGCGGAATAGCGAAGATGAGTTACCCTCATTAATTATGAAAAGAAAAACCATAAATAATTAATAAAGATGTTAGAATCTTTGGATAAGAGGTTAAAAACAATGATAAACTAAAACATCCTCTCTCTCTTTCTGTCTCTCATATATATGTGTGTGTCTGGGAGACTTTATATAGCGTAGTCTTGAGAGCCGATAAGGGTGAAGGGTGGTGACTATCGAGCAGCGCCAGGATGCAAGGGGCGAGTGGGTTGGTGAAGGGGGGGGGGGGGGAACGGGAACGACCAGCGGCATCGTACGGCACGATTCAAACCGTGCGAAAATCTGAGAACGACCCCGCCGAGAATCGCCATGGTGGGAGGCGAGCGCTCTAGCCGCTTCGCCACCGCATCCGCTATGCAAGCAATGACCAGCGGTTTCACGCATGTCTTTATACGCAGTTTTCTTTTTGCGAGCTCGTATTTGTACCGAGATACTACGAAAATAAAAACAATAAAACATACAATTTATATAGGCCCTATATGTATAGGCCCACATGTGTGGAAATGTCAAATTGTTTTTAGGAATTGTGCCTTTCAGCTATTCCCTGTAGCCTACCTTGTTTATTTTCAAGGCATTTTTGAAAACATGATTACAAGAGCAGTAAGTAGACAAATGAAAAATTGGCATCAAACACTCGTTATAAGGTAGATACGACGTTAAGATACTGGGTCATCTCTGCTTTCGTCAAAAGATTTGTTTTGCGGAGAGCATGGGACACACGCAGGCAACCACACAGGGAAATGGCCTACTTCTTAAACAACTTCTTTTCTTGAAAGTAAAACCCGCGTGATTAGAAATCTTCACCAAGGTTAGTATCAGAAATCATTAAATACATCATTTTGATTCGCTATCATTACGCCACCTTCGAATCAAATGAAGCTCCATTCGAGATATAACAGAAGGCAGAAAGCCAAATCACGTATCTTAAAAAGAAAAAAGTTTAACGATGGGCTTAGTACCTACATTTAAAAATGTTACTTTTTTCCTTTCAGCAATTCTTTTATCCTTTAACCGCCTTTTAAAACAAATACTGCCATGTAATTAATAAACACAGTGCGTATATTCCACCGCACTCGGAAGTTAACGTCTATAATTAAAATAAAATATATTTTCAGACTATTATTCCAAATGAGAGGGCTTTCGAATGTGCTCAGTTTACCGTGAATAGCTTATGCACACGACACTTGAAAAACCTAGCGCAATTTGAAACAACACAATCTTGATCAAATAACATCAGCGTAGCTTTTTGTTATTACAATACTACCTGCAATTCCCGAATATAATATGTCGTTTAAAATACATACTGTCCGAGTGCTGATAGAGACGTTCAATGAAGCATTAACGAATTTAGTTCCTGAAATAGGTAATAAATCATCAGTAGGGTAAATCAAAGGTACAAAAATTACTGACACAATACAACCGGTTACTCTGATTCTGCTCAGTACTTAACCTTACATTAACTGCAGAGCTTATGCAAAACATGTATGTGAAGTAATGACGCACCGTAACATCCCGTTATATCGTCTTAGTTACATTTGTTGGTATTGAGCGAATAAGCATTATATCTCTTGACAACAAGCTGCCAATATTAAATAATACTGATAATATCACACAAAATAACAAAATTGTCCACAACCGTCAGAAAACTAAACAATTATGATTCCCTATTACTCCGATGTTACAGCAGGCAGCATATGACTAACACAACTTATTCTACGTAAATGATAAGAGAAATCACAATGTTAAAAATAGTTATTACATTTTACTTACAGTATAACCGCTTATTAATCACATTTAATTTTTCTGCAAAAGCAAAAGGGAGGTTCAATATTCCTAGCAGCAGATTATTAAAACTAAAGTTATAGAACCGAGGTAAACACAAGCATTGACGTTTATCGTATTCCGTTTAATATCAACGAAATATTTGCGGAAACCCGTGTGTTCTCTGTGAAAAGATACAGAAAAATATACACAAATTTGTTCTAAATGGTTATGCATGAATAATGATGAATACTCGAACGCCATTATTTTACGACGTGAAAAAAAAAACTATCTAGCATTGCTATCGTCTTTGAATTTCAACGTTTCTAAGTGGTTGGCGCTAGACAATAACGCAGCAGGGATCGAGAAGAATTTTTTTTACGCACTCGCCTCGCCGGGGGAAAGGTTGGCACCCACATTTCCGCCCGAGAGAAGAGACGAGGGAGATGAAATGTTACGAACTGGCCTGGTGAAACGCAATAACCCCCCACCACAGCAATCACTTTAATGGCGAGCTGGGTGATGTGGCGGCCAAGTTGGCACCGCACTTAAAAGAAAGAAAGGCCCACCGTTGGCTCAAGGCAATAACACCGCCTCCCCCTCCCATTTTGTTGTTTCCCTTTTGCGGTCTGAACCGCTCCCTCACACTCTCCCTCATCCTCCGCCCGGGGACCAGGATACATCACGAGCGTAACTTCTGTCCGAGGTAAATTTACACTCCCAGATAACATATGTAAACATGTGCCAAGATGAAAACGCGAGGCGAATGAATTGCCTTCGAATATTTACTGGTGGGTAGTAAAGACTTTATTTTTTTTAGTTATCTACATACACAAAAAGAGTTTTGCCTGTGTGTAAGTAAGTCGAAACTTCGCGGGAGAACGGGTGAACATGCATGTTAAAAAATGTTTGAAATAGTTTCCTTTATGTTCCAGAAATGTACTGTAAGCCTAGTTCGTATCAGAGTTCGTAAAGAATGGAGGCATTGATAAAAATAAAACAGCCAAATTTTATTTATTTATTTGTTTTACAATGTTATAAAATACACACAACTCTTGTATACAACATTAAACTGCCGACCTCTGTAGCGCAGTCGATTGGTGCCCCGCCCATCTGGGGTGCGGGAGGTTCTGGGTTCGAATCCGAGGTAAGACATAGGGTGTTAGTTTATAAACGAGAGCTTTAGCGGGGATGATATTCCACGAGGAATCTTGGGGAGGGGTATCACCCCCTCCTATCCAAAAAGTGTCGAAGCTAGTTATAGTACGTGAACGGAAACATCTTTGACATCGACGAAAAATAATACTTTAACTTTAGGCTAAGCACTGCGATTACATAGACTGTAAGTATGGCACAAGTCATAACCCTAATTTCGCGAGAAAAAATAAGTAACTCTATTTAAATATACAAGGGATCCGTACTTTTGGTAGATCTGCTCTGGGGCTTAGAAGGCTTTCCAAGCCTTAATAAAGTAAGCTCCTTGTAGCCAACAGACTGTGTTAATAACATATGTATTAAATTATTTCAAGTCCGAACACCACCACTCATATCGCACACTTTTTTCCACGTAATCCGACTGGACTGCGTTGGCTTGGGAAATAAATACGTCCAACCCAAATCTAACCTCCCATTTTTTTTCTGAAGCAATTAAACTAAAAACGCTTTAAGTATTGTTACGACAAACCTTCAACAGCCTGCTAAACTAGCCTTAAATTTTGTCATAACGTACCTCAAATTCTACATATATTACATATATTATAGTCTTATCTAAACTGTACAACCATGATGCGGGTTATTTTCTCTAGGTGCTCTGTCTGTTCTCCGTATTCATCCCATATCAGCTCCATTCACACTCAATCTACTCGATCTGCTCTTTAAACTGGCTTAGCCGTGAATTACAGATGTGTTCCTCTCGTCTAGGGTATAATGCTCTGCCAAATTCATGATGAATATACCTACTTCAGGCGGGATCAACTAGCGAGTGTTATAATATACATATTTATATACACACATACTTAAATATAAACATAAATTACTTAACTAATATTGCCGATGCAGCTCAAAACTGAATAGACACGGCAGTAAAAATCACTGTTTACAGACAATAAATGTTTAGAAACAATTTTTTTTATTTCCAGAAAAATCTGTCACGAAAACAAACATTTCCCGGGGAATGAATGGTAAGGGCTTTCGCACGATCATACTATCTTCTATTTGCCACTGGGTGAAATCCGCACGCGAGAATGTATTATGTCGTGATACACAAGGTAGGGTGTTTTTCCGATACGAGTACAGGCTTAAGCCCCGGCCAGCGTCGAGTGTCGAACGTCAAAAGTGAGATTAAATATTTAACAGACATTGAAGCACGCGTCTCTGCTCGACACAGAGAGCGAGAGAGAGAGCGAGAGAGAGCGAGAGAGAGAGCGCGAAAGAGCGCGAAAGAGAGCGCGAAAGAGAGCGCGAAAGAGAACGAGAGAGCGCGAAAGAGAGCGCGAAAGAGAACGAGAGAGCGCGAAAGAGAGCGCGAGAGAGAGAGAGAGAGCGCGCGAGAGAAAGAGAGAGCGAGAGAGAAAGAGAGAGATTGAAAATATCTCACACTAATTCGATTAGAAAATTCGTAAATAATTTCGATGTGATTCAGCTAATGGCAGTTTTTTTTTAAATGTATTATCGGCTGTTTAATGGATTAGGATGATGAGTTCTGGGATAACATGTACACGCCTTTACAAAGGTAGATTCAGGAAAGCAGTGCATCTGCGGGAAATCTTAAATATAGGCTGTTCACGGTCAAATGAGTACTTATCGAAGCCCTGCTTTAAAATCTACTTGTATACACGTTGCGAATAACTTCCGCCTTATGTAAAATTAACACTGGCAAGGGCCTCGTCACTTTATCCATGCGTCGGTCAAGTGAAACTGTGAAATTATAGGAAAAGTAAATATTTTACAAACATGCTCATTTTTTATACTTCGGAAAAAAAAAACCGAAAGCGAAAGAAATAATTTAAGTTTTCACAAATGGCCACCTAAATCATTTTTATTCGACGTTAAGATATGGAACTACTTTCCGTCCATTGTTACCAACTTTATTGTGCGAATGTTACTCAGTGCGCCCGTTAAACTATACGCAGGCAGGAGCAGTGACTCTTTTCTAAGGTTGATTTCAAAAATGCTCACTTTGTCATGAACAACCTTTAACCGATAAGATATCGGGTACTCAGCGGCCACGTTGGCGTAGTGACCAAACCATTCGCTTACACGGCGAACCGTGCTCGGTTCCCGACGGGCATAATCGACCCGTTTGCGGCCTATACGCGGCGTTCCTGCGCAAAACACCTGTCACCCAGTGGCGTGTGGGTGTGGTGAAGTGTTGCGAGGCAAGCTGATGCTTGCTCGCTGCTGTACATTGTCGGTGCACGCAGCAGGAACCAATAACTACTGTCGAACCTAGGGAAACAGAATGCATTTCGGCCATTCTCAACGCGCAGGCAACGGACGCCATTATACGCGTCCTGGGGGGTCACCAGCTGAATTACGTTTCAGTGGCGGGAGTGTAAAACAGCAGGACACTAATGTTCACGGCCACAGCGAGATCGGTAATACGATGTTGTAGAAAGCAACGCTTCTACGATCCAGCGAATAACTCCAGATAAAAAAGTAGAAAATCAGAACATTCACCTTTTTAACTTGGTGAGAGAGGGATACACACGCTGTCTTTGTAACATGCCACGAACTACATTTTAAAATAATAAAAATGGCATTACCATTTCGCTGGCTCTCCAACGGCTTAGAGGGAAAATTCTGTTTTAATGTAAGTTTGCAGCGCACTGATTTTTACAAATACTTAAGCCTACTGAAACCTGAAAGTACAAGTATAACTTTTCTTTAAACCTTCAACCAGAGTGATTATCTCCAGTTCTGATAACGGCATTTTTTCTCAAGGCGAAAATTACACAATGTTAGGAATTCGTACATTTCAAAGACTGTGAGGTTATAGAATACGGAAATTTAATCGAGACCATTGCGTGGCGTAAAAAGAAGGAGCCATGTGAGAGTGCATCCAACAGCTAGAACTAGCAAATACGTTCCCGCCTTCCCTGAAATGCGATGTAAAATGATATCACAGAAGAGAATAGTCTGGCTCTCACGGCCACATAAAACTCAACCAGTGATGATTTCTCTTCTGAGGTTGTTTATAGGTAGACGGTATCAGATATCAAACTCATCCACTGCTTATAGCTCTATATTTTCACGCACACAGACAATTTTCGTGGCTCGAGTTGCTACGGTACCCTCTGAACACTAGGTTCCAAGTTTGAAACCCGGTTAAGCATGGATATGTAAGACGTTTTTCCGTAAATGTAAGAACGTTTAGCGTGTAAGTCAGCAAAATGAGGCGGATGTTACGAAGCAGTACGGAATGTACGATATCGCAAATTAATGGAGAAGAATTGTACAGTCACATGGAACTACGTCAGCATTTACCTGGAAACAGAAGTTGATAAACACTTGGGAGAAACTATCTTCAGTCCAATCGGCCAATATCAAACCCACGATCTCTGGAATGCATTTGGTATTGGTGAAAAACAAGCACGTAATTGAAAATTTTAAAAATATTAAATCGTTTGAACCTGCATTACTGAACAGTGAAAGTTTACGGATTATAAGTCCGTCTCTAATTTATACTGATTCCCAGTGAATTCGACTGCTCCAGCCACAGACTGCTACAGCAAGAGGAATAATACACGGTGTATTAACTTCAGGCGTTAACGTTTAGTATGTACGGGGCATCATGGTTTGGTGAATGTACTGGTGGATCCTTGACGCTTGTCATATCCGACGCTGCCTGTCAATAACGATCTCGCCGCAACGCCATCGTGCATGCAACACACGCATCATGGATATCGAAACGAACATCCTTCCTCTTGCGTCTCCAGCAAAAATAAAGCTGTTTTCCACCGTCCAGTTGTAGCGGTCAAATATGACGTGCTTCGAATTACTGCAGGCCCTACCAATAACGACATAGTGTTCTTGACATTACTACTCATCACAGAATAGTGGGCAATATGTGTTTTCTCCTGTACAAATATAGAGTGAGTTTGGTCATGCAGTGAGTGTCAGACTTGCATTCGGGAAGTCGTGGGTTCAATCCTGGTAAGCTGAACAATGGTTTTCCTAAGTGATTTTACGTCTACCTTCCAGGAAACTGTCGTAGCAGTTGCTCTGTGTGAATCTTCCCAATTCCCTGTCCATTAAGCTAAAATCGTTGTTATTGTCCCTTTCATAAAGGCGGGGTAAAATTTAACAGACACTGTGACCAACCTTCACGTAATGTAAGCAGTACTTTCTCCCTTTTGCCGAGTATTGTATCAACTAATAAATTGCTGCAGGATATATGTTATGTTGGCGATATCGATGAGTACAGAAAAAACAGTACACAGAACTAAAAGTTTTAACTTACAAATTTAGTTATACTTACACTATTTATGGATTAAATTATGTTTTAAAGCATCGCGCAATTTTTTTTTCTTTTAGTGAATTGGCTTTAAAAAACATGTTTAGCAATTATAACATTATAACATTCAAAAACTTGACGATCAGCGAAACGTTTCCAGCCCGGTGAACGTCATTGTACATGTGCTCTATTTCATAATGTTTATGCGAGTAGCTTGTTGGTGTTGTCGGAATAGTTTATCGGCAGTTTATTATTTTTGTATTTGTTTTCATTAAGCATAGTTGGTTGTAGGTACTGTTACATGGACGCCAGAGAGGCGGATCTGAGTTCGTGAGAAATGGAGATCTTAATAAAAATAAAAGAGCTAAATTTGATTTCTAATTTATTCACACAGCTATTATTTATAGCATTAAATTATCTGTCTCCACTAAACTTTCTCAAATCGAATTAACGTTCTTATTAAATGTCTCTCTTTGGTTACAGCCAATAAAGTTATACTCATCATTAACATGTGTTCAGTCTATATGTTGTCACCATTTGTAATGTCTTTCACTCACACACCTAGTCCAATAGTCCAGCCTGCTAGCCGCACTCTTCACTGCTTGATACTCGCAGTCGCAGACTTCCCTTCCGCTGGCCACTTTTCTCGCCGCTCGTTTTTCTATCACTCGGAACTCAGCCACCCGTTTACTCATCAACTACTCGGCTTGGAGGCCTGTCTCACTTTTATATCGTTCGCCCTGGCCATCTGGAAGGTACAACGCACCCCAAGTCACGCTGGGAGAACGATGTCAGTAATCCAGAGCATTCTTCAGACAAACGCAGAAATCCTATCCGCCGAAGGTCTGGAGCGGCGATCCGAGAAAAGGTTATCGCGGAAGAATGCCTCCATAACTCAAAATTCTGGTAGGATTATCGCTAGACTGTCATCCTTTGATTTGCTGCCGCCGCTATCATATAACTGCAGTCCTTCACTTCCACTCGCTCGTGCGGGGTGCGAAGCAGCGAGCGCGTAACAGTACTGTTTTAGCGGGTTTTCGTGAGTGAAATGCAATATTAACGATATGTGTTTACCGTTATAAGCTGTGTGTTTACCGTTATAAGCAGCTCGTTACGCCATTTTCCTACCGGCGTTCGCCATAAGCTACACAAATATAATTTACGTTTCAATGTGTAAATTGTTGGTTTCAGGAAACGGACGAAGCGTTAATTTTGCTGAATGATTATGCAAATCAATTATTACATATCAGTGTCGGACAAACGTGATTTTAGTGAAATCATAGTGCAAGTATTACCCATATAATACACGTGTTCAAGAAATTGCAAATTACAAACAGTAAGTAAGCGTGTTTTGTAAATAATGTATTACTTAACAGTTACTATAATGTCCGAAACGCACGTGGCCTAAAAAAGCCGCACTTTCAACTCTTTTGTAATGTAAAAATAAAATTTGTTTATTTGGCATATATTGTACTGTCAACGAATGTAAAGTTAACTTCAGTAAAAGTGTGCGTGTTTATTACTGCATCTGTATAAACAGCGATGTATGTATAGCCTTTAGTTCTTTCATTGAAGTTAAATCTTTCGAAGTTATAATAATCTGAATGTTATTTACGTAAGAGCAAAATTGTTCGCTTGCTCCATCAAAACAATATACAAATCAAAATGACACACACTCGTAAAAAAAACCGCAAAACAATGCCGTCTCATGGAAGTCGTTAAATTAAATCCCTCCCCTCTTCCCCCCCTTCACCCAACAAAATAAAATAAACCGAGCCCCAGCAAACTTACTTGGCCATTTAAAAAATAAAACAGGCTGGAGAGACAACCTAGCTATAATATTTCACATTGACAACTAAACGGAAGTTAGTTAACGTCAGTCTTTCAGTGCTTGCCATGATAGAAGTCAAGAAACACGAGGGAAATGGAAAATTCAAGTGTATATTGGGTACATATAATTTGTTTACAGACGTTTTCTTCAATGACAATTCAACCCATTTACATTAAATGGACAATAGCATTGGGGGACAAAAGGAAACTAACGATTATTATTACTTTAGTAAGTTAATATGGTTGGTATAAGAGTCACGCCAGCATTTTCTTCTTGTCACAGAAGATTCGACAACGGGCGAAACGAAAAAAAGTGAAAAATAGTCGTATTTAACTCATCAGTGAAAGATGCGAAGTTAAAGTTTGACGACATATATGTAGCTATGCACAGAGGCGCGACAGAAACTCCACGACTGTCGGGGGCTCGCAATCACTCGGTACAAAGACTCGGCGTTTTTAAACAGATTAATGTCGGAGGTTGGGCATAAAGCAACGCCGGCCTGGTCTCTTCCGCCATCGCCGTAGCACCGTCCACCGAGAAGGCTCCGTAGTCGGGATTAGTCGTCTGACCTGACAACCTGCGCGTCCTCACAACGGAACGATTGGAACTCCTGTTGTTGAACGAGACTCGGTCAGCGATCAAGGTACCTTGTTTGTTGACAGAACCATTGACTGGCTTTAGTACGTCCCCCCTTCCTCGTGGGTCGAAGCGCCAGCACAAACAGCACTCCAATTCGACCACTGTTGACGTATCACGTATCAAGACTTCCCGTTGTTGCACTCTACCACCTTCACCCCTTTTTATTACTCAAATGCAGTAGGGGAAGGAGCTTAAACCTACCTCAATTTCGAACATAAAATAACTTCCATAATTTTTAGGCTTTATGAAACGAAGAAAATATGAACGCTAATGAGGTGCTTTCGGCCAGGATGTACGAGGCATAAATAGACTTTCCAATCTCGTTTAAATATGCTCTTTAACTTTAAACTACAAACAATTTTTATTTTATTATTACTAGTGATCTACCGAAAATTGGCGTAATACAGTGGCTTGAAACACTCTTATGCAACCGTTGGGTCGTAAAACCTTTTTAGGTCGGTATGGTTTACGTAAGAGGTCGTGAAATTTTTTTCATGGTCGATAAAGAGGACAAGGGAAAATCCGGTTAGACAAAAAGCAACCTTTGAAATGCTGAGCTATACTTTCACTCACACTACGTACCCAAATATTACGAAAGTATAATGTAACACAAAGATACATGTGCTCAAGAACAAATGGCGGAGACCAACAATTTTTCAAATATAATTGGTGTGAGCGAAACAAAGTAAATTTATTGTAAAAAATTAAAAATTACATTTAACTTTTGTCTAATTTTTGTCAAATGATAGCACTGGGTCTCTTAAAATAAATCCGACAGTGTCGTACCTTCAAAAATGTTGCGTTTTATTCCGAGGAATAATTTATTGCAGGAATATTGAAAGTACATTTGTAAACTGTAGCGTCCATCTTCTGAGTAACGTTATCATTCATGTCTACAAGACAAACTGCAAAATTTCATAACAAGTGAAAAAATAATTATTTATAATTCCGTAAAGATCTTGATGGATGAACGATGCATGGATGTTGAGATCTCCATTCAGAACATTCCCATTTATTGCGTTTAGTGGCGGTAACAGGCTCCAACTTTTACCGAGGTGACGCAGAAAGTGTCACGCGCCAGGACTAGAAAAATCACTCTATCGACATATTACCGACAAAAAAAATAATAAACTGTAAAAACTGTTTACTGGCGTTATTATAAATATTACGTAACATCATTTTGTTATCGGGTACACAGTGCGTTTTTTTTTAACACAAGCAAATGTTTTTATTTTAAATTTGAAATTGAGTCGAATTATAATTAATTCAGTTCAGACCGTCTCCTTTCATTAAAAAACTGAAGTAAATTTATTATCAACCATTCCAAGTTACGTCCACTGTTGCAAAAAGAGATGTAATTACTTATACACACCTAAAAATAAGTTTATATCGTCCGTTATTCCCTACACGTGATGTTCGCTGGGATAGTACGTTCATCATAAAAATATATTTGTGCCATTTTAGAAGGAGAACCAGGCTACAAGAGAGCAAGTAGGAACGAATTAATAAGAGTTTGTGCTTTTGTGTGTTTGTTGAGTCGTGCATTATTCTAATATGCCCTAGATTTTCAGGATATTAAAACTTTCCGAAAAATATGTAGAAATGTGGCACGGGCAAAGACGGACAAATTGTTTTATTGTTTGAAAGTGATACTGTGAAATATATTTGAGACACGTCGGTCCTACACTCCACAGCCGCGTCAACAGAAAAGTGTTACTTTGATGTAACGCTCTCAAGCGAACGGTTCCTGCTAGCACTGCAAACTGTTGGACTTAGTTTATTTAAATGAAAGTTATTAATATTACCCACAAAATTGTTACAAACGTCATATTTCGATTAAACAAAATCACTACTGTATTCAGAACGTTATTTCATCGCAAGGAGTTTACTCAAAGCCATTTGAAATATTGATTTTCAAGAAGCACACCTCCATCACTTATCGCTGCAGATCATAACTGGTATATGTTCTCGTTTATTTTGTATAAGGAATCATTTCAAAGCGTTCCTGAGTTTCCGAACAAACCAATTTACACAGAGACATAAATTTACGCTAGATAATATGCGGAATATCTGAAAATGATAAAAGTCACTAGGATCGTTTTATAAATGGCAAATCAGTTTTCAATTTACGACTTTGTATTTTTAAAATCGGATATTCTATGTAGTAAATTAGTTCCCATTCAAAATAGTACACCAACAAGCTAACAGCTATCACAGTGTATTATAAAAGGAATGCCACTTATTAGAAACAGATACAATCTCCTACTTTATTCTCCAATCGCCCTTAATAAATGTGCATTAGGAAACTGAAATTAAGACATTATTTTCAAGGCATCTAAAATTACAACTAATACAGAATATATTTCCACTGCCAGTTAAAATTGTAAACACTTATTAAGATTAATACATTCAAGCTTTACATGTATTAATCATGGAGTTTGAAAATACGTAATTAATGTTATATACAAAACCAAGACACCCAAACATTTTGCGAATAAGTTTTTAATTTCTGTTACGTCAAAATGTATTGTATCTGGTTCACACTATTGAAATAGGTGTTATGAAGAACCTGCCAGTAATCGAACATACGAGTCTTTCGACTGACTGAATCTAATAGTTATGCAAACAGTTGATGCAACTACGTACCAGCCACAGAAAAATGTTGCACCTGCCTAATTTAATTTACAATGAATGCTCAGTCACAATTCTTCTGAAAATATCTGTGTTGTTCATAAATGAGATAGTTAACTTTTAAAAATTCATTATGGTGAATGAAAATCTGGTTCTAAGTTATCCGAAATTACTGTAGTATTTTTAGCTCTTTAGCTACTAATTAGCGTGAGAGGAGACAATTGCGTCTTAACGTCATAGCATGTATGGGATGTCTGGACCGGCAGCCATACACATGTTTCTTTCAATTTTATAAACATCCTGTTAGAAATTGGCTTACCAGTAGTTTGCTGCTAACAGCATTTTTTTTTTTAAAGCATGGGGGCACTAATACAGTCCTAAATATTACTCTTTATTTATATCTAGTTTACTTTTACGGTGATCATTTTGAAACTGGTGTGCAGGCGTGACGTCAATCTGCAATGCACTTGTGAACGAAGCTATTATAACTGGCCACATGACAGATTGGAAGGCATCATCAGCAGTGGCGTGTGGTGAAGCGTTGCAAGGTAAGCTGGTGCTTGTTCACTACCGTACATTCTCTCGGCGCACGTAGCAGGAGCCAGTAACCACCATGTAGCCTGGGGAGACTGAATGCATTCCGACCACTCACAAGCGAGCAGCAAGGGACCCATTACACGCGGCCTGTGACGTCAGCTGCCGAGCCACGTTTTAGTGGTAGAAGTGGAAACTAGCAAGCAACAGGGTACAAGCTAGAGCTAACGCCAGCTTATCTTGCAACAGTTCACCACACGCCACTGATCATTAGTATCTAACAATCCACAGCCACAGTCATAGGCGTGCGCAAGGGAGGTGCTGGGGGTGCAGCTGCACCTCTCATTAGATCACGTCATGAAAGAAATAAAAAAGAATGATGCCAATTACAACAAATTTTACACTAGACAAACTGCGTGTCTGAAACTGTAACTAAATAAAAAATAAGTTTTATAATCTAGCGTAAACCATTTGTAATTATCATGTTTAGATATAATATTCTTACGTTGTAGGCCTATTTTCTTATCTCGAATTGGGTCTTTATTTTGTGGTTTGCAAACACCCCCCCCCCCTTTTTTCCCTACCAATTACCTGACCCTGCGCACGCTTATGGCCACAGTCACTTAATTTACAATGAAAAACATTAATTAGTGTCATGAAAATGTTAATTCCCCCGCGAGACGAAAGGCGCGGTATTCGGAAGAAAGACGTAACCAACGAGGCATTTAGAAAGTGCTCACGAACCGACCGAGCCGCCCTGCAGCGGGACGAGCGAACGCTCATGTCAGGCGGTTACGTATTTGCGTCTCTATCTCTGACCCTTGGCGGTGCTTGACTCGTTTTTGCACGGCGGGGCCGGGTGTTACCTGGGGGTGGGAAACATGGTATTAACCCTGTTCTTCTCTCTGCACTTTCGCCACCGGGGGCTACCTGGCGGCCGGCGGCGGCCTGCCGCGTGCGGGAGCTCTGCTCTGCTTCACCGCCGCACACCTACACCACACGCATATATATATAAAGTTTTTTTTTCTTGTCGACACTTTACTTTTACGTAAAATGTTATTAACATTATTGTGATTAGAAGTCCAAATGTATGGGAGGGAAAAAACTTGCTACGAATTTTTTGGCATTCGCTGTGAGGAGGAAATCACTTCAGGCGGTTCACGATAGAGTGCGTACTTATGAAATCAACCTTAGGAAAAAGTAATTGCCCCTATCTGCATATATTTTAACGGGCGCAATGAGAGGAATGTGTCCAATAAAGTTGGTAACGATAGAGGGGAAAGTAGTTCCATGTATTCACGTCGAACAAAGAGTGTTAAGTAACCATTTGTGATCACTTGAATTATTTCTATCGCTTTCTGTACTTTTTAATGCATCGAAGTGTAAAAATTAGCAGGTTTGTACAATATTTACTTTTATAGTAAGTTTACAGTTTCACTTGACCGATGCATGAATAAAGGGATGAGGCCCATGGTAATGTTAATTTTACATAAGGCGGAAAAACACACAACATGAATACAAGTAGATCTTAAGCAGGGATTTCAAAAGTGCTCATTTTACCGTGAACAGCCTATACAACTCTTGTGGCACGCAAATTTGGAGGAGCAATTCTAACAAGATGTGCAATTTTAGTTAAACTGTTTCTTGAAGTAAAACATTCAGTTATTTATTGCCAAACATATCACACATGATTCACTTTGAAATTTACCTGGCACAGGGAATAACTTTACAAGTACGATAATAACGCCTATATTTAAAAAATTAATGTTGCATATATTTAGAATTTTTTTATTAGAGCACGATTTTATATGCCAATATGCTAAAAATACAGAAATCACTTTCAAACGCTTGGAACAACATTGGGGTTGCCGCCAAACGGGTCTGTAGCTTCAATAACAAACATTTTGCTCTAAAACTGTATATTTGAATAATGTCTGGCTAGAGAGACAATTTTTAAAACAGTACACGTATGTATAGGCTGTTCGCGGTAAACTGAGCACTTTTGATAGCCGTGCTTAAGATCTACTTGTATGCGGACTGTGTATTCTACCGCCTTGTGTAAAATTAACATTGCCATGGGCCTCATCACTTTACTAATGCGTCGGTGAAATGAAACTGTAAAATTATTAGGAAAGTAAATATTTTACAAATTTGCTCATTTTTACACTTCGATGCATTAAAAAAGACAAAGCTAGGTAAACAATTTAAGTTATCATAAATGGTTACCTAACACTTTTTATTTGACGTTAAGATATGGAACTACTTTCCATCCATCGCTGCAAACTTTACTGGGCGCATGTCACTCAGTACGCCCGTTAAAATATATGCAGGTAGGGGCAGCGACATTTTCCTACGGTTGATTTCAAAAGTACTCACTTTATTGTGAACAGCCTTTATCCGAACTTTAATTTCTGGACAGTTCTCTGAAAATAAAATTTTTCGGAGGTTATAATGGACCCACCCCCTTCACATACCAATAATTCACACTCGTGAAAATTTGGACAACTGGGTTACAGCACACCTTCAACTTTATAATTACACCATAAAAATTATAGTATCGTGCGGCTGTTTCGCAGCACTTCCGCCCTTCAAGCATGCAACATACAAAAGGATTCTAGCCATTCCAATCGACGCCAGACGATTGCAAAAAAAAATGTGCGCGATGCCAAACGTATTCCTTGTCTCGTGCAAAAAAAGGTTCTTCGAATAAAATTTTACACGCAAGGCTAGGAGATAGAACATGCATCACTTTGACATGCAAGGTCTGGGAAGTTGTACAGAAATCGCGGCAGGAATATAACACGAGATGTGCTAGTGGGTAAAGTCTCATACCACAGAGGAAGGAAATAACACGAGATTTGCGGCTTACCCACAGACACTGGCTGGTGAAATCTCACGTCGCCTTTGTCTTACTGTTTTTAGCTGAATTCATTTCGGAACGTTATCATCTCTGCCCATAACATTGTAATAAACCACTTTTTTTTTCCAGCCTGATTTACGAAATAAGGTGCCTTAATAACTTCTGAACCCCTGCACCGAATTTCATCAAAATTTATCCCCTTGTATAGGCTGTTTACGGTAAAGTGAGCACTTTTGACGCCGTAGTTCCTTTTGCTTTCAGCCATTTATCCTCTAACATCCTTTTAAAATAAATATTGCCATCTAAGTAACAAACGCAGTGTATATATTACACCGCACTCGGAAGTTTACGTCTAAAGCTAAAATAAAATAAATTTGTTGATTTTTATTCCAAATGAGAAGGCTTTTAAAAGAGCTCACTTTACCGTGAATAGAGTATAGTACCTAGAAAGGGCACCCGATGTTTTATATATTTCTCGTTTATGTGGAATCATTACTTATCAAAATGGAGGTAATTTAATGTTTCTGGCTGCCATTACGTATCTTATATCCATTCGATCGACATGAACTAAAATTGTGTTAACAGTTCACACTGTTGAAATTAAACATGTTTTCTTTACACGGTCATTCTGAATATAACTGTACCGTAATATAAATATGTCTTTTACAATATATCTCGGAAACTACTCTACTGATTACAACCAAATTTGTCACATGCGTAGTTCTATGGAAGGGCCGCCAAACTTTGAACGATATAAGTGGTTTAAACATCAATATTTTATTTTGAAGACGGTGGAATTATGCATTTTTTAAGGTTGGTATGCCATGTTTAACAAAAACCATGAGCCCTGTTCAACCGCTCTTCATACGCTGGCAGTAGCTACTTATTGCAGGCATTACATTCGCTTATCTGCGACTTCTTTTACCAGTCAATTTGAAAAACAGCGGTGTAGGGAAAATTAAGTTTTTACGTCATCTCAGGAGCTGCCAAAACGAATCGCAACTAATCGGTCATAAAACTAGTACAATGGCAATCCACATGTAATAAAGAATTTTAAATGGCTAAGGCTAGTTTTATTAGTAATACGTTCGAAGTATAATTTATTTTACAGGCCATATCCCTGAGTATTATTAAAACTAGTTACTCAAAAATTGGTATTTGAAGTGTTTACTGCGTGCATTAATTACTTAAGTAATAATTCCAATCAACCGTCAATTTTCAAGAAACACCACCACAACAGTAATGGTTACAGATCATACATAAGGAAATACTCGCCTGATAATCATATCCGGTGTAAAATTTCTTTCTTATCTACAATACGAGTTTATTTCATTAAATTAAAGATCCTCCTATCGAAAATTGTGAAAATGCCATCAAAATTCTTGAACATAGAAAAGTGGAGGAAAATAGGGTGTTTCGTTATAGCGGTAACTTCTTGTTATATCTAGAGGGACCATGTAAGTTAAGAGATGAGCGTTTGAACCAGCGGTGTGTGGTAAAATGTTGCAAGGAAAGCTGTGTTTTGCTCTGTACTATACCTGATCGTTTGCTATTTTACACATCGGCCACTTAAACATAGCAGTGCAGTTAACGCCACAGCACGTGTGTAATGGGTGCCTCGACGCTCTCTCGTGAGTGGCCGCAGTACGTTCAGTTTCTCCCGGCTCCACTCTGGATACTGGTTCCTGTTACGTGCGCCGAGTGTGTACAGCACCGAACAAGCAACAGCCTACCTTGCAACATACCACACGCGACTAGTTTGAACGCCACTTTCTTAGTATTTAGATTCCAAGTAGTTCATAAATTACAGATATCATACAGTGCTTACAGGCCTATTCGAATAGGCATAATAGTAATCTGGTAGCAATCCCCCAAGCCCAATGCATGAGTGACCTCATTTTGTATGTTAAGGGCCTATTTTCCTGAAAATCCCGTTTCATTCTTTGCTTTCCAGGCTTCGTATGAAAAGCATTTTGCACCGCGGGATCCTGCTTACAATAGCGGCGCGGGAAAATACGCATGCGCTTAATTACTCCGCACGGCTAACTACAGCGCAATGTGTTTCCTGGTAACGATAGTAACGTATTTTACAAGCATGGCATCACCATTACATTACTAAGCATTACTCCTTAAATGTACCTTGTTTTTCCCCAGTGATCATTTTAAAACTGGTGTGCAATCGTGACGTCAATGTTAAATGTGCTTGTGAACGAAGCTATTACAACTGGTCACATGACTGAGGCTAACCGAACTATTCTGAAGATAGAGTTCACTTCACGGCGCATATGCACGGATATTGCAGGGTATCATGAGCATGTAAACAACTATAACTATAATAACATTTACACACGATTTAATGATGAAATCACAAGAGCCCAGCGTAAAACGTCTAGTGGCGGAGGTATAGTATGGCCACAGATTACTTAAGAATGTATATGTGAAGCAACAAAATAAACCGCTAACACCAGCTAAACTAGCCAGAAAAATGGCGGCACTGCCCAGCAAAATGACTGAACGCCGTTCGCCAATCAGCGCCTAATAACCTACTTGCCAAACGGCACCAGCCAATAGGAAATTTTCCGCAGCACGCAGCAGCCAATCAGACACAAGGCCCGTTCCCAGAGTCTGGCGCAGCCAGTCAGAGGATAGGCACGCCTACATCAAAGGAACCTCCACGCTGTGTACTTATCTACGCTGTGGTCTGGCTCAACCTATCTCGCAGCGGTGAAACGGAAAACAATAATACACTGGTCCCGTTCATACGTAAACTAAGGATTTAAATCTCGTAGTATGCAATGGTACAAAGCTTAAGCCACGGAAAAAAAAGGGGGCGGGGGGGGGGGGGGGGGTTGGAAGGAGAAATTTTATTTATGAAGCGGGGCCGTGGTGGCTGAGTGGTTAGACTTTTTTAAAATTTATTTCAATAGCCCTACTTAGCAGTACAGCCATCCAGGGTGTTCAATTCTATAATGGCAACTACAATTCAACGAACAGTATATAAGTTATATAAATTCCATTTTTTTTTTCTTGTGGGAGGACGGCTGTTCGTCTGGGCGCCAGTAATTTAAGCTACAAATTCTGTTTCTATTGAAAAGCATCATTCACACTTCCTAGGAAGGTGGTGAGCTATTCTGCCCCGACCGAGCTCCCCAACGGGTATCCTTTCGGCCGCCTCCGGTTCACTGCCACAGCCGGAACAGACCAGGGACCGGGATTCCCACGAATCCGTCCGCGCGACCAGACGCCGTCGAGCCCGCACACAGCTAAAAGGCCTTTCGGCCGGTCCGTCATAGTACCCAACAGTCGAATAACCCCGCCCACGAACCCATAGGCCCCCAGCCCCCTCCCTATCTTTACTATCCTATTTTGTTATTTTCATTTTTTCCCCTCGCCCACCGTTCTACTCCGACCTAAGCATCGCCCAGGACATCGAAGTACCCCTTCTGGACACCAAAGCCTTCGTTTCCCGGCGGACGAGGGAATGGGGCTCCACTCCTACGGCGCCCCCCCCCCTTTTTTTTTACACAGAGCCATACCCAGACATCAGCCAACATATTATCACAAATCACATCTTTCCCTCATGTAGATTTTCTTCTCCGCAGTTCCTTCCACTCTTCTTTCATCTTCTCTTTCTTGCTCCTATTTTTCTCTCGTCTGTTTTCTTCTACTTTCCTTCTCTGTTTTCCTCCCCATTTTCTTTCCTTTTCTTCTTTCTCCTCTTTTCTTCTCTTCCTCCTTGTTCTTATATTTTTCTCCATATTTCCTTCAATTCTTCTTGCATTCATTTCGGATCTTGTCTCCTTTATAAATATTTCGTGCTTGGAGCTTTTCGATTATTAATATTTACTGAAAATTCTTTTTCTTATCTAAAAGAGAGAGTTATTTATAATTTTTATGAAATTTAAAGGCTAAAACACTAGACAAACACACACTCAATAATTCCCTTAGTTCCAGCAGACTCTCACCTGCTCCCTAGACTACTCAGTTAAATCATCATTCATAGTTTTTACCAAATCATATATTTTACTAATACTTTCATTTATTATTTCTACAATTTCCTTATAATATATATTATGTTTTTGTAATGGTCATTTGTCATTAAAAGGTTTTAATTTGTGTTCTAATTCTTTCCTTTCTTCTTTACACAAGTCACACAAGTACAGAATATGGTATACAGTCTGAGCTCCCTTTTCACATTGACAACTGTCGTCTTCTATTTTATTTATTTTAGCTAAATATTCTTTAATTTGACAGTGTCCTGCTATTACTTTCAACACACTATTTCGTACCAATGTTGTATATTTTGAATATAATTTGTAGTAATTAGGCCGCTTTCTGTTGCACCGTACTCTGTTTGCCAATTCATAACACTTAGTTTATAGATATTTCTTTATTTATTTTAAACTAATAGGTTGATTATTTCTATTTTTTTAATTCAGATATTATTGTGCACTACTATCTTATTATGATTATTTCCGTTGTATTATATTCTGTCTACTTAATTTTTGTTTTAATATATCATATTTCTATCTATTGGCCTTTATTTACTAACAGTTATCGCGGATACATATGACGTTGTTGTTAAATTCATTATTTTTATCAATACATATCTTTGTGATGCTCCTGGTATTCTTTTAATATGCGAATTTTCAATTTCATTTTTGTAACAAATATATTGTATAATATTACGGTATAATGCCTGATATATTATTTTGTTATTATTATTTTGATATTCCATACCATTTGTTTTAATTTTAAAAACAAATTCTTAACTTTTTCGATTATATATTTAAGATGTGGGCCAAACTTAATCTATTATCCAAAATAATGCCCAAGTATACTATTTCCTTTTTAACTTTTATTGTTTGTTTGTCGTACTTTATCACTGGCGGTCTTTTATCTAATTTTCCTTTTAAAATCATGGCAACTGTTTTCTCTACTGATAATTTAAGTTTTTTCTCTTTAATCCATATTAAAGTTTTATCAATTATTTTTTTGTGTACGTTCTTCTATTTCCTTTCTTGTATTACCTTCTATCAGAATTATGCAATCGTCCGCGATTGCCACAACTTTTGTATCCTCATTATTGTTTGGTACTGTGTAATCATTTATTACTAAATTCCATAGACTTGGCCCTATTACTGATCCTTGTGGACAGCCGCGATTTATTTCCCTTTTTAACGTTATCTGATTATCTTGTACTATTATGTTCCGGTTATTCAAATAGTCCCATAAAATTTCTTTAAATTTTTTCCCTATTGGTATTTTATTAATCTGTTCTTTAATCTCTCTTTTCTTGTCACTTTAGCATTACATTCACAACAGCTCCTATATTTCCTGTGTTTATTTGTTACTTTATGTCTCATTATTTTTTGTTCGTTATTCCACCTCCAATTTATGTTTCTATTTTTAGTTTTATTTGTTGTTTCTTGTTTATCACATCTGTTAACTATTGCTTCCTGGAATTTATCTAATGTTTCTTTAATGTTATCATCTTCCATCCTGTCATCTATCATCTTAACAACGTTTTTTTTAATTCTTCATTAACCTTTTCCCAGTTAATAATTTTTATTGTAATCTTTTCTCTGTCTTGATTTCCTGTTGAGTTCCAATTTCTATCTCGAACTTTATTTTGTTGTGATCGCTTATACTATGGTTTACTATCCAATTTATAATTTTTCTTTCCATATCTTTTGTAGTTATAGTTATATCAATATTCTCTTGTCCGCTGATGCTGTCAAATATATATAAATTACCTTCTTCGTTACAAATTATTCAATTGTTTTTGTTTATTATTTCAATTACCTCTTCTCCTCCTGTGTGATATTTTTCAATACCATAGTCGTGATTTCGCGTTTGTCACCTCCAATTAATAGTGTATTATTACCTAGTTCTATTACGATTTTATTCAATTGTTTTAATATATCTTTTATTTCCCGCTGTGGTGGCAAATATATTGAAAATTTAATATTTTATATTTATTAGCTATTATTATTGCTGCTAATGATTTCCCTTTCTCGTTTTTAATAATTTGGTAGTTGCTGTTTATATTTGTATAATTATTATTAAATAAATATGGCTCTTGTATAAATGCAATTTCGTATTTATCTTATATTAATTTATTATTTAAGTCAACTGTTATTGTATGGGCCTTTTGGAGATTTGGTTGTACAACTCTAATACCCATAATCTATTTCATTTTTTAGTCTTTCTCTTGCCATACTGTAAAATGGGCAGTCCTCATCGAATACCGTGTGGTTTCTTCCTTCTCCTTGCTTTTGTCCCTGTATGCAGTTTAAAAATCTATTGTGTTCTTCTATACATGTTCTTGTTGTACGTCCCTCTTCACCGCATTTACCACAAACTTCTTTTTTTTTTTTTTTTTTTTTTTTGTCTGCATCGTTTTTCGGTGTGTCCATATCTGTGGCATTTTTTACATCTCATAGGCGACACAAATTCTTGAACATTGTATGCTTCCCATCCGCAGTATATTTTTTACTTATTCGTTATTCGTTTATAAATTTTCGGGCTTGTCTCTATCACTATTTTCTTTGTTCTGTTTACCTATCTTGTTTCAAGCAGATTTTTGTTTCTTTTTAATGTTCGTCTAAGTCGAAATCTTCACTCAAATATTGATTATATATTTTTTCCAAAAATTCTTCTTTACCTAATTCCGCTCTTACTCCATATACCATTATTTTTGGGTTTCTCTTCTGTAGACTGTCAAATTTTATTTTCACCTCTTTATTTGGCATCTCAATTATTATAGCATGAGAATTATTTTTGATAATCTTATTTATTTTAATGTTCTTTTAATTTGGTCTATTGTATTGTGTTAATTCCTTTTTGATTTCTTCGCTTCCACCATAGTTATGCATTGGTTCCATTTTATTTTTCCTAATCCAATAATTGTTTCCTTCTTTTTCTTCTTGTTTTCCTAGTATTTTTTTAATTCTTCTCTTGCTCTATTCTTTCTTGTTTAATTCCCTTAATTTCAGCTTTTAATTCCGCTATTTCTAATTTCTGCTGCCAGACTAAATCCTGTACTGCTGATAATTTTGTCATGATTTCCACATATGCCACTTTTTTTGTTCTTAGTATCGTTTCCAACGCTTGTAAAATTTCTTTTATTCTTTTGCAATATACATCTTCTATTTCTAGTGCGTTTTTTTTTTTCGTGATTATCTTCTTGGTTTTCTTGTAATATCCTGTCTTGATCTACTGTTGGTTCACTACTGTTCGGTGGTGTTCTTAGTGTTTTTGCTGATTTAGAAAATGGTGATGTTTTATTACTCATATTAACACTAAACTATTACTGTTGAGGTTTCTGCCGCTCTCGCTCCTTGCTCCATCCTCTTTCTTTTCTTCTTTATTAATTCTGTGTCCCAGTCCTCCCAGCGCCACCCTGCAGTCCTCATTATATTATTTATTATTTATGACCTGGTCGCTTTCCCCCCATTTTTCTTTAATTCTGCCGATCTTGCACATTTTAGGTGCTAAATTTTTTGTTAGTGGCTTCCTCTCCTCTTGCTGATTATCCCGTTGTTTTTATTTTCCCTGTACGCCCTTTTTTGACCGGAATACTGACCGTTTTTAATTCTGGTGATCTTGCATTCTCAGGTGTTACATTTTTGTGTTATTATATCCGGTTTTCCTTCCTAATTAGGATATATTTTACTTTTCGCTCTATGTCTATTAGTTCTCGAGTAATTTAGCTTTTATTGTTTTATTTATTTTGCTTTTTGAAAATAGAGCATAATTTTATTTTATTTTTTTTATTTTACCAAAATGTTCTTCATAGTAGCTTTCATGTGTTTCATGGTGGCGGAAAATTTTCTCCGTTTTACTCTAGGACGCACAGTTTGAGTTATTTGACTTTTAAAATTTTATGTGTTCAATTATTTCAACTTTAGAAAAGAGAAAGAAAAGAAAAAAAAATTACATTCTCAGTTCAAATTCTGTTAAACTGTTATTCTGAACATAGCTTCAAGAAGTCCTGTACAAACGCTTTCATGGTCCTGTACAGTTGCTGAAATAGGTCAGTACTTTTCCACTGGAGGGTTATCGGCCAGGTAGGAATGTCGCGGGCCAAGAATTATAAACAATATTCATGCAGTACTCTTGGTAATGGGTTCTATGCTACTCTTCTAGAATGTTAATTATTTATATTTCTACTGAAGCGATTAGCAGCAAATTTCAGTCACTATTTCTTCTTATGTTACAGTTTTATATATTTTCATTCCAATTCAGAATTTCTATTTTATCCTGCTTTTATTAATTTTTGTAATTTATGAAAATTTGAAATTTTTAATTTTTAAAATTGTTTTTTCTGTTCTACAGTCTTTTTTCTCTAGAAAGGAAATATAAAACTGTATTTTGAATAGTTTTTTTTTTTTTACCAGTATCTTCAAGTGTTGTTTTCCTTCACTTTTCCAAGATTATTTCTGACCGAACCGCTTTTCGCAAGTGGGGACCGTGCCGGACGATGCCGCTGGTCGGCAGGTTTTTGTCGGGGATCTCCCGTTTCCCCCGCCCTGGCATTCCGGTGCTGCTCCATTCTCACCTCATTTCACCCTCATCGGCTCTCAATATCTCGTTGTTAAGAGCCGCCCAAATCTCTCAACTCAGCTATCAACCTTACGAATTATATTAGTTTTATGATTTTACGCATGCGATTATCCCCCCCCCCCCTTAAACTAGTCAGTTTATTAGTATCGACACTTTCAGCAAGTGTCACCAAGGTTCCAGACGACGATAAGTGTATTTTTTTTTGTAGTTCAATATCACTAAAAATATATCGGACTGCTAACACCAAAGAGTTAAAATAAAAAAATATATATACCAAAACGATTCCAACACAAAGAATTTACCTAAACTAATACCTAGATGTTTTAAAGACTAGGCCAGCAGAAGATGTCTGCCTGGCAGTGACTCGTCAGAGTTTATCACGTCATCTGGCATCGGGTAGAGAGATCGCCGACAATTTGTGTTTGCTGGAACGGTAGTCATGAAGACTAATGGTTTATACCAGCGATGGCTTGTACGAGCTCACTGGAAATCCCGTCTAGTCTTTACTCTCGTAACTGTACGACGTAACACCCCAACTCGCGTATCTTTTGTTCTGCTGCTGCTACTACTACTTTTTCTGGCAAGTCAAATGCCCTCTGAAGTTATAACGGCGAGTTTCACCTGCAAGTTTAAAGATAGCGTGGTGTCTGCAAGTTCGCTTCTCTGAAAGTGTTATTTTTCCGACTCCAATTAAGCCAAACACTTTTTAAGAGCATAGAACTGGAACTTCTAAACGATGACGAAATAACTTCTGTTTTCGTACGGAAAAGCAAATTTGGACAAGCTTAGAGGTTATGAGGTCACGAGAAAATTTCCGTTTTAAGTTGGGAGAGAATTTGGAACTTAACTTTCAGTAGCCAAACTATTGATGGCGATTTCACGCTTCAGTGGTTCCGCTTCGTGTGTTTCGCGACAACTTGAAACTTCCATTTTTACACCTGAATTTCGAAACAACAAGGAAAGGGGATTAACGGTTGCTACAGACTGTTCGGTTGCAAGAAGAGTGCATAGAGTAGGTATATGCTGTTCGCGGTAAAATGAGCACTATTGAAAACTCTGCTTATGATCTACTTTTATGGACGCTGTATATTCTTCCGTTTTGTACAAAATTAACATTGACATGGGCCTAATCACTTTATTCATGCGTCGGGTCAAGTGAGACTGTGAAATTATTAGAAAAATTAAAATTTTATAAATCTGACAAATTTTACACACAGTTTCACCTGACCGACGCATGAGTAAAGTGATGAGGCCCATGGCAAAGTTAATTTTACATATAGCGGAGGAATACACGACGTGCATACAAGTAGATCTTAAACAAGGCTTTCAAAAGTGCTCTTTTTATCGTGAATAGCCTATAGTAAGAAAGTAGGTAGGGCTTGACATCGACTGCGAGGTCATTACAGACGGGAGCGAGTTAGTCAGAGGTGAAGGAAAGGGAAAGGAATCGGCCATCCTAGTATTCGCCTGGAGCCATCTCGGGGAACCATAGAAAGCCGAAATAAGAGCGGCCACAACGGCATTCGAACCACGGTCCTCCTGAATGCAAGTCCGAAGATTTTTAAGTGAGCAACCTCCTTCGTTCTATGGCGCTTAGAAATATGCTTTTACACAGACAACGTAATGTTATGTGCGAGTAACTGTAAAAACAATAACGGAAACTGTAAATTAATTTGCCTAGATTGGATGTGAAAAACAACGACCTCACAATTATAGTCATTTGTGCTACCCAAAGACCTAAAATTAGGTTTACCTTAAAAACCTATCTTACTGAAAACGTCGCTATTGGCCTATCACGGTTACTTCAAACTCTCTGAAGCCCTGCTAAAGTTCTAATTTTGGTTATCGATTACGTATACTTCCGCTGCATGTAAACATAAACACTGCCTCGTGACTTCTGCGTTGTAACCGTCAAATGCCTTGTTTATTGTTTAAAGCTGTTCCAAGAATTATGTCACGATTCTAAAACCATTACGCACGAATGTTCACAATTTAGCCCTGTACCCATATTTAGGTCAGCTTTTTATCTGTATTGATGATTGTTCTTACGGTTAATATTTTCCATATTGTTAACACATTTGTGTTGTACACAATGTAGCACAGCACACACATTACACGTTAATATTTTGCCACGACTGTGTTTAACCCTGTTACAACTGTAGGGAAAATAACTAGTATTTAACATATTGTTATTGACGAGTGTTGGGTTATTTCGTTAAAACGACGATCTCAATTGGAATAAATATTCAAACGAAGAAGCAACCTATCAAGCAAGAAACTCGTGTCGCTTATTTTTTGTACGCAGCAGCGACAAACTTAAAAAAATACGCATACCGTAACTTTTATTCGGGTCGTATTTCTTTGCACAGATACTTAGTTTGTATGATGTTTATTTAATGTTTTCAATGTCCTGGCTGGGCTTAATGATTTGTTGGGATTGTGGCAAACATTCAAATCACAGGAACGTAAGCACGTTACACAATTGTGCAACAAATTTCAAACACCTTCCGTTTTATTATTAATGCGTTAGAGTGTAAAAATTAGCAGATTTGCAAAATGTTTTTTTTCTAATAATTTCACAGTATCACTTGACCGACGCATGAATAAAGTGAAGAGGCCCATGGCAATGTTAATTTTACATAAGGCGGAAGAATTCACGACTTACATACAAGTAGATCTTAAGCAGGGCTGTCAAATGTGCTCACCTTACCGTGAACAGCATATACTGTTCCGACAGGAATAGCTGTAGATGACGTCCAACTTGTCTTCGATGCCTGTGAATATCTACAGTCTTAAAAAGTTCTCAAATAAATTCGACCACTACTTCCCGGCAACTACGTTCTGCAAGCGATGGTATAACACGTCACGCGTTTAGCACTGCAGCGCCGGGAGAAGCAAATTAATCAAAACACGACACGCCGCCTACCCAACAGCAAATAATTACAGTTGAAAACTTTTCCCATTAAGCCACCTACTAATTTGCCTCACGCTTTCTGGGTGCCATTTGTGACGAGAGTGTTGGCAAACAGCGGGGCAGACCTCGTTAATTCCTACACTGTCGAAACAAACAATGTCGCCAACAGTGGCAATAAATGTTAAGTTCTGCACTACAAATATTTGGTAATTCCACCATACACTACAAATATTAGTTAATTCCACCATACACTACAAATACAAATATTAGTTAATTCCACCATATCATACATCTCAAAATCACGTATACTGGAACCAAATATTTACTCCGTTTGTTCACTTCCACAAAGCTTAAGTTTATTATTTCAGGTCAACAAAACGTTTACTTTGCATGCACTCATTATAAAAGGCTTGAGAATTTGCGTCTGTGGGTGTGGAATGCAGGCACAGCAAACATGAGCATGGTATAGACCAAGAAGTGGCACTTTTTAAATAAAGCAACCTTTGAAAAAGTAACAACGGATAACTGCATATATTTCAACGAAAGCAAACACTGAAAAAGTTATAGTTAAGTTGGTAGCGAATTAGGGAAAATAGTTCCATGTCTTAATGTTGTAATAACAATCCCATGTGTACATTTGTGGATTTTAAATTATTTCATTCAGTTTTTGTGCGCATGAAAGTACGAGTTAGTACATTACTAATATATGTACAGTCAGTGCTGACAGCAATTTCGCAGTTGGTCGACGCATGACTAAAGTTAAAGGATTTAATGCAAATGTCAATTTTCATGTGGCGGAAGCGTATAGAATAGTCATACAAGTAGATCCTAAGCAGAGATTTCAAAATGCTTAGCTAACCACTAACGGTCTTTACTTAATGTTAATGTCAGTTTCTCAAGTCGCCAGAGCCACTCAGAAGCTTAATGTTTCTTCTTTTGTTTCGGTATGAAAAAAAACTGAAGTTGGGTCGACTTATATATCGAGTTTCTTTTAAAACAGAAACTTAAGTCGTAGAACGCAACTACAAAAAAATTGAGTTCTATTGGATTTGAAATGGGTTACTAATGTACCCCGGTATCGTGCCAGAAGGCTTATCAGGTGACGGTTTATAAACTAACGTATAACCTAACTTAAGTTATAACCTAACTCCGTTACGTGTGCACCAATCTTTTTTTTTTCCTTTAACCAATGTTCTTGCATTTTGCAACCCCTTTTTTGTTGTTTTCAACGGTATATTTTAATAGACTTTCGACGACTGGATTACTCATTTTGAAATTCTCTACTTAAAATCTGTCTGCGAGTGCAGTACTTTTCTTTGTCATACTGCTGCGTGTCTAACGAGGTAATATGATTATTTTAAAATGCGTAAAAATACAGTCTTCCTTTAGTGATCTGCCTTTCCCCCGTCCATTTTTATTTTGTAATTAACACAGGCGCTGCAGAAAGTTAAGTGAAATTATGATAGTTATTTCACCTACACAGCTGTCATTAAAACTCAATTTGAAAAAAAATGCTTTGAAACGTAATTATCTAATACACATGGCCATCTTGCCCAAGTGTTGCAGACGCAAGGCGTAAGGTTATAGGACCTAGCTAAAAGCACATTTTAGTACCCCGAGTAGCGCAGTGATTTTCCTGCTTACCTTCTGACGAAGGTACGTATCACGGAAAATATTTCCGCTTGAACTTCTCTTTTAAGTAAGGGCGGAGTGTACACACCCTCAACCTGTACCTAATTTGCAAATTACTTACGCTCCCAAGAGAGATAGCAAACCAAGAGAGCTCGGTTACCGAGCAAGCGCGGTAGCTAACGAGTCGTCGAGCAATCAATTAGCCCTCTGAAATGCGCTCTCGGTAACATCAAATACTTTAAAATCTGGAATCCCTAAACAAATTACATTACACGTGACAAATTGTTTTCGAAGCACGCGTAAGTCCACTAATAATCAAACATCGTCATATTTATTTTAAAAGAAAAGTTCTGTATTTTTTGTATTTGTATTTTTATAGGTTGCGTAACTACCTCCGGAGTTACGGCGAACACTGTTATTTTAGCTTCACCCACTTACGAACATAATATGTTTCAATATATTGTTGATTTAATAAAATATAGAGAACTATACCAATACTGTATATTGAAATGTCCACGTAGTAATGGTTTAAATTGCAGATTTATAAATACATTAATATATGTATACTCGCGAAATGTACTTAACGCGTGGCACTATCATTAAATTACAGTGCCGCACAGTAAGTTTCGCAATTTCAGATTTCAGCTCAATTTAAATTAGGAAAATAATTTGGTAAGTATCTGAGATGGTAAGTTTGGCAAGTCCTAAATATATTTCATGGTCTAGTCCAGTGCTAAAAAAAAAATCATTTTAGGCATACCGAACTTAATGCCGCCAGTAAAATGTACGTCTTACATTTAATATCATACTGATTTTCGAGTGAACTTGAACGCAAATGTTCTACAAACATCACTCCAGGTAATATCCTTATAAACACAGACATCAATTACAACTTATGTTTAAAGCAAATTAAGAAAATGAGTTCTACGTCTTAATGTATTCTTATAACAAATATTTAAACGAAGTGGCCACTAAAATTTGTTTCTTATTGATATACAGAGGAAACAAGAAATAGCCCCAACAGGATATACAGACAATGGTTTCCAAATGGCCCACTTGATTGCCACACGTATAAGCTTCTGTCGAGAAATATAATCAGCTCAAAAAATCATCGCGTATTCTAATGCATTTTAAGCGAAATACAGTCTATAACTAATAGATTACTTGACACTTACTGAAAACAGCAACACTGAGATTCCAAATGTGCCATTACACTTCTCGACCTGACAAAATACGTTGCAATATCGCATCTGAAGAGGAGACCCGTTATTGGACACGCTGACGCGAGTACAACCTGCATCCTGACTAGGAGAAGGAGGTGGAATGGTGGAAAAACAATTGGAAAAGGGGGGGGGGGGGGTTACACAATGTTTTTAATATTGAATCACAAATGTGAGGTTAAATAAAGTGTTCGTTTTTGTAATCTTGAGTTTTCTTTCTAATTATCTTTTGTTTTTTTTCTTGTAATAAAGAGTCTCTTCCTTTTAACACTGAATATCCCAGAGTATATGCTATTCACGGTAAAGTGACCACTATTGAAAGATTTCTCATTTGGAATAATAGTCAATAAATAAATATATATATATTATTTATCTTTAGACGTTAACTCCCATGTGCGGTGGAATATACAGACACTGTTTATTACATACACGGCAATATTTATTTTAAAATGTGGTCAAAGGATTACACATGGCTGAAAGGAAAAAGTAACTAGGGCCTCAAAAGTGCTCACATTACCGTAAACAATCCCACTTTACCGTAAACAGCCTATAAGTGGCAGAAAACAAAACACCTTATGATTTCATAGTTTATCCCTCAAGTTTTAAAATTGTGTCATTTGTTTGCACTTAGAATAAAATTAGTATGATATGCACTTACTACGTTTAGACTTACAGCCTGAGTCGCTTTTGTGCTCGGTAGTGTAGTTATTTGGCCCGCGACATTACAAATACACACATATGGCGGATTTGTACGCAATGCGTCTAAATAAGAAACCGTGTGTTTCATACACCGATAACCAATACATAGTGTACTTCTGTCGCGATGAAAGCCTCAGCAGAACGCACCAGATTCAACAACTGCGCGCTGCTATGTGTGCCTGTGAAAAGAAAAGAATGGTGAGCACACGAACAAAGAAGATGACTGTGGGATAGAGGGGCTACAGGGACAATGGATTAACTATCCTTCACGTTTAACTCGTCCCTTGCGGCGATGCATCACTTGAGTGTTACTCTTGAGAGGCAGGGCTCTCGCTACCAACTGTGAAGAATGCATTCATACAGTCAGCTCCTCAATACTTCCTTTTTACAAGTCACTGAGGAGTACCGCGCCGTCGAAGATCGTTACGAAAAGGAAACGAGAAGAAAGAACGATAGTTTACAACGTACTGAGTTTCACTACTGCGTGGTGATAAATTTGATTTACTTCGTGCGATCAACCCCACCTCTCTTACGGCAATTTATTTTTTCGTGCGAGATAGTAGTGGATATTTTTTATCATTTAAATAAATAATTCACACAAGAAAACAAAACTCTAACTAATATTTCAAGAAAATAATCCTTCTAGCGTACAGAACAAATCGACAGCACTAATCTGCCAGTTTTTTTTCATAAGTGAACTGGCAAGCACGTGGCGTTACGCTAGAAAATATTAATTCAATGCAAAACAAAGAAAAATTGGAAAATATTGTTGTATCATATTGTAAAAAAATCAATGCAACTCACAAATACCTGCAAAGCGACTTAAGCAGGTAATTGGTTTATAAGTAATTTCCAAATAAAATGGATCTTCTTAGGACGGTACTTGCTAACACAATAAAAACTGTCACAGGAAAATTAACACCAAGCAATTCGTACGCACGGTAAACGTTATTTTAATTTTTAATAACAAAATCCGAAGAATATATACATGTTTCGTTGCTGATACCTGTTGAGCTTATCCATAACACCATTCTTTGACGAGTTTCTAAGATTTATTCGCACAAGTAAACGTCGTCATAGCGAAACAATAGGCAATGCGACATAGTGGGGCTAGACATGCCAGTTTGGATTTAACGATGTAGACCTAAACAACCAGAAAATTATTTATTGCTGAAGGTTTCTAGCGATACTTCAAAAAATCATAGTAAAAATCTTAACATTTGCTATGCTACCTACTGTAAAACTGAAACTGTGAGAATCGAGCCAAACCAGTAAAAACCAATGCAAATGGCACGACTAATAATCAGTGCTAGATAACTTATTAATATGATGGATGAATCTGATTTGCGATTTCCACTGAATGTCGAGAATTCCACTGCCATAATTTACTCGTTCCACAGTTTTTTGCTTGATTCGTCAGTCAGTAGCAGCTTATCAACTGATTTTCAGTTAATTTTACCACTGATATATATCGCTTAGAGTGTGGCGGACATAGTATCTTAAAACGGTTGTACTTGAGCTTGCTTACGATCTTGGTAATATCCGAAGTTATCTAATCACTGAGAATATTTTCATTGACGAGTTGGCAAATTGGCCTCTAAATCGAGACACAAGCTAAATGAGTCAAATTTAATTACCACCCATGAAAAGTAACTAGGTGTAGATTATATTATATTTACTGCTTAAAGTTGGTATTCATTACATCCGTAATCCACTTCAAGAGTGAGTGAAGAGATTTGGACGGCTCCATCGAGGTCTTAAGAGACGATGAGGGTGATTGAGGTGAGTATGGAGCAGCGCCGGAATGAAAGGGCGGGGAAACAGGAAATCCCCGACGGCATCGTCTGGCACGATTCCCACATGCGAAAATCCGGAGTGACCCGGCCGGGGATTGAACCCGGATCACAACGGTGGGAGGCGAGCATGCTAACCGCTCAGCCACCGTGGCCCCTAATCCGCTTCATGCTGGTACAGAAAGTAACGGTATAAAAACGAAGGCGTGCGAACGTTAAATGAACTAAAAATACATATGTTTATACGTCAGCTCCCTGCTGGCCTTCAGAGGAAAGCTAACAGTATTCCAAGCCATATATCCTCCAGGTTGGCAGGCACGCGAGTTGGCAACTGAGCTGAGATTTACACGACAGCTTTCGTACGTCGTTCCGCGCGCAGTGACCAACGTACACACAAACGTATAAAAAGAGACACAGTGTGGGATTTAAAACTCACGTCAGGGATGGCGCTTATTTGTGTTAAGTTTTTGTTACGCTGTTGCATGAACGCTACCGACCGGGACTGAGGCTGACCGTAAAACGTATCTCCGCGCATATGCAGTAGGCTTTTTTTCTCCTGTCACATTTTCTCCCAAATATATTTCCAACAACATATTATTCATGGTAATTTTGCGGGACTGGGTACTTCTGTATTGGAGAAAATTCTTCATAAACTAGCCCGTCACAACGTCTCCCTCACTCTGAACCGAGCCAACCATTGAAAATCCTCTCCGACCATGCGGTAAAAGTCCAGCAATATCGACCGAATTCAGTTGTAAGTACCTGTGCATTGAAATTTTTGTCCCCAAGTCTGAAAAAACGGTCTTGTAAAAAATATTTTGCCACTTTTCACACGCAAACACACACACACACACACAAGGAATCGCAGCATCTATAATATTAAATTAATCTGAAATCACACCATCACCGCTTACATATAACATGAGAGTGCATAACAGCACAGTTTCTATAAAAATCGAGTACATTGCTAGTTAGGTCTATAAGCTGTTCACATTTACTTCCAACTTATCTAAAATCCTGCTAAAGTTCTGATTTCCGGCTATTCCTCCGCCTCATATAAACAAAGCTTAGCCAAGTATAGAAAATTACACCACAGGGACAACACACTGCATTCCTGCGCACTCACGATGAAGTGAGCACTTTTGAAATCAACCTTATAAAAAGTCACTGCTCCTAGCTGCATATATTTTAACGGGCGCACTGACTGACATGCGCCCAGTGAAGTTGGTCACGATGGAGGGAAAGTAGTTCCATATAACTACGTCGAATAAAAAGTGTCGGGTAACCATTTGTGACGACTTAAATTATTTATTTCGCTTTCTGTTTCTTTTTAATGCATCGAAGTGTAAAAATGAGCATATTTGAAAAATATTTACTTTTCTAATAATTTCACCATTTAATTTGACCGACGTATGAAAAAAACGATGAGGCCCATGACAATGTTAATTTTACATAAAGCGTAAGAATACATAACGTGCATACAATTAGATCTTACGCAGGGCTTTCAAAAGTGCTCATTTTACCGTGAACAGCTTATACAAGTCGTTACCAACACACACATTTTCTCGCTGTTTCCATTCACATTAACTATTAACAAAATTGTAATTAAGGTATAGAATATAATTAAAAGTTCAGTTTAACTAAAAAAATAAGGGTTATGTTAAAGAGCCTTATAATACGTGACATATTTAATCAACAACTGAACACTTCGTACGCAGCGTGATTTTTCAAAGGCTTGATGCAAAGATTGTGAAGAAACCACGAATAAACTATGGATTATATTTCGCTGGTCCCATGGCACAGAAGGTGTTGAGTTTATTAAAATACTAGCTTCTCCAGGACGTCGCGACACCAGTCACGCCTTCACCGTCAACTTGCCTCTTACTTCCCCAACTTCGGTGGATCACGGAAAGAGAATAAATATTCGTTCCAACACCTTGCCGTTCCAGCATGTGTCTCCAAGCCCGAACGCCGAGCGGGCGCTTCAACTGCGTTACAGAGTGTCGGTGATTCATGCCTTTTTCCCTGGGGAAATATTAAACGTGCGTCCAATGTTCTGATCCACGAAAAGAACACATACTTCAGAGGAGCGCTGTTGAGTACTTTCAAGACGTCTCTCACGCTAGAAACCACTATCTCAGACTACCGCAAAAATAGTTAAAAACGGCTTTCTCAAAGTGCTGTATCTCAAAATAAACGCTCCATGTACATGCAAAGCTTCTCAATGGCCCTGTACTGAACATTCCTACAGACTTCCCATCAATAAAATAATACGGTCACCGCTAAAAGTCACATAGGTATAGGCTGTTCACGGTAAACCGAGCACTTTGTAAGGCCCTCCCACCAGGCCTTAGCGACTAATGAGTATGTTGTATTGCAGACTCAGACGTTAACTTTTGAGAATGGTGAAAGCATGCACCATATTTATGAGCCACATGGCAATGTTCATGTTAAAAAGGGGCGGAAAGATACAAATTGGCTAAAAGGAAAAATTTGCAAGTGCCTTAATAAGTGCTCACTTTGCTGTGAACAGGCTGTACACGCAGAGGGACGAGAACACTGCACGTCAGTTGCTTGCGCTTAGGGGGCGGTGGAGCACTTTAAGCGTGTGACAGTGTCGCCCTTAGCGCTTCCGCGCTTTCGGCCTCAAACACGGAAAAAAGCGCTAAGTGGGCTAAGTGGACCCTGCCTAGAGCCGGACCGGACGAGCGATACTATACAGATTTACATGGAAAATAATTTTAGGCGTTTCTCGGCCACCTTTCACAATATCGCTTCCAAACTAAAAAAACTTAGTGCCCTTTGAAGAGACGGGCCATTTTAACCGTAATTTTCAGGGTACAAAAAAAAAAAAAAACCTTTTTCGTAGAAATGTGGCTCAGATCAAGATGAACAAAGAGTTTTTTGTTTAAAAGCGACCACGTGAAACGTGTCCGAGACGCCTAAAATGATTAAACATTAGCGACCCGCCCCGGCATCGCTCGTATGCTATTTACACACACACTTTATATATATATATATATATATATATATATATATATATATATATATATATATATATATATATATATATATATATATATATATATATATGAGTCGGCCGCGGAGAGCAATGTGGCGTCATAGTTTTTTCCTCATCAGCTCGCTCGACCGCTGTAATTATTTTGTTGCGCGTAATTAATAAATCTGTGCTAGCTCCTAAAATAACATGGTGTAACTAACGTATTTAATTTGGTACGGAATAATACTATGTTGTTCAAAGAGTTCTCTTTGAAATCGAATTTTAAAAGACAAAAATCGTTACTGTGGGACGTGGGTCATCCTTAAAAGATAAACATATACTGTCACGGACGTTTTTGTCGAAAGTTTTGAGATCTATGTTTGTCTAGTAAATTAATTTGGTATGTGTGTTATAGTTTAGTCAGCGTAAGCTACGTAAGCGCCCGAAAAGTGGCTTTTACGGACTTCATTAGAAAACGTCGACATTTCTATACTACTCTTACATTAAATATTAATGTATTATATACTTAAACCTTCAAGAAATTCTCTAAATGATGGTGAAAACCGCATCAAAATCCATCAAGTAGTTTAGAAGCCTTAGCCGAATATACAGACACATGCGGCCGGGCGACTTTGTTTTATACAAAGTATAGATATAGTTGTAAAACCCTATCCTTTCACTTGGCCACTCTCTCTCACTAGTCATCCGCGTTAAGTACACTAGTGAAATCGCAAAACGTAAAACATGGATCCTGTTTCCGTGGCGTAGCTGGCACGCCAGCTTATAGTGCGAGGGGTTCCGGGTTCGAAACCGGGAAATGTACGGAAAGGTGCACAGTTTTCAGGCGCAAGTTTCGCTTCACCTCAGTTTGTAATTCTATCCCCTCCCCTCTTTCTTTTCATAGTTACCAAACACGTACATAAAACTGCTCAATCATCATACAAACAACACAATGCTGCATTGCGTTTTACAATACAAAGAATGTAATACTATTTATACATTAATCTTTGGGTTATTCATTTTACGCTTATAATTGTTAATATTGCACTCACTGAATTATGCAACTTTTTTATTCACTATACTTACCTGCACGTAACTGTGAGAATAAGTTCATGGGCGTTCTAAACACATTTTAAAATTTCTGTATTTCAAGAACGTTAAGAATACAAGCTGAGCTATAAATCGTCATGTAATTGTACATAAAATTTGTTAACTAAAAAATAAATATATTTTACTGGACGTGACATTGCTACAGTAGATACTGTAGATCTTACTGCAGAACGTTTCACTGACTCCAACAATGGTAGCTGAACGATATCTGTATGCTCCGATTCGTCTACGATGTAAACTTTTTGGCATTTCTAAGCATGAAGCGACAGTGTTGTTTAGCTAATTTATTCTTCCCAGTCAACTGTTCTGACGCATAAAGCCATGCAGTATGTTCTCTTCTCAGATGTTGGCATTTGTCAAAGTGTACTCTCAGTCAGTGACTGTGAGATTTTGTAAGTATACCTTATGCGTAAAGTGTAAAATTTACTTGCACAACGGAAAATGGTCACATCTACAATATGCAAATGCAGATAAATTAATTTGGAAGTTTTAAAGTAAAATGAATTATGCGAGGAGTGTTTTACTTAGATGACAAATATTTTTTAGTATAGGCTATTTACGGTAAAGTGAGCACTTTTGAAATCTATCTCATTTGGAATAATAGTCAATAAATATATTTTTTTTCTTAGACGTTAACTTCCCAGTACAGCGAAATATACACACTGTATTTATTATTTACACGGCAATATTTATTTAAAAAAAGGTTGTTAAAGGGTTAAAAAAAATGACTGAAAGGAAAAATTAACTAGGGCCTCAAAAGTGCTCACTACCATGAACAGCCTATAACAGAGTGCACACAAGATATCTCGAATAACGGTTTGATTTGTTCCTGTCGTGACCTTGATGACATGAGACATTATACGATGAATATTTCATAGCAAGAGTGATAAATATTTTAGTGTTACCATATCATTAAATGCTATTGGAATAAAAATTTTCAAATCGTGAAAATGTAAATTTTAATAAAACAAAACCAAAAGTATTCTGAAACTTGTTTGCTTCAAAACATACTTTTTTTTTAAATTAATTTATTATTATTATCATGACTTGGTCGCGAGAAGCTGGGACATACAGGCATCTCCAAAAATGTTACAATTTTAAGAAAAATCATTCTTCCTTTGATTAAATTTGTACACAAATGGAAGCTGTAGCCGATAGCTCAAAGCAATTCAAATCAATAATTAAAACAAAATGTAATTTTAAAAGTTGAATTATTTTTATTCAATTAGGTCCTGAGTCTATATTCATGACAAACATACTAAATCATCTTGTTCCAACCTTTTACAATTACAAAGCAATGTTTTATTTTTCATTTTTTAGACCGAGTTGTCGCATCTTGCACGTTGCCGAAGGCTGATTATCTAAGCGGACTACGGCGGTCGGCATGTCGAAGTTTTTTGGCCCCCCTCTGGAACATCTAGTCTGGTCGGCGTCGTGGCGAGATACCCCTCGAGCTGGCCTATATTCGCGCCACCACGCCCTCGTTCTTGACCCGGCAGATGAGATTCCTGCTCTGACCACTATAACGCCAGGTTTGAGCATTATCTTCCGACCGCTGAAATCCGCCCGACCGCTGGTCTGGTTAAACTACTCTACGTGGTGACGCACACGAGGCAGGCTGCCAAACTAACGCCATCACAACATACTTTATTCAATATTCAGCACTGAGAACTCTCAGATAATCTGAACTAGATAAAAAAAAATCCATTAGGTGAATTAAGCTTGCGTACTGTGTATATTTGATTCACTCAGAAATAATGGATTTATAATGAACTAATGCAATTCTCCCAAATATCCTAGGTTAGTTAAGGTTTTGATAGGTTAGGTTCAGTGGCGTGTGGTGAACTGCTACGAGGTAAGCTGGCGTTAGCTCTGTACTGTACGATGTTGCTTGCTAGTTCACACTTCCACCACTAAGAAGTAGCTCGGCAGCAGACGCCACAGGACACGTGTAATGGGTCCCTTGCTGCTCGCTTGTGAGTGGTCGAGAATGCATTCAGTTTCCCTAGGCTGCACGGTGGTTACTGGCTCCTGCTGCGTGCACCGAGAATGTACAGCATTGAGCAAGCACCAGCTCACCTTGCAACACTTCACCACGGTTAGTTGCAAAGAATGACAATAATAAGCTTCGTGACTCCCAGTGTCCGCGCAAGCGCTACAAGACCAACTCTCAGCTACAACCCACCCATGCGCTGGCGACAGTCACTGTCGAGCGGAATACACGGCAACCTTCGTAGACAGTCGACGAGAAAGTATAGCAGGAGGAAATGTTCGGTTCGAAGATGGATGTAGGTACTTAGCCGTAGCGTCTGTTCATCCGTCATCCGTCCGTTTATTACGTGACAGCCGTTCGAAGTGATCCAGTAATTTTACCCCTCCGATCGTAAAAACTTGACAAGAGCTCCGAGTTTTGACACTGTTAAAAGATGGTCAGACGGATGAATGTACAGTCTTTTAAATGCGTCTGGCTGTGGCATGGCAAGGCTGTTCTGCAAAGCGGTGATACTCGATTAGTGTTTGGGGGAGGAGGGTATTTTTTGTCCGCTCATTCCCCGTTCATGTATTTTGGAATCACTTCAAATGAACGACAGAATAGTTCCTTTACAGGCATGGCCGATTCCTTCCCCAGTCATGACTGTCTGAGCAAGCTGTTCCGTTTCTAATATTCTCGATGTCGACCAGACATCAAAAAAAGTTTGGTTATGTTATGATCAAATGTTCGTCTATACGAACACTGTGGTAATAGTATTTATGCCCACTGTTTTGCTAACGAGTTTGACTGAACAGACTTGAAAGCAGTCCTGTTGTGAATATCTGAGAGGATTTGCTAATAGATTACCTGAACACAAATCAAGACATGGAGGCTGCCCTCGCGGACGCTAAACGTAACTCAAACACACCAATACTCTCAAACAAGAAAAAACAACCCACATTTCTTGTTATTACGTGACGGACAATTCTAAGTACAGGGAAATTTCGAAAGTTGGTGAATAATTTCAAAACCTTGCATAAAAATACAACTTCCTATCCTTAAAGTTGGCTTAGCGAAAACTGAATACGTGTCAAGAAAGATACCATGTGCAGAACAAATGATTGTAACATCCGCACTGTTCACACATAAAAATTAAAAACTTTAAAAAATATATAAACTGGCGTCCACTAATTTTTTGTAGCACACTGCAAACACAGCAGTATAAATAATATGACTACTATAAAATTCTGTGTGGCTAGGGTAATCGTATACTCAGGATAAAAACGGAGGGCATTGACTCTAGAAAAAGAGTATATTTAAATCAAAACGAGCACAATACAATTTATTGTAATTTCCTTAACATTGCAAATTATATGTGTTGGAAAAGCAATCGAATTTTTTTTCGCATGTATTTAATACTAAAAATATTAAAAAATTAAAGTTTGATAAATTAGTCAGCCTTTGAAGTTGACAATTTTCGAAAGGCAAATTAAGACCATAAAATAATTTTCCCCAACATCAGTGAAAATATGAAATCAAGGTACCAGGAGACTAAACTCTCTCTTGCCGTCGTTTTACTTACAAAACAATTCAACAGTAAACTGCAGTATGAAAGATGTATCCAAATAGAACATTAAAAAATCGTAAACAATTGACAGAAATTATTAAATATATAGATATTTTATATAATTAAGTGGAATTTTGACAATAAAGCTATAACAGGATTAGCTGCACGAAAATTATTAATATAAAAATAATTAGGCCTATTATACAATTACTATTTTATATAATGCCGAGAAAACAAGACATATTTTATTACCACGAAAAATCGTGCCGGACGAAAAAAAAAATATTAAAAAGGAGAACAGTCTTTTTTTTTGTCGGACGTCTGGTAACCGTACATTATGTAGCAATGCTACTGTTGTTCTTTGGTTTGTGTTAATGCCACAAATCTGCCAAATTTTTTTTTAAATATTCATAAGTGTGTCCAATCATTATTTTCTTTTTTGCTGTGAAATAACTCGAGAAATACTACTCATTTAGTGACTACACTATTAACACGCAGCAAGAGTCAGATGTAGATGTAATTGTAAGCACGCCAACACAACAGAAACACGCACGACTGGAATAAAACCCTTACACACAAAATATTTCTTCTACGCGAGCGCACAGACTCGTGGGGCTTTATTTTTCTTTGCATGCCTGCGCGTACTTTCTGATTTTGAAGTGCGACCTTCCTCGCCGGTAAACCGGAATGATGCGCGCACCGTTCGCACAGAATCCGCCCTCAGACGCTTTTGAAAGAGAACAGGAATAACGAGAATTGTTGGCTCCGCTTGTGTTCTGCACAACACTGGAAATAAGACTTTCTTCCCGCGCGCACACAAACGTTCTCAAGGCACAACAGTGAGGAAACACGTAGAGAACTTGGGCACTGAGTTTCGTATACCTGCGTGAATTCTGAATAGAAACGGAACTTTGCCAACAAAGCAACCGATAAAATTGTATACCGTTGGTTCCGGCTAACCGTACACTCCTGAAAGCCCTGTTCGATGTCTTATTTTTTTTCACGTTGTACATCCTGCGGTCTTCTCGAAATACACAACTTATAAAATATTCATTCACAAATTTTGAGCACCATTATATAAAATCAGTTGATATATTATCTTCTGCGCATCATGTACCCAACACTGACCTAACCCAAACCAACACTGCTGTCAAAGTCACATGGTCAACAAAGATGAAAGTGTTTCTTAATAAAATATAATTTCCAAAAGACGAGCCTTTTCATATAATATATATTTATTGTATAATAATTTTACCAGTTTTAATTTAATCTGTATTGCTTTGAAGATAGGTTAGAGGAAGTATACGAAGATCTCAACACAAACGTTAAGTGAAAAGTGCTCTAACCTCAAATCGAATATACGTTGCTAACGATAGCCGTATTACCAGAAAAGCAGTTCAATGTTGCAACACGAGAACTGGTTCTACGCAGTCAGCGATATTGTTCTATCCCATATCCAATCTACGGTTACAACACTGCACTACTTCACTGCTTATAGCACAATTATTATCGCGCCTTAAATGGCCTTATGCATAGTTTATCAGTAGTCAAGTTGGATTTCGCCTTTCACCAACTTCCTAGACAACGGACAGCTAAAAATTTAGTAAATGTCCAGCATACAAAATTGTTAAAATCGTATACAAGTTACAGTTTAACTTAAACTGGACCACATACAAGTATCTATGTACACGGACCACTTGGCCAAAATCTCTCTTTGTCGAATGCCGTCGTCTTGGAGCTTGCTGATACACGATGCGCAATGAATCCCTGTCGACAGCACACACCACATGTTACCGAGCGGCCGCCCCTTTTACAGCTCTGCCACCATTCCAACATGGCCACAAACAGGATTTTATTACGAAGGTTGCTGTGCTATGCTAACCACCCCTCTTCCCCAGGGCCATTTAGGACCTTTTGTAAATTATTTTATGGTCTTTGCTATTGAAACTAAAAAACGAACATCTTTGAGAATTTAATATACACACACACACAAATAAATGCGATTGAAGTTAAAAAAATTTCCAAATGAATTTACTTTATCAACTAACATCAGTGAGTATTGCTGTCAGCAATGTTGAAATTCATTTATTGACCCGTTTATAATAAAAACTCGAAATTAAATTGCGAGACAATAAATTTTATAACAGAACAAAATCACTATATTTTATTATTTTCATAATATTTCTGGGGGGTGTCCAGACCCCAGGACACCTCCACTCACTACAAGCCTGCTTCCAAACTGTTATAGGTTGTTCACGGTAAACTGAGCACTTTTGAAAGCCCTGCTTTAGATCTACTTGTATTCATGGTGTGTACTATTCCGTCTTATGTAAAATTTACATTGTCATGGGTATCATTATTTTATTCATGCGGCAGTCAAGTAAAACTGTAGTATTATTAGGAAAGTAAATATTTTACAAATCTGCTCATTTTTACACGTCGCCGCAATAAAAAAAAAACACAAAGCGAAAGAAATAATTAAAGTTATCACAAATGGTAACATAACATGTTTTATCGGACGTTAAGATATGGCACTACTTTCCAACCATCGTTACCAATTCTAATGGGCAAATGTCACTCAGTGCACCAGTTAAAATATATGCAGATAGGCGCAGTGATTTGTTTCGAAGGTTCATTCCAAAAGTGCTCTCTTTATCGTGAACAGCCTTTACACTTCTAACGTCTCAGGTGCAGCCATTAGGTCATGAGCTTGGGGCGCCGTATGAACTACCAAATCCTAGACCTATATTTAGTGATCGAAATAGTCGGATATTCACAAATCAATTTTAAGACCGGTTTGCATTAATACACACACGCGCACACTTTCCGTTCCAACATATTCGCACAAATCGGATTAGGCGTTTTGCTAACTGTGTATCACTGGAACATCTTGCATTAGTAGTAGAAAATTTACAATAACGTTAGACTAGCCATTGCAATAAATGCAATCGATGCATGCATTATATACAAACATTTACACACAGAATGTTTCACAAATTTATGACCAAACTTCAAAGGCGCAGTCATCGTCCTACAAGAAAAATATGGCAACTTAGAATTTATCTGAAAACTTGTCGTTTGCTGGTTTTAGGCACTTACAGTTTTGGGGCAAAAAATCAAGGACTCAGACAACAGTTGATCAAGCTTTGGAGAAGAAAATAAACAACTTAAGGTTGCCAAATACGCTCCCATATTAGTAAAAAGAAAATGAGCAACTCTAGCTGCATGTCGAAACCTTTTGTGTATAAATTGTATTTTTTTGTCTTTGAGTAAATAAACCATCTAGTTTTACGCAATTCATATACATCCTGTTTATACGGAACACACACAGAGTGTAACGCACCGTACGTTAAGATACGGCTGTGTAACACCAGTATAGGCTGTTCACGGTAAAATTGTCATTTCCATGGGCCTCGTCGCTTTCTTCATGTGTAAAATGAAAACATTATTAGAAAAGAAAGTATTTTAAAATTTGGTAGTTTTTACACTTCAACGCATTAAAAAAAAAAAGCAATAGAAATAATTTAAGTTATCACAAATGGTTACCTAACACTTTCTATTCGACGTTAAGATATGGAACTACTTTCCTCTCCGTCGTTACCAACTTTACTGGACGCATGTCACTCAGTGCGCCCGTTAAAATATATGCAAGTAGGAGTAGTAACTTTTTTCTTAGGTTGATTTCGAAGGTGCTCACTCTATCGTGAACAGCCTTTATACGCAATTTTTCACCGCGTAATGCATGTTCAGTTGCGCGTCGTTACGTCACGTCGCTGTAGGCAGTTAGAACGCTCATGGAGCGCGTAAAGATAAGCAATTTTGACTGGCCATTATTCCGCACGTTTCCGCAGTAAGGTAATAAAACAGCAGAGAGCAGTTAGTCGAAAAACAGTGCCAATCCATACTGCGGCATTCACAGTTATCTATGTGGTGGAGCTCACGGCCGCCGATTGGATTTGTAGTTTCTGTAACAGGTACTCTTCATTAAAATTAAAAACCTTTCTCCTGCATGCGTATCATCGCCATTTTTGTGGCTTGAGGTGATGTAATGCACCAAAAACACCAAATATTCATAGCGGCATGAAATATGCATTCGCATACCGTACCTCGCAGCTCAGACTGGAAAATTTTGTCCGTTCCAACATAAATGTACGAATTAATCTAATATACTGTACTCACCTATGTTTATGACAATTCTGCAGCGTAGAGACTAACGCCATAGTGTGTGACTGAAGCCATAGCGTTTGAAAAGTATACACTGAACAAAAACATAGACCCAAACGTTTATTAGGTACGGCCTAACTCCCCCTCCCCCCCACCCCCAAAAAAAAACAAGCATTTCTGTCTGCACTTATAAACCAGAACATGAGAACTGCCTAAAACCTTAAAAATTACAGAAAATTTAGAATTTTATAATCCAATTTAAAGGTGTTTTTCAGTATTAACTGGGAAATGAATAGTTGAAATAAAGCAGGGAAATCGTTAAACTATTTGCTATACTGTATTTGCCACATAATAAAACTGTCCCATTTTTCACGGTTACATTTCTCTAAAGAGACGGTTAACAGCACGACTACGGCAATTTTCTTCTTTTCAAAAAACGTGTACTTAAAAAGTTTGCCAAAACTGTGCTGGAATTTTTTTTATGGAAATGAAACGTTGTAAACTAGAAAATCTGTGTAAAATAAAGAACAGTAAACATAATTAGCCAACCTATGTGGTTCGTGATTGACAACATGGAATAAAGCTTTAAAATATAAAAATCGTTGACAGTAACAGAATATTGTTACGTGCAGCAGCTGGTGCCGACTCAGGTGTCCTGCGCCGTAATCGGAAACCGACCTCGCCCTCCCCACTACCTGGAACGATGCGCTCGCGGCCTCCTGTTTCCCCCTTTCTGGGAATCCCGTAAATGCCGACAGCGGCGAGACTTGCTGGCGTCACAGACCTCCTCTCATTTGCTAGAGTTTCCGATACGTTTAGCGACGACGCAAGAATGTTCTGGTGACACTGCCTGGCGCCTCAGCCCTCCGCGACGCATCACGCGAGTTGGGGAAGATTCTAGGTGGTGGCCTAAGACCTACATATACTGCCGCAACCGAGCGGCCGGAGTCTTTGATGGAAGCCGCCTGGCCGAGTGTGCGCGAGCGAAGTTAAGTAAAGACGACGATTGGAGATTGCGGGACGACGACGAGTGAGGTGTTCGTAGCTTGAATTGACGAGAGGGTGTGAAGCCGACGAGTGAAGCCTACTGTGCGTGAGGGCACTTGGAGGACTCTAGAACATTGTGACTGGCGAGACATGAACTGAACTGAGGTGGGACTGAATGGAAGAGTAATACTGATTTTATTGTAGACATTCGAACTGTCAAATATGGACCCATAAATTATAAAATAATTGAATAGGTTGATTCACTGGCTATTGGGACTGATCTTTAATTATTTAATTTCATTGATTTCTTTGTCGTAATTATAAATTTTATTAATTGGTGTCAATTGTGAACAGTAAGTGATTTCAATTTACTGTGAGGATTTGAGTTCATAGAATTTTGATGTTATTGTAAATAAAATAAGGAAATTATAAATAATCATTTTATTTGATTAAGGCCTCCATCCCTTAACCAACTTGGTATAACCCACTTAATTTCTAGAGATACAAATTGTAACAATATATATTAACGCAAAGGAGAAATGTAACTCTCACAGAATTGTTAAAAAAGCAAATACGGAAAAGGAGTTAAGTCATATTGAAACTCTAATGTACTATAAATTGGTGTTCACTGAAAGTTGTTTATTTTTCTCTTACACGCAGACGTAACATTATAATTATAAATGTAAAGATTTCTTACTGTCGCTTGGTCGACGCAAAGCAAGACAATGCTAATTGTTTATATATGGCGCAAGGATACGCAACAGGAATGAATAAAGAACCAACCAAGGCTTCAAAAGTTATAAATTAACGATGAACAAAAAACAGGAAGAGGTGAGAACACCGATTGCATTATTACGTGTGAGTATATCATCACAACGAACTTGAAAGCAGTTACGTCAACGAGTACGCAGTAACCGATGGTTCCATCGCGCTGCCTGGCTCAAACTGTTAATCTCTTAATAAAAAACTCGGTAAAAGCTATACCGTGAGGTACAGTGTGTTATTTCGTATTAAATTCCAGCAAAAAAACTTTCATAAAAGCACGTTAGGCCCCTAAATGGATTTTAGCACGCCATCAACATCGGCGAAATGAGGGTTACATGTATCTAAAAAAAAAAAAAGTGCAGTAAAATAGGTTTAAAAAATCATGTACGTATATTTTGATGTGAGATTAAAAGGCACTACAGTTATTAAAACCAAACAAATGTTTGGGGGGGGGGGGGACTCGGCTGTAATGAATTGATGAACGTATCACTACATTCATTGTCTGACGTTACCGGCTTGATTCAAAGTCAGAGCTATCACAGCAAAAGCTTACAAATGAACTTAGCCTACGTTAAATTAAACATCTTATAGTAATTTTAAACTCAAATAAACCCTATAATGGCAACTGTAATAAAACTTGGATATGTTTACGCATTTGAATAAGAAGGAAAGGCAAACACGCTATTTAAAAATTTCATTTAAAAAGAGGTTAACTAAAAAGAAATATTATTTTTTAGAACATTTAGTGAATATATAAATTTATACACTGTTATCAGCAGTTTTCCCGATCTTAACATCTGGAAAACATTAGTTTGGAAGAATTACTCAAACAGCAAACGGATTGGAAAATGCGCAACAGATATAAACCAACTTAAATGCGTAGAGTAGAGCATTATTATATGTTTTAGGTAATATATCCTATAACCAGTGGAATAAGCATAAAGGAAGAATTAATTATTTATATTTGTCGTAGATGAGTAGTCATTCCGAGACTTGTAATACGAACAGTTGACACTACACGTTTTTAAGAATAGTGTGCGACAGCTTGGCCCACTGAGATTACCTGATTAATTGATTTTTACTTTTTATTATGATAGATAATGTTCATGTGTCACTTGCCTAAAGGTGCCGTATTCCTCCTACAAGTTTGTAAGAGCGGGGACAGCTAATTATCGCTACTTTCACGTGCGGATCATTCGCTTAATGGACGTGTCTCGCTCTGTACAAGAATAACTGCAAAAAAAAAAAACCTTAAACGCAGTGTGACTTCTAAACCGTAAAACTGCATGTTAATAACGATAAAACCACGCTTCACTGGCATATGATAATTTCAAGTCTATAGTGGAGATTCCTAACACTCAGTTTAATCATACCCAAGAACAGTCATCCAGAATACCATTCTGAAAATACATGTTCTGAAATAATTTCCTAATACTATTTTACTATTCCTAATACTATAATATAATATTATAATATAATACTATAATTTAATTTCCTAATACTATAATATAATAATTTCCTAATTTCCTAATAATGTATGTATATATATATATATATATATATATATATATATATATATATATATATATATATATATATATATATATATATATATATATATATATATATATACACACATACATACACTGTTATCCGTACTTATCATCTGGAAGACATTTCACAGTTTAAACAATGGGCACGACTTAACTAAATAACAGTAGATGGATCGGCCAATACCTACACGACAGGTATAGACAAAATTAGATAAACTGAAGTGTCAGTAAGCAAGATACCAAAGCTCCAATTTGTAAGAGGAAAATAGAGTTGAAAGAGCAACACAAAATCCGCGCTTTACAAGCACATTGAACATCAAATGGTGGTAACTAAACCCTAAGAATAATCATGACATTTACAGGACCGTCTCTCACTCCCCCCCCCCCCCCCCGAATCAAATACATGCCAGGAAAATGCACCTACCACAATGTAAATTCATTTAACGTCATAGTAAATCTCTACCACATTATTTACCAAATTAGCTAAAGCAAAACTGCGGAGCAGACAATTTCGCAAAATGAATTTGTGTATCATCACAGTGTGCTACGAATCAGAACACTGATTAGGTAAGGATGTCAAGTGGATTAATAGCTGATAAGTGATTACCTCCTGGAGTTGGTGCTTTAAAAATATGGCTGGACAACGCTTTATATGCCAATCCACTAACATTCCCATAACGCAGGGTTTCTCTTATTGAAGTCTATTTGTATATTTGTAAATAATACACCCGGTACGTTGGGTGCAGTTAGGCGAGGACAGTATATTTGCGTCATGACAGCGTTCCTTTCAGAAGACTGTTTATAGTCATTCACGGTTACTTCCGAAGCCCTACTAAAGTTTTCCTCCCAGGATATTACTCCGCCTCATGCAATCAAAGCTTAACCGAGTCTAGAAAATTACACCAAATGGACAACGCGCAGCATTCATGCGCACTCAGTACAATAATATTTTGCATAACAGCTATTTATCACTTGGAATTACCAACACACTTATTTTCTGTTCTATTCATATTAGTTATACAAACGAAATACCACAATTTATAAATGAAATATAAGCAAAAGTTCAATTTAACAAAAAATAAAGTACTTTTATATTGAGATAAGTATAAAACGTTTATGACATGGCATAGGCCATTTAGGAAATAGGCCAATCACGTCATATATGGGGTAATTTTTCGAAGGTTTGATACATAAAATATGAAGAAACCACCGACAAACTATAATTACGGGTCGAACTTCCAACTGGCGATCTCCTTGCGGAAGGCGCTGCACTGACGATCGAGACCCCTCCGGAATTGAATCCTATTCCCAGCTTCGAATCAGTGCTGATCATCATTTAAAACTTGAGAATAATCATTCCATTTTAAATTTTGCAAATTTTTACTACAGAAGATTTTTTTAAAAATATTTACGTGATATTAAATAAACACAACTATTGCTGATTTTCAAATTTTGTACACATCTACACGTCAGCCCTTTTTAAATTTGTGTCTCCCAATATGCATTATTATTATTTATGTCATATCCGCGCCTTCACACCTCAGCACCAGTTGCGCGCTGCTCTACATTAGAGTCTTTCATTAACATTTATTTTTCCATATGCAACTGCACTTTTGTGCTAACATCAGTCCAAACACCAGGGTGGATAGAAAAAAAAACCCTAGACCGCTGTTATACAGAATAGTATCGGTATATCTAAAAATTAATAAAATAAAAAAATTATCCAATTCCAGACTATTTTTCTGTATTTCAAGGAATCAAGAGCACTATTTTCAGCGAAATTTACACGTTTTGGAACTTTTATAATCCAGAAAGCACGAATTCGCTATCTTCTTTGACTTCTGGTATATTCCTTACGTTAGCCACCCTGAAGACATTCATATCGACCACACTTAATGCCAAGCACTCGGTTCCAGTGCACAGTAGTCACAGGAGTTTGCTCTTTTCCCAAACCCCACATTACTCTCTTTTCTGTTACCTGCCATGCAAACTTTGGTCTATCAATTTCGTTAAAGAAATTTTTTTGGCTTGAAACGCGTTCTTGCAGTGCTGTAATGTGTCATCCTGGAGTTTGAACCGCATACTTTAGCCTGCATTGTGCTCTCTATATTGCAGCCTAGAAACTGAAGCAACAGTTCTTAGTCGCCAAGCACCAGCATCGATCAACCCCCCCACCACCACCCCTTCCTCTCCAGCCATAGTTTTTTCACTCATCAGTGTATTCGCTTACACATCCGATAAATAACTTTCGTGTAAAGAAGCGAAGCTGTGACGAGGAACCGTAATTCAATAATATCGCAGTACCGACAAAGCAACACATTATTTAGCTTTTTTTCAATTACATGCGCCATCAAGTAATGGTTATCGGTCTACGTAGCTATGTTGGACTTCGAACGCGTAGTGAATTTTGCTTCGCCTAAACCGCGTAAGCACAATAACATTTTTCTTCTTTTTATTAATCTCCTCTTTTATGTACGCTCTTTGCACTAATACCCTGTTTTGCAATTTACATGTTTTCGTTTTTTGTTTGCTGCATTGAAGTGTATCCCGGAGTCTTCTGGTGACGCATGAAGTATGAAGTTTCTAGTAGACTTTTTAAAAAGTGATTCCCGTCGAAGACAAAAATTTTTAATATCAGGGGACATTTTCCTGTTTCAGTGTTAATTTTAAAAAAAATACGCGGTACTTATAAAAACATTTTCTTTAATGGTAAGATTTTTGTTTGCTGTTAGCATAAGCTACGATTAATTAACAAATATGTGACAACTAAACCGTTCATAACTATAATGAAAAAAGAAATTTTTTTTTTTTAAAGGTATTCAAGTAATAGTTTAATGTATCACGTTCGAGTGAAAAGTAAAACGAAACGTCTGTTTAGGTATTTCAGATGTTTAACATTGTCATTATCTCACACGAGAATTCAGCAGAAACAAACTGTATTATAAACACGCTTGTAATGAAATTAATCAACAAGGTACAACTGCAGATGTGGCGTATGTATGTCCGTTGGATTAGTACTTGCAACACGACGTTTTCCATTTTTCCCCGTAGCAAGCGAGAATATCTCGCGTTTCAGTTTGGGCAACTGCCAGCCAATGTATAACTACAGAAGTGAAGCTCGTATAAAGCGCATGTGATCGCAAGAGTTACGGTGGGTCATAGAGGTGTAGTCACGAGGGACGAGATAAAGGCAAGAAGTAATGCAATACCTGTAGCGTAGCTTATGAAACTCGGCGACCTACAACTACAGAGTGTATTAGGTCGCGCGGTTAGCGATCGTTCGATAATGGCCGGTTTCACTTAGGTAGGGGGTGGAGGGGATTTCCCAAGCGAAAAGATCAACAAAACTTTCAAAATGACCGAGATATCGTTTGTTGTACCGCATCTATTCGAAATAACTTGTTTGGTGAAAGTATTATTGAAAGTCCATTCAATTTTTTCCATTACATCAAAATTAGATTACTGCGGCAAGATAGGCTGATGTCCATCCCGAAGTAAATTTCTCCCCAAAAACACACAGAAACTTTACCTTCACACAAGCAAGCACGAAAAAATTTATAATAAATCGATGAAATTTAAAATAAAGTGCTACCTGGGAAGAATCTGGTTTGATGTGTTATATGCCCGATGCAACATTTCGGACACACACTAATAAAATATTATGAATTTATATAGCCTAACCACGCCAACAATCCACGGAAAATGTGAAGGCAAGACTTAAGTTTTTTTTATGAACGGTATCTCACAACGAGGATGGCCGTATTCGGTATGTGCTTCAGTAGTATAGAAATGGAAAGTTTGGCACAAGGGAGTAGGGAGGCGGTGTCCAATTTTCCTAAAAAAAAAATTTCCTTTTTCACTTTAAAATATACTAAATTTCCCTAAAAAAAAATCCTCTTTTTCCCCTAAACAAAGCGAGGTAGTGTGCTAACATTGGCGTACATGCACGCGACGTGTTGTGTGCGTATACTCCGTTTCACCGTAGGTTGACATCTTAAACACGATCATTTATTTACGTTATTATCATTGCTCTCTCTCTCTCTATATATATATATACATATTTTTTAAATTTATTTATTTATTTATTTATTTATTTATTTATTACGAACATGCAGTGCGGGACTGTGGCCGAGACACCGGATAGATTGGCGGTATTATTTTTCCCGCTATTAATTTTTATGTATAACTTCTACATTGCGCATGCGCGCGAGTTTTTTCCTATGTGTACATTTTACATTAAAAATTAAACATCCTCTTTTTTTCACGATTACAAGTTTGTCTGGCGAGTTCGTTGGCCGAGGCGAGGCGAGTATATACATCATTTATTCTCCTAATAATTTCTATGCAATGGTGGTCGTGTGATCTATACGCCGGACTGGCGACCGAAGGGTGGTCGGATCTAAACCGCATACCTCCTACATTTTTGAGATCCGAAACAGCTACCATTTAAAAATAATACCCAGCGCCCCTGGCGGCTGCCACTTGAACTCATCTGACCGATGCTAGCGCATCTCTGCAAGCTACGAGTGAACCAACCAACACACAAAAATGGCCTCATCGATACCAGCGCTCCTAGCTGCGAATGGCCGAATCGCCCACATACTGATGGCGGAAGCGGGAATTAAAGATGGCCACCTACAGCAGACGACTGGCGACAGGAATTAAAGATGGAGGACGTAAAGAGCAAGGACTTAGCCCACTCTGGTAGGGGGTGCGGGAGTAAAAATGGCAGCCTACAGCAGACGACTGGTGGCGGGAATTAAAGGTAGCTGCCTACAGCAGACGACGATGGTGATGGAGGACGCGAAAAGAAAGAGAGGGGTGGGAGACAAGAGAAAAAATAAAGGCGGCCAGAAAGAATATAAAGAAACCCCAAGGCATAGAATGGACGAGAGAGAGAGAGAGGATAGGCGTAGGAGAGAGGGCGGCAGGAAGGAATGCCAGAGCGTGAGATAAAATAAGACGAACGCAAGAGTATAAAGAGATTGGAAGTAATAATAGAACAGGAGGGGATAAAAGGGAAATTCAGAGGAAAAAAGGAATTCCAATATGGTCGTCATTGCGACGAATCACAGATCAGGTGGTTTCGGCATGACGTCATTCAAGATGGCCGCCATAGTACCCCGGCACCGCAGTCCCCAGCCCCTCTACCAGTTCTCCCTATTTCACACTACTGGCATCCGTTCCCGTCTTCAGGCAAACAAAGCGAATAAGTAATTTTCCAATATATAACTTGAATATTGTTTTTGAGAACAAAAATGTTCTTAAATGCTTTTAGTGGTTAGACAACAATGCAAAATATTTAACCATTATTTAATCACTTCTTTTCTACCAGATATCTGCAATCTACTTTACATGCCAGCCAGGCGGCTCAAGGTCACATCCGACCGTAAGGAAGAATTGCGAATGCGATAACAATAGCATAAACAAGTTTTGCGTGCGTTCTGTTTCCTCGATAGAGTTTTAATACAGGAAACCGTTCAGAAAAGATTAATTACTGTCTGTATAGTTTAGAACACTGTTCTACAGAAGAATACATATCATAAACAGAGGGCTACTTTCAGCGATTTTCGCAGACTGACGCTTTTCAACGACAGCATTTATGTTTTAATAACCAAATTTATACAGAGGCAAAAATATCGACCTTCAACTGTCGTAAAAAAAAATTACAGTGAAATAATTCATACGTGTGATTATAACGTTTATTGTAATAGACACACCTGCTTGCAATGATACCTATATAACAACTCGGCGGGGCCCTTAGCCAGTGTGGTGCTCCCGACATGCAGATATACTCGAGGCAAGGAGTTCATTGTAATTCATAAGCAGCAGCAACAGCAGGTACACGGGAATCCACTATACATTCCCGCCCCAGCCGCGGGGAAGCACGTGTCCCAACAGAGCAAATGAGGTTCATCGCACGGCGGGAGAGGGCAGAACTAATCAAGCGCCGGAGAGCAAACCTTCTGGCTGATTATCCGCCCCCTCCCCCTCTCCACAAAATGCAAAAGGACCATGTCGCCACGGCAACACAGCGGCGTGTTGAGGCTCGGCCCTCACCCGACGCCGAGTGATGTCCGGCCACCGCACGGTCGGCAGCCGGCGGTTGAAGGGCGACGACGCCAAGAGGCGAGCCTCCCTTCTCTCGAGTGGCCGCCCAACATGGCTGCTAGACAACTTCCCCTCGCTTCGCTTCGTGCACCGCGGGGGCATGGAACTTCAGGGGAACGGTACACGAAAGCAGTATATTTAGAGGCTGTTCACGTTAGAGTCAGCACTATTGAAATCAACCTTAGATAAAGGTCACTGCTCCTGCCTGCATATATTTTAATGGGCGCACTGAGTGACATTGGCCCAGTAAAGTTGGTAATGGTGGATGGTAAGTAGTTACATACCCTAACGTCGAATAAAATATGTTGGGTAAATATGTGTGATAGTTTAAATTATTTCTTCCGCTTTATGGTGTTTTTTTAATGCATCGAAATATAAGAATGAAGAGGTTTATAAAATATCTACTTTCCAAATGATTTCATAGTTTCACTTGACCGACGCATGAATAAAGTGCCGAAACCCATGGCAATGTTAGTTTTACATAAGGCGGAAGAACACACAACGTTTATACAAGTAGATCTTAAGCAGGGCTTTCATAAGTACTCACTTTATTGTGAACAACCTATACCCTATTTTCCAGAGGTTTTATCGAAATTCTTGGCACGACAACGCTTAAATAATAATTTTAAACGTTTTATTGCGATGTAAAAAAAATGTTGCATATAATTATATGTCTTGTGCCAAAAAATTTCAAAAAATTTTCTGAAAAACAATAATGACAAAAATGAGGTAAATATATGACTTACGGTGCACCATTCACCTTAGCAGGACTACCTAGTAAAATATTGTCTGTATAATCAGTGTGTGCGCGTATCTTGTCAGGTGTGTTGCCGACAAATCGTTGTGTGTGTATAATTTCACATTCCACAATCACTCATGTACGTGTTTGTGGAGTGTGTAGTAATTTTTACACCAACAGATGAAATGTAAGTACTCGAGAGTCAGTGATTCGCAACAACTAATACACAAAATTACTCACCGCTGGCAATAAGAAAATCAACTTCTACCATTGGCGACTGATGCGCGAAGTTATCTCTGATAATACATTTTTTTACTGGTAGTACTGAAATAAACTTTTGTAAAATATTTTAGGTTCTCGAGCATTCTCGGTCATTCGTTTTCTTCTTTTGCGCGAAATAAGTTCTGTTAACGTTAAGGACCTCAATCCGAAAATGCTTCGCCCAAAACTTCGCTGTCTGCACGGAGCAGTTACCGACCAAGCACGAGGTACATGCTAGGCATGATGTCTGCCCGTAACCGGGTAAAAGTTCTTCCGGAAGCAAGAGAGCTTGGAAGCTTCTACCAAATCTTCCTTTTTTGTCTGGCTGGCAGGAGAGACGTTCGTTTCGTCCTGGGAGCACGCGATACGCCGCAGCCGCAAAGACTGCTGTCTGCAACACAGACAATAATAATTACTACCTTTATTTTCTTTCGTGCACTGCGGCAAACAAGGATCTTGATCTAACAGAGAGCACTTCTGTGGCCCTGAAGGCTGTTCACGATAAAGTGAGCAATTTTGAAATCAACCTTCGAAAAAAGTTACTGCCCCTACCTGCACATATTTTGACAGGCGCACGAGTCGCATGCACCCAGTAAAGTTGGTAACGATAGATGAGAAGTAGCTCCATACGTTACCATCGAATAAAAAAAATTAGGTAACCAATTTTTACAACTTAAATTATTTCGTTCGCTCTGTTTTTCTTTTTAATGCACTGAAGTGTAAAAATAAGCAGATTTGTTAAATATTTACTTTACTGATAATTTTACAGTTTTACTTGACTGACGTATGAATACAGTGATGAGGTCCGTGGCAATGTAATTTTACATAAGGTGGAAGAATACACAACGTTCATTCAAGTAGATCTTAAGAAGGCCTTTCAAAATTGCTCATTTTACCGTGTACAGCTTAAAGTTACTTTTTCCTTTCGACAATATTTTATTCTTTAACCGCCTCTTAAAATAAATATTGCCATGCAAGTAATAAACACAGTGTGTATATTCCATCGCACTCGGAAGTTTACGACTAAGGCTAGAATAAAGTACAATTATTGACTATTAGTCCAAATGAGGGCTTTCAGAAGTGCTCACTTTACAGTGAATAGCCTATTTTATAAGGGGAATGGAAAATAACTTGGACAATGAACACCGTAATTGCAGTGCCTAGTGTGTAGCCAGGGAGGGGAAGACTCGTGCGCTACTGTAGCTGTTGAAAGAGGAAGCACGTCATTCCGTACGTAAATGTCTGAGCGGTCGACAACACCGCAGAAGCAGCACTGGAGCACGAAGTCCTCCAGCACATTCCAGAACTGGCAACCGTCAACGGCAACTGGACACGGTCCCGCGACTACCAGTTATGAAGGAATAAAAAAAATATATCGTTATATATAGCTGGAACTGCAGTGGAGGGGCAATGAGGGAGAGGAAATCTACCGGAACCGCATCAAGTTTCGGCGACATGAACCGAACATGGAATATCGCGTTGCCAACGTTCCGCCAGGGTGGCGGAGCAGGTTGGGCTGCCTGCCAAGGCCACCAACCGTTGCACAGAGTTTCAACAAAAAAAAAACTATACTTTAGAACCGATCATTATTTTCTATGACGACGCGTCTGCTCGCAGGTAGATTATAGAAACGTCACGCGTACGTATCGCAGTGTCTTAATTTCTCGATTATTCTAGGGATCGTGCTTATTTTCGAGAGCGAAAACAGTTAAAGCAGGAGCTTTTGCAATTTTTAAGTAATTACATTTCTGGCATAGATTCTGTAAAGTAGCACATGGACGCAGAAAATTCCTCTAGATTTACTATAATTCTATAAAAAAGATAAACGTTACTGACGAAATAGATTCCACTCCATTTCAGTCTTAGACGCAGTAGCGATGAGGTGTTATTTAATAATCGTGCATGTCGCCTCCTTGGTGCTTCCGCTATCCTGTACTTTATCCATTGCACGCTGGCAGCCTGTGTCACTTCGCCTGTCTCCTGGCACATGCCTCATGATCAATCGTCAGTATCACGGCAGGCTTTGCAGCTAATATACTATAAAAATACATTTATCTTAGCTACGTATTTGTAATCTACAGTGTCTCACTCAAGTATTCATACAACCACTTGTTTAATTCTAGCGTGTGTATCTAAAGTAATGTAAAGTCAAGGTCAAGAAGCGAGGGAGCAACACGGTCGACACTAACACACACACCTAGTGCCTCATCGCCCCTACGCGCAAGACGTGCAGTGTTTTCGTCGTGACGCTGTACTGCGCAAATTAGATCTGTAACAGTGGGACTTATTACACGCGATGAAAGACAACAGATTAAACTACACCCGTATATTTTTACTTTTCTCTTGCCGCTAAAGGAAACTGCATAGGCAAGATTTAAATATGCAATATAATTCACAAATTTTTTCCCCCAAGAATACACTTAATATGACAAAAGTGAAAAAATTGGGGCATAAAAGACAAAAAAAAAAGTCGTATTTGCAAAACATTAATTTACCGAGATACGCGTATTCGCGGAAACAACTATTTCACACAAAATGCGGGGGTTCATCACACCCTTAATGTTATAACGCAAAACGCATTAAAAAATAATTGAGCATAACTATGAAGTCTGCGGAATCGTTTTTTTTTTTTAAACAAAAATATTTTTAAATTACAAACACAAATTAAAATAATTCTATATATACACATATATTCTTTTTATTTTTATACCTGGCAACGTGGATTGTAGACATGCCAGTTTTCTTATGGTGACGTTTAACGTTTTGCGTCAAGTTGGTTGTAGACGAGGCTTAACGTGACGTGAAACTTGTTCATTTCGGAAGCTGTGTTACGATTAACAGCGCATACCATTACGTAGTCACCAAAGAGGCGATACTTCTTCCGCACTCAAACATTGTGTTGGTATATACGAATTCACGTTGGGCACTGTCACGATATGACGTGTTTTCCTACTATTATTTATAGTGGAAGTTTCCTCGGCGCTAGAGTCACGCTCATACAGCGAGCACGCCGGACCGGTGATTATTCGAGCCAACCTTTGACGTAACGATTTATGAGCACCGTCCTTCCTCGAGTAATTCACAGCTCACTGCAGCCATGGAGGTCGAGTCGCCTCAAGCATTTCTATGTGTATGACGTGCAACCAAATTTTACTATTAACTATTATGTCCCTATATATATATATATACATATACATATATGTGTGTGTGAGTGTGTGTGTGTGTGTATGTAATACTTCGTATATAACACACAGATAAACACACACATACGCAAATAGTGCACCTGAACTCCTGATGACAAATTTTGAAGGCATCGTAGCTTCGAAGATATAACCATTATAAAAACTACGCACATTTTCGACATCCTCCTAAACTCCACAATTACATATCTGCTTAGAAGGTAACGCTTATATAAAGAACTGACTTTCAGGTCCTGAGAGGTTACATTTTTTGGTGTCTAAAGTATGCTCCAAATTAATGTAATAGGCTCCCTAACACTAATGGCACGTCACTTAAGGGTCGTACAAATTATGATTTATGTTCTAAAGAGGAGTTCTAAATCACAGAAAAATTACATATTTATAAGTTCTTTCAGTGAGAAAAATATTTTAGAATGCGCACGGAACACTTTTCTTGTGATTCCGTATGCATTTGTCATTAAATCTATTTTTATTAGGGGGCACGGTAAAAAAATTTTCCAACCTTTTCCACTCTGAAATTGTGTTGTTTACAACTTTATATTAATTTATTCATTTAAGAAGAACTATTTGCGTCGACTGAAGTACTGAAAGATTATGCCAGCATTGGTAAAAACGAATAAGGATTTTGCATTCAGATACAAGAACGAAACATGCAAGCGTTCCACCTAGTTTATCTCCTGCGTTGAAAACAATTATCAGCTAGGAGTAAGTGGAAAACCAGAAATTTAAAATATAAATTGTGGTTGCGTGTGAACCTATTTTTTAAATTATATATATATTAACATTTTACTTACAAAATATTAGTGCCAAAACAAACAGAAAAAGCGATAACAACAAAACAGGCATATATCAGAAAATAAAAAAAATGTATATTTAAGCTTTGCAGGTCCATGATATATATATATGTATATATATATATATATATATATATATATATATATATAATGAAGTGATATTATATGAGTTTTCGTCGAACTCCACTGTCTGATATTAATAGGCAGTTCGTATTTTAAACGTCTCGATTCAGTATAGGTGCAAATTTTTTGTCATCGTACTCAGGAATTCCAGCAAAAAGAGTGCTCGCAATAATACCGCGTAAAGGCTGTTCACGATAAAGTGAGCAGTTTTGAAATCAACCTTAGAAAAAAGTCACTTCCCCTACCTGCATATATTATAATGGGCGCACTTGGTGACATAAGCCCAGTAAAGTTGGTAACGATAGATGGAAAATAGTTCCATACTTTAATGTCAAAAAAAACAGTGTTAGGTAATCATTTGTAACAACTTAATTTATTTCTTTCGCTTGTACTTTTTTCTAATGTATCTAAGTACAAAAAAGGGCAGATTTGTCAAATACTTACTTTTAAATAAATTCGAAGTTTCACTTGACCGACGCAGAATGAAGCGATGAGGCCCATGACAGTGATAATATTACATAAGGCGGAAGATCACACAACGTGCATATAAGTGGATCTTAAGCAGAGTTTTCAAAAGTGCTCATTTTACCTTGAACAGCATATAGAAGGTACGTTGATAGTAACATTTTTGCCTCCATCGATATATCAGCTTCTCTTAATCGGCGACCATAAGTTAGATCCCTGGCAGTGTTCATTCTCAGGTGCAGCGGGCAAGGACGCACCGCGACGTGAAAGAAGAAGTCTGAAGCTGAGCTCGGCTCGCGGCACCGATGGACGCCGCAGTAAATGTTTTCGGGACGCGCAACACGCCGCCGAAAGGCATGATCGATATGCCGCTACGACGGGGTGGCACCCGCTGGGGCCGCTATAAAGGGGTCCCCGGAACTCATATTCCGCGAGAAGAAGAGGGTGTGGGTAGGAGGCTGGGGCGAAAGAGTCGTGGAGACCATGAAGAAGGGAGCGGGGATGGAAGCCAAGCGTCGACTTAATTTGGGCTCATTAATGTCGGGTCAGGACTGGAGTCTGTAGCCCTATTACACAGACTCTCGCCGGCAGCCTTCTCCTGCCGGGAGGCCAGTCCGCGTGTGAGGCGCGCAGATAAAACACGTCCGTGTGGCCCGGCATGCGCACCTATAGTAAACAAAGTTTCATTAGAAAACCGCTGAATATTTACCAAAATTTTGTTACGAGTTTTACGAAGAATTCTTGGAAATTTTCGGCACGTCAAGACATTAATAATTATTATGAAAAACCTTCTTAAATTTTTAAATATTCGCTGAATTTATTATTCTCGGAGCATTGATGGAAGACGATAAAGGGTATATTATTTATTATCTTTCATCAGCGCTCCGAGAGTAACAAAGGCAGTGAATACCTAACAGTGTAAAAAAAATGTGTCCACAATTATTATTGACGTCTTGTCGTGCCAAAAATTTCCATAAACCCTCTGAAAAACAATTTACGATGTAAATCGGGTTAAATATGCTGCTTTCGTACTCCATTCCCCTTAATGTTTTTGTATGGAGGCTGCCTGCTTATAAAGTTCGTCATCTCGTCAAGTGTATTTTTCTAAGGTCAAAACAAGTCACAACAGGTGTTTTCTCGATCATTTTTAGGTATGAATACTTCGGTACGGAGGAACGTGCAGAACACATTCGTCTTTACTATTGTAGTAGCGGTGTGTTTCCTTTGTATGTTTATTTAATTTACAGTATGTTTATCAACGCCATTTTTTATGCGGTAAGCTAATAAGGAATATAAAACAGGGGGTGCAAGTGACATACAAACTTAAATCAAATATGGCACCGTTCTACCCATACAGGAGTTCCGAAACCGGGGCCCGGTTACGTTTCAAGCAATTAACGTTCCTTGAACCCCCTAGTTCCATCAGTACCTTGCTAGTAGAGAAAATACCACTAAAAAAAAAAAAGAAATACCGTCAACAGAACGGAACCATATGAGATTTTCTCTCCGTTTTTGGCGCTAGTTACCTGCGGCAGGATTCTCATTCACTATTCCACTTGTCGTGAGACGATTACCCTTATGGAAGCAATAAGCAGTGTGGTGTAAGCTGTCATGGCAAGAAGTGTATTATCAATTCACAGTTACTGAAGCGCTGCTTACGTTCTACTTCCAGGACATTCCCCCACTTCATGGAAACGAAGCTTAATTAAGCCTAGAAAATTACAGCAAATGACAATGCGCCGAATTCGTGCGCTCTCAGTTGAAATAATAATTTGCATAACAACTATTTCTAACCATACATTACCAACACACTTTTTTTTCTCACTGTTTTTAATTCATATTTCTTATAAATGAGATATTATAATTTATAAATAAAATACAGGTAAAACTTAAATTTAACGAAAAATAAGATACCTTCATGTTAACTGAGGTTTAAAACGCCTGTGATACACGGCATATTTGGGAAAATCACTAAACACGTCATACATGGGATGATTTTTCAAAGGTATGATTAAAAAAGTGTGAAGAAACCGCTAATAGACTATAGTGCTCACAGGTCGATCAGGATGCCGCAAACTTCGTTACACCCGGCTAGTAATGCTCACGAAGCTGGCTTCACTACAAATCAGTACTCTGAGACATACGCCAGAGGATGACATGGAAAATATAAACGAAAACAAGCGAATACTAGCTGTTGTCAACAAATATTTCAAACACAAAATAATCCTACAAGGAATAGTCGAGAGTTCTGCTGAACTAAACGAAAAAAAAAAAAAAAAAAAAGGCGAGAAACAAACTAACGGGCAAAAAAACTCCTAAAACCCACAGAAGTCAACACAGACAAAAACTGAGGCGAAGACATAGAAAGCTCAACCTGATGTCACAACCAGTAGGACCTAGTGACGTTTCAGGAAGTGACATCTGGTCCCATCCTCAGGCAAAATGTATGAATACTGCAATGACGTAATATATCTGAAGTAGCGTTTTATTTAACTGTAAGTATTAAAAGCACCGACTTGCGTAGATTATTGGGGAGGGGGGGGGGGAGGAGGCGAGAGATCCACTGGTTTCGATTTAATGCCAAACATGCAGGGGTACACGTGGCGACTGGTCACGTAGTTTCACCACAACCAGAACGGCTTAACATTAAACACGGTGTCACGTTGTCATACGTTCTACCAATGCTAGATTTATACAAAAAAAAAAACTATAATTTTTTTAATTCACTGTTTTTCTAACATTCTAAACTGCGTTCTCCGACTTGTCTACTGTTGCGATTTATAATTATCAACACAGAGATAAAAGAAGTAGTGCAATCGTTAACTTGTATTATTGACCTAGAAACTCGGCATTCTTCCTCATTATAGGTTGTTGTTGCAAGTTAATAACATTTTCATGATGTGCCTGTCGGTATGTTAGAGGGGCCAAGCTCATTCTTGACGATTGTTGAGAGAACGAGGGACATTTGGACCCCTAGAGTAGGTGCTTATGGTAAGTATAATTCAAAGAACACAGTTTTTCGAAGGAGGACGAACACACACGACGGTATGGTGCGCCAGGAGTGAGAGTTCGGTGTCGCCCTCAGAATCCTTGCGATGCCTCACACACGCAGAACAGCTCCAGGTAGAAGCAGTCCTCGGCATTTATAAACGAGTTAGGAACATCGCCTGGCGTCTCGCGGCAAACAACCACAGGAGCGCGAGCGGAGGCAGACACGGATTCCCAGCTTCAACTTCCAGGATCCAGCAGCTTCAACTTCCAGGATCCAGCAGCTTTGATCCCGGCAACAGGATTAAGGGAGGGAAGGGCGAGGGAAGCACACGAGGAAGTCTCCAGGCTGGAAATTTCCGGCGTTTCTGCCTGTCACGCTTCGTCTCCAGAGGCACTCCAGGCTGGACAAAAGCGAAGCTCCAGGACAATTGTCCGCATACTGCTCTGCCAACTTAAAGGTGGGGGCTCCACAGCTTCCGTCTCGGATTTAGCAGTTTTCTGGCATTGCTTTGTGTTTCAGAGGTTGGATCAAAAATTCTGGCGCGACAGAACACATAACAGCTTTCCAAAATTTCTGAATTGGTTGCAGTTTCACTAACTTCATTACTTTCCAACAAGTAACAGCCGACACAAAAAAAGTGTTTATTTTTACGCGAACAACTTCAGAAGCGATAACACTAGGATAAACCATGCCATATAGACTTCAGAAAGTGTGCGAAGCTATAACCTATGCCCTGTCGACCCACAAAACGCAAAACAAATTCTCTACTGCTAGGCTTTGGAGAAAAATTGGGTTTGGCTGTGTTGGGGACACGGCCGTTTTATTTGTGTGAATACGTCTACATTGACGCGCTCTCACGCCTTGGTGTATTTTTACGTTCCCGACACGGCTTTACTCGATTATATCGAGTTTTATGGATATCGCTGGATTGCTTTTGAGATGATCTTTCCAGCCGTATACGATTTATCTATTTCGAATTAGCTTTTTGACGAGTATAGGCCAACTTTATGTTAAGTTTTCTTCATTTTTTACATTAAACTCATACAATTTCACCATAACCAATCCAAAGCGATGCATCGCAGTCCTCATTCAACGTAACATATTCTCTGATCCTTCGGCAATCGAGTGGTGTAATTCAATTTTTAATGTAGACGATATATTCGGAGCTGCAATGCCAAACTGTATCCCCCGATTTTGTTATCAACAGATTTTCTGCATTGCCTCCCACTATGGTCGCATATTTACAGACGTATTTACATAAAAAAAAACTATAATCCAAGATGGCAGGGATGAATATTTTTAATGTAAAGACCTCGTTGTGACGTCAGGTTTGGAGCTTACGTATTTGTCTTCAACTCTAAGTTGGTCTGGGTTATCTTTTTTGGGTCATCAGAGTTTTTTTTGCGAGTACTTGTATATTTTGTTGTGTCTTTACTGCTCATTCGTTTGTTTCTCGTCTTGTTTTGTCTCGTCACAACGAAGACAGCATAGAGGAGAACCTCGCGATTGAGCGACACATTTGGAGTTGCCTGGCCGAAGGTGAGGTGGGAGAACTGGAGAGTTGAAAAAGGTAGTCTCGCCACGTATATAATTATACACGCCACAATAAATGATCATATAATATTTGCAAAGAATGTTACTAAAAAATAACCAGACCTTTTACTGCTATTGTTTATGTTGTTTTTCTTTTTCTTTTTTTAATTTTCATAGTGAATTACAGTCGAAAAATAGTGATACAGTTCCCATGTGACCCGTGTGTGCATGTGTTGTTCGAATAGTATGCTCGGTGCTAAAAGTGATGGGTAGATACGAAAAACTGAACGGTAAGAGGAAAGGTGAAAGAAAGTGCTTTTCACATACATATTTTCCGGGGTTTCAATTAGATTTGTCAAGCCGTACATGTATGTAGTTTTCTTGCACTTCCAATGATATACCGAACTTTCAACATTTTTTTTCCTCATGAATTTACCATGTTTAAACAACGGCGCAAATACATATTCGAAATAAACCATTATCACTTCGAAATAAGGAGCATTAATTTTTTGTTAAATGCTGGAAATAAGAAATTTTCCTTTCCAGGCTTTCATACTGAAATTTTATTTCGGGTTTTCAAATAATTAGTTAAAATTTCGTTTCACTGAAATTTACAGGGCATAAAATGTATCATACCATCTTATTAATGTGAATGTCAATCAACCGACTCATGGGAGCATAGAGTAGGGGCCTATAGTAGTTTGTGTTACATTTGACAAACCATGTAAATATTTTTTGGTATTTTTCAAATTCGATGACTGAAGTGGCCGAAGAAATTAATCTTGCGCACGGTCCAGTAGTCTCCAAATGAGTATCTCAGATATGCCTTCCTGGATACTTTTGTATGGTGCGTGAACAATGAAGACAGAGGTAATATTTTGGCAAAGATTACTGTGGAGCTCGTGACAAAAAAACGCGTTCATGCAGTCATCAGTCACGGGGATGGCTGTAACACTTACGCTGTCTGCGTTCCTAAATTATGCATTAAACAATCACATTGGGCACTAAGCCCGTTTTCACTATGTAATAATTGTTATAATTTTCTTTTCAACACAAAGAAAAATTCATGGAATTCTGGTAATCTCCTTTTCTTTCTCTTCTCTCTCTCTTTCTATCTCTGCCGCACACACAGAAAGAGAAAGAAATAAGCTGGAGGAAGAAAAAAAAAGGGGGGGGGGGGGGTTGGAACGGAGAGAAGTTGCAGCTAAATTTCTGGAGACTCGTAACCAGTGGCGTGTGGTAAAGTGTTGCGAGGTAAGCTGGTGTTTGCTCAGTACTATACACACTCGGCGCACGCAGCAGGAACCAGTAACCAGAGTGGAGCCGGGAGAAACTGAAATGTACTGCGGCCACTCACGAGAGAACGGCGAGGCACCCATTACACACGTGCTGTGGCGTTAACTGCACTGCTACGTTTAAGTGGCCGATGTGTAAACTAGGAAAGGATTAGGTACAGCACAGGGCATAACACAGCTTATCTTTCAACAGCTCACCACACGCCGCTGTTTGTAACCAACAAATTTTTCAGTGTTAAGGCCCCCGTCTATCTGGAGAACTTTTTCCCGCGTTTGGAGCCGAGAAGCGCGGGAGCGAAAAGGGCGAGACTACCAAACTCATCAAGTGCGCCATCGCTGCTAAGAACACGGCTCTCAACAGGCGTGCAGTGTTCTCGTCGCACTCCGTGAAGCTATGCAACTTTTAGCGGTGACCATATTATTTTATTGGTGGAAAGTTTGAAGGAACGTTCAGTGCAGGGCCATTGAGTAGTTTTGTGTGTATCTGACCTGTGTATTTTGAGATACAGCACTTTTGAAAAAAAAAAAAAAAAAAAAAAAAAAAAAAAAAAAAAAAAAAAAAAAAAAAAAAAAAAAAAAAAAACACAGAATTTTGCCATTTTGGAGTACTCTGAAATTGTTTCCAATGTACGTAACATCCCGAAAACTCTCAATGGCTCTCATCTGAAGTGTGTTATATATTCGCAGAACAGCACGCTGGACGCACGTTTTAACAGTTTCGTAGAAGAGCGAGTGTTTCAAACAATCTGCAACGTTGTTCAAGCGCCAGGTATAGCATATTTACGATAAAGTGAGCACTTTTTACGCCCTAGTTCAATTTTTCTATCAGCGATTATTTTTATCCTTTAACCACGCTTTTTAATGTACATATTGCTATGTCCGTAATAAACACAGTTTGTATATTCCACCGCACTCGGAAGTTAACGTCTAATGCTAAAATATATTTATTGTCTATTATTCCAAATGAGAGGGCTTTCAAACGTGCTCACTTTACCGTCAATAACCTATAGGCGTGAGCCTTAAGACAAACTAATCAGAGCATTATGTCGCAGTTAAATGAACTTACTAGGCAACAAATAAGAAACGAAATGAAAGGGTTCTTGTTTGTCACAATCTGTGGGATTGTAACTGCACATTTAATGTAAGCGTATCCTGTTGCTGATTGGCCAAGCAATGATCTGACAAACGACATCACGTCATATTGGTTACGGGATACTGCACGAGGATCACTCAATCACTGTTAGTCTGACCAACCACTGGTCAATTCGTGGACTCGTGAATACTACTCCTGCCGTATTCCTAGAAATTCCAGCAATTTATATGACGCATATGACAAGTTGGGGTTACACATGGTGAATATAGGTCTAAACTTGCGCACAGAAAATGGGGACATTATATTTCACTCAAACCCTGAAATTAAATCTTTAAAACCCTCACTTGAGCTGGGTTAAATACCGCTATTTAAATCAGCCGTAAATGAACACAAATCAACCACATATTTCCATTAAAATTCTGCAAAGAAATATTTGTGACAACACCAAAACACTGATGTTTGGCAGCTAATTAGGTCAAGTCGTTCTATACCTTAATGGTTTAATATAGGCGTTAATAGCTTTGTGTAATAACGAGTGACAAATCAAATCTAATGAAATCTACTTTTTTTCTTTTATAAATACCGGAGCATCAATTGGTAAGACAGTAACATATAACTTAACACTTTCGCATTAAATGACGCGTAGTCTATAGCGAATTTACTGTTCAGATGTACCGGACGGATAAACAACAGACAGACATAACTGCTTAAGCCAAACTATAAAAAAATGTTCGATTAACTGTGTACCACAACCAACTATAATTTTGTTCTCAAGTAGCTGTTAAGAGTCGGATGTTTAGTGGTCTGCAAATAACAAATGGTACTGTGGCAGCAATAAAACAACCATAGCTCATTAGTACCAAAATTATTTTCATCACAGCTGATACTCATGTTTTCGAGAAACGTTTGCGAAAAACCTCTTTGAGAATACTGTATTGGTTGTCAAGATTTTTTTTTTTTTTTTTGTGAAATTTGGTACTCAGCCTTGAAATTTCAGCTTTTCAGGGATGAACCCCAAGATTATTCCACAATCTATAATTGGAGGGGGGCGGTATATCTCTATACACTTATCGCTTCATTCTGCTTTTATATGTATTAGGAGTCGCTGCTTAGATTCCTTTAAAGGGTATCTCAAGATATAGGCTGTTCACGGGGAAAATGAGCACTTTCAAAAGCCCTTCTTCTGATCTACTTATATGCACGTTGTGTATTCTTCCGTTTTATGTAAAATTAACATTACCCAGGGCCTCATCAGTTTATTCATGCGTCGGTATAGTGCAACTGTGAAATAATAAAAATAAATATTTTACAAATGTGCTCATTTTGAAACTTCTGTGCATGGAAAAAAAAAAAAAAAAAAAAAAAAAAGAAAGCGAAAGAAATAATTTAAGTTATCACGAATGGTTGCCTAACACTTTTTATTCGACGTTAAGATATGGAACTACTTTCCATTCATCGTTACTAACTTTGGGCGCATGTCACTCAGAGCGCCAGTTAAAATATATGCAGGCAGGGACAGTGAATTTTTTTCTAAGGTTGATTTCAAAAGTGCTCACTTTATCGTGAACAGCTTTTACTAAACATAACTCTCGTCAACAATCCTTATTTCCATTTGTGCAGACAGGCTAAAAAAGAGCTCACCGTAATAGGCGAGTAGTTGGTAAAGATCATGTCAAGGAAGCTCTGATATTTCCCTGGGATGAGAATGTAAAACCGTTCGGGAGAGACCGTCCCCAGTGCAACTGGCGGCGATCGAACCCACGACCTTCCCGGACGCAACTCAGACACGCTCGATCACTCTAGGTAAAAGCAGCGACATTGCGTTTTCACTCCTTTTTCATCGGCTTCAATCATGGATCTCTCGGTTAACAAGCGGACCGAAATGGGGGCACGGGTAAGGGATCGGAATCCTCTTTCCCCCTCCCCCCTTTTCATCAAGTCACTGATGACACTGGGAGGTAGGACTGCACAGGCCGCGGCGCGTACCAGAATAAACCCTCGCGGCGCGAGCGGTGGAGGGGTTGTAGAGAAAAGGGGTGGTGGGAGTTTCGGCGGGCGGATGAAGGGCGGGCGCGAACCTACAATTTGCATGTAGGGCGGGAAAGGTTGTAACCAGGTAGGAAGAGGGAGGGGGGGGGGCGGCGGGAAACCGCCGATACCCCTCGCGAGCCGCACGCAAACGAGCCGAGCGCCGGCGCTGTGTAATTACCTCGTAAGGGTTACGATCCGCGGCGATGATGACAATGACTATGACGATGCTCGTAAGCTGGTCGCAAGCACCTGTGCTTCCTCCCCCTCCCCCCACCCGACAATTCATTCCCGCTAAACCCGTTTTACAACACCACAGGCCAACACACCGTCGAGATCTGACGACTCCTATAGCTGGGTCGCCGGCAATTGAAAACTTTTGAAAGCAACACAAAAAATAAGAGGGGTGGAGAGAGGGGGAGAGAGAGAGAATCCTGCCCGTTATCGTAAGTATTTTAGCGTAAACACTGGCAGGTGCATTCCTAGCAAGTAGATTCCTGGCAAGTGGATTGGGTGTACAACTAGCTGCTACAACGCGTCTCGTAAATTGTATTTGTTGTTTTTGTGTAGAAATTATAACGTCCGTAGCTGAATTGGGTGTGAATAAATCAACTGCTTATATATGTACACATTTATTTATAAACATTAGTACTAATGTTATTACTCAGAATTAAAATAATTATTATAATGGCCATGCTTGAGAATTTTTTTTCTTACAAAATATGATTTCTGAATTATTGAGAATGGTAATACGCATATATTTTAATTAAAATTATACTTGTGATTTTTTTTTTACTTAAATAAGTAAACGCTAGTAGACTATTTGACAGCGTTTAAATAATGATTGCAGTTACCTTTTTTATGCAACAGAAATCATACTTTACTGACAATTTTGTTACTGTGTAGGTATACTACTTTTTATTGCCTTCAGCGTGTCGTTCAGTCAGGCGCAGTACTTCCCACTGGAAGCCACTTTCCACAGCCGCATTGTCCTATATGCGGTAGCCTACGTTGCACAGGGAGTGGCATTGATAACCAGCACTGTATATACACAGGAGAAAATAGCATCCAATGAGGAAGCCCTTCAGGCGTGACAAGTACATCATTCGTTGTTGAGACAACGCACCGTAGTACAGTGGCGTGTGGTGAAGTGTTGCGAGGTAAGCTGGTGCATGCTGACTGCTGTACATTGTCGGTGCACGCAGCAGGAGTCGGTAACCACCGTTCAGCCTAGAGAAACCGAATATATTCCGACCACTCACAAGCGAACAGCAAGGGACCCATTACACTCGCCCTGTGACGTCAGCTACCGAGCTACGTCTTAGCGGTAGAAGTGTAAACTAGCAAGCAACATCGTACAGCACAGAGCTAACGCCAGCTTACCTTGCAACAGTTGACCACACGCCACTGCCGTAGTAGTTTCACAAGCAACTGCTGCCAGCAACACGAAGCATGTATACATTTTGATTGACATCTGTATATGACGGAGCCTTATACCGCTACTATAGTACAGTTGCAAACAAAAATATATGTTTGTTGCAACACCTAAAGTGACAAACAGAATGTCCCGTTTTAATTCATACGCGCCCTCAATCATTATAAAAAAGAAGTCTATCCCTCCATTAGTTTATCTAAGTTATTTCACTAAAGTTTAGTATATCAGAAACAGCACAATGTACAAATCTACTGTACAAAATATTTCCGTTCAAACGGAAGTCCTTGGGAAGAAAAATAAAAGATATTTGTAACCTTTGCTATTCATACTCTTAGTGCACATTTAGTCGTTTAATAGCTTTGAGTCTAGCGTAAAGAGCTATGGGACGTGTGGTTACAGTTTGTTGTTCCTGTTTCGCATAATATCTCCAATGGTCTCAAGAAAATGGCTAAGGATCAGGAATGTGGCTGCGAGATGAAAGAAACAATTGTGAATTTTTCAATTAGAGGATTCTTCTTAAGAAAAATAGGACAAATCGTTAACTAAAGTCATACAACCGTTCAGTATGTTTTAAATAAATTTAAATATCCAGAATCAGTTAGGAACCTGCCAAGTAAACATGAGCAGGAACGTCTATGTTTCCAGGAAGAACAACTAATTTTTCGGCGAATAAAACCCAGTCCCCTTACCAACGTCCTAAACAACGTGCTAAAAATGAAAACTGCTACCGGTAATAAAATGTGTTCTCAGACAGTTCGCCGGGTGTTAATGGCACAGTAGCAAGAAAGAGGCATTGCGTAAGTATAAGAAGAACTGTGCTCCAAGACTGCTCTTCGTTAAAGAGCGCCTAAATAAGAACCGGGAGTTTTCGAAACAGTGCCATATGGTCATATAAAACTAATATCATTTCTTTTTTTGCCCAGGCGCCGCCAACGGGGCATGGAGAAAACTTAATACAGCCGACAATGTTACCAATACACTTCTACAAATTAAATATGGTGGAGTATCAATTGCAGTTCGGCGGGGAGGCGGGGGGAGGTGGTCTGCGAAAGGGGTCGGGAGTAATCAATACATGTATGGATGCAATGGACCAGTTTGTGTATAATGACATTCTAAAGAAGACTGTTAAGCAAAGTGGATAACAATTAGGAATGTTACCTTATTGCATTGAAAAATGGCAACGACCTGAAGAATAGGGCAAATTAAACACGACCATGTCTATTCCTGTGTTTACAAAAAAAAAATCTATGCATCCTTAACTGCAAAATGGAAAACTTGTGTATTCATAAACTATTATGTATATAATGAAGTGAAAATTATTTGAAGACAAAATTCGATTTAAAGAAAATGATGCTCACCGTTAAACATTTTTAGAACTACTAGTCTACAACAGCCTTCCTTACAAAACATATTTTAAAACGAAGGGGGGGGGGGGGGGGGGGGTATATTTTTTGTTGGAAAACGTTGCTTAGTCTCGAAATAAAACTAAAGGTCCATCGGAACTGCCAAAATATTTTAAGAAGTCCGGGTTTCATAGACTAGCAGCCGGCTAATTATTACTAGTATCTTCGTACATCTCAGTACCTATGAATTGAACCGGGATTTAACTTGATTAAAAAAAAAAGCATGATTCTATGACAAAATCACGGAAGAAAAATATATAAATTTATGAACAACAAACGTCAAAACTAATGATAGTTCTTCCAACCTTCACAACGCAGAATCGGAGAAGTTGGCGGCGTCAAACGACCCCATTCTTCAGAGCTGCAGGAGGTAACGACACCGCAGATATACAGAAACCTCTCACCATGCGTTAACTCTCCATGACAGCAAAAATCAGGCGACGATACATGTCTTCACATCAAAATGTATGCCGAAATATACCTTCCCGGAAAAGGTCAAAGAACTTACCTTCGGTGGCAATTAACACTAATGCAAAATTTTTAAGTAACAAAGAAAAACAAAACTATTACATGTGCTATACTAAACTGTAACGCCATCAAGTCACTCAAAATTTCCATAACCAAAGCAAAATAAAATATATGAAATTACTTTACAAAAATTTAACTAACCATAAAATATCACTAAAATTTTAGAAGGCTTTCCAAAAGTATCGATCCATTATAACTAGGCTATCTGGGGCTTCAAAATAAAATTCTGTAAAATATTAATACATCCAAGTTTTAAAAAATTAGAAGATGCAGTTATTAACAATATTATGTTTACAACAGAGTTGCGACTATCTTGTTTGATTTGTGACTCGGGCACCGCAGATGTCAGAAATGATATCCGGCACACTTAAACTATGCAGCGCCATGGACCACGCTCAACACTTTCAACCCAGAAACACGTGGCAGACGACAGCGTGGTGTGGAAGTGTTTTCAAGTTCACATTACAGGAAAATACTTCGGGGTTACTTACGGTTATTACAGAGATGAAAACATTTTGGTAGACAGATTTTATACGATTACTAACATCTTTCCTTTTATATAAAAAGACACAACACATTTCATTCTGTCCTGAAGGAAGCTGATATTGCCCTTCGTGATTTCTCCCCGGAGCGACCAATTAAGTTATCAGCGCGAGGCACTTACCTTGACTACCTAAAATACGCGCTGTACAATACGGGAATGCTAGGACATGTACCTTTATGTTGGGTGATTTGTTGAGGTGATGGGTGTACCGTAATACGACACCCGATTGCGTCAAACGGGCGATATGCCCTTGCCTTTCAGAAATTCATACACTACTGCAACCCGATTCGTAAAGAAGTCATCCCTAAACAGGAAACGTGCATCCATCGCACTCCTGGAGAGTCTGGCATACCGTTGGAGGATATCATCACTCCTCTCGCGGCCTGTTATCGGGACACGAACAAACGCCAGGGTTTGGTTGGAGATGGTGGCGGGACAGTACTGGACAGTAACCTACGCCTTCGTACTCGCCGTATAACAACGCGCCGGGAATCACTCCGAAGAATGCACATGGGGTCGCCCATAAACACGACTCAGCCCAACTGGTTCACGGTCCATACGCGATACTCTCTGCACCCCGCCAATCGGGCAGTTTCGTGAACAGCGGTCAATAAGACGCAGCTCGTAGGCGGCCTCTGTTGACATACGGTCCACTTGAAGCATCTGTACAACAGTGTACGTGGGCAAGCTGGTTTCTTTGGCTGTCCTCGGATCGTTACAAAATGTTGTTTGTTGTGCTCCGACTACGTCATCTGGTCTCGTGCCGTCGTACGCCTTGGAAGTCTACTACTCTAAGATCCACAAACTTTTCCACCTCCGGCAGACCCTGAAAATGGTATTATGTGACATGCGCAGGGTTTTGGACACCACCCAAGCCTTCAAGCCTTGTAGCTCTTCCTCGAATAAAGTAAACATGGCTTGGAGAAACACGTACCCTTGACGATCATATTTCGATGTGTTATTTATGTTACGTCTATAATCAGAAAATCGTACACTTAAAATTACGTCACTGAAGTCACGAGTTAACTTGTAAAATTAATGCCTACAACAAAAAATCGTTTAATCTGAAATTTGTAAATGACAAAAAATACAATATATTTTGTAACTAACTTAAATATACTTGTATACTTTAAGGGAGCCCGATATTCTAAGAGACTATGGAAACATTCTGGAACAAAATACACACACACACACATGCATGTTACTCAGCCAGTTTTTAAGCCAAACCGAAATTGCGCGGTTTTCTAATTTGTACATCACCAATGGCGTAGTAAGGAAAAATCCTAAACTATCTTAATTCACTCTTTAAAACAATAACGGTAGCTTGAAGCTGGAGCATAAAATATAAATACATACAATATGTAGACAGCTCGGATTACAAGACAACTCACGAAATACTAAGATATATTTGAAGAAAAAAAAAATGACACTCCAGTTCTCTCCCGTGGCAAAACTGTAGTGTTTGATATTTAAAGAGCGTCTACACATGGAAGATTTTTAAGCATTCAAGACACAAAAGCAAAGGTGCTATACGGGTGACACTAACACGCACACCTGGTACCTTATCACTCCTACGCGCAAATTATGCAGTGTTTTCGTCGGCGCTTTGTACAATGCAAATTAAATCTATATCAGCATGACTTAATTACACATGGTGAAAGCTCATAGATTAAACTACGCCCATATGGTTGTACTTTTCTCCTACATTCTGAGGAAACAGCGCAGGCCAGCTCTAAAAATAATATTTTTTTTTGTTGCCATTTTCACAATTTTTTATTTTTGAATACAATCAATATGATAAAAGCAAAACCATACGGGCTTGGATAATTAATTTTTACATTTTATGGCAAAAAGTCGAATTCACAGAATATTTATTTACTGATATACGTGTAACCGCGCAACCAACGAATGAAATAATACTCTTAAGAGCTCGCTGCATCGCATACCGCGTGAACGAGTGGAAGTGAAGGACAGCAGTTATATGATAGCGGCGGCAAGTCAATGGAATTTTTTTAAATTACAGGCGCGCGTTAAACCAATAACCACGCACCTATTGCCAAAAAAACGAGAAAACACGATAATCATTTTGCGGCACGCACTGCTGACCTTGTTTGTATTCAGTTTCTGCGTCTATCTGAGGAATTTTCTAGTTGTTTACCGTCGTAGAATCTGTCTGCAGGACTCGGGGCGCATCGAATTTTCTAGGTCAAGGGCAGCAGAGTAGATATAAATAGTGCGACGGGCCTCCGGGCCGCGAGTTGTTGAAAGGATGAGTGGCTGTGTTTCGGCGATAGACGACGAGCGGCGGGGAAATCTGCGACTGCGAATACCAAGCACTGAAGAGTGCGACTGGCAGGCTGGACTATTGGGGATGCGCGAGTGACAAGACATTGCAAATGATGGCAACAGACAGACTGAACACGTGTTAATCATGAGTATGAATTAGTTGACTGTAGCCAGAGACATTACAAAGCACGCTAATTGAAGTAAAAATATACATTAAATATTGCGCTCATTGAGGAATAAAGAGTCATAGTGGAGATAGATTAATACTGAAAATACTAGCTGTGTGAATAAACTAGATCAAATTTAGTTCTTTCAATTTTATTAAGACCTCCATCCCTCACAATCTCAGATACGCCCCTCAGGCGTCTATGTAACAATACAATTTCAGGAATACATCTCGAAAATTATTGCTAAACTCTCAACATCTGCATACGATGGACAATAACAACACAAATTGCAACTTCTTCCCGCGAATTATTATTTCACTTCAAACGGGTGATTGCAGGGAACATTCACTCCTGATTATACGCGCCATTTCATCTCAACAACTGGACACCATATCTCATTCCAGCTCTCAGTCCGGCCAGAGTATAATTATTGTATCGCTATTCTTTGGTCCAATTCGACTTTGTCCGGAATAAAATTCGACATTGAATGAGGTATCGGTAAAAACTAAGCGTGACGTGATGTATACTACACTTAAAACGAGACACATGAATTGTTAATTATGCTTTGATCAATCGAAATGCCACTGTCCAACGTGTAAAGTTTTTTTTTTGTAACCGAGCATACGAACTGGTGAGAATATTTCTTTCAAATGTGTCGTTTTAATATTACCCCGTCACGTGTCAATTTACATGCACTATAAACACATCCACTTTCCTCTATAAAATACCTTCCGAGCACGTTTCAAAATTTACCTTCAATTTTCAATTTGCGTCCGATGTTGCCGGTCCGGAAATGGTTTGCGTCCATCGTCAGCGCCGAGTCAAGGTCATGTCAATCGAAGTTCACTTCAGTTTAAGTCTTACTTCAGAGTGGATATACTACCCGCATTTGAAAACCGAACTGCGAAACATAAGAAACAGGAAATGTATAATAAAACACTGTGAACTTACTTCTGTAGTCTTGGAATTTTAGTTTTAAGTGCGGCCCAAAAAAGGAATGCATGTGTGTGTGTGTATGTATGTGTGTGTATATATATATATACATATATAAAATTAGTATTTTCTAACATACCAACTGCATCAAAGCATGTGTTAAATTCTACTTCCAACTTTTCTGAAGCACTGCTGAAGTTCTACTTTCAAACTATTCTTTCATCTCGTGTAAACAAAACACAATCAAGTCTAGAAAATTTCACCAAAGGGACAACGCGCCGCATTCGTGCTTGTTCAGGTTAATAATATTTTTCTTGGGTACCATTTCATACTAGGAATTACCAACACAAACATTTTTTCTCTCCGTTTTCATTCATATTAATAATAAGTGAATTATTATAAAAATGAATAAAATATAAGCAAAAGTTAAATTTAACAAAAAATAAGATATCTTTATGTTAAGCATAAGTACAGGACGCTTGTGGTACATGGCATGTTTAGGTAACAACCAAACACGTAATACGTGGCGTGCATTTTCAAAGGTTTAATTCAGATAGTGTGAATAAACCGCGAACGGACTATACGCAGTATTCAAAAATTTGTCCCGAGAAGCAACTGTACCTGAAGCAAATATATTCCAATCAAATCCTGAGTAGAGAATTCATGATGCCACACTGAAAGGGACTTGTTCGTTCACTCGTCGGGAGCGAAACTACAGCAACACCCACCTCCTCGTCTCACGCGCTTTCATTAGCGGGCTGTCGGGAAATAAAACGCGCAGAAACTTCCGCACTGCAATTAGTTTTTACGCCGCTCCCTGTGTGGCCGAGTCCGTCCCATGGACGGATCGACATCGGATTCTCGTTTGTCGATAGCGTATCGCGATAGCATCGTGTCCATGCCGCACCTCGACACGTACCTATGCTCTCGAGCGCTCCATACAAGATGACACAACTCTCACTTTCGTCCTAAAGGGGCCTCGTACCCGTTATTTACAATTACCATGCGTATTTTGTTTTATTTCCTTCCTTACACTCTCAATTTTCCTGCTTGTTTCTCATTTCTTGTTTGCTTAAAAGTTTTTATTTCTCATGTTTGGGGTTTTGGTTATTTTCCCAACCTGCGTTTTACTTAAAATTGTGTTCTCGTTTGTTTCAGTTTTCCATTTGGCGCTCTTTTGTGTTCATTTTTCTGCAGAAGGGTGTATCCACATTGGCAAGCTGGCTTTGTTTACTACTCAAACTCGTGGCTGTATATTTATGTAGTAATTATTGTTTGTATAATAAGAACTTGTTTAGTCAATCTATCAATTGATCGCCGCCATCGCAAGGACGTGCAACATTGCTAGGTTATTTGCCTATATTCTCTATAATGTTCCATTGCTGCTTCTCTAATCACCTTGGCAATTGCCCTTACAAAATTATCGCTTTTAAATTCTCTACAGTAACAACAGGACAGCGAACGTGCAATATTTTAAGAAACATACGGAAGACATTAAAATTATTCCGTGCTGACACAAAATTTTAGTGTTGCAACAACTTTTTGGAAATTGGAAGAAATCTACCTTTTAAGTTAAGAATAAAAATCATAATAACTGTAATTTTTTAAAATTCTAGTTTTATAGTTTTTTTATGAATTTATTATCGATAGCACGTTACGAAACCATTTAAAAAATGTAGAAAATAAGTCATGGCTTTTGAACAGCGTTAGGACAACCGGGCATAAATCCTCGTCCGGGTCGCTTAGTTTTACAACTATTAACCAAGATTCAGTAGAACGCCAGCAGAGAAGAGAGTAGATTGCAATAGGCATCGTCATCCTATATTGAAATGCTGGCGCCAAATACGTTGTGATATTTGTACCACTGCAATACTTCCGTACTTACCGGCAACCTCCCCTACCGAGGTTGACGAGTACAGCCATGAGGTCCTGGATTTGGATCCTAGATACGCCATGTGTGTGCGTGCTAGCTTTTATTAAGTTTCGAGAGCCCTCGAACAGCGACAAGGGAACACTAGACATTCGGAGATGGGGAAGGAGACTGTCATGGCCTGTATTGAGGAACCGCATCAGCATTCGCCTCGAGTTATTTCGGAAAACCCAAGAAAACCGACATTAAGATCACGTGACCTGGAATCGAACACGAGGTCGGCGTTTTACCACTGCACAACTTCGCTCGATGTTTGAATACACATTTTAGGTAAATTTTAAGTCGACCCTCTATCCCGTAAATTATACTTTCAGGAATAAAACTGGAAACGTTGTAAGACCAATAAACATTCAAAAATCAAATTAGATGCTCTTCAATCAGAGTATGGATCAAAATCAATAAATTATTGATTTGTAAACGTTGCAAAGATTATAAAACAATTCGCATTTCAAGAAATAATTTTCACAAACTCTGTTATTAACGGTTTAAAGTACAACCACAGTCTCGGTAACATCTTTTTTCTTCAAATCAATCTAAACTAACAATTTTGTAAAGCAAAAGTAACCGAGGACGACACTTTTACTTCAACTAAAACCAGCATCAAAAGATATTTTCCCTTCTAGTCACGCTGCAGTTTTACTTCTACTGTATGGTACTCAGGGGAAATTTCAACGTGATGCGACGTATTACTTCGGTACGGGTGAGAAAAACTCGAGAACAACTGTAGAAGAGAAACTCAGCTGAAAGAAAAGAAAAGATTGAAATTGGGGAGGGGGGGAGGGTGTGATGCTTTATCAGGGGAATTACTTTTAAACAAACAGGACTATTATGTCAGAAAACTGGTGTTATAATAAATAAAACTACAGTAGAATGATTTTGTGGAATTATGTGAGTGAAGTGATTTGGGCGGCTCTTAACATCGGGGTCTTGAGAGCCGATGGGGTGAAGCGAGGTGGGTATGGAGCAGCGCCGGAATACAGGGGCGGGGAAACGGGAGATCCCCGAGAAAATCCGCCCACCAGCGGCATCGTACGGCACGATTCCCACATGCGAAAATCCCGGAGCATCCACGCCAGGAATCGAACCCGGTGCGCCCTGGTGGAAAGCGATGCACAGTTAAGACATATAGGATGAACTTCTCGTCGAAAGCTATGGGCTGTTCACGGTAAAGTGATCCCTTTTGAGACCCTAGTTACTTTTCCCTTTCACCCATTTTTTTTATCCTTTAACCTCTTTTTAAAATAATTATTGGCATGTGAGTAATAAACAAAGTGTGCATATTCCACCAGACTCTGAAGTTAATTTCTAAGGCTAAAATTATATATATACATATATACATGTATATATACACATATATCGAGTCTATATACATGTATATATACACATATGTCGAGTATTATTCCAAATACGAGGGCTTTCGCGCGTTCTTACTACACCGTGATTAGCCTATAGTCATTAGAAACTGAGAAATTTCTTCAGAGAAGCATTAACGTGTAGGAACTCGGTGGTGGCGTGTAGTGAGGAACGGTCCCATTGTTCTCCTGGAATTATTTCGAGAAAACTATGCCCTCCGATTGCGCGTCCAGTGCGCCACCTAGCTTGATGCTGTACAGTTAACAATTATGAACAAAAAAATGCAAATTTATAAAATTAAATTTACAAATTGAAACACACTATCTTCCTCCTGACCTATAGGCTGCACTTACTAGCTCTGTTCCCGTTACTCAATTCACCTTATGAGGAGGCAAGGGGTTGCTTGGGGGTGTAACTCACTGATAGCTGAATAAGTACGATAGATTATAAGAATATATATTTACTGGAACAACAAATTCTTATAACACAATACATTTGCTTTAAAACCACAATGGGATACAATTACGGTGCAGTACCAGGATATTGCAATAACTTTATAAATTAACTCAATCAATAATTAAACAGGATTCACAATGAGCGCAGCTAAGCCCTATCCTTGACGTAATTACTTTAAAAGGGAGATGGGACGGTGACTCGATACCAGCATTGATCCCTACCGCTACGCGATTATGCTCACCCTTAACTTCTAGACAGTTGGCCTCGGAACCCCTCTGGCCAATGGTAGGTTGGTGCCCTCGTCTTCAGCTTCGATCACACACTCAATATACGTCGTGGTCTCGTCGCCATCTTGGGGGGGGGGGAGGGAGGCACCGGCCTACGAGTCTCTTGTATAGTCGGGCGAAGTGGGGCGTGTTTATAAAACAAACGTGTCCGGCTACGATCTATAGTCCACCCGACCTTAGGCAGTCAAAATCGGCAAAATGCCGTTCTTCTACAAGCTTGAATATTTATTTTAAAATTCCCTGGAAACGGTAAAAAAAAAATTCCCCGCGATTTGGCAACACTACTTCGCTTCGTCTGTGGTACTCGACTCATAACTGGGGACCAGGAGACTCTGTGTATTGTATAAGGCATGTTTGAAAGTCTGTCACCATATCTATTTACTATTCTTGTCACCACAGAGACTAAAGATGAGGAAAACCGACTATAGCCTTTTGCGTACGTACCTAACATTGACCTATCTCGCAACAACACAACTGTCGAATTCACTTGGTCAGAATTCACAGTGATGAACGCATTCGTTTGTATCTAAATTTTTTAAATGACAATCCGTTTCACATGAATAAAATACTTTTAAGAGATTGAATTTAATGTAATCACATTAAAAATTGGCTAGAGAATGTATACATACATCTCAAAGCACTTGTTTACATAAATTGTTCTAACCTCAAATACTATCCACGTCTTTTATGAAAGTCGTATTGGGGAAAAAAAAAATTAGGCCTAATTCAGTGTTGGAATACGGAGTGTTTACTGCGCACCTTGGGCGCACGCTCTACCCCGTTTTTTCTCTGCATGTCATCCCTCTTGCCAAAATAAGCTCTTCCTTGCGGACGGTTTATTATTCTCGCTAAAAACCGTCTGGTTGAACGTGAGTTTCCCAAGAGACGGCACGCTTTAGTAATTACTGACCCGCACCGGCCTCGCTCGGGTGCGATTTACAAATATGGCGTTGTTTAGGTTTACAGCAAGTATATACACTAAATGTTTAAGGTAACTAACATTGCATTAATACTGTATTGTTCAAAAAAGTCTTCGTAAGTGAACTTCAAAAGATAAAAATGGTTACTGTGGGTCATCCTTAAAAGACAGACTTTTTTGTAGACCGTTTTGAGATCTGCAATTCTGTAGTATATTAATTTGGTGTATCCTATATGGTTTAGTCAGCATAAGCCATGTAATCGCCCGAAAAGCTGCTTTTTCCGACTTGATTATAAGACGTCGATATTTCTCTACTATCCTTACATTAAGTAGATATTAATGTATTACACACCCAACCCATCCTAAAGATATTCTCTAAATGGTGGTGAAAAACGCATCAAAATCCATAAAGTAGTTTAGAAGCCTTAGCCGAATACACAGCCAAGCGTGGCCGGGCGACTTTGAAATATAAATAATCATTTCATCTACACATAGTATAAAACAAACAATAATAATTTGAAAAATGTGTATCAACTTCCAAACCATACCATCCACCCCAATCTTATGATGTATGAATAATCATGATGGGGGAAAAGTAACGTAACCTAAATTCATACATATAAATTACATTCATGGTTTATCCGGAAACCGAACCCGGAGCTACACAGTTTGGAGATACTGCTACTAATTCGGTGGCCATGGGATTATGCGAACTTTTAGAAGCAAAAGTAAATTACAATTCAAAGTCTCTAAAATGCCACAAACAAAAAAAGCGTCCACAAAGATCCGTCTGGCACGGTCAAAGAGAAAAATCCACTATCCCGGTTTTTTAAAACAAGACGAACTCACATTATCGCTCACGCTAAAGAAACGAAGTAGTAAATCAGGCCAGAATTAAAACATGGACTCGCTCAGCTCTACGTGAATAATTACGAGAACAATCGACTTCCATTAAAACGCGGCCTGATGAAAGAGGGCGCAAAAACCCCACCAACCTCTCCGTCAATTTCACGACTGTTTTTCTGGTCCGGTGGCCCGTGTTCTCCGGCGTACAAAAGCGCAGCTGGCAGTTGTGTACGTAAAAAAAAAAAAAAAACAACAAAAATAACGCGACACATTGGTGGGGGGGGGGGGGGGACCAGCGTTCTGGATAACGCTGCGGGTGCAACGATTCGCAGACACGCGCGGACCCCGGGATGTGACAGAGAAGAGCAGATTCGATACAAGAGTAGAGGGGCGACGGGGGAGGGAAATTGAAGGGTGGGGGGTTTGCGAGGGAGAGATACCGAGATGTCATCGCCAGATGTTGAAGGACAATGCACCAGCATGGTCATCGTCACCCCCTCTTCATCCTCTTATCCGACCAGAACTGCTGTCGCCTCTTACCAATGTTGCGCTCGCGACACCAGATTAGCGGCGGTACAGTGAGCACTTTGGAAAGCCCTACTTAAGAGCCACTTGTACGCACATTGTGCATTACTTCGCCTTATGTAAAATTAACATTGTCACAGGCTTCATCACTTTATTCATGCGTCGATCACCTGAAAATTCGAAATTATTACAAAAATAAATATTTAGCTAATATTCTCATTTTTATATTTAGATATATTAAAATTAAAAATAAGTGAAAGGAATAATTTAAGTTATCACAAATGGTTACGTGACACACTTTTTATTCGACGTTAATGTATGTAACTACTTTCCATTCTTCGTTACCAACTTTACGGGGTATGAAACTCAGTTCGGCCGTTAAAATATATGCAGGTAGGAGCAGCAGTAATTTTTTTCTAAGGTTGATTTCAAAAGTGCTCACTTTATCGTCAATAGCCTTTACTGTCACACCGCTTCGCGGCGCTGTACGGGGAATCGTCCCGATATTTGCGATGACAAAAGAATCGAAGCGCGCGCGCGCAATATTTCACCGTTGTCCCCGCGACGGGGGGGGGGGGGGGGGGAGAGAGAGAATGGGGCGTATCGCATGTCCGACACAGCTAACCTCTTCCCCCTCTGTACGTCCACCAACCATTTTATCGGTCACCATTACAGATACGGTAAATAACCACAGAGGAAAGGTCTCTTCTGTCGAATATGCTATTATCGGTTTCATTTTCACCAGCTCGGGTGGCTTGTAAAAAAAAAAAAAAAAGATGCACCGAAACGCATACTTCATGCGGTAGATAAACAGCAAAAATAACAGCTAACAAAATGTTTCCGTACCTTGCTAGCACGTCTAGTGATCAGTAAACATCGCGATATAACAGTTTCTGCTACAGCCATGGCGTCGTGCTTTCCACACAGCCGGAAGTAACACGCTTCTTCCACTTCCTGGTGGTCTTTGGCATAGATAAATGCTTCCCATGATTTTTACAAAATAAATTGATGTCTCTTCCAATGGCTTAAAGCTTCGCGGGTTGCGTTTTTGTGCAGAGCTAGTTCCATTTCTGAAGTTGCAGACGAAATACACACTGTTTCTAATACCACCATCAACTCTCAAATATTCCCAAAAAGCGTTCCTGCAGAACATCCCAACTGCTCGCTGAGTGAATGAGAAAGGGATTCAAAATTATGTAACAGCATGCGATAGTCGTATTCCAGCATTCTCCGTCGACTGAGTTGGTATGCTTACACCGAGGAAAAAGAATAACTCGAGGAATTCGTGAATTACGCCGTCAAACAGGAACCTTTACAATTCAGTTCAGCAAGTCAAAAATGTACACATGGGTTCCACTGCACATTCGTAAAATATTGGACGAAAAAAAATCAAAGTGACGCCGCTATCAGAGCTAAGAGAGTATCAAATATTGTTATGTTAATTGTGACTACTATGTTCAAATAGTACATAGACTGTATAGTTCGTGTACTATACAGATGCTCAATACAAACGGCCAAAATGTTGCCAAAACACCATGTCAAACAGTGTGCGCACCATGTTAGAGCGCCAAAAATGTGTGTAGAGAACAAAGTAATAATAATGTAAGGGCAGGAATCAAACCCCGTGTGTAGGCGCCAAAAATTTATACGATGACAATGCCCGTGCTGTCTAAATACATGAGTAAAAAAAGGATACGTGTACACAATATGTAATTATGTAACTAAATCAATGGTGTTAAAATACGAGTGTACGATTCCCTTATCAGTTTAGACAGTATTATATCAAACCCACATCCAACTTACATGAAAACTCAGAAGTAACATAGAAAGTAAATTTTGAAAATTAAAAACACATCCTGCTAAAATACTTCATATAAAAAAAATTAGCAATTTACCACCAGATTACTCTGGCTTCCCGAAACATTATGGCTTGGAAGATAATTATATTATATTAAAGTGTAAAAAAAAATAGTAATTTTATTATTAGTAAATGAAATACGGTTGCTCTTGGGGAAATTTAACGTGAATATTCTGGCAAACTCGCTTTTATTGAATCAGCAAGTTCCCGCTTAAAAGCTGCCTATGTAAAAAATATATATACTTTGTGTTCTAACTTTGCTCTCGGCCAGTAGCACGGTGTATCAGTGTTTAAGATTGTAACAAAAAAAAAAAAGAAAGAAAGGGAGACGAACACATGCATTCTGCCAGTGAGTTCAGTAGGATCATACGCACAAGAAATTTCAATGTGTACTATTCGCTAAAACAACATGCCGCGTGAGAGGGCACTCGTCTGTTACATCGTTTTCAATCTACCTTTCAGTTACATGAATTGGTCCAGGTACGTTGTATTTGTTTTCCTAGCGTGTGCGCGGTATTGACAACAGATTTTCACAAACCACGTATGATTTCAATCACGAATAAACTGTCACACTGCGTGGAAAATATCTACGGGAGCGTGAAAACACTGAACTCGTATGCGTGAATAGACAAATGTGTTATTTCTGAAGTTATCGGCTATGTCGACCTAGTTCCGTCATTAATTAGTTTTTGCAACAACGAAAAAATTCTTTGGTAAGCCACTTGCTGAAAAATACACTTATACGTGAGAAACCTTTGAAGTGTTATTACTTCATGAATGTTCAGGATATATGCCCCTCACGCATAAATAAGTGTTTATAAAAAAACCGGCGAACAAACCTCGTATGTGTAAGGAGTAAAGTATGCCATTTATTCGGTTGTGTAATTGGATAAAAGTGTAAGGTCATTCATAAGGAGCAAGAACGTGCAATAAAGGAAAATTATTGTTCAGGGTGTAGTGAATGTCTATTTGTAGTATGGAACAGAAACAGCGATGATGAAAGATGTCTAAAGAACACAGGCATGAGACATTAAGTTTCTGAGAAGTAGGTTCAGAGTTACAAGAATGAACTCCTTGAGGAATGAAAAGGTTAGAGAGAGATTAAGAGAGTAGTAGATCCAAGACATGATATAGAGGCCTAGATTAAGGTGGTATGGCCATATGAAGGGAATGGAGAAGAAGTTATTAAAGATGATGTTGGAATAGCAAGTGGGGAGTAGGAGACCGAGAGGAAGAACGACAGATGGTTGGTGGAAGTGAAGAGAAGTGCAGAAAAGAGAGTAGCTGACTGGGTGATGGTGCAGTATGAAGGGCGGTGGACGGACCGAATAAAATGGAGAGGTATTTGTACTACGCAGATCTATCCAATGGCTGTAAACTGCGGAAGATGATGATGAATCTGTTTTTGTGTCAATAAAATGGAGTCTGTAGGCTATACACAAGAATCCCCGTCGTTTTAAGATATGCATTACTTTTCATTCTGATTTAATAATTCACCAACACTTTAATTTGCTCGTCTTGCCTGTTCATGGGATAATGTATAAGATAGAAGTGAAGTCCAGACTTCAACTAACCACCTTCCTTCATAAAATATTGACATTTTCAATGTAATTACATCAGTGAGTGAGTGAAGAGATTTGGGCGGCTCTTAACAGGAGATCTTGAAAGGCGATGATGGTGATTGGGGTGAATATGGAACAGCATTGGAATGAAATGGCGAGGGAAACAGGAATTATAGCAGTTGTACTATATATACGCTTCGTGGAATTTCCAGAAAATGCCTACACCTTAAGCAGCATTAATCGTCCATTTATTATGGTACACAATATAATTCACGGGTAAGGAATTTTCTGGAAACCTGGCACGCTAGAGATTCGTGTTATCATTTCAGATGCAAAAATAGTATTATCTTATGAAAATTTCAAAGTGTTCGATAGATATACGTATATACTATACCAGCAAGTAAATCACATTACCATTACCGTGGCTGCAATTTGCAACTAGCTGTGGGCTTATTCAAGGTGCCTAAATAATGTCACAAATTTAAAGGTTGCATTAGGTAAGCCTACGCTCATTTTGAGAAGCAATATTACATTGTTATAGTTTGGGTTGGCAATGGTCCAACCAGATAATAATGATTTACATATCGATTTCACAGGTAAGGCATTAAATCTTCTGTATTAACAATTATTTTTGAAAAAAGTTGGATATCATTCAACTTATTTTATAGCAATATGAAACACTGGTATAAATGTACACACAGTAATTTGCATACAAAACCACTTTTTTTCGGTTGTATATATTTTTTACGAAATCAGCTGTTGAAGTCATTATTGTCATAGTTGTCATAACTATAACGTTTTTGTTGCGTAGGAAAAAGAAAAGCTGAACGACATACTGAAATTAAATCCGGATTATGTCCCCGATTAATCTGAGACATGTATAGCATTTCTCAACGAAAAATTATTTTAGCTTACCTTACGTGCGAAAATTCACGTAAAATTAAGCACGTTTACATGAATGATATTAACATTTTTACATAGTAAATTTGTAAACGATATTGTTCAATTTTTCCAAAATAATACTATTCGTCGCTACTATTTCAGTTTATTACCTATGCATTTCAGTTTTCATCACTCTTAAGTTACAAAATCTAACTAATTATGCAAAATTTTGCTAACGATAAATTTTACTACACAGAATATTATTTAGTGTCTAAAAAACAATTGGGACATGATAAAAAATATGAAAAAATGAGCTGAGGGGTATTCATCAACCTTACATTTCTTGTCTAAACAGTAGCTGAAGCTCAAAATGAAAACGCATAACTAGCCCATCACGGCAACTCGGGAGCATCCACTTCCTGCGGAGCTCAGTAAATAATACCACCCAGAATGGTGATAACCGTTCATTCTGATCTCAGTAGGATAGTTCCATACCGCAAGAACTGCATACCCGCCAGCACGACGCGATACGAAAATTTCCCCTCGGAGATCGTTAAGAATAACGCAAGGAGGGCGGAGAAGACGCCGGACGAAGAAGTGGAGGCTTGGAGGAAGAAAGAGCAGGGACGCACGAGAACGCGAGAAAGTTCCGAAGATAGAGAAGAGTGGAAAGGTGGAAAGAATTCTTCGGAGGGGCAAAAGTTTTAATTAACTGCAATTAAATTATGCCGAAATTCAGAATGCTCGGGGGGACGAAGGGGATGGAACTTTCCTCGCGCGCGCTAAGTTAATTACAAGATGAGGGGCCGTGTCCGAGTCATGTAGTTGTAAAACTACTGTGCGGATGTGGGAATCCTGCCAAGGTTCTGAATAAAAAACTTTCGGCGACTGCACACGGTTGAGAATGGGTACCTTGTCGAGATAAGCACCAACATCGTGCGAAACAAGCTGGCGTTGCCTCACATGCGCCCCCAATGTTTTTTTTTTTTTGCTCCCCACGCTTGTTAATGCTGTGGAGGACCACAATTCTTCATATACGTTTCACCAGCAATCTGCTACCTATAGGCCGTTCACGGGAAAGTGGACACTTCTTAAGGTCCTCACAACAGGAATAATAGCAAATAGATGTATTTTATTGTAGCCTCAGGTATTAACTTTTGCAAGTAGTGAAATGTATATAGTGTATTTATTACTAACATGAGAATTTTATATCAACAAATGGTGGTAAGACAAAAAAAATAACATTGAGAAGGGCCTTAAGCAGTGCTCACTTTACCGTTAACAGTCTATACTTATCTAGAGCCCAGACGGGGCAAACGGAATGCAAAGCTGTAGTGAAAAAAGTTATATTTCAAGGAGTCAAACTATATTCTACGTGTTTAGCATATTACGCCCTTCTTAGTTGCGATATAAAGTCATAGTGCGAATAAAGTATGATGATGGAGGAAAATGACTTGAAAAATAAATTATGCAAAATATAGGAAGTTTTAAGTCATATGGTACAAATCTCAAAGTTGAACAAAAAAGTGTACGTTAAAATGGAGCAATTTTTCTTGTTGCTAAAACGTCCTAAAAACGATTGTTGGGAATTTGTTTTCCGGTATGCCCGTATTTTAATTTTGAATTCTGAAATAAAATTTAAAATTATAATAGTTAGAAGTGAAACACTTACCGCTGGTGACCCAAGTCTTGGACTTCAAAGAAAAACAGCTTTTTTGAAATTTGTACGAATCAAGATTTTAAGCTAAAATGGTCATATTTACTCTACAGAGCGCGGTGAATGTTCTTTTTCTAATAATTTGGTAGTTCAGTCAAGTTATTATCGATATCATGACACAAAACCACAAAATATTCTCAAACACTCGAAGAAAAATTTGGATCAACAGTTAAAAACGCGAAATATTTCTGAGAAACAACTGGTAAGAAACGACATTTAAGAATTTTTTCATGCGAACGATTGTTCTCGCAACAAATGTAGCGCGATTATTGTAAAAAACTATAATACATACCACCGATTATCATTTACTGGTTAAAAACCTTCGTGAAATAGATGCGGAGAGAGAGATATACATGTTGACCAAACCCAACGTACCCAAGCCAGAGGCGATCAAGAGGAGGAAAACATGCATTTTATCGTGATCAACATTTGAGACTATAAATCAGCAAAGGAACATTACACACATATGGTATCACTGAAAGGCTTTCCCATATTCGAAGAGAACACTACAGAAAACCAGCAAAATAATTCCTCAGTTTCGCTAATCAAAAATTTATATTAAATTTGTCTCAGTGTACGTAATCGCTGTATCACTGTAAAATTACGTCACACCATTCCCATTCTTGCACGAATGCAATCTCTCTCTTACGGTCAGAATTCATAATGTTCGGGAATTCGGAAATTGTACAAAAAAATTAGTGCTTTCGACCATTTTTATGTGACAATTTATTGTTTTTTTACTTGACTTGTTTATATTACATAAAATAAACAGTCGAATAAAACAAAGTGAACAATGTGACCAACAATACTCTTTAGTGATCGTAACTTAAAATTCATTATGTTTTCAAAAAGCTGTAGTGAAATAACATGTATGCTCCCTCTTAAAGTTGAGCAAGTTTGATGAATTGTAATATATGTACACTAATCCACCAATACATTTTGTGGACCTATAAATCCATTTAATACGAAATCACAAATTTCATTACCTAAAGCTTGTAACAATGTTCTTATTTTAACGTATTCCGGTAACAAACTTGTATGTACAATAAGGAGGAACAGAAAAGCTAAGACGCAATTGAAATAAAACGTGTTTCGAACATAATCCATAAACACGTGATTTTTGGTAGAACCAACCAAAGAACGAAAATAGCATTGAGTGAATCTTCCCGAAATAAAAACAGATCGAAATAAATGTTCACGTGCTAAGTAAATTAAAGGGGAATGTAGACTAAATTAACACTACAGAGATTATTTTACCAGAGCGTTCTGCAGAGCTTTTCCGAACGCAGTAAGTTTATATACACACTAAATTTGAAACAGTGAAAATTGAACCACGTCAGTGAAAATCAGTGAAAACTGAGCAACTTATAATCAGTAGCTTAGAACCAAATCAAATTATGGCTGAATTTCACTAAGTTTTCTGTAATTCCCACTGAAAGTGGAGAATTCCACTGCCATAAGTCACTCATTTCCAGTTTACTTGCTTGATTATCCAGTCGGCTGTAGCTTATCAACTTACTTTCAGTGAATGATATTTCACTGATTTATATCACTGATTGGGGCTCAGGGTGTGTGTTATCACGGCACAAGGTATTATGCGAAGTAAATTAACTAATAGCGCTAAACAGTTGCTTACAGCCTTGCAGAAACCTTTAGACAACGACTGACGTATTTGTAATTAATTGCTCCTTCACGCTCTTTGAAAAACATGTCTGCAATGCAGACTGGTAGTAACCAACACTGCTGGGTCCTACTCATAAAAGATTTACCGGACACATTTCTGTGGTTCTGACTTTCTCCAGTAGTCATTATTGGCCTTTCTCTGATAATGCCGACCGCATATAGTCGCATGCGGTGCATTAAAAAAGGCGAAGCGGAAAAATAGAAAAGCAGTCGATTAAAATAACAGCATCAAAATATGTAGAAATGCCGAGTTTGCCATCTCTGTATTTTATACTAACTCTCTATATAATAGGGGCCGCGGTTGTGTGGTGGTTAGACTACTCGCCTCCCACTTAGGCAAACAGGGTTAGATTCCCGACGGGGACTCTGCCGAATTTCCGAATGTGGGAATCGTGCCGGACGATGCCGCTGGTCGGCGGGTTTTTTCTGAGATCTCCCGCTTCCCTTCTCTTGCATTCCGGCGTTGCTCCATACTCACCTCGCTTCACCTTCATCGACTAAGGCCTCGATGTTAAGAACCGTCTTAATCTCTTCACTCACTTTTTATATAAAAGATAACTTACAACATTTAAACTTTTTTTTTACTCGAAAGTAATTAAAATATGTCGAACATTCCGTAATTTTTGACGTTACTTAAGGTCGCCATAAGTATAACAGTACTACGGCTAAGAATTGAGCATGATTTTAACCCTACCATTTTCTTTTCATTTATGAATATTTTATTTGCGAAGTTTAATTTGGCCTAAGTACGTCAGTCGACTTGTGTTTCACGACCTTCGGCGTAGGACTGCTGGTGTTTGTCCGTGGTAGCAGGAACACAGAGGCATATCGTAACATTCTGGATAATGAAATGCTCCCAACATTGTGGCGTTTTTACGGAATGGACCCGTGTTACTTCCAGGATGACAATTCCAGGTGCCATGTTTCAAGGACATCCCCGTGGATGTCCTACAAACACTCTTAGAGAGCATGTCAGACAGGGTAGCTGCTGTTATAGCCGCAAGAGGTGGTCCTACGAGATTCTAACGGGGTGACAACCACCGAGCAAACATTGTGGACAGGTGAGTACTTCACTCAGTATTACGTTGGTAAATTTTAATGTTAAATAAAAATTTTAAAGTAACGTGTATTTGATTAGCTTTAAATATTTTATTTATTCTTAATGTATAGGTAAGTTCTTCAATGTTATGGAAATATTTCATAATACTTTGTGTTGGTTGATTTTATAAATATACGAGTTGTATCATGTTATTTGTAAAATGTGGGCTATATGAGTCTGCTAAGAACAGCCCCCACGTGGTTCCTCACGGTTATAATTGCTTTACATGTTTCATATAATTTAATTGTTTATTTTTATAATTAAGATCTAATCCGCGGGTAGATGAGGAAATGCATAAAAATGGTAAACATTCATACGCGAATTTCTGTGGACCTCCCAATAGATTCCTAGGACCGTAAAATAATGTAATTGTTTAGATTATTTTAAGAAATAGTACTAACATTAATAGCTGGTCCCCTGACAGCAGTTACTGGATAAAGATAAATTATGTAAAATTTATAATAAACTAAGGTTTTATAAATGTTAAGAAGACTCAGAAAATAAGTGTCTAATAGGGCCGTGAGTTATAAGTCAGTGTTACATTGTATTGTATAGGACTTTTTAACGTCCCCCAGTTTTATGCTTGAAATCTTAGCAGGGAGCGGCTTAAAGACAAACTCACAACCTAACTTAAATTAACACCCATGCCTTGCCCGGGATTCGAACCCAGAGTCTCCTGCACCCAAGATCGGTGGCGCACCAACCGACTGCGCCACGAGAGGTCGGCTGTTACGGTGAAAATTAAATATATGCAGTTACGGGAAAGTTTTTCACAAGTTGGGTTCAAATGTAATCGTCTAATCATATTAGCTCAAATGCACCGTCCCTTCACATTCCGTTTCAAAGCCATGTGCTAACTTTCTACGAGTAACTTACGCTAACATTATGTTCGTTTATTTAACGAGTCAAGAGTCCAATCTAACTCGTTTGTTCATCCGTATAAAAATGAAAAACACAGGATCATTACGCTACGGAATAACGCGCTCAAGGCCTTTTAAGAGAGCTATGTATGCCCGGCTCACAGTCCATAAACCTAATGGGCTATCCCGGAAATGACACACTAATTCCCAGTTCATCCTGACGGTAGATGCACATTACCGCTGTTTGCTTCTTCTCCCAGGGGATACATTACGGCGTAATCAACGAGCTCAACTTTAATGCGCCCGTTTATTATTTCCCCAAGGAAAAGGTAATTAAATAAGGGAAATGAGCAGCGACTTCCTGGAGCAGATGACCCCGATAACACCAACTAGGACCATCGAACTGGGCAGTTGGCGAAAAGGGTTTGGTGACGGGGGGGGGGGGGGGGGACGTGGCGACTACCTGCTTACTGCTAGTCTAATACGTCACTGAGTTGCTTACATGCGACTATGGTGGCATGACTGCGAGGACGGGTTTGCAATTTCAAATAATTATGCATTGTGACAGCAACAGACACGAGTCTTCTGACTTCTATATTTACGATCCACAATCCGAATGACAATTATTAATTCCAGAAAACTAGACCTAATCTATCTCATCCAACATTTTATACGCCATTCTTTAAGAAAATCGCATTTTAGCGTATGATCTCGCACCTACAAATTAAATTTAAAAAAGCATGATTGTACTCGGACATTTACATCGGTAATTTTTTAATGCTCGTTTTACAGTAAACACTAGTTTCTCGACAACAACATTCACTGTCATGCCATTATTTGTTCCTTCCTTTAATTGTAAATACACTTTAAAAAGGGTAAGAAGAAGAGGGGGGAAATATCTTCAGTCCCCGATACCTGGCCAACACTTTTGCCTTTCAGACGGGAAAAAAATCGTAAAGGCGTCTTTCCGGTAGGAAATTCACTAATTCCGTCGTACCATGGTGATTCATTAATCGAAGAAATGAACACCATCAAAACCAGAACAAAAAGTAGCCAGAGTGGTTAGTCAAATATTATCACAAACCTGAGGTGCGTTTGTAGTTTTACATACATTAAAATTTTTTACAACTACGGAGGTATCTTTAGTGCTACCTCAAATAATTTCTTCTAATGAAGTTCTTAATTGGGACGAAATTATTTCAGTTCGTTTTGCATTCAGCTGGGTATTCAGCGAATTTTCTCCCAATCCTTCGTTTTATCAAAGGCCAGCAGTACATTCAAAACCACGTCTGTGGAAATCTTTACAATCGAAATTGGGAATTAGGGGAACAGTGATAGGAACGAATGTCTAAATTTGTCGGAATGTCCGTGTGTCATGTAGCCAAAATAGCTCCTTGCGTTGCAGACAGTACACTGTCTAAACATTGACAAATTTTCTCTGCGTTGCGAGTGTGTTTAATGCATAGAGGATTTTCTGTCGGGGTGATTCCCGTTTATTATCATCATCAGATGCCTAGCTCTATTAAAGGTTTACTGAAGTGTAGGCCAGAAATGTCGAAATTTTCGTGTTAGTGGTCAGGCTCAATGACCAAATACTCCAAGCTTACTATACTCAACTTAGTTAGGGGGAAATAAGTCAATAACCAAAATAACAAAACATGTGCAAATTCCTCGAAGAGTAAACAAATTAAAATGATGTATATTTGAGCCAAATAAAAGAGCAAAATACTTTGTGTTCATAAAGTAAATTTAAATCTAATTATGGGTTGCAAGTATGTATACTATACGCAAAAATATCATACCTCCCGTGAATGTTAGCATTTTGCAAGTGTGTGTGCCATACGAGTTCAACACTTTTTTGGACGTATGTGACAATCATTGCTACAAATGTCTGCAGCAGTTCCGCTATCGTTAATTTGTGAGATGTTTGTTCTGTTGTAGGTGGACATATTGAGACACGCACGCCTAAAAATACTCACGTGGACTCTCTATTTTCCCCGTAAGCCCCCATTCTACCGGCGTTACAACCTGGTCTACCTGTAATACGGACCTTGTAACGAGAATTTATGTAAACGGAGGACATTTTACTCGGCGCGACAGAACACGTAAAAACACTTGAAATCTATTAAAATTTATGACGGTACTTAAAATTACACTTTTGAAACACTTACATGTGCTTGAAGATCATCGTTGAAGTGAAATGCACGGCCCGATGTAGCACACGAACATAAAATTTAAATATTCACGAACGAACGAGCAGCGGTGTGTTGTTATTGCGAGCTCATGGAACACTGTGTAGGGACGGTCGTGCCAACACAAGAGTGAAGCTTTAGCGCGCGCCCGACAGGCGTGGCCCTTTTTCAAGTGTACCAGAAAGAAAACTTCAATATGATTGGTTGGTTCAAATTTCGGACTTGACGTCTTAAGTTGTGTATTGTTTTGTATTTGTTTTCTCCCTAGAGACCAATGTATTTTCATGCTACCACATTGTTCGATAACATGCGAGAATTGTTGTACCCCCTCCAGGACTAATGTTGTCATCACGCCTTGGTTCGCTATTGGTGGATGATTTGTGTGACCCCTATAGGCAGCCAATGGTGGTTTTTGTATTTATACGGCCTGCAAATCCAAGAAAATTGTCAGACGGTCGGAATAGAGAAAGGGCTTCCCCATGGAAAAACAGGTCAGGTAGCTTGGTTATTTGTTTTTTCGTAATGTAATACCTTCCAGAACGCAGGAATGTCACTTTGCCGTTTTTAGTAATTTATTTTGCAGCCAGGATAATTTTTGAAATAGAGCAATTTAATGATGCCTACTCAAACTTGTTGGAATCAAGCGTCATTTTTCTTTGACAAAGTCAGTGTTTAGTGAAAGGCTTGGAACCAACTTCTTATTTAAAATATAATGTTAATTTTCTAACTTTAACGAAAACTTGTGGTAGTTCTCTGTCATTTTGGTAGATTGAATAGGGGCAGTAATGGTTTTGTTAAGCCCACCATTTTGGTAGGAATGTTAAAAAAATTAATGTGACTTCGGCCGTTTAAACTTTTCCTATTTATTTTCGTTGCAATTATATATGGATTTGCAGGTGCGAGTGACAAATAATCTCACTACGTTAACCTAAAAATATTACAGACCTGTTGTAGTGGCCACAATCACATGAGTTGGCCAGGAGGGAAACCCTATGTCGGGTGACGATGTTTTATTTGCAACCTTTTAATTTGTTTAGTTGAAGTAATGGTCTCAAGGATGGGCATTTTATGGAGGTGCAGAAAATCTTGGATTCGTACATGTAAATTTTAGAAGTGTTTGTATATGCACAAATGGCTCAACACTGTACTGTGTAGTGTAGCGTTAACCTTGTTTATTTTCAGGTAATTTTCACTGTGCTTTGGTATGAATGACTACAATCTTTCGCCTCTGTTGGTTTCTCCTTATATTTCTTATGCTAAAACAAATACTGGTTGATAGTATTGTTTTGAAATTTGTGTCCTTGAGGTGTCCTGGGCTATTGCCCGGGCCTCAATATATGTGTCAAATATGGCCTACGAGTCACTTTATATCCTGTTAATCGGTGTTTCATTTGTTGCAGATGACATATCTAAACTATGGTCAACGTATACCCGGGAAGACAGGTTCGTAAAGAGTATGTGGGTTCACGAACACGCAGAGGAAAAATCAACGAGACACATTTAGAATGATTCTACTGCAAGGTTTCAGAAACCCAAAACCAACACTTTACGATGTAGGGAAAAAGCTTTCTGAAACAGGTACCAATAAAGACAGACCCCACTCATCAGGAAGACCATCAAGAAACGCACTTATACTTAGGCTGTTGCGTCAGTCGAAAGTTCACTATCGTGTGATAATGTATTGTGGGATACTTCAAACAGAAGTTAGCTACTAACCGTTACGGAACAGTTGTCGAACTTTAAGATGCCGTCCGAAATGCATTTGCTTCGATCACTCCAGCAACATAGAGGATAATTTTACATCACACTCTGAGGCGAATAATCTTCTGCTATTAATATGGCGACGAGCTTACAGACACGAAGAGGTAAATGGTTGTCAGTAACCACGCCTAATCAAATCTAGTCTCCGTTATGAACAAAATACATATGAGGTAGGATGCTTGGCACATCTTATAGCAGTAGTTTTGATATCAACCCACAGAAACCAAGTACGAACAGTACTAAATAAAAACTGTTAAGATTCTCGTAACAAAAATAGACTAGTGATTGTTTTTTTAACATCGTGACGTTAACAAAAATTACACAATTTTACCAATTTCAATTACTTAAATTTTCGGATACTTTCTTAGTCAAAGATGATTTAACATATTTGCAATGTCCGTATAAAATTTTACAGTTGTCAAATAAACAACTGTTGATCAAGCACAAACGTTTAGACAACAGTGCCATGCTAATTTACATACTAAATCTGCAACTATTATGTTGATGCATATTACCTCGCAATAATAAATGCTAACCAACGTTTTCTGCCTTTTTTATTTTCAAGTATTATCCATTGACGTCTTCACTTCATGTCGGCAGGCTAACCCGGGATCGGCTTAAACACTTAATTAAACACAGGCATACACAACCAAACACGATACACTCACTCCAGACTTCTTCGGTTAGAATTCAGCACCGCCCAAACTGTAACATGGTACATCAACAACTGCAACAAGATGGTATACTCCCTTGTTTACAATACAGACAAAAAAAAAGCATGCTCGTGGAGAAAAACTGGACTTCAGTAACGTTTAGATAACAATTACACAGAATATTAAGGCCGAATAATGTAACCTTATTCCTTTACAGAGTGTTTCACAACCACAACGTTGATACCTTCAGTAACGGCCTAACAGTTCTTGCAAACCTGGCTCTATCTTGACTATTATCATTTCTAGTCTGTAGTAAAACTGTTTATAGAGGTACGCAAATTCCAGATGATTCAAGGATTTTCAAAGATACGCATCCCATGTCGGTAATTATAGTAGCATAATGTAAATGACCGATTGCCAACCACGTCTTAACTTGGTCCACGAGGGACGGAGAGGGGAGAAGCACATCTTCATAAATAGAAGTAAAAGTAAAATTTCATCCGCCACTTTAGCATATCACAATAATAATACAAACATGACATTGGAGTAATCAATATACTGTACATACTTTACATTTTAATGCCCAATTTAGATATAGGCCAGGAAAGAACAAAGCAAAGCCGACAATCCGTCTGGTTATTTTGCCTACATGTATTCCGCAGAGTCCTCATGTCTGTGTATTTTTTTCTAGAAGCGAATGTGTTATATAGTTACAGAAAACCGCTGCGAAGTTCATATGGAGTGGAGAGTTGAGCGGACAGATTTTGGCAGCCTTTACTATAGAGGTCTTGAGAACCGATGATAGTGAAGTGAGGTGGGTATGCAGCAGCGCCGGAATGCAAGGGCGGGGGAAATGGGAGATCCCAGAGGAATCCCGCCAACCAGCGGTATCGTCCGGCACGATTTCCACATGCGAAAATCCGGAAGCGGCCCCATCGGGAATCGAACCAGGTTCGCCTAGTTTATATCAAGCTACACATAATAAATAGTTGTGACTTAATACAAATTTATGCAATAATGGGCACGAGATGATCTGTACCGTCCAACAAATTTCGAATCTCAGGAAAGCATAGCACAGCAGTCCAGAGGAGAAAGTTGATAGGTTTGGAAACTTTTGGCTGAAGAGGAAAGTAGTCTGATAAATCGGACAAGTAGTCTCGGAAGAGACAGTTGTAGGTTTGGATTTTGGCCAGTGGAACCAACTCGCGCATAGCAAGGGGGGGGGGGGGAGAGGGATTTTTGCGCGTAGAACCTTTCGGGTGAACAGTCACGAATGAATTTTGACAACTGGACAATCTATGAGAGTTAAGAGTATTGCTAATTATATCTCATAGTATTCAGGATCCTCGTAACATGAATGGACGGCGATCGAGGCAAAATGCGAGTTCGCGTGGAATTAAAACGATGGAGCAACCTAATAGGTGTGGAGGACCTACTTCATCAAGAATATCTTCAAGACGTAAGCTACTTCTAAAGAGCGAGTTAAATTTAATTTTGCATGCCGACGTGGGAGCCAGGAACTGGTCTCGTCAGGTCCGCTCCAGTTTCACTCGAATGTTACATTCACTTCATGTCCCCTAACTAATCACTAATTAGGGGCCGCGGTGTACTAGTGGTTCGACTACTAGCCTCACACCAAGGCGGACCGGTTTCGCTCCAGGATTTTCTCATGTGGGAATCATGCCGGACGATGCCGCTAGTCGGCGGGTTTTCTCGGACATCTCCCGTTTCCTCCGTCCTTGAATTCCGACACTGCTCCAAACTCACCTCACTTTACCCTCATCGGCTCTCAACACCTCGCTGTTGAGGCTCGGTACCACCCCTTTTGCAGAAATTTTCGTTTTCGCATCAAAAATTTCGGATTCATAGTAATTACCGACAAGGTACGTTTACAGAAAATTTACATTTTACGAGTTTTTAGTATTTTTATGGGGAACTTAAATGGTGTGTTATTTGCTAGTTGTAAAACATAGAAAATATATTTATATTTTATCAATAAGTTCTCTCCTTTTTGCAAGTACGAAGTATCACCCAGTGAAAATTAGAGACAAAATTATTAAATTATTAGTAAATTGTAAAACTTCTATAATCAAACAATTTCAATAATACATCAAAGTGAAATTATGACACGAAAACGAAGAATTTCTGCAAAAAAAAAAAAAAAAAAAAAAAAGGTGTATAGTGGAGGCCTTCAGAGCCACCCAAATCGCTCCACCAATTACTACTCGCTGGTCGCGTGTGACGTCACGTCTCTGGCGTAGGCTATGCATTCGGTGTTCGCTCATTCTTCTGTTGATTCTATGGAGTGCGGTTTTAGTCCTACTGGCAAATTACTGGCCATTTTTTTACGTGTTTCATAAAGAGTAAGCTATCTCACATTACTCACGGTTTTGTATCCAGCCTATATGGGCAATTTTTATGGCTCTCTCTACTTATTTCATCGAAAGAACAATTACAGTCGGGACGAAGACTTTGCAGTAAATTTACAAGTTAATCGTACAATCTCTCTACCTTGTCTTTTACTGACTTTCTTAGACTGACCCGGAGCTATTAAAATAAACAATGGCAAATTTGCCTTTTAGAAGTTTCTTTCAGTATATGCTACCGTAGAACAACTACTTAAACGATTCTCATAAATTTGTATTCAAACGTCAGCGATTAACCCTAAATGTAATTTTTTACTGTGTATAAGCTTTTCTCGGTAAAATGAGTACATTTGAAATCTCTCTCATCTAGAATAATAGTCAATAAATATATTTAATTTTAGCTTTAGATGTTAACTTCAAGTGCAGTGGAATATACACACTGTGTTTATTATTTACATGGAAATATGTATTTAAAAAAGGTTGTTAAAGGATAAAATAAATGGCTGAAAGGAAAATGTTACTAGGACATCAAAACTGTTTACTTTATCGTGAACAGCCTTATAGTTCCGATTACCACCAATACATAGTCTCCGTGTTAGCAATTTCATTTGCACGTTAAATCACCTACATGGATGTGTATGGAGTAACAAAATGCACCGTTATGACAAGGTTAAAGTTTAAATAAAATTTCATAGCTGAAGGCGACGGGCTCTTTGAGAATATATTGAGCTTCGAAAATTTTGGTTACTGATGTTCCTAAACATTTACGGTCCGAGACGCTTAATCATCGAGGTGTTACCTGTTTTGAGGCATAAAATGTATGCAGTAATCATTATTGAAATTTCTTCTTCCGCAAGGCATCGTATATCGTTGAGATGATCGAATAAGTGTGATTTAAATGGAGTACATTTTTCTACCATGTGTAATAGAAGGGAACTAATTATCGATTACGTTTTGAGTGTGACTAGATAAGTGATAGTTAGAGATGATGGTTTATCGCGGGAAAAGTTGACCGTTTGCTAGGATTCGGTGTAATGCAAATATTTCTGACAGTTCTCTTTTCTCATTGGCCGTTATGCACGTATTATGCTACTATCCCATTTTAATTGTGTCAATGAGGACTCTGATACTCTAAAGCAGAACGTTTGTGATTGGCTTGTAAACAACTTAGCCGAGTCAAAATTTTGGCCATCGAATCATAAAAGGATACACCAGCTATAGTGTTATCGAAGATATGTTGCCTCAAAATTTTTTCGCGATTTGCCATCATCCCTAGTGATAGTAATACAAGAATTCACATTTTCGAAAAATCTCAGATAAAAGTACTACTGTCAAAAATATACAAATCCAAGATTCCTTCCTTAAGCGCTGACCAAAAACCTCTCACTTCAGCATTCACGGCGCGACCTACTCGCCACACGCCTACACGTACACAGACAATGAAGACCACGCGACAATTATGATTCACGAGCATACTATAGTCTATTCGCGGTTTCTTCACACGTTTTGAATCAAACTTTTGAAAAATCACCCCACGTATTACGTGTTCAGTTATTTCCTAAATACGCCATGTATTACAAACGTGTTATACCTACGTTATATAAAACGTATCTTATTTTTCGTTAAATTCCAGTTTCGCCTATATTTATTTATATATTAATATTTATCATTTATAATAAATAATAAACATAGTGAGAAAACACGTGTGTTGGAAGCGCCCTGAAATAAATAGTTCTCATGCAAAATTCAATTACAACTGAGTACGCACGAATTCGGTGCATGGTCCTTTGGTGTAATTTTCTATACTTAGTTAGGTTTAGTTTGCACGAGGCGGAGGAATACCCTGGAAGTAAAACTACAGCAGGGCTTCAGAAAAGTGTGATGTAACCGTGAATGGATTATACCCGGTGCTGTGCAACGAGAGTCAAGGATGCAACAACGTGGGAATGCGTGGGTAAAGTGGGGCGGCACCACGATCCCCCGTCCACTTTGCAACTGGACCGCTGCCAGCTTTGTTTTTTTTCTTTCGTCTCAGAAGGGCGATATTCTTTCCCGGGTGCTTTATTAGCACTCGAGTCCTCTGCCGTCAGTCGATATCTCTTCCCCCAGACGCACGCACGCACGCACTGCAGTCGCACTACAGCTTTCAGGGGAAACACTCTTCCTTCCAGCAGCGGGGAGTTAAGAGTTAAGGTCCGTTCAGAATCAGTTTCCTGTAGAGGCTATTCACGGTAAAATGAACATTTTTGAATACCCTACCATTTGGAATAATCAATGCTACTAAATTAAATCGAAGTGTCTGTCTGTGATTTCGAATTTTAAACTTTTAACTATTTTTCATATAGTATAATTTATTATAGGCTGTTCACGGTAAAGTTTAAGGCCCTTGTAAATTTTCCTTCTATCCAATTTCCATCTTCCTGCTGCTTTTTACTATAAACATTGCAATGTGATCAATAAATACCGTGTATATATTTCACCACCATCAAAACGTATTGCCTGAGGCTGCAATAAGATATATTTATTAGCCGTTAATGCCTGTTGGGAGGGCCTTAAAAAGTGCCCACTGTGTCGTGAACAGCCTATACCAAGCCATATCTAATGTTAATTTTTTTCGGATTTAACTCAAAAACCATTGCACGTACTGACATCAAATTTACACAGTATACATATAACAACCCCAGGACTGACTTAGTCTTTGTTGCATCGAGATATATCAAACGGTCCCGAAAATATGATGATCAGGGATGTACATAGGCATTGGATTAAGCTTTTATTAGGATTACTGCATAAAAAAAAGCATTGTTAAAAAAAGTTCCGTCATTTCTCCTTTCCTTTTTGTCCATGGACTGTCCTTTCCTTCCCAAGCGCGATTCCAAATACTAAATGTCATGCTTTCGAAGTAGCACAGGAAAGCTAGTAGAGAATAAATATATGTTATTTTAGCCTTGGACGTTAACTTCCGAGTGCGGTGGAATATACACACTGTGTTTATTACTTACATGGCAATATTTATATATCAAGATGGTGAAAGAATAAAAGTAACTAGGGTCTCTTAAAGTTCTCACTTTACCGTGAACGGCCTATACATAATAGAGGTCTGCAAATAACGTGTACAGAAATATGTCGTTCATAGTGAACGTACTCGCCTTATGGCCAACCAATCACACACGAATAGGAATTAATCCGTTCAGTCCCGAATTAATTGACGAGCAAGTGTTGCAACCGTTAACATTTTTGATGTGCGCTGTACTTGATTCGGGCGTACTTCTCGCAACTAATGAACGAAGTACTGTGCGCTCGTTGATGTCACCATAAAACATTCGCAAATGTGAGATGCAGAACTTCAACAAATCAGATTTATAATCAGAAAGACGCTCAAAGCACATGCCACCGATTCCTTAATGTGTATAGTTTCGACCATAAATGTCTTTCATGTGCAACATGTCCTCGATTATGGCCGCGGGGAGTGAACGGGGTACTTGAATTTAGAGGAGTTGTGATTTATTAGCAAATATAATAATTCCAACGTATTTTTTCTTTAAGCAAAAGAAAATAACTATGTCAGTTTTCTTTTAGGTATAATATATTATGTTAGGTTCAATAAAATAATTCTTATTCTTCTTTTCTTCTGAAATTATATTGGTTGAGGGCCTTACGGACACGAAATAAAATATTGCTATTCCCTACACGCCTACACGTCGAATAGGCTATTACAAGACACGTACATAATGGATAATGGAACCGTTTCGTAAGAATACCTTCTTTGAAACTGATATGCACACGTTCTTTATCGTCAACAGAATTTTAGTCGGTATTATTACTTTAACATTAACTGTGCGCGATTACGCGTACCTCAGTAAATAATTATTCTCGAAATACGACTTTTCGCCAGAAAAGTTAAAATTCAATTATGGCAACCCTAATGGTTTTGCTTTTATAATATTAAGTGTATTTAAAGATGATGGTAAAAATTGCACTTTTAGAGCCTGTCCGTTCAGTTTCCTCAAGAGGTCGAAAAAAAAAAAAAAAAAAAAAAACACCCGCCCGATGTAGTTTAATCCGCGAGCTTTCATCACGTCTGTTCACGGTAAAATGAGCACTTTTGAAAGCCCTGCTTAAGATATGCTTGTAAACACGTTGTGTATTCCTCCGCTCTCTGTAAAATTAACATTGCATGGGTCTCATCACTTTATTCATGCGTCGATCAAATACAACTGTGAAATTATTAATAAAGTAAATACTTTACAAATCTGCTAATTTTGACACTTCGATGCATTTAAAAAAAGCGAAAGAAATAATTCTAAGTTATAAATGGTTACCTAACACTTTTTATTCAACGTTAAGATATGTAACTACTTTCTATCCATCGTAACTAACTTAACTGACTAACCAATTCACATTGGTGAAATGGCTATTCACAGCATCCAACCAAAATTGGTTTGCCTAACATTTAACATTTCATAAATGTCTGTGCATCTATGTTTACCATACAGTTGAAACCTGGCGAAAGACACATGTTATGCTCTGAATTATAGCGTGAGCATTAAACAAGTGTATTTCAATAACCAGAATAATTCACAGACTCTTCCAAGACTTAAAAAATTTCAGGTCTCATCAAAGCCTTAAAACGAAAGACTTAAAATTCAAGATTTTCAAGAATTATAAACCTTGAATTCTACAGTAAAACTGACAACGGACTTTGGAAATATATTCTATGCTTTGCCATCTTATCAATTTTATCACTAGTGTAACACAGAATACTATTCCCGAGTATATCTCGGGCAACACTAAAAAGTATAATTTCTCTTCCAATGAAAACAAAATTCACACAAATACAAATTAATTTTATTATTTATTCTTGTCTGGATCTTAAAATGTCTTTAAAGCATGCCAATAAAAACAATACTCATTGTACAACAACTTAAAAAGAGAATATAGATCAAACCTGTTATATTGAAAGGATAGCTGATTGGGAGACAATCGACTGGGCATTCCATTGGCTGATAGCGAGCCGTTAATACACTTAACTCAGTGAAGTAAGCGTGTGGAATGCGGAACGAACCAATACGAAGGTGGTCAGTGGGCATGTAGCGACCTCTATAAAAAACGTTCCTATACTGATGTACGTGTCACAACTCTTGAATGTCAGTAAATGTGTACGAGTGCAAAGTGATGAATTTGTGGTGAGCGAATTTATATTTTAGGTTTTATACACTCGAGTGTATTAAATGGCGTGATAAAAACATACTTGTGCTTCCAACAATTTCACAACGTATTTTTCGACGATTGGGTACTTTTCTACTACATCCATGACGACAGTAACAAGAAACTAAGCAAGGATATTTTAAGTTTTCAATTAACATACATTAACATAATACATTATAGCGGGACGCGGATTTCATATTTTTCTTTCTGCAATGACAGCCCTGTTACTATTGACTACGTGGTGATCCATTTCAATTCATGAAAGCGGAATTACTTTCTCGTTATTATCGAGTATACCACAAATTTACAACCTACTTTGCAGAATAGCCTCTGAGAACGTCGTGTGCATACGTTTCCTGCACATCCTCCGTAGAAAAGTAAAGTCACGCGAAATTTTATTTCTGCTACACGAGTTGTTTATCTGACACTGCAGAAATAGTAATCATCACTGCCGCTTAACGTTCAGGTTTATTGATTTAATAGATAATTAATGAAGTAGAGTTAACTGATGATTATCTTAAACATAACTGAAACTTCAATAAATCCTTTGAATAATTCGTTAAATTAATGTATCAGCATTTTAAGACACACATCTGGTAGATTACGATTAGGCTTATTATATAATAATTAAAACCTGTATAATTATTAATACTAAAAAATAAATAAAAAATATTAACGATATTCCGCTAGTAATCGTTCACTCAAAATTTATGAACATAGTTCAATTCCTTCAATGATTCCCCCCCACCCCGCATCAGATTCATTATTTCCCTAATCGACTACAGAAGTATAGAAATAAGGAGTTGATTCATACACCGGTCTTCTGACTAAGCGTTTCTGAACTGCACATCGAACAAGCACCACTCTAGCTGCTTCGCGTTTGCAGGCGACCGAGATTGGAATGCGGAAATACGGTGATTTAGGCGGTTATTTACGGTAAGACTGCATGAAAGCCCAATTATATTATCTCATGTCTTGACGTGTTCCAAGTGCTCTCGATCACTGCATCTCGTGCCGAGCGCTGCGTTGAATAAACCCGAGTTTGCCGAGAGCAACAGGGGAAATGGAATTGACCGCCGATCGGGCGCAACCGGGTATGACGTGCAACAAATAGCCTTTTCCTATTATGGGTGGATGGCTCTACTTAATTTAATTCAATAAGCGTGCACGAAGTGTCATGAGCGCATTCGTAGTATTTTCAGTTGGTGCAGTCGGGTAGAACTTGCAAATTAGCCTCTCTCTTGGTTGTCAACTCAGGTTATAGGGTTGTTCACGGTAAAATAAGTACTTTTGAAAGCACGTCATATATTCTTCCACCTTATGTGAAATTAACATTGCCTTGGGCCTCCTCATCTTATTCATGCGTCGGTCAAGTGAAAGTGTGAAATTATTAGAAAAATAAACATTTTACAAATCTGCTCATTTTTATACTTAGATCATAAAAAAAACCGGGAGAGCGAAAAAATTATTTAAGTTATCACAAATGATTATCTAATATTTTTTATTCGAGGTTAAGATATGGAACTACTTTCCATCCATCGTTGCCAACTTTAATGGGCGCATGTCATCCAGTGTGCCCGTTAAAATATGTGCCAGGCAGGAGCAGTGAAATTTTTAAGGCTGAATTCAAAACTGCTCACTTTATCGTGAACAGCCTTTAGGAACAAAACAAGATCTCTTATGGGAGAGTTTGGGACACGAAAATTTTCTGCCGCTAGGTGCGCTGCTGTCCCAAAGAGGTTTCTTTCCAAACTGGTGGTAAATTGAGAAATTATATATTATGTTTATGTGTAAAATTTCGTGTTTGGCTGGAACCCCAGCCAAAATTATGCGTATCAACTTTATTTCGTAACTATTACTCACGCTCTGACATGTTTACAAGAGCAAACAGTAAAAAATACAACTGTGTTTGGCATGGAGTGTTTATAAGCAACCTTATTCCTATAGAAAAACATTACGAATTTAAGTGCGAAATAAATATAGCCATTATCAATAGGAATTTTGTACTTTTCTCTTTTCCCTTACGAAACTATGGTAGGAAAGCCCTAAAAATAATATTTTTAACCATTTAACTATTTTTCGATTCAGTAGTCATTTGAATAAAATATTTGTGTAAGCCAAAGTTCTGGTAAATCCAGTTTATGACAGATTATTGAACATTATGCGAATATATTTCGTCGTATATCCACTCTAGTGCGAAGAACAAAGTTAATTATTTATGTAGCTTCTAACGCAAAACAAATACGAAGATTTTACACATTTACATTTATTTTATGAAAATTGCAATCATCAGAGTTACTTACATACAAAACAGGAAAATCCGGTTCCAACTTGAGTAGAATACAACCTCTATCTTTGGTCATGCCTCAGTCGCGTTTGAATACGTAATATTAGTGAAAATGAGTACACGATCGAAAAATCAAGACACGTTTTCCCACAGACTATGTTCATTAATGCAGTACTGAAGAAACAAGAATTTCGTTTTCATGTACACATGATGGGCATAATATGTTAGTGGCTTCAATGGGACTCCTCGGCCTTTATAACTTAACATACTCCCCTGGACGCCAAATATAATACACCTTTAATGGGATATTGAGGGCTAACCATTCGGGCACAATCCACCCGTGTCCACAGTTCAACATTTATTTTGCCGCAAATACACAATCTAATAATCTTATGCCAGACTCGCATAGCCCCGACGAGTACAGCACAACATGATAAAAATCGAAACCACGACAATTTTCAATGTGACTGCTCGAATTTACAGCCCGGCAGTTTACTAACGCAACACAAAGAACAGAAATTTTCGGATCCATTTAGAAGGTACTGATTAACTACGCTAGTTTCAAAGACTTTAGGCAGACGGGAAATTTGTAATACATGATGCTGACAAAGTTTTATAGCTAATGCATACAAAGGTAAAATTATTATTTATAAGTATTACATACAATAATTCTCATAATTTGTTTTCTTTTAAGCTACGTATTTCTCATTTTACAAGGTTGTACTCACTGTGCGTCGTGTCGCACGACACGACGAAGAATATAAATATTTTCTAATCCAAAACTGCTGGCGACAGCATTGTCGGGCTTACGTCAGATCTATCTATCATTTGTTGTTTAGTTTTAAGTGTCTTGTAGTGTTTGCTGTATCTTGATGGTCGGGCCTATGTGATTCCGGCATAAGATGTACCTTGAAGTACGTCTTTAATATGTTGGCGTAATGGAAACAAGCAGTAGTGGTACAAACACTACGATTCGAGTTGTTTTGGTACCTGGTAGAGTCCTAGATCATAACGTTTTCAATTGAAAAGATGTACCCTGAATACAATTCATGGCATGTTTCCCCATAATAGTCTGTGGATGAGAATACTTTAATATTATGTAAGTAGTTTAGTATGCAAAGAGTGTAAACGGGGAAATAGAGTCGCAAAAAACGTGACGTTAAGGACGATTTAAATAATCCCTTTACTAGGACAAATTTAATGACAAAGGATAAACCATCCGTGATGTGCCTCGAGACAGGCTACAACTTCTGCACTACTCACGTCCCAGGGAAGATGTCTGAAGAGATGGTCAGGAGAAGGAACCCTTACATCCTAACGGGTAGACGATCGCCCTCAGATCGCCGGACCAGGTGGCCGCCTCTGGTCTATTCCCATTGCCGACTGCCCCGTGTTTCTTCTTCCCACGTCCTCGCCACAGTTCTCTTCTCTACCTTCGGCCGGCCGCCCTCGTTTCCTGATGGTCCTCAGACGAGTCCTAGAAAGGGTTGATAGTTGAGCACAACCGTTCTGTCAGCCAGACCCACTTAATTCTTTGATTTTTGACAGATTCCCGTGTTTGTTGTTGGTCCATAACGTAGTTTACCGAGTTTGTTTTAGAAACAATCACAGGCTGTAGTTTTGCTGGAGCTGCCATTGCTCGTAGTGACGCAATCTTCACACGGCAATAATTCCACCTTTGTAGGCGCAAGACTCATCCGAAAACAACGTGTTGTGTGTTCGTCGTGTCACGCACTTCATTCGATCAGAAAACTACGTTCAGCGTGTCACGCATCTAGTCCAATATACGAATGCAGCCCACCATTGTTGGTATTATCCTTCAAACGGAGTCCCAGAAGACGCCGACAAGGTGTAACCTAAAGCATAATAAAGTACTTCGAACTGTTAAAGTAGGAGCTGGATTACGCCAGCTCTTCAAAATGCCAAAGCTGAAACAGCTCGGTTACTCAGACAACAAGAGATGGCTGTTTTCCCTCCGAGATTTGCATGTCGAACTTCCGGAAGTCTTATCTCCGTATGACACGCCCTTCTTTGTACACTGCAGGAACACTGCACCACGAATTTGTTGCATTTCCCAAGAAGGGACCATTACAGTTAATGTACGACTATCTTACCTGTTACAGCGATAGGGTTACAACTAATGACCATGAACATGCACGACTGACTTATTAAAGTGGCGATTTTGCCAGAATAAGGATTTAATTCTGTGACGCCGCGTTCCGCTTGTTGTAATCAGTAGCCTGGAAACAAATATAAAGTAATGCTAATCACCTGTTCAGCGTTGCATAATCAAAATTCCGTGACTACCAAATACATATCTCGATTCCTACATGGTGTTTTGATTTTAATAAAGCGAATGTCATCCCGTAAACGCTTTCAATTAAAAATATATTTACTGTCGATCAGAGGAATTTTCATCTTCTGGCGTTCCAAAACGTCGACAATTAATTATTCATTTTCCTCGTTAATCATTCCAGAAGTAAGATCAGCTGACAAAGTTAAAGGAGACTGGAAGAAAAAAAAAACTACAGAATGAAAAAGAATATAAGGAAGCTACGAAGTTCGGAAATATGTTTCGTGATAATTAATAATTACAGCCGGCGCCGGAAAAGAATTATGGAAGACGGGAGTTTGGAAAAGTTTCTGGAGGTGGGGGGTGGGGAGGGGATGGGATGGGATGGAGGGGGTGGGGATGGGGATGGGGGCAGAGGTGGCGCTTCGCTGGGAAATGTCAAGCTGCGACCAAGACCGGCGGAAAATTAAACTAGAACGAGAGTTCGGCGCAGAGTTAAAGCTTTGGGCGGTGTGAAGGAGGTTGGTAGAATTGGGGGGGGGGGGGGGAGGAGTAGGGATGCGCGCGGAAAGAGAAAGCTGTCCGCGCGAAGAGAAGTTGCGAAAAGTGCGGAAAGCTCGATGGCATCACCCGAAATGACTAATTCGCAGTTCTGGGGATCCTGGGAGCAGTGTAATCGTCTTTGGCCAAACACCGTCGGCAAAAGTAATCCGAAGACGGCTGTAATTTCTCAGCTCTCTGACCCGAGGCATCAGTCTGTCCCGAGAGGGAGAGATGAGGTCTCTTTCTCGCACAAGAACTGATTACGCAGGAAGGACCCGGGGTGGGCAGACTACTTTGATGATCGCAAGATGTTAAGAAAATCGTGCACTGACAAGGGAAACTTAACAATGCTATTAACTTCGTCAAATTGAATAAAGACACGTTACGACTGTATTATGAAGTGTACCAGGAACTTTCAGAAAATTTTCTCGTTTCTTTGCACTGCGTGAGTTATTTGAGCTGTCGTCTATAAACAGAAAAACAACCAAATCCATTATTTTATTAATTTCTTTCCGTACTCAAGTCTAGCATACATCAAATGATCTCCCTCTGGATTTTGACATACATTTACACCGACATGTTTTCTCAGCTGAAATCTAGTCACGGAGGTTTATTGCCTCCGCGGACATGTATTTGACATCTGTAAAAGGACGTAAGGTGATGAGTTCATAATTGCAATTACATAAACTGAATTTCATAATAATCAAACCACACACATCCTTAAAGGTTGTGTTAACAACTGAGAACAGAAAAAACTGAAACTGAGATACTGAAATGAAGTAATTATTAAACACATACATACATTTATCTTGATTTCGGCTCAGGTGGTAGGCAAACTACTTATTTCTTTTATTAGTTCCTTACTATTTCTTTAGGGCCGGTTTCACCAACGAAGATTACATTATCAGAATATCGAGATAATTTTATCCAGACGAGAGGTTTAACTTCGATTTTAATCTCGATAATGTTCGGCGTGTTTCACAACGTTTAATCTCAGTAAATAATATCTCGTTAAAATTATCTCGATATACTGACTTAATCGTGATTTTCTCTTGTTAATTAGAGATTTTGCTTTGAGCTGGTACAGATAAACCATTTTGAGAAAGTATTGCAGGTCGGGAAGGCATTGTGGTCGTAAGGAAACATCGAAACCTAACTTTTTCATCCCATGAGAAACACAGTTTGTTAGAATTAATTACAAAACACTTCAATAACATTGAAAATAAACGAACTGATGCTGTGACACAACAAAATAAAGCGAAATAGTGGCGAACGATTGCGAATAGTTTCAACTGTACATATCGTGATCACTACAGGACAGCAGACAACTTGAAGGTGGTGTGGGATAACCTGAAAATCATACGTGAAAAACCTTTGTAGACGAACGTGTCCATGCTAAGGGGTCCAGTAGCCACACACGATCACTGTATACTGCCACTAGTAAAGCCAGCGGAATGTCATTCCAGTAGAGACTCAGTTGTCATAAACACAGCTCAGATGAGTAACCCTGCAAAAGCTTCAGATTACTATGCCTCGACTGGGTCCGATGGTTGAAGGACAGTCTTTGCCAGCCATGTGAGAAACCGTATGGCAACATTTTCCTGGACTAGTAAACGACGACCAGCAATGCACTCAAACAAAAAAAAAGCTAGAGTAAGTGCCCGGCATAGAGCAAAAATTGAGTTAGCAAAAAGTTTGCAATTAAAGAAAACGAGGCAATAAAAAAGATTCGTCAACTAAAGTTACAACAGGAACAAGAAAGAACTAAATAGCAGAAGCTTCAAACAGAGTATATTATAAGACATTACCAGTTAATAGCACTACTGGTGTTAGTCACATTCTTGATTTGAATTAGGCCTACAAAAGTAACTTATAATTAATGTTAATGCAGAATAGTTGCCGTAAAGGAAAAAAATAAAACAATATAGTCTGTTTGACAACCATGTGTTTGATGTAAGGCGAAAGTGTACTTTAACCTTCGAAATAATTTATTCTTTCACTCAAACATCGTGGACGACAAACAATAAAATCCTCGTCATATATTTCATCTTCAAAAATTAAATTGTACATTGCCTGAGCCATTTTTTTCTTTATACTCTATGAAATAACTTTGCCCTCTCGTCACCTTCCCAAAATATTTGTTTATATTTTACTGTTTAATCCCGATAATATGACTTGAACCACCAAAATCGGCGGGTTAATATTTTATCGAGATATTCAGAGAAAATCGAGATTAATGTGTGAGGTGAAACGCAAAATACAGAAAATCAATATTTTTAATAAGTTAATCTCGATAAACTATCATTATCTCACATATTTCGAGGGGGGGGGAACCTTCGGTTGCTTACGAAGCGACAGTATTGTAAAAAAACTATAAAAACATAACCATGCAACAGCGATAACATGTAAAAACTTTACTAAAATAATTACTCTAAAATGCGACCAACAAGGAAAAGGTGGGCTAACTGGGATAAGTAATGCACGTGTGTGTATGTGTGTGTATGTGTGTGTGAGAGAGAGAGAGAAAGAGAGAGTGTGTGTATGTGTGCGCTTGTGTTTTGAGCGCGCGCGTGTAGGTGAGCCAGCAGCTAAACTACCACGGTTAAAAGACACCAGAACTCGCTCGTGTCTTCTGCGGGACCACGGTGGACTACTATTTTAAAATAAGCAGCAAAACTATCATTGAAAATATATGTAGTTATGTATCTTATTTTGAACGAACATTGCTGAGTAAAGGCCAACCTTCAGCTCAGCTGGACGTCACTCAATCCCTGTTCAACCCTAGGTCCAGGAATGCAGGACATATTCGGACGAGGGATCTCAACTTGTGGAGTGTGTGGCGGATTATGCCTTGGTATGGGGATTTTCTCGGGGCTCTCCCGTTTCCTCCCTTGCGTTCCATCTTCACTCCGCAGCGTCTCCGCCTCACCTCTTCCATTCTTCGAGCTGGCCGGAGCGACAGGTCTGTGCCTCGGACAGAGCAGCCGGAACCACACGCGGATTTTCATTTTCATTGCTCGAGTGTTCGCAAACCGCTGATTTACTGACGAGCAGGTATATTATGCTGGATGCTGACACTGTTCCAGGGAACCGCTGAAGAAACCTGAAGAACCCGTCGGCCAACCAACTGTAAAGGAAGGGCAGGCGGCCCCTGCAGACGACACAGCGGGTCTCGAGTGCTGGAGGTTCGGCGCTCGACTCCCGCGCGGCAATGGGGTGAATTATGCAGACCGGGACCCAGCACCCTGCATGATGCCAGCAGCAGCGGAACTCCCCCCACCCCCTCCCCTTCGGACACGTGGCGGGGCCCGTAGAACAATATTGCGACACCTGCATATTTCAGCAGCCCCGACACATATACATCGTATACGCCGGCTGGCATCCGATGCAGACTCCACCGTCACACATAGCAAAAAGTATATATGGCTGTAAGAAGTATTTTTGTACCTGAAAGCCGTGGGGACTAGCGACTAGGATGTTACTACGATCTGCATAAAGTTAAAGGCTGTTCACGATAAAGTGAGCACTTTTGAAATCAACCTTAGAAAACAGTCACTACCCCTCCCTGCATATATTTTAACAGGTGCTCCGAGTGGCATGCGCCCAGTAAAGTTGGTAACGATGGATGGGAAGTATTTCCGTATCTTAGCGTCGAATAAAAAGTGTTAGGTAACCATTTCTGATCATTTAAATTTTTTCTTTCACTTTCCTTTTTTTTTCTAATGAATCGAAGTGTAAAAATAAGCATATTTGTAAAATATTTACTTTTCTAATTATTTCACAGTTTCACTTGACCGACGCATGAATAAAGTGATGAGGCCCATGACAATCTTAAGGCCACGATCTTTCATTTCTACAGTTTTTGCGAGAATTAATTTTTTGTACCCAAACGGGGACCGATATTGTAAAATCCTTTTACAATTTTGTTACAAATCGTTTTTATTGTGTGGTCTAATTTTTAACACAGAAAAATTATATACTTTTAATTAATTATTAAATAAACAAAATGTTAATTACTAAATTAATTGGATAAAAGTATACACATGTGTGTAGGAAAAATTAGACTACATAATAAAAACAATTTGTAACAAATCTGTATGAGGATTTTACAATATCGGCTCCCGTTTGGGTACAAAATATTTCTCTCAGAAGCTGTAGAAATGAAGGATCGTAGCCTTAATCTTTCATAAGGCGGAAGAATACACAACGTGCATACAACTAGATCTTAAGCAGGGCTTTCAAACGTGCTGATGTTACCGTGAATAGCCTATAGTACACTATCTACCAAAAAAATATTGGGCACCTGTCCACAATGTTTGCCACCCCGTTAGAATGTCGTAGGGCCACCTCTTACGGCTATTACAGCAGCCACCCTGCCTGGCATGCTGTCTACGAGTGTTTGCAGGGCATACACAGATATTCGTCGCCATTCCTCTTGCAACCAGGCCGCGCCTGACGAGCCCTCACCCGGCGATCCAATTCGTCCCAAAGATGTTCTATACGCGAAAATTGTTGTCGGCGTACCACTGCACAGTAGCCCTTGAAAGATGGCACCTGGCATTATCCTGGAAGTAAGACGGGTCTATTCCGTACAGATACCATAATGTTGGGAGCATTTCACTATCCAGAATGTTACAATAGGCCTTTGTGTTCATGCTACCACGGACAAACACCAGCGGTCCTACGCCGAAGGCCGTGAAACACAAGTCAACTGACGTACTGAATTACCTATTTTCACGGGTGTCCAATTACTTTTTGGTAAAGAGTGTATATTACTCTTAATGCTGTTCATTATAAACAGATCACTTTCAAAAGCCCTACCTAAGAGTTAGCACTCCGGAAATATTTTCTGTTGATTCTTTGTTTGCGTGTTAACACGTACTTCAGTAAAAAAGTATCCAGAAATAAGACTTTTTGCCAGAAAAAAATACTAATTATCTAAGCCCGTGTGGGTTTTATTATATTAAGTGTATTTAAAAAAAATCGTGGAAATGGTTATAAAAAAAACTGATTTTTAGAGTTTGACTGCGCAGTTTCCGTAAGAGGTATGAGGAAAGTACAGCCGTACACTCACAGCAACATATGTGGATTTCCATAGTGTGTAATAAAGTCCCACTGTTACAGAGATAATATGCACAGGAAAGCAAGACGACGGAAGCACTGTACGCCGGTTCAGCGCCTTGTGCGTATGGGCCATGAAGCGCTGGGCACGCGTGTTATTGTTGCTCGTATCGCGGCGTCTCGAACCCGGGGAAATGTAGGACACGTGTACTGTTAAGATATACTTTTCTCCTCATTTTGTAAAGGCTGTTCACTATAAAGTAAGCACTTTTGAAATCAACCTCAGAAAAAAGTCACTTCCCCTGCCTACATATATTTTAACGGGCGAACTGAGTGACATGAGCCCAGTACAGTTGGTAACTAAGAATGGAAAATAGTTCCGTATCTTAATGTCGAATAAATAGTGTCACGTAACCATTTGTGATAACTTTATTTATTTTTGTCGCTCTTTTTTAAATTTTAGAGCACCGAAGTGTATAAATAAGCAAATTTGCAAAATATTTACTTTTGTAACAATTTCACTGTTTCACTTGACCGACGCATCAATAAAGAGATGAGGCCTATGGTTGATTTTATATACAGCGGAAGAAGAGAGAATGAGCATGTAAATAGAGCTTAAGCAGGGTTTCAAAAGTGCTTATTTTAGCGTGAACAGCCTATACCATGTTCACAGTAGAATGGACACATGCGAAGGCAACTTTTGTAACAATTCTTCCCGCAATGCCATATTTTAACGTTAACACCGACTGGAAAATGTATAGTGCCATAAATAAAAAAAATAAAAAATAAAAATAAAAAATGCTATCATAATATCTTAATGAAAAGTGTGAAGTTCTAACTGCTGGCCATATTGTACGGGTCGCTTCTGTTTATGGACGCGTAGTGTACTATTCACATGGTCCATGAAAATAACTTATTTTTGTGGCAAGATAAGCATCATAAATGGCATAAAAAAAGGAAGTACGCAGGCGTAATATAACATGTAGGCGGAAAATATGTTGTTTCATATGCTTCGATAATGTAATAAAATTTTGAATATTTTGCTTGTCAAGTCTTGTAATTCAGTTCTCCAGTTTATAAGTCTGAACGCTTTGAGAAAATGTTTATGAATTCTTGTAAACAAACGTTAAGATAGTTACACGGAAGTCCACATTCACAAATTCTGGATAATAGTTTCCGGCTGTCAGTCGATTTAGGAACTAACAGACGTAAACAGGACCACTGGTTAAAGCCGAGGATAACATCCAGAGTAAAAATTAATAAATCGGTCACTCACGAATCCATTGAATCCGGAAATGTATGGCACAAGTTAAAGGCACACTGCTTCCTCGGTCAGCCATTTTAACACCTTGTTTCACTAAACAAATTCAGTAACCGCTACACGAAGCCCAAATTACCTATAAGAAAGCAGCAAATACAACAATTGCATATAAAATGGTTCAAGGGGGGACAAACAGGAACGTGTCTAACGGCCAAACTGGCTAACAAAGACAACGAATAATGAACAATGAATGTACGTATAATACAGGAACCATCATTTATTACAAATGTAAAAGCATTAAGAAACACTATATAAATGTAAAACATCCATCGGCGACGTCCGTACAATTTCACTATTTTTTTTCTTTCAAAAATGGTATATTGACAACGAACCAGTTATAAAAAAGACTATTGTTTACCCTGGCCATATCTTCGGCTTCATCTGTAATACAGACACAGTTCCAACAGCAGAACACTCACTTTATACTGCAGACAAGATACTTCAACATTGCAACTTCGGCAATAACAGAATTGTTGCGCAACTACTACAACTGCGATAAACTACAAAACAATTTGCTGATTGTACTTAAATTCGGTAGCTGCAGCCCTGAAACACGAGAGCAGGGATGTTCTGCATTGTTTTCTTTTTCTCTGCACATCCTTCACCACGGAAAGTACGCAATTCGCGGGTTCATTGAGCAATTTTGAAATCGACCTTTGAAAAATATCACTGTTGTCCGACCTGTAAATATTTTGACGTACACATTGCTTGACATACGCCCAGTAAAGTTGGCAACGACGAAGGGAAAATAGTTCCACGTCTTAACGTTGAATTAAAAGTATAAGGTTAAACATTTATTGAATACTGAAATGATTTATTTCAATTTAATTTTTTTTTTAGAGCATACAAGTCTAATAATCATGAAATCTGTAAAACATTTACTTCTATAATAACTACAAAGTTTCACTTGACCGACGGTCGAATAAAGAGAGCAGGCCCATGGCAATGGCAATCTCACATACGGTGGAGGAATACACATGTTGATTTTAGCGTGAACAGCCTATAATGTATTTTGAAGGCCTCAAGGTCACGTCCAGCAGTAAGGAAGCATTGTGACGGGCGTTGGGCAACAGCATGAACAAGCCTCGGATATGTTCTGTTTCCCCAGAATTTCAAGCGGCGAAGAGAGGGTTATTTTACAGCAATATGTTCAGAAAAAGACACACCATTGTCGCTTTCGTTTAAAACACTCATCGTAAGGAGAGGCCTACCTGCAGCGATTTTCGCCGACTTTCCAACTTCACAACGACCACATTTATATTTCAATAACCAAATTTATAAATTGGCAACAGAATATCTACTTTCATTTCTGTCCTGGAAAAACAGTTACATTAAAATATTCCACAGTTTTTTTTTTTTAATTAGAATAGACACGACTGCTTGCAATGAGAGGTATGGCATCAAGGGCGGTCCTACTTTAAGTTCCATTTCTGCGCAACCTCTAGTTCCGCACGTGGATGCGTACATAACTTCAGGAGGATTTACAACAGCCCATCGTGTCCGCCAGCATACGTTCATCTGTTTCCAAGCAGAGTTAATGTGATTTTTGGCTTCTACACGTGTTCCCTGCATTCACTCCCCGAACGCCAGTACAACTGCCAAAGTCACATGTTCAACAGACATGAATGCGCTTGTTTGTATTCGAATTTTCAACACATTCGCCCATTTATACAGAATGTATCTTAAATTCGACCGACAAACTTCGGCTGCACGTTAATCACAAAAAAAGAAGTCGAAAAAAAAAAAACACACGCACGCACGCACGCACGCACGCACGCACACACGCACACACGCACACACACGGACGGTTTAAAATTAATTCTAATAGAGGTACACATTTTTTAAATTGTAGCACAAGAAAATGTTTATTACAGTACCACTGTGGTGTACCTCTCTATCTGGAATATTCCCCTCCCTTTCATAATAGCCGCAAAAGTGTGTTATTGTTATCGTGCGTGTCCCGCCTGCCAGGTATTGGTGAATATTATTTTGTAAGTAAAACACGAATTAGTCGAAATCGGTGAAGGTGAAATTTTTGTTAAGGGGGCATGTGGATTAATAATCAATCATTTAAATTCAGAATATGCTACCGCGACAAAGATGTTAGTTCGAAAAAGGAGTAGTAAAAGTGATTATTTACATGAAATAATTTGATGACAGCGACAAGTGTTGTGGTGTTTGAAGATCTTCGTTCAGTTAACCATTATATCGACAATCGGTGTTCCATCTTAAATATTATCTCCAACATTTGCAATAAACAAAGTATTCCAGGCCCAACTTCAAAGAGATATACCACCCTTAGTATTCCCTTTAGACCATAGGTCGTATATCTGTTTTCAACTTTTTTATTTGTGATTAACCAGCAGCCGAGGTTTGTCGGTCGAATTTAGATACAGCCTGTATAAATGACTAACTGATGAAACCACGTTAGTAGAAGTGAACTAATATCTCAGAGCACTTACTTACATAAACAGTGTTATTTATAACCTCAAATGATGTCCATATTGTTTTTGATAGCGCTTTTGGCAGAAAAGCAGTTCAATGTTGGAACAAGTAGGGTGGTTACTGCGCACCTCGGACGCGCACTCTACGCCATTTTCCTCTTTGCGTTTACAATACAAAATAATAGAAACAAAACTTTTTAGGTAAAGAAAAATTTTATCCATCAAAACAAAAAAGACTGGTGGTATTGTGTATATAAACACACAAAAGGCACACACATTTAAATACCGGAAATAAGACTAGGTTTAATCAAACATTTTAGAAACATCGTTTACGGACATTAGGAATGGCAACAATTGAAGGGAGGATAAAACGAGCAGAGATTTATGTACGGGGGTTTTCTAGAAATTCGTGTTACTTGAGCGTCATTGCATCCAAAAGCTTTATAAACAGCACATGAAAACATAATACGTGCTAAACAAAATACGGAATACGCTGCACAGTCATCTAACGAACACGGAATGAACGTGTAACACAACGCGTTGAATTTAGAGGCTGTAATTTCGTCCGTCCATTCGTCCGTCAAAAGTACAAGTTTTCCCAGCTTTGGAGCGACGGATGGAATTAACACGTTGGTCATGTAACTGACGGAAGGATGTCGGATGGACGGACGCGACGGCTTATCGCAAATTCCCGTTTCGAAGACCTGACGTAGCGTGCATTTCTCGCATTCGAGAGGTAGTGAGTTCGATCCCAGCCGGCTGCAATGGCTGCGGTTATTCCGAAGCGGACTTCCATGGTGATGCACATCATTTAACAAACGCTTATAGGTCATTCACTGTAAAGTGAGCACTTTTGAAAGCCCTCTCATTTGGAATAATAGTCAATAAATATATTTTACTTTTGCCTTGGATGTTAACTTCCGAGCGTGGTGGAATATACACACTGTGTTTATTACATATTTGACAAGATTCATTTAGAAAAGGTGGCGAAGGATAGAAATGACTGAAAGGAAAAAATAACTAGGGCCTCAAAAATGTTCACTTTACCGTGAACAGCCTATAACTAATATTGTTTTAGTATCAAGCAGGAATGAAAGACGCCTAATTCGGTTTCGTGTGTGTCCTTCAGAAGTTCTGATTCGCGATGGAAGTGATCCTTAAAATTTGGGATATCGACAAAAAAAATGAGTTTATACTAACAACGCCACACATCAGAAGAAAAAAAAAGCATGCGAGTTTATGACACACATGCCACTAAACATGTTATATTCACAGAAGGGTTGGTATTGTTGGAAACTGTTAGAAAATGATTATAAAGGAGCCCCAAAAACACTTCGAACAATCTTTATTGAAGAAATGTACATTTAAAAAATACATATAATATAAATAATTATCAAGTGTGCTGCATTACTGTGTTGACACTGTAGAATTGCATAGTTTTAGTGCGGCAGTAAAAGATGTTAAAAAGAAACAACGAGCAGAAATATATGTAACAAGTGTTTTTTCAGGAGTGCCTGTTTCTGAACTTTCAAGAATATCTTGCAGCAACACATACATGCTGGTTGCTCCGAAACGTGAACTATGAGCTCCTTACTAGCATTTGATAGCAGTAAATTCATTATCTTATACATTTCTCACATACGGTTTCTTCCCCCTTCTTCATTGCGCCGTTTCTAAACATCATCCCGCCTCACATCACGTGGTTGATACACTTTGTAACTATTAAAATATTTTTGATTTACCTTACTGTAGATACATAGTACATACATATACTTTTTTTTTGCCTATTTTATTTTTCCACCAAACGTAAAATTAACACTGCCCATTCACTCTATTCGAGCGTCAATCAAACGTTAACTGCGAAATTTTTAGGAACACAAATACGCTTCTAGAATGCCAATCATTGTTATTCGAATGCAAAAGACACAAACGATATTTTCAAAAACCGCTTTCAAAACGATGCTACGACTTGGAACCACTTGACCAACATCGCTAAGTTTACAGAGGCAAGTCAGTCAAGGCTGTTCACGGTAAACTGAGCACTTTTGAAAGTCCTGCTCAATATCTACTTGTATGCACGGTATGTATTATTCCGCGTTATGCAAAACTGACACTGCTATGGGCCTCACTTTATTCACGCGTCGGTCAAACGAAACTGTGAAATTATTAGAAAAGTAAAAGTTTTTATTCTGCAAATTTTTATACTTAGATGCAATAAAAAAGAAACAGAAAGTGAAAGAAATAAATTAAGTTATCACAAATGGTTACCTAACACATAATTAGACGTTAGACGTGGAACTACTTTCCCTCCATTCAAGGATCATGACGGGGTCGATGGGTTCGATAGTCAATGGGGTCAGTCTTGTGAGGGGTCGCTCCGACAACAGGAGTCAGTTGTCTACTTTAAGTGTGACCATGATTTATAGGTGAGCGAAGAACTTGTCTGGAAGAAACTGTTGAAGATATAACTGCATGCTAATGTGATCAAGGAACTAGTACCTAAAGGCTGCCTAACTGCCTGCGAGTGATGCCTCAATGCTCGCATGTGATTGGTTAGCTGCAATCATGTGGTAACTTGGTGATGGGCTGGTCGTTGTCTGCACAATGTATTAATAGTGCAGTACGATTGGTTTAAAGCCAATATGACATAATATACAAGTGTGCAAGCCCTATCATAAGCAGTAGGGAGGTAAGCCGAGAGGTATAGTTTGACAGCAGCTGAGTGAAAGGTGGCTCGTCTCGACTAGCTTCTGCCTCTTCACATCGATTTTTCTGAGATTTTGTTTTTAGGTCATTCAAGGTCATGGTGTTAAGGTCAATGCAGTCTGCAGCTAATATGGCGGTGATAGTATGTAATGTATTATGCTTGTTGACATTTATGCATTTTTCTAAATTTTTTATTTTATTTTCAAGGTTATTCAAGGTCATGGGGTCAAGGTCGCGGTAGTCTGCATCTAACATGACGGTAGTAGTCTAATGTATTGTACTTACTGACTTTTATGCATTTTCCTCGAATTTTGGTTTCCAAGGTCATTCAAGGTCATGGAGTCAAGGTCATGGACATTGGCTTTCAATATGGCGGATGGGTGATGACCAAGATTGTTTTAGCACTACCAATATGGCGGCCTTCAGTAATGTATAAACAAATGAACGAAAACGCTATGGCTGCCTCCAGTAACATATAAACAAAGATGGCTGCCTCCAGTAGCATGTAAACAAATGGCGAACGAAAAAGTCAATATGGCGGAATTAGTATAGGTGAGGGGAGTGGGTGGGAGGGATTCAGTCGTCTGGTGAGCATTGTGCTTGGGGGTGGGGGGGATCTTCGAAAATGTACGTTAAAGATAATATAATATTTTAAAAATAATCTTTAATAATTAATTTTTAATAATTATTAACAATATTTTTTTTATTTTTTGCAATATTTTGCGAATTTTTTGTGATTTTAAAGAGTTTTCATTTTCAAGGTCAAAGGTCTTGGTCGGGGTCAAAGGTCATCTGCATACAATATAGATGCAAGATGGTAGATGCTTAAGTCTGAGTCCTATCCTCTATACCTTGTATCGATTTGGCGTAGGGTATGCTTATAAAACCAATATGGCCGCCGCTGCTCTGCAAGTCCGAAGGAAGCCCCTCGAATTAATTAAATGGCCGAAAATTGAATTCCAGGGGCTTGTTTTTGCACGAGGGGGGCTTCTACCATTTTTGGAGGCTTCTACCTTTTTTGAGGTAAAAAAGGGAAATTATTACGGAAAAGGGAAATTTTTAGTCTTTTGGTCGATTTTGTGGGAAAAAAGGGAAATTTTGAGGGGAAAGGGGGGAAATGGCGGTCGGGTGACGTAACAAGATGGCGGTTGCCGAATCCTCCCATCCTGTGCCAGACGCCGATGGCCCTAACTCATCATAATCCTACTACTCCCATTCAACAAGACCCTTTAAAATATGCAGCTAGAAGCAGTAATTTTTTTTATCAGAAGGTGATTTCTCAAAGTCTCAATCTGCTGGTGTTAAATCATTCTATTTGTATAATTATTTTTTTATAACGTGACAACAAAGTCGAAAAATTCAATGTGATCACAACAATCCTTATATAAGTCTTTAATTTGCAACAATTTTGTAACTAAAATGTGTGTATGAGAAAGCATGTTGTTAAACATAGAAGTATTTTTAATCTTTACGACTTTCAACACCATTGGATGGTGTTCTTAATAGTTGACAAAATATATAATGTTGAACAATATTTTGGCAGGTGCAAGAATATCATAATTGGGACCGAACACAAATATTTACACACAAATAAACATAATTTCCCAATTTGCCGCCGCTCTTTAGAACACAATTTTTTTCCCTTATTACAAAAGATCCCTCATGAAATGAAGAGTATATCTACAGATTTCGAAGTTATGAGCTGTTTACGGTAAAGTGAGCACTTTTGAAAGCCCTGCTTAAGATATACTTGTATGCGCTGCTACCGAAGTAGTGCTGTTTGACATGGCAAGCATAGGGAAGGGTTGCAATTCTTTCTTAAAATGGGAAAATGACGTTCACATCTATATGGTGTTATCCCTATACCAGCAACACTAACAACACTAGTTTGCTTGCAGCGCTACGCGGCTGCTTCATGAACTAAATCAGTCGATAAGGGCGTCAATTCGATAACATTGTTAAATAGGCGGGTGTCTAGACCTGTCTTCTACGGCCGTGGAATAGTCTATACGGCGGGAAGATGCACAGTGGCCATAACGAATAAAGCAAACAGGGCTTTCAGAATGTGTTTGACTGACACCGCGAAGGCAGCTGGACGCCGCTACGCTGTGAAGAGCATAGACTAAGGATGAGGTAGACCGCTTATTCGCCTTCTGCGCATGTACCCAACATTGATCTACCCCAAGGGAACCCAACTGTCAAAGTCACATGGTCAACAATGATGAATGTGTTATCTTAATTTATAAATGACAAGCACTATTGTATGAATTCAATACTTCTACGAATTTGAATTTAATCAAACTGCATTACGAATTGGTTAACGGAAGTATATATGCATCTCAAAGCATTTGTTTACAAATCAGTTTTATAACTTAAAATCCAAACCATGCCGTTTTCGCTAGACGTGTAGGCAGAAAAGCAGTTCAATGTTGGGACATGGAGATTGGTTCTGCGCAGCCAGCGAGATCTGTCTATCTCATATTTAGTCTGTGGCGAAGAGTCGCCCCGCGAGCGGAGCCGCAAAAGAAGCCATAGCCCAGCCACCGGACAGCCGCGTCGCCGGGCGAGACACAGCAGTAGCAAGTTGGCGGGTTTCAGCGGCGAGACCGTAGCCGGCTGAGGAAGTTACCGCAAGCAGTTTGCGAAATTCCGCTGGATGCGGCAGATAAGGGAGCAAATCTCGCCGCCACCCCTCCGACACCCCCGTCCGGCCCTGGGTGGAAACAATCCACGAAGCTCGACCAACAGCACGTACTCTACGTCGCCAGCACAAACACCCCCGACGAGCGAAGCCGAAACTTGCCAGACTCTGCTGCTGGACAGACTTCCTCGTTCTCAGTACGACGTTGTCTGTCTGTGACCAGCGAAAACAGACATTCGTAAACACGTCACGTTAAAGTCGGTGGGCTGTGAAAATAAACAAAAAACATTTAATGAAACTGTAGATACTTAAAACCAAAATGTTGAGTTGTGAGATTTGGGCGGCTCTTAACAACGAGGTCTGGAGAGCCGATGAGGATGAAATGACGTGAGAATGGAGCAGCGTCGGAATGCAAGGGTGGGTGAAACGGGAGGTCCCCGGTAAAACCCACGGACCAACTGCTTCGCCCGGAAAGACTCCTACTTTCGAAAATTCGGGAGTGGCCCGGCCGGGGATTGAACTCGGTTCGCATTGGTTGGAGGCCAGCAGTGTAACCGCTCAGCCACCGTGGCCCCTTAACCCAAATGTTATTAAGGCGATAGATAAATTATGTAACATTTCAGGCGAAATAAACAAGGTCAACGTCGTACTCGAAACATTAAGTGAGATCAAGTATTTAAACCTCGCTAGTTGGTTTCCCTTGTCGAGTGTTTGTCCTGGCAGCAGCGAGAATAAAAATTAACTGAAGGCTGTTCACGATAAAGTGAACACTTTTGAAATCAACCTTAAAATATATGCAGACAAGGGCAGTGACATTTTTCTAACGGGCGCAATGTGTGACATGTGCCCAGTAAAGTTGGTAACGATGGAGGGGAAAATAGTGCCATATATTAAAGTCGAATAAAAAGTGTTAGGTAACCATTTATGATAACAGAGATTATTTTTCTCGCGTTCTTTTTTTTTTTAATGCATCGGAGTGTAAAAATTATCAAATTTGTACAATATTTACTTTTCTGATAATTTCACAGTTTCACTTGACCGACGGATGAATAAAGTGTTGAGGCCCATGGCAATGTTAATTTTACATAGGGCGGAAGAACACGCAACGTATATACAAGTAGATATAAAGCAGGATTTTCAAATGTGCTCAGTTTACCGTGAACAGCCTTTACAAACTTTGTAAACAGGACAAACACTCGACAAGCGAAGCCAACTTACTAGAGTCAGTACTCGCTGGTCTGACTTCACTCTGTTTTGAGTACAACGTTAACTCTGTGCCATTTCAGACATTTGTAACCACATAAACAAAAACCTCTACTTGATTGAGTGTGGTTTGCATGAGGCGAAGTAATATCCTGGAAGTAGAACGTTAGCAAGTATTCAGAAATGTTGGAAGTAACCGTGAATGAACTATACAGTACTGTACGCATAATAAATGTCTTATTTGCAACACTTGAGACCATAAATTAACTCACGTCTGAAAGGTTAAGACGAGCGAAGTACTTTCTTTAACTAGAGGACAAATTGGGCGAGTGTGTATCAAATATTTCACGCACGAAAATTCTGTAACAGTTCATACGAAATCAGGTCAACGAAAGTAATCAAACATTTTTACAAATGTTGTACATAAAACATTTTTATTCGTATTTGCTTCCCACATTACTGGACTTTAAATGCAAGGTTGCAATGTTGTGTTGATGTTTATGAACATGACATCCAACTAGAGGTTCCAATATAATAGTGTCAGTAATTTTAACGTTGCAAAACATTTTACGCTTTTACCGAGGTTTACTACTCAGTGTATGAATGTTGCGCGATGGGTAATCTACATGTAGATAAGTAAGGCTTAAATTTTAAGGGGACCCCGGTGACTAAGCGGTTAGCCTGCTCGCCTCCCACCAATCCCCGGCCCGGTCACTCTTGATTTTCGTATGTGGAATCGTGCCGGACGATGTCGTTGGTCAGCGGGTTTTCTCGGGGATCTCCCGTTTCCCCCGCCCTTTCATTCCGGCTATGCTCCATACTCACCTCCATCACCCTTATTGGCTCTCAAGACCTCGATGTTACAAGCCGTCCAAATCTCTACACTTAAGTTTTAACATAGAAAAGTATATCACAAAAAAATTACCGAACTGGATAAAGCAGAATTATACATTACTGGATAACGAGGAACCAAAAAGAAGTATCAGTAGAGAGGACATGCTCATACATTCAAAGGACGCTTTTATTGTGTTACATTCCTTTCAAGTCGATCGAACGTATGCCGTTCATAGTTTTTCCTCCCATCATAAATGATTAAAATTTCATATATTATTTGGATTATCGATCTGACCAAATAATTAAAACTTTGAATAAAAAGAACAAGCGAGAACGAGACAACAATGGAAAATATTTTACCCGCCTAGCGTTCTAATCTTAGCAATTGTAATACATATGATCGCGGGTGCTTACAGCTAAACTTCAGTTATATAATGCAGCATTCCACCTGGCATCGGTGTCTTCATCCAAGTACGACAGACAATCAATCACGTCTATGAAGAAATTCTGATGTGCCGAAAAGAGAATAAGATAAGAAAACAGCACAAGAAATTCACAGATAGAATGGCAGTACATTTGCAATAGCAAGCATAAAGTCCTATGAAATAAAAATAAATAAATAGCGCTATTCATATTTAGTCTACATTCAAATCACTCCTAAAAACATTGCAAAAAATTTATTTTTTATGAAAGTGTGAATTTATGCCTGTAGTCAAGGTAAACACGTTTAAAGAAAACTTTGCTTCGTTTAGTGCCATCGTAACCTCTTGAATGATGATCCTCAAAATTTAACCACTCATTTAATTTCAAGCCTATGCAGTCCCTTTTTATTAGAATAACACGCTTTGGTCACAGAATATATTCTTCGTATTCGTCATAAGCCTGCTCAACAAAGTGCCAATACTTTGATAAGCAACTTTTGGGAGTAGCACACAAAACAATTAGTGGCACTCTATCCTTAATGAGCACCGCAAGGAGGCGCTATTGTTAAAATTCATGTTGTTTGTTCAAACATTATGAGAGTTACATCAACAAACGCGAATACGTAGCACATCTACGATGATAATGCAAATGCCCGCCAGCATTCCATAAAACCGGAATCAGAAGCTTTGAAACACGTAGAAGATGTAACCCTGCTATTGAACGGGGCGAGCACTGCATTAACAACGCTAATTCAGGAGCAGCAAAAGGAAATAATTAAATTAAGCTCTCCAGCCACAATGCCTTTGGGGCCAATAAGCATGGACTATAAAGTCTCGAAACGCACCTGCCATAGCGAAATGCTAAATGCTACAGGCAGTGCCGACAAACTGCACATGGCAAAGTGAACCTAGGGCACGGCTATCTGTGAGCTACAAGTTTCACACTTGACCAGACTGCCGTGGCATGAACAGTAGCACGCCAGACTTCTGGTGCGATGGCAGCGGAATTGAGCTGTGAGGAATTGAGGGTATTATTTCAAAGGAGATTTCTGTGTAGATGACCAGGATAGTGTTTATTCTACTCAAGTCGGAAAGGTCAATGCTAATTGTTTCGCAAAACAAATTTGTGGTCAGGTAGCTTTGGAGTTGCAAGTGTGCCGGATTTTTTCCATTTGGTATATAAAAAAATGGGATCATTGAAGTTTTTATAAAATAAATGTACTTTCGCAAAATTTTCCGATTTTTATTGTTTGATAAACTACGTAAAGAGTAAATTTATTTGTTCGCACCAGAGTGGAAATCTAACGAATATGTCCGCATGTTAATTATTGTACCGTGAAACTGAATTTAGCAAAATGTTTGAGCACACAAATGCTTAATTTAAATGTGCCAACAACTAACTTTGCTCTGATAACACCTATAATTTCGTTTCTAAATTCTAACCTTTTCTTCTTACTAAAATAAACATGTTCGTGAAAGCTCAATGCCAAACACAATTGTATTTTTACTGTTTGCACTTGAAAACTTAACAGAAACAGCTTAAAAACAGCCTCTTTGGAACACCAGTGCTCCTTAAAGCGGAAATGTCCCTTATGCCAACCTCCCTCATAAAATAAATCTCGTTTTATTCTCAACCTGAGTAGAAGAAACTTAATTCATAGTTAACTGAACACGTATGGGGAGCAATGCATGTATTCCATCAACACAATGTCGTTAACAATACGTCGAATAAATGAAACAGTGAAATTGACAAAAGCAGAGGTAAGTTGCTATAGAGATAATTCTTACTTCCGCGTGAAGAAAAAAAAAAACATATTTACGTGATTACAAAGTTTAACACTACACTTTTAACAAAACACGTAGAAACATTGTAAGGCAATTCTTTCCATAATTCGCTTCGTATATTGCTGTGAACTATTAGTGTTAAAACATAAGCAACTAAGAGCAAGGATCTATAAAAGGTTTATTTCAAATATGATTAATTAACCGTGGACCAGTTATGTCAAAATTTTAAAACATAGCGCCTGGTCGTACTAGAAGCAACATACTTCGGCCCTTATACGGCCACGAAATGCACCTAAGTTCAGAGAATTCCTCGTAATTAATCTTGTACAGTCTAATACAATTACGCACAAGAGAAGCAATAAATTGAACTGGAGACACTACAGTGTATTTGTCTTACACCCCATAAGGAACTTCAAACCCTGATCTAAATGTGGTCACTAACGAATTACATTTTTTTTATACATGTTGTCATTAGAATATAGAACGACGCGACTTAAAAATACGCATTTTATCATACCTAAAAAAAAAAAGTATGCACTCACGAAATTCAACCTCCTACACCCAAATTTCACAAACACGTTCATTTTGCAAGCTGGCGAAACCGCGAGGCGCAGATACGTGTAAACAATAACAACGGTGCCATTACTGGTAGACAGGCTATACTAATACGAAGTACATAAATGTAAATACTGTCACTTGTAAGGTTCTACTGAAGCACAGCTAATCAGGAAATAATAGCACAATTAGTTTCAAATGTGATAATATAGAAAACTATAGAAATAATAATGTAACACTGCCCCATGTTAATTATTAGCAATTATTTAAGCTATTCTTACAGTCATTATCTTTAATAAAATATTACCAATTACAAAGCAAATTTTATTCTTACAGTGAAACGCCAATTCTAGTACTGAGACTTAACTTTCGTTCTGATTTCATTCCCGATTAACTCGGTGAAATTTTTAATTTATTAGATAAATTTGAAATCCTGGAGTGGATATACTTTAAAAGCTATGAAATATTTCTATTCCTTCCCTCGAGTTCTTTGTTATATAACGAAAATGATCCCTGCACCACGTGCACACAATGTACGTAGTTCGCCGTATCATGAAGGAAGGATTCCAGCAGTGGTTTACAACGCAAACTTCTGTGGCGGCAATTATTTCAGACCTGCTCACAGAGACAAGCACGCTTACGAAGCGAAAGTGTCGTTCCAGCAACTCGTTACAAGAGGCATTTCCTTTCATATAACTAAGTAGCTTTGCAAATCCTCGGGAGGTTCGGGAGAGGTTCCGGCTCTACAACCCTTCTTCCTCCTCCAAAATTCTACGTGGGATCGCAACTTCCCTTCCCTCATTATGGATTGCTAGTTAGTGTGGGCGCACAAGTTGGGTTTATTCTCTACGGGGATCACGAAAGACTTTCTCTATGGTTTTAAACAACGTTTGCTATACAAGATGTTGCAAAATTGCATGTCAATACTTTGGGGAAACATTCCTCACATCTGGAGGATGACAAAATGTTATATGAACATAGGTCCGCAAACGCTTTCTTTACTACAGCCCGTAATACATAACGTACAGTGTATGGCCCGCAGGCTGGATCATATTACTGTGAAATGCCATTGCAACAATCGTTTACATGATATGTGATACCTCACACTACGACACTACACCTAGAACAGTAGGAACTGCACAGGAAGTAGTTACACATGTGTGAAGGCTTATCGTCGACACTACAGGAAATGTTAAAAATGCCCCCCATAATCACGAACACATGCGTCAATCCGCCGTTGCATGGGCACCCGGATGCGTTGATGAATTCCTGGAAAATTCCTGGTTGTTTCGCAACCCTTGACAATACAGTTACGGAGGTTGCTCACGTCGTCCAATGGCGTTGCATACACAGTTCCTTTAAATGTCCCCACAAATAACAGTCTAGTGGATTCAAGTCAGAGTTCCTCGGGGGGCTGGTATAGGATTGCCAATTACTGCTGCGATGGCATTCCACAATAACATTATCCAGCCCGCGCGTCATACACTGTACGTTATGTATACGGCCTGTAGTAAAGAAAGTGTTTGAGGACCTATGTTCATATAACATTTTTTCATCCTCCCGATGTGAAAAATGTTTCCCCAAAGTATTGACGTGCAATTTTGCAATATTCTGTACAACACCTTCCTTTATTCGTTCCAATAAAATTTACACTTAAATGGCCTCGAACGTGTTTGACCATGCGACACATTACCTGACACGTATTTGGGAGATCGCGGGTTCGAATCCCTGCTGGCTACAGCAAGGATGCCTTTTTCTTAAGAGATTGTATCTTCCGTTACAGAAAAATGCCAATGCAGATATTTGAAACAAACCTTCCAAATCCTCAAACTCCTCGTAGATCCCGCGAAGACTGTTTATTTATGTAGTAAGGCACAGTTCATGAACTATATATAGTATGAACTTATTTACGCTTTATATTACCCCCTCTTGTGGAACGGGCAGCTAGTTACAATACGGACGAAGCCAAAAGGCTTCAGCCGGCCGCACCAACACAAATTTACATTTCTTTCAGACAACGCGAAGAAAATGCGGCAACCATAATTTATTTTCAGTTGAGCACAAAAAACTGCAGATCGTTTGTCCGTGATAAATTCATTACTGTCATGTTTTAAAAAGTTCACAGAGCCTCAGCGAGATATTACAAAAATGCAAATGAATGGTTTTATCACTTGCAAGGATGTAAATAATATAATGACTTACGCAATAGATGAAACCATCAATTTTATTAATGTAACGGGCTCTCAAAATTAAAGATAGGAGTCAAAGAAACTTCGTTTTCAGATAACGAAGAGGAACGGCTCAAGTCTAGAGTCAAAGACGGTGATGAATTTCGTCAGGTTGCTTCGATAAATTAAATACATCCTTTTAATATGGCCTGTGCTACTAAGAACAAGAAAAAAATCGCAAACTACTACACGTTTAAGTGGCATTATTTCATATTTTTTATCCTCTAAAGAAAATAACTCTTTCCGGTACGCCAAAATTTAGTTACAGTACTTTTTTATTAACTTACTTACGCAGAAAAGTAACACAATGTACCAACAGTTTACTTAAATGTTTCACAAAAAAAAATTATGCGAGTTATTCTTGCACTTCACATACAGTCAATATCCTCTTGTAAATATCAGATGACTATTGCACTTTTATGCGAGTTATTCTTGCACTTCACATACAGTCAATATCCTCTTGTAAATATCAGATGACTATTGCACTTTTATGCGAGTTATTCTTGCACTTCACATACAGTCAATATCCTCTTGTAAATATCAGATGACTATTGCACTTTTATGCGAGTTATTCTTGCACTTCACATACAGTCAATATCCTCTTGTAAATATCAGATGACTATTGCACTTTTATGGACTCGGTAGTACTACTGCATTTATATGTAGATAAAATTTATGTGAAGAAATGTCTCGTTTAATATGGACATGACAAACGCCCTATCTGCCGCGAGAAACAATAACTAAGACTTTAGCTTCCAGTGACAAACTTTCTTTGAAAATCAAGAGGCTCAACGAGCAGCAGATAAACTAAACTTTCTTACTCTATTGCCTAGGATACAAACATTTTAAAAGCAAACATTTCTTCGCCACAGAAATAAACATCAAACAACGACGACGGCGAGTTCAACCACAATGCAGCTCAGCGGCCGATACTCGTGTTTGTAGCGGACGTGAGCAAGTGGAAAAAAGCGAATCCAGACGAAGTAGGAATGTCGTCGCGATAAACTGTGATGAATGCGTGGTCCTTCCTTTGCTTCTGGTCGGTCGTGTAGCAGGAAGTAGCCCCCCCCCCCCCTCCCCCAACAACCGCACCAAATTGCTGGCGAGCCAGAACACATTTCCCTCCCCCTCCTCCCTCTCCGAAAATAGCATTCACATAAATACGAGTTACTCGCAGGGGACCTTTTCGCCAATGCTAACTCCGAGCACATACGTACAATCGCCAAATTTAATTCGGGCTTCCTAGCTCGAGCATGCGCCCATTTTCCCCGATTTTGGTTCATCTCTTTTTCCCCCCTTTCTTTTCGGAAACACAGAACTTTCCGCAAAGGAAATAACGGATAGAGCAATGCCGAGAGTGCACGACTGACAAATTTCTACTGGGGGAAAAAAAAAAAGAAACTAGCATCCTCTTATTCTTCAGTACCACTGAATCAATGAAGCGGGACATTTTCTGGTGCAAGAATCATCACGATTTATTTGTATTTTATAGACATATGCACATAATTCAAGAAAATTTAACTAACGTTAAAACTTCCCAATGAAAGTCTCTTCCAAAAAAAATTACCTTGTGTAAAAAGTTAAAACATTTGTCAAGTTAATAACATGGCTAAATACATTAAGACACACTCGCAAAGATACTCAAGGGGACTCAAGTATTAACGGGCAGTATTTCACACTTCGGACACTGAATCATGCAATTATAGTGTTTTGCGCAATCAATCGATAAATTATCCGGTACTGTGAAATCTTACACCATTATTAATGCCGCCAAAGACGTGTAATTGATGTTTGGAAAAATGTAAGCATTTTAAACCTTTACACATATATAAAACTCGCAAAATAGCGAAAATATGTATATTTAAAGAGTAATTTAAAAATTAAATGCTCATTTCTGAAGCAAACCGAAAAGCGATACTATATCACTATTCGCCTATGCCGAATTAGACTAACTTAAGCGTAAAGAATACGAAACCAAGAAACATAATGAATTTGTAACAAAATAAAATCTCTAACTATAGAGCAATAATGTATTCACACAACAATATATTGTGAATACACAAACATAACGAAAAACCGTTAAGGTCAGGTACTGCGAATACATTAACTTAATAGCACGGAGGAGCATAAAAAAGATCTTAAATAAAATCGCTCATACTAAAATACCAAATTTAATATGAATTACTTAAATCGTATTAGACAACACAGCCCTCATTTCTAAAAGTAAGAAACCAAACTTAAAAGACCTAAGTTTAAGGATTTTTTTTATTGAATTACAGGAGTACGAAGCAAAAATTACAATGAATTAACCTAATATAAGCAAGCTTACGTATACTTAGGAATTTTGGTTCAACACTGGAATCCATTGTAAATAATTACGCACGATAATCTTGATATTATTTAAAAAAAACTGCGGCTCCAAATGATCAGAGAAGAAATCTAAAAATGCCTCGAAAATGATTGGTGCCTTGGTACAAATAGTTTTGCCCGGTTGTAATATTACTCGAGCGCAGTTACTGCGACCAACGTCCAGTGCGAGTCTCTTGTATTAACAGAGCAATCATGAGTTTTGCAGCTTACGGTGATGAAAGCGTACGGCTTGCCAACTTGAATGCAAGTAGAGGTGTTCGGTACACCAGGTACCTGAGCAGAAGCACTAGAGCAAAGTTCCTAACTTATCGTTACGTATTTCTACGTGTATAGGGATGCTGTTAGCCTCTAATTGCTACCATGGGCATCGCTTGGAAACTAACTTGACCTCACACATAAACTAGATGGGTCTCCACTCGGCCACTTGCTTACAACCCAAGCGGAACGAACCTCACACTGCGGAAAGCAACGCCAACTTCACCAAAGTATACTCTCGGGCCAGAATTACCGAGGTCTATTAAGATTCGGAGTTTCACACTACTTCGTAGCTCGAGAAAGATCAATATGCCTTGATTATTAATTTAAATACTTTTCATCGCAGTCACAAATTCGGTTATCACAGTAAAGGTAATTTAAATTACGTTAAATGTCTTATCTGGGACACGGTCCCCAGCCTTCACGACAGCGATCTGTCGAGCTACTAAGCTCGCCCTCTTGATGGGCAGTGGGTAAAAGCGATGAATGAACATTTATGAGAGCAGAAGCACTATTGAATGTGTTTTCTTATAAACGCATAATATAACCTAATATCGAATCCACTTTTCCGTGCACCGCTTCTTCCAAAATTTTATTTCGTCGTCTGGCATTAGTAATCCTTGTATTAAAATTAATTCTTGAAATGTTTTCATCGCACATTTTGTAAAATCTAATAATTATACTTTTTTTTTTGCACTGAGGCCTTGGAATATAACAATATCCAAAGTATATGCAAAAACTTCTAAACTAAAAAGTAAAAAAAAAAAGTTTTTATTTAGAACTACGTTGACCTGTCACAGAAAATAGAATCGTACTAAGGTATGGTTTTAGATCTAACAAAAATCGAATACTAATTGGAAGTTAAGTCCGCGTAAGCACTAACACCGTTGCTAGATTTAATTTAAATAAAGGACTAGCTCTCAAAAACTGCGTTTTATATGTATCAGATTTTAATAAAAAAACACGAAGGAAACAATTTCGGGTACAATTAAATAACTCGTGTATGCTGTCAAATGACAGGAAAAAGAATTTCCTATTAGATATACCGATCAATAAGAAGATAGGTACGTCCGCTACATCTTCGTTCTTGATTAAAAATCTATCCAATGTTTTAAGTTCGCTTTGAACATTTCTTTGCAGTACCCAATTGTCGGTCCATACTGAAATTCTGCGGTACGCAATATATCCACGTTTCGTATTACTTTTGTGTTAGTTAAAATTACCAATACATTAATTCAGCAAACTATTAGGCAGCTGGAATTACGTATTATTACAAATGTAAAGCCCGATCCCTGGGCAGAAATCCCTACGTGGCCTACTCCCATTAAGATTGGCAAAATAACAAAAAATCTTGCTTCGTGTTTTTTTTTGTAGTGCGTGCATAATAGTAACATCTCATGTTAACGGCAAACGTTAAAAAAATGGCAGAAAACCGAAAACCTAAATTATTGTATTCGGCTTCTTTACGCCGAATCAATATTAACTACCTTTACTTTCAGACTGTACCACAATGAAACATGTGAAACATTAAGTTTCTTTTATCGAAATAAAAATGAGCAATTAAGTTACCTCAAAATTTCTTTTAAAGCGATAGACACTTATCTCATATGTCAGCATAAAAATTTACTCAACGGAGGAGTGATTTGCAATAACAAATGTGGTCGTACGCTGTCCACGGTAACAGTATTATTTAAAGTCCTGCTTTCGTGTGAAATTAACACTGCAATGGGACTAATTACTTTGTTAATGCGTCGGTCAAATGAAACAATGTCATTATTAGAAAGTTAAATATTTTACAAATTTGTTAATTCTTACAATTTATGCATTAAAACAAAAAATAAAAGAAATAAATTTCAGTATTTACAAATGTTTACGTAACAATTCTAGTGCAACGATAAAACGAAGAACTACATCCCCTCAATCGTTACCAACTTCACTGGGAGCATGCCAGTCATCTGCCCGTTCAAATACACGTAAGGTACGAGCAAAGACATTTTTCAAAGGTTGATTTCAAAAGTGCTCAAATAACCACTAACAGCTTATGTAGGTATTGCGTAAATGATATAAACAAATAATAAGTTTTTCTGTACTTAAAGCAATTCACTACTGCCATTAGAAATCTTACAATCTCCTACCATTAATAAAAATCTTCTGTTTTGAAATACAGGGGCATTATATGTAATATTTGGACGGGTACGATATAAAGCTACGCTATCGATCCTCGGTACGCCCTAATAACTGAAGAACTGTGAGAATTTCCGCAGTAGGGTCCTTCATTAACTGTATGCCAATCAGCATTAGTGGTCATCGTGCACTCATAGTACCCAATCAATAATGGCTACGGTTTATTAAACTAGCTTTCCCAGATTGTTTCCTTAGTTCTCAATCATTCCTCTTTAGTTTTATTTTGCGTACAATCTCGAACAGTTTCCCTTTTATAAATTGCCAGGAGGTCCTCGGTATTTTGATTTAACATTTTAATTGTAAATTATTTTTCCAGGTAAGCACTCAAACGTGCAACTTCGCAACGACAAAAGAGATCTCTGCGACAAGTTAGCCACTTGCCTTCAAGGCCAGAAGACTTCTACCAACGATGCATAAAAGCGGACGATTCAATCAGGTATGGCAGCAAATTTTGGTGTAGCTGGTATTCATTCTACACGTTTCATCCCGATATCACGTTCGTTATACCAGAGGTACTGATGAGTCCTTGTAACTCGTGACACAGCCATCTGAAGATTTGACTATGCAATTATTTGAACTATGTTTAAAACAAGCGTTAATAATTCATTCAGATCTTTTTATTACATTTGCTGTTATCTTCCTAATTTAATTTCTCAAATTTCTAGTGAAACACAATTAGTATTAAAACTGGAAACTGATGCAGCCAGCCATTAGTCCTAACGTAAACGTTTGTATAGTAAGAATATATAGTACATTGAATGGAAGTCAACTGGTTACATTTGACAATTATATAACAACAGTGATGGCGAAATCGTTTAAAAACTTCATATCTGTACAACAGTGCTTCGGTCCGACGATATCTTCAGTACGAGGAAAGAAATGGAATTATCCCCAATCATCTTACGTTTTACCAGTACATAACAGTGGTGCAAACTGATTTTAGGATTCGTGAGATAAGATACAGCACTTAACATGCCGAATTCACAGTTTTAAGTTCGAATGGTTTCTGAAACCATTGTGGTTCGATGACGTCCATATATCGTACTAAAACACAGAGTCTGGTGTGTATGAGTAAGTTCTTATGGTACATGTAATATTAAATAATGCGAATTGGTTAAGTGTTAGGCTACTCTGCATTCTGGAAAGCCGAAGACGAAATTAAACATTTTAGAGACGTTTGATATGCATTAGGCTACCTTCGTCCAAAAAGTGTTGGAACTCCTACCTTCAGAAGGCGAGGTTGGAAGTTCTAATTTTGGATAAGTCAAGAATAAGAGTACAATTCTTGCATGTAAAAATTGTGTTAGGAGAGTTAATATACTTTCTCTCCCCTATCTCTGAAAGGCATGAAAGAAAGTACGTAAACCACAAGTTACTCAAAATGTCAAGAAAGTGAAATTTAGACAAAGATCAAACGGCATCAGGTAAGTATCGATTGATTATTCCTTTGTCTACAGTACACGTGTGTCCATATAATTACACAGAAAATAAGAGGAGAATAAAATGTGTATGGAAAAAGATACACTGGCACACATAGGAGCAAACACATACACAAGCAGGTGTATGGACAAACAGATGTACAGACAAACGAGCGTGCGGACAAACGAGTGACGGGTTTTTGGTTAGTACCCACCTGTTCTTCCTTTCCTTTCTTGTATCTTAGGTTTCCAGATGTTCCTATAATTCCCGATTCATTGTTTCCCCTCCTTTCTCCGGTTATTTCCACGTCATTCTCTTTTAGCTTTTTCTCTTTTTTAAGTTTTAGATTTTATTTGTTAGGTTTACGTTTACCCTTTGGGAAGGGGGGGGGTGTGGTTAGTTTTTCCCCCTATGTTTCCACTTCCTTTTTTGTGTCTTTTCATTCCTCGAGTTGTTCCTGTACCTTCCTTTACAACAGAATGATGTTTAGTCGGAATGTTGGGATTCTTAGTGTTTTTTTTTGTTCTCTATCCTTACACATTGTTCATTGTACGCGATTAAAATTATAAAACAAACAAACAACGAGCATGCGGACAAACAGGCATACGCATAACAGGCATACATAACTAAAAGGCGTACAGCACACTGACAATACAGATGGTTGAAGCTTCTTTTCCACTTTTTTTTTTCACCGCAAAAGCAAGCCAACAACAACATACGCGGCTGTGCAAAGAGGCCAAAACAGAAGGCCAGGACAACAAGTGTAGCGGGCAGTGTGTGTCGTACACGCAACTGGGGCGGCCACACACCCCCCCCCCCCTCCTTGTGCTGCGCGAAAACAACACCTACATGCACACACGACGAGATGATGGACGTGGCGCCGTGGTGCTCGCAAGCTCCTCGCCCACACAGTCCATCTCCATCACTTCCACCGTCCAGCCGCGAACATGGGTCTCTCCTCCTCCAAGCCAGGGCACTCCATGAAACATATGTGTGTGTGTACCAGCAATTACCACTTCGAATAGCTGAATTCGCGGAGTGTGGCACCACACACACACACACAACGCCGACAGATCCTCAAGAAAGCAAATATAAATATGATTACTCGCTACCGTGTTGATACTTTTCGTAAACATTATTATAGGCTGTTCACGGTAAAGTTAGCACTTTTGAGCTCTTAGTTACTTTTTTCTTTCGGTCATTTTTCATCCTTTATCTACCTTTTAAATACATATTACCATGTAAGTAATAAACACACCGTGTATATTCCACCGCACTCGGAAGTTAACGTCTAAGGCTAAAATAAAGTGTATCTACTGACTATTATTTCAAATTAGTAGGCTTTCAAAAGTGCTCACTTTACCGTGAATAGCCTATATACATAAGCATGTTATATGTAGATATACAGGCTGTTCAGAAATTAAACGCCCAAACTACGGGAGGTGATTCCTTTGAAAATAAAGAAAAAATTTATACAGAACACCGCGTACCTAAAAGGAATATTAAAGGAGATACCAGCCGATGAAAATTGTGGTTTGATAACGTATTTTTACCGAATGCCTTGTACAACGCCTACAAAGTCCGCAGCAAAAATGTGACATGCTTCCCGTGATGCAGACACACATACGTAATTCTGGGGCCGTCCTCGGTCTGTGCGCACTGTTCGGCTTGAGGAAGTGATACGTCAGCACATCAACATACCCTCCACTAATACACGCTCCATAGTGTGCCAAATGGGCGAATCCCACTCAACCGTGTGAGACGTAATGTGAGTTAATCGCCACCATCCCTACCGCTGGCAGAAAGTGCAATGCAGTCAGCGAAAATTCATTTTCAAAACCCAATTTTCACAGGCTCATATCTCCTTTAATATTCCGTTTAGGTATATGGTGTCCTACCTTGGCCCTATTTTCGACTATATTTTTCGTAACGAATAACCTCCCGCAGTTTGGGTATTTAATTTACGAACATTCTATAAAAAATATATTTATATATGAATGAGAAAAATTAAATAAAATGTACTTAATTCCTTTTTGTTGATACTAGCTCTGGAAAAACAATAGCAATGACATTGCAAATTTATATTATAGCCACAGTGCGAAATTTCAGTTGATTTTATAAGGTTCAAATCTTCTGGTTGCCATGCTATTACTTCCCGCTCTGTAAGCCCTAGTTTAAAGAGCTCAATAGCGATATTACCCACAAATATTAGAAAATTACTTTATATTCAATGAAAAGTGTATACAGCGCATGAACGAAAAAGCACAATCGGACATAAACATACTTCACTGAAAAAATGAGTGAATAAAGAATTATAGTTTTTTTTTTATTGGAAAACTTCCGTACTCTTAAATGTGTTTCTCCACGTAAAATCCACAGTCATGTGGCCTACACAGCCACACCCGGATTTTTTTCAATTGTTATTACTATACAGATGTTTATGCATTAAAATAGTTCAGTATAGGTACTTAATTATAATGCAAGCAATGCACTAAATGGCACGTATTTTTATTATTAAGGTTCGCCGATAACTGATTATATGTAGTAATATTGAAGTAACGTCACATAAAAAAACGCAAAACAAAAGACGTCCAAAACCCATTATGGAACAAATTAGTGTTTCCATTCGAACCTGTCTGCTATTTTATGCACACGATCATTAAAAATTCTCAAGCATCGCAGTAAACCACAGCGGGTGGGTAATTACCCTCACGTCTGGAGATATCGTTTCACTGGGATTTTATTTTAGTGAGCGCTGGTGGAACACGGCAAACGGTGAAGGTAATCAGCGCCCGTTGCAAGTATGTACATTAACTGACCACTCATCAGGCGAGTTGTGTGGACAGCAATCAAGAGGTTGCTCGCGGCTTCGATACCGGCCGCTCGCATTGGAGACGACTTTCACAAGTTGGGTGTTAGCGAGCGAGGGCGTGCAGTCGCGCTCCTCTGGACTTGCGATCCCCGGTACACCCCATAGACTAAAGATCAGGTAGACCGCTTATTCGTCTTCTGCGCACGTACCCAACATTCACCTACCCCAATCCTACACAACTGTCAAAGTCACGTGGTCAACAGTGATGTACCTAAGTGTTTGTTTGTATCTTAATTTTTAAACAGAAAGCACGTTTGTATGAATAAAACACTTTTACCAATTCTAATTTAGTCAAAATGCATTAAATGTTGGTTAGAGGAAGTATATATACATCTCAAAGCAAGTGTTTACTAAACAGTGTTCTAACCTCAAATTCAGTCCACGCCATTTTTGCATGTCGTGTTGGCAGAAAAGCAATTCAATGTTCGGACACGGATATTGGTTGTGCGCAGCAAGCGAGATCGGTCTACCTCATCTTTAGTCTATGGGACAGCCATCCTGATTTCGGTTTCCACGAGAACGGTTCCCATGATTCCTTACTGCAGGCAGTGACCGATTCCCAACTTCGGTCCTGCTCCTCTGAGCGACTTGCTTAGTCTCCGACGACCCCGTTGTCGATGAGACGTTAAGCCCTACTAAGGCCGTGTCCGAATTCAGTTATATACTTGTGTACTCGCATCCTTGCATAAGCAGGCTGTTATTAGTATATCGCCTTGCGCAGTTCTTTTTGTAAAAAATTATATTCGTAAGGAAGAAGGCGAAAAAATATTCGCAGTAGCCAAGACAAATATTTTGGTTCCATTTACTTTGAAAGGAGCATCTACTTAATCTAAGTTATTTCAGATTGTGAAAAGAATGGTGTTCAGGTGGAAAAAAGAGGAGTTATAGAATAAAAAAGAAAAATAGAAGACCAACATTTCAGAAAATACAGTTTCCTACATTGACTATGAACAAATATGAGTACTATTCAACTAAAGTATATGCGGTTGATGAGTGTTTAACCTTAGTCCAATTGAAATTTAGCTTTGGTCTACTTATCCTTGGCACCAAACTTGATGAATTCGGACAGGCAGTCTTGTTGGCTTCGGCAATATTTATTAGCCAGCTGACCATTTTTAATGAATGTGTATTCCTACAAATAACTAGATAATTCCAGAAAGTTATAGAGTTAAATAAAGGATTAAATAATATTTCAATTTTACTTACATAACTTTTGTTGTCTTGCTGATTGTACGTGAGTGTGCAATTTTGATCGCTTGTTTTACTGTAGCTTTTGTATATTATGAACATTGGCTTAAAGCGAATTTATTGTTTCGACCTTTCTTAAAGATACACCTTATGATAATTATGTACTCAGTTCAAAATTCTACGCTACCAAGCAGAAAGGTGTCCCTAATGAAATTTAAATAAAATAATTACGTCGCCGCATATCAATAGCAACCTACAAATTGCTTCTAAAAATGGCGGCAAATTTACTGCAAGTACACGAGAAGTATACATCTTCATATACTTGTATACTTCACTTGCGATTTGGACAGCACTTGTGATGTCACTTTCGCGAACAGGTACGCATGAATATGCATTTCAGGCGAATTCGGACACAGCCTAAGGTTTATTCTAATTAGGTTGGGAACAATACGAGATTTCTTATGGGAGAGTTTGGCGTTGCGAAAAATTTCCCCCGCGAAGTGCGCTAATGTTCCAAAGTCCTAACATTTTTTTTTCAAAACCATTTTCACTATTTTTTTTTTTCTTATTCAGTTGCCATATTTAAACAAAGTAATTGTGTACTCCAATGTTTTGCTAGGCCCAGTTTTACTACAACAAAATATTAAACATGTGGACATATTTCGTTAAATTTCCATTCTAGTGCTAAACAAAATTTAATTTTTACGCCGGTCCTAAAACAATAAAAACAGAAAAAAAATTACACAATTATATTTATTTTGTGTAAATTGCTATTACCCCATTTAATTTATTATATATATATATATATATATATATATATATATATATATATATATATATATATATATATATATATAGGAAAAATCCGGTACACGAGAGATACCAGTGAACCCTGAAGGTGACAATTTTTAGTTGCTAAGCCAAAATAATTGCTATTCTAACGTGAGTATAATGAACCTACAAACACAAGTGCAAATGACGGAACAATCTTTTAACTGTCACCTTTAGGTATTATTCGCCCATCAAGATAAGCTCTTCAAAGCAAAAAAAAAAAAAAAAAAAAAAACGGAATGGAAATCATATTGTACAGGTTACTCTCGGCTGGACAAACACTGGAGCGATACCTGCGGAGTGTGGGAGGAAAGTGGATTGCTGGGCGCCGACGCCACCGTATCTCCGAAGGGCTTACCGTTCCTAGCGGAAACGCTACACGAGGCGTGTATCTGCCAGCAACGCTGAAGTGCCAGGTGACAAATAAAACACCGACTTTGGTTATATCCGCAGGACCGCGCAAGAAACTGCGAAGTGCGAGAAGGGAGAGGGGGGGGGTGGAGGGATGGGTTTAGAGAGCGTCGCACGACGGAACAGAATTCGCAAGCGCGCGAAAAACGGTTGCAGGCCCTGAGAGCCTAGGGGGTGAACGCGGCGAAGAAGATTTAAGAGACGGGAGAAAGAAGAGAAAAAAAAAGTGCAGTAGGGGGGGGGGGATGGGGAAGGGTAAAAGAGACGAGCTACGGTGGCGCAATTGCCAAATAAAGTAGGGAGGGAGGAAGGAAGGAAGAGCCGGAGAAGAAGCCCCAGGGAACGGTTTAGTTTTAAACGAGTGCCGTGTAGTGTTTCCAGGTCGCTGGATTCGCCAGTTTCCAATCCGCCCCGGGAGCAGAATGTAACCTATGATGAGGATAAAAAGGGGGGGGGGGGCGGCATGCCGCACGGCGAACCTAGAGCTTACAGTCATCTTTAAAACATTAGTTATCCTATATTCGCCCGCAGTGGCATTAGTGGGCTGCTGCGTTTGACGAGACACTCATTTGCAAACACGGCATGTGGCCCACCAGCTTTCCACTAGGGATTGTTCGTCTTTCTTTTCCGCACCGCTGCGTATACACAATATATGAAACAATCCACGATGGTGATCAATCCATCTTATATTAACCACACATTTCACTCAAACTCTATAATATTATTTGCAGCGTCTGAAAAGTTCAGATTTCGGATTTAATTTCACTTCACTGGTGACATTAAACAAGAAACCAGTCTTTATTATATGGGTATTATTTGAACGTCAAGTTTGTATTCCATGCAAAATAGCTTATACGCGTAACAGAAAAATAAGTTTACAGCGGTGACCTTGATGGTAGACAGCAATATACATGAAATATATTCAAAGGAAACTTCGTGCTTACAATACGTGTTACTTTACAACGACATTTGATCGCCATGTTTACATGAAAATAACATGGTAATATGACGATATACAAACTGTCTGGGGGAAAAAGTGAAAATGCAAACAATATACATGCACATCACGTAGACACTTCACAAAGCTCACACAATTGCAAACCATTTTATGAAAAGCATCTGAAACGGCCACTTATGAGTAAAAGAACGTTACCAGGTGCAACGATTTGCATCATTTTATTGCAGGGGACCTCCATGATCCTACAAAAATGCTTAAAGGCATTTGTTACTTACCATACTGGCATCAACGTCTTTGCTTCTCTTTCATAAACATACTTCAGAAAAATTATTGCAGCCCGACTACAGTTTCAAGAAAACTGTTGTACGTTTGATAACACAACGCACAATCAGATTATATTACTAAATGCATAATCGCCACCAGTGAAAAGCGTACACACGGAAATAAATAAATGATTTTACCGCAGCTCCGGACATGAATGAGCATGTGTGTACCAAAATTGTGAAAGCAAATTGATACTGCAATTCTGACGTAGTGTACCGATAGGTACCACGTGCACTATGAAGCAATGAAGGAACAATATTCTTGAATACAGTGAATGCACGACTGTACAAGTCCTCGGAATTATCCAGCGAAAAGAAAATACACAGCAATAAAGTTCTGTAGTTTCGTATAAAACTTGGATTACACGCTCCAAAAAAATTGTCAATAACAGTGTAGCAGTTTTGTATTACTGAATTAGCTAGGCTGCAACCTGCCATGGTCTTTATGTATGCTGTATAAAGTAAGTGTACGAAATAGTGCTTGGACTGTTTTTTTCCGTGATCGAAAATCTTTAGTAATCAATAACAATTGTAATCACAACTCGTTTATTTATATTTGCAATTTCAAACTACGTGTAAAATTTTTTTATCCGTGTGCAAACATGAGTCGGTGCATAATTCGTTCATATTTCATAAGTTATCGAAAACTATGTGCCCAGTTTTATTTGCCTTGTTTTTATTTTCTTTTAATGCAATTTGCCAACACTAAATTATATACATATAATTAAATAATTATATATATAATTATTAGTGTTGGTAGATTGCATTACAAGAAATTAAAAACAAGGCAAAATAAAACATCATAAGAATAACTCAAATCCAAAATAAAATAAGAAACTTAGAAACACACGTGACCAGAAAGAATTTAAGCTGCACAACATGCAAATAAAAACTCTATCATTCTTGACAATGTGTGCGAGTTTATCTGACATGACTGACAAACCGCAAAAATTCACCAATGTTCCTTATGAGAAAAAAAAACGTTTATATGGATTGTAAACGAAATAGTAACATGTAACATATTCATGTAAGCTGATTGATGAAATTATATCATCGTATGCATGTGATGGGATTTTTCTTTTCTGATGAAAGAACAAAATCGCAAGTCAAGTTTTACAAGTGCAGTTTTTAATTAATGTGGACAACAAATATTTACTTCCAAAGTACGCCAGTTCATTTGTGCTCAGAATAATTGCAGGTCATTGCTTGCTGTTCAAGGTATTCCGCAAGAAATTAAAAAAAAAAAGAAAAAAAACACACACACTAAATCGAAATTTTCTAGGAACTCTAGGAATAGCTAGAATCATCACCAAAAAAATATAATCAATGCCATACTGGAAGTTATACAAAAAGGAAATAACTCTTAAACAAGTACAGTTCTCAACTGGCTCTAACCTATTCTATCTGAATAACAAGTTCGGATTGCTAAACACAAATCTATTTGGGAAACCCAACGACGAGTGTGTTCGCTACCAGGAAAAAACTGTCATTGGCGTTAAACCTCTGTATGATTCACGCACAGCAATTTCAGTTTTCTCTTTAGAATAACGAGTAACCTGTCTTTTCGCATGTTCATAGGAAAAACAGTTTTATACTTGCAAGGCAGTAATTTTCATGTAGTGCTCTAACCCCAATTACTATATACAAAATTTCTATCGGTAATGGTCACTTTATATTCAGTCACCTGTATCACTTAATTCAAGATAAATCAGTAAAGATTAAAGGTATTAACTAGTATTTCAAATGACATCATCCAATGGCATTTTATGTTTTATAAAAAATGCCTTGCAACGTCCCCGCTTTATGGCTGCTAGACGAGATCGGACTGAAAACTGAAAAAGAGCTAACCTTGAACGTAAAAACGGTATGCCATACAGGCTTCGATCATAGAACCTATCTCATGAAACTCTGACGTTCTAGCTAATAAAGCCACGCATAGAACCAAAGACGGTTAATTATTTTTTCAATTCATTTTTTAAAGTGAATATTCATAATTTTTAAATTTGGACCTAATTTTTTCCCTTCTAAAAACTTCCGAAGAAAATAATCACTGAGAACGAACAATTATTTTTCCTTCGAAAGGCGTGTCTCCGCAAAGCACGAATTTGGAGGGAAAAAGGCGGTTGGTGTGGAGGGGGGATCCACAAGGGGGGGGGGGGGGGGGCATGTTCCCCTGCTTGAGAAACGTTTAAGAAATATTATGGGAGTTGAGGTTGAAGACTGCATGATTTTTCAGATGCTTATTTCTGTAGCTTTTGTGGATTTCGAAAAGGCATTCGATTCCGTAACTCACAAGGCGGTCCTGCAAGTCTTAACTGAGCAGGGTCTGAGCATTCCCTATATCAGAGTGCTCCATTACATTATGACACCTCAGCCTTTGTCAGTGAGCCAACTACAGATTTCCGTATTGAAAGAGGTGTTAAGCAAGGTGATCCCATCTCTCCGAAGTTATTTTCAGTTGTGTTGGAGGTGGCGATGTCAAAATTAGAGTGGGCAGAAAAGGAAACTATAATCAATGGCAGAAGATTTAATAATTTGATATTCACAGATGACATTGGCTCTTGGCTAAAGACACTGAGGAACACCAAACTTTGGTTTCTGATCTTGCCTCTCAGTGTAAAGCAGTTCGCCTGAGCAGAAATCTTTCAAAAACAAAAGTTATGTTCAATAAATGGGTCACAGCGGAGAATATGAAAATAAATAATATATCTTTAGAAAACATCGATGAGTGCATTTATTTAGGCCAGTTTGTAGACATGGAAGGAGATGTAAGACCAGAAATTTTCCGTCGCATCAAGCTTGGATGGCAAGCATTTTGAAAACATTATATTGCTATTAAATCAAATATGCCCATAAATCTAAAGAAAACAGTTCATGACCCGTAGATTCTTCCAGTGCTGACTTACGGCTGTGAGACCTGGACACACTATGAATTACGAAAGGAAAACTTAGAACAGCCCAAAGAGCTATGGAAAGGTCAGTGCTGGGTTTTACTAGAAAATACACGATAAAAGCAACAGACATATCAGTTACTAAAGTTAAAGACATCTAGGAGAAGACAGTCACCTTGAAGTGGTAATGGGCAGGTCATGTTGCTCGAACGAAAGATGAACAATGAATAAAAACGGTGTTGGAATGGAGTCCAAGAAATCATCGGAGACAAGAGGGATAAAGATATACGCAGGTTTGCTGAAGTTAACTGGCAGAGAATCGCCCAAAATCATTCTACCTGGAGAAGACTATTGAAATTCTACCTGAATGCCTAACTCTAAGAGGCCACATCATTTCATGATTAGCTGCTGCTGCTGATGATGATAATATACATTATATGCGTGTTATTTCAATGAAAATTAGTCTAAAATCAGTCTGAAATACCGTATTGATATTTTTACGAGATATTTTTACATTTAAACGAAACATTTTAAGCATATAGTCTATTCACGATTTCTTCACACTTTTTGATCCAAACCTCTGAAAACTTACCCTATGTATGACATGATTAGTTGTTTCATAAATATTTCATTTATCACAAGCGTTTTGCACCTCTGTAAACATACACGTATTTTGTTTTTGTTACAGTTTAACTATATTTTCTTTATAATTTATAATATTGCACTTATAATAAATATGAAAAAAAAAACAGTGATAAAACATGTGAGTTGGTAGCGCCTAGTAAGAAATGGTTCTCATGCAAAATATTATTAAAATCGAGAGCGCACGAATTCGATGTGGTGTTCTTTGGTGTAATTTTGAAGACTTATTTAAGCTTAGTTCGCACGAGGCGGAGAAACATCCTGGAAGTAGAACTTTAGCAGGACTTCAGGAAAGTGTGAAGTAATCGTGAATGGATTATGGATCGAAATGCTACTTTTATTTTTCATTTTATAGCAAGGTGAGTAGATAGGTGGTACTGGCAAAGAAGAGCACGCGTATAGACTGTTCACGGTAAAATGAGCACTTTTGAAAGCCCTGCTCAAGATCTACTTGCTTGCACGTTGTGTATCCCTCCGTCCTATGTAAAATTAACATTGCCATGGGCCTCATCACTTTATTCATACGTCTTTCAAGTGAACATTAAAAATTGTTAAAATAGTAAATATTTTACAAAATTTGCTCATTTTTGCATTTCTATGCATAAAAAAAAAGCTATAGAAATAATTTAAAATATCACAAATTGTTACCTAACATTTCTGTTCGACCTTAAATACGGAACTACTTTCCCTTCATCGTTACCAACTTTACTCTGGGCATGTCCCATAGCGCGCCCGTTAAAATATATGCAGGCAGGAGCAGCGACTTTTTTCCAAGGTTGAATTCAAAAGTGCTCACTTTATCGTGAACAACTTTTACCAGCAAACGCCCCCCCCCCCCTTATAATTATGTATGTACCTCCTTTTAGTTTCCGTATTCGCGCTTGCTACGAAAGAGGGTCTCGGTAGGCAATAGTGACAGCATCAGCAGCGCGCACCAATGAGCAGCTATTCCCACACATATCATCGCCGCACAGCACCGCAAGAGAAGCCAAGGCTTTGTGGCGTCACGAACAAAGCCCCGAGCCCCGACCCCACCGGAAGGGTTGGGACAATCGCGGGGTTGGTGGTGGAGGATGACGGGGGGGGGGGGGGGGGGGGGGGGGGTAGCAGCGATAGGAAATGGGACCTTGCAGACATGTTTCTCCTCGCTCGCTGGCAAAGTTTCCGCTTTCATCTTCCCGCCGGTTCGTCACACAAGAAATCCCCCTCCCGAGAGGTTTCCACGCAAAAAGAATACGGACGCAGCGGGGCGGCAAAATTTGCTTCGGCCCAGCGGGAAGAATTCGATTTCGCACTGGCGTTTACGTTGAATGTTATTCGGTTACGCACGTGCGATGACGAAGGGAGGGAAGACGGGAGAGCCTTACAACCAGCTGTCTTTCTGAAAGGTTGGGAAAAGCCCACCGAAAGCAAAGCTTTGTAGTTACGCCGCCTGTTTTATTTCGCCATGATGGCACGTATTTTTTAGAGCTGCTTAGTGCAGTGGAACACACACCTGTCTAGCGATCGTTGAAATTGGAAAATGATTCGTAACTTCCTTATAATCTTTCCGTTGGTTGCAACGTCAGGCATAATTGTTTGTACTGCTTACTCCCAGCTGCTTAGAGCGAAACAATTATCAGAAGTATCTGAAATGCCAGCATTTACATTGAAAATGACGCAGTGGAAAAGTCACATAGTAGGCCTATGACTGGTAAAAGCTGTTCACAATAAAGTGAGCACTTTCGAAATCAACTGTAGAAAAGAAGTCACTGTCCCTACCTGCATATATTTTAACGGGCGCACTGAGTGACATGCGCCCAGTAAAGATGATAACGCTGGATGGGAAGTAGTTCCGTAACGTCGAATATAAAGTGTTGGGTAATCATTTATGATCATTTAAATTATTTCTTTCGCTTACTGTTTTTTTATGCATCGAAGTGTAAACATTAGCAGATTTGTAAAATGTTTACTTTTCTAATAACTCCACCGTTTCACTTGATCGACGCATTAATAATGTAATTAGATCTATGATAATGTTAATTTTACGTAAAGCGGAAATACGCAAAGTGCATACAAGTAGATCTTAGGCAGGGCTTTCAAAACTGCTCATTTTATCGTGAATAGTGTTTAATAGGCCAGACAGCGTATGATGGAGTAAACGTTATATAGAACTAAAATACTCTGTATCTGAAGACTGAAAATTCTTAAGTTAACTTTGTAACAAGTTGGACTTTTTAATAAATAAATACAACTTGTAATTTTATTACACAATAGATACATGTATACGACATGCAGTTCTGAACCAACAGAAAACCCGTAGAAAAATAAGCGAAAAGCTAATTAAGGCAAAACTACTACAGCAGCCAATCAAACGGCAAAGGCCGGAGTATGCAGAGGATTACAAAGTTTAGCCTGCAGTGCAACGAACCCGGGAATTGTTGCAGGCGCTTCTGATGACCGTAATCTCGCTTCACGCTCGTTTAGCACACGGAACGCGTATACGCGATGTGGAACATATCATTGCATAACGCCTCCCGAGAAGCCATTACACATGAGGCGTTGAGAAAGTTTCCTGCGAATCATTCCCTGTGCTTTTGCATCGTAACAGGCGTGGGCATTACGGCGCAACATCCCGGCATTACTGTAATGACGACAACATTCCTGCACACCTTTCCCGGAGAACTCCACTCTTACGCCTGTGTCTCGAATGCAGAATATATATATATTTTTTTACCACACGCCGATCCCCCACCCACCCCCTCGAGACTCATTCCATCATAAATTATTTCCTCATATGGATTACGATTAAATACGCACATTTTAAACTCTGGTCGACAGATGTATATATTCTTTATGTAAACAATGCATTTATCACACAAGGAACTTTGATTTTGCATGCACGGCTTTTCTATCTTTGCGTGTGCACTTAGGTTTATCCCACGCAAAGGAAGGCCTTGGTTACTCTTTAGCAGAGTATAAATAAATCGACTAATTCTGCTACCGGTAGAAGAAACATGGGTTTTTGGCTATAAGTACATGCCGTTCACGATTAACACTGCACTTTCGAAGTCAACCTTAGAAAAAGCCAGCCGCTTCTATGTGCATATATTTTAACGGACACGCTGACTGACATGGGTCCCGCATAGTTGATAACGACGGAGAGAAAGTAGTTCCATTTATAACGTTGAATTTAGAAGCGTTAGGTAAAAAATTACGAATACTGAAATTATTTACATTGCTTTCTGGTTTTTTTAATGCACGTAAGTGTAAGAATCAGCAAATTTGTAAAATATTTACTTTCATAATAATTTCATAATTTTACCTAACCGATGCGTGAATAAAATGATCAGGCCCGCGACAATGTTAAATATACATAAGGTGGAAGAATACACGATGTGGATACAAGCAGATCTTAAAAAGGGCTTTCAAAAGTGTTCAGTTTACCGTGAACAGCCTTTCCTTAACCAATTACAGACATGAAAGTACACCACTGGTAGGCCTACATGTTAGATCGTTTAATACTTGAAGGCATCGAAATTAAATTTTTACGAGGAGATTCTAATGTACGACAGTGATAAATTCCAAGACAAAGATGTGACTTAAGCATACCAAAGATAGGTATAGTGGAAAAAATAGTGCCTCGAAATAACACGGCACAATATCCGAACTATATGTTGACAATGCCGTTAAGATCTTATCGTCGAAGGCATTGGGAGCAATTATGTTAAGTATTAATTAATTTTTTAAAATGGTCAAATCAATGGCGTCAATATATTATGAACTCTACTAGCATGTGACAAACATTAGGAATAAATATATTAAGTATAGTTCGTAAATGGGGCCTTAATAGGTTTCTTTCTTGCGCCATCTACTAGAGTAGCAAACAAGGGCGATTTGAAAGGATAAATATTTATTTATGCCAAAATGGGGTGGCAGTACGCGAACAAATGTAACACCCTCTATAGTGGTCAATATGTTTGGTGGCATTGCAGTGAGTTGAGTGAAGGAGTAGAGTGGAGTGTTTGTTAACATCGGGGTCTGGAGAGCCTGTGAGGGTGTAACGAAGTGAATATGGAGCAGCACCGGAATTTACGGGCGGAGGAAACGGGAGATCCCCGAGAAAACCCGCCAGCCAACGGCATCGCCCGGCACGACTCCTACAGGCGAAAATGCGGAGTAACACGACAGGGGATTGAACCCGAATCGCCTTGGTGAGAGGCGAGCAGGCTAATTACTCAGCCACCGCGGCCCCGTGATGTAATACAGTACTGAAAATTTTTTCGCAGTATCAATAACTTTTCACCGAGATACCCGGCTTCCTGAGACACGGAGAGTTTGTAAATAATTTAAAAAAACCGCCCTTTGTTACAGAAATTTGACGAAATTTTGCTGTGAGTCTCACCAGAACAATATCTACGGAATGTTCAGTTGTGTTTGTGCCAGTTTCTCGATTTTCCACTAAACAGTATTACTTAGAAAGTGAAAATAGCTAGAACTAGGTGCTCTCGAGGTAATTTTTATATTAAACTCCGAAAGAGAAAATGTAAAGCCATTTCTATTATTACACAGTAAAATAACGAGGGTTGCCATTTAAAGTTCCACGGCTGCTTACTGCATGTCAGTTCACTCCAATTTAGTGCCTTGCGCATAGAGACGAGGCATTTCAGGAGCGTGCTATTGTCGCCCTTAGCGGTCGCCAACTTCAGGTGCATCAAGCGTGTCGAATACCTTCAAGAAGACGCGGGGGCTCTCGACGGGATTGGACGTAACCTTTGACACCAGACCAGTGGAGGTTCCGGTCCGGGATCAGTTCGAGCGCGTGTCCTCGACAAGGCCGGATGGCCGACAAACAGCCGCCACGCCTCGCCGGCTGTCGGAACAGCATAATCTACAATTGGCAACGCCCCTCCCTCCCCCCCCCCCCAACCCAACAACCGGCGACATGCTCACTGGAGTGGAGGCTGGCCACAGTGTCGTTCCCGCACGCCCTCTACATGGACCCGCACCATCACGACCTCCTTCCCCACTGTTGGGCACTTCCGTATTTCACGACATAAATGTGCAGTCAATTCGTTGAAATTATTACCAAAACGTACCGTTAATATACTGAAATTATTACGCAAATATACATTAAATTTACGGAAACGCAATCCGTAATGAAGAAAAACGGAGCTGAGCTGAGTTTTCGTAAATACAAAACACGTAACGATTCCGTATTTTATATAGCTTAGGGTATGGAAAACGAACCCTGCCGAGTCTACGCCAAGCTTTATTCGCCACTGTAACCAGAAAATTATCGTTTGCCTGGCAGTTACCATATCCACGCCACTAAGAACTATCCCTCAAAACGTAAAAAATTCATCAGGCTCCTGTAAAAGTTGGCAACACTTCAAAAACCCTGAAATTGCCCTACATTAGAAAAAGTACCATGTCATATTTCCAGATTCCTATTTCACTATAAAGTCGTGGGTGGGTGTTAAAGAGTTACGGACTCCAAAGCTTATGATCCGTGTTAAAATCTAGTTCCATGATACTTCCTTGAATTTCATTTTCTTTTTGTAGTATCTATTTTAAACCGTAAGTATGGGAAACTTGAATAGCAAATTTTGAAACGCAGTTGCAGTCGTGAAGTTCAAAACACTGTTACAATTTCCCAATGTCAGTGGGCTTAGCCATATTCTTTGCGGAATAGAAGTCTTAATTAAATATATTATTTAATAATAATATCCTAATTTATTTACAAACACCATTATTTACAACTTTATATTTACAAAATACTCCATCTTCTCATAGAAAACAATGCTATAAAATAACCAAAATCAGTCCCAATAAACAATGTATAAAATACTATTGAATTATTTTAATTAATTATATGTCCATATTCGACAGTTCCAATAGTTTCAATAAAGTCCGTGTCACGTGTCCATACAATCCCACATTAATTCAGTCCAGACTCCATCTGTCCGGAATGTTCCAGAGCGCCTCCATGCTGTTATAGGCAACGATGCCAAGATCTGAACGGCTGAGCGAGTCACTCAATCCAAGGCAGAATGGGGGGAATCGGGAACGCGGCCAGAGTATAAAAGTGCAGGCCAAGCAAGGCCAGGGGTCGCCATTGCTGTCCGTTACCCACGAGTTCTGGCTGCAGAGACGTCGCCCAGGGGAGACGACAGGCGCCGACTTCCATTGGCCTTCCCAGCGACGCGGGCCTGACCGACCCGAGACTGGGTATATTTAACAGTGCCAGCTGGATGATGTACGCACCGCCTTGTTTCTCTCTCAGTCTGCGAGCGCCTGGCACCGGCGCGGCGTGGAGACGTGTAACTAGACGAGTGCTGCAACTGGCTGTCACGTTACAGACCACACGTCACAGTCTGCGACTGCGATGTGCACCACGGCGCCTCCCAGACACAGCAAACTTCTAGTAATATAACCAGAGAACCTCTTTCACCGCACACTGGACGTGGATGCCACCCAACCAAGACTAACTATAACTACTACGTCTACCTGGCTCAGGATGGGTCCAACCTCCTGGAGAAACACCATGCGAACTAGCACGGGCATGAAAGGTAGAAGGGTGACAAAAATACAATATAGCGACTAGTGCCAGCTCTTAGTGGTGAGTCAAGGTGATTAACTTTGGATAATCAAGGAGTAGTAGAGCTTCCCCGTAACAGTCTTGTAGAGCATAATACCATCCTTATGACGAAAGAGTTATTTATTTATTCGAAGCTAAATTCAGTCCAAGGCTGGTTTAAAATTGATACTTTCTACAAATTAGTATATTCTATAGTCAATTCCCCATTGGAAGCTACTTTCTCGGAGCCCTGCTAAATATCTACTTGCAGGCTCGTTACGTATCCTTCCGCCAAATGTAAACAAACAATGCCATGTGACTGCCATGCAGTATCTGTCAAAATCAATGTTTACATTCCATCGTGTGTGTACATATGTTCGTATACTTCCGCTATACCTAAAAATAAACAATGAAATGAGACTTCTACTTTTATACGTGTCAAATGTGTTGTTTACTGTTTACAGCTTTTCAAAGAATTCTGTAATATTCCAAAAACCCATTCCGTATAAATATCCATAGTTTAGACCTCTAACATTATTTAGATCAGCTTTATGACGTTTTAAAAATGCCTGAATTGACGACAGTTCTTACGGTTATTTTACATTAACATATTTGTTTTCCACAACATAGCTCAATACATGTAATGCACGTTAGTATTTTGCCGCGACTGTGTTTAACACTGTTACAACTGCGAGTTAAAGGGTTGTACTAATTATCCTTTTGTTATTTATGTGTGTTGGGTCATTTCTTTAAAAGGACGGCCTCAGTTGGAATAAATATTAAAACGAAGGAACAACCAAACGAAAAAGGCACATTGAATTGAAACATGCAACTCGTGTTTCTCATTTTTGTCATACAAACTTTAAAAGATAGCGGTGAACATGCACACAAATAAGCCTACGATAACTTTTATCCCGCTCATATTTCTATGTATTGCTACTTATTAGGCTTATTGAAATTTATCGGGCTGAACTTAGTATTTTTCTTCTGCGATTGTGGCAAATTACGTTACACGACTGTGTTTCAAACCCCTTAGGGCAAAGGTACAACGTTGCGATAAATATACAGGTGTGGATGTAAATAATTAACTTCGTCATAAAAAACAGTTCACAGTTAAAACGTATAAATACTGCTAATCAAATATCTGAAATCACGCACATACAGGGCCAGCATATCGACTACGATGCACAAAGGCACGCCATTTCACAGACTCAATAATTAACGAAACACACGTCACAGTATATTTATTACTGCCGTGGAAACACAGATTTATCACAAAATCGTAACTTGCCTAGGTAGGTTTAAAAAACACGTCTACAAACGTGATGTCGTAATTTGAAGTGTTTTTCGGAGTAAGAATAATTTACGCATCGTTTGGCAAAAAGCAACACGCCATGTCATGGCTCGCCACGTCTGCCAACTTCACTTGGTAACTGCCCCGCCATCATATATAAATATATTAAATTAAGTATTCAAACATCAAAATCTCTTTTCAGTTGTAAATTACACATTCAAAAATCATTATTTTGCTGTAATAAGTATTAAATATGCTACAATTGAAAAGATTTATAATTTCGCTGCTTACTAGCGAAGTGAAATTTCCCGAGTTTGAAAGAGACGAAGAAAGAGAGAGAAAGCGACAAGTCTCGCCCAGCAGACAGTTTTTCAGATGCTTTCTCGCTCGATTAAACAACACCCTACCACGACATTTTCCGCTGTTATTTTAAACTGTAAAAATTATATATGTTGTCATCGGGGCTACCTAAATATTTAAATATTTCAATAGGCACCAGTTAATTTACAAACAGTATTCTAAAAAACTAGGTTAAAAAATATTTTTACTATGAACTATTTCTCACCGCTTGTTGCCCGCACGTCGCTGCTCTCGCTGCTGTTAATTCATATTTAAAAAGAAATAAATATTACAAGTTATAGAAGATATTAAGGTAAAGTTTCATTTATTCAATAATACAGTGCTTTAAAGTTAACCACAGTGTTATATATTTGTGGAATGCAGGTTATTGAAAAAAAAAACCATTTGACATGTTATGCCTAGAGTGTTTTTTCAAAGGTTGATTTTTATAAGTCGCATCCAATCGGGAATGGACTATACAAATGTTATACAATATTTTTTATAATATAAATACTACACGTTAAACATAGGGCGGAAGCCTGTACTTTGACATAAATTTAAACCTTAACTATTTAATTTTAATTTTAACTTAACTTCAATTCTCATCCTAGTCTATGTTGATAAAAATAAAACTTACGTACGAGAGCTCTACTTAAACTGACTCTGAAACAGAAAGGACTTAGATTTCATCCTGAAGGAGTTCAGCGAGGTGGTTAAATAGTTGTATTCGTTGAGATACGCACAAGACTTTGCGCAATTGCCACACTTCAGCCAGACGGCTACCACAAAAACTGCCAACTCTCCTGCTGCTCGGGTATTTATAGTGCTGTCAGCGCTACCCAAAACTGCTTTACATGCCGGGTTGTACCGAGGACGGGATTACCAGAAGTTTCATTCAGCAGCCCGCTGGCGCCGCCGCCAACTTCTCCAGAAGGGTGATTGCTGAAGAGGGATGGTGGAGGTAACGCCAGTCCAGGCAGCTGTCAATCACCCCGCCCGCACCCGCGAGGCGGTGTAAGGGTGGTGGTGGTGGTGGCGAATCACCGCATCCCCACCACCGCTGGACAGCAACACACACTCCGGGCCCGACCGGCAGACCGCGCGTAACAATACATTGAAACGCTTTTCGTCTTAATTCTACACAACAAATACACCGGTCGCAGTAACCCATTCAGACCCAGTGTACACAACTGTGTACATTACACACGTGTAAAGTCTGTTCACGATAAAGTGAACACTTTTGAAATCAACCTTAAAAAAAGTCACCGCCCCTACCAGCATATATTTTAACCGGTGAACTGAGAGACATGCGCCCAGTAAAGTTGGTAACGATGAATGGAAAATAGTCCCATATCTTGATGTCTAATAAAAACTGCTAGGTAACCATTTGTAATAACATAAATTATTTCTTTCACTTTTTTTAATGTATCGAAGTGTAAAAATGAGCAGATTTGCAAAATAATTTTCTTTTGTAATAATTTCAAAGTTCCACTTGACCGACGCATGAATAAAGTGACGAGGCCCACAACGTGCATACAAGTAGATCTTAAGCAGGGCTTTCAAAAGTGCTTATTTTACCGTGAACTATCTATAGCTAATTTTTGGTCTGTACTGCACACTGCGAAGCTCAATGGCCATTTATCTTACATGTAGTTAAATTATTCGCAAACTGTCTTGCTGGTCTAGGTCATAATTGTTTCTTATAAGTGTAGCCGAACATAAAACCTATAGCACGTTGGCTGTGACAACGGAACAAGTATTATGTTGTATAAGTACAGCATTCATAATTTTTTTTGTGTTTGCAACACCTGAAACCGTATATTAGAGTGGGTAAAAAAAAAATCACACGTGCTGTTACTCGCCAGCAAATTCAAAACTAACAGTATTTTAAGAAACATGTCGTAGTAAATTCGTATCTTACTCTCCCAAACTCCCGCCACCTATAAGGACAAAAAAAAAAAACACAAAATTAACTTATATAGACTATAACAATACCCCATCTGAATTATTAATGTGACTTTTCCAAAATTGTTGTGAAACTAGCCATCTGAGTCACAAACCCGCATGCCGTGTTGTTAATTAAAATTATCATCGCATCTTTAAGGGGAATGGTGCATGAAAGCTGAATATTTACCCGATTTTCGATAGTGTTGTTTTCCAAAGGGTTTATCGAAAATTTTTGCTCGACAAGAAGTAAATAATAATTTTCAACACCATTTTACGTTGTTAGATTTTCACTACCTTCATTATTCTCGGAGCAATGATGGAAGAAAAGAAAGGAAATTTTTTTTTTTATCTTCAATCAGAGCTCCGAGAATAACGAACGCAGAGAATTTTTAACCATGCAGTAAAGTGCTCAAAATTGTTATTTACGTCTTGTCGAACGAACTATTTCAAAAAAATCCTGTGTAAAACAAATTGTGACAAAAATTATATAAATATACTTTTTTCGTGCACCATTCACCTTAAGTTTTACCTATGCATTTTTGTTTAGTGTACCTAACAGGGACGTTGATAGGTTTACGTATGAATCAACCAAAAACTATCGACTGTCATTAAAACGCCGCTCGGACAACACCATTTCTGTGATTTCTCCAACAGCATCTGTGCGAATTACTTAGCGATAAAAAATAAAGTTGGCACAGGAAAGTGTTGTTAAGAGCCGGGCGCGGTGAGGCTGCAGTTCACAACTGCGAAGAAGATGGAGATCCCAGAAGGACACAATTGTGAGATGCAGAGAGCAATTATATTCATGTAACAAGGAAGCCTGCAATTATATGCGTGAGAAAGAGAGCGGGACCGACAAACACCAACTGGGCTGTTCCCAAGACGGAAAAGAAACCAGCACGTACGCTATTTATGGAGGTCAATGACTACTATTGTTTGCAGGTCAGCTCTCGAGACTCAGTGCAGAAAAGCAACGTAATTACGTGTATTTTCGTGCTCTTTTTTTTTATGGGAAAAAAGGGGGGGGGGGGGGGACACCAAACTAAAGCAGTTCGAACATATAAAACCTGTACGTTCAAGAAGAATGTCAAGACGAAATTCTGTAACTTGGTTTTGTCCGTACGTCAACTCCTAGGCTACATACTGTCGACCATCTTCCCATTATTATATTCCATAAATGCGCCATACAATCACGTAAATGTTTCGATTAAGCAACAATCCCACACATTCTAAAGGCTCTCCATAGTGTGTAAAACTACCCTTCCCCGCCCCAATACTTCTTTGCGTTGGCTGCGTTTATTTCGTTTCTGCACACAACAGTGGTATTTTGGCTTCTCCAAACTAGTAATGTGACACTAATTTATTAATGCGGAGAATAAATACTCATTCGCTATATTTAGTATAGGTTTCGCCTTCTCCCTCCCCCCTCCAAAATATCCTTTATGAAATGAACAGCTGATTGAAAGAGAAAGGCCTTCGTAGTAAATGTCATAGGTACGTTACTGAACATAATACCTCAGTAGCCGGCTTCACTTAACTTATATCCCTCACTGATATCACATTTGACTATAGCAGTTTGCATCCGTTTAATAAATAATTTTAAAATGATGTAATCTGAAATACAAACTTTTACATTCTCTTTTTTTTCTTTGACAGCAGAATTTATTTCTTCTTTACGTGTGAAGATAAACTGCATTGAAGAAATAAAATCTGATATGTAAACATAACATAGTGCACCTTGTTAGGCTATAATTGTGGTTATTGAACTCAGTACCTTTGATTAACGTAGTGTACTTTTGGACTAAGAAAATATTTTCGTTAGGGCGCCTAAACATATGCATTACGCGAAATTGGTTATACATACATCTGCTAGTATAACTGCGAGTAGTGTGGTTACGTTTCAAATTTGGCAATTTTACTTTGTAAATAACTTTACTCTAAACAAGTGTAAAATGGCTACCTGGGGTGCATGGGGAAAAAAAACATTCATATTTTTATTATTAAACTCGTACATGCTGTGATGAATTTCCGAGATCTTTCTTACCGTGTGGTTAATTCAGATACACAGTGTTGGAAAACTCGAAGCCCAAACTCCAAACATAGTTTCTTTAGGCCAATAGTCGCACACAACAGCCCTGTATACTTATATCCGGGAACGTAATTTTATATCAAATAATTATGTTCAAAGTTTCGGCGTACAATACCAGGATAACAAGACGGTGCGATCATGTGTGTAGGATAAGTTTGATAGGAACTAGGCGCGCGACACTGCTTATGCAATTATTTAAGTGCTATGTTCCTACGACCTACGCAACTTGTCATACATGCAGGCTCATTATTTGTATGGTTTTCACAGTTATCTGTTTTAAAAATGCGCTTCCTGATGTGTGTGTATAGGGCTTTTGTGTTACTATTGGTCCAAAGAAACTACGTATGGATTTTGGGAACTCAGTTTCCGAACAACCTGTATTACTGTTATTCAAAACAGTTGTTATTGGCCTGTCGCGGTTGAAAAATGCCATGTCAAAAATTATCTATATGAATAAATCCTCCCATTACATTACACATGACAGTTCATGTATAGTGAAAATAACTAGACTTTTAGAATCTTCTACCATCGTTTATCAAAATTCACCTTTTTCCTGAATTTATATCTTACTGAAAACAACGGAGTAATTCAGCCATCCAACATACCTAAGGGTCTACCAAGGGCCAAGAATTTAGGTCAAACTGCCCAGCTTCTGCCCTGGCGACGACTCGAATTCACACCACCTCACCGCAGTCCGAGCATTTTAGTGCGCTCGACCATCGATTGGGACCTCTGTACAAACCAAGATGAAGACATCTCCTTTAAAAGGATTCCCAATTCAAGTAACGATGCAAGAGCCAGAACTGTCTATACATACACGTGTAAGATGCAATTTATGCAGTTGATCAATGAGCGTGTAAATGATAGTTGGGCGTTTCTTAATTAGTGTTTTATGACAATGCGAGATGTCCTTTTGTTTGGTCCGTATAAGCGTATTCCTGAGAGACGTAAAACCCAAAAACGTAATTAAGCCACTTGTTTAAAATCAATTCTCATAGCATGATTTTAATCATAACTTACGCCTGCATAAGATGAATTAAATATATCAAAAATGAAGCTGTAGTGTGAAATCCCGAGAAAAATAAACTGTAGTAAAAAGTAGCACTGAATTACGATAGTCGTTACTTTGGCTTAGGTCAGCTGCAGGCACTTTTGTGTTTTTCATCTGAACAGCCAAATATTGAAAATAAAAATCGAAGCTGAAAACAACCTGGAAATATAAAGAATGTGAAAAATGCGTTTGGGACTGAAAATTACCGAAAGCTGGTTCGCATAACTGCGTTGCGTGGCATTCAGAATGAGAGAAATGAATCAAATAAAAAACATCCCTAATTATGAGTCCTAAACTTTAGATTTAACACGGCATCCCCAATACATTACGTCGTCGCTTTAGTCCGTAACACAGTCGATAACGTATTTGTGATGAGGACTAAGCCCACGACGTACGCCCACATAAAGCCCAATTCACACATTCAATGATTGTTAGAGACCTGAAAAATTCGCGAATTCACTTACCTACAAGCTATACTCTGCAGTCTTATGTGCATAATATGCCGATGTCAACTGCACATTGGTTGTCTGCTGCCACAGTGGAAGGCGATGATTGAGTCAGGGTTCTCTAGGAGGTGTCAAACACCGTGTGGACCAATGGCTAAAGTTATTATGAACAAAGGTGTTTTGAGTTCTAGCTTATCCCAAATTGAATCCGCGAATTCTTCAGGTCTCTAATGATTGTATACTTCACTTACACTTGTACAAATTGTACCACGACCGTTTGGAAGCATCTGCCGTGGTGAAGATAATTCTGTAAAACTTGAACAGATGCAACACGTCCCGTTTTTCAGGCGCAGTTACTGTATGCCCGTAGCAGTACAACATGTCTGCAGAGTTTCCACCAGTGCTTCTAAAATAAAGATCTGTTTATGTCGCCATTAGTTTTGATAAAAACACACATACATGTCAGCCACAAAACTAAGAGCGGTAATAATGCCATGGGATGTAGTTACTTTTCCAGTATTTTAACGTTTTTCATTTCTAAAGAAGTAGCGTGTATGATTATCCATCTAAGATGTTCATCCCAAATATTTACCTAACCGTTGAAGGTATCGAAATGATGATTTTGAATTCGCAAATGGCACTATGGTGCTCATAAGACACCGGTTATATCTGTTCCGAGATGTGATTAAGTACTGACATACCGATATCAATTTTGGTGTTGTTCGCGAGTGTTCCTACGCGTACCTCGCTGCACACATTGGGAGGAAAGAACGAAGGTATAAACGTGCTCCGTACACTGCAAAACATGATGTACTGCAATGTTGCATAGGTGTGGACTGTGGAATAGACAATATTGCTCGGTGAATTAGTTGTCATCAAGCTATGAAAATAAAATTAAACACATGTTTTATTAGTCTAACATGAACAACAACAACACCAGCAAACAACATTTCGCATGTGTAGTGTCTAGTACAAATATGATGTAGACTTATATTAAGTCTCGACACTTTGTACGTACACATAGCAAACGCACAAGCTTCAAATACCAGGCTGCGTGCAGTAAATCACAGAGCAGGCCTGCGCTACGCTTGCATGTGCGACTCGCATCTTATATGTATTGTCTACATTTTCCTGCGCTACGCTGTGCTACGTCGAACTACGCAACTATAATCTATTCACGGTTACTTCAAACTTTTCTGATGTCCTGCTAAAGTTCTACTTCCAGGATATTCCTCAGCATTGTGCAAAGTAAGCTTAACTAATTCTAGAAAAATACACCAAAAGGACAACGCACCGAATTCGTGCGCACTCAGTTGTAATGATATTTTGCTTGAGAACTTTTTTACTAGGCGCCACCAACACACACGTTTTCTCGCTGTTTTTATTAATATTAATTATAAACTAAAATATTAATAATTTATAAATCAATTACAACTAAAACTTCAATTTAACGAAAAAAAAGATACTTACATGTTGACACAGGTATACAACGCTTGTGATACATGTCATATTTAAGAAACATCTAAACATGTTATATAGGCCTACATGGGGTGATTTTTCAAAGGTTTCATTCAAAAAGTGTGAAGAAACCGCGAACAGACGACAGGTCCCAATGTGCTACCAGTATAACGCCGGAGGTACATAGCTTCGACAAAAATGGCATGTTACCACAAGAACTGCAACCACAACACGGCAGTTATATTTTCAACGTGACTGCATGAGTTTGCAGTATGGCACTTTACTCACAAGAACCCAAGATCTGAACTTTTTCGGAATCATTTCAAGGGCGCCGACTACGCTAGTTTGAAAGACAGTGGGTAGACGGAAAATTACAAAGATTGCAGATGATATATATAAAGCATGCGAAGGTAGGTAAAATTTTTTAGTTAAATCCAGTCAGTTCCAAATGTTTTCCCCTTTTAAGCTACATATTTGCAACTGTAGGGAGAGCTAGTCAAACAATTTCAATTTGCAAGGTTGTACGCTCTGTTTGTCGTGCCGCACGACACGAACGAAAATATAAATAATTTCTAATCCTAAACTGTTGTTTGTTAAGACAAAATTTGTCGAGCTTACGTCAGATCTATCTTCTACTATACTGACTGCTCAGTTTTATCTCTCGTGACGTGGCTGCCGGGGTTATGAAACTCCAACATTGCGGTCGCGAATGCGGGGAATACCTAGTGGGCAAGCAGCATGACGCCTTGGGCAGATGCTGCTGCAAGTTGGCTTCGCGCACGAATGCGACGAAATTAATCGCCTGCGAGAAACCCGGGGGGCCCATGCTGGAGTTCTCATTCGTATACGAACTGCCCACCGCACTGAGTGAACTGCAGTGTTGGCATGATTGAACACCAACTTGGTCTTCGTATATGAATCTTGTCCGTGTGGTCGAGAGCGAACGAACTCCGTAGTTTAACTAACAAATATTGCAGACCCAGCGCTTTGGTAGATAGCACTTATAGAATATATGTACGTATTAGTGAACAATTAAAACACTTCCACCATGAGTAAATAAAAACGTACCACATATATCATTAAATTGTAATTTCACAAACAGTTTCGTATCTCAAACGTAACGCGTAGTTCGTATATACTTACAAAATACGTTTATTAATAATGTCGTTAGTTACGTTTTCGGCTTCGGTGTAGGTATAAACTAATATCACGTTGATATATCGTTCATTAAAAACACTGTCATTATCTGTAATGTAGTTGGAACTATAAACCATAGCTATCGTCTAGACCATTTTTAACTTGTGCTCTGTTTAACAACAAAAATGTTAACGCCTATATCATAACAACATAACACACTTTTCTGATTGGCTAGTCACAGTGAAAATTAAGTCAGACGGAAGAAACACAGACCGCCGAAATGAATTAGAATGCTAAATTCGTCTACGAACGACAGGCAGTGGAGCATATCATTTCTACTGCACGTATGTTCGTATACGAAAATGACCACTCGAAAATTCCTGGTATACGAAAGCTCGAGTGGTTTTTCGAGCATAGGTCCCCTGGACTCGTCACTAAATGCAACTGTCTTAGTAGTCCACCCATGGCTACTTGCAACGAGTCTGAAGCCCTGCTAAAGGTTTACTTTCATTCTGCTCTCCTCCGTCTCACGAAAACAAAGTTTAACTAAGCCTAGAAAATTACACCAACAGGATAACGCACCGTATCTGTGCGCACTCCACTTAATCATTTCCATGATAACTATTTCTTACTAGATTTTATAAACACATCTATTTTCTCCCTGTTTTATTCACTTTAATTATAGATGATAACTCTATAGAATATAATTAAAAGTCCAATATAACCAAAAATAACATACTTTCATGTCAACAGAAGTAGTAAACGCTTGTGATACGTGGCAAATTTAGATCCTCTTTAGGGCCTTTGGCAGTCGTGTTTGCCAAGGCGTCAAGCTAATGTGACAATAATGGTTGGCGCCCAACTTCCAGCATGTATTTATATGGGACACGAGTCCATGTTGCAGCAGCTCAGAATTTACTACGTGGCTGACAAATAACGCAGTTTCATATCTCATGTACGTGCACATGCACAGTCTTACAAAAGTGGACAGTTTCGGCCATTAATTTTGGTTTAAAATGATACATTAATAGGCTACCCTGGCAATGGAAGTGTTTTTGTCATGAAAGAAACTGGTTAAAAGTTACATTATCCCAAGGGGAGAAGAAGCTGAAAAGTCGACAGTTAGGACCTTCACCAGCAGCGCGAATCCCTGTATGTGAGTCTTACATACTGACCGCGACACATAACACGTTCGATTCGTGTAATACAATATAAATCAACACAGGTAATTTCTATGCCTCACAACTACCACACAGTCGAAAGAATTCAGAGAGTAATCCTCGCCGCATCTCTTCTGAGTAGAAAGCTATTCAGAGACGCTTACTGTCGGCACTTGAAACCGCCTGTAATTACCGACATGTTCTGTAGTATCTTCGTGATGAATGACGACAAAATAAACAACCGCTACACATTTGTAATTCTCGAAGCGAAGTTCTTAAAGAGTCATTGTCTCTTTACAAGTAGAACTTTGTGGTTGTGGCACGAGAGCTGAGAATTGTTACGACTGAAGTACATAATTGTTAAGATTGTTTGCGCCCACAAGAATATTTCCCAGGTAGAGGACAAAAGGATCTCGTAAATTACAGCCGAAGAAACTTCTGAATGTAAAAATGCTTCCTACAATGCTACTCGAATAGTTCCTGTGGCATTGTATATACAGTTAAACTTAAAAATTACGGAAACTGTAACACAGTCTTTTCAACAAAGATACAGTAAAAAAAAAAAAGTAATTTGTTGCGAGCTCGGGCTCTGTAGTAATGAATAAGGAAGAAAAACAATAACATGAAGACAATAGTTCATAGCTCTAAAACAAATGTACCAAGTTAGCGGATTCCTGGCAAGTTTTAACGGTACTTAAACCAGCCTACATGGTTCCATCCAGACGCTAAGAATTATGTCAACCCTTTTAAAACGAATAGTGACTGACAAATCTACAGCAACGTTGGCGGCCACTATGCATAATGAACTGGCAACATATATTTATGGGGACTTTACAGTGTCACTAAACGAATGGAAACCACGTAGCATTCTTGATTCTCATAGCTTGATTTGGAAGGCCATACAATGGGCACAAAGAAAATAATAAGTGTGTCAAAATCATTCAGGCATTCGAACCAGTTAAGCGTATAGCAATATTATTTCGCGTACTTATTTAAAGTGAAACCTTTACAATAAATTGATTGGAGCGTAACTGTTGCTAAGCAGAACACGTGTAAAATTCAATACTATTGCAAACCTGCGATGATAGTTTCTACGCACCGAGTAGGATACAATTTCAAACTGATATCAACACATATTTACCATTACGCCAATTTTAAACCTAATACGATTCGCTGGTAATATCATAGTGGCTACATCCACGTTAGTATTTATGTTGAAAATTTACTCATTTAACTGTGAAAATATTTTTAAACTCTTATTTTCGAAGCCACTAACAAGCTATTTATGACAAATTCAACGTTAGTAATGTAGACAAAACTATTAACACTACATCCGGATCGCAATATCCTACACCTTGCAAAATCTTTCCGTACCCGGAATATCGGCAAAATTGTAACGTGCGATACAATATCAATTTTCTGTACCATACTGCTCGGGCGAAACTACAAAAAATATTTTGTGCGCGATACATAGAAAAACTGCGCAGCCCTTAAAAAAAACATTATCCATGATTTTCAACTTAATTTCCTTCTTGACCTATTACAAGTGGTAAAACGAATGTGCTGAAATGGAATTGTAAATATAATGCATAACACTGAAGAGTTAATCTGGCATACGGAATACATCACGGTTTTTATCGTACTGCAACGTGTGTCGCTATGTCTTAAGCTGCATACATGACTGATGATCTCAGTACGTGACAGTGCAATAATACGGAGGAGCACTGCTTTTTTTTTTATCATTCACCGAGCGAGATGATGCTTTGGACTCGAATTCCGGAGGATCTTGGTCCCAGTCTCGGTCCGGCAACCCTGAGTTAGGTTTTCAATGGTTTCCCCCAAATAACTTTAAGCGAATGCTGGGATGGTTTCTTACTACAGGACGTGGCCGATCAATTGCCTATTCCTGCTTCTCTGAACAACTTTTCTCCTTCTCTAATAACCGTGATGTCGACAAGACGTTAAGTAATACCTATTTACCAGTGGCTGATCCAGTGAGCCAAGAGGAGGGGGGAGGGGTAAGGAGGTTGGCGTGTTTATCGCAGGGAACATGACACTTCCCCCTTCCTATGACTCATATTGGCACGTAACTGTCCCGTGAATGCTTTAAAGCCAAAATGAAATACCAAAATTGTTTTTAAATACAAATCTTATTTTATTAACTTAATATAGTTTCCTAAAATTATGATGCAACGAATCAGAAATCTAGATCAGCACAGTGGGAAAATGACCTATCCAAACCCCGACATTTACCGATCATTCGTCCACTTTTGAGAGCCCGAATAGTCTGTTTAAAAATATGGCAGACAACATCACGGGGGGGGGGGGGGGAATCTCGTGTACGCACCGCAATTTGCAGTGTGAGCGATACCACTTTGTCCACAGAGATCTGGTTACAAGACTGTCTCGTTTCTCAAGTACTTGGTTACGCGCGGAACTGTGCAAGGCGAGAGTGGGCGTAATACACGGGGCTGTATGTCGGCTGCGCTCGCCGCGGTGGCGCAAGACGGCGTGGTCGCCGTCCCCGTTGTGCCAGACTTGTCGAACAACGAGGCGGGGAGAAGTGTGTGCCGCCCCGTGAATGTCGGCGGGTCAGGCAAGCCTCAGTGGGTCACCACCCGCACACATGACCGGCTATCTGCTGTCTGTCGGTGGTGCAGTAGTGGTTAGTTGTGGTGGGAGCGGCCCCACCACACAGCTTGGGTGTTCCCAATGCACATAGGCTAAAACTTAAAAAGGAAACATCAGAAGGTGACTGGTGAGTTGGGAGGCCTTGCCTCCCACTCGGAATAAAATACCTAAAAGATATACTGAAGACCAAAGCAGCGAAAAAAGGACATGAGAAATCGGAATAGCAATGACCAAGGCAAGCGAATAGGAAACGAATCGGGACGCTGAAGACTTACGCAATGTATAAAGAAGAAAAGTAATGGTATGACAAAGTTCCAGACTAAAGGACCGGACTCCGGAGGGAGGGTGATCGAAAAGGAGTTCACAGGCCCCCCTCTCCGTGACAGTTCCAAAACTGATGGCTGGAATTGAAATATATATAATCTAAGTAGTAGTAGTAGTTTAATGCCGCAATATAATCATCAATAGAATAGAATGTCAAGAAATTGACCCCAAGCTGCTAGGAGAATCAGGGTGGAATGCAGGAAAACCGCACCACGCTCACCTTCCAGGCTACTTGGTGTAGACAGTTGTAATATTATATAAAATTGTAATCCATAAAGGTGTAATGAGAAAATAAAATATCAAAATAAAAAAGGGAAAAACGGAACATCCCATACCCCTGTAATACCCAGAAAGGGCACAGGTACGGGGGTGATAAGAAAATTGCGTGTCCCGCCTTGGCTGGCTACGGGGGGAAAAAGTAGTGGTTAGACTACTCGCCTCCCACTTAGGCGAATCGCGTTCGATTACCGGCCGTGTCGCTCCCGGATTTCCGCAAAGTGGGAATCGTGCCAGACGATGCCGCTGATCGTTTTCTCGGGAATCTCCCGTTTCTTCCGCCCATTCATTCCGGCGCTGCTCCATACTCACCTCGTTTATCCTCATAGGTTCTGAAGACCTCGATGTTTAGTGCCGCCCAAATCCCTTCACTCACTCATTCATTCATTGCCTGTTTGTATCCTTCCGACATAGCAAGCACGAAGGTAAACATTCGCTCGCGATGTTGCCGCAGCATAGCGCGTGGCCGCGAAACAAAAACAGGATCCCCATGCAAAAGGAGCTGCTTCCGCGCGCCCCTCCCATAGCTATCTTATCCGTCGTGGTTCGTGGTTTCCTCGCAGGAGTGCGTTTGCGCTCGCTCACGATATTCCTGTGATCCGTCGCCCGCGAACGAGGTTGCCTCCTCGACTCGGAAATGCTCTCGGGGCGAGCTGCGGCGCGCGACAGATTTGATTTGCAGCGGCAAGGAGGGGAGAGAATGCGAACATCATACCCACTTACACGTGGCCCAGGAGTGCCCCCGACGACTCTCGGCTCGCATTCGCCTCACTTCGTACGTCAGCGTCTACCTCATCCCGGCTAACTACAGGCTGGGAAGGTTTTATTCATTTATTTATTTATTACAGTCACTGTCGACCCTTTATATGTCAATATATAACTTGGGCATAGAGTATGTCACACAACTGTAGGCTGTTCACGGTTAAGTGAGCACTTTTGAGGCCCTAGTTACTTTTTCCTTTCAGCCATATCTAATCCTTTAACCACCTTTTTATATAAATATTGCCATGTAAGTAATAAACACAGTGTGCATATTCCACCGCACTCGGAATTTAACGTCTACGGCTAAAATAAAATATATTTATTAACTATTATTCCAAATGAGGGGGATTTCAAAGTGCTGCCCATTTTACTGTCGATAGTCTATACCAACATATTACTATTATAATGCAAATTTTAAAAATAAGACTTCTTCAAAATATTTAATAAAATATAAATATAACAAAATATTACTAGCAATAATAAAAAATTATAATAGACCTAGTACAATAAAAAACACGCAATAAATGCAATACACTACAAATTATCGTATGGAATTGCGAGCACCCGGAACAGCAAGGAAAATAAAAAATGTAAGAAAAAAACCTCGTCCATATCGATGTAGAAAGTTTTGCAACAAAAAATTCTCGTCACTAGGTAAGCGCTAGTATCGGCAACGTACCAGATTGTTCTATGTTATATGTTAGAAAACAGGATAACTGCAACAATCGTAATTAAAATATGTCTCGTTTATTATTCACGTAGCTCAAAATTTTAATTATAAGTTACTTTTTGGAACACTGCGCACCTAGCGGCGGAAAATTTCCCTAAGCAAAAATCCTCATACAAAATCACGCTTTGTTCCTAACTTGAGTAAGTTAAAATAAACATTAGCTTGGTTCACGATGAAAAACGAGTACGTGATGAACGACTGCATAAGTAGTTGCTGTTCACGGTGAACTGAGCACTTTTGAAATCAACCTTTGAGAAATTCCACTGCTCCTACTACCTGCATATATTTTAACGAACACAGTGGCTGGTATGGGCCAGGTTGGTAACGACGGCGGGTAAGTAGTTCCATGATTGGACGTTTAATTAAAAGCGTTACGTGAATGCTGAAATTATTTATTTTGCTATCTGTTTTTTAATGCACATAAGTGTAACACTACGCAAATTTGTAAAATATAAAATATATTTTGTCAATAATTTCGCAGTTTCATATGACTGGCGCATGAATAAATTGGTGAGGCCCATCGCAATGTTAATTTTCCGTATGGTCGAAAATAAACAATGTGCGTACAAGTAGATCTTAAGTAGGGCTTTCAAAGTACTCAATTACCACAACCTTTAATAACGTGTACAAATTAAAGGAAAAAACCGCTTCACGATGGACATGTATTCGTTCTCATTCAACCAATCATAATCGATCCTGATTTTAATGCCTTGGTGGGATGTTACTTAGGTTATACTTCGTAACGTTATATTTATCAAGGTAACCAAAACACAAAAAAAAAATATATTAGCATTTAATGTAAAAACAAAGCGGTAAAAAATAATGGAATCTGGCGAAACAGGAATGTTTAGAATCGCACAGTAGGGCATAGGCCTAACCCAAGTTTTTTCATTCAGCAATTTCCAAAACGAAATATCAAACAAGCGATTATCAGAACGTGAGCTTCATGTTCATTATAGTTCAATTGAAATTTCACTAAAGGAATGCACAGTAAAGCTGTCTTTTAAAGAACATCACTAACAAAGTGTGTGGGTGAACAGATTTGGGCAGCTCTTAACACCGATGTCTTGAGAGCTGATGAGGGTGAAGCGAGGTGGCAGCGGCAGAATGAAGGGAAGGGGGAAATGAGAGACCCCGAGAAAACCCGCCGACCAGCAGCATCGCCCGGCATGATTCCCACATGCGTAAATCCGGGAGCAACACCACTGGGAATCGAACTCAGTTCGTCTAGGTGAGGCGATTAATCTAACCACTACACCACCACGGCCCCATCACCAAGAAACGTCTTAGGATAGCGGGAAATGGAGATTACGTTTTCTTCTTTATCTCTCGAACGAACCAGTTGGCTGAAACTCTTCAGGCACACGATCGGAAATAAAATTTCGGCAATTCCTACACGTCGGCATGTCGGGGTCACTTACTTAATGACACGTGCTTGACGACCACTAGTCGTATCATAAAGACTACATACGTTCACTTTAAACTTACTTGTTCAGCAAGTAATCGTATCTCATCGTGAACCAAACTTAACACTTGGCAATCGACCTTTCAAAAACACAAGTCTTTTAATCCAGATGCCAGAGAAAGTACTCATTTAAACTTGCTTGGTTACTGTTAAAGAAAAAAAAAGAATAAAGAAATGCTTCAGATATCTTACAGTGTAAATCGACAAATAACCGTAAATCATACATATTTAAGCTGGGAATGTCCTTAAATGAAAATATCAGTAACAACTTTAGAACATCGTAAATATAATCATTACCTTACAGTTTTTACACTAAACCTTTGGAAATCACGAACACACTTCAATTACAAAATATATTTCTTTTTATTTATTGGAAGACATAAAATTGGAGTGTTCATTTCATGATGTCGCTGCAGAAGAAATAACCCATTCCACTTATTGCCATCAACACATCTCTTCTTACACCACGGCACAAACACTTCTCTTCCTCGTTTCATTTTGTGTAAAACAGAGAAACTATTCCAGAATTTTTATCGACTCTGTCCCCACAAAACCTTTCATGCTGCTAAGGGTTTACGTCTGTGCCTCCTACAGTTGCTCTAGTGCGCTCTTTTCAGATGTATTTTGAGAGATAAATGGACTGAATTGATTTCGTTCTTAAGCCCAGTATATACGGTGGTAGTAATATGCTATAGTAACTACCGTGATAGTTACTCTCGCAGTGTACACTACTTTACGGTTACTCTCGCGCTTTGCGACAACACTATTGCGATATCAGGTCGAGCTACATATATAGTGCGAGTAATTGCAACTACCACGGTACTTTCATGTGTGCGCATCTCTGTCGCGATAGTGAATGTGAGTTAAATGGGTAAATACGTTGTACTTGACAGTGTTATTTTGTTCATATTATATTGTTAGTGCATTTTACAATATGCCTCGTTTTGATATAACATGTTTTCTCAAAAGTACAGGTCTTCTGTTGCTAATACCTTTATTATTGTGTATGAAGCGCCCAAATCGTCTGTTCTTGCTAACCAACGTCTTATTAGAATTTTTTTTTTTACTTTCATTTTACACTTAATAATTACCTTTTTCTGCAACAACGCTGGCCACACAACATACCACATCAGACATTTTCTTTTTCAGGTTAACTATTACAACGAGTTGTGATGCACGCGTAGAGACACTAAAGCGAGAGCTGCTATCGTGATAGCTACTATCATCGTGCAACCCGCTTTTATAATTAATTACTAGGAACACAGTGCCGGCAGTAAAATCATCGAAATTCTCCAAATATCCATTTCCATTATACTACAGCATGATGAAACAATTACTAACATTACAGCAGGAAAATAGAGCCAAAGTGGCGATCCATCCCTGCTAAAACCAAAATATCATATCGGAATGAATCGGAGAGATTCAGTATTAACGAAAGAAGACTGCTTCGTCCATGTTACTCTGCGCCTGCCCCGCCCACATCACAACGCATGCGCAGGTAGCTGGGGGCAGGACAGAATATGACATGTCATAACATTTCGTTGGCAGCCGAGATTCTAACAGTTGCTGTATCGCCACCGTAGCGCTGAAAACCATGAATTGTATTTTTCAATTATTTTGTCCGTACAGATTCCATAGATGTATAATTCAGTCTATCGGGCGCTAACATTACCCAGTTTCAAAAAAAAACTTTTAACTGAATATATTTACAGAATTGCACATCGACGTTATAATTTTACTGATTTAGTGCGACGGAAACAAAAAATTAGATCAGATACCAAACATGGTAACAAAAGAAGCTAAAGCATATTGTTTACAGTATTCTATACATACGGATAGCAAGTTTCATGCCACAAAATTGATCTTCCTAATATATGGCAACTCCCGACAACGCAACGCTGCTGGCAATCGCTGATATGCTCTCAAGTAATGAGTGCTGAGGGCCTACGGGCATCTGACACCAGATGGTCATCTAAAGACTATTCACGGTAAAGTGAGCACTTTCGAAATCAACCTTAGAAAAAAGTCACTGCTTCTACCTGCAAATATTTTAACGGGCGTAATGAGAGGAATGTGGCCAATAAAGTTGGTAATGAAATATGGAAAGTAGTTGCATATCTTAACGTCGAATAAAAAGTGGTAGGTAACCTTTTCTGATAACTTAAATTATTTCGTTCGCTTTCTTATTTTTTTAATGCATCGAAGTGTAGAGATGAGCAGATTTGTATAATATTTACTTTTCTAATGATTTCACAGTTTCGCTTGACCGACGTATGAAAAAAGTGATGAGGCTCATGACAGTGTTAATTTTACATAAGGCGGAAGAACACATAACGTGTATACAAGTACACATCTTCAGCAGGACTTTCGAAAGTGCTCATTTTACCGCGAACTGCCTAAAAAATGTTACATAATACTCTTGTTCCATCTCTACTGATATTGCTGTCTAGAAGACAAGGCTACCCACCATCTCAGTTTTTAAGAACTCCATTAAAAATTATCTGCCCTCCTGTAGAAGAAAGTAGGCTAGTTGGTTACATCAGTAACTTATTGTTAATTTTTCGAACAATACCTTGACCAATACGCACTACAAAGAATGAACACAAACTCGAAATAAAATACTTTCATGTGGCAAAAATACACACTGCTGCTTAAATGCGATGAAATGACCGAAATAATAGAATGCGTACTTAAAAAAATGTTATGATTTGAAATAAATTTCATCCCCGTTTCAACATGTCACAGCTTCTTCGCACCACAAATACACAAGAGCGTTAGCTTGACAATACATACGAAAGTCAATTGCTTTGGAAAGCTATCAGAAGGTTGTTTGGAGTTGGAGGAAAAACTCATAGCTAATCTGCAACGTACACTCGCTAAAATTATAACATACAAGCCTAATTTGGACACATAGAAGTGACATTATAGAAACTGAAGTTAAACATCATTTGCACAAACCTATCTGCGTGATTTTAAATATAAGAACAGTTGTCCGACTGTGATAAATTATCAAAATGTGTACATGCCACTTTATCACAGGCACTTTAACAAAACTTAAACATATGCTTACAGCGATTGCATTTTTGCTTGCTAGACTAACGAAGTACGTTCAAACTTGGAGATGAAGACTAAATTTAGTCACATGCAGTAAATGGGACGGATACGGTATAACTTACGCTGAGAGTAAAAACTCAGTTAAAAAAAAAAAATAATACGTGTAGCAAGTACATAACGTCAAGTCAAAATGTTGATCAAGTCTGCTCTTCGCTGTAAAAAAGCATTGTAGATCAGAAGGAAACTGATAATAAAAAAAAATAAAAAACCTAGCTGCTAAAGAAAAAATGAAAACTATGATAAAACTGTTTCGAAAATCATTTATTAAAAAGAAATAGTGCTGTACTTTATTTTCAACACTTGCAGGTTATTTGGAAGAGTTGGGACTGTATACGATACCATGGTTGCGTAACATGCATTAAACTGTCATTCAGAATAACTAACAGGAATTGTATAGTTAGACATAAATCATGGTGGATACTGGCCTATTTAAAGTAATGTCATCAACTAATTGTGGCAACAAATTATACATTCTACCGTCTCATTAAAAGTATAAAATTCAGAATAGTGGCCGCTGAAATAATACTTTTTATTTATAGGCATGCGATTAAGAAGTTAATTTCTACAAATGCGGGGAGGGGAAAAAAAAAAAGCACAAACAGGAAATGATCCAGGACGTAAAATGTTCAAGTAACCGCGAACGATATACATTCTATTTATGATGCCAAGCGTGTGTTAACTGCAGTGGACGTCGGTATCAATTCTACTAGGAGAGAGGCTTCTATCACAGCTATCCTCTCTCCGCGCCCCAATGCTTCGGCGTTGAGTGGATAAAAGCGAGGTCTTCATCGCCTTCAAATTCTCCCCAAGAAGGCGAGATAACTACGAATATTCTCTCTAGAGGATGCACATCACCCATGACTGCTGGCTTTTCAGCCTTCCTCCGTAAAAAAAAAAAAATCCTTTTATCTCCCTCTTCTTTAGCTCCACTTTTCCCAGTTCACGAACCTGGTATGGGTATATATAAAGACTTAAGATACCTCTTACCGACAATTATAAAAGATGTGCAATTTTAATCACAGAAATGTTGTGTAAAAACTACTTTATAGGAATGAACTGTGGCACGAATCTTACAATGCCGCTACCTTTTTTTGACCAGTGTATAATGCCCGACAAAAACACGTAGTAAATGCCCGACAAAAACACATCATTATAATGATCATTTTAATTACCTATATCCTTCATTCCGACCACCGCGTAGATAAGAATCCATGCGTTATCAGTGCAACTCATAGTGGACATATATTTATCAAACGACTAAGTTAAATTGCATTGCCCTTCCTGTTGATTAGTTTTCGATGCATTCCTAGAAGGATATTAATACAATTTTATTATCACGTGGATACATCACACCGTTTACAGCCTATGAACCCCAGAAAAAGGTTTTGAGTTTAGAGTTGCAAAGCCACCTGAAAATAAACACTGCTGAGATTAGGGCCGTCCTCCTGATGGTTCAGAAATCTACCATGGAAACGTCTTGCACATTTACATCACCTAATTACAGAATGGAACAGTACCTTTTACGGTTCTGTAGCAGAAACTCATCGAATATGTTTGAATTATAAAAATATATTATCCGACGTGTAAAGAATTGAACTACATTTTCGAAACATGCAGTCCAAGTACACACATATATACATACACGTACATGCATACTATATATATATATATTATAGCAAGGTGAGTAGATGGGTGGTACTGGCAAGGAAAAGCACGCGTATAGGCTGTTCACGGTAAAATGAGCACTTTTGAAAGCCCTGCTTAATATCTACTTGCATGCACGTTGTGTATCCTTCCGTCTTATGTAAAATTAACATTGCCGTGGGCCTCATCACTTTATTCATACGTCTTTCAAGTGAACAATAAAAATTGTTAAAATAGTAAATATTTTACATAATTTGCTCGTTTTTGCAATTCCAAAAAAGGAAATTTATAAAAGATAGGCGGCATATTATTGTTTCGAATACGAATTTGTAAAAGTATGTATTATTTGCCACTGCTATTGCTATTATTTCAACGAAAAATTATAAGAGATAAACTTTCAATGTGAAAAGCATGTTCATAAGGTGATTGAATTTTTTGTATAGTTTGTAGAAGCAAAGAGTTTAAGTTCGTTTCAAATAGATTTTATCCCAATTACAAATCGAGTTGTTTTTTTTTTAAGGTAGAAACGCGTAATTCTTGTTATGGTGTGATAATGAATAGTTAGTTGTCGAGACTCTTTACAAACGTGAAAGTTATCGACTGCCGTAAAAGCTCATGAGCCTCGAGAATGCAGAGTGCCTAGTGACGATGGTTTGCGCTCGGGATCTGGCTTGACTCGTTGAAAACAGTGGTGATCTAGACTTGATTTTTTTTGGAGTGCGTAAAGCAAAACGGGGAGAGGATTACCTGCCCAGAGGTTTGGGGGTACGGATTCCCGCGGGAAAATTATAAATTTGAAACCTTAATACAAATTTTAAGTTTCTCCGGGGCCTTTGGAATTTAGCCATAGGCTCTTTTTAATATTTCTTAAGTCATCATTTTTCTTCCCGTCTTTGCATCTCTTACCACATGGCTCTAAACTTCACTCCTGCTGACTCTTCGACCTTTCCTGTGAATTATTTCCTTTTCTAATGCAGATTAAGGGACCTGGCTGTAATGGCCTCGGTTGGATTTACAACCTCTCAACCACTCAGATAGCTTATGGGTTACAAGTACAATCGTATTAAGTTATATCGCTATGCCCCTTCTGAAAAAAAAAAACATGCTTAACAGTTTTTAACAGCACGGCGTACAAGTAAGAGGCCTTTGACCGTCCTGCCAAACCAAACCAACTTCGCTAACTAAGGGTGATTATTAACGTGCTTGGCAACACGCTCATTTAACAGGCGGCAAAATTTGTCTCGCGCACTAATCCTACACAGTTCCTGTACCTCGCTCAAAGACCCCATTACCTTATCCCTCAGCGCGGAACTAAAAAAAAAAAAAAGGAAGATGAGGTTAGATGGAGCAGACATGCCGTACGCGCGGGCTAACCACCAAGGCATTGCGGAATCATGTTGCGCACGTCTCGGCTCGGCACGACACGGCACTTGTAATTAGCCGCAACAGCATCTAGTAACGGTACGCTAGAAATAATTACGCGTGCGGATGTTAGACGTCGGGGGAAGTGTGTTAGCAAAGCACACGACTAGGCGGAACGCACCGCAGAAATTAACATTTGCACGATGGAAAATGAAGCTTCGCCCTGAGGAGCCACTTTAAGACATCGTCTCTGGTAACATGCCATTATCGAATGGACGCTGGAAAAATACTGTTGCATTATTTCTTGGACATCCAAGACGACAGTGAAACGTCATCAAGTCTGCCATAGTGAGTCACATGTTTACAAAATGGAGACGTTCACAGAGAGTGGCTCCTTCGTCGAAAGCTGCGTAGGCCCACTGCAGATTAAAGGCAAACACTGATTACAGATACTGGTTTATGACTAACTGAAAATTCCATTCCCGTAACTCCATATAATTCAACGTAAACGGTGAGTAGCATGCCTACAGTAAAGTCGGCATGGAATTGATAATAACTGTCCTACGTAGTATAGTCTTACTAGAAGTTCAAAGTTTAAATTTGTAATCACTGCAATTGTATATTTTTTCCACAGAGAAAAAATTGGCTTAATAGAGGCATTTTTAGGAGTATATCAATTTCACAGAGCCACATAATGGAACATGCATCTCAGCTACTAGGTGTCTATTCAACTTTTGTACATGCAGGGAGGATGTAAGATGGCGATAAAAAGAAACATAGGCGGTGCTTTCCAAATTGTTTAGTTTACCATGAACAAACTGTAAAAACTTTTTTACTTCAATAACGCTAACAAAATAAAACTTCAAATAAATAATTTTACTGGTCGCCGGTTTTGCTAACCAAATAAGAGTAATTTATAATTCGGATGACGTAACTTCAGTTTCGCTGTCCACCAAATATTGTTCAGTCAACAAAACATCTAAAACCGTCAATCATAATTTTTTGGCGATGTTTAAACACGCATTTCGTTGGCCCAAAGAAAACTCTCCGTCTTTCTGTAAGTCTAAATTCTCTCTTCCTTTGCCTCGTTGTATGTGTGTGTGTGTGTGTGTGTGTGAGAGAGAGAGAGGAGAGAGATGCTGAAGTTAAGAGACACACATAAAGGTAACTATGCAAGTAGGCAGATAAATACTGCGGTGGTTTACCGTTGCCTTGCGCAGTGAGCGAGAAAGAGAGGGAGACAGAGAGGGTACAGAGCCAGACCCATGAACCACTAAAAAAATTTCAAGGGCCTGTGCCTGGAATCGAATCTGGATCTCCTTGGTGAGAAGTACCAACATAACCCACTGCGCGTAAGCAGCATGTGCACGCGCAACAGAATAAATTACAGAAGTACCGAATGCTCGGAAACTCCATACCCAAACTCCAGACATAGTTTCTTTGGACCTATTGTAATACAAAACCCCTTTGCATGTATACCCGAAAAAGTACTTTTATATACTTTAAATGTATTCAAAGTTGCTGTGTACAACGCCTGGAGAACACGGCTGTGCTATCACGCGTGTATGACAAGTTGCATAGGACATAGGCGCGCAACACTACTTCCTAAGCAACGTTTCTTACACGCATGATTGAACAGCCTTCTTCTCCAGAAGTTGTATGCCGCTACTTTGAACACAATTATTTGATGTAAAAAATACGTTTCCGGATATAAGGGCATAGAGTTTTTGTGTTACTATTGGTCCACAAATGAAACTGGAGTTCGGGCACGGAGAAAACGAACCTCCTGTAAATAAAAAACATCACGTGGACGAAATATTTTTCATCCAGTATTCTCCTATCCAGAATTCAGTACGCATGGTATATTGCACTGTCTACAATACATTCGCGATCAGTTAAACACGTCTGAAAACCCTGCTAAGTTAATCTTTCTAAAAAAATTATTAATAAGCTGTTTCCGTTTGAGTACTTTTGAAAGCCCTGCTTAGTATGCAATTTCCTGTCACTTTTTTATCCTTTCACCAAAAGCAAAACTAACATTGCTGTGTGCCCAATCGTTTTATTCACGCGTCGATCTAATGAAACTTCAAAATGTTAGCGAAGTAAGTGTGTTTCTTACTCTTATCTTGCACAAAGCGAACAGAAAATAAGTAATACAAATTCAGTGACCAGATATTTAAATGACATAGCCTACATTTATTACGACATTAACAACAAAATTAATTTTCCTGCTTCGCAGCCAACTTTACTAGTTCCATACCAGTAAGTGTGTCTGTTAACATACGTGCAGGGATCTCTTTGATAGGCTGGCTTCAAAAGTGCTCGATTAACCTCAAACAACTTTTATCGTCCCACCCAGTATAAAATATGTATAGACTGCTCACAGTAAAGTGAGCACTTTTGAAAGCCCTCTCATTTGGAATGGCAGTCAATAAATAGATTTTAATTTAGCCTTAGAGGTTAAATTCTGAGTGCTGTGGAATGTACACAGTGTTTATTACTTGCATGGCAATATTTATTTAGAAGGGTGGTTAAAGGATATAAAATGGCTGAAAGGAAAAAGTAACCAGGGCCTCAAAAGTGCTCACATTACCGTGAACAGCCTATAACATTGCTATGGGCCTGATGACTGGTATCTACGCTTATAAGCGACTTTCAAGTTAATTGTACTCATCCAGTTATTTCTACAACGCACGTAAAATTAAGAAAAAAATTAAAATGCAACAACTTAATTATTACACTTATAACTATATGTTAGTACATGACGCTACCGGGGCCACGGTGGCTGAGCGGTTAGACTGCTCGCCTCTCACCAAGGCAAACTGGGTTCAATCCCCGGCCGGTTCACTCCGGATTTTTGCACGTGGGAATCGCGCCGGACAATGACACTGGTCTGCGGATTTTCTTGGAGATCATGTTTCCCCCGCCCTTTCATTCCGGAAATGTTCCATACTCACCTCACTTCACCCTCATCGGCTCTCAAGACTTCACTGTAAACCTCTTCACTCACTCATTTTCACTCACGACGCTAACTTTTTTATTCGCAGTCATTTTAACTGTTATTTAAAATTTTTGTTAATTTTAAACACATTAGAGGAAAGGACGTCTTCAAAGGTTTATGTAAAAAAAAAAAAGTACGATTAAACATAAACAAGGAACACAAACAGTCCCGCTTAATGCACTGGCAGCTGACACACGGGGAAAAAAATGTATTTCGACTTAATCCCAGAGTATCATTTAAAAATCTCTACCGAATGCAGAATTCGAACGTTATGCAGATTGACTAGCACTTTAAATCGCGTGTATAATTTCAGACTATCAGCATCAGAAATGCTACTATTGCACGACATCAAACGTAAGTAATGGGAGAACACGCTGCATATGTGTCTACGAAGCGTAGTTAACAGGTTTTCTTCAAGCTGCGGATGTGTTTCATATCGTGCTAGAAACGACTACAATTCCAGTGGAAGAAATGGCATAAGTGGAGAATGCCTCAACTATTATGGTTTCTTTTTTATTTTTAATTCTGGATAATAGCTTCAGGCCGATTTCGGGCCAACACTATAATGGGCGTGAAAACGGGAAATCATACATTACGAAACAGCACTGGAATCTCTGCCTGCAATGAAACTGAGGAACCAATTGAGGAATTCTCCACCAGAGCAGCCGTCACAGATCGAGCAAAGATATTCATAAAGTAGATCAAACTTGCTATCCTTTGACATACTTACCTCAAACAACAAAACATGCAGATTCCAAGTATTTTATTACTGCTCAGGATAGTAAGGCATTTTAATAAAACAAAACGTGTTTGTATTTTTATTTCAAATCGAGCGTGTCAAATAAAGTGTGTTTCACCACACGGCAGCAAACTCACCCGAGTTTAGAAAGTCGTGGGTTCGATTCCAGCCGGCTACACTGGTTTTTTCTCAGTGGTTTTCTCGCCATTCCAGGAAAATGCCGATGCAGTTCACTTACAATCATTACAATTCCACACGAATCAAGTTATAGGCTGTTCACGATAAAATGAGCACTTTTGAAAGCCCTGTTTAGTATCTACTTGTATGCACTTTGTGTCTTCTTCCGTCTTATCTAAAATTCACATTGCGAAAGGCCTCAGCACTTCATTCATGCTTCGGCCAAGGAAAACTGTAAAATTATTAGGAAAGTAAATATTTTAAAAATCTGCACATTTTTACACTTCTATGCATTAAAAAAGCATAAAGGGACGAAATACTAATTTAAGTTATCACAAATGGTTACCCAACATTATTTATTCGACGTTAAGATACGGAACTACCTTCCATCCTTCGTCACCAACTTTACAGGGCGAATGTCACTCAGTGCGGCCGTTAAAATGTATGCCGGTAGGGCCAGTGACTTTTTTCCAAGGTTGATTTCAAAAGTGCTCACTTTATCGTGAACAGGCTTTAATCTCCTGGTTGCATCAGTCGGCAAGATAAATGTTAAGCTCATAAACAAATTTTTAACGCGGATAACCAGCATACCCGATGTTGTTTAATGTATTGCATATTAGGTTGTCAAACAGATCTTGACGTTTGAGAAGAAAAAATATATTTACGTGAAGCCCTTGCGTAGTGAGTTCAAAACAACTTTTTTTTTTTTTTGTTAAATGTCATGGTCAAGAGCTTCACGGGATCCTGCACGAGATGTACAAAGAAGAGAAACCTTTCGCAAAACACCTGACGAGATTTCCCACTCTCAGCAGAGGCAACTTTCAACCCTGAACGTAGATGGCAGCACTCCCAACGGCAGGGGACCTTCAAGTTATCAGTTTCGATTAATAATTTGCAATAATCATCTCTTTGAAGGAAGCGTTTCCAGACGAACAAGTGATAGTTTCTTACTTAACATTAAAAAGTACAAGTCGACAAGGTTGTTTGCCTAGCTGCGCCCTGCTTTTCCATCGTAGAGTTTCTCGAAAAGATACCTTGCTAAGTCCTAATTTAAGGCCACGATCCTTCATTTCTACAGCTTTTGCTAGAATTCATTTTTTGTACACAAACGGGAGCCGCTATTGTAAAATTCTCTTACAATTTTTTAGAATTTTTTTTTATTATGTAGTCTAATTTTTCGAACACAAAAAAGTGTATACTTTTATCCAATTAATTAACTAAGATTTTGTTTTTCTAATAATTAGTTCAAATTGTACAGTTTTGTTGAAAAATTAGACTACATAATAAAAACAATTTGTAACAAAATTGTATGAGGAATTTACAATATTGGCTCCCGTTTGAGTACAAAAAATTAATTCTTGCAAAAGCTGTAGAAATGTAGGATCGTGGCCTTAACTGGCGGAAGAGAAAAATAAACTGGTTCTTCGTTGTCCTATTTTCAAGGTATCCACGCAGACAAAACAGTCCGGCCCGGCGAAGCCAGACATATCGCGGATAGCGAGCGGTGCTAACTGAAATTACCGTACAGATTTTGCTAAACGGAGGGATAGCTGCCTACCTGTCAGGGGAACAGAGCTTACTGGCCAGAGTGGCGACGACGGTGGCGTTTACGTAAATTCTAATTTATGTCCCGTTACTGGTAAATAAGGAAGCTTAGTTTTGGCTAGGTTTCAGATGTTCTCAAAGCGGCGCTGCTCCATACTCACCTCTCTTCACCCTCTTCGGCTCTCAAGACCTCGATGTTAAAAAGCCGCCCAAGTATCTATGCTCACTCGCTCATAAACATTATACTCACTTCGCTGAAAACTTAATTAGGAGTGTACTGTAGAGTACATGTGGATATGGGCAGCACATTTTTTTTTCTCCAAAGGTTGATTTCAAAAGTTCTCACTACCGTGAACAGCCAATTCTCCACACGCCACTATTTCACACATGACGGCAGCGAGAAGGCTGTGGGCATGTGCGACGGTGAGATGTCCTCTCGGCGCAGGATGATGACAGGATCTCTTCACGCGCGCGTGACGGCAATACTCGCCGATGACAGCGCGCGTGTGACGAGCCGTCAGCGTGACAACCTCCCCACTCCCCTCTTCATACGCACGATACGACCACCTCCCATTAAGGTTCTTTATAGGCTGGCTATTCACGGTAAGTGAGCACTTTCTGAAGCCCTCTCATTTGGAATAATAGCCAATAAATATATTTTATTTTAGCGTTAGGCGTTAACTTTCGAGTCTGGTGAAATATTTACACTGTGTTTATTACTTACATGGCAACATTAGCCTCAAAAAGTGGTGGAAGGATAAAAAAAAAAAAATGGCTGATAGGATAAAAGTGACTAGGGCCTCAAAAGTACTGAAAAACTGTCTTACACATGCAATGTTTCAAATTACATTTTTTTTTTTCAAGCGAATCTGCTGAACGTATTTGCAGCATGTTTGCCTACTAAAAGAAAACACGCTTCAGGCCACTGGCTGGGCTACAACCGTACCGTTTCATTGTAACAATCTCCCCCCCCCCTTTTCCTCCTCCACCAGGGTCGCCTGAGATTGTTACGTCAAGCCAACCCCTTTTGCTGATTCAAACAAAACAAATTGATACTAAAGGGTTAAAAAAATTTACGGTAGTGATATTAACAACCCCTCTACCATTTCCTTACTATAGAATTTCATCCATTAAAATTTCACGGTTTTGTAGCTCCTAACTCTCTATTCAGAAATATTTTGTCTCTTCCAAGGTATTTCATACTATTTTAAAAAATAAAACAAGCCGTCTCGATTACAATAGGGCGCATACCTTATTTAATGATTACTTTAGGTTATTTTGCATAACGAGTCGACTCAGCGTTTTTACTTGAAGTTCAAAATAATACTGTATGCATTACAAGTTCACTGAAAGGAAGATATTCTGGCAGGTCAGAGTACCAATCATCTTAAGCAAAATATTAAGTCATGTAAGCCTAAACGTGGGTCCTAACCCTGCAAGTACACTGTACTGCATATTTAAAAACATGGGTGTATTTCCACAGTTAAACGAGTGCATCCGCAAGCCAGTACGACGGTATGTATGTGCGTTTACGGCAAACATTTCAAACATTCGGTGTCTGTTATCCAGCACGCTTCCCTTTTTTTTTATGCACGCCTTTTACATACGTAGGCATGTTAATAACAAAGGTCATGAAAATAAATGGAAATCTGTAAAATCTCTCGAGTTGCCTAACGAATTGTTTGCAGTTGTCGATAGTTAGACGGAATTATGGAGCAAATTTGAGAGGAAGTCTTTCAGGCCTTTGGTCTAAGCGCGAGGACTGTTTCCTTACAATTTGATAAGTTTCATGAATCGGATGAGATGGGCAGCGAACAACACCGTACTTGATGCATCGTTGCGAAGCGAAGTGAGGATGAAGCAGCATTGGAATTCACTGGCGGGGGTAACTGGAGGGTCGCGAGAAAACCCGCTGACTAAAGGCAACGTCCGCCACGTTTCTCACATACGAAGATATGTGACGACACTACCGGTAATGAGTACTTGGTTCGCCGTGGTAAGAGAAGAGTTGTCCGACCACTAAAGCACAGTCGTTCGCGTGCCTTTCATTTATTGCACAATCACTCTGAAAAGCAAAAAGAGATCAATTAAAAATTGTTAATACAAAAACTGGGTTTGGCTGTGTTGGGGACACGGCCGTTTGTTTTGCGTGAATACGCCTACGTCGACGCGCTCGGACGCCTTGGTGTTTATTTTACGTTCCCGGCACCGCGTGTACATGGGGTTTATGGGCATCACTGGATTGCTTTTGAGATGCTCCTTCCAACCGTGTATGATTTCTGCATTTCAACTCGGCTTTTCGACGAGTATAGGCCAAAATTATGTTAAGCTTTCTAAATTTTTTACATTAAACGCGTACAATTTCACCATAACCACGTCACACAAATGTTTTTATACACGCAATCGATTGGTCTTGACGAGAGCTTCTCCTAGTCAAACGTTATACTACGCGGAAGTTATGAGATGCGGCGAAATGAACTCAAAATTGCCCCCCCCCCCCCAATTCCGATCTCCCCGCGCGATGCTTCGCAGTCCTTACTCAACGTAACATATTCTTTGATCATTTGTCAATCGAATGGTGTAGTTGAATTTTGAATATAGACGATATATTCAGAGCTGCAATGACAAACCATATCCCCAGATTTTATCATCATCGGATTTTCTGGATTGTCTCCCACTATGGACGCAAATTTAAAGACGTATTCACTTCAAAAAAACACAAACGTGACAAACGGTGTGTTATAAATTACCAAAACAAAGCTTAAGCAGTATGTGATAAGAATGAAAGACAAAATATTGTGGGAGTACTGGATTGAAATCCAAGCAAAATTTAGTGCGACAAAATTTTGTCACTACGATTTTCGTTTCATTTTCATGCAGAAATACATACCGCGTTGACCATGAGCATGCATGGGTTCATTGATTTATATCTTAAAAAGTCGCGAGAAAACGAAAGGGAACTGCAACCGAAATTTAAATAGCCTGCTGCTCCTAGAATAAAACAAACTGCCAGAAAGCAAATATCCAACCGACTGGATGAAATGAGGATTCTTATAATTTTGAATATATATTTTCTATTCCAATCCCCTTGGTACAATTGTGAGTGTGTAAACAAGTTTTCGCAACGATGTACTTCTGTACGAACTTTTACGATATCAAATCGGACGATGAAAGTGCTTACGCACATAAAATTCTGAAGAATGTGGACTTGATGGCCGACCAGAAAAAAAAAACTGCTCTACTGGTATCACTGAAATCATACTGATGTTTCACTGATCGAGTTTCACCGTTTAAACGGTAATTTACGTTGATTTACAGCGAATTTCACTGCGCCATACACTGATTCCCTTTCCATTCAATTTATCCGCATGTTTGTAACAATTTTCACCGGGTATCATCCCATTGACAGAAATCACTACTTCGGACTTAGAAACGCCGAAGAGTATCGTAGACTAAAGATTAGGTAGACCGATCTCGCTGGTTGCGCACAACCAATCTCCATGTCCCAGCACTGAAATGCTTTCCTACCGACACGTCTAGCGAAAACGGCATGGTTTGTATTTTAGTAAACAAGTGATAAGACACGTGGTACATTCGCAGAAAACGAATAAGCGGTCTACCTTATCTTTAGTCTATGAAAGGTACAGGAAGAAAAAAGTGTAAAGTCACGGTGAACGGTGTGTAAGAAGCACGGAACTGCGCGCGCGCGCGCACACACACACACACGAGCGCCGTCAGTTGTTCAGCCACGACGTTCTCCACAAGCGAGCGTGTGAACTTGCCTACCTCTTATCGGCGACGGGTAGCTCGCACTTTCCAGCGGCCGAGTCGTGACAGAAGCAGACCGCCGCCAGTGAAAGTGGACCGGCGACTGCACTCGGCCGCCTATCCTGCGACACACCACGTGCTACCCTCACTGCAATCATATATTGTACATCCTAAACCTGCAACGACAGTTTTCAACTGGTACATGGCATAGCAAATGCACCATGCACCAATACACATGTTGAGAAATTTAGATCTTCGCGACTATACGAATTTGGTACTTTCATGGCAAATTTAACTTTTTTCCTTTAACATCTGCAAGGTAGCTACAACCATAGAGTAACGATGAGATGGACCGATTATTCGTCTACTGCACCGATTATTCGTCTACTGCACGTGTACCCAACATTAACCTACCCCGAACCAACAACAGTCAAAGTCACAATATCAACAGTGACGGATGTGTTTGTTTGTATCTTAATTTTCAATACACGGGCACTTCTATATTAATAAAATACTTTTAATGATTTGAATTTAATCAAACATTGGATATAGAAAGTATGTAAATATCTTAAAGCAGTGTTGGGACAAGGACGCTGATTCCGCGCAGCCATCGACACCGCTCTACCCCATACTCAACCTAAGGCTACAAAATATACATCCGTACTTTATCATTCAGCCTCATCAAGGGTGTGGTTAAATTCGCGTGTACTTACATAACAAGCGACTGTATGGTCACTCATAGCGAGCGAGCGAGCGAGCGAGAGAGAGCGAGAGAGAGCGAGAGAGAGAGAGAGAGAGAGAGAGAGAGAGAGAGAGAGAGAGAGAGTACCGTGCTAGGCTGACTTGGTTTTTACATTTTTGGTAGCCTACCGTACAGAGTTCGTGTCTACGCAGGTATGAACCAACTTGAAGCAATGATAAGTACTTGGAATTACAAGGGGTTTCTCTGTTTTAAAATGATTATAGCCAAGTGCTCTTTGCCAATGTTATTACTGAATACCTGTCACCCTCAGATTTAAACTGATAGGAAAATAATTTTGCTATTATGGCTTTTCGTTATTAAGAAGAAAGAATTCGATGACGAACAACTCTGTTTTGTACCGTTAGTGCTAACATTTTCTCCTAATATATTCAGGTTTCTTGGTGTACCCAGTAACCTAACTCTACTAAAAGCAACCGGTAATCCATTCAGCCATTTCCAGGGCAGATGATCTCCACTGAAGATTATTCGTGTTTCACTGTCTCACTCTTAAAACCCATACATGACGAAATAGAACGGAGATTTACAGTATTCCCTGGATTGACCGACAAGTTACTACTACACCAGTAAAATGAAAGAGCTAAATATTTACCGAGCTGATAACAGTAATTTTTTTTAAAGCACTTGTATCCAAAACAGTAATATATTGGGGTAGAAGTCAACTACCTTATCTATGGAAAAAATTACGGCATTTTCTTTCTAAAAATCAGTCGTTGCTAACTGCTAAAATCTGAACAAACAACATATCGTCAATTAACATGCACGGAAAACCAGCAAAAAAAAAATATTTTCACAGTTGTTTGCAAAGTCTGACAACACACCGAGATCGTACACCCATTTGAAATTACTTTGTTAATAAGAAGAAACTCTCAATGTCTTCAAAATAGTGACTGTTCATATTAGGAGAAAGAAATAACACAATGGTTTTTAACTGATAAAGTAAGCTATATACATTACAAATAAACTACTAAACAGAAGCCTTGAATACTTTTTTTTTTTTTAATCTTTTGGCCACAGTGCATGGTTTTCACGAAAACAAAATTTGTTTTTGCTTATATGGAAGAACATTTGCTTACCGCATATATCTCGGGCTTGATATTTTTTCCCCCTGAAGTAAGTGTACATACTGACAATCTATCTAACCTCTCGTATTGAAATGGAGCGAATACTATTAAAATTCGTCTCAGTGTTCGGACAACAGTGCATATTTAGGCCGTTCGAAACAAGTAAATAGTATACAAATAATTATCATGTACAAGCCGTAAAAATTCATGAATGACAGAAACCCAACCTAATTCACCACAGCTCTACTGCAGGTGCCATAAGTCCTGGCAGCTGGCCTCCCTAGATGCGTGCGCTTGGGCTGGCTGTACGGCCAACTCCGCGCGGCCCTGTCGGCTGTAGCTGGTATTAGTGACGGCCCCCGTTCTGTACAAACTGTTACAGAAACATTCAGCGCACATCAGCCAACACGCAACTGAGGATATCGAGACTAAATGTTTTTAGCACGACAGGCTGCGCGCGCAGATACCTACTTCTCCCCTCGCTGGCCTCATCACTCTCCTAGTACAGTAAAACCTCTACACAGTGAACCTCTTTACAACAAAAACCTCTCTATAACAAAGACTGAAAAGTCTGATGATATTTAATTTCCTTTTATATTTATGATTTTTTTATATAAACCTTTACTTTGAACTGTAAAAAAAAAAACCTAGATTTGTCACATATTTCAGATAATTTCAATTACAAAAGCCATATGTTTGTTAACTACTGTAGAAGCCGCACTGTCTCACTGTGTGTGTACCAAGTTTTTTTTATCAAAAGAGTTTTCATTACGTACTTATTTCAAATCTAAGAATTTTGCAAAATTTTTGGTTACATAATGTGCTTCAGACAAAATTGGTGGCTTTTTTTCTATGACAACAGTAATTTATTAATAGTAGCCATAATGTTTTACTGTATAAGTGTTCAAAAGAAAATCCCTTTAATATACTTTTCTTAAATAAATAAATACAAAAGAACCCATGCTAATCAATTCCAGCGGCAATTAGATTCAAAATCGACTGCATGATAAAAAAAACATATTGTAAATCACCTCGCTATAAAGAACCCCTCTATAACGAACACACAAATCTTTGGTCCTTTCAATTTTGTTATATAGAGGTTTTACTGTATATTTTTTTCCCGCCAGGACTTGTGGTGCTAACAGTACATATACTGAAGAAGGGTTATTTATTTATTGACCTCAGTTACTATTAGAAGCCAAGTTTTGAACAAACGAAAATCTGAGGCTTTGTCCGAAATGACAAATTCTTTATTTTGTAATTTGTCATTTTGTAAGTTTCAATTCGGACGTTGTCGACAGTCATTTGTTTAGCACTCGCGGCAACGCAGTTTTACATTAACAATGAAAAGTATTTTTATCTAAATTTAATGCTTAAAACGAACGTAATATTTCTACAGTCATCATTGGAAAGCTGCGAATAAATTAATAAATAATAAAATAATAAATTATGTGATAACGACTTTAAACAAATTTTGTTGCAAAACATATAAACAAATCACAACTCTTACTTGCTTTTTAAAACATGCCTAGCGTATTTTATGAACAGTTATTTATTTATATATAAAAAAAAAAAAAACCCCCGCATTCGAGCAATTTTTTTTTTAAGGTAAAAATTAACATGGCGCTGATTTTGTCATTTTGTATTTTTGCTAACATCCGCTAGATACAAAATATGAAATACAAAATTACCAAATACGTCACCATTTTTGTATACAAAATCGTGTCACGTGAAATTTTGTCAACAAAATCTGCCATTCTGGACACGGGCTCAAATTCTAGCGCTAGGTGTTTAACCAGCGGAGTCATCCATGAAACAATTAGCAACAGTCCTAAAAGATAAGTGAGAGAAATTTATAACTGTTTGGAGTGCATCTTGTTAAAGCATAATGCGAATTGACATGGTCTCAACTTATGAACAGCAGATGTTAAAATGTGACAAATAATATGCACAGTAACTACATTTGCATTTTAGAAACGTAGGTGCCTTAGGCGACAGACCTCTGGCGTACTCTATCGTGCTTAGGTATCACCGAACGTCTTGTCTGTCACACGATAAATGCTGTTTACAATAATTTTACATCATTGCAGAATTAATTTCGTGTGCAGTTTGATGAAGTGAGTTATTTAAAAAAATCTAAGTGGGTTATTTCAAAGGCATTTCAAACGTATTTTAAGCAATTAATTAACAAACAACTGATCATAAAAACATTCAGAATACAAACAATATATGAAAAACTATATTTGAAAATAAATCCCTTTCTTTGTAATATACTTTTCTTTTAGGTACATTTAAATGCCCAATTATTATGTATTTAAAAGTTATATTTTCCCGTTAGTAGCGTTCAAATCGGTAGATGAAAAAGTGAAATGAAGAAAGTATAGAAAGTTTACAAAACAATAAAATTGTTAAGGAATTCAAGTTATCCGGTTGCTTAGAAAGTAAAGCAGCGACAAAAAACGATTCTGTAACGTCATACAGTATAATTCAAGGACCTGAATACGACGAAAATATAATTTCACGTGAAACTAAAATTGCTCTTGTGGAAAAGACGTTGTACATGAAGGAGTCCGCACTCTGGTCGCTGGGTGCACGGGCGATTCACCTCTACTCACACCTGAACTTCTCCAAGGCGCGCACCACATACCTGCAAACAGAAACATGACGCTGTACTCATAATCCACACCTTCAAACACTCAAGTACTATAGGTAGAGCCACCTGTTTTTTGCGAAAAGATTTACGCTCTGGCTAGACTTCAATATCCTACGTGCATACTTGCATCTCTCCTTTGAGTATTGACTGTTTGTCTTTAAGTGAAGAAAGTCTGTTACATGAGTGAGCCAATCAGAGTTAAGATTCCTCGATGCTGACCGTCCGTGATTGACAGGCAGAAAAACAAACATGTAACATTTCAAATGAACCTATCACAAAAGTGGTTCTGAACTAAAGTGTTTTGGAACACATCTTGCCGTGAAGTCTTTTCGCGAAAAGCAGGTACCCCTAACTATAGGCTGTTCACGATAAAGTGAGCACTTTTTAAACTATATTTACTTTTTACTTTCAGCCATTTTTATCCTCTGATCACCTTTTAAAATAAATATTGTCATGTAAATAATGAACGCAGTGTGTATATTCCACCGCACTCTGAAGTTAACATCTTAACATCTAAGGCTAAATTATAATATATTTATTGACTAATATTCCAAATGAGAGGGCTTTCATAAGTACTTTGCCGTGAATAGAATATACCCGTTCTCATTCTCTTTCTACGCATTCATTTTTTTTTATCAGAGGCGTTCTTAGATACTTTCAAATATCAGTACAAATTAATATTTCTGTATAAATTTGTATACGTACACATCGTGAGTAGCCATAAATATTCAATTTTTTTCCCATGGTACTTACACACTTATAGTAGGTAATTAAGATTGTCATACATGTAATTATCTGTATCCATACGTTGATCATTTGACCCTGTCAAATTGTTATAAACTCAAAAATGTTACTGCCAATCAGCGGCACTTTTAATAAAACGTGAATACGGTACGTACTTTTCATAATTCGTTGTGAACATTACTGTGTGTACGCCAGTCCGAAACACAAAATATATAGCAGTTACTTCAGCTTCTCTAGGTTAGCTTCAAAATTGTTCAATTAACCTTCAACTAGATATGTAAATCATTACATCACACAAAAACAATTTTAGCCTAAGTTATACAACGTGATTCAGAAATATGTGTACAAACTCGGATACGTTATTCCTCACGAAGAAAGTAAGAGTTTGTTATAGTACAACCATGGTCGGTCGCGGATATGAAGTGTTACTGAACCTCTAAAAAGTGAACGGCGAAAAATATATAACACTCGAAATTGCAAAAAGTACTCGAGTCAGAACAAGGAAAATTAGTATACTTGACTTAAAAAAGAGATCTTCGGTAAAACGAAGATATTGTACATAGTTCCCACCTTTGTCGTGTCGGAAATAGGGTTCGGTACTCCTGTTTATGTGTATAAATGTGCCATACAAAGTATTATCAGTCTTTGACACCAGAATATGAAACACGGGATACACATGAACAAAAGAGATGGTGCATATTTACAATCCTTATCATTTCCGATGTAATTGCACATTTTTTGTAGGAAATAGTTGTGTATGTTTAATGTTATATGACAGCAGTTTCACCCCCCCCCCTTCTCCTTTTTATCGGAAATTCTTACATCACTGTCCTCCCAGCTATGACACTTTTCGCCCTCCACTTTTCAAGGTGTCTACAGCCATTCATATTTGATAACAAACACGTGTGCCCTGTATCACACTATTTTTTTTCGTGAATAATAACCTGCCCGAGTTTGTACACATCTTTCTGAATCACGATGTGTGGTACAAAGCCAACTTATTCTTAATTTGCGCCGATTCATTCCAAGGGTAGCAAGGGAGCATTATAACTTTGTCAAGCAAGGCGCAACATCGCTAATAATAAATTACGAGACCACGACAAGGGTAGTAGCTTGGGACTGGCCGGGCGAAGGAGAGAAGTACGGTGGTTGGCTACAGGAAGGGGGATGAAAGGGTTGAAGAGCAAACTTATTTAAATTTTCTGGCGTGCTACCCTGACGCCTCTGTCCCCTGACGAGAAAAACAAGCCGCTGCTGGCCGTAAAAAAAAAGATCTCCCCGGGAAAAGCCCGTACGGCGACGCCGTAAAATAAACAGAGGGGTAGTCGGTAGTCTCAATTTTCGTAGCAGCCAGTGGAGGGCTGGTCGCGGGCGCACAACAAGGGTGTTAAATTGTAATACAAGATAATGTCGTCACGTTTACCCTTGAGGAAAGGATAACTACACGATGCTAACTTCTGCTGCAAAACTCACTCCGGGAACTTACGGATGACCTGTGAATAAGCTATGCTGAGATTACCATCAAATCGAGGCGGTAACTTAGAGTGACTACTCCTACGTACAACTGTTAGTAAAATGTTTAACACTTTGAATGCTATCGACGTAATATTACATGAGTTGAGCGAATTTGTAAGGAATTTTGCATAAAGGCTGTTCACGGTAAAGTGAGCACTTTGAAATCAAACCTTACAAAAAAAGTCGCTGCCTTTGCCTGCATATATTTTAACGGGCGCACTGAGTGACATTAGCCCAGTGAATACGGTAAAACTGGATGGGAAGTCGTTCCATATCTTAACGTCTAATAAAAAGTGTTAGGTAACAGTTTGTGATAACTTAAATTATTTGTTTCGCTCTCTGTTCTTTTTTAATGAATTGAAGATTAAAAATTAGCAGATTTGTAAATTATTTACTTTTCTAGTAATTTCACTGTTCCACTTGACCGACGCATGGATAAAGTTAAGAGGCCCATGACATCGTTAATATTACATAAGGCGGAATAATACACAACGTACATGCAAGTAGATCTTAAACAGGGCTAACGTGAATATCCTATAATACGTATTAGGACGTCCGCAATCTTTGAAGATGTTGGCAACGTAGCATTATATCCTTAGCTGTTTCTACGAGCACCACTGCTACGTAATAATAGCACATCCAACTGAACGTGATGAATGGTATATTACGAGTAACCTCCGACAACCTATGGTTGCGACACTGTAAACTTGGCACTGTATTGACTAAGAGCCGGCCAATTATAAACGTTTTTACAGTATACCAAGTGTGTACAGTATACTGCTGGATGATGGAATAGCGAATAAGAGAACCAACATAAACGGCATTCCTGCAGTTGTGGGTACAGGCGACTCACTTCTAGCGTGGTTTAAATGCGTGTAATTCCGTACCAACCTCAAAGTGTTAAAAAGACAAAGGAAGTTCCAAGGCAGTGATGGGCTCCGAACCACCTAATCTCAAAAAATGCCATGCTGGAGGTTGAGAGTGAACCAATCCTGCCTCCTCCTCCTTAGCGAGCACGGACGGACGCTGAGGACCCAACGAGCGTTAAAACGTTTAATACAAATACTCACTTATATTTCAAGACTCTTAAGCTTCTTAATTAGCAGAACTTACAGTAAATTGGCTGTTTAAGTTGTGTTCCAAAACAGTTTTACTTACTTTATTTAGTGTTGTGGGCAACCTTGTACGTAACATAGTGAAAATAATATTTTGGTACATATAATAAAAAAAAGTCTGACGCAGCACTACATTTTTAAGAACATTGAATATCCTATAACTCAATGTTTTAAATTTTTCTGATGCCCTGTCATATAATTAATAATATTATTTTTATGAAATAAATATTCTTGGTTGAATAGTTTGTACAAAATTTCAAAGACATGATTGTTAATGTTTCTGCCGTGTAAAAACGTGGGTAGACTAGGGGATGGGGTGAATCGGCGGACTCGCGGAACTGAAAAGCACTGAGTTAAAATTCAACGTCATTGGCTATTTAAAGACATGTCTAAAACTTATCTGCAATTATTTCATTCACTGGCATTCATTTTGAAAATTGAACATAATTTACGGAACTAAAAAATATCTTTTACTAAAAGTGTATTTAGATTTCTCAGTAATACTTTTTCGTCACCGCGGACTCGATAAATCCCTGCATCTCAAAAATATCAAATTTGCGACTTCAGCGGCAAACTAAGAAAATTGTTATATATTCCTTACAAAATGAGCAGTGTGCAACAAAGATATCAAATAAACTGAAAGGCGCCATAAACTCGAAACAAAGTGGATTCGTCAGTTAAACGCTGTTTTTTTTATTTTTTTTTATTTTAAAGTGGCTAGAAAATATTACCTACTGTAGGAACAATCATGAATCATTATAAGACTGTAACAATGAACTAAGCTTCTTGCGCACCTGCAATGTTATTTCAATTAAAAAATAATAATATTTTTAATATGTGACTTTCAGATATTTTTAAATAATGTATTAGATGCTACAACATAAAGACAATTACAGGAACAAACAAACCTAAAATGCTTATAAACTGTAAAATATTGACAGTATTTTTAATAATTGTTCCACTACTTACTACATCGAAAGTTATAGAAATGAAAGAATATATTAAACAACACTTTGGTAAGCTCACACAACAGCATATAGAGTAAACTTCTGCTACGTAACATAATAGGTCAAGTTATGGTGGGATGATCCCGGGTTCGAATCAAAATATATAAGTGTAAATATGTATTTTCTACGTAGTTTAGGTTATTTTCAGTGTAAAAACCGCCATTAGATAAGTCAATCAGCATAAAATGGGAGTATCAGTAAATGAAAATTAACTAAAAAGGAAAAACTGAAAACATAACCAATTCAATTATTTATGTGGCCCGTCAGAACAAACAAACCAGCGATAAATTAGTTCCACGATGGGCACAATAACTACCTCGCTACTGAGAAGCCCAGTGCTTTCGAACGACAAGGCTTACTAAGTTATTAAACCCAACTTAAGTACAGCATCCGTGAAGGAGGCGAAGCTCCGTTCGAGTTCCAGCCCGAAGTTCGAAGGCGAGCATTAATTCCTGGAAGCGCAATTACGGAAACAACTTGAAGGAGATTGGCGGAACGATTCATCTCTTACCAGACGTGTTTCGCACTGGCATCGATATTCAGTCCGTTGAGAAGAGGGCAGTGGGAACGGACGGCATCTGGAAAACAACGATGCTAATGTAATTGCATCACTGATATCTTAGGCCGGTATTCCAGAACACTTTTATAAAGGTTTTGGTACAGCGCAAGTCATACCGAGATTTATCAATATTCCAGAACGTTATATAGCCATGTAAGATCTTAGTTAAGCCACGACCGAAGCCTTAATCTTAGGGCTCCGATTTTGATGATTATCACTGGCGCAAACGGAACTTACGCATGCGCAGAACGCATATAATTTTCCGGAGTCGGTAGCGTGACGAACATCCATTAACATTAAGACGCGTCCAAACCGTTATATGTCGCGATGTAGCTATTTATCTAAAAATTAGGAAACCAACACAATTTAGTTGTTTTGCAAATAATTGGGCAAGAATACTGTGTAGTATGTATGATGTTTTCAAGGCTTTCATCATTATAAATAACGCCGAACACGTAATGGGGGAACGAATATATATAATATTTATTTAGCCTCTACAGGTATGCGTCGTGTTAGCCCACATTTTGGGTTCAAATACAAATGATGCTGTACCAAAATCCTCAGGACATAGATAAAACACGTTCAGAAATACGTTCCGCGAGTTAAGGATTAGTTACGGATTTTCAATCGCCCGAGATGGTAGCACATATGTAATGCCAAATTGAACTTTCCGAAATACCGGCCTTACACTGCTTTGGCCATGCTATAAATTAAATTTACCTACTTGCAATCCTTAAAATTATTTCATAGCTACGGCTTAGAGACGACTAAGCGGAACTTGCGTTTTATCTGGTTACCAGTTTAAAACAAAGTGTAAAATATCCCACCAAACGTCTACTAAAAAGGTGGAGCGAGAGTGCACGAATAAGTATAACACCATTCGCTCGAATGGACACTCGCCGCCTGATGAAGCTGGCTTAGCCAGCGAAACGTTGCGATCGCGCATCCGCGTGAGAAAAAAAATGTGTCGTCCTACTTTGTGTGTGTGCCTATAGACAATTAGGTATTAGACTGTGAGTACTTCGATTCCTGTCCTTTTATATATTTCTAAAAGTTCCAAACTGTTAGTTCTCATGATTGTTATAGCATTTAAAAGTCGAATATCAGAAGTTTCAGATGATGGAACGTTTTTTAGTATTGTTTTTAAGGCGCAAATTTGCACATCTCAATGTTTCGAGAGAAGCTCCCACGAAACACAGGTTAACCCAAAATGATTTAAGTACCTGAAAATATCTTTATAATTCTATTTGGTACAAAGACCGACCCGTTGACAAATTCCCAGTCCACATCAGCGAGACATGCGGACTGAGAATCTGGCGTGAAGGAACCAAGATGCGAACTCCCGACCCTCCAACAACAAGTATGCCACTATGCCCTTGAGCTACGAGGGTAAAGTCTGTTCACGATAAAGTGGGCACTTTTGAAATCAACCTACGAAAAATGTCACTGCCCCTACCAGCGAATATTTTAACAGGCGCAACGAGTGACATACGACCAATAAAGTTGGTTACGACGGACGGAAAGTACTATCTCGTATTAACATTGAATTAAAAAAGCATGGTAAACATTTGCGCAAACTGAAATTATTTCGCTTTCTGTTTTTATGCATCTAAGTATAATAATGAGCAAATACATATAATATTTACTTTTATAATGATTTCACCGTTTCACTTGACCCACACTCGAGTAAAGTGATCAGGCCCACGGCAATATTAATTTTACATATCGCGGAAGAACACACAATTTGCATACAAGTAGATTTCAAGCAGAGCTTTCAAGAGTTCTCACTTCACCGTGAACAGCCTTTTAGAGCCCCATCTCAACTACCAAGCCAAGGAGATAAGCAAGAGGAAAATGTGTGTCTTATATTTCCTCATCCAAAGCGTGTAGTTTTAAATTGTATGGCCTTACTTTTCGTTTTTAGTTTGATTGGTACCCTTAGGACTGTTAAAACGAATAATACACACGAGTGCATTCTCTTCACTGCATTAGATGGAGTTTGCACCTTCAAACAGAACGCTTAGATGATTACATAGCATCAAAAAATTAAATAAGTAAAAACGAAAGACTGAATGTTCATTTTACCTCGTAAAATGGTGTTTTGAAATACGAAACTCATTTTAGAAAGTATTTTGTATTGGTTATATTAGTTTGTGTTATTTCACTTGTTGCGCGTTGTTTAATGGCCATTTTTACACACAGTTTAACTGATCCATCAGTCCAAAAAACAAATCACTGAAAAACAGTGGGGGGGAAGAAAAACTGACGAATCAGTGGAAAATGTCACTGAATTAATAAGTGAAGGAAAACTGGCATCTGTTCACTGATTCATCAGTTAAATTCATTAACATGACTGTTGAATCAGTCATATACTGTTAACTGAAAGAAACAGTGAAATTCTCACCGATTCAGAGTGTGTATCAAAACATTTCTTTCGTACAGTTCGACGGAGCTGACGGCATCCAGTTACAGTTAAAAGTGCAGAAACACTGAAAAGCGAGTTCGGAAAAAAAAAAAAAAAAAAAAAAAAAAAAACTGTTTTCTGTTCGTGTGTGCTGTCTCCTTATTCACCCTATTTAAATTTGCTTACTTTGCCCATTTTCAAGTAAAAGCATTTATAATTATTTTCAATGTTTTCCAACAATTCTGGAATAAGACTTACATTTGTTTGGAATGGCCAAAATCAAACGACACGTCCCACAAGTAATGTTTTTCAACCCCGCCCTGCAAGTCTGGGCAAACATGCCAAACGTAGCCAATAACTACCATAACAGGGTAAATAAATAATAGCGTAGAAACAAGTTCGGATTTCCGCATGTAGAAAACGTGGCGAACTTTGTACATGGCCCGTGGGTTTCCTGGGGTCCTACTGTCTCTCCTACCACACCGTCCTGTAACTCATTCACTTTAGCATATATTTTTATATGATATAGTGTCTTGACTCTGGTGGTTTCTACCTGAGATAACGCTCCCTTTCATCCTCCTTCAATCAAAGAAGGTAATTATTTAAGCAAAGTAACATCAGATTCAGTGTAACGTGCGGAACAGTAAAAGTAGCACAGGCCTCCGTCAAGTAGTCCAACGTACTAAATGAAGCCATCGTAAAACTTACTGTTTGCATATTACAACGTTATGAAAATAATTTTAACGACGTTATATTACTACCATTTATCCCTGCGTAGCTAACTACATGATTACGTTTATACGACTCCTGGACTAACCATAGCCGACACATCTAGTGCTCTATATGTAAAAAATAGTGCTTTGGGTATGTTTATTTTGCTCTAATAGCATCAAGGACTGTTTAAATTGTGTACACCATACTTATATAACAGGAATGTACCATTTAAATGATATCTCACACGTTCAAATATTTCATTAACTTCAATAAGTTGAATGCAACTTACTGAAAGCATAAATTGCATGTTTACGTTAGTGATACGTATTCAATAAAATTGAATTGGAATTCTGACGTCTTTGAAATACTGTGAAATAAATATTTTTATTTGTTTATTTCTACACGTCAACGAGAAATGAGTAGGTTTATATGAATCAAGCAGTTGCTTATAAAGAATCTCCTTAGCTAGTATTCATATACTAATATGTCAGCAGACTCGTGTACTCACAACGTCATATTTTCAGCAACTCACAACGACCTAGCTAGACAACAACGAACATCTCATTTTGCCAACGAGAACCATTCTGACCGGTGGGCGGGAAACTGAAATTTTAGAACATGTCCAATACGAAAATCTTTGAAGGAATTAAAACTATTTGATTACTCGACAGGTGAAATCGCCGCGATTGTGACTTCGAAGTGATGTCTTAGGTTGTCCAAGGAATATTATTCAATAAATGAGCAAAATTTGACTGTGTGAAATAACGTTAGGGGTGCAGTGATAGGCGATTCCGTGCTATGGACTGTAATAACAACAAAATCATCCTGCATATATTGTATTTAATTTCATTCTGATGGGCAAGTTAAGAACTTTTGCAAATAATACGCCAACAAACATGGAACAGACATACGGTAAAGAGTAAGGTAACTCCGAAAGCGCCAACATCTAACCACGAACAATGTAGAAATAAATACTAAATTCTCTTGGACCAGAAAAAAACCTCGTGCAAAAGTTGTAATCAAACCTTTTTTATGTGTTGTAGAGATTTTAAGGCGAGCAAAAATGTTGATATAAATAGCGCTTTAATAAATGCTTTTGAAGTCCCTGTAGGCTTTTATAGGGGCAGGGACGAAAGTTTCAATTTGGAGATGAAACTGCGAAAGTCTCTCAGCTTCCGACATTCGAAGGGAATAAATCAGGTGACGAACGAACCGCAAAAGCGCTCGTGGAAGGGATAGGAACATGAGAAACCGAGGGGGGACCCAAAAAAAAACCCAACTGACATCGGCATCAACCACTTTTGTACGGGACTGGGGGTTGTAATCCCCCTCTTTTTCCATTATGTTGTCAACCGTTAGTAATCAAATTATTAATAGTAGCTTAGTTATGGTTAAAAAATTAAAGCTTTGTTCACTATGATGAGGTATTTTTTTCTCCTATAATTTTCCCAATTAACACATGTGACGTCACCGCTACACCACCGATGTAACCTCCTTTCCTTCACTTCATTCATTTTAGTCAGTGTAAACTAGCCCGCCCCTTTATTCTTCCCCCCTTCTTTCTGGAAAAAAATTTTGACTACGCCATTGGCGGGGGAAAAAGTCTTTGTTTGAATTCACTCGAGCTCGAACTCCGATCGCATCACTGAGAAACACAGTAGCTGCACAACCTCACACACTCTCCCTGTCCAGCATTAAAAATGTCTGACGAAAAAAAAAAAAGGCTTGGAACACATCGATCCAAAATGAATAATGAGCGGCAGGGTTGAGTGCGTGAGCGCGATGGCGACGCCGATCCATTTAGATTACAAACTTATCTTCTCCCATCCTGGCATGTGCTATATCGGTTTTAACGGCATTGAAACGCGAGTTATTCCCAGTGCATCATTACCTGTGATGCATCACTCGCGTATCATAAAAATATCGCACAGCCATCGTGCAAACATCCCACCTGGGACGTACTGCACAAATACGTAATAGCAGGTAATTTTTCTACTCGAATACATCATCTTAATGTGAAAAGCGAACGCAGAATGGTTAGTAAATGACGAAAGTACACTACGGAAAGCCAAATGTAGGACAAGCTTAGGTGGGTTAGGAACCAGGTCATAATTTCTTATTACAACTACATTGCAAACATAAACAAAATCTGTCAGGTAATTTGCAGTGGTACGGTACAAAAACTATGGAAGCACTGGCACACCCATTTTCAGAGTTTTATACTTAGAGACGTTCATCACGGAACATCCGCCTGCACTCAGCGCAAACGACAGGTGACACGTTGGCGCGAAGAGTGTGACCCAGGAAGTCAGTATGCGTGATCGAATCCACTCACCACAGTGTCGTTCGTTGGCTTCGACACCTTCGAGAGAGCGCCACAGCCGACTTGTCAATTTGTTGCCAATTCATTTCAAGCAAAGGAACCGAATACATTCTAATAGCCTCTTCGGCCAAAGGCACGATTGACGTTCTGTTACACTGCTGCAGATCGGGATTTTTTTTGTAAACATCCGTTTCAAGCTTCATTTTTTATTTTTTTAATGGTCATTTCTTCCCGCCTGTTGCTTAGCACTGTTGTTTGTAAACTGACCATAACAACTTAAGATGTGGTTAGTTAGACGTGACCACATGTCTGTATAGATATTTTATTCATAAAAATGCAATTAGTCTAGTTACAGATAATATGTTGTGCAACTGATATTAACAGGCTACTATAAAAAAAAATGTATGCGTGCAATGGAAATTTTAACAGCAAGACTAACAAGGGTGTTTGAATTCGAAACTGCTTTTATGGTCTTTAAGGGGTCAGGGGTAAATGGTAGATTATGGAAAGTGAAGGGATACGGGGAAGTGAACAATATGCTGTAACGGTGAATTCGAACACAGATAGGGAAATTTTGTAATAACGCTCACAGCTCTGGTGGCAAACGTGTAACGGTTTTCAAATTTGTGAAGCGCGGTGTCTGGCGTCACTACCAAATCGCCAGCTACTTGACAGGAAAAGTAGGTACTTAACTACTTAGATTATTCATCCACTGGGTTTAATGCGCTGTAACGTTAATCAACAGTTTGCCAACTACCGTGTACCTATAGTCTATGTCGTCAAAAGTCACTGGCCACAGTCACTGTTTATTCTAAGGGTGTGAGCCATGTAACTATAGAATGTCTCGTCGGACCACACTCTGCTGTTATCAGAGCACTACCCATCGAGATTGGCTCTCTACAAGGTTCTGATAAAGAGCTGGTGAATAGTTGACGACTGTATGTTGGTCGAATATGTCTGGCACGCAAACGACGCTCCAGCTCATCCCGAAAATGTTCAAGTTGGGGCACGAGGCAATTTACGCTATCTTATGGGCAGAAGAATTATCCTGCTGATACAGACAATGCTCTAACCCAAAATACTGCTTGTGTGGAAAGTATGTCCATGTTTGGGCACATGACAAAGTTTATCGGTCGTAGATTGAAACCAATGGCCCAAACCAAGAGGGACAGCCCTATACCATTCCACTACCACCACATCCCAATTTAACTGTCGGCACAATACACCTACGTTAATACCGTTCGCCAGGCATCCGCCAGATCCACACGTCCATACGAGTGCCAGATCATACACCGTGACTCATCACTCAATAAGATCATCTTCCACTGTTCTATATCCAAATGAGGGAATTGCTTGCACCATTCCAAATGACTTCGGGGCAGGTGCAAGTGATCAACTGCTTAAAGGGACAAGCCCATGAAAATCACAGTGTTATTACCTCCCAATGGAAAATCCTGTCATTGGCTTACCTGAGCTGCGGCATAAGGATGCCAGACAAATGGTCCGCTCAAAACGCTGCAGAGTTAGCCGATACCGATTAGTTACTTTCTAAGACATAAAAGAGTGATGATTGGAGCCAGTGCTTCAATGACATTTTCAGTCCATTATGAATTTATCAGTCTGACCGCTCAGCCGCCACGGCCCCCACTTCACTATGAGGCCGCTAACAGTGGAAAGTTTAACCACTAACAAATCACTCTGAAAGAATGACCAAATTTATGGGACCATAAGATTTGCGTCCTTTTCGAACGCACGCAACTCTCTCTGTTGACTCATTATGACAACAAATGTATGTCTTATGTTCAGGTGTATGTGCCTTTTTTTGTGTGTACAGTCACTGGAAGCACAGTGATACCCGGTGAAATTTGGCCACACAGTGCAGTTATTTCTCACACCCGTACTAAGAATGTCTCGATGAAAGCTGTATCATTATAGAAGGTCCAATTAGTTCACGCAAGCAGAAACGGGGAAGGAAACGCCCATGGCCTGTGGTAAAGCGGACCCTGCATGGTACCCATTTTATTTATGATAGCGGTTATGTTTCCATAATTAACAGTGCTGTACCTCCCGACACGCCTGGTTCCAGGTACAACCGTTCTCATACCCATGGTCATATCTAAAAACATAATGGACACTGTCCTAACTTTCTTCTACGTACAAGATCTCATGCAGACCGATTGTGGACGCTTAAGCAACTACCTCAAACAGTTCACATTCTACGCAAAGAATTAAGGGATTCATAAATCATTATGTGTGTGTGCCAGATGGAAATTGATGTTAGTGTAAATAACCTAAAACACTTAAAAACAAATAGGTTGATCATAGCATGGCGGTGAACAAACCATCAAATAATCATGACGCTACGACAATGTATTCTAAATAGTTACCATTTCCCACATTTGCTTTCCATAATACATTTATTTCAATAAGCTAACTGGTGTGGTCACCAGTAGCCAGGGCTGGCAAGCGACATGCCAGAGCACAGGATAGCGCGACCTCGACAAGCCAGTCCGGCTGTTATGAAAATATCTCCCAGCGAAAGGGTAATGAGGCTGGGGTCGCCCCTATATAAGGCTGGTGCAATGACAGCTCGCGGCTATCTTTGATCCAGCCGCCGAGGGACGACTACAAGCGAGGACCCCCAGGCCCGTGGTCCCACTTCGACGCCTGACTGCAGCCACCGTCGAGGGGATCTGCCCGTAGACGACTTCGTTACCAAACAGGGTAACTATACCTCCAGTAGGGCGCTACAGGTCGTGGAGACGTAGGGATATTCGTGGCATTAATTTAGACTCCTTCAGAGTCAGAGAGCACCTTAATAATATTCAAGCCTTAATTGTGAGATACATTGATACTTGCTATTCATAAAGTAACACCCGTAGGCGATCCTTGTATGATTCTCTATTAGCTGTTGTGATTTGAATAAAAGTAGTGTTTTGTACATTGGAGTGCTCTATCCATCTAGCTATCCTAATCCCCTTAATTAATGTGTGACCTGATCCCCTCACAATAGGCATCAGCATAACGCAAGGTGCCAATTTGGATAACCCTCTTTTCATGTTCAAATTCCCGAATGTTTCAAAATTGTTCAATTTTTTTTTTTAATGATTGATGCACGTAACTTATAATTTTGGTAAAAAGATATATATTTGTAGCGTCCGTTTGTCTACATGAAGTAATGCCAAATTAATGTACGACTTACTTACTTGTGGCTATTTGCTGCATTTGGTTTTTCACCCACCAGTTTTAAGATTTTATACTTAAATAATTTTAACAGGCATAAAAAAGAACCTTTTTTTTAATGCTGCGTTGTTTCTTCAGTTCTTCAATTTTTGGCATTCAACAAAATCGCGTAAAAATATATCTTGATAATTATTAATATCACAGAGTATTACAATAAGTTGATTATTATGTGTTAAACAACATGAGTCATCGTATAGAATGTGTTATTTGTATATAATATATATATATATATATATATATATATATATATATATATATATATATATATATATATATATATATATATATATATATATATATATATATATATATATATATATATATATATAATATATATTATTGTATTTTCCTCACATAACCAGTACTAAAAATGAAATGTACACATTCGTTATACAGGCAAAATCATTATAATATATTTTTTTAATGCATTAAACAAGGCTCAAATTTAATTTGCAACTGCACTCTTGCCAACTGTGAGCTGCCTACCAGTCCGTGAATTTAAGTACTTTTTAGAACTTTATTGTTTGCACTTTACATAATGTGTGAGTACGAACTGGTGCGTTCTTTCTTCTCTTCTACTTTTGCCATCATAGGCGTTAGAAATGAGACCTAGTGTAGCGGTGGCCTATGGAACCATCCCAGCTTCTCGTTGAAAATATGGTGACAGGACGTTGCTTTCAACCTGTCTGCAGCCTTTTCGCCGCCGAAGATGTCTACCGGAAGTAGTGGAGCAGTGGTTGTTCACGGTGAAGTGAGCACTTTTGAGGCCCTAGTTACTTTTTTCTTTCAGCTATTTCTTATCCTGTAACCACCTTTTAAAATAAATACTGTCGTGTCAGTAATAAACACAGTATGCTTATTCCACTGCACTCTGGAGTTAACGTTTACGACTAAAATAAAATATATTTATTGACTATTATGCCAAAAAAGGGGGATTTCTAAAGTGCTCACTTTACCGTGAATAGCCTATAAACCGTCGGACTAGCACTCGAAAGGACGTGAGTTCTGATCTTGGTATGGCCATCCTGATTTATTTTTCCCGAAATCCCTCCAGGCGAAAGTTGGGATGGTTCCTTCCTTCAGACTATGGTAGATCCCGCCCCCGTCCCAACTCCTCTGAGCAACTTTCTCCATCTCTAATGACCCCGCTGTCGACGAGACGTTAATCCCTACTTACCTATTCTACCCGAAGATCTGCCAGAACTTCCACGTTACAGCCCTCATCAAAGTTGAGAGCCTATCTGGCATTAGGAGGCATATCTCATTTAAGGGGGTTCCACTCTCATAGCACTATGCAAACGCAGGTTCTTTTCCCTCACTTCATACTCGGCTGGGATTTTCCTTGGACGGTAAACGCGTACAATCTCTGGCATTTTTTTCTGTTTGGAAATTGCCAGTGTGTCCGAGAAAACGACCTTTTTTTTTTTAGATGCGTTTGCTAGTTAGTATCGCAATCCCGTGACCAGCATCCGAAGAGGGCGCTTAAAGGAATGGTGCATGAAAGCAGCATATTTATCCGATTTTCTGCACAAGTCGTTTTCAAAAGAGTTTATTGAGATTTTTGGCTCAACGAGACATAAATAATAATTTTCAACACTTTTTTACGTTTTTCACTGCCTTCGTTATTCTCGGAGCACTGATGGAAGTCATGCAAGGATCTTTTTTTCTTATCTTCAATAAGAGCTCCGAGAACAACGTACGCAGGGAATTATTTACCATGCAATAAGATGTCCAAATAGTTATTTATGTTTTGTCGAACCAAAAATTACGAAAAATGCCCTGTAAAACAAATTGTGACGAAAATTGTAGTATAAATATACGATTTTCGTGCACCATTATCCTTAACTCTGACACCTGGCTACCGCGGGTGAAGGAACAAGAGAGCAAGCAGTTAACCGCGTTCACATGTGCATATTTTTTAATTAATTTGGGTTAGATTTATGGCTAGCGATCCAGGAATGCAATTTTCCGCTCTGCAGTAACATTTTACCGCACGCAAAGATGGCGTGGGCAATCAGATTCGTCTCACAGTGCATCCAGAATGCAACAATATTTTCATTTCTAACGGTTCAAATTTCCTTTTCCCTTCTATACACGTGAGATCCTGTACAGATAATCTGCCAGTTTTGAAACCTTTGCATTTTTTTCTGCAGGTTTAAAAATTTTTAATTATGTTTTAAGACCTGCACAAAATTTCCTTTATCAATGAGGACAACGTTAACGGCGTTTTCAATTAGTAACATTCGTTATTTGACAGCCTTTAAGCCTAAAATAAAAAGAAAATATAAAAATAATGGTAGTAGTAAACTACCAACTCATTTCAATCATACCTACTATTTAAATTTTTCCCCCTAGAAAATCACACAAAACCGAAACGAGAATATTCATACCTGTAATGTAAGCCATATACAGCGTGTTACCATTACACGAAATTGCACAGTTTCAGCTAAGCAGCTCATCACGTTGGAACCACCACGAACAGTGGCCGTTTAATAAATAAAGGAGATATATTGGTATGGCCACCACTTCACCTAGACATGGCCCTAATTTACTCCGCTCTGGTGAACGAAAGCATGGTGTGGGTTAGTGAAAAAAAAAAAAGGGGGGGGATATTTGAGAAGCTGGGTTCTCTCTGCCGATGATACTGTAGCATAACTCGTCTTGAATCTTCGGGAATGTGCGAGAACCAGACGTGCGTCATGATAGCCTGTGTATCAACACAAATAGTCCACCAGATCATATGGACGGTTTTGAATTACGCCGGAAAACCCAGTAAGGTACGCAATTACGATTTGCAGTTCGACAAGTTTCCTATCTCACTGTCTTACTGGTACATTTCAAAAGTACTGTGTACCTTAGCTTTAATATCAATGCTTACCTCGACTTCATACGGCCTTCTACAGTTATTGCATGCCGCGAGAAACCATTCTCCAAATATTTCTCATAGAAAGCTCTATCTGCACGTTTCTACAATACACAATTTATTTATACAACGTCACGCTAAGCTTTCCCTGCAGAAAAACGTGTTAACTGTAACTGTACATAGGCTAAATGTCATCTCACCTTTAACAATTACTTTTTCTCTAGCCTTTTAAAAGCTGTCGCAACACAACAATTCACTCCTAATAAAGACTGCAACTTAATGCAACGCGTTTAAACTGATGTTTCTCAACCTTTAACGCGAAGAAATCGGGGGATGGGGAACAAACGCTTTTCTATAAACATTCTGAAAATATAAACATGATTCGATTTGTTTTAAATACATTAGACAGGCAAACGTTCCTTCTGTGTCCAAAACTTTTTAACTTGTGCTGCATGTGATCTAGCAAGTAAATAAAAATTCTTCACAGTTCTCAGCACATTATAAATCAAAATTTTACTTTTTTTATGGACCCCACAAATAAAATATAGGCCTACCAAAACATTTACAACTATGAAGCACGAATGCTAGCAGATATTGCCTTAATTGATATTACAATGTGGACAGCGATCTTTTTTTGCAAAAATTCAGGGACAAATACAACACAATGACACGGAAAATGTCCTTATATTCAATAAAATATTTTCTGGAAAAGTGCCACTATTATTTGTGTTATTACATAAATATCTTGAGAAGGCTCACGATATTAAAATAATAATAAACTCATTTTTAAAGTGATTTGATGCAAATTATTTCTGAGTTTCGAACAGTTGAATTGCAATTATGACGTAATTATACAAAATATATGAAATACATTTTCTTATTTGTTTAGAACGACACCATGTAGGCCTTGAGTAACTATGAGTGAAGCAGTGTTCTGCAGAAATAGGTAACATTTTCTTTGTGTTCAACGCCTTCAACTCCTCACTTTTATAACAGTCGGAGATATATATATATATAAGTAATTATTTTCCGAAGAAACTATCCTGTTATTCTGTTGCCTCATCTAAAAATTTCAGATAAATATTTGTCAAATGTTTTATCATTTGAGTTATTGAGACAATAAACTAAAGAATTAAGTGCGTGGTGATGACAGAGTTAATGTGTTATACACCAGGGAGAGATTAAGCTAAATAATGGTGACACCTGTGGCACAAAACATTCAAAACCACTTAGCTGAATTACTGGGAAACTTTCTACTAGTAGTTGTAATTTACTGGACTCATGGGACGTTCTTCCTGACCTCGTGGTTACATTGCTCTGACCTCCATGCTAAGAGCAATGAATATACATACACTGAAAGAAGGGTTACTGTATTGTACGCAAGGATGTGTGTGTATACATGTATATATATGGTGAGAGAGGAGATAATTACATAGTTCAGTTGTTAATTTTACATAGGCCTACACCACATAAATGCGAGGACCAGTTTTCTAACTTAGAACACATCGGACAAATTGTGCTTAACTCCTGAAAACGTGAAACATCATATTAAAGAGAGTAGAACAGAGTACAAAATGCTGAAGTTAATAAGTTCAGCCGTGATAAAATGTTAGACGCCATGCGTGTAGAGGATTCCACGCTCTTCTGGGTTACCGCTACTGCTACGAATGCGCATAAACTCTAGCATGCTGACATCGACAAAGAAAGTATTTTCTTACTGATCTGTTAACGAAATATCACCCTGGTTTGATTATTGGCTCAGATCTTTGACCGTCTCGGCAGTAGTGCAATTACTAACGCAGTCGCTAGGGAAAGTGTGAAATTGTTGCTCAGATCTTTGACCGTCTCGGCAATAGTGCAATTACTAACGCAGTCGCTAGGGAAAGTGTGAAATTGTTGCTCAGATCTTTGACCGTCTCGGCAATAGTGCAATTACTAACGCAGTCGCTAGGGAAAGTGTGAAATTGTTGCTCAGATCTTTGACCGTCTCGGCAGTAGTGCAATTACTAACGCAGTCGCTAGGGAAAGTGTGAAATTGTTGCTCAGATCTTTGACCGTCTCGGCAATAGTGCAATTACTAACGCAGTCGCTAGGGAAAGTGTGAAATTGTTGCTCAGATCTTTGACCGTCTCGGCAGTAGTACAATTACTAACGCAGTCGCTAGGGAAAGTGTGAAATTGTTGCTCAGATCTTTGACCGTCTCGGCAGTAGTACAATTACTAACGCAGTCGCTAGGGAAAGTGTGAAATTGTTGCTCAGATCTTTGACCGTCTCGGCAGTAGTACAATTACTAACGCAGTCGCTAGGGAAAGTGTGAAATTGTTGCTCAGATCTTTGACCGTCTCGGCAGTAGTACAATTACTAACGCAGTCGCTAGGGAAAGTGTGAAATTGTTGCTCAGATCTTTGACCGTCTCGGCAGTAGTACAATTACTAACACAGTCGCTAGGGAAAGTGTGAAATTGTTGCTCAGATCTTTGACCGTCTCGGCAGTAGTACAATTACTAACGCAGTCGCTAGGGAAAGTGTGAAATTGTTGCTCAGATCTTTGACCGTCTCGGCAATAGTGCAATTACTAACACAGTCGCTAGGGAAAGTGTGAAATTGTTGCTCAGATCTTTGACCGTCTCGGCAGTAGTACAATTACTAACACAGTCGCTAGGGAAAGTGTGAAATTGTTGCTCAGATCTTTGACCGTCTCGGCAATAGTGCAATTACTAACGCAGTCGCTAGGGAAAGTGTGAAATTGTTGCAAGTCTCCCCTGCTCTCACACATCCTTCTTTCCCAGTTGTAAAACTCCTAGCAGGTGCATTTCAAATACATGAAACGGGCTCTAAAGACTTCCGTGTTAAGAACCGCCCAAATATATTCACTCACTCACTCAAAATACATGAACATAGATTTACTTTGTTTTTTTTTTTTATATATCAGTTCAGCTGTGAAATGGTGCAGAGGTAGACTCTTCCGTGACCGGGGTCTCTTCTCTAATGCCGTAACTTCAAATCACGAAGTTCGTGGTTCGAATCCCGGACGTGAGAGCCGTTTCCAGACGACGAGTTTGTCGGGGCCTCGTCCTTCCTGGTTACTCTTCCATCATTACGACCCGTTAATCGTCGCAATTAAAAAAACTGTTGCCAGCCTCGCTTAACGTAAAATATGCCGTAAGGTCTCCCCGTGACTTCCGTAGGTGTAGCTGTCAGTTTCCAGTCAAGTCGCAATCATTTCAGCTGATTGGTGGTTGGAAGGTGACGTCATGCGCAGAAGCAGGCAGAAACTCGCCGGTTGCTAGCGTCCACTTCCCTCGAGTCTACGGTTGCCACAAACTCGACATAAAATAGTGAATCCACTATGGAAAAAAAAGCGGCCCATGGCAATGTTAATTTTACATAAGGCGGAAGAACACACAACGTGCATACGGGTATATCTTAAGCAGGGCTTTCAAAAGTGCTCGTTTCACCGTGAACAGCTTATAGGAAGGTTCGGTTGATGCCACTGGAGTACTTTTGAGTGTATATATAGTAATGCGTATATTTTGAGATAAAACGCTTAGAAAAAGCAGTTTTTAACCATGTTGGAGTACTCTGAAATGGTGTTTATCATGCAATATACAGGCATAGTCTGAACTGTATGATCTTCTCGTAGACTAGCACACTGGACGCACGTTTTAGATTTTCGTAAAAAAAAAAAAAAACACCGGGTTACGAACACACTGCAACGCAGCTGGAGCGCCAGGCAGTCGAACCTCTTAAAGACGAAGAGAATGCAATCTCGTTAGCGCAGCAAATAATTTATACGGGAGAACCATGGGGCAAACATTTAATATTTTTTCTCAATAACCTATATCTTACTCTTAATGTTTAAAACATTTGGAAGAAAATAAATTACTGTATCATTTTTTCAAGTAAACAATTTTTAAATGCTTAGTTGAAAACAAAGTAGTATTTCCATCTTCGCTTAATATAAAATATGAAATCCAAGTACCAGGAAAATAAACTCGTGTGCTTACTATAGTGGACACAACAAAGCATTTTAAACACCAAAAAAATACAGCCATTTTTATATTAATAACGAAGTGAATGTTGAGAACACAACTATAAGTTAAGCTGGGCTCGCAACCATCCGTCACACCCGTCCGTCAGTCAGTTATCCGTCTGTTTTTCGTCCGTCAGTTGAAAGTTACTCACAACAATCCGTCGTTCGTCAATCCTTATGTACGGCAAAATTTCAGCGTGACAACAACGTGATATTTCTTTCGTAGAAGGTATATTTTGGTTATAAACACATTTTAAAAAGAGAAACATTTTGGGAAAATAATTTTTTTATGTGACTGACGTTTTTAATTCCTGAATTTACCACCAATATAAATAAACACATATCCACCGCCTTACATTTTATTTCAAAGTGTGTATTCGCGTCTACGGAATGTCGTCAGAAGGCGATGGCCCATCCGTCGGTCTGTCGAAAGTTAATGTTTGAGATCAATTTGACGGATTGACGGATAGAATAAAAAGTTGCCCTGCGATTGGGCGAAGATCACGTGACCGCCTGACAGACGGGCGACTGACGAATGCGACGGATGGTTGAGAGTCCACCTTTAGTCAGTCTCGCAAACGAGTGCACTTTTTTGAACGCTCTGAAAGCAGCCTCGTGTACACTTATTACCTAGCCCAATATGTTCTGTTGGCATACTGGGCAGGTTGACAGCTGAGTATGATAATGTAAACTTCGTATGTGGCGGAAGGGAACACCGATGCATCCACGAGAACAGCTGTAAACAGGACTACATTTCAGAACTGTCAAAAAAAGTTCACTCGTTCGTGACAAATATAGTATTTGAAACGAACGCGAGTACTTGTTATAACAAGTTTCGTTGTACGGAAGTAATTGATAATTTCAAAATCATTAGTAGGCAAACGTTATCTTTTATCAGGTCAAAAATGCCGGATATTTTTGATCGTCAAGAAAAATCCGGCCGGACACAAAAAAAATGCCTATAAAAGAGAAGACGTCCTCTTTTTGCCGGACGTTTAGCCATAAAACACGACTCCTGCAAGTTACGTAACAGTACACAGACCGAAAGACGAGACTTGTAAAATTCGTACTAATTTACATTTATCGTATAATTGAATAATTATTATAAATGGATTCTACCCGACTAGTTAACTGTAACAAGTATACTGTGTACCTTCGTGGTTTTGTAAATTAACATTTTTTTTTTTGTTAGCGATTGTGTATTTTTTTATCCAAGTGCTACAGATAAACAATGCTCTAGGCTGTTCACGGTAAGAGAAGTATTTTTTAAAGCCCTGCTTAAGATCTACTTGTACGTACGTTGTGTATTCTTCCGCCTTATATAGAATTAACATTGTCAAGGACCTCCTCACTTTACTTATGCGTCGGCCAAGTGAAACTGTGAAATTAAAATAAAATTAAATAATTTACTAATTTTGTAATTTCTACACTTTGATGCATTGAAAAAAAAACACAAAGCGAAGTAAATAATTGACATAACAAATGTTTACCAAAAAACTTTTTATTCGACGTTAAGATATGGAACTACTTTCCACCTTCGTTATCAACTTTACTGGGTGTATGTCCCGCCGTGAGCCTGTTGAAATATTAGCAGGCAGGAGCAGTAATTTCTTTCTAAGCCTGATTTCAAAAGTGCTCACTTTACCGTGAACAGCCTATACCGGTGCCATGGCGGCGGCCGGACAGCTCGGCGCCTGGCGAGAGAGATAGCAAGGACCGACTCTTTGCGAGGGCGGCCAAGTCCTCCCCCCCCCCCCCCCCCCAACATGTTTATGCGACGCGAGGGACGTCGCGCGGCCCTGATTTATCCCGAGGGCGGGGATCCTCCGCGCTGTCCCAGCATCCCGCAAGCCTTCCATCCTCCGTATAAATCCCGACGAACTGGCCCCGGCTTCTGCTTCCTCTTACAGTGCGAACCCGTCCACCCACCGGCTACGCTCGCCGGCCGATACTGCCACTCTTCCCGCTTTCTCGCACCAACTGACACATAAGAAAATCACTCGTGTAGTTGGAAGTTAAAAAAAAATAAAGAAAAGAAAGGCAAAGAGACCTAGTATTACGGTGGTTGCCTGACGTGCTCTAGGCCTTATATGGCCGCGCTGAGGGAGGATAGTGCCACGCACATCACATGCATCGTCGCCTCTACACGCAAGTGTTTCCTCGACAATGCACATGCACGGGACTTTTAGGTGATCCCATAATCAGACGGATCAGGGCATTTTTTTTTCAGTGCGGATATATGTTTTCGCCCTCTCCCCTTCCCCCTAAAAAAAACACTAATCATCACTCATCGTTCTCTTTCTAATTCTCTCTCATTCTTACAATGACATTGTGGTAACATTTCTCAAAGCAGATTATTAATTATTTAACTATTTTTAAACACTTAGAAGCAAATTGAAGTAAGGTAATATAGTAATATAAAAATAAACTAAAGGTACAATTCATTTTTCTTTTTTTTTTAATTTAATAAAAATACGCCGTGTATCTTCAAACAAACTTTAGGCTATGCATATATGAAACGTTAAAAATGTACGACAAATTTCAATAAAATATTGGGATAAAATATAAATTTCGTAAAACTTTATCTCAGCTTCCTTGGAGTGGAGTGGAGAGATTTGGGAGCCTCTAAACATCAAGGTCTTGAGAGCCGATGAGGGTGAAGCAAGGTGAGAATGGAGCAGCGCCGGGATGCAAGGGCGGGGGAAACGGGTGATCCCCGAGAAAACACACCGACCAGCGGAATCGTCTAGCTCGATTCCCACATGCGAAAATCCGGAGGCGACCCCGCCGGGAATCGAACTCGGCTCACCTGGGTGGGAAGCGAGCAGTTTGAATACTACACCACTGCGGCTCCTTCAAGTTTTGAGAAACTTCTCGATGCTGAATTAGGTCATGTCTGGGAAAAAGTACGCTAACTGCGCAATAATTCAGAACGTGTTAGCTCGTGTGAATACAGCCTTTCATCTTGCTGAGGAGGTTCTTACTGGAGCGTGGCCTACGGTAACTGGCGAGTGTTCCTGTTGGTTCGGCGAGCAATTACACAAGTTCATTTGACGACTAGCGCTCTGTACAGTCACGGCGCCGCCACTGGCGTATTAGTTAGTGCCTTCACGATAAATACTTCATCCTCTGTTCTGGGGTTGTAAGTGATTCACTTGGTCTCCTCCTACATATGCGTATAACTGGTTCACGTCAGGAAACGAGTGGCCCAATCATTAACGTAACAAGAAAGTACACGTGTTTAAAATCCATCCTAGCACGGCTCCAACTCGAATTTCCGGTCTTCTAGCTATGACTGCAGGGTCGTCCACAATGGTGAGAGGAAGGGTGGTGAAAATGTGGCGATTAAACCCAGCTCTCAGATCCAAAGGAACCCCTCCATGCCTTTAGAGAAAGAAATGTTCTGCATTTTGCACAAGAACTATTTCTTATTCTCAAGACTTCGCTCTTAAGGCCATTGGTGCATGAAAGCAGTATATTTATATATTTTGCATCGTAACTTGTTTCACAGGGGATTTTTCGAACTTTCCGGCTCACCAAGACATAAATATCGACTTTTAGCAACTTCTTACGTCGTTAGATATTCACTGTCGTCATTATTCTCTGAGCACTGTTGGAAGAAAAAAAAGAATTTTGGTTTCCTTATCTGCAATTCGTGCTCCGAGAATATTGACCGCAGTGGATATTTAACAACTTAAGAAGGCGCTTAAAGTTGTTGTTTACGTCTTGACAAGCCCAAAATTTTGAAAAATCCGCTGTGAAACAAGTTATGATAAAGATGATATAAATATACTGCTTTCGTGCACCAAAAGCCTTACGAGCAGCCCAAATCTCTTCACTCTATTCATTACTAGGTATTACGAACAAACCTACCTTTTCCACCCTTTTATTCATATTAATTATAAATTAGATATAATTTATATATAAAATGTAAGTAGAGGTTCAATTTATCCATAAATGAGGTACTTTTACATTAACAAGCGTATAAAATGCTTGTGATACATGCTATATTTAGGAAACAACCGACCACGTCATACATAGAGCGATTTTTCAAAGGTTTAATTCAAAATTTGTGAAGAAACCGCGAATAGACAATAACAAACTTAAGGTAATATTTTAAGTACGTAGTGTGACGTCGAATAATAGCTTTGCCCCCAGGCCCCTAACTCCCCTGGTCGGCCGTGTGCGACTGTCCTCCCCGGGCGCTAGTACGTCAGTTCGGCACGACAATGGCACGTGATGAAAACGAAAGTTCTCTGGGAGGGGAAGATGGGCCAGCATGGATCCCGGAGAGGAATGCTGCCACTGGAGCGAGGCCGCGGGAGAAAGGCGAGAGAAAGGTCCGGACCAGTCCGGCCTGCCCTGGTCCCGGGGCTGCTAGTCATCGCGTGACGCAACGCGAGGTGAAGGGGTCCGGCGCCTCTGCACGACGACGCGACGCCCCGGCTAGCTGCGTCCCCTCCTCCCGCTGCGCGCGACGACGAGGAAACGTCCCCGCGCGGATCCCGCTAATGAGGACCGCGAACTGCGCCTCACCGACACGGCAAACATTCGTTAACCCCCGTGCCTCTCACTAACTAAAGGCAGTTCACGATAAAGTGAGCACTTTTGAAATCAACCTTAGAAAAATGTCACTGCCCTTACCTGCAGATATTTTAACGGGCGCCCTAAGTGATATGCGCCCAGTAAAGTTGGTAACGATGAATAGGAAGTTGTTCCGTATCTTAACGACGAATAAAACGTGGTAGGTAACCATTTCAAATAATTTAAATTATATATTTCGTTTTCTGTTCTTTTTATGCACCGTAGTGTGAAAATGAGCATATTTGTTAGATATTTATTTTTCTAATAATTTCACAGTTTCACTAGACCTACGCATAAATAAAGTGATGAGGCCCGTGACAATGTTAACTTTACATAAGGCGGAAGAATACACAAGGTTCATACATGTAGATCTTAAGCAGGGCTTTCAAAAGTGCTCATTTTACCGTGAACAGTCTATACCCTGACTAATCAGCGAAGAACATTACCACGCGAACTTCGCCAGTACATGCGAGCACAACTGCCACTGAACGACAAATTCACCAGGCTAAGAGGCCGAGTTCACGTTTGCCACCGAACAGCGTGCAAATGTTCAATCACGTAGTTTTCATTTAAGGGTGTTGGCCGCGAAAAAAATAAAAAAAATTATATTTGTACCACACATCATTGGCGTGTGGTAAAGTGTTGCACGGTAAGCTGGTACTTACTCATTGCTGTACCATGCAGCCTGGGGAAACTGAATGCATTCCGACCACTCACAAGCGAGCCAGATGGGACCCATTTCACAAAACAGGGATCGTCCAGTATGCGTCTGTCCTTTACTTATCAGAATTTTTTACTTTCGAGCTTGGGCCGTTTTGCAACGTGTGTGTCCTATAGTGGAATCTGCTAAAACCAGTCATATGCATGCTTCGCGCTGAATAAACACACGAAAGCGCTTCTAATGGGCTCTTCGTAGTAAACATTTAAACCGCCTCAACGTCACGTCCAGCCGTAAGGAAGAATTGCAAGGCCGATGGGAAATAGCATATAGGCAGCTCACGGTAAAATGAGCACTTCTCAAAGCCCTGTGTACGATCTACTTGTGTGTACATTGCGTATTATTCCGCCTTATATGTAAAATTAACACTGCCATGGGCCTCAATACTTTATTCGTACGTCGGCAAAGTTAAACTGTGAAATGATTAGGAAAGTAAATATTTAACAAATCAGCTCATTTCTACACTTCCATGCATTAAAAATCACAGAAAGCGTAAGAAATAATTTAAGTTATCAGAAATTGTTGCCTAACACTATTTATTTGACGTTAAGATGCGGAACTACTTTCCGTCCATCGTTACCAACTTTACTGGGCGCATGTCAATCCTTGCGCTTGTTAAAACATATGCAGGTAGGGTCAGTGACTTGTTTCTATGGTTGATTTCAAAAGTGCTCTCTATCGTGAAAAGCCTTTAAACAAGTTTCGCGTGTGTTCTCTTTCGTCGGAATTTCAAGCGGTGACTATAGGGTTTTTATACAACAAACTGTTCGTAAAAGATACACCTTTGTGGCTTTTGTAGTTTAAAACACTGTTTTACCGAAGAATAAATATCGTATAATCCATTCGCGGTTACTTAAACCTTTTCTGAAAACCTGCTAAAGTTATACTTCCAGATTATTCCTCCGCTTCGTACAAAATAATCTTAACGCATTCTAGAAAACTACGCCAAAGGACAAAGCACCGAATTCGTGCGCACTCAGTATAAAAGTATCCTGTATAAGAACTATTTCTCATTAGGTGTAACCAACACACATTGTATTGTATTGGACTTTTTAACGTCCCTTGGTTTTATGCTTGAAAGCTGACTAACTTATAACCTAACTTAAATTGACACCCATGCCTTAACCGGGATTCGAACCCAGAGCCTCCCGCACCCCAGATCGGTGGCGCACTAACCGAATGCGCCACGGGAGGTTGACTGAAATATTGTAATTTATAAATAAAATATACATACGCTAAACTTAAATTTAACAAAAAATAAAATTAATAACTTAATGTGAACAGAGGTATAAAATGATTGCGCTATATGGCATATTAAGAAAGTAACTAAAAACGGCATACATGGGGTTATTTTTCAAAGGTTTTATTCAAAAAGGGTGACGAATCCTAGAATAGACTATAAACAGAGAGCTTACTTACAGCGATTTCTGCTGACTTTGACACGTTTCAACGACCACGTTCATGTCTCAACAGACGAATTATAAATTTTGTAACAAAATATCGGCGTTCATTTCTGTTCTAAAAATAAAAGACATACTTTGGAATATTTTACAAATTTCAAAACGTTATAGTAGACAGAGCTGTTTATGAGACCCATATGACACCGAGCGAGGCCCGTTAACTACTTTCCGCATAATACAGTTAATTCGGCAACATGTAAAAAATTAATATGGTCATAGACCCAGCGCCAAGTATTCGTGCCTCTGCCGTGTGTTGTGAAATCAAATAAATACGTTGTTTGACGCCAAGCCAGTGGACTCGCGTTCGGGAGGACGCGTGTTCGATTCCCGTTCCGGCCATCCTAATTTCGGTTTCTCATGGTTTCCCGAACTCACGCCAGGAGAATGTTGGGATGGTTCCTCACTACTTGTCGACAAAGGTTGTTCACAATAAAGTCAGCACTTTTGAAATGAACATTTGAAATAAGTCACTGAACTGCCTGCATCTGTTTTAACGGGCGCACTGAGTGACATTCGCCCAGTAAAGTTGGTAACGACTGAGGGAAAGTAGTTCCATATCTTAACGTCAGATAAAAAGTATTAGGTAACGATTTGTGATAACTTAAATTATTATTATTTTTTTATTTTTTATAACGCATCGAAGTGTAAAAATGAGCAAATTTGTAAAATATTTACTTTCCTCATAATTTCACAGTTTAACTTTGCCGACGTACGAATAAAGTATTGAGGCCCATGGCAGTGTTAATTTTACATATAAGGCGGAATAATACGCAACGTACACACAAGTAGAACGTACACAGGGCTTTCAAAAGTGCAACGTTTACCTCCCTGTTCCTACTTCTCCGAGAAACTTGATCCATCCACGGCCGTAGAAGACCCATTTAGTTCACGAACTCAGCCACAGAGCGCTGCTACCGAAATAGTGTGTTTGTACATTTTTTTCTTAAAATGAGAAAATGACGTTCATATCTCTATACCAGTAACACTAACAACACTAGTTTGCTTCCAGCGCTCTGCGGCTACTTAATGAACTAAATCAGTCGATAAGGGGGTCAATTCGCTAACATTGTTAGATAGGCGAGTGTCCAGACCTGTCTTCTACGGCCGTGGTTACATCTGTAATGAACAGTCGCTGCCATTAGTATCGCTTGTTCTCACACATATATGGTAAACTAGAGTTAGCGTTGAAAAAAAAAAAACTATTTATTTTTGATCACGTGCCAAGTAAGCTAATATACAAAAATGAGAAATGTTTAAAACTCTGCTGCAAATTCATTCTCTCGTAAACAAACTCCACGTTGCTTTTTACCGTCGTGGTCGGTGCAGTTCGAGAACGTATTTAGCTTTAAGTGCGTAAAAAAAAAAAAAAAAAAGCTGGCGTCAAGGACGCTGCTTTAACTGTGCAGATGCGTCCGTCCCAACTCCCCGGACAAGTAAGTTAAACTTTGTATATTATGTTGCCTGCCAGGTTACTCACGGAAACAATAACGAAAACGGGTTCTTCAAGTTTCGGTGGGCCTCGATACACGTGATCACCGTCTCTTGCGGCCTTGGGTTAAACGTTTCTGAGACGCAACCACCTATTAAGGGGGCTGGTGCTCGAAAGTTTTATATTCACCTAATTTTTGTCATTTTATTTCCAGAAATTTTTTTTTGAAATTTTTGCCATGTCAAGTCTTTTACACTTTTAGATATTTACTGTCTTTATTATTCTCGGAGCACTGATGGAAGATAATAAAATAATATTGTATTAGTTATCTTCCATCAGCGCTCCGAGAATAACAAAGGCAGTGAAAATCAAACATTGTAAAAATGTGATTTGTGTCCTGTCGTGCCAAAAACTTCGAATAACTCTCTGAAAAACAACTTACGACGTAAATTTAATTAGAAATACTGCTTTCGTTCACCATTCCCCTTAAGACAGCGATGAGCTCAACTCAGAGTCAGCTGTCAATTGCCGTCTTTGACGCTCGCCGCTCATCTTTACACGCGACAAACTTATACGGACTGTCAACTCAACAACATTCTACGCAGTGAGCGTACTACTAATTATGCTTAGCGAATTGGAGCCGCGGTGGCTGAGCGGTTAGCCTGCTCGCCTCCCACCATGGCGAACCGGGTTCAATCACCGGCCGGGTCACTCCCGCATTTTAGCATGTGAGAATCGTGCCGGACGATGCCGCTGATCGGCGGAGTTTTCTCGGGGATCTCCCGTTCCCCCCGCCGCTTTATTCCGGCGCTGCTTCATGCTCACCTCTATCACCCTCATAGGCTCTCAAGACCTCGTTAAGAGCCACCCAAATTTCTTCACTCACTCACGCTTAGTAAAGGCTAGATATTTCATGTTGCATCCAGTGCACACAAACTTGTAACGATATACAATAAATCATGATGATAAGACTAAAATGTCATGTGTAATATTTAACTTCAACTTCGAATTTCGAAGGACTATAGGCTATTCACGATAAAATGAGCACTTTTAAAAGCCCTGCTTTAAATCTACTTGTGTGCACGTTGTATATTCTTTCGCCTTATGTAAAATTAGCATTGCCGTGGGCCTCATCGCTTTATTCATGTGTAATTCGAGTTAAACTGTAAAATTATAAGAAAAGTAAATGTTGTACAAATCTGCTTATTTTTTTTACTCTTCGATGCATTAAAAAAACAGAAAGTGAAAGGAATAATTTAAGTTAACACCAATTGTAACCTAGCACTTTTTATTCAACGTTAAGATCTGGAACTACTTTCCATCCACCGTTACCAACTTTACCGGGCGAATGTCACTCAGTGCGCGCATAAAAATATATTCAGCTAGGGGCAGTGACTATTTTTAGTGTTTATTTCAAAAGTGCTCACTATATCGTGAACAGCCTTTAGGCCTACCTATGGGACTTTGAGCGGTGACCTTATCATTTTATCGGTGGAAAATCCGTAGTAAAGTTTAATGCAGGACCTTATAATATTTTCCAATGTTTTCAAAGAGTATATTATGAGATAAAGCAGTGTGAAAAAGCCGTTTATATCTATGTCGGCGTGCTCGGAAATACTAAATATAACGTATGTGATGTAGCCTATTGAAAACATTATACGTGCCTCGACTGAAGTTTTTTTTAATTTTCGTACAACGTTATAATGGCGACACGTTCAATGGTTTGGTAAAAAGCTGTTCACGATAATGTGAGCACTTTTGAAATCAACCTTAGAAAAAGTCACTGCTCCCACCAGCATATATTTCAACGGGCGCATTGTGTGGCATGCGCCCAGTGAGGATGGAAACGTTGGTGAAAAGGTAGTTCCATATATTAAAGACGCATATCTACTGAAACGTTTTTTGTTAAGTCGTTGTTTGCGCGTAAACACGTATATCTGTAAACAGAAGTTCTGGAAATATGAGTCTATCAGAAAAGATAAAAAAACCATTAAGGCCCTACTTTTTTTTCTTACTTTTGTCATATTAAGTGCATTATTATTTGAGGAAAAAATTCGTGAAAATGGTTAAATATAGCATTTCTAAAACTTGCCAATGCAGTTTCCTTAAGCGGCACGAGAAAAGTATAAAGATAAGGACTTAGTTTAATCTGTGGGCTTTCATCGCGTGTAATAAAACCCCTATGTTACAGATCTAATTTGCAAAGCACAGCATTACGACGGAAAAACTGCACGCCCGGCGCGTAGGAGCGATGAGGCGCAAGGCGTACGTGTAACTGTCACCAGTATCACTCCATCGCTTCTTGACCTTGAACGCGCAGCTACTTAGTCCCCTTTAACGCCGAATCAAAAGTGTTAGGGAACCATTTATAATAAATTAAATTATTTATTTGGTTTCAAGTTTTTATGCAGCGGAATGTTAGAAATGAGCAGATTTGTAAAATATTAACTTTTCTAATAATTTCACAGTTTCACTCGACCGACGCATGAATAAAGTGATGAGTCCAATGGCAGCGTTAATTTTACATCAGGCGGAAGGATACACAACGGGCATACAAGTATATATTACCTAAGCAGGGTTCTCAAAAGTGCTAATTTTACCGCGAACAGCATATAAAAAATGTAATGTAAAGGGCTTTTTAACGTACCTAGATTTTATGCTTGAAAGCTTGGCAGGGGACGGCTTAAGCGCTAACACATGACCTTACTTAAATTAACAACCATGCCTAAACCGGGATTCGAACACAGAGCCTCCCACATACCAGATTGGTGGCGCATCAACCGACTGCCCCACGGGAGGTCGGTCCTAATACATACACACACATATATACATGTATACATATATGCATGTATACATATATACACACATATATACATGTATACATATATACATATATACATACACATGCATACACATGTATACATATATACATATATACACACATATATACATGTATACATATATACATACACATATATACATATATACATACACATGCATACACATGTATACATATATACACATGTATACATATATACATACACATATATACATATATACATACACATATATACATATATACATGTATACATATATACATACACATATATACATACACATATATACATGTATACATATATACATACACATATATACATGTATACATATATACATACACATATATACATGTATACATATATGCATACACATATATACATGTAAACATATATACATACACATATATATACACATGTATACATATATACATACACATATATATACACATATATGCATGTATACATATATACACATATAATATATATATACACACATATAATATATATACACACATATAATATATATATATACACATATAATATATATATATACACATATAATATATACATACACATATATAATATATATACATACACATATATAATATATATACATTTCACATATATAATATATATACATACACATATATAATATACATACATACACATATATAATATACATACACATATATAATATACATACACATATATAATATACATACACATATATAATATACACACACATATATAATATACACACATATATATATAATATATATACATACACATATATAATATACATACACATATATAATATATATACATACACACTATATAATATATATAAACCCACTGCAACGGCAATTCTAGGGCCGGTAGTGTCGCCACTGTCCGTGGCGTCAGGTGCTGACGACGCAGTCGGATGGTGGAGTGGCTGATCGCTTCGACCCGGCCGAACTTCCAGCGTTTGTCAGACCGCACTGACTGCGCCGACCGCAGTTGAAGTCACAACGCAAGCCAACCAAGAGTGTAATGGACGTAAACACGCAAATCCAATCGAAAATTAAAGTGAGCGTCAACAAACATTTCAACTGCGTCCGTAAACACGTGGTTTCATGTGTTTTATTTATTTATTTATTTTTTGGTGCGGTTTCCGATTGCAGTGTTTATTCCCCGCTTCATTACGTTTGAGAATGTAAATACAAAAGCAGAAGTTATTTAAAATTACTGAAAATAATTATATGAATGCAGAAAACTGCGAAATCCGTTCGTTACAAAATGAAATTCCTGGCTCTAATTTCAAAAATGGAACACACACCACCAAACCAAGTTTTATACTAACATGATCACGTACAAAGCTGCTGTTCAGACATAAAAAACAAAAGGACGAGCTCTCATGCTGTTCAATACAGAAGAAACATGCGGAACAGCCTAATCAGTTGTGGCAACGCTATTATCAAACGTACATAAATAGGACGACCGACACAACTGCAAAATTGCGTCAGGGCAGTTAAGGGGCATTTTCGCCTGATATATCGATTTTTCGACCGATACTTAATAGAAACATAGGATGAGTTTCTAAATTCACTGAGCGAAGTAAGATCGTCCAGAAAACTAAACGAGCACGCTATATTATTTATAGTGGTGTTTTACTGTTTTATCTTTGCTTTATGCATGTATTTAGCCAAATAATTTCCTGGAAACTTTTTTTATAAATTCATGCATTCTTCCATCACCGAGCTTAGAATTCACAAATAACTATTTTGGGGGGGGGGGGGGTGTTTGATTATGCTTATATTGAAGAAAAAATAGGGAATAAATTTGTATGGCTAATGCCCGGTTGCACCATTGAGGATCAGCGATGATCTAGGTCCAAATACCGGTTTGCACCATTGCGATCTGCGCGCCGAACTAAGATCAATTTGAACCTCGTCTTGAACCGTGCCTTCTGGCGGTTCAGGAGAATGATCTCGGATCAAGTACATACGAGTGCTTTATTTTAAAACGTCAAAGTTAATTTGAAAATTAATTTTGTTTTAAATTGGCATAAACATTCAAATATTCCGTATTTAAGCGCTGTTTAGCACTTAAACATACATTTTTAGTAAGGATTTATAAAGTGAACAGAGAAGAATAAAAGTTTGTGTTGAATGTAGTTTATGTGGAGATAAAAATACTGTAAAACATTTTTATTTACTAGAAATAAACTTGGTAATATTTAAATCGTTTAAAAAGGGATTCGGTTGTTTTTACTGCTGTAGAATGTAAATTGAGAACTTTTACAAAGGCTTAAGATGCACTACATTTATTGAATTATGGTATTGTTTGTTTTATAAAGAGAAAACAAAATTTATGCTTTTCCCTCCGATCAAACAAAACGGAAAACTGGAAAAGCCATTAAGAATATCAGAAACTGTCCTAATTTTTCGCACAAGCAAAATCTTACGTCGAATAATTTATTGCTCACAAAAGAGCAGCCGTAGCCGGCAGATGTAGTTTGAAAATACGCCAACAGGTAGCACTGAGAACAATTTTATTTTTGGAAATTCAAAACAATATTATACACACTCGAATATTATTCTGTAAAGTTCGTACAGCTATTATTTTACTTAAAACAAATAAAACATAGTACCATCTAGTTCTATGTACACTACCTTCTTCAATAATATTGGCATTAAAAGTAACGATAAAAATGTGTGCAAAGTATTTCCAATCAAACAAAACCACTGAAACAGATTTTTTTTTCAGTGCATTCAACTAAATCATATAGTAAAACACATCCTAGTCTTAAGAGATAATGTCCACGAAACGTATTAATTGTATCCGAACTTCAAAATAAACAGTTGCATCATGACGTCACGAAATGAGAGCCAATCACAAACAGTGTTTCATCTCAGTTCTAGTTTTGAACCGAAATCAGGTGATCTACGATCGGAACTCGGCCGTTCGCGTTGGCGCAACACTCGTACATTGAACTCGGATCAAATTGAAGATCATCTTTGAGCCAAAATCTTATGATCTTGGTTCAGGGCTGTTAACGGTGCAACCGGGCATACATCTCTCGAAATTTCTAATCAAAATATTATATGGGGAGAGGAAGCATTGCTAGGACGGCTGCACATCATACTACATGGATGGAGGAGAAGGAATTCTGGTTTGGGGAGAAATGGTACGAAAGAATGAGAAGAGAGTTAGCAAGTAGGAAAGTCAACAGGAAGGGTGGGGGGAGGTAGGCGGAAGTTGCCGAAAATGATCCGAGGCGCAGTAACAAGCGGATGCTTCGGCCAGCAAAATGCCCGTGAAACAGACACGGTTGCCTCTGCATATAATGGCTGTTCACGGTAGAGTGAGAACTTTTTAAAGCCCTTCTAAATTTTTCCTTTCATATAATTTCCATGTTCCTGCTACTTTTTAATACAAACATTGAAATACGAAATGCGACAAATAAACACAGTGTATACATTTCACCGCCCTAAAAATGTAATGCCTGAGCCTGCGATAAGATACATTTATTAGTGGTTAATGCTTGTTGAGTGTGTCTTAAAAAGTTTACCGTGAACAGCCTGTAGAGAAAATATAACGTCAAGTTCGCGGACAACTGAAATGAAGAAGACAATGACTAAGGGCGCGTTTACACGGCGATATAAATGTGCGATAGTCGCTATCGCGACAGCTACTGTCGCGATACTTATCGCCCAGTAAACTGTACGACGTTTACTGTCACACCGTCGCGACAGCGCAATCGCGATAGCAGCACGGGCAGAATCAATTTAATTCTGTTAATATCTGTCGCGGTTCTTACACTATGTAGCGGAATGAAAGGACGTATATTATCATATAGGTGTGACACGACACTATTGACAGCATATTTACTGTCATGGAACTATAATATGTTACATGTCATTAATATTCTGTCAAAATATTTAACTACCCCAACAAATATCAAACTCTTGACAAAATGTTATAAATGTAGGGCCTATCAATGTATTTACACAAGTGTTTTCGGACATGTCCCTCTTGAGGTTAACTATTAGTCCAGGCAAAATAGGAAAAATAGACGAACTAAAACATGTAGTTCCAAAAGTTTCAGGAATGTGTAGGGGTAAGTCCCTTAACAACATAAAATAAAGTCCCATCGATTTTCGGTTCCGAGGGGGGAGGAAGGAGGTTTAAAGGTCCCTTGTTTTAGTTTTCTGCTTATAACTCGAAAATGGTGCGTTGCACAGGAAATTTATATGAAAGCAAAATGAAAGAGGGGTAAATTCCCTACAAAATAGTATAAATAAGTTAGTTCATATCTGTTATAGTTTCTGAGATATCCGCCAGCAAAGATGGATAATTTTTGAGAAAAAAAAAAGTTTCGCCTCACCTTTTTAGTCAAATTTGCCCTTCTAGCTCTTCACTGTTTTGTTTAGAAACATCGTTGGGGAGAAAGTTGCAGAGAATTAGATTTTCTTCATATATATATATATACACACATACACCCATTTATCTTTAACTGGTCGAAAGTTACACTGTTGTGGATGGTGGCTTCCTCCTTCATATAGTCAAGTGGAATGTTGGTACCAAGTTCTCTTCCATCTGCTAACAGTACGTATCACACCTTATCAATCATTACGGTGCCAACTCTGCTGTAGTTTTGTGTGTGTATGAATACGTTAATCCCACTAAACGCGCAGAACAGAAGCGGAGAGGAACGTCTAAAACATCAGTGGATGTTACTTTTATGAAAATTTGCTGGCCACTGTTCAGCAGGAGAACTTTCTTGCCAATGAAAAGAACAAGACCGAGCTGATTGTGTTGATAGTCGAGACGTTGACTGCAAGAAGGATAGAGGCGAGTACCGCTACAAGAGATACTGATGGTAGTGTCGTAAGATGTGGCGTAAACAAGGTTACTTCTCATTCGTCTGTGGTTGTTATTGGAGAAGATGTTGACCTGCTCGTCCTAACAGCTCTCACACCACCAGACAGAAATGTATATTTCATGAAGCCTGGGAGAGGAAACACAGAGGACAAGGTATTCTCCGCCAGACAATTGCAGGAGCTACCCTTTAGTGGATCTATCCTGATCATCCACAGTTTCACAGGTGTGACACAACAAGTGCGATATTCAACAAAACAAATAGTCCATCCTGAAGTGTTTCCTAAAAATGCCAAATGAGACTAAAGCCATAGCTGACATCTTCTACGACCCCACATCAACACCTGATGCAGTAACCCAAGCTGGGGAGGAGATGTTTCTCACCATGTACCAGGCCCCACTAAGTGAACGTGATTTGAACAATCACCGATACAACTCCTTCGTGAAATCCTCCAATAAGGTGAAAGCCAATCTTGCTTCACTGCCACCGACCCAAGGTGTAGCCAAGCAACACTCTTTCAAAGTGTATTTATAGACACAACAATGGCTTGACCACGACTCTCTAAATCCAGAACGTTGGGGTTGGGTACGAGACGACGATGGAGTCCTCAACCCCGTCAAAACAACGGATCCAATAGCTCCTAATAGCGTCCTGATGAAAATTTTTTTTGCCGTTGTGCTACTGGCTGCAGTGGCAGATATGGATACCGGTAGGTAGGTACCAACTGCTCATCTGTCTGTCGATGCGATGGAGCCTGTATGAATAGCGCACAGATACGAAAGGAAGATGTGGAAGATGAAGATTTTAAGGATTTTGAAGATATGACTGAAGATTGAAGATCTTTTGAAAATAAATTACTTACTTAATATTTTCTACCTTTTCTTTTATAAATAAAACGATTTTGTTTTAATTTGTGTTTCGTTACTTTATTCCTACCTCGTTTATAAGCGATTTTTTTAAGAAAGTGAATTTTTCCTATATTGACGAGATGTATTTTGGGGTGATTACGGAGGTACCTACATGTATGTAAAGTGAACATCGCTTATTCGGGACACGTCAGGCGGTACCCTTCATTCCCATACTACCCACTTTATATACCCGCTGAACCGTACAAAAAACATGGTATATACGTCTGTTCGGAACTAACTAATGTGTCCCCGTTAACCAATTTGTCTATTTAAATCGGTGTCCCCATTACCGGTTTCCGCGGTATATACTATGTACATACTTCATACATAGTTATTATATGCCTATACATTTACTTATAAATACTTAGGCTAGAGATATTATAAAATCAGTATCAATTTTTTTTAAATTGAAAAAACATTTTAAAATTAAAGATTAATAAATACACAATATATAAGGGTAACATAGGGAAATAAGCCATATACAAGGTTATATAGAGAGTCATAGCCCTCAAAGATAAAAACAGGCAGCTCTCTAGCATAATCTCGAAATTTACTTTATAAATTCAAATCGCTTTAACTTTCGAATAGTTGAAGATAGTAGTATAAAAATGCCGATTTGGGCACAAACGCTAAAAAGTGGCTCAAAAAGTTGCGTTTGGGAGCAGTTACAAAAAAGTGGATTAAAAAGTTGTGTTTGATCACAACCGCAAAAAAGTGACTCAAAAAGTTGCGTTTGGTTAGATCGTAGTCTTTAGAAAAAAAGTTGCGTTAAACTTTGCGTTTGAGTGCATATGCAAAAATATGCGTAAAAAGAAAAAATGGCTTAAAAAATTTGAAAACGTAAAAAATAAAATATTGTATATAATAAGGACGGTTCAATTGCTAAATGTGTTAAACGGAACCAAACAATTTAAGAAACTTTCCGAACTTACAATTGGGCAGTCCTATCCCATAATACATGTTGAAATAAATTATACACGGTATGGATACAAAGTGATAATTACTTCTGGAAATTTTAAAGTAACCTTACCAGACATATATGTTCAGATATTCAGAGAAAAAGTTTTAAATGATGTTAATCGTGGAGGTATAAGTTTTGCATATGATGGAATGGTGGATTGTGGTGTTAAATAAATGCATTCTATTCGGTCTTTTAAAGAGTAAATGATTGTCGTCGTATAATTAGACATCAGTACATTTTTATTTGTGTTCATATCTCTATAAAATTTTAATGGTTATCCAATCATTAAAACACAATTATCGATCTGACTTCGGCAATGTGCTACAACATAATCTAATAAAGAATTTAGATACACATCTCCAAATTCGACATATTAAAGTAGCCAAAACATCGAATTCTTTTTCTGAATATTTCATTACACTTTCTATAGAAATATTATTCATCTTGATCACATGAAACATTGATAGTTTTTAAACTATTAAAGTTATTATATATAGAATGTGACTACTTCCAACCCAAAAAAAAATATCTATGGTCTCATCTCTAATACCACTGTTCTTTCGGACAAATCAAAGCTAATTAACTTACCTTTTTCATCCTTAATTTCAACTATTATTTCATTAACTTGATTTGTTTGCACTGGAAAAAATAATGGATAAGCTGGTTCGTAATAGAGTGTATCACCAAATCAAAATGTTGGTCTTGGTTTAAAAGTGGCAATATGCTAGTTTCTCTATGATTATTTTCATCATGTTTTAATATCATACCATTTACTATATTACAGTGTATATTTATTGTTTCAAATGGAGCAAATTTTGACATTGTAACACCATAATGGCCCACATTTGCTTTCAGAGTTTTATTTTCTACGAAACCCAAAAGTTTTCCTATTGAACCCCATTTTCCAAGCTGTAATTTAAGCATACATTTTACTTTCACTCAGTTTGTAATTTTATCCAGCTCGAAAGATATATCACTTTATTTCCCATCCACTGACTCTACACTAAATGAAAAAAATTGTTTTATAGTTTTTTCAAGATCTTTTAAGCTATATTCATCAACTGGAATTTCGACTGCTGATTCCATATCATTCTGGCCCACAAAATATATCTTATTTTTCCCAGAGATAATGTTATGTGTTAGATAGGTAGTATAGAACTGAACTAAAGCCAATGAGTGCCCCTCTATCTCTAAAGGGTAATGTAGTCTTTCCTTCAACACTGATTTGATATCTGTTAGTTTGAATACTTTACTAATTTATTATATCATTAAAAAGATTTATTAATAAATGAGCAAGAAAAACATGAAACATGGAGACTGGGATATTAAAATAAGAATACCCGACAAGACTGCATCGACAAAACGTCATAGAGAATTATAACCAAATAATATTAGATGTTTGATAGTGGGTCCTAGTAACTGTGGAAAAACTACACTTATGATAGATAATTTTATATATGCTCACGGGTGGTTGGACTTTGGTACTCTCTATGTGCATTCAAAAAGTCTGGATAAACCAAAATATATCAAGTTAAAGAAAGATATAGATGTAGCATAAACATTATTTAATGAACCGATAGCATACTTCCTTCCATTAAATGAAGAAATGGTTGATGTAAATGAATGTCATAAAGAGTCTGTAGTTGTTTTCGGTGATATCATACTTAAAAACCAAAAAACCGTAAGGTATAAACCGTCAAAATATGGTAAGGGATTACTTTACTCACGGTAGACACAAAGATATTGATTGTTTCTATTTAGCCCAATCATACTCAAAAGTACCAAATCAGTTTATAAAAGACAATACCAATTTTCTTTGCATATTCAGACAAAACGATACAAATCTTAAACATATTCATAGTGATTTTGTTGGTGGTGATATGTCGTTTGAGAAATTTAGGGAGACTTGTTCAAAATGTTGGAATAATTAATATGGTTTTGTTACAATAGATATGACCCTCTTACGTTAAATAATGGTAAGTACCATGATAAAATTAAAGACTTTTTAAATTCTTGGATTATAAGTAAGTTTTTTGTTTTTAATGTAAGTGTTTTCATTAAAAACTAACATAATCTTTTTTTTTTATGTATTCACATGCCATAGCTATTTCAATAAACACAACTGTACCTTCGGGTACATTGTGGGCTTTTGGTATTTTTAAAAATATATTATCATCAGGGTATACTTCAAAAGTTTTATACATGTAATTTTTTTTCCATTAATGGTATAAGTTGATTACACTTTTATATTTTTCTGGCTTTATTATTATTTCAACAATAGTTCCATCTCTCATTAAAAAATATACTATTTGATTATCAAAGTAAAATACTTTTTCTTTTGAACTGTATATTCCAACTAAATGAATAATGTTAATTCTGTTTTTCTGACCGTACTCTAAATTGATTGCATCCATCGGTGCAATGGGATCTCCCACATGTCTTAGTCTTTTTTGTTCAAAATCTATATTATTATCTACTCCCAAGTAAGATAGGCTTTATACAATGATCTTTTATTTCTTGTCAGTGTGACTATACAGTCGTTGAACTGTGTGTAGGAAACAAAATCATTAGGATTGTTCTTCTCAGTAGTTGTATCATTGTCCGTGTGTTCTTTAATTTGATCTTCAATCCAAGAGCTCATTAATGCATTTCCACATGTATCCATTGTTTATTAAGAGTGAAATAATTTTTGGAAATTTTAAATTATGTGAAAAGTGATTTAGCACAATTACACACAAATGACCACAGGTTACTTGATTGAAATTTTGAATTCTATCATCGTTATAAAAATATTACTTCCGAGATATGCTATTAATTGTCGGGGTGGATTTCCACCAAATGAATCAAAATAATATTTGTTGTTCGCTATTTTCAATAGCATACCCAGTGTGTACCAGAGTTTGTTGAAACATCTAGATTAACAATCCCACATTCATTATCAAGTGGCGTGTTAAGTAGCTCATCGATCATAAATACTCCTCGAAAATTATTTATGTTTAATGTTTTAACTATTTTATCAATATCAAAGTTACGGAGTGGAGTTACTTTTTTTTAAACATTCTTACCCCACTTAACTATCTACAATCCCTTGCCGTATTCCTTCATAGCTAAATTATGTCTGTGTTGTTCTTCCAATTCTTGGTTTTTCTTCTTAGCATTAATTACTGATGTAGTGACAGATGATGCACCACCAGCTAATGCTCCTAGAGCTCCCAGTGTTGCGAAAATTAAGGGTAAAAATCCACCCTTGTGAACTGTCAGACCATTTCCAGTTTTCATTTCTTTGAACATTTTCTTAAGCTGTGGAACTGAAATTGTGATAGTCATCCCTTTGTCCTCCTTTAGTTTCTTGTTTTTACGTCCCAGTTGGTCTTTTGTTAGGAAAGAATCAATATTCAAACCCTACAACTCCGAGTTAGGAACTTGAAATACAATGTTTTTTTACTTTCATTTATTATAACAAATATTTTAACATTTCATTTTAATTCCCCAGCCAAGCTTATGTTTAATATGCATCGCAGATCCAGTAGCATCAGCCCACAATCTCTCATTGAGATTAGCATTTGAACTTAATCTTTTAAACGCTTTCTTTTCTACTTTTTGTCAGCTACATGCATTTCAGCTAGATCTTTATGATGATGATAAGCTATATCATGTTCCATTGCAGCCGCATCTAGTAGATTAATGGGTTTATCACCACCCTCAATTCTCTCTTTTAGTTTGGTTCCCGGACCTAAGTACTGATAACTGGGTGCATGCAACTCAAAAAGTAGTGAATTTATTATGTCATTGAGTGACCCTTTTCCGTGATGCTCCGACTCCCAAAAAGTATGTGGTATTGTGTTTATCATTCGTATCAAATATGGTATATCTTTTGGATTATTCACAACAAAGTCACTAAACTTGCTTTTGAGCATATTCATTATTCCAACTTTTTCATTGTAATAGTTATCATTTCCAGCATTATCTTCGCCATAAATAATGAGAAGTCGATCAATAAGCATCCTAACATCATCCATCCATATGTATTCTTTGGGATAGTCTGTATATTTCTGTATACCTTTCCCTTTTTTAGGTGAGGTGCTTTTCTTTTTGATCGAATTGTAAATAGGTTTAACAATAATTTTCCATTTATTCCCTTTACTCGATTTTGGCGTTCCCAAGTTTGTATCATTGTTTTGAAAAACTGTGTTTGTATCTGCTAGGATACAACTATAGTTGGTTGCAGTGTAGTCACTGTCTGTTATTTTCTTACTAGTTAGTAATTTCATCAAACCATCAGTTCCAGTGTATGTTCGGCCTTTTTCAGTGAATTTGTCATTGTTGAATATTACTTCGCTATCATTAATATACAATCTACCTTTATCAGCCTTTAGTCCAAAAACATTGTATTTGCAGTCAATTAAGAAATACGCCACTTTCTTATCAATAAATGTTGTTTGTAGTTAGTTAACTGTGAGATATCAGTTTTCAAACACCCCAACGCTTCGTCATAACATTCATCGTCATCGTCATAGCGTTCATTGTCATTGTCAATGCATTCATCTGTGTCTGTTTTACCAAACACTTTTCTCACAAAATATGTTTCTGTTGGTGTCTGTGGGTAGTCTAAATTCTTAACAGCAAATGGAACAAGTTCTTTTGTTAAGTTCTTATTCTGATTTGTTTGGTTTCCAATGTTTTGTCCCAAATCTTCTATCACATCTATCAATAGTTGATCATATTTTTTATTTTTAAAATATTCATCTTGGTGAAATTTTCTAAAAGTTTTAAACTTTTCAATTAGCTGTCTATATTCTTCTCTATATTGTTTACAATTTTTTGTTGTCTCATTTATTATATAAATATATAAAATGAACAATGATAACTTAAATATATACTGTCTCAAATGTATGAAAAATACACTAAGTGATGAAATTTCATATGAACTTACAAATAATAACAAAGTAAGAATTAAATGTGTTTGTAGATGTTGTGTTACCAATAACTCGATATTCACTGGTGGGGGTATAAAAACCGATATTGTAAATGAAATTCATAACCCAATGCGAAAAAACTGTCCCAAAAGAACTGTTCTATCTTTTGGTATCGATGATATTTGGCAAGCTGATTTAGTTGAGATGAATTCTGGATATTTAAAAGGTATACACAGAATTAATAAAGGGTTTAAATATATGTTAACCGTGATAGATGTTTTTTCCAAATATGCATGGGCAACACCAATCAAAGATAAAACTGGTGAAAATGTTACGTTTGCATTTAAAACTATTTTGAATGATCGCAAACCCATGCATTTACAAACAGACGAAGGGAAAGAATTTTACAATAAAAATTTTAAGACATTAATGGCCAATAACAACATAACACACTATTCAACATACAGTGAAAAGAAAGCTAGTGTTGTAGGAAGATTTAATAGAACATTGAAGGAGAAAATGTGGAAGATATTAACTGTGCAGGGAAGCTATAAATGGGTGGCTATATTACCTCAATTAATAAGTGAATACAATAACACTGTTCACAGTACAATCGGAATGAAACCAGCCAATGTAAGTACAAAGAATTACAGTTCTATTCTAATTAACATGCATGGAGGAGAAAGAAAAATGGTAAACCCAAGCTTGCAATAGGAGATAAAGTTCATATGAGTAAAAGAAAAAATTTGTTTGAAAAAGAATATACACCAAATTGGTCCACTGAAGTATTTGAGGTATGTGAAGTATTACACACAAACCCCACGACATGCAGAATAAAATATTTAAAAAATGAACTTATTAAAGGTATTTTTTATGAGCCAGAGCTGTGTAAGACTAAATATGATAAAGACTACTTAGTAGAAAAAGTTTTGCGAAGAAAAGGAAATAAACTGCAAATTAAATGGTTCTGTTTTGATTTTAAAAAATGTAGTTGTTTAAGAAATTTTTTCCTATATAATAAATGGATCAACAAAAAATTGAATGTTATGAGCGTCAGTCGTTTCCGCCGACGGACCAAACAAAAAATAATTTGAATGAATACAAGCGCATTGAATTTGATATTCCTATTGGAGATGAATTCTCACGTCCGAATGAAGCTTATGTATACCAGCAGTATAAGCTAACTAAACACGATACAAATGCAGATTTTGAAAAATCTTCAACTATTGTTATTTGTGAGAAACAGTTCTCGAGATTAGAGATATCTAAACATGGTTGTATAATCGAAAGTATTAACAACCCTGGCAACACTTCAACAATGATGCATACATTGCTAGGTTCGTAATCAGAATCAGCATACTTCCAAATGTCGGGGATAGAACTAGGTAAATATGTTAGGAAAGATAAGCGTAGCGAAATTACCTATCCATTAAGATATTTGTTTGGGTTTATGAGAGATTGTAATGAAATATTCTGGAATGGTGGATACAAGATCACATTCATTCGAAATTCTAATGATGCTTCTTTTTACAGAAGATCCCCAAAGAAAGCAGAAGGATCTGATGATGAAGATAATAGACCAGATGCTTCTAAAATTTTTATTGAGAAAATGGAAATTCTGTGGCCAATTGTTGAATACGATCCTATTTATGGAGACAAAATTAAAGAAAAATTATACAAACACCCCAAAATTCAAATTGGTTTTAATTATTGGCAATGTCTTGAAAAACCAGTACCTACTAATGCAAACTCATTTCAGTTTTATATAAAAGATCAGTTCAATTCAATCCAATTCGATATGCCAGACTTTGTCATTGTAGGTTTTCAGCAAAACAGAAAAGAAGATCCTGGGTAATTCGCACACGGTTCAATGTTTGACTCTTGTTTTGTCAAAAATATTTCTAGTAAGAATGGATGGAATGAAGTGTTTCCCAAAGAGAATTGGAATTTAAACAATGATGTTAAAATTTTCGATAAGATGTATATTACTTAACTGATTTTAGAAATTCAAAGACTAAACCAGATACCCCTTATAGTAATAATGAACTATGCTTCAACTATGGGTCATTTATTGGGAGACTACCATTGTATGTTATTGATTGTTCTTACAGAAAAACTGCTATTGTAAAAGATCGAACTAATCTGAAACTTGCAGTTGATTTTAATAAGCCAATATTGGCTACAACTGTTTGTAATGTGGTACTAGTAAGCCAAAGAAACCTAATTTATGATGTTAAAAGTGAAAGAATCACCGAAGTCCAATAGTGCGCACACATGTATGGTTATTAGTTTTTAATGGATAGTTATCCATTAAAAACATTTAATGTTATATATTTCATATTATCACACTTTTTCATTTCTGTAGTGCCCCCATGGTAGTGTATTAATGCCATCTTTAAGAATAAATCTTTTATCATCTTCGGGACTTAATGCTTTTTTTCTCAACTCAATTGTATAGAGTTCATGTTTCTTACTTTTAAAAAGATTCATACTTTTGTACAACACTTTTTTACCAAACACTTTTTGTAGTCACCAAAACTAATCTCATTTCTGGCTACAGTGTTTTTCAAACCCTTTGATCTTTTCATTACACCACCTTCCACATTTATTGCATACATTTTCGATTTCAATCCAATAAATTCTTCCATTATTTTTTCATTACATTCATCTTTCATTTTGCCAATAATCTTTTTGTTAACTACCGGAATACCATATGGATTATCTTTTTTATAGTCAGAGGTATCAAAATGATCGACCATTTCTTTCGTGTCACTGTAGAAGTCTGATGTTTTTATATAATAGATGTATGAATCAGTATCTTGGTAGCACGGTACAGTATTTTTCCCATACTTTGATTTCATTATATTATAGTGAAAATAGTACATTAAGACTTTCGATCGATCAAGTATGCTCATTCCAACATAAATGGGTATGTTAAAGCACAGTTTTATTTTAATCATATGAACTGCAACCAAAGAGTTAGTAAATATAGTCCTCTCTTTAAAGTTTGGTTTAGCCACTAGTTTATCCATTTGCTTAGAACTTGTGCACAACCGTATATGCACTGTTTCTAATATTTTCCATTGTTTTTCCGAAAACAGAATTGTTCATTAATTTGTAGAAATCTTTTTCAAAGTCATTTATAGACTTTGTTCGCATATTTGTGGTTAGATCAATATAGGACTTAAGCCAATCTGATTGATCAAACTCCAGAACTCTATGGATCTTTTTCAACTTCATTCCGAGAGACAGATATTGCTTAAGATTTACATAGTGTAATACATGTGTTTCTTTATCATAAAGAGTAGTCAAGAGTTTGGGGTTTTTTGAACCTTCTGGTATTTTATTCTCTGATGCCAATGGCAGATCTTTGTGGAGATCGTGTAGTTCATGTGGGTATTCCAAATCAACTTCCAATATATAATCTTTTCTAGAATCATCTCATATTTTTGTTACATCTATTATTGTATTTCTCCACTTAAACCCACCATAGGGTAAATACTGGCTCATAACCCAACCATATAAGTTACTGGCATCCAGATATGTAAGATAAAATATTTCCTTTGTACTATCATAAGCATTCATATATTTATTATTTGCTTTACCCTATCGCTTACAACATTGTAAAATTCCACCATGAACACCTTTTTCTATCATCAAAATCATGTCGTAATCTGTTAATAACTCTAGTTCTATTTTAGTATGTTTGTGCATAGCATCCCAAACTAACCCTGGGGCTGTGAAATAATATGCTGGATCTAGCTTATATGTTGAGACACACATCTCTAAAATTTTCCATTATATCAGACAATATCAATACATCAGATTTGTTATAGAGCTCTGTGTTCTCTCTTAGAGATCTTATGTTGAATTTTTCCCACACCTTTCTCGCCAATTCGCAATCTTCGTCTGTAATGTCACATTTATTGAGTTTGTTGTAAAATGCATCTTTGGATGGAAGTGGTGTCTCACAAAATTTTTCAGCACTATCCATGTAGTCATATGGAGAAACACCTTTTCTTATAACAAAGTCAAGAAGTTCATTGGAAAAATGCTTACACGTTTATCGGAATTGGCTTCTGGAAATGTTGCTATAGAGTTTATCGATACTACTACTCATAAATTTCAACGAGTCAATAAATCTAAGATTTACACTTCCACATACATGTTTTGTAAAATAAATATATTTTTCTTCGTTGTTGGGAATTAGATCAATTTTATTTTCATCGATGCCAAGATCTCTTATGAATAAATGTGTGTCATAACCAGACAGAGTGTGTATAAACACTGGGACAAAACATGGATTTCTATACGATAAGTTACAATCTCTGTGTGCAGCTCCACTAAATTTCCCCATAAGATAATCATGATCTCTCACAGAATCACCATTCAAAGACTTATCACATATATAACAATGGGTAGCTGTATCATAAACAATTTGTTCTTTCTGAGTTAGTGGAAGCATTGGTTTTTCATTTATGTATATAGCACCAATAGACTTTGCTTCTTCCATTAGCATTTTAACGAATACACTAGATGCATCAGATCCTTCATAAGTTACTGGTGGTTTATAGTATCCATGTTCGTATTTTACATAGTAACAGAAGCTAACAGGCTCGTGTTTTTGGTATGGTTTCGTGTAGGATTCGTCGGGGTTTAGTTGGCAAGTTTCAATTTTAGTCAACAAACATTCAAAATTAGCATATATCACAAACGGAACTCTCAAAGAATGATTTTTGTTTTTAAATCTTAATGTCATTTTTTCCTTTAGATGGTAGTTCAACTCTAACACCATCGTGATCTCGGCAGTCTTGTTCGCGATCTTTTAGCTTACTTACAGAGTAGAAATGTTGCAAACATCAATCACATATATATATATATTTGGTGACCATTATTTGATACTTGTGATGCGATATGTCTCGAAAGACTACACTGAATCTGAGTGTGTACTTATGAATTTTACTTCTCAAGTGACTTCTTATGAGAGATGGTTTGTAAAAGTGATTACAAGTTTCACACTTGACATACCTCTCTTGAGGATTCTTCTTCTTTCTTTTCACAAAAAATATCCTCCTTAAATTTATATTCTTTCCAAGCATTACCAGTTGCTTTAGCCTTTTTCATTGGCATGGTCGTCATCATATTAGACATCGGTTGATTTTTATTTGTGCTCATTTATTATATAAAATATTTTATTTTTTATGTTTTCAAATTTTTTAAACCACTTTTTTTTTGCGGTTGTGCACAACCGCAACTTTTTACGCGTATTTTTGTAGATGCACTCAAACGCAAAGTTTAACGCAACTTTTTTTCTAAAGACTACGATCTAACCAAACGCAACTTTTTGAGCCACTTTTTTGTTACTGCTCCCAAACGTAACTTTCTGAGTCACTTTTTTTGCGTTTGTGCTCAAATCGACATTTCTATACTACTGAAGATAAATGTGTGTGTGTGTGTCTATATATATATCACAATTTTTAAGCAAATTTAATACTCTACAACTTTCTACCCAACGGTGTTTCTGTAAAACGAAACAGTGAAGAGCTAAAAGGGCAAATTTGACGAAAAACGCGAGGCGAAACAATTTTCAAAAATTATCCATCTTTGCCGGCGGACATCTCAGAAACTATAACATATATATAACTTTATACATATATAACTTTATATATATACTCTTTTGCAGGGAATTTACTCCTCTCTCGTTTTGCTTCCATATAAAATTTCTATGCAACGCACCGTTTTCGAGTTATAAGCGGAAAACCAAAAAAAAGGGACCTTTAACCCCCTACCCCCCCCACCCCCACGGAATCGAAAATCGATGGGGCATTTAAATTTTATGTTGTTCAGGGGACCTATCCCTACACATTCCTGAAACTTTTGGAACTACATGTTTTAGTTCGTCTATTTCGACTTTTTTGGTCTAGTTTGCCTGGACTATACCACAGTATGTCTCGACCGTGTGTGTAAACAGGACCTATCGTGGCAGTGACTGTCACACACTTTCGTGATTGCTACAATAGTGATAGCTACTATCACCGTGTAAACGCTCCTTAAGAATGGCAAACAAAGTGTAATCTCTACAAAAATGAAAATCGGCTCCGTGCTTTGACGGAAACACATTTTGTAGCAAAATTGGAAAGTATCTTGACACCTACGAGTCACAATATATATTTGTAACAGTTTACGAGTCTACAACGTGATCGCAATATACCAATCCACGTATTTGACAGCTTCGCAGAAATTTTAATTTTCGCAATTTAAATTTGTTCGTGTGCCGTCTGGGTAAACACATTTCAAGAAAGTGTTTGTTTAAGAAAACAAACTATTTCCGGTTACATACACACATTCCCACACACAGTAAAGGTGATAAAGATACCCATCACAATCAATTCTAACACAAGGCAAAATTGCTTTTAACAGCAGGAAGTATTATTTCGTGGCCTAAGAGCCGACTAGATTTATGCAAACAAGGTATGGTTCTATAGCTTCTAAAACAATGCTGGATATTCGCGCGTGATTTCAGACAAGATTGTCTCGATGAAATCGCTGGTATATTATATTCCCTACACTAACATTTTCAAAACATACATGCATCAATAAATTCGCCTACAAAGAATTAATTTGTTGGTAATTTCCAAAATAAAACCAATTCCCATAAAATTGCCATGTGTCGCAAAAGCGAGACTTACGTTCAGGATAAAGGATTTTATAAAGATTTTAGCAACGTATTTGAAAATAAAGCCAGACATACTTAACTGGAACTTGCTGAAACAGTACCACGTACCGGAATATATCGTTATTTTTGTTATGTTTGAAAGTAATTAACACGAAAAATTAGAATATTCTTTACACTCAAGTTTATGATCTTAGCTAAATTACACTGTTTTCGGAATGAAACAACTTGCTATACATCATTGCGCAGATTGTGACGGTCTGCAGTCATATTGTTAGCATGTATGGTGAATAGTTTTTACAGTTGAAAATTAGGACCCGCGATAGAAAAAAAAATCAATAGGGCGCAGGCGGAACAATTAGGATGACTCAAGATTGACATTTTGATGTCACACGCATTGCCGCATCCTATGAATACTTCCGCTTCCTCTCAGAAGTGCTATGAAAAACTGAAGGGGCTAAGAAGAATGCGAAGCCTCGAATCTCTACACTTTCATAAAAGGGGGGGGGGGGGGGGAACAACCTAGTTCGTTAAGGTAGTTTTAGTACAACAAAGTATACTTTAAAGACAGGCGATTCCAAGAAAGGACAAACTCCTCTCTAATTCAAGCATTTAAACTGTCTTGGCTGCAACTCAAGTAATTTGGGAACAGTGCGAAAGACTGACAGCCTCTCCAACATGAAGAAATATTCCAAGAACCAGAGTCCGCTACAAACTCGCCTGGAACACAAAGGCGCCAGTCTAGAATGTACAAGAGTATCAGCATGAATAAGTGCGAGTATGGTTGTGTGTAAATATTAATCTCGGACACTATAAACAAATTCTAATTTCGGGAATGAGATCCGCCAAAAGGGACCAGCGATGCACTACCCCGCCAAAAGGGGGGTAGTGCATCGCTGGTTAATGGTTGACGAAATTTTACATTACTTGCTGTGGGTTCACGGTTAACAGAAGAAAATTCTTACTTATTTTCTTCTATCCGCCGAGTAGTCCTTGCACCACATGTAAAATCCAACATTAACATGGACTTATACAAAGTGCCCACGTGTCATAGACCTAGTGACACTATGGAAGTGCAATAAAAATAAAAATGTTACCAATAAAATTAAAATCATCATACGGCATCCTCTACACGTTTAAACATTAATAATACTTCCATTAATATTATATTTCCTTATTCGCCATTATAATAACATTTAATACCAAATATAATGCATATATATATTTTTTTTATAAGAGTGGTTGAAGTGTTCTAGTGAGCAGTCTCAGGCAGGAATTATTTTTCCAGACTGATTTCAAAAGTGCTCTATGAAGGCGGTTGAACTGTATTATGGCTCAGTGGATACAGCGATTCCAAGTGGGGCCGCAGTGGCTTAGTGGATATGACTATATCCAATGTTGAGTTAATTTCACATATTTTTTTTTTTTCAGTCTTTGCATGATAAAAATTCGTTAACATCGCAACTATTCTAGGCACCTGACCATTCAGAAAACATGGTCACGGGCTAACCCCTAGTATAATATATTTGTACGAAATAATATTTGTACAAAATAACGTTCAAATTGAAGATAGTACTTGTAATAACTCTAGCCTTAGGTAAAAAAAAATAGATCTCACAGCTTTTGCATGACGACATGTAAGAACCACAGTTTTAATGTGTTTTAGGACGTACATATAAAATAAACATTTTCAAAAAATTGAACAAGGACAACTGAGAGGACACGGCTTAATTCATTTTAGGATACGATTATTTTACAAAAACTCAGACTGCTAGAAATTAAAAATATACGCAAATTACCTTATGCTGAGTATTTTTTTATAAATTGCGAAAAACATTTCATAGCGTGATCTTTAAGACTTTTGAAGTAACTCATGGTATAATTTAAATAATAATCATATAATTTCCCTCAGTAAGTTATTATTTCTGCATTCGAAAAACACATAAATTGTGATTCTGACGTGCCATTACGTAGTTTTTAAGTCTCATAGATACACGCAATGCGACGAGAACATTACACGCCAATTCAGTGCCTTGCACGTAATGGCGATGACGCACTTGGTTCGTGTGGCAGCGTAGTCCTTATCGCTCCTGTGCTTCAAACAGCCGCAGGCAGGCGATCACCGTACTAAGTACTGGCGGCAGATCCGGTACACGCAAGTAATAATTCTAGACTCATTCCCGTACAAGTTTATTTCGGAGAACGTTTTTATACCTTGCTAAGAGTTCTGTGAAAGAAAACGAATTATTTAAATATGCAGTGCAATACAACATAAAAAAAAATGGGGTGTGGATGTGTTGGTGAAATAGCCGTTTGTTTTAAGTGAATACGTCTACGTTGACGCGTTCGGACGCCTTGATGTTTATTTTACGTTCCCGGCACCGCTTCACTCGATCATATGGGGTTTTACGGGTATCACTGGATTGCTTTTGAGATGCTCTTTCCAACCGTATACGATTTCTGTATTTCGACTTGGCTTTTGACGAGTATAGGCCGAAATCGTGTAAAGTTTTTTTTTAATTTTTTACACTAAACTCATACAATGTCACCATAAACACGCCACACAAATGTTTTATACACGCAATCGATTGATCTTGACGAGAGCTGTCGATTTAAACCTTAACGAACGTCGCAGCTTCTCCTAGCCAAAAGTTATACTATGCGAAAGTTATGAGACGCGGCGAAACGAACTCAAAATTGCCCCCCCCTCCCCCCCGAGCTAAATGCTTCGCAGTCTTCACTCAACATAACATATTCGTTAATCCTTTGGCAATCGAATGATGTAATTGAATTTTGCATGTAGGCGATATATTCGGAGCTGCAATGCCAAACTGTATCCCCAGATTTTATCATCGGATTTTATGGATTGCCTCCCACTATGGTCACAAATTTAAAGACGTATTCATGTCAAAATGTGTTGCGTTTTATGTGGTAGTGGTACAACAGAGTACGGAAATAAGTAGGGTTCACGGCTTGTGAGTATCGAGCGTAAGTGAAACATCATGGCTCGACCACGTGATCTAGTTACGTGCTAAAAGCGCTGAAACGAGGTCTCCCCTGCTCCACACAATACCAGCCAGCTCTCATCATCGCGTAGGAGTAAAGGTCGATTCAGAATGAAGTCATCATGAAGCACGTTGCGTTATGCTCAGGTATAGATCGCGTAGCAGAGTATTCACATTTTTATTAAGAACGATATAAAGTTAAATTTTCCATGCGATACGCTGATACAACTTCAAAACAACGTAGAGTTGACGTAGATTCGGCCAATCTTTTGTTCGGATTTCTGTAATCATTTTTATTCCTGTCAACTTCCGACTGGGCTCTATATTGTGTTATGCTACGATTGCAACGGACTACGAAAAGTTTTATTTTCGTTTGTGTTTATTTGAATAATAAAGAGATTTGAAAAAAGAAGTCTGTATTTGAAGAAAATCTATAGTCGAAAATTGGCGTCAGTTTAGGTGAGAGATGAAGTGGTTATTGGTCGAGATGCTAATATTTTAAATATTGCAACAACTGTTCAAAAGTACCATGTACACACACATGTTCCGATCCCACAGTATGTTGTTTGATAGAACCGAATTACGTTAAAGACGAGCATTATTAACTTCAATGTGAAAAAAATCGACGGTTTATATACGAAAAAATTGACGCAAAGTTTACATAATGAGTCCCAAGTCAACTTCGACGTGAATCACCCTTAATGGAGTAGTCTCTACCTCTTTCGTTTGGAATTTACTTCTGTTTTGCCGCAGCTTACTTTCCAGCTCAAATATTTGCAAACAAGGGCTAACACGGCATAGGTCACATCTTATCAAATATTATTGTTTAAGTCCACGATAGTTTTTCACATCATTGTTTTTTGTTGTATCAGTAACCATAATAAAAATGAACTTAGTGTAACTTTTTTACCACATATTTTCATTTAAAAATAAGGTTGTACAGCCCCCCACTTTGATGCTTAACTCCCTAGTTAGAATTTAATTTATAAACAACACAGTAACGTGCATAAGAATCTGCGGTCTTTAATTCAAAATCAAATTAGGCACGCAATCCAAAGTTGCGTAAACGCGTGAAAAGTTACACCAAATGATAGTGTGTATTCTTCTTCAGTCTTACTTGGGAAAATACAGACCTGAAATGAGTCTATTCTGGTTCCAGAAATTCCGTAAATTAGTCCTCTATGTAATAAGGTTAGAATTCTAGTATTGAACCTCAACAGTAAGTTGTACAGTTACATAAATAAATACAAGATGACAATACCACCAGTACCTTAACACAGGAATCGTTTATTCCACTGGCCGTCACTTCCCACGCGCTCCAGCGTAGAAGACCCGCCGCAATGTTATGTATTAATTTTTTTTATTTTATCTGCCAAGCCTCAAAATCCCGCTGCGCCAGCGTGAGCTCCTTCGCAGTTCCGTGGGCACTCCGGCATGCAAGTTATTTAGTTGGAGAATTACATTAACATTGTCGTTTATGTACGCGGAAGACCAAGATGAGGTCAGCAGAAAGCCATTGTTCCGGCGGATGACAGTAGTCAGGTAGCTGTCGGCGGTAGTGACAGGGGCAAAATAATTGATTACACGCGTCGCCAAGTGAAAAGCGCCATTTATTACGCTGGTAAGAAGCGCGCGGAATAGGTTTGTTACATAGGCTGTTCACGGTAAAGAGAGCACTTTTGAGGCCCGAGTTACTTTTTCCTTCCTGCCATTTTTTATCCTATAACCATCTTTCTAAATAAATATTACTAAAAAAATACAGTGTGTATATTCCACCGCATTCGGAAGTTACGTCGAAGGCAAAATAAAATATTGATTGGCTATTATTTCAAATGATAGGGCTTTCAAAAGTGATCACTTTACCATGCTGAAATACGGAGAAATGCAAATTTTTTTTCCCCTGAAATCTCCTGAGAAACACAAACCCTTCGTTTTCGTAAATTTCACGGAACTTTTTGTAAATTCCCTCTATATGCCTTTACTGTAGTACATAAATTTATATTACGAAAAAAATGTTTGCGTTAACTTGTTAGAAGAAATGGTGTCCGTTATAGATAGTTCTGAACATACGCAATTGCTGAGCTCTTGTTTGCATGCAGTAGCAAACACCGAGTGTGACATAAAAAGAGAAAGAAAAATAGCCAAAAGTGACCGATTGTTGTTTCAAGTAATATATCATTTGAGTAAAGTAATTATTGAGCATAAACGATATGTTCTGCGGCTTGATTTATGCCGAATAGTCACATGAATGACTGCATAATGCTTTAAACTCTCACTGCCTGTTCTTAGGATATGAAATTTGGCAAAAATGTTATATTAATGTTTTTTGGATCGTAGCGATTACTCACATTAAAGCCATCTTAGTAAAGCCTTGCTCAGTAACAAATACCTGTAATTATCGAAGTAAAATAAACAAATTGACCTCCGAGAAACTCAAGAACCTACGAACGTCTTTCTGCGTAAATCGTGTGGCACACAAACTGCCCGGTTGGTAGCTGACTTTTGTCGGAATTACAGCACTAAGAGCGGTACGTATACGGTTAAGTGCTTAAAAAATTCGCACATAACGGCGAAGCACGCTTGGACAAACTTTGTCACGAACCGTTGAATCTTCTCCTTCTGTCCGCACACGAAAAACGAACTATTTCAACGCCACTCAACTGTTGACGCTGAAAGTCAAACTTACCATGCACAGTGCTCTTTTTCTGTTCCGAACCACGCGGGAAGATAAGAGCCGTCAAAGTTTCGAATCCCACTGGAAACGGTCGCCAACTTTCCCGGCCGATAACTGACGGAAATCTATTGCCGACACGTGTTCAGACGAACTTCCCCCCCCCCCCCCTCCCCTTCAGCTCTTTGGAAGGTTTCAGATACATCGCAGAAATGTGTAACTTCCAAGGTTTTCCATCTTCAGGCATAACTCACGTGCGAGTATATCGATGTACGCATTACAACTGAAAGTACTCATCACGAATATTTTCGATTTACATTTAGCAAAAAAAAAAAAAAAAAAAAAAAAAAAAAAAAAAAAAAAAAAAAAAAAAAAAAAAAAAAAAATTACTTAATAATGCGAAACTAGTATAATTCAGTGACGATATTACACACTCTTTCTTTTCCGCCAACATTTTAATACGCTGTAACTTTATTAATAAAACAGTATGGTACAAAACAAAATAGTTGCATCATACATTTACGGCAAGTTAGAACTCTGGACAAGGATACGTTTATTGTGTTATCTCATCTCCTCTATCCCGCCTGTCCCGACATTAACAAATGGACGGCACAAACTGCCATGCCTTATCAGAGATCTGGAGCCTCTGCCTGCGTGGCTACAAAGGCTGCCTAATCAAAACCGTCATCTGTACGCATTTTCAGCGGGGGGTTTTTTTTTTTTTTTTTTTTTTCCTCATATCGCTCGTACATAGTAAATTCACGACTTTCAAAATCAACATTCAGAAAAACATCCTGGTCCTCAATACGTATATTTATATTTAAATAAGGACGCTAGATAGAGTAAATGTTACCAATTAATTAAGGAAAGTACTTACACTTATTGACGTCTTACCATTGTTTTATTTTAACTTTTGAAAACTGAAAAATGTGCATTTGTGATTTATAGACAATAAAGTAATGAAATGATGTAGACCTAGCACTATCTTACTTATTAATTTCACAGTCAACGGACTGACGCCAGGCAATGTAAACATTTACACATGCAGGAATGAGACAAAGGAACGGTTTGAAAAGTTTTTAACTGATAGCTAAAGCAACGTCTAATAAAGTACATTTAATTTCAGTATGATATTCGGAAAAACTTTAAAACCTCCATTTCGTTGGCAAACGCTCGTTTTCCCGTCCACGAAGTTACACGATATTCTATTTCTATCAATATGTACGCAAAAGTGATCACTTTACTTCACATTACTGGTGAATATGACTACGTTATTAACATAAGCCACACTAGTGAAAATGCATTTAAGAACATACAGTATAAACATCTTCCAATACAAAAGGGATTTACAACAAACTTTGATGTGCAGAGGGCACTGATAGTAAGCGGAAGAGCACTACTCGCCTGCGTACATCTGCGGCCATCAGTCCAAGTGTGTTATCGAAGGTCGTCTGACACACGAGAGCAGCGTGTATAGGCTATTCACGGTAAAATTAGCACTTTTGAAAGCCCTGCTTAAGATCTACTTGTATGCATGTTGTGTATCCTTCCGCCTTATATAAGATTAACACTGTAATGTATCTCATAACTTTATTCATGCGTCGGTCAAGTGAAGCTGTGAAATTACTAGAAAAGTAAATATCTGATAAATCCACTAATTTTTACAAATCGATTCATTAAAGAATAAATAGAAAGGGGAAGAAATAATTTAAGTTATCACAAATGGTTACCTAAAGCTTTTTATTTGACGTTAAGATACAGAACTACTTTCCAACCATCGTTACCAACTTGACCGGCGCATGTCACTCATGGCGCCCGTTAAAATATATACAGGCATGGGCAGTTACTTTTTTCTAATGTTGATTTCAAAAGTGCTCATTTGATCGTGAACAACCTTTATCACAGCGTGGCCATACAGTAGGACTCCGAGAGGGTGGCTGGGCCTTCCGCAGAATTGCCACTCATTACAGACGTGACGTGTCAGTGGTTCATCGATGGTTGGAGAAGAACGGTGACAAAGGTCCCACAGTAGCTTAGACCCACCAGTGCCACCTCTTTGCACTGATGAGCGCCTGTACAGAAGGATCTTCCGGGCCGCCCTGACTCACAGAACGGCAGCCGAATATGCAATCAGAGCCACTGTGACTCACCATGTGTCTGCATGAACAATTAACAATCGATTGCTGGAGGTAGGTTTACATTCTCGCGTTCTTCTGGCACGTTCACCCCGGACACCTGCTCATTGTCGTGAACGTATCCGGTGGTGTCTGAGAAGAGTGTGTTGAGAGGCGAATGGAGAACAGTGGTATTCTGTGATAAGAGTAGTTTCTGCTATAAAAAAAAAGACGACTGTGTAGGCGTTTGTAGACATGCGGGTGAGCGGAACAATCCATCGCGTATTGGCGCTTGCCATACCGGACCCACAAATGCGGTTATGGTGTGGGGGACCAGAATACACACATCCTGAGCGCCTCTGGTGTTCATTCATTCGTCCCCGTGTCTCTACGGCAACACAGCGTGCTACACACCACGGTGTACGTATGCTACTCTGGCCCACTACGTCTCCAGACCTCAGCCCCATCGAGCACGTGTGCGACATGACGGGACGGAGCCTGACATCCAGACCAGTCCCGGCAATGATCATCGTCCAGTTACGCCAAGATGAACAACAAGCGTGGGATACCGGACCTCTGAAAGACATTCATCATTTGTACGACAGCTTACATGCCAGAATAACTGCATGTGTGGCTGTACTGGGTGGTTGTTCTCATTAAGGTGTCTGCTGTGTTCGTTGTTCTTGATGTCCCACGGACTTGATGATTTGATCAGTCCCACATACCACCTCCTCCTTCTTGTCTACCAACTTTGGGACAAATACGTGTAATCCTACGGGATGTTCTTAAATGCATTTCCACTAGTGTATTCGCTTTCGTGAGATCACGTGTTCAACCCGACCAGCTACACTGGTGAGCACTTTTTAAGGCCCTTCTAAATTTGTCCTTTCGTCCAATTTCCATCTTCCTGTGCTATTTAATGTAAACATTGCAATGTTACCAATAAACACAGTGTATATATTTCACCACACTCAAATTTTAATGCCCAAGGCTGCAATAAGATATATTTATTGGTGGTTAATGCCTTTTAGGAGGGCCTTAAAAAGTGCTCACTTTACCGTGAACAGCCTATCATGGTTACCGTATTATGCACATGACAAACTTATTGGTTTCTAAAATTTCATTACTCCGGAGAAAAAAAAAACGATAGAACATAACTATCGCACTCATCGATAAGACATACTTTTTTATCATTAGCAGTATTTTCAAAGTATCACGCTGGGAAATGATTCACTCTTATGCACGGTTTCGTAAAAATATTTGAACTGGGATGAATTACTTGCGTTCACTTCCACCGTTCACCGATTTTTTAATTACAGTAAAAAGAGCCGTTTTGTGTTCCAGACTACAAATTCAATTATCATTTAACGGAATCTACAGAACTCAAAGTTTTACTAGTCTGTTAGAAAGTTTTTATAACACAAATATTTTAAATAATATTGTTTCTTGCTTCAACACCCTACATTAACAATCAAAATAGTATAAAAATTAATAGCTCACGTAGTTGAAAAGTGAACCATTTATGAATGCTTTCTAAAATTGTAACGTCTATAATTACTTGTTGAAGGTTATTTACTGATTTTGTAAAATGTAACATCGTATCACTGTATACATGTGTTTATATGGTATATGTATCGCATGTGTGTATACACATACGTGAATTTATTCCGCATGCATACAGTACAGTAATCAATGTAGGGATACAATTATTCGTGAAAACTGCAAACATGCTATTTTAAGTTACAGTAACGGTGCCACTTAGTTATAAACTGCATGGTCAACTGTCGAAACACGGCTACAAGGTTGCATCAACACGGTTAACTTGCGTTTCTCGTTTCGATAACAGAAAGGGTTGACGTAAAGAGAGAACAAGGAAACTAAAACCGCTGGGTTAAGAAAGGTAATGCTACGATATCAACGAAAACCAAACGCTGTAAACTCAACCCACAAAGTTTATGCAATGAGCAACACTGAAGACTTGATAAACTTAACGCAAATGATCTAAACGTTACCGCCATAAAGTCGAATTTATATAAATACAATTAATTACACGCTTTTATAATCGAACATTTTGAATGCGCGCATATTTCAGCACAAAACTGAATAATGACAATTTTTGCAACATATAAATAATTTTAGTAATGCCGTCCCGTAGCACTACATCGTGAATAATGAAATTTTATTTTATTTTGTGCCAATAAACAATTCACTGCTCCAGATACGAGTCACTACCGCAATTTAATTTATTTATTTGCGAGAACCACGGCAATTATCGCACGACACAGGTTTCATTGTTTTAACTAACAGAGAAAATCCAATTAACACCATTACGCTCCAGCGAGGAGTAATTATTTTCACTGTAGCGAGACGTAGATGTATTCCCCTTCTGGAGTTTGCCTGCGTTATCGACCTGCTCTGAGGGTCACGGGGATTTACAGTAGTTAATGAGCAAACAATTTTCCACGCGCGGACTTGACACGTCCGCCTCATATAGTTGTATCACATCATCTACGCAGGATATTAAGCTTACAGGGTTCTTGAACGGCCACCGATTTATGGGGCCACGGTGGCTGAGCGTTTAGACAGCTCGCCTCCCACCAAGTCGAACCGTGTTCAATCCCCGGCCGGTTCACTCCGTATTTTCGCAAGTGGGGGTCGTGGCGGACGATGACACTGGTCAGCGGGCTTTCTTGGGGATCTCCAGTTTCCCCCCTCCCCTTCTTTCAGACCCTGCTCTATTCTCACCTCACTTTATCCTCGCCAGCTCTCAATGACTCTACCTTCCGACAACTCGGCTGGAACACGAATTTCCACAGCTTGCGGTCATTTTGTGCGGGATGCATTTCCCGTTACCGCCCAAATCTCTTCACTTGTTGAAAAAAAAAAAAAAAAAAAAAACTCACGTTTTTTATAACCCAAAGTAGCATCAAAAGGAAAGCCGGTCGTCCTACCGGTGTAACGTTCCATCCTGTCGTAGTCAAGTTAAAGTAGAAATATACTAGTCACTCAATTATAACACTAACACTAAAAACAAAATATCTACATTCCGTAAGTGAAAATGTTGTTAAGAAAACTCTAGTGTGCGGAAGTTTGAAATGCAGAAATTTAGTGCACAGTACATTTACTATAAGAATTTATTTCCAATGTTTACACGTTTGCACTTCGTGGCTATGCGTTAGTTCGCCTAAATTACTCACTGTTTAACGTTCTAGGTAGCTGTAGTTAAATTTCCTACTACTCCAAACTCTCTAAAGCGAGATGCAGTGAACCGCCACTCCAGGCCCTCTGAAGCGAGATGCAACAAACCGGTACCACAAAACTGGGGTGAAATATTGCACAGAACACGCCGAAGTTTACTCTGTAAGTTACCTCCATCTTCATTCCCCACGCATTATAGTTATCGAATTAACATTTCGCAAACCTTACAGCTGCTCTTGCACGAACATTTTTAACAAAATAAGGTGTTTATCGAATATTAACGACCTATTGATAATTCATCAACAAGCGTTCTCGCACCTTGTTTACAAATCAACAACATGCATGTCACGTGAACTAGTAAACAAACAAAACTTCAAATAGTCTTTTTTTTTTACTATGATATTATTTATTGTCTCTTGTACAAAATATGCACAAAGCTCCACTCGCATGATTTACATTATGCTTTACTATACACAGCTCTGATGAGTTAAATTAGGGGTTTTATGAGGCCCGGTTCTGCACAATGATACACACGACGAAACCCTCTTGATTACGGCAGGCTCAGAACCACTTAGTACGACAGGGTTGTCATGAACCGAGTAACGACAGAAGATGTGTGCTAATCGTCTCTGAACATCAGAAAATTAATTAACCCTTACGAAACTTAGTTGGGGTGTAAAACGTTAAAAAAATGCCCCACCACAAAAAAAAATTGCAGAGTCAGGACTTAACGTCTTGTCTATAATACATTCATGGTTACTTCAGACTTTTTGAAGCCCTGCTAAAGTTCTACTTCCAGGATATTCCTCTCCGCCTCGTGCAAACTAAGCTAAACTAAGACTGGAAAATCACACCAGAAGGACAACGCACCGAATCCGTGCGCACTCGGTGTAATAGTATTTTGTATAAGAACTATTTCTTCCCAGGCGATACCAACACGCGCGTTTTCTCACTGTTTTTATTCAAATTATTTATAAATGAAGCATTATACTTTATATATAAAATATGAATGACATTTAAATTTAACAGAAAAAAAAGTAACTTTTATAAACACAAGTATAAAACGCTTGTGATATATGTCACATGTTGGAAATAACTAAACACGTGATACATGGGGAGATTTTTCAAAGGTTTGATTCAAAAAGGGTGAAGAAACCGCGAACAGACTTACAGCGAGGTCTAAGACGGAGAAAGTTACTCAGAGAAGGAATGGGGAAAAAATCGGCCATCGCCTGTAGTAAGGAACCATCCTAGCATCCGACCGGAGTGATTCTGGGAAACCGTGGTAAATTGAAATCAGAAGAGCCAGACCAGGATTCCCGAATGCGGGTCCTACGTTTTACCATTGCGCCACCGCACTCGGACCTATTACACAAATCTGCAAATGAAAGCAATTAAAGCATCTCGAGGAAACAAAATAGAGACTAGAGTCTCGTGACATCGACGAGAATAATTAACATAAGCTACTATCATATTTATTATTAATATTAAAACATCTTATTTTTGTGGCGATGTTAAGGTATTATCACCTTCTCTTGCACTTAACAATTTTACATAATAAAACATAACACTTATTTTTTGAAAAGAAAAAATGAAAAAAATTAAACAAAACTTAACGTCTGCTATAAATTAGAAAGGAACTTATATTAAATATATAAAGCAACATACATCAAATAAAAATAATCTGAATAGTAAACATACACGATTTTTCTTTTGATGTAAGTTTATGTGTGTATACGTATACGTATATGCATATGCACGCATACACAAAACCACATACACATAATATATATACACATATATTTATATATATTCACATACATACAATTGTACTATTTATAAAAATTAACTACAAGACAACATCGATTAGAAAAAATTCTAAAACTGCAATTTAGTTTAAGGATTTCTGAAGGAAATAAAATAACAGCAAATAGCTATAAACACTTGAATAAAAGACAAAAAAATTAATAAATATAAAATCAGAAGAATGGTCAAAATGAACTGTGAACCTATACAGCAAAACAAAGTCCGACGTTGGAAATTTATATCACGCCGAGCTACAAAAATCGTCTTTTCCTCCGCCTCTTATTTGCGTGGAAACACTACAAAATATCAACTATACAAATTTAAATTATCACGTGAGCAAGACATCACTTGACAAGCACACGTGTAAAACATACGTAACAGAAACTTCCAACTCATTTACAAGAAACGATTACTTACTTAGCTGATAAAACGATAACCAATAAAAAATAGTATATAGCTTTAATTTTTTTTTTCACAACTGACAGTGTACCATCTACATTTCAAATTTCCGCGGATTGCGTTGAGGGGGGTTTGCAAACAACTGGGCGAAATAGTTATTTGTATCAACAAACTTAATGTTTACACAGTGCAAACATGTCCATAGTTGTAACACAGTACCTATATTAATAATCAAACTAAATACAATTAAAAAAAACTAAGATTATGTTCTGCAAGGCAAATAACAGTTTAATTCACCGGACCTTTTTGTTGGAAGAAAAGAATCCATGTACAAAAATGTATCTGTTAATGTATACTTAAAGAAACACGCGTGTAATTAATTCTCCCGTAGTTACGTTGTTACTATATCAGCGTTGTAACAACTGTACATCGGATTCGATTCCATTCAGAGTGAACTAGTTTATAAGTTTAGGTACAGTCATTTTGGATAACTTTGTATTAATCAGGGCAACTCTGTTATCAATTATTTAATTAGATTTCCGATGAATGCTCTTATAACTCTTGAGGAATACTGTTTTCTGTATAAATAAGTTGCTAACGATGAAATATACATCTAAGTAGGGGTAGGGGCAATGGAGCCTTTATTTTGAATAAAAATGTGTGGTGCAACGATACCTTTATGTTACCTCAGATGATTGTATATTCTTTTACAAATTAACCTTACATACAAACATCGCATTAAAGACATAGATTACCACTAACACAAACGATCAAATCTGTTTAAAAATATCTAGGTGTGGCTGTGACGGCTCTAGAATATCGGAGCAGCGAGATACACTTCCGGATTTTTTTTTCCCCACCAAAATTTGCCGCCAGTCGCCACGGGCCCGCATGCGCGGAGCGAACTCAAAATCATGCTCGCGTCGCAGTCGTATACTCGAACGAACGAGACCACATTAATTTCAATAGTGTTATTAGTCACAAAGTTAACGTGTCGGAACGGATCACCCGGCAAACGTTACATCGCCGTTTTCGTGCTGGTATAGGCTGTTCACGGTAAAATTAGCACTTTTGAAAGCTCTCTCATTTGGAATGATACTCAATAAATATGTTTTAATTTATCCTTAGTTGTTAAATTCCGAGTGCAAAGGAATATACACAACGCGTTGATTACTTACAAGGCAATATTTATTTAGATAGGCGGTTAAAGGATAACAAATGGCTGCAAGGAAAAAGTAACTCAAAAGTGTTCACTTTACTGTGAACAGCCTATACCCCACGAGTCGGTTTGATTTTAAAGACGTATTCACACCAAAAGGACAAATGATTCTTTTCTCCGCAGAGACCACACTGAACACGCCATGTAAGTGATATCCGAAAGTATAACCGATTTACTGGTAACTAAATCCTTTTGGAATAAACCTTGCAAAAAATCTCTGCCTCGCCTACACATTTCAACTAAACAACTAACATAATTATGAACAGAAATGCCAGCAAGAAATTATGAACAGTATTTCCAACCCCTAACGCCTTATTTAAAGTGTACTGTTTCAATGGGGCCTATAAAACTGGTTTAGTTTTATTTCATAAACTTTACAGAAGTTAAGTGGAGCAACACTGACATATTTACTTTTCTAACAATTTCAAAGTCTACGTTGATTTTTAATTGACATGGAGGGACACGCAATGTACAGAAAGAAAAAAAATTGTGCAGTCAATAAAAAGTTTTCGATAAAGCACGAGCCAACTACAGTTTTGGTTCTTTCGCTCACTTCCTTTTTCTTTTTTATTTTTGAGTCAGAATAGAATTTCTTCAAAATGCTAAGTGGCGTAGGGGTTTCATGGTAGGTTGGGACGAATCTCTGTTAAACTTTACACATTATGGAAATGAGACACGGCAATTACCGTAATAACACGACAACTGCTCGAAATCCTTTCGAAAAGTAACTGTGGAACTTCACATGAACAGAGGAGCTCTCGCACGGTACAAGCGACTGCGCTGGGAACCCTCCTGCTTTCGAACACACCTTCATTTCCGGCCGCCATTCAGTAGCAAGAGGAGCCTGCTTCCAGCTCCCCGTAATTTCCAACACGTGCTCGACACGTGTAGAAAGGAGTGCCTTGTGCTGTTTCACAGACGCCTGCACGCTCGCAACACGTCATGCCACTCTCACAGTGTGTTGCCTACACGGCAGGCGCCCATTGTGTGACCTAAAGGGCTTTTTGTGAAAAAAGCTTCCCCACAGTTCGAAACATGGGCACCAGCAAAGCGATATTTCAGTCTATGGTATACTATGATTGGCTGTACTAAGGGCGCAGACATACTGGCTTCCAGCTAAGTTGGCAGCGAATTAATAAAAAAAATAGATCAAAGACTTCGCGTTGTATTGCGAGTGTATTGTTTCAACTTATCGCCATTGAAGTTAGTATTTCTACTTTTATCTACATTTGAGTACGAATTTGTATATTATTAACACCCTTATTTGTCTAACAATACCACAGTTTAATTTGGATGGTGCATGAATAAAGTGATCAGGTCCAAGGCGATAGTCGATTTTACAAGTGGCGGAAGAATACAAAATTTACATAAAAGTAGATCCCGAGCAGGACTTACGAAAGTGCTCATTTGTAGGCTGTTCAGGGTAAAATGAGCACTTTTGAAAGCCCTGCTTAAGACCTATTTGTATGCACGTTGTGTGTTCTTCCGTCTTATGTAAAATTATCATTGCCATGGGCCTCATCACTTTCTTCATGTCACTTTCTTCATGCGTCGATCAAGTGAAACTGGAAAATCATTAGAAAAGTACGCATTTTAAAAATCTGCTAATTTTTTAACTCCGGCGAATTAAAACACGAAGCGATAGAAATAATTTAAGCTATCGCAAATGGTTACGTAATACTTTTTATTCGACGTTAAGGTATGTAACTACTTTCACTTCCATCGTTACCAACTTTACTGGACACATGTTACTTAGGGTGCCAGTTAAAATATATGCAGGTAGGAGCAGTGACTTTGTTCTAAGATTGAATGCAAAAGTGCTTACTTTTTCGTGAACAGCCTTTAACTGCGTACAGCCTATAATTTTTGTTTGGCTTTGTTGCACTATAAAACAAAATAATGCTTTGGGCTTGCGGTGGGCGCACATGATCCGCGATGTGCACTTCGGCCTTCATTTCCTGCTCAGCTAGCTTCGGTGGATTAGCCAACCACAGCAGCAACCCTGTTTACTGAAGGCTGTTCACGATGAAGTGAGCACATTAGAAATCAACCTTTGAAAGAAACCACTGTTTCTACCTGCACATATTTTAACGGGCGCACTGAGTGACATGCGCCCAGTAAAGTTGGTAATGATGGAGGGAAAGTAGTGTCATATTTTAACGCCAAGTAATAAGTGTTAAGTAACCAATAGTGATAACTTTAATTATTTCATTAGCTTTATGTTTTTTTAATGCATCGGAGTGTATGAATGAGCAGATCTGTACGATATTTACTTTCTTAATAATTTCACAGTTTAACTTGGCCGACGTACGAATAAATTGATGAGGCCCATGGCAGTGATAATTTTACATATAGGGCGGAATAATATACAACGTGCACACAAGTAGATCGTAGGCAGGGCTTTCAAAAGTGCTCATTTTACCGTGAACAGCATATAGCAGACTGCTTGCATATTGCAGATTGAGATCAAGCGACTCCAACACAAACGCAGTCACGACTGCACAAAGCCTGTTGTGCACCGTAGTGGACGGAAAAGATAAAGAGAGTTGGGGGGGGGGGGACCAGCAGAACGGGCGTGAAAGTAAAACTGCACGCCGGGCATTGCGAAGGCTGTTACTGGTGAAAGTCAACATCATCGCGTATCAACATCGGTGACGTCATGTCAGGTAAGCACAGGCCAGGTGGCGTTTTAATAAGCACATGTGTCGTAGACTCGTGGTGTGGCAAGTCACGAGCTTGATCAAATTACTCATCTCTACGCCCAGTTAAACTTCCTCCACGGTATACTGGGTAGCGGCGTCGTCCCCCGCCTGAGGTATTTAGGCAAGACTTCCGGATGTGGTTTACATCCACACTGCGGCAGGCAATGGCAAAACACTATAAAATCAAAATCGTTGTTTTTCGTCCCCATTGTCTGCAGGATCTTGACATTAAGAAGGCATTGACCCAGAAGTCGAACTTCTGAAGAAATATTTGATTAATAAGTGAACTAAACGCTTTTTTACTATATATCGTCTTCACACATACAAGAAAAAAAAGGGGGGGGGGAGGTTTAGGAAGTGTTCCTTGAGAGCCTTTTATTTCCAAAGGATAATAGACTAAATATAAAATAAATGTCCCTTCTACAAACGGTTGGTGAGTACTTTGGGCAGCCGTCCAGTAGTTACTCGTAACTTTATAGGAATGGAACGGTAAAGCGAAAATGACAAGTTGTGACGAGTGAGTCATCACTTAAGAAATAAAAGGTAAACAGCAGTTGGCACTTTTGAATTTGGCTCTCTATTATGAGTGGTTACTATGTTATTAAATTCATGGTTAGGCCGGCCAGCCATTTTTTAATATATTTAGTATTGCACTTATATTTAGTATTTCTATTTTAGCATTGCGTAATATTTTAGGGTTTAGTTAGTAATTTTTATAGTGTGTTGTATTAATACCACTGCTTTAAACAACCAGCTGAGCGTGCGCGCGTCGCTAGCGCTGCCACTTGTAGTGGCCGCGCGGGACGGCAAGAGTCTTGTAACAGCAGCAGACATGATAATATGTGCGAAGTTGTAGCACACTCAGCTCTGGTATGGCGTTGCGAAGTGGGCCGCAGTGTGAGCTTCGGATTTGAAATACACCTTTCTTTTAACATTGTATGCAACGTGGTTATTGAAGACCCTCATATAAAATTGTGGAAATAAGTCTGCCTGCTTGTTCTAAAATGCTGACGTCTTTGTGTTTTGAGCTTGGTTGGAAAACGCTTCTCTACTCCGGTGGAGCCCTATTTTCTGCTGTGGGTTACCGCCACGAAGTTCGCCTGGGAGCTGGCTGCGCGATCAGCGCTGAGTTTCGCCCTTGAATTTCCTGGACGGCGGTTTGCAGCTCGTAACCGTCCGCGAGCTGTGGACGCCGATGTGGAGGCGCGCTACGTCTGCAAATTTTTGCGGCGTCCTCAAATATGAAGATACTGTTCAGCTGTTCTATTAGGCGGGGGCAAGTTGTGTTCGATGCCCGTTACTAGTCAGTTTACGGATTTTGGATAATGTTTGCGGAAGTACCGTTCAACTGGCCAAAAGAATAGTGACACTGAGAATGTATTAACTTTTTGGGGCAAGAAAAAAACAGCTCAAATAAATAAACAATTTGCACATAGTTTTTATTTATTTAGATGGGAGTCCTGGCCACAGGTGTAGGGGCGAGACGAAATCAATTTATAGTAATTGTGAAACTACAGAGCGAGGCCGTTTTGACCCTCGCCAGTCATATCACGCTAGGGGTTTCAAAGTATAAACTGACAGAGCTCTTAACGGGGAATGAACCCATTACACCTTCACTATAAGGTAGGTGTGCCACCATTAAGCCACATACTTACCACCTCAGAAGTAAAATCATAAAACATACCGCATTAAAAATAATTCGTGTAAAAACAACGTTTTCAGCCATTTATTTGTACTTTTTTTTTCCCCACGTGTTCTGCAGTACTCTGCTACACCAACTTATCCAACAAATTGTACTAGTAGAAATACGTATTAATACACTATTAGCCATTAAAATTGCGAGAAGGATGCCTCTGAAAGATCCCACATTGGGGTAATGGGTAGAGCAAGGTAGAACAATGACGTGGTTAGTTGTTCAGCGAAATGGCACAACACGTGCGCCAATGGCGACAGTTGTAAGCGGCATATAAATAGAGGTCGAGGAGTTGCAGAGGTAGTGCCATTGTTTTTCCCACCATTCGTGGGTAGAGACGGAGTGGAGGGCAGTTCTTAACATCGAAGTCTTCAGAGCCGGTGAGAGTGATTGAGTTGACTATGGAGCAACGCCGGAATAAAGGGGTGGGGGAAACGGGAAATCCCAGAGAAAACTCGTCGACCAACGGCATCGTCCGGCACTATCCTTTGATTGATCCGGCCGGGGATTGAACACGGATCGTCTTGGTGGGAGGCGAGCAGGCTAACCGCTCAACCATCGTGGCCCCACATACAGACGGAGTGAGCATGCCATGTCGAAAAACACGACAACCATACGAACAGATGTCAGCCATTGACCGCGGGAGAATCTTAGCCCATCGAAACTGTTGATTATCCTACCGCGAAATTGGTTATCGCTTTGGAAGAAATGCAACCACAGAGAAGCGGATATGAGATCAGTGGGTCGAGGTGGGACGTGCAGGAAGACAACGGCACACTGTAAAAACTTTTCTGGTTAACTTCCTAAACTGTAAAGGAAGTTTCTAACCTATACACGGTATAGTAATGGTAATTATACCACACATCAAGCTGCAAATATAGAAATGTTTAGCATCGCTACTATACAAAGTTGGGAACTTTCCTACGCACTTAACTGTTTCCTGAGCAAATTTAGGAACGCTACAATGAATGTAATGGAGAAAACATTGCCATTCCTGCTTTCTCACTAAACGTATACACTAGTATGGTGAATTTCCGAATAATTACTTAAGTGCACCGTCGCACCAACGAGTGCGAGGACAGCAATCTGGGGGTTTGTTCTAAGATACTCAAGCGAGTCAATCGGCAGGTCTCGATGTCGATTTCGACAGTCGACGGTCCTGCCGATCGGGAGACGCCGTTTGAAACGATCGAGAGTAAAATATGTCCAAATAGGTATTCTAAGCGCACTATTGTTCCGCGACCTCTCACCCTCGGCAATGCTCGGGTTTTATCGACCGCCACACCAGGACTCTCGTCCCTTCCCTCCTGGGTGTTCAGGCAGGCAACGTGGCAAATGCAAACACATTCTTTGCCTGTAATAATGTGTGATGAAAGTAAAGCTATTCTAACAAAATGTGAATTTTAAGTGGTTAGTTCATGCACATACATATATTTATTATTTATACATTGCCTTATATAAAACACGTACTATTCCATTTATCAAAGCATAACGCGGGATATTTAGAAATAAATTTCTCGAAATGGCCAATATCCAATCGTATGGTTAGGCGCTTGGCTGAGGAAAATGGTGACACGGTGAATGGTTAATATGTTGCGTACACAGGCTGGCAGGTGAAAACATTACTCATTTTAAAGGAACATACTGTTTCATGTATAACAACTACTGTTACAATATTAGATAGTTCGTTACGTACTAGTCCCATCTACCAGTCCATTTAAACACATTTCATTGTGATGTACGTAAAGAAAGATATAAAAAACTATACCTAAAATGTCGTTTTAATAAATAAAACTACAAAGTTTGCCCAGAAAATTACGTTAGGCCTACACAATAATTCTTATGTAATAAAATGTGTTTAATTGTTTATTGTAGGAACGCACTAATCTCCGTTACCACGAGTGAAGTAACGTGCTTCGCAAACAATAACTGTGTAGCTTATATAGTTATTCACAAAAAGTTAGAATCTGCCCATTTAATTGGTTTCATTATTGCATGTAGGTATAAAACTGTTTGGTATATTATTATGAGAAGTAAAGAAATATTATCAGCCGAGCCCCGAACCCAAAACATATTTCTCTACGTACTAGCAGCCACGTGAACCTCTCGGCCACTGATCGCTAAACCTACAAAATTAACGCAGGATATAGAAATATACCATTCATACTTCCGAACATGTGTAGACACTATTAAATATATATAATAATGTTCTACATGTATTATAAACTTTTATATGGTATGTATACGTTTAAGAAGGACAAAACCATAAGATTTATGCCCATTTACAATAAATACGGCCACCATGCTTCTCACCCGCCATGTTGAATTTACGCTTCCCGATCGGTAACGCAGCTTTCGACAACACATTAGCTGTCGAGTGCTGTCGATCGTTTTCTCACGAGAATCGAGGTCATCTTTAACTTAGAATACTACACACCGGAAATATGAGGTAAATCATTATTTCACGATCGGAAGCTGCGTTTCGAGACAGTTAGAATAAACCCCCTGGTGCGAATGGCGATTACGGACCATACAGCGACAACAAACTCTCTCGCTAAGAGTCCAGGCAGCAAATCAATCTTTGGCCGCACGCACGATGCGTCGCTGTCTGCAGCATCAGAACAATCTTGTCCACGCGCCACTGAACGCTCACCACAGGTGCCCGAGGCTGCAACTGTGCGCGGAACGTCGAGTCTGGAGAGACTAATGGCATGCCATCGCCTTCTCCAACATATCCCGCTTCTGCTTGCAACACCGTGGTATACGCCTAGTTGAGTTCTGTATTACGCACCACCGTACCGGCCCAGCACTTGGAGTTATGGTATGGGGTGCCATGGGATTTCAGTGTCACTCGCGCCTAGCCGCATCGCTGGTACGCTGGCCAGCTACGGTTACATCGCGGAGGTGTTGGAGCCTGTTGCTGTCCCCTGTCTTCAGGGTCATCCTGGGGCAATGCACCAACGACCACACGTGGCACACATCATCCGACGGTTCCTGGATGATCACAATGTCACAAAGCTTCCTTGGCCCGCGCGTTCACCGGATCTTTCTCCCAACGAAAACGTGCGATACATGGTCGGACGACGACTGACCTGCCGCAGGATACCAGCAGCCACAACGGGTGAACTTTGGGCATCCAAGGAATCAGTATGTACGGAGATAACACGACGGGCAGCCAAAGCCCCTTCCTCTCAATGTCGCGTCAAGTAGCAGCAGCGGTTATCGCCGCCGTGGTGAGGCCAACAGTACTGATTTCCTGATGTGCTGCACGTCATACCGAGCTGTAAGAGTAATCATGCTACCTGTGTATGATGGGTATTCTGTCCAATAAATAAGATTGTGATAGCTCACGTTCTTCTTGGTGTTGGAATTTTAATAGTCAACAGTGTACTTTAATATGCTGCGTGATTATCTATTACTGAGCCACATGCAGTCTTTCGAGTAATTTTTGTAATAAGTATTTTAGAAAATTACAACAAAACCTTTCTTATGATTAATTCAAACAAAACTGACATTTCTATTTCTCGATTTTTAATTATTTATAATTAAATTTAATCTTCAGGCTACCAGTAATGCACAAATGTGTGTGAAAAAGTAAGCAGGTAAGCAAATTAACTAAAATATCACTGTTCAAAAATAATACGAAGGAAGACCACACAAAGAAACCGTCATATTGACTTAGGCTATGTCTACCGTAGGAACGTCCGTCTAGTTCTTGGTCCCCTTGGTATGCAGCGCTCGTAGAGCCGAAGAAATTGTTGAACATGAAGTTGCAGCTACCTCCATAACGAACCACCTCACCCGCTTTCCAAAGAAGAGCGACAGTGAATGGCGTTACGACATCCGTCTACGTGAACAACGTCGAAGCGTGTCGACACGTTTTGAAAAGTAACTCCTCCGCTTATTGGCAATCTGCTTTCTTAAGAAAACATCACTCTCACGTGCTCTTAAGACTACTTCGTATTCAACTTTCTCAACACATCCTGCACACTGTAAGCGTTATTTTGGAGGCCGTCAAAATAGCACAAATACTTTCTTGGAGACTAAAATTCTTGGGGAAAAAATAGCCGACTACTGTACAGAACTTCGCTATAGACTTACAACCAAATAAATGTAATACTCACAACTTAAAGCAGCATTGTTTTGTATTATTACATTCTGAACCATGATTTTAAAATTTTTGAACACAAACATTTCACACACACAGATACGAGATAATCGTGCCGGACGATGCCTCTGGTCACCGAGTTCTCTCGGGTATCTCTCGTTTCCCCCTCCTTTGCGTTCAGGTACTGCTCCATACTCACCTCATTCACCCTCAACTGGCTCTGATTACCTCAATATTAAGAGCCGCCCAAACATCTCCACTCCACTGAGATGAGATTGTTCAAACTAAAAAAAAAATCCACGAGTTACATCAATATTATGTGTAATCACACAAATAAAAGACTTTCCATTTTATAATATATATATATATATCTTGCGAGACTCTTAAGGGGCCTGCCTGGTTGCCATATGGGTCTCGTATGTAGTCGTGTATTATAATTTATAACAAAAATATGGAATATGTCAATGTAACTCTTTTCAGAGCAGAAATGTACGTCGATCTGTCGTTACTAATTTATAAAATTGGTAGTTGAAACACAAGTGTGGTTGTTTAAATGCTTCAAGGTCAGTATAAATCGCTGTAAGTCGCCCTCTATTTACGGTATGTATTATTCTGTACAAAAGTGTTTAAAACTATAGCGACAATGCTTTATCTCTTCTGAACAGATCGCTGTGTTCAAACCCTGTATTCACCACTTCACATTTCCAAAGGAACAGAACACACACGAGGCTTGCTTGTGTTGTTTCCCCATCGCCGTCGCAATGCTTGCATACGGCAGGACGTGGCCTTGACGAGCTAAAATTTGTTTTATCTAGGCAGACCCCTTAACCTCGAGGTCTTGAGGGCATAAAACATTATTTTCTGTATATTTTATTACGCAAAACCGAAATTATATATATCAGTAAATGGTATTAACTGTAATGCTAATAATTTGAAAAGTTTTAGGCACAAATATAAATTATGAACTGTTTGCTACACAAGTCCTTCAAAAGAAGTTGGACGTCAACTTGGAGTCATCAATAATTGCTACAACTTACGTTTCTGATAAATTTTTGAGAATTATTTTTACGGAGTATTATTATTTGACTGCTTCGTACTAAAAATTATGTAGTAACATTCAAACAGTAATCTATAATTCACTCCCATTAAACCTGTAAGGTAAAAAGATCATTCTATTAATACTAATTTGGTCAGTAAAACAAGCTAAATATCATGACTTCCCAGAGACAAAACCTGAACGATAAATACTAACTTTTTCGTATCTCAACAGCTGGTAACGCAAAGAAGATATCTGTTACTTTACCTCAAGGAAATGCACCAATATTCGCATGAAATTGCAATGGTAAACCACTCAGCAAACGCCACCAACTGTATCCCGCTGGAATTATCTCCAGGACCTACGTTATGAGTCGGCCAGAGGACTCAGCCTTTTCTGCGCAGAAGTGAACCAAATGATCAACCGCTGAAAAACTGACAGGATACTGCTACTTGCGAACCTTTGGACCGTTCACTCTTATTTCTATAGCAATGGTATTTCTGTATTACTTCCCGATAAATATGATGCAAAAGATCGCGAATGCAGCTTCACTGCGTATTAAAGGTGGTTAAGGCAGTATCAGACCAACCAAGTAGCACCCTATATGGCCGTTAATAAATCATCGGACACCTCCAAGAAACAAGTCATACACGCCGTACCTTTATAAAGTACCTTCTCGAACGTTAAGTTTTGGAGCCACAGCCACCAGTACGAAAGCACAACGTGAAATCACTCAAGAACGTGAAATGTAATAACGAAATGAAGACGTGAGGGGGTTACAGCATTGCAACTCTCTAAAGGTGAATTTTGTAACAACGCGTCAGACGCGCGCGGCTGACGGGAATGTGGTGTTTTCCTCGAACGCGTCATCCGCGACCTGTTTGCCATCCAAGTAGCTGTCTACCGTTCACCATGGCCATCTGGTCATCTCCCAGAAAAAGACGCATGGTCACATATTTACTGCTGCATGAAGCTGAAGATGAAGAGTTACTGTAGTCAACACATGAACTGTCAATGAGACGAGTACACAGTCCAATGTACTGGTGTCGACATTCGGAAAGCGTGTACAGTATACTCATCAAAGGGTACCTACCGCACGATGATGAGAAATTCTAGGCATTCTTTAGGCTGAGCTTACAGCAATTTGATCATGTGTTGGAACTAGTGAAGGAAGAACTAACTACTGAGCCATGCAACCAGATCCCTCAGCCAATAACTGCTGCCGAAAAACTTGCCATCACACTCAGGTACATATATATAGGCCTATAATAATTCGATAAATATTGATTACGCCCTGCTAACTTCATAAGGTTGCAAACTATAAACAACATTAAAAGAAGGTATTGGAGAAAGAATGTGGTACAGAATAATATAAATAATTAAGTAAGAATAGGGATATCAGTGGTTTGTACGACCATAATCAATCACTAATTAATGTAAATGCAATTGTAATACCCTAATATTGAAATAATATATGACATTACAACACATGCATGGATTTATGTATTGCAATACATTATAAGAGATCATACAGCATTGTATTCCTTATACATACATGGACACATGAGGTACTGGGAGCAATAACTTAAGCTGAAAGTGGTACAAAATGACTAATGCATTTCAAGTCCTTTATAGGTTGGTATAAGATTATTGAAGTTCATCAGGGAAAGTGCCGTCGCCTTGTGACTAATCCAAGTATATATTAAGAAATGCAGGTGCAGAATCAGAACTTGTATCTGAACTGAAGTTGGAGACATCATGAGAAACTGTTGAACATGCAGTGCTCTGCTGGTTGTGGAGGTCTTCAATATCATCCACTAGTGCCATAATCTTCTGTTTCGCCTCCCTTTGTAAACGTGGTGTGAACGTTTTGACTTGTTGGGCAGCGCTCTTGAAAAACAAATCTATCGGTTCATCTTGCGCTGTTGTTAGTAACCTCTCGAACATTTTGGCATGTTGAACTGCGTTTTCCCGCGCTACATTTGCAATCGCTGCTGCAGATCCCCCACGCTTGGTCCGGTATGATTGTGCTTCTATCTTTCGCTGGTCGTTTGTCTGTGTTGTTTCTGCAGTGCTGGTCGACTGCTCTTCCAATGAGATCTCCTCATTGTGTGACGGCGTCGATGGAACATCTGCAGATTCGTCATTATCGTGACAAAGTTCAGTCTCATCTCCACAGTCCATGACAGCAGCATGTCCAGTACAGTGTCCAAGAAAGAAAGCCTTCCAGCTAAGGGCCAGTCTTTACCATTGATTTCCATGAATTCAGTTTCCCATTTTGTTTCTTATAATGCGCGTATCTCTGATGTTTTTCCACCGTTTTTTTTTTGCATTCATAATCTGAAACAACAACATTAAGAAAACTACTATGTTTAACAATCCATGTAAACTGACATCATAACCGTTACAATAATAGAATGTACGTACCGTATTTACTTTAAAAAATCTCGCACAATGTTTACTGAACGTATTGTTTAAAATGAATCACGCTACACGGCTTAAAATTGAAACAAACATTTGAATAAATGTTTATTACAAAATTAAATATTTTGTTACACGTTCTATTTTACAATGTTTGGTTCTAGGCGTATTAAAAGAATTTTTTTGTAATTATTCTCTAGATAATTAGGGTTGCAAGTCTTATTCAATTGCAAGGTTTATTCGAGTAAATGCGGTATTTACAAACACTCATTATTGATACGCTCGATTATTGACATGTGTGTTTCAGATTTCTGGCCACCGGGGAATCATTGCTTTCCTTGGACTTCCACTTTCGAGTGCATTACAGCTACATCAGTGTTATCATCAAGCAAACCGTAGCTGCTTTGGCATTACAACTCACTCCTGTCTTCCTACCGATGCTATCAGAACATGAATGGCAAGAAAAATCGTCAGAGTTCTTTACAAAATGGAATTTTCCCAATTGTGCTGGGGCAATCGACGGTAAACATATCCGCATCACCTGCCCTGGTAACACAGGTACGTTACAATACAACTACAAAGGATTCTTCTCCATCGCCTTCCTTGCAATTGTTGATGCGAACTACAAATTTAACTATGTTGATGTAGGTTCGTACGGCAAAAAGGGGGACAGTGGTATTCTGGAAAGTTCAACACTTGGTCATGATGTTGCAACAGGAAAACTATTCCTACCACGCTGCAAACCACCTAATTCCGACAGAATACTTCCCTATGTTTTGGTAGGTGACGAGGCGTAGATTACACACACATTTACTTAAACATTTCCCTCGTGACGCTGCCGCACTTTACGACCAAAAATCTGTTTTCAACTACCGCCTTTCGAGAGCAAGGAGGGTGTCAGAGATTGCATTCGTCTTGCTTGCACAAGTTTTTCGAATATTCTATTCGCCGATCATTTTGCGTCCTGACACTACACGACGTCATTATTGTGGCATGTTGTCTACACAACATGCTTCGAGACGCTTTCTTAGAAAAAGGCGGGGTGCCTCGTGTTCAATGGACTACCAGCCAACTCAAAATCTGCAGCCTACCAGCCAACGAGAAGGGTTCGCGAATAAGGATGGGTTCCGCGTGAGAAATGATTTCAAGGACTACTTCAGTAGATATCAAGGACAAGTACCATGGCAATAAACAATAATCAGGCGCTGTGAGTAGTCACCTTTCATCTATTAAGAGATGACCTGACACCTCTTCTTCGCGTTGTTTACGATATGATGCTACTGTGCATGTGTTTTCAGCTACATATAATTAAATCTGTTCATGATGTACATCAATATGAAAGGTGTTCTGGTCATTATTTCCCCTAACCCTGACCTTCTCATCGCCTTCTGTGATCTTGTGGAGCCATCGCATCATTGTTCTCCCTGACGTTACGTAACTACAGTGGCTTTTCCTGCAGAATACACACTATGTGCAAAATAATTTATTTCACGTAATACATTGTGTACAAACTCACATGTACGACCAACTATTCCGGATATTTCATTCCACGCATTCCTTACGGCGACCAGGTTTCTATAACTACGACACTTCAGATCACATAGACACGGAAACTTTGGCACTTCAAGTAATATGTCATCTTCACTTTCAAATATCACTTTATTCCCTGCCATCCCTGATATTGCCGACCAGCCGCGTGAGAAATCGCGTCTAGACTGCTGTCTGGGCAGTAGCTCGCATCTGTCGCTCGCCAGAGCGTGGGACGAGCGCGACAGCCGGAGTGTGGGGAAAACAAAACAATTGAATGCGCATTATAGGAGTACCCCGCGTTAGACGCGTTGTTGCAAAATGCACCTTAACTCTTCCCGGTAAAGCCTTCAATGCATGTGGTTATGTTGAACTTTGAAGATTCGTTGCAAATGGTGGCCAGAGACTTTCGTTATGTAACATAAGCGTTTATACGTGATTGTAACATTCGCCAGCAAGTGATTCCGTGGATAATCCGCAACAAACAAAGTATATTACCACACTGAATGCCGTCACTAATTTAAGACGACGCAAAGAACGTCGCCGATAGACATTGCAATGAAGAGCATCGAGAAGGGCCGAAGAATCTTACTACGAATTGTGGCAAACGCCTGGCGAACGTTCATAGGCGTGCAAACGGGTGTGCTGGGTGTGCCCAGGCACACTATGTTCCTGCTTTGTATTTTAATTGCTTTATAACATATGATTTACGTCTTAAGTTAATTTTGACATGTGAAGTAACTACCGATTTGTTTTTAATGCATTCTGATTACTGCAAAATTTGACAGGTCGTACTTTCCTAACATAAATTTGGTTTCCATAGGTTGAATGTTCTTGTTTTCTCCAAATGGTTTACTTTGAGATTTACCTAAATATAACTTTTTTGAGTTAAACAAGTCAGTAATTATCGAAGTTATATTACGTAAATGATTGATTTCACTTTTCCTATTTCATAAAAATTAACATTACACAATTGATTACGAAATGTAGTGTTCTTATAAAATTATACTACTGCACAACTACAGTATCGCTATTTTAAACATTAAAATCAAAAATTTCCGGGAAGAATTTCCTGCATCCCTATTTTATTGGTGGCCATCGGTGAATATCTTTGTGGCACACCTAAAGACGTAAGCTGCACACGGCTATGCGAATGTTTCGAACAGTAGTGTTTCCACTGTCAAATTTTCGGAAGGAATTAGATTCGTGGTTTCCATGGTACGATCTTGGCCCACTGGTTTCAATACATGGATCCGTCAATGCTAAGTCATTTGAAGCAATAATAAGCAATACAAAGTTACTGTGGCATTGTGGCAATATTTTAGAATTTAACCTATTTCATTTGCACAGTATCAATGCCCCGTGACTTTGACCTCACTGAACACCTTCGAAATGAAAAGGAATACGGATTAAAAAGCCTGAAAGCCTGACCAAACCACCCACGGTACACCATAAAACTGTTCATCATGTCTGAGGAGGAGTGAACTAAATTTCTGCATATACCTACCACAAATTTGTGGAAAGTCTTCCTCAAAAGTTGTATGTTGTGATGACACATCATGCGGACATCAAGTTGTGCAACAATATTTGCAAAATAAAATCAATGCACAACACATGCACTACACAGATGAGGCAACCCGCACACAACTGTGCTCCGTAAAATGTATTTCATAGCTAAATGCCGTTGCGAAACGGAAACATTATCAACCAATTAGCTAGCAGCTTTGTTTAGAAGCAATTAAAATAAAATTAGTATAAATTGCCTGAGGAAATCAAAATTAACCATCCTGCAGTAAAACGCTTTACAAACTGGGACGTAATGAAGCCAATCTAGCCAGGTTGCTCAGTGCCGTTCCAATTTTCAAAATATTGTTACGCGCTGCTCCCCGGCGCTGTGGCGGTGGACCTACCTCACTCCTCCCCTCCGTCGGGGTTACCTCCTGATCTCCCTTTCTCGGAAACCCGTGAATAATGTACAGGCGGTCGGGCTGCTCGGTGCCTTGCATGCGTCACGGCCCCTCTCCACTGCTGGAGGTTTCGATGGGTCTGGTGAGACTGGCTGGCACCTCGTCCCTCCGCGAGGCATCACGAGCGTTGGGGAAGATTCTAGGTGGTGGCCTAAGACACTATATATACTGCCGCAACCCAGCGGCGAGCAGTCTTTAACGGAGGCTACTTGGCCGAGTGTGCGCGAGCGAAGAGAAGTGTGAACGACGACTGGAGATTGCGGGACGACGGCGAGCGAGGTGTTCGTGGCGTTAATGGACGAGAGGATGTGAAACCGACGAGTGAAACCTACTGTTCGTGAGGGCTCTTGGAGGACTCTAGAACATTGCGACTGGCGGGACATGGACTGAACTGAGATGGGACTGAATGGAAGTGTAATACGGATTTATATTGTAAATATTCGAACTATCCAGTTGGATACATATTTTTCAGAATATCTGAATAGGTTGATACACTGTACATTGGAACGGAACTTTATTTTATTTTATTGATTTCTTTGTGGTGATTATAAATTGTATTAAATAAATTGTATTGTGAGTTTTGAGTTCTGAGAATATCGCTGCAATAAAATGAGGAAATTATAATTAATTGTTTTATTTAATTAAGACCTCCAGCCCTTAACGAACTTGGTATAGACCACTTAACTTCTAGAGAGAGAAATTGTGACAATATAGATGGTACCAAATAAATACATCTGCCATTCTAGTTTCAATGTTATTAAAAATGCTTGAAGACTTTTCATTTGCGAATAAATTGTACAATAGTCTCCTATTTATTCTGACCACTAAATTTGGAAAACATCAAACGAAGCCGGGTTCTGGGAGTGGAAAAAAATAGCTATAAACTATTCGAATATATCAGCAAATACTGTTTAGCTTACTTCCGTTCATGTGGAACAATTGGGAAAATAATTAACAGTGACATTTAATGTATGTTAACAAGTGTACTTATGCAACCCACAGATACAAGTTCATGCAATACTCTTGTGGATAACTGTGTATAGGTTTTATATATCTCTGCATCGGAGGTAAAGGGCACTATGCCACAAATATATAATTTACAGGAGTGTTGTTTACCTCGATACCATGCTGGCACGTAGGACCCTAACCTACTGGCTAAACCGCTTATTATTCCGTGAAGTATACAATTTGCAAGCAGGAAATAACGCGAAATAATAAGACTATGTAAAAAAAAACCTGGTTTTGTAAAATATACTAGTACCCTTTACCTCCGATACACAGATATTGTCCTAAAAAATTCACTTCCCCCAAAACCCATTTTGACGAAATCAGCTCACGTTATAAAATACTAGCCATATATTTTATATATGTAGTATATAATATATTCTAAATAAATTGGGAGGAAATGTGTACAAGTAAAACTTAAACTCCGTAAGAACTTTTGCTTTATTCCGTTTTTTATCAATGCTCATTTATTAGTTTTAAAATAATGTGTACAATTTCAGTAAAATTTCAGCGATTTTCGATTATTTAAATCGTTGACATAAGCAACCGCTCTTCCTTAAATACACACGATCGACCAAAAAGTAATTGGGCACCTGTCCACAATGTTTTCTCGGAGGTTGTCACCCCGTTAGAATATCGTAGGGCCACCTCTTGCGGCTATAACAGCAGCCACCCTGTCCGGCATGCTCTACGAGTATTTGCAGGACATCCACGGAGATTCGTAGCCATTCCTCCTGCAACCATTCCACGAGTTGAGCAATGGATTTTGGCCGCGCCTGACGAGCCCTCACCCGGCAATCCAATTCGTCCCAAAGATTTTCTATAGGGTTGAGGCCGGGCCTCTGAGCGGGCCAGTCCAATCGGCGAAAATTGTTGTCGGCGTATCACTGTATAGTAGCCCTTGAAACATGGCACCTGGAATTGTCATCCTGGAAGTAACACGGTTCCATTCCGTAAAAACGCCACAGTGTTGGGAGCATTTCATTATCCAGAATGTTACAATACGCCTCTGTGTTCATGCTACCACGTACAAACACCAGCGGTCCTACGCCGAAGGCCGTGAAACAGCCCCACACCATCACTCCACCACCACCGAATTTCCTAGTAGGCACTATAAACTCCGGCTGAAGCCGTTCCCCGGGTAGACGCCACACCCATACAGGTCCATCGGACTGGAATAATGTAAACCTCGACTCATCTCTCCACAGAACCGATTTCCACTGCTCCAGTGTCCAGTTGCGACGGTCCAAACACCGCATGAGTCGCCGAGTTTTATTGTTTGACGTGATATGGGGCTTATGCGCAGCGGCTCTCCTGAAATATCCAAGTCGATGGGCCTCTGTACGCAATGTTCCAATGGAAACCGATACTCCTGTTGCTGTATGAAACTCCCGTCGGATGGTTGCCATGGGTTGTGCCCTATTTTTGACAATTTCACGTTTCAGGGTTCTACGATTTCTGTCGGTCAAGACTGGAGGTCGCCCAGAACGTGCAGCATTGGCACAATGCCCATCGACCTTCCACTTACGCAGGACGAATGCGACCGTTGATTTGGGCCTGTTTATCTTCCGTGCAATCGCCCGGCTAGACAGCCCACTGAGATGGCAGCCCACAATTACGCCCTTATCGAAGTCCGATGATTGTACCTCGGGTCATCTACTTGTCAACTGGTTCTACACCGGCCTGCAGCGTATGGCGGCCACACAAGTCAACTGGCGTACTGAATTAGCTATCTTCACGGGTGCCCAATTACTTTTTGGTCGATAGTGTATATGACAGTATTTGAAAGTATTATGTTCTTTCTAGTTTTTAACGATGGCGATAACTAAACTTTTATATACTTTTAATAATCTTTCGTATAACATCTAAAACATTTGCCGTTAATACCACCGCCTACATACGTGGCTGATAATATGTGAACTGGTGCAAGAAATTCAGAGTTACAGTCCTGAATACGACACTATTTCCGATATCGTCGCCTATGTAATTTACACAATTTACCGGCTATCCTTCGACAGGTGAAGGACGTCATTAAGTGAAAGATGTCAACAAGTAATAGCGCGGCCATACTTCAAAACCATTCAGAAATTCTATGAACATGTGCACGATTTTTTAAATTATTCCATCGAATGCCATTTACAAGCGTTTTATTGAATCAGTGGGCACGACAAAAATTATTTAATTTATTATTCAAGATAAACGTAAATTCTCTCATTTATAATGTTATAATTTTATGCAGAGTAAAATATTATAATTTTAGTATATTCAGGATAAGTTTCATTTCCAAGGGAATCCTACTCTTAGTATCTAAATGTAATTACTTTATAACAAACGAAACTGATGCATTTTTGCCACCATATTCTTTTTTTACACGTTGGTATCATTTTGTGCTAATGTTAAACACTGCAAAGCACACTATTTATTTTTTTCTTTGAGACTACGCGAAATTTTACGTCATTGTAACTGTACGCGCACAGTTATACTTAAATCTGCTTTTCCATGCTGTCCCGTAAAAAAAAAAGCACGACGCTTGCGTTTGTTTAAACTGTTGATGATCGAATAGATGCAAATCCGATTTGCAACGTTATCCTCCAAGCTCGGAAAAGGATGCCATATTTACATGGTTTTTTTTAATGTTCTTGGTTATGATGCGATTTTTGTTTGCATATTGAATGAAACCTACACGCCCTTATACATGAGAGAGTGTTTTGAATCTTTCATGTCAATCCCAGTCAGTCTATAAACTGAATCTGTCGCCCAGTTTAATATCAGGTGTTAATTAAATGTGTTTTCGTCGATCCATCAAAAAAACCAATGAACTCGCTGAATAGATTTTCTTAGAAGTGTGTTAAATAATCATTCCCGAGAAACGTACTTCACGGTCAACAGTTCATTAAACTCTGTGCGCAGTATCGCTAAAACTGATACAGTTAACACTTGTGTGCTTTTCGTTATGAAATATAGTTCTGTATCAAGCCCATTTATAACTTGCACAAAATAGATGAATATTCTCGTACGTAGCTAAAGATAAATTGCAAGCTACTAGCTCATAAAATGTCTCCAAACGATAGTTTATACGGTCAAACAATTATATATTATATTTTCAAACAGAACACATACACGTTTATTTAGAGCATTTACTGCTACGAACCGTTACAGCGGCGTGTTCAATACAGGCTCATTATTGAGATCAGTTGCGATATAAATTTAATTAGCTATTGTTCTGGCAATGTTCCAACTCTTTGTTCTACGAAAGCATAAATCAAAACTACAAAGTATACTTGATTGTTTACAATTGTTATCTTCAACCATGATGAATGTGCACGTAAAACGTAATTATCATCATCAATGGCAGCAGTTTTAAAATTTCTTCACAGTATAGTCAAAAAACTTTTTTCTCTTATTTTAACAAAGACCTTGCTATAACTCGAAAAAAGAAAATTAGTAACTAAAACAGTAAGGCCTAAAGAAGCACTTAAAATGCCGAGAAAGATATCTTTCTTCGGCTCAGAAGAATATGGACATTCATTAAAATAATTAATTATACTAAATACGTTAACACGCCCTGTAGTACATAAAGGCATTTTAATGTCCCCAGTCTCATCATACCTTGTCCGAAACGCTAGTCTTTAATCGGTGATATTGGAAATTGTTTTTATACAAAAACAAAAATTACGTATTGTTACCCACCCAAAATAACTTTAAAAAAAATTGAAGGAAATTTTTTTTTAGAAATATAACAATTTTTAAATACATAAAAATTGTTTCGCTAAGCAAATTAATTATACTAGGAAAATTATGTTAATCTTGACAAAATTCTGGTGAACGCGGGTGAATTTTTATAATCGTTTTTTTAAAAGCTTTTTTGATTAATTTGTTACAACAAAGTCCACGTCATTCCATGTTATTGCTGAATTACCGAAGTTTAATAATTAGCACAACGGACTTGCGGCATCAGAAGGGGCCAGTTTGCACCCGAGTCCTGCTTAATGTCGCAATCATATAGCTTCAACAACGACGACACTACACGTCTGACAGGACAACTGAAGCAGAACAGCCAATCAAATAAAAGATGCGTCTGACGTCAGCACGACAAAAATTGCCGCACGACCAGCAGCTTTGGATTAGAAATGAATTCTATTTTTGTAGTGCCGTACAGCAAGACAAACAGGATGTACAAAGTTGTGAAGAAAAAAAAAGTTGGAATAAGTTTTCCTACAGTGAGTGAGTGAAAATATATGGGTGGCGCTTAACATCAATGTCTTGAGAGGCGATTTCCCTACAGTGGGAAATTTTTCCACTTGCCGGATAAAACTCATAAAATTTACATTCATACCTTGTTGTGATTCAAAGTAATGTCTGCACTCTTTTGTCTGATTTGGATGGTAGGCCTATGTGATGTGTGCAAACATCGGCTCTGTGTTGAAAGCTTGATGTTGTAAAGCTAAAGAAAATTCTTTAACGGGACGTTCCCATTAGTGACAAACAGCATGCGGCAAAAGTTAACGCACGGCCTGGACTTTAAAAATGCAGATTTATACACTAAGAAAAACATTCTACGCGGAAACACTAGGCTTTTCGGCGTCTTACGTTGCTACGGAACTATTACATACCTTTTTGGGGCTTTGAAAGTCACGCCATACATGACGTGTTTAGTTATTTCGTAAATAAACCATGTATCACAGCCGCTTTATACCCCTGTCAACATAAAACTTCTTATTATTCGTTCATTTGAAGTTTTACCTATATTTTATTTATAAATTATAACATTTAATTTTGAATAAATATGTACAAAAAGTGAGAAAACACGTGTTTTGGTAGCGCCTAGTAAGAAATTGTTCTTATACAAAATACTATTACAACTGAGTGCGCATGAATTCGGTGCGATGTCCTTTGGTATAATTTTGTAGACTTACTTAAACTTAGTTTGCACGAGGCGGAGAAATACCCTGGAAGTAGAACTTTATCAGGGCTTCAGAAAAGCGTGAAGTAACCATGAATGGATTATACACTCGGAACATTTCACGAGCAGACTGAACTTGGTACACTGGCCAGCTAAAATAAGGAAAATATCGTCGAGAAAGCTTAACGAATTTGTATGTCGAGGAGGCGGAGCTTTGTCATTTTCTTGCCCGTCTTACTTAATGGGGAAAGAATGTTTAGAAAAGTAGGGCGAAGTATAATAGGATTTAAAAAAGGAGGCAGTAAAAAAAAAAGCCAGAGACGTCGCGGCACGGGAGCGGCCTGCACGCGACGTTCCAGTCGGACGTCGGGAGAAAGGCACGGGGGAGAAAGAGAGAGGGTGGAGCTGGTGGTTCGGGCTCCAGCAGCAGCTTCGAGGCGAGTTAAGTGATCGAGACTACAAGCTGTTCACGGTAAAATGAGCACTTTTGAAGCCCTAGTTAATTTTTTTATTTCAGCCATTTTTTATCCTTTAGCCACCTTTTTTTTCTTAAATAAATTTTGTCTTAGTAATAAACACAATGTGAAGATTCCCCCACACTCAGAAGTTAAAATCTAAGGCTACATACAACAAAATATATTTGACTGTTATTCCAATTGAGAAGGCTTTCAGAAGTGCTCACTTTACTGTGAATAGCCTATAAGGTTTATTCTGCCTCAGGTTAGGAACAAAACGCGATTTCTTATGGGAGAGTTTGGCATAAGGAAAATTCCGGCCGCTAGGTGCGCAATGTTACAAAAGGTAACATTTAATTAAAATGTTATGCTACGTGAATAACAAGAGAGAAATATCGTACTTAATTACGAAGTTATTTTACATCTTATTTATGATTACAATTATCCTGTTTCGTAACGTAGAAAATAGACAACATCTGCTACATTGCCGACACTAGTGCTTACCTAGCGGAAAAAATTTTTGGTAGCCAAACTTTTACATTGATCTTCCCAACCTATAGCAGAAGTTCGGTCAATAAAATAAGTCCAGTAAGCAACAACACCTGAGCGCCAGTGTTGTTCCGCCCACCTGACATCCGATAAAGTGCTGATCGTAATATCCCCATTCACAATAAAGCTACATTACAGAATAACACGTACGTCGCAAGTGGCATGTAACTTCGCCCTCTTGCCACAACACAGCTCGAACGTGTTGGCGTTTAAACCAGAAATGGGTGGCGATATGGCAATGCGATTTAAAAAAAAAGAAGCAAACTCACCCCTCTTCCTCCCTTAATAACAAAAAGAAAGTCTATATTCGTTTGTTCCAGTCAAGGAAGGTTTATGTTGTATGGCGAGACACCCTTTCTTCACGGTTATATTTTCGTACAGAATTTCATCCATATGTCGGACCGTAAATTATAAACAGGCTACTAAAGTAGCCTATTTACAATTTAGCTAAATCCCATCATAAGCGCAATGTGACCGCGTAAGAACAAATTTGTTTTATTTTAAGATGCGAGGAAAAGTAGGGTAAATAACAGAAGACTAAAAATTATGACATTCCAAAGTATTGTACCGAATCATACGATTTTCTTCGACGATATAATTTTGGGATAAAAATTCCAGTTGTATGATTAGTGGGGATCTCCGTAGTCCGAGATCGCCAAGGCGTTACCTACGTATCAAGATGTTTCTGGTTCGAGTGCCAAGTAAGTCACTGTGTGTACTACTTTAGAAGTTAGTTTTCGTTTTTAAGCTGCAGGTTTCCTCCGCCCTCCAACCCCATAAAATTAAACGCTTGGAATAAAACATAAAGGAGCCCAATAAAACAAACATTAAAAAGTGGGAAGTCTATGTCAGTCTCGAAAGTGTGGGCGCGCATGCGTTGAGTGTTATGTCACAAGACATGCCAGGAAACATTCCTGCATTATAAAAAATAATGGGAAAATGACCTGACGAATGTAAGATAAAATTCGCAAAACTTGTGGGGGAAACATAGTTTTTCTTGCGGGTAAGGTAAAATTACCGCACTCTGTAGTAAAATTCACGTACACAGCAGTGGGAGATCTGATAAATGGATGAGAAAATTACCTAACAACGCGTGCATCTCTTCAGCATTCTCAACAACTATGTGGGGGGAGGGGGGAAGGGAAAAAAAAACAATACTCAAACTCACTAATTTTCAGTGATTCTCTCAAGCTTTCGTCGTGGTGTAATACGAGAGTCATAGCCGAGCAGCGGCAGAGTAAACATCGCGTTCGGTGTGCGGAGATCTTCGCCCCGCGCTCTTAAACGGGGCTCTGTTCCGACGCGAGTAGTAATAGTTCTATATAAGTGTCAGTCACGTCTAGGTTTGTCCAACATGTCTAATGTGGGCGTAAATACCTTGCGTATCGTGTTTGCCAAACGACCTTCGGCCATGGAAATACAGGAATGGATTGATACTGTTTTAACTGTAACAGAAGATCACATTGAAGCTATTCAACTGAATGGGCACCAGAACTGTTTGTTTTTAAAACTTGTTTCCTCTGAACCTTGTGAAGCGATACTGCGTCGCACCAACGGCCAGTCAACTCTAGTCACCGCAGACCAGGAAAGGATCAACGTCACCATCCAACAAGCCTTCGATAACTTAAAACTGGTAAGAATTCTAAATTTACCTGTAGAAATAGACAACAAAAAAATTCAGACGGAGTTAGTGAAGTATGGTCGACTTGTTACATTACAAGATGAAGTATGGAATCATAAATACAAATTCCAAGTAAAGACGGGAGTAAGCATGGCAAAGATGGAAAAAAAAAAGACACATTCCATCTTAAGTTTCAGTTGACGGCTTTCGGGCTGTAATGATATATCCCGGACAACCAAGAACGTGCAGTTACTGCCCGTCTCCTACTCATGAACGAATTGCGTGTCCTAGTTTGCAAGAAAAGGACGCAAGTGCAATACGCCGCTGAGGGATGAATAGGGCAACGGAAAATCTCGCAGCTGACACGCCTATACTGTCCACCCCTGCCTAGCAATCTTCCCGAGCGGATTACCCTCCACTTCACAGACGCGAGCAGCAAGGTCCAGTACAAACACCTGTCGGTGACTCATCTTCAGAGCATGCGGTCAACCTCAACACCTTAGTGACCGCGCCACGCCAGATATACACGGAGATGGCTCAAAATACTGTTACTGCTCGCGCAGGGCTACCACCACACACACAGGATGTCTCGCCGCTACACATCCCATTGTCCTCTGCTTCATGGGTGGACAGCATGGACGTGGAGAGCGTAAACAATGCAACCACAAGACGGGAGCATGAAACAACTGTGGATGAAAATATGTCCGTAAGAGAAAAGCGAACTTACGAACGCGACGCCCGGGCCACAAGAGCAAGTCCTGTTCGCAAAGCGAAGGTGTTATCGCAGAGTGAACAATCACAGCTACAGGACAGGAAGGAATCTTTGGAACTAGCAAAGACTGTTACAAATAAAATGTGTGCCTCTAGCCAAGAACGTCCTGATAACCCAACTAACTAACAATGCGACCGGCACATGTGTGCACCCACCTGTATGCCCTATTACCGGCCCCCATTTTTCTTTGTCCACCTTTCCATTTCCTTCTCTCTGATACTATCACTACATTTTTGAGGTACAAATGATAGAGATATTGACAATTTTAACTTTAAATATTTGTGCAATCTCGGCCAGTGCGCGATTGGCGGCGCTAGAGACACTGATTCGAACACAGGCAGTTGACATTGCATTCTTGCAAGAAGTAGCGATTCAAGATTTTATAGGGTTTCATACCTTCAATGTGTATACAAACGTTGGTGATCGGGGACGGGGAACAGCGATTATTACATGTGCGGGGCTGTAACTTGAAGACCTGCGCTACCACCCGTCAGGCCGAGTGATGTCAGGACGAATAAACGATGTGTCGCTAGTCAATGTTTATACTCCCTCCGGCTCCCAAGCGAGATGTGAAAGAAATCAGTTTTCCTCCGTGGATTTAATTTGGTTTATCCATCCACCCTGTAATCAGTTCATATTCGGTGGAGATTTCACCTGCATAGTTCACTCCCATTATCATCAGGGTGGCATTTATCCTACTAATATGCTGCCCTATCTACTTTAATAACTCGCTTAGACTTGTGTGATATTGCATCTAACTTCCAAGGAATTCATTACACCTATGTGACTTCACAGAGTCGGTCTAGGATGATCGATTCTAAGTGAAAAAACAGCATATACATAAGGTGCATCGATGTGACGTTCTTCCGGTAGCTTTCAGCGATCATTCTGCAGTGATATTTACGTATGAAAAGTTTGCGAATTTACACGATTTGGCAGAGGGACATGGCGTCTAAATACTTCTTTATTGGACAGCTCAGAAGTAAAAGAGGACTTCCTAGCTAATTGGGTACGTTGGCATAGCAAGAAATACCAGTTCCCCTCTGTGGCGATGTGGTGAGATGGGTGTGAAAAACCGAACGTCATGAGGCTTTTTAAAAGACATGCGTACCGACTGGCAGAAGAACGTAGGGGAACACGTGCATTTTACGAACGTATGCTACACGAACTTCACCTGCAGACAAACAATGGTGCAGACGCAACTCCACGTATTAGAGACACGAACCAGAAGCTTGTGTATTTATTGAATGAACAGTTTAAAAATCGTCATATTATGATAAATGATAAAAGTCTATCCGCAGAAGAAAAATTTAGCGTGTTTAGTATCATTAAGCAACAACAGCAAATACGACGCAAGGTTATCAACCAGCTTACTGACAGTGATGGCGATATTGTTCGGGACCGGCCGGAAATAGTGCAAAAGCTTTGCAGTTACTTAGCAAATTTATACTCGAAACAAGACACGGACGATACTCTGCTTCGATCGGTTTTGCTGGGTTGGGAAAACAGAGTTAGGTGTGACAGCAAGACGGGCATGGAGGCGCCATGTTTAGATGCGGAACTTAATACAATAATACAGCAATTGCCATCAAAAAAATCTCCTGGTATTGATGCTATTCCATACGAATCTTACAAAACTTATTGGGATATTATTGGTACCGACTTCTACGAAGTTGTCCGCGATGTACTTGAAAGAGGGGAGTTATGCAAGTCTCATAAAGAAGGGATAATTGTTCTTATACCCAAAATATCCCGTCAACTTAAACCCGTGGATTATAGGCCAACTACACTTTTATGTGCCGATTATAAAATAATTGCTCGGTTTTGTGCGACCCGATTAACCAAGGGATTGTCAGATATTATTGGTCCCGGCCAGACATGTACTTTTCCAGGACGTTTCATTTTACAAGGCGTGCTTGCCCTAAGGGACATTCAATTACTTTCGTCAATACAACACAGTAAAATGGCCATCTTAAGTATTGATATGGATAAGGCATTCGATAGAGTCGATCATAAATTGTTACTTCATGTTATGCATCATTTCGATTTTCCAGCCAATGCAGTACAGTGGGTGCGGATGGTGTGTGCCGGAATTTGGTCACGGCTGTTGGTTAACGGATTCCTTACCCCACCAATTAAGATCACGAGTTCAATTCGACAAGGATGCCCGCTATCCATGATTTTATTTATTATCGCCATTGAACCTCTGTGCAGAATGCTCAGGGCCCGCTTGCAAGGATTCCCTGTAGCGAACCTGTTCTTTAAATTAAATGCCTATGCTGATGACATCACATGTGTCGTTCGTTCAGAGCGGGAACTTATAGAGACGGCAGAATGCCTGGACCTTTTTCGCAGTGTGTCTAATCTGCGAGCGAATGCTAACAAAATTGCCGTGCTGGAGCTCAGCGCGACCAGCGAGCCATTTGACGACGTTTTTCCCTTTCGGAGCGCCAACTCTGTGAAAATATTGGGCATATACTTCCACGCAAACGCCACTCTTATGTTGCATTATAATTGGAACATGACAATAAATAAACTCCGTGATCGTCAAATAGAAATGAATTATCGTCGTACAAATATTATACAGAGGGTTACTTTAATAAATGTATTCTTACTTGCGAAGCTGTGGTATGTGTCACATATATTCCCACTACCACGTCAACAAAGTGCACAAATACTACAGGTTGTTGGCCGCATGTTGTGGAATTTTTATATATTTAAATAATCTAGGCCGCAACTTTATCTTTCCTTGCAAGACGGACGCCCGAGTCCAATTAATCATGTTTTGAAGTGTGAGGCCTTATATCAGTCTTCAGCAATTGCAACAATTTTGCGCCCAGGACATTTACGCAGCATTGCAGAAAATGATGTGGTCTGAAGTTAGACGCATGCCACTTCAATACCGTCAGGCAAAGGAAGCACTCGCAACTCTAGTAGAACACTTACCGGAAGGGACAGTCGCATCAGTGAGATATTTGTACATTTGGGCTTCCAAAACGTCGGCAGTCATACCATCTGCTGTGAATCGCACCCCAACCATCCACTGGAGGCGCCCATGGAAAATACTTGCCGATCCTAACCTTTCCTAGGATCTTCGAGCTGCAGTATTCGGCTTCTACAATAATATCGTGATAACTCAGCAGCGTAAATACAGCATTCACCTGACAGCTGACCCTGCATGGCCGCTGTGTGGCAAGACCGACACGGCCCTTCATAGGGCAATTTCCTGTGTTTATGCAGCTCGCATCTGGCAGTGGTATCGCGTACGAGTACGAAAAATAATTCGCGATGAACGTGAAGATGTCAGCGACACGCACATGCTTCACTGCGATTTCTTCACCTTCCCCTCAGTTCGACGAAGAGCTGCGGCCTGGTTTGTACTTCATGCGATCGGTTTTTTGGTGGACCATTCGACACCGGTGACAGTTCAAGACTTTGTCCAGTTTCTTCGTTAAGATAGGTGGAACATGGAGCGGCGTGGCACACTGCGTCAGTGGCACGGCAATTAATTTTCATTCTGACGTTTACGCCTACAGGAAGTGCGTGTATGTTACCGAGGTTGGGTGTACGCCGTGCGCTGCCCACCCCTCGGTCCTTACAAGTGTACAATTTAATGTTCCAGTAGTAATCGTCGATAGGTGGTAGTGTTATAAGTCAGTGTCACGTGTCGGGATGTACGCCGTGCGTTGCCCCTCACGTTAAATAATTTTTTATGTTCGTCGACTTTGTCAGTAAAACCAGTTCACCAAATGTTCATATCGTTTTGTGCCCCTATGTAAGAATTGTGTAGATATTTTACTGAATATTTTGTTATTGTTTATATTGTGGGTTGAATGTGTACTGTATAATAGTTTAAAGGTAAAAGCCTCTGTATATCGTTTGTGATAATAAATCTATTTTAAAAAATGGATAGCGTATTGGTATATCGTGATAAAGGACAATGGTTCGAGCCCCCCCCCCCCCCTCCTTCACTAAGTGTCGAAGATTTTAGTGTTGAGGGTTCCACGGGGATATTTTTAAATATAATTTTATCATACAAATATATTTCATTTTCTCTTGTTTGGATTTTTCCCCACCTTTGTCAGGTACTTTTTACGTGCGATTAGGGAAAAGTCCGTTATTTATTATGTAAATTTACTCTGCAATTAAGAGGTCATTTTACCTTACAAGTAGAGGTAATTAGTTTCCCTTAAATGTACGGGAATTTTTACCTTAATTCTTTCTTTTTTACAGTGATGAGATCAACCGTTGTTCTGGTGAGCTGCGCCGAATTCGTAAGGAAGAGAAGAGGCTCGAGCGCCTCCCAATCAGACGGATCCTACTGTTTTGTTTATTGATTCAGCCCACAGCTACGAGCGGGAGTCGGGGACCGCTTCCAGCAAATGTCGAGTTGGCTGGGATGACCCTGATGGTGATGAGCTGCGTAAATTCGTGATGCCTTCCCGAAGGCGCTGTCGCCTCTCCTGGCTGACGAAATACTCTACAGTATGCTCGAAATATGCGTTAAATCCTATTACAATATTGTTACAAATGGTTTTTTACTATGTAGTACCACTTTTTCAACACAAAACAACTGTATAATTTTAACTAATTATTAAATAAACAGCATTTTCGTTAGTTATTTAATTAGATAAAAGTATACAAATTTGTGTTGGAAAAAATTAGACTACATAATAAAAACAATTTGTAGCAAAATTGTATGAGGATTTTACAATATCGGCTCCCGTTTGAGGACAAAAAATCAATTCTCGCAAAAGCTGTAGAAATGAAGGATCGTGGCCTTAACAAGGAACCATTCAAAACCCACACTTCAGACTAGTCTGTAATACAGCTTTCAAGATATCTCGCGTATTGCAAATAATATCTCGAATATGGCACATAGAGTGCTACCTTTTACAAACTAGTATAGCCTGTTGGCGGTTAACTGAGCAGTTTTGAAAATACTTTTGAAAAATCTCTGCTGGTAAAGGTAAGTTAACGTAAACACGGACGGGAACATTTATCGTTTACAGCATTTGCAACCGTCTATTAGATTGAATTTGAAAAGGCTGAAGCAATGTTGGCAACGAATCATAGGCCATAAAGTGAGCACTTTTGAAAGCCCTCTCTTTTGGAATAATAGTCAGTAAATAAAGGTATTTAATTTTATTCCCAGGTGAAATATATACACTGTGTTTATTACTTACATAGCAATATTTATTTTAAAAAGTGGCAGAAAGATAAAAAATGGTTGATGGGAAATAAGTAACTAGGGCCTCAAAATTGATCACTTTACAGTAAACAGCCTATAAGAAAAGTAACGTCGGGTACTCGAAGTGCTTATGTTATTAGCAAAGTGAGCGTTTTCTTTCATACGCATGATAGTAAGCTCTGGCATTGACTGCACATATTAATGCTTTTAGTAATTTATAAGTATCGCGTGATCAATCCAGGGATGTAATCCAATCACGGTTACTTCCAACTTTTCTGAAGCCCTGCTCAAGTTCTACTTTCACTTATTCCTCCGCCTCATGCAAACAAAGCTTAGCCAAGTCTAGAAAATTACAACCAAACACGTCATGCGGAGGTGATTTTTCATAGGTGTGATATCCAAAAAGTGTGAAGACACTGCGAACAGACTATGCTAAAGGCTGTTCACGGTAAAATTAGCACTTTTGAAAGCCCTGCTTGAGATCTACTTGTATGTACATTGTGTATTCTTCCGCTTTATATAAAATTAACATTGCCATGAACCTTGTCACTTTATTCATGCGTCAGTCAAGTGAAACTGTGACATTAGAAAAGTAAATATTTTACAAATCTGGTTATTTTTATACTTCCGGTGCATTAAAATTACAGAAACTGAAAGAAATAATTTAAGTTATCACGAATGGTTACCTAACACTTTTTATTCCACGTTAAATATGGAACTACTTTCCCTCCATCGTTACCAACTTTACTGGGCGTATTTTACCCAGTGAGCCCGTTGAAATATACACAGGCAAGGGCAGTGACATTTTTCTAAGGTTGATTTCAAAAGTGCTCAATTTATCGTGAACAGCCTTTAATAATTATATTCTTGGCAGTGTTCACTTTTAGATGTGCTTGAAAGGATACTCTGCGAACCAAGAAATTGAGCACGGTTTTCAAAACTACTCCTGTAATCGTAAAACGACGATAACGCGATACGAACTCAATATACGGGACTAAAATAAACTCTGCAATAGACTTGGCGCCAATAAAAGTAAAAGTACACTATCGTCGCTTAAAATGTCGCAATTTCAAGCGGCACAGCGTCATTTCATTCCCTTGCGTGTAGGGGCAAGACGGCATTTGATACATGTGCCAGCAACACCCTTAGCTTAGCTTATCTATAGCAATTATGCGCCTCAAACACGCAAAGTAGTTTCAGGTTAGGAGGGCAGCTTAACATTTTCCTACTTCGCTGTTTTAATTGTAGCACGTTATCGCCTTTAGGGTAATCAACACGCGTCTCGCTTACTAGATTGTTTATTGTAATACAACGCCCACGTCAATGTTAGAGGTTGCCCATGATTCGAAGCAGGAACACACTCGTCCTAGATAAGGTTCAGGTTGGGAAGCTCGGGTCTTTTAGTTTGGCAACTAAAATTTTTCGCCATTAAGCAAGCGCTAGTATCGCATGTGTACCGGATGTTTTTACATTTCCTACGTTACAAAACAAAATAATTCCATTAATCATACATCAAATACAAAATAAATACTTAACTAAGTGAAATCTTTCTCTTATATTATTGACGTAGCTTAAAATTTTAATTTAAGGATACCTCTTTGGAACGCTAGCGCCTACCTAGCGGTGGCAATTTTGCATATAAACTCTCCCATAAGGAAACTTGTTTTGATTCTAACCCGAGTGGAATCAACCTTACCCTAGACAAGCATGCGGATTCACGACGCACAAGATTTCAATCTGCAGTGCGCCACTGAGGTGATGAATCTTTTCACATCAATACTGCATGCAGAAGGCAGTGGTTAACCGCAGAACCTTGAACGTACCGCTGTTTCAATTACCGCATCTTTACCTAGGATCGCGAGATCCAGTAAAGAGCATTCGTCGTCACCATGCAATAATACACGTATGTTCTTAAAACGTTCGGTTCTCAAGACTTCTATGTTGGAGCCGCCCAAACCTCTTCACACATACTCTCTTAAAAGGTATTTCAGAAACATTCGAAAGCTCAGACTTATTTTCTTCTATGGAGTCGTAGAAAATGTTTTATCACACGAAGTTCTGCTAAGAGCAAATTTCATGGCTCAAGCTAATACGTTAAATATTCTTTAATGGCTGAAGTCTCAGCCGTCCACTCACTCAAAAGAAGTTCAGAAGAGTACCAGCTTCTACGATCACACACAAATACCAGCAGTCAGCTTTAACCACAGAATTCGAAATCTGACTTCTACACTTTTGCAAACACTACAAGCAATTTCTTGTAACATTAGAAGCAAGGCAATGTCTGCTACGGTTTCCTGCCACGTACGCCTAATGTCTTACGTTTATTTATTTTGGTTTCTCTATATGTTTATATTTAGAATACATTTTATATATTACATTTTATATAGCCTGCATATATTTTAGTTAATTACTTTGTGTATGGGTAGCTTTCAGAGAAACTTTAAGTTTCCGAGGAATACTAGCATCTTGTCTGCTGGCAAAAATGTACAACAAATTCACGAGTGCAATTAAAAAATAAGTTCGAACACACATCAGATATTGTTTGCAGTACACAACTCACAGTAAGACGTGGGTTCGATTTAGACTGACAGCACTGCGAGTAGTTCAAGTTGTTTTCCATACTCATTTTACGCAAATTTTGGTGCAATTCCTCAACACAAGAATTTTATCAGTTACTTACACATTAAAATAAGTTCATAATTAGCCTCGGTTCGAAAAAAATGAAATTATTATTATTATTATTATTACTAATTTATTACTTATGCCCAAGACTTTCTGTAGTGAAAATAATATCATTTATAAGCTTTCGCATTCTTCTTAAATAATCCACCACTTCGATGATTATTTTGGCAGTGTCCTTTACGATCGATCACTTCGGTCGTTACTTCTAAACGAATGAGGAATACAATGCCAATGTTCCGACTTCCACTTATTTCTTTATTTAACTTTGATGCATTTGCCGACGTGGTTCGTAATGAAAATAATGATATGTTATCCAGGATCTCGATCAAATGTATAAGAAAAGTGAAGGTTTACGCTATAGAATTGTCCAGCTATTTGACAGGAAAGAAGTTGCAAATACCCTTGGGGAAAACCATCCACCATGCATCCAGCCAGGATCGAACCCACGACTTACCGAATGAAAGGCAGACGTGCTGCCACATGACTAAAGACTCAGCGACGTTGCTAGTCTTTATATATAAAATAAATTGTGCGTGACTAAACCGCATCATCACTGACAAACCGCAGGACCAATTGAAACCATATTCACACTATATGTTATTGAGGTGGCGAGTAAGGTTTTTAGTTATGTTTCATTCCGACAGGTGAGGCTGGAGTCTTAACTCATACTTGCAGGAAATATTTTTTGATCTAAAAGAGAAAAATGCCAGCAATGCCACGGTCAAACATCGGTCGACGTACCCGACGCAATAGAAAGGACGCATTGAGAAGGCAAAATAAAACGTGAACACGTGCTTCGCAAACTGAAGAGGCGCGAACACAAAATAGAGAAGCACGTGCACGCCAAACAGATTATAATAGACAATTATGCGCAGAAACACAGTTCAGACCATACAAGACACACATCGATCATACGACGCTTTACAATATCCACTTATATTCTGGGAAGGAGAGGAATGGATATAATTTCAATTATAAACAAAGAAATGCAACAACAGGTAATGGAACTGAAAACAAAAGTGCTATGAACTTCTATGCGCATCATTATGCAACAAAAACGTATGAAAAATCATTTACTAAACTGTGTTGAATGTTCAATTAAAGATTAATGTTGTCAATTCAATGTAATTATAATATGAAAAATATAATACTTTTATATGTAAGAACAATTATCTTTACTAAACACAATACACATAACATTTGCGGCTAATTTACTATGACACACAATGCACATGACATTTACACTTCATGTTTTAAATTTGGCATTTACAATTTAAATACAACAGATGGCGATATATACATTATGGATTTTAAATAAAAAATAAGAGGCAGAACAACGTTCGCCGGGATCAGCTAGTAGTTTACTAAACATTGTCGACAATGCATTGGACAAAACAAATAGGTACTTGGGCACACGCACATACAGCAAGTAAACGTGGTTTCACTACATACTCGTAGTACTTAAATGTAGTTTTACAATGATTTACTTTACACACAGGTTGAGAATTTTTAAAGAATTTATGCATGTGTGCACAATTTTAACGCCATACCAATGAAATTGTGCTATACCTTCATGTTCATAGTGTGGAAGGCAATGACGAAACACCGCAGAATCATTCTGTCTACAATCGGTTACGATATGAACTCTTGTTTTGAAATCAACTTTTTGTGCAAGTACCTACCCATAGCTGCGCATATTTGTATAGTGCACACCAACATATACATTTACAGTAAAATAAGTACCGTGGTACTAAAAGTAATTTTGTGTCTCAACGTCTAGAAGTGCAGCATTTAATTTGGTGGGCACTGAATATAGTGTTTTATATAGCACGACGACCAAACTAACACGTTCATGTTTTCCAAAGTATTACGGCGTAAATTTGTTGAAATGTGGACATGGTTTACTCAATTATTCCCTTGAAAATGTTAATTTTTAATTGTGACTGAAGGAGCGCAGGTATTACGCAGGACTTTCCACTGCACTGGACCGTAAGCCAGCTATAGCCAACTCACGAATAATTTCAACTTTTCTGAAACCCTGCTGACGTTCTACTTCCAGAATATTCCTCATGCAAACAAAGTTTATACGAGTCTGGGAAATTACACCAAAAAGGACAACGCTCCATATTTATGCGCACTAAGTGTAGTAGTAATTTGCATATGAACTATTTCTTACTAAACATTACCAACATATATATTTTCTCCCTGTTTTTAATTCATATTAATATAAAGTGAAATGTTATAATTTATAAATAAAATATAGCTAAAAGTTCAATTTAATAAAAATTGGACGTATTTTTATGTTAAACGTATAAAACGCTTGTGATACATAACGAATCTAGGAAACAATCAAGAACATGATAATTGAAATAATTTTTCAAAAGTTTGATACAAAGTGTGAATAAACTGCTAACAGACTATAGGCTATTGACGGTAAAGTGAGCACTTTTGAAAGCCCTCTCATTTGGAATAATAGTCAATAAATATATTTTATTTTAGCCTTAGACGTTAACTTCCCAGTGCGGTGGAATATACACACTGTGTGTATTACTTACATGGCAATATTTATTTCAAAAAGGTGATTAAAGTATAAAAAATGGCTGAAAGGAAAAAAGTAACTGAGGCCTTAAAAGTGCTCACTTTACCGCGAACAGCCTATATATAGTACCTACACCTCGGACTTCCGAACATGCCATCTAACTGGACACGCTCCATTAGGTATGCATGTCAGCAGAGTGCAACGTCCCGCCACGCCGGGGCGCCACGGGACCTGGCTGCGGGCGAGCGGTCGGAAGGAATCAGCCTAATGGATCCGGCCGTCAGGAGCTCGGCGATCCAGGTGCGGACGACGTAGGACGGCCACGGCCGGCTGTAAACCCCCCGGGCAGGCGGTACGCGAAACGGCGAGGCCGTCGTGAATGAGACGCGGCAACTTCGGGCGGGCATTAGGCCACGAGCTGACGGCCATAAAAACCTAAAATAGCCGTCGCTTGGAGACTGGGACGATGCTGAAGGGGAGGGTAGGTCGGTGAGTCGGGGAAAGGGAATGGGTGCGAACTATCGGCGGAGACAAAGTGAGGTCGTTCGGGCCGCCCCAACTCCCGCTGCTGACGGCTGCCGCAGCCTTTCGAGGTACCACTAAGTGAAGCCATGCTTGGTGTGGGTGGGAAACCGCTCACACCTGCCTGATGTCCCGGCCACTCAGGACGATGATATACTTGCTGTTAATGAACACTTTTTAAACAAATCCCTGTCCGAGTATAATCATACACTGCAATGTACTCGGGAAGTAAATAAAAACTGTTTTATGTCTAAATTGATAACATTATATAATTTCTATCTTGTACAAGGAACAGGAATAACTAACATAATTTTCATGCACTTATATTTTTAACAATTTCATGCGATGTCTGTGATTAGATCCATGGCAATGTTAACATTACTGGTGTTGGATGGACACATGTTGGGCAGGACGAAGAAACTTAGCAGCGCTTTTAAATAATCCTCAATTACTAATAGTAAACAACCTACAGTCCTGTCCAAAATATGTAAAAGTGCGTCCTCAAAGAGTAGTTGTGATGACGACAGTTTGATTTTCCTTTCATTGCGCTACTTTAAAAAAAAAGAAAAAGAAAAAAGTACACACTGAAAACGTTAAATTGAAAACACATTTCCGGCAGGGCATCGCTAATGGGAATTGGGAATCATGCCGGACGATGCCGCTTATCAGCGGGTTTTCTCGGGGATCTCCCGTTTCCCTCGCCCTTTCATACCGGCGCCGCTCCATACTCACTTCAATCACCCTCATCGGCTCCCAAGACCACGCTGTTAAGAGCCGCCCAAATCTCTTCACACTCAACTCCTGCTGCAGAACCAGTGCTCGTTATTAGCAGGCGAAAAGCTCAAGTGCGTAGTCAGTCATGTTACGTCACCTATTCCAGCGCGCCCCCATCCTCATACTGCCTGTAAAACGATATGGTTTACCAACCCGGAAGGCAAGGTAGCTATCACGTGGTCTACTCGTGGCCTTCTCTTGGCATTCAATATCTCGCTATGATCGCAAATAAAATCGAATTGAAAAACCAATAGGGTCTACTTAAGTGGCGCGGAGTGAAGAGATTTGGACGGCCCTTGGCATCAGGGTCTTGACAGCCGATCTGATACTTAAGAAAAACTGCCGTAAATACATGAAGTAAAAAAACTATATACGTAAAATTACGACGGATCTCATAAAATAAACTCAAAGATATTTTCACACTCGGTCATGTCTTTAGAGACCAAAAAACCGCCAATAAAATATTTATCCAGGGCACAGTGTCAATGACTCCTCGCAGATACTGTAAATTAGAAAAAAACTCGGATCTCGGCAATGCGCCTAGAATACTCGCCCGTGACAAATAACAGAAAATCAAGCTAATCCTTAACATTTTAGGGAATTTCGCGACATTTTAAGACTTTCACGAGACATATGTGACTCATGACAAGTTATATCAGAGAGCTATAGCTAATCTTGATGTTAACGTTAATGTGTGCATTTAAATGCTGTCGAAAGGTCAACTATAGCCTAATGCACGTATTAAAGTAATGCTTACTGGCAAATCTATTGCAATAAGATCAACTTTCTATGCTTGCACAAAAAAAGCTTACAATGTATAGTATAATTATATAAATTTTTATTCTATCAAAACTCTTCTTTTTTTACTCTGATGATAATTACAAATATGATTAATTAAATATCTGAACCAGTATTCAAATAAATTAAGTGTACAGAAAGCAGTGGCATAGGGGTGAAAATTACTTAAAGATTCGCGCAGATATCATTGCGTCCAGATAAAAATTCATTCAGAAATGTTGGTTTATAACGATTTGCGGAAAGGTTATTTCTCACCCTAAAATAGTTCCCACTTTTTTTCATTTCGACAGCTGATCATTCTGACAACAAATTAATGCTTATACTACAAACCAAATATCTAAATTACATATCACAGGAGTAAATTTAAATGATATCACCTCACTTCGTTAGAAGTTAAGTTGGTAACGTATTTTTAAAAGTTTTTTTTTTTAAATCGTGGATATCCAAATCTTACGCGTTCCCTTTATGCACGACTAACCTGGATATAAATGTAATGAGCAAAGAAATGAAGGAATGCCATATAAAGAACTGCAATTCCAGTCACTCAGAATAGGACGGAAAGCAACTTGCTAAAAATAAACAAAGTGCAGCCGCTGGGGATCGAACCCCCACTAACAGCTAGATCAAACCAGCTCCCCCCTCCCTTTTTGATGAACAAATTCTGCCGGAGAGAAAAATCTTCGACTCACTGGAGTGCAACCGTGTGAGCAAATGCTTAATGTAATCTAGTACTTCTGCAAGATTTGTGGAAGAATACGAACTTGGCGCAGCTCTGCTATTAGAAACAGAGATTTGTTCTAGACGAAGTGCTAATATATCTTTCAAAATCAAGTAAATATTATGATATAGAGAGTTAATTACGTACAGTTTTACTGGAAGTGAGGAGGTACACTGTAGGTTGAAGAAGAACATGTGTTATTAACAAGTGTTAGGATTGTTATGTTATTATACGATGCAGAATTCGCTATTAATACTTTTAAGAACGTATTACGTTTCAATACCGCAAAATAAAGCAGCGTGAAACAAACAAGTAAACTATGACCTTGAAAATATTGTTTACACCATAGTTTATTCAGCGTTGCAGTGCTGCGGCAGCCCTCTGCCAGCGGAATATGTTCTTGTAACAACTACAGCAAGTTGGCCTACGGCTGTTAAGTGCCCAAACTTTTTTTCTGCATTTTTAAGATATTTTGTAGTTTTGCGATATAATATCAGTAATTATTTGATAAAAATGTCATATTGTTTTAAAAATAACTCTCGCATGCTTTTTTTTGTGGAATTATCAGCATTCTAACATTAAAATGCGTGCCGAACTAAATTTCAAAAAGTTATGCGAGCACAATGTTTGATTTCAGCTAAAGTGTATTTTGAAGATTTAGGAACGCTACGAAGAAATTTCTTTGAAGTTTGGCATTTGGTTAGCCTGCGGTTAGGGTTTAACTTCTAGCTATTTTGGATTTCAATTTTATTGCGAAACTCAATATAAAATCGTGATCGAACCACTGGAAGAAATTCAATGAAATTTGTTTATCTTATTCTAATGGCATTAATTAACTAATCTGAATTGTAGTCAAACACAATAATTATGCAAAAATGTTAAATTTGTATATATATACATATATATTCTTATTCCTGTATTTTCCGTCATTATTTTTTTAAATAAATTTTCTTTGATATTTGACACTTTATCAATGTACTAGTTCATACAATAAAACAGAATTATAAAATATCCTACAAATATCGAAAATCATTTTTGGCACTTGAGCACCCTGAAAATACCCAACGTGATGAGAGACAACGTCTCAGCTGGGCATTTCATTGCACTTATTTCCTACGAATTTGAGTTCAACAGCTCTGAAGAAAGTTTACGAGCACGTTTGTACGGCGAAGCACAGTAGTAAAACAGTGGTCTTCAAATGGATTTTCGATGTCGCGCGTAAATATACAAACCGCCACTGGAAAAAAGAATGTCATTAAACGCTAGCTTTACAGGGGCCGCGGTAGTGTACGGTAGTCAAGAGACTGTTCGCCTCCCATCACGGTGTAGTGGTCAGACTACTCGCATCCCACCTGGGCGAAACGGGCTCGACTCCCGGCGTGGTAACTCCCGGATTTTTGCACGTGGGAATTGTGCCGGACGATGCAACTGGCCGGCGGGTTTTCTCGGGGACCTCCCGTTCCCCTCGCTCTTGCATTTCGGCGCTGCTCCATACTCACCTCGCTTCTCCCTCATCGGTTCTCAAGACCCAATCTCTCCACTTCGCTCTTCGCTACTCGAGTTTGACACCTCACAGCACACGGCTGGTGAGGATCTTTGTGTTAATTATTAAGGCTCGGTCTTATCTGCGTGTTTTACTTTTAGTGTATGTGCCATAACTTTATTTTCAATTAAATAATTAAAATATTCTTATTTTAGCCCGTTTACATTTTGCAAATGCCTTCAAACGTAGTGGCGAAAATTAATGGACGCATTATCTGGTAATTGTGAAACGGCAAGTATCTATTGATAACCTAAAAATGATGCTGCACTAATAATGTAAAAAATTACTTGACAAAAGTTCAGAATTACTGATGTTTGTTCAACAACGTAATGTATACTGCCAGAGACGTACATTTGTAATTTCATAACAATGTCCCTAAACTAAGCTAGAAACCAGTAATTCAATACGGCACGTCAGGCCGAGCCTTAAAGAGCATAAACGTCTCAAGCGTACGTCCAGCCTTCAGGAAGCGTTACCACGGCGATAGAAAACAGCATAAACAAGCTTCGCGCGTGTGTTCTGTTTTCTCAGAATTTTAAATGGGCACTATACGGCGGTCTGTTCTGAAAAAATATAGCATTGTCGCAATACTTTAAAACACCGTTTCACAGAAGAATAAATTCCGTAAGCTATATGTTTCAATAATCACATTTATGAATCGGCAACAAAAACCGATTTCATTTCTGTCCTGAAAATAGATTTACACTAAAATATTCCACAGTTTTTTTTTTTCAATCTGAATAAACACAAGTGCACACAATGACACCCATATGCAGGGCCGACCCTTATAGTGGCGTAGGGCGCTAAGAAAAATTGGGCGTCATGAATGTGTTTCAATACACAAGGCGAATACACAAAGAAAACGAGAAAATAATTACTGGGCAAATTTGTTGAAAGTTAATATTATAATTTCAAGTTGTATAAAAATAAATGTTTTACTACGGCGCTTTTTAAACTCGCTCTATTTACACTTTTAACAACTTGCCAAATCCGTTTGTGTGTGGTAAAAAAAAAAAAGGGGGGGGGGGAGAAGGCGCGGAAGACGAGAACATGATTACTCTCTTCTTCGCCCATTGCGGATACTAAGCAGAAGATAAATTCACTCATTCAATTCGTGCTAGCTAAACGACACTCGGACCGGCACGCGTCTAGCGGCACTTATTCTCGCAGATTGCTATAATGTCGTGTGGCATCGAATTAAATGTGTGGTGTCAATTTTCATCATTGTTTCAGGATGTTTTAATTATAATAAAACAAGAAATGTAAGAACAAACATGTTACTGCATTCAATTGCAGACCCATACCGAGATTCCAGAAATTAGGAACCACAACTGCATAAAAGTGTTAATATTTTTACGCGTCGCCGGTAGGGGTGGGAGGAGGCACAAAAATACTGTCTGCTTACACCTGGAAAATGTTAAGGGCCAACCCTGCCCATACACTCTAAATTCGAATAAGTGGGGAACCACCGATTCGCAGTAAAAATTAACTACTAAAATGCGAAAATGGCACCACTTAGAATCTGTGGAAAACCACTTATTGTTTGAGCGAAAAAATTTCACTGAGTGAGTTAGTGACTTGAAACTATTTCACCGATTGAATAAGTGAAGGCTAACTGCAGTGGCGAATTAAATATTGTTTTTATTCAATTAAGCCAAATAATTACGGGAAATAAATATATTTACAATAGTTTTAGTATTTAAATTGCGTAATTTACCATAATTAAAAAAAATTAAAACATTTCCGGAGGTAGCCGGGATTGAACTCACACACCTTTACACTTGCGATTTTATTCTGCGCTATCAAGTCAACTTGACAAATAAGAGGGAAATAAGCCTATATGCCTTATACTTCTTTATCGAAAGGATGTAGTTTTAAATTGTATGCCCCTACTTTTCGTTTTTGGTTTAGTTGGTGCCTCTAGGATTGTTAAAACGAATAGTACAAATGAGTGCACTCTCTTCGCCACACTATAGCCTTCAAACAGAGCGCTGTGGTGATTACATGAAAACGAAATGAAAGTAAAAACGGAATGAAAGTATGAGTGCTCATATACCCTCGTAAAATGGCATTTTAAAAGACAAAACACATTTTGTAAATTATTTTTTATTGGTTTTATTAGTTTATTCGTTGTTATTTGACTTGATACATGTTGTTTAACGGCCATTTTTACATGCTGTTTAACTGATCCATCAGTCAAAAAACAAAACGGTAAAAAAATTACTGATGAATCAGTATGTCACTGAATCAATAAATTAAGGAAAACTGGCATTTTTTCATCAGTTAAATTCACTGAAGTGACTGTAGAATCTGTTAACTGATTGAAACAGAGGAAATCTCACTAATTTAGATTTAGAGTGTATGCCAACTAGGGTGGTCCCCTAAGGGCGCCAAAGAGAAAGAGGGTTGAGGCTGCGAAGGTGTTGATCGAGAGGGGAGAGGGGTAGCGATGTGCCGGAATGTCAGCGGCTCGTGTGCGAAGTGCAGCGTGTTAACCAGGGCGCGCGATATACGCGCGGCCCGAGTGTTGGGTCGGTATAAATAACCTCCCAGGAGGGCGCGACAGAGACAGGACAGATGAGTGCTAAACAGAACCCCTACCCGTGCCGCGCGCCCTACACGAGCGTGAGGGCACGGCCGATGTCATTGGTAAAGGACCGTACCGCGGCTTGCTGGTCTGACTGGCGGGCTGTCTGAGTTGCGCCGGGACGTGCAGGGCGTCCTGACCTCTGGGCTATGTGTTCTTTGCGGTCTGGAGAGGGAAACTTCCTCAGCCCGCAGAGAGATACAACTGCTGCAACCGAATGGGTGGTATAAGGGCCCTCACAAGGGCCCGAGCACACCCCCCGCTCTGAGCTTCGGCAATGATGAGAGAGGTAAAGGACCGTGATGTGTGTGTGTGTCTGAGAGAGAGAAAGAGGGAGGAAAGGGGAGCTCAGCTGGTGAATATGCATGAGGAGTGGAGGACGACACATGCAGCACCACGCGGCTGTGACGTCACCGCCCTTGTGCCACGAGCGCGCTCGCGCGCTGTCGTCTGTAGAACATTCACGGTCACTTCGCACTTTTCTCAAGGATATTCCTCGGCCTCATGCAAACAAAGCTTAACCGTGTCTAGAAAATTACACCAAAGAGACAGCCCACTGCAATTGTGCGTACTCTGTGTAATACTATTTTGCATAACAACTATTTCTTACTAGGCATCACCAATACACGTATCTTCCCGATGTTTTTATTCATATAAATTACAATATTTCACTTACAATAAGTAAAATATCAGTAAAAGTTTAATTTAATCTCAAATAAGGTGCTTTTACGTTATCAGACGTATAAATCACCTATGATACAAGACATATTCAGAAGATAACCAAACAAGTCATACATAGGGTGATTTTTGTTTGATTAGATTCCAAAAGTGTAAAGAACCGCGAACAGACTATACTCGTATCGTTGCTGACTTCATTCGCTGAAATTCCCTGCAGTTGTTCTGTGGAGCAATACGGACTCCTGGGTCAGTCCACTGCAACACTACTAGATAAAAACGTCCATTCCGAACTACCGGACAATTTCCCCCGCCCCTTTTTTTTCTACAAAGGAAAATACAGTCCCATTTTCTAGACAGAATTACAGAGAAAACGACAATAAACCCAAAAAAAAACTGCTTTTAAAACCCTGGCCTCTTTTCATGAATTACGAAGTATAACTGTCTGGCTACAAGAAATCCAAGCATATATAATAAAAACTGGGAAATATTAACCACGAAGGCGAATAAGATTTAAATATAATAATACGTCTTTCGGCACAAAACGTAACAATATACATGTATATTTCAAAAAAAAATCTTATGGGAAAGATTAATTTGATGCGTTTGTTTTCCAGTTTCCAACTAAAGTGAAAGTATGGACGTCGAGTGGCTTGATTGCGTCTCCCATAGTGGAAATACGGGTACGATTCCCAGCGGCACTGCCCCAGATTTTCACGTATGGGAACACTCTCGCCACTAAATGTACCCACCCCTTTACCAATTTTACCATGACAACGAGCGCCTAAAGGAGGTTCACGATAAAGTGAGCACTTTTGAAATCAACCTTAAAAAAACGTCACTACCGCTACCTGCACATATTTTTAAACGGGCTCTGAGTGACATGCGCCCAGTAAAGTTGGTAACGACGGATAGGAAATAGTTCCATATCTTAACGCCGAATAAAAAGTGTTAGGTAACCATTTATAGTAATTTAAATTATTTCATTCGTTTTCTGTGCATCATTCGCTTTAATACATCGAAGTGTAACAATGAGAGAAATACGCTGTAAAGTATTTATTTTTCTAATAATTTTGTTAAGTTTTGCTTGTCAGACGCATGGACAAAGAAAGTGATAAGGCCCATTGCAATGTTAATTTTACATAAGGCGAAATAACACGCAACGTGCATACAAATAGATTTTAAGCAGGGATTTCAAAAGTGCTCATTTTACCGTGAACAGCCTATACCTAGGAAGCACGTCGCTCTGCGAGTGTTACTCCCGCTCTAGGGTGCACACCCTCCATACGACTCGGGGGAAAAAAGGCGAAGCTACGTGTTTCAATTTATATCAAAAATTCAAACTGTTATTAATTACAACCTTTTCTTTTAAGTATTTTGCTTCTTGCGTTTTCTTCTTGTTTCCTGTCTTAATTTTCACCTGTTACGTCTTTTAATCTTTATTGTTCTCGCAGTTTTGTCTGGTATTGTGTTGTCAGCTTTTCGTGTTTCGAGGGCGAGCAAGAATTTTCTGGTAATCCTTTGCTCGGCGCAAAGTGGCATCTGGAGAAAATTCTGGAGCACAGCCGATGACACTATTAATACCCCTCACAGACGGAGAGGAGCCAAGTTCTTTGTGGTAGCCATCTGACTGAAGTGAAGCAATCGTGCGAAGAGGACGGTCAACAGCGGAGGGTGCACGAGGGCAGCAGAAGAGTGCTGTATAATGCAGTGTGGACGGGCGAGAGGGCGAGGTATACGACGACGGGCTACTCTCTAAATTCGAATCAGCGGAAAACCACTGATTCGCAGTGAAATTCAACTACTCGAATCAGTGAAAAAAATGTCACTGATAGAATTAGTGACGTGACACAATTTCGCTGGTTGAACAAGTGACGGCCGACTGCAGTGGCGAATTAAACATTGTTTTCATTGAATTGTAGCCAAATAAATTACGCGAAATAAATATATTTACGATGATTTACTACTTATATTGCACAATTTACCGTAATTAAAAAAAGTAAAACAAGTTTGCAGGGGGCTGAGAGTGAACTCCCGTACCCTTCGACTCTAGGCCGTTACCCTACCATCTGCACTACCACGCCAACTTGAAATAATGAAAGGAAAATATATAATTTATTGTTTCGACATGAAATCGTGAAGATTCCAATTGTACGCTCTTACTTTTCGTTTTTGGTTTAATTGGTAACGTTACGATTGTTAAAACGAATAGTACATAATGAGTGCACTCTTCATCACGTTATATGCAGTTGAAACCTTCAAACAGAGCGCTGGGACGATTACATGAAAACGAAATGCAAGACCTAGAAACCTCCTCATTCCTATTACCTCATAAAATGGCGTCTTTAAAGACGAAAACACATTTTAGAAAGTATTTTGTATTGGGTTTATTCATTGTTATTTCACTTGATACATGTTGTTTGACGGCTATTTTTACACGCTGTTTCACTGATCCATCAGTCAAAAGTAAACCACTGAATAAACAGTGAAAAAAATTGCAGATCAATCAGTGGAAAATGTCACTGAATCAATAAGCGAAAGAAATCTGGCATTTTTTCAATAATTGATCAGTCAGATACGTTTGACTGATTGAAACAGTGCATTTCTCACTTATTCAGATTTCGAGTATACTGTGTATGAGGGCGCTTGGAGAAGATCTCCAGAACATTTCAGACTGGTGGAACCTGGACAGAATTAAGGTGGGACTGTATGAACACGTAATACGGACTATTGCCAATAATGACACACGTGGGCATATAATTTGAAAAATTATTCAGCAGGTTTTGATGCACAGTTTATTGGGACTGATTTTAACTAATTTGCCGCATTATGAGATAGTACGCCGAGAGTAATCTCTTTGTTGAGTTTAAATAAATTAGGTCGTTATTAATAGTTCTTTTATTTAATTACGACATCCACTGACTAAGAAATTGTATCGCATGTAAAACATTTGAGCTGCAATTAAACAGTATAATAACCAACAGTAATCTTTTTTTACGAATTATGTGCGGGCGTATTTTACAGCTCTGATGATACTGATGTCAGCTATAAAAACTCTGAAGATAGTACTATAGACGTGAATTAAAATAAACCGATCTGAAATTACTGTAACTATTAAGCACTGTCTATAGGAATGGTCCATGATAGCAACGCTGTGAAACACGGATCCAAATATCACTCCATCTCAAAATGCTTATTTACGAGTCCACATGAGTAAACATAATACAAAGTCGAAATCAAAAACAAACTCGCACAATTAAACGCAATACACCTCAGAAAATGCATAATACACTTAATATTATAAATGCTAAATAGCAGCCTGTTGTACAACGTGAGTCTTTTTTTTATATATCACCCGGGAATTTTGAAGTGCGAAAGGATACGTAATTCTCTTGGAAGCGAAAATCAGCATTACCAGATACACAACACCTCTTTGTGCTGAGAAAATACAGGTTTGCCAGATTGGCGGTTTGACGTTACCTGCTGCGCATTCCCCCAACATGACGTCATTCGCTTTTGGTTGTACTGTCGACACGCTCATTTGTTTTCTCGACGGGTTAACTAGCCGTCCGTGGTTCCAACATGTCACAGGTACATGCACACAACGGCAGACTTTCATTTCTCTGGTCACTATCGCCACAAGATCAGGCGGTGTTGTTTACAGAGTGCTACTTGAGTTCCCTGGGGGAAGCAGCGAGTGCAGGAACCCCACCGCGTCGCCACGCGTCCGACAAGCTGATAATCCGGACACAATTAATCCTCGATCACAGACCGGATCACAACGGCTGTATGTGTGTGCACGTCATCGCTGCGGCTTCATTCGTTGAAGCTGGAATGGCGACAAAATAAACACGTGGTGAGATAACACGGTTCGAGAGTGACGTATGAAAGTGCGGAGGGGGGGAGAGGAAGGGGGAGAGAGAGAGAGAGAGAGAGAGAGAGAGAGAGAGAGAGAGAGGAGAGAGAGAGAGAGAGAGAGAGAGAGAGAGAGGAGAGAGAGAGAGAGAGAGAGAGAGGAGAGAGAGAGAGAGAGAGAGAGGAGAGAGAGAGAGAGAGAGAGAGGAACGCGTGTGTGTGTGTGTGACTGGAGCAGGGGGGAGGGAATGGCTTGTTTGTAAGAAGAAGAATTCTGTTTAGTATGTGATTTTTTATATTATTATTTATTAGCTACGTAAGTTAGTTTATCACAAATACAGAAAACCAACCATATTGGTTCAGGGCAACTCGAGGAAGCTAGAAGAGGCTTCTTTGAGGACAACTCTGCCAACAACGTAATTTAATTTCAAATAAATAATTCCAGATTTTACAAAAACAAATCAAATAGTTAACCACAAAAATTCTTCAAAGTGATGGCGGGGGACAAAATTACTGATGCTAAGCAGTTACATAAATTAACCAGTTAGTTTTCGTTACATACTTTCACGTAACATTAAAAAAATATACAGTTTGTAGCGTCATCCCATAGGTTAACACGTTTTCTGAAACCGATGACAGTTTTCTCCTGCACTTCCACGCACGCATATAAACACATTTTAGGAAAAATCTCCTAAGAATATTCATTTTTTTTGGGTTGTGATTGTAGGGGTGAAAATAAAACAGAAATATCTAAATACTGATATTCTTTTAGCAAGGCCTCATTCTTTTGGAATCATTCTACTTCAACAAATGCTTATAAAATGTAGAACTCAAAGCTTTAATCATGTGTGTCTATATTTCCGTAGTTCGATATTTTTGCTGTCTATACCGATTGCTTTCTTATTCATTAATTTCATTAATGCGTATCTTAGTTCTTCCAAACAAATTATACATTTATTCTGCTGTATCTACTACAGTTATTTCTTCTACTGAAGAACTGTACCATCTCCCCCAACAAAGTTTAGTGCCGTTATCTCTTACTTCTCTAAAGATTTCAAATGTTATTGGCTACCGCAAACGTAATTTCTAAAATCACTCACATATTTTTCCAGCGTTATTTGGTGCGCTATTCATAAAATGTTTTGGCCTCTTTTCGTTTCTCTATGTAAAATGCTTCATTGTTCGCTGTTCTATTATCTTGAGAAATGGCAAAAACTTTAGTTAAAAAATTTTATTTTAGAAAGAAAAATGATTATGAAAATGGAGATGTACGCCTACGTATTGTGTCGTCGATGAGACAGAAATATCGTGAGTAACACAGAGTTACTCTGCTGTGTTACTGCCTTTCAATATACCTATTGTAATAAAACATACAATTCAACACACCCTAGGCTACCACGTTTTCGCCAAATAAATATGAAACAACTCTTTACGTCTGGAATAGACACAGTATTAATATATGATGGTACCTCCAGTGCGTGTAATGCTGCACTTCGTATACATATATTTAATTTAATGTGGGGAGAGTGGCTGAAATTTTGAATATTGATGTCGAGGGGGAATGAACTGGTGTATTGCCACGTGATATTACTCGGAAAAGGGCGCCAGCTTAAATTAAGCAAGATTAAATAACTGAACTTATATTTAAGACTGTATTTCATTGACCAACATGACGTGTGTATGAGCTTCTACTTGCGTACATATGTGGTTAATTTCATAGCTCATGCACCTCCCTCTTGCATTGTATTCATTCATCAGTTTGTTGACTATATTTATAACATTTGGCATGGAATATTAGTAGCCTGTTCATGCAGCTCAGTAACAAGTCCGCTCGAAGCCACGCGGACTCTCGACTCCAGACGTTCTCTGCGTACCCAACTCACCTTGTTACACACCACGACAAACCACAGTTTGCCAATCAGCTGAAAAACTATTCTGACATGCAAAGACTCTTATACCTACTTTGCGTTCTTTCATATTCAGTTTACATATATTAGGAGAGGATCCAAACCAAGAAATCATATAGAGATGAGAATACGAAAACACGTCAGACACAATGTAATTTACAGCAATTATCCTTTTATTCAATAATAATATTCAGATATGTGTAAACTTGAAAATAAATGCTGGAAAATGAAACAATCAAACAACCCTGAATGGCAAAGACAAAATTAAGGAAAATATATTGAGAACCTACACTACCGTTAGGGAGTGGCCGGGCGTAACGGTAGTTAGCATATAAGAAAGTCTGACGTAACACACTTACACTGTAAATATCCTCTCTTAAATGAAACATGTCTCAGTTCAAAAATATACTAAACTTATGCCTCCGGCTTAGCTGCTGCCGTTAAAACACTAAAGCTCTCACTACGGTTTCTTGTGGTTAGTAGATATGTGCTGGATTAAGCTACGGACGCCTAGCCAACATGGCGTCGGGTTTAAACGTATAGAACAAGCGCCATCTTGTCTGTAATAGATATGTAGTAAAATTGAATACTCTATTTCTTACGTTACTGTAGAGTTGATCTCGAAGAAGAATACCGCTTAATTTGTAGGAACAGGACAGGGCCAAATTTTGTAGGCTCAGGATGCAACAATAATAAGTGTCGGGGTTCTGTCTTACGTGGCCAACAGCTCACGAACGTAGCGACGTCTAACTACCTGACTATTTACTACACAGCTGCTTAGTACTAAAACGGAGGAGCGCTTTCACACTCTAGTCGACGTTAATACACAAATAAAAACTTGAAGCGAGCTGTTAAAACTGAACACCCTAAAATCTAACTTAAATATCTTAGGCCTCGTCCAACTTCTGGGTGGGAGTCCTGTTCTAACGTCTTGACGCTTTGGAAAATGGCGGCAGAGAGAGCGAGATTCTAACCGGAATGGACCTGCCTACCCTATGCTGGACTCTCTCGCCAATAGAGGTGGAGGGTTTAAACCTGCTGACCAATCGAATGGCTCGCTACGTAAATCTAAACTGATTCACTTCAAAACGGCCTAAATCCCTAATCCATAGAATTTAAGGTCAACCTGGAGCGCTCCGGGACCCCGCAACATCTGGGAGCCACGCCTCAAGACTCCACGCCAAGACGAGGCCGCCTCTAACGAACCTGACGTCTTCAAATGCTGGAGATAAATGAGGGGTTTCACACGCCAGACACGCTCGCCAACAGTGGCGCCGCAGACTGGCTGAGTGGTCGCCTTCGCTGCTCGCAAAATGTTGCGACAGGAGGAATGGATCTGTATACGTTTCACGTGATAATGCATCCGCCCCGTTATTGCAACACGGCTTTAATACAAGACAAAGGTAGAGTTCGCTATATAGCAATGCAAACAAAAAAGTGAATTAAACGCTCATTACATGACTTCAGGAGAAAATGCTCAGCTGTTTAAATTTAACATAGGTATGAAGACTAAACATGTATGTAATCGCAATATTTAAAAATATATATTTAGCTTGTTTTTTATCGACTCATACATATGTGCCTACTCTCGGCATATACATATTTAGGAAGAGTAGGATACGATAATATAGAAGAAATAACGGAAAAAGAAACAACAACACTAAATATACAATTTGTATATACTTATTTATACCTGACAATGTAAATACACATTACTAATTTCCAGCCAGGAAAAAATAGGTCTTCGCCATATACCAGGAATCTTGTATCATCTATAGATTGCATGCAAAAACATCTTGCATTTTAAATGTTACTAAAAATCTGTTTCCTTCAGGCACGATGTTGAGCGTATGTTTATAAAGTAATGCTCCTTGTGATGTACACAGTATTAACTATTTTGACAGAGCGGTAACGCAGCGAACAATCGATTGCTGAACCTTACACCGTAATACTATTTATCTTTGCTTTCAATTCTAAACCGTCATATGCACGGTTATCATTTCGCCAGTGAAATTTGTGAGAATACCGATGGAGGGATTGTAGAGCCAAAACAAAAGGTACTTAGATTCTGACTTTCCAAAAACCAATGTACGGATATTTTTTCTCCCTTAAGTACATTCTTCCTCCGCAGAAGCAGCATCAAGCGATCATCTTCCACATACACGTTCACTAGACCTGAAAGATGATTATAAAAATCTGGTTAGTTGAGCTTAGAAGAACCATCCACGCAGTTGAGTCAGAAAGCAGAACCACGTTAATTTGCGTGATTCACGAATAGTGTCGTTAAAACATTGCTTAAGCTTAAGAGCAATGCTCTTTAAACACTACTGAGGTGGAGTAAGGTGGAGCTACTGTAGCTCGTACGAGGTGATGGGTTTGCGGCAGCGTAGTAGTCTAGACTACTCGTCTCCCAACAAGGCGAACCGGGTTCGATTCCCGGCGGAGTTACCTAGATTTTATTATGTGGGAAGTGTGGTGGATGTTGCCATTGGCCAGCGTGTTTACTCGAGGCTCTCCTATTTCTCCGGTTCTTGCATTCCGCCACTGCTCCATCTCCACCTAACTTCGCCCTCGTTGGAGTTTAAAACATCGTTGCTAAGCACCAACTGCCGGCTATCAACTCAGCTCATAGGTGCTGGTGAAGCTAGTAAGGATCTTATGTAATGATTCTGAAGGTGACGTGTGGTGTTGCTGAAGCGCTTTCAACGAGCCGCACAGCAGCCTCGCCTGAACGAGCTCTGGCCTAACGGGTTAAAGCCTAGTATAGGCTGTTCACGGTAAAGTGAGCACTTTTTAAGACCCTCCCAACAGGCTTTAACCACTAATAAATATATCTTATTTTATCATCAGGCATTAAATTTTGGGGGTAGTGAAATGCATACACTGTGTTTATTCGTCATATTGCATGTTTATATTAAAAAGCAGCAGGAAGATGGAAATAGGATGAAAGGAAAAATTAAGAAGGGTCTTAAAAAGTGCTCACTTTGCCGGGAACAACCTATACACACGGGCATCTTTCTTGTACAATAAAGTGAGTACGTTGTTATACACCCCGACTTGCATCGTGTGAACGGCCGCCGAGTATGCTAGTTACTAGCACACAAGAGCTTGTATACTAGCTAGTGTCCTATAGGAACGGTCCTATTTTTCACCATCTTTCTTGTACAAGTCGAATGTAAACAAAACATAAATTTTGTTGATGCTGGCAATAAGCAGATATGTTAAGGTTTTTAATACGGTAAAATGTTTAATAGCCCCACTATCGTAAATAATTATGTGTAGGAATTAAAAAAAAAAAACGAGAGGTTTGTCTTTTTCTGTGAGTGATCTTACATTTCTACATTTGTATATATTTAGTGCTTGAAATATGTCTGATTGGACTAAATCTTTTATTCTTTTTTATGGCTGATGCCATTGATGTGTTCAAATTGCCCCCACAACCCCAAAACCTGCTTCCAAATCATACATAGTTGACATTAACCATCAACTTTCTTGCTCACCGGCTAGTGTCGTGTGTATGGACCACACAATTCCGTGCATACTAGCTAGTAGAACACTTTAGTGTTCGATTTTTTGTTCACCTTTATTTTCACTTTCTTGTACCGAGAGTGCCCAGCTCTGCGGAAGTCTGCGTGCAGGAGCAGAGGTCGGCGAAATGTCCCGGGGTGCGTTGAAGGGGGGGGGGGGGGTATGGGGCATTCCCCTCCCAGAGCGCAGCAATCTACCCGGAGAAATTGGCGGGCGGGTCGCCAAGGTCAGATAGAAAGCCGAGCAGAACAGCCGAGGCCTTTCCTTTCCCAGAGACTCATTGTGACGCAAGTGGGGCAGTGACCAGACGTCCAGCGGCGACCAACAGTCGGCATTAGGAGGCCGGTGTCCGCCTCGCCCGCAACAACAGCCCCAGCGTGCAACGCCAGGGGCGACGGTGGCATGCATCATTAAGTGATTCGTCGCCTCTAGAGCAAGGCCCTTGAAGGTTTTCCAGAAGCTAAAATTATTTTCTACATTTTTAGTATAGTATATGCTTTTTCCTTTTAGTTATCAAATAATAGCCTGAAAAAATGCACGACGATGGAGGAAAATTACGTTTAAAAAAATAATGAAAGAATTAAATGAATTAAAATTTATGTATATTTTTTCGTACTAATCTCAAAAAGTGAACCAAAATTAATACATTCGATTACAGCCGAAATTAATTGCTAATGTTATTAGAGAGTCGAGAAGAATAATTCTTGGAAATCTCTTATGCAGTTCGCCCTTATTTCAATTTTAACATTTCCGATACAATTTAAAATCGAAACAGCCAGATCTTATACCCTAAACGCAGAGGAGTCGGTTTTCAAAGAAACTGCAACAGTATACTCATTTGACTTCCACAAACATTTTTGCTAAAACAAAAGTACGAACTTACGAATTAATATTCTCATAAGTACGCTAAATGTTACTTTCAAATTATTTGGTATAGACGACTGAAGTTATCGATATTATGCCATGAAACCATTAAAAAAAAAACCCATGGAGAATTAATTCCTAACAAGTTCTATACATAGCTGCCCTTAATATAACTGCTTCAAATAAAATTAATGTACACATAAAAACATCTATAGTGACTAGAAATATATAAGAATTAAATACTACTTTAAGGGGGGGGGGGGTTCGTGTCGAATTATTTCTATAGATTTTTTGCCACAAATTCAATTGCAGGAGGTGCGTTACAGTTTTTTGGGCCGATACCAACAAAGCATGAATAATGCATTCCTTAATGTTCTTGAATTGTTACAGGTATTCTACATTTCCTATTTTATAACCTGTAACAACCGAGGTAAAATAAAATATTATTTTGAGGAAGCGACACAGAGGTCATAATAGCTACGGTAGTCGAACAGAACACAATTCGGAAAACGCGATAAGTTATACCCTATGTCATGTCATCCGAAAAATGTCCATCCAAAATTCACGTTTGTGGATAGTAGCCGAAAATAAATAAAAAATCCAATATAGCTGGGCCTGATCCCCCTTAATACAGCATGACTACAGTTTTCAGAACGCAAACCTGTCTGAACCTCACAGCAGAGTATAGTTTCGGCGAGAATAAACGCAGCAAACAAGGCAGGATGATTAAGCAGCGGTTTCCCACGGCCTTCCGCCGTACGAAGATTAAGTCTTGAACCGATAAAAGTAATTTTTCACGTCTAAATAGCCTCCGATGTGCCTGACAACATAACTCTGAGATATAAGCCAAATGACATATGGTGTCAAGTGTTATATGCTTGGGATTGGTTTTTAATAGCACAGCTTGTTGCAAAACTGCATGACAATACCTCGGGGAAATATTCCTCACATCTGGAGGATCAAAAAATGTTATATGAACATAGGTACGCAAACAATTGGTTCCTTTGCTACAGCCCGTAATACATAACGTACAGTGCATGACCCGCAGGCTGGATCATATTACTGTGGAATGCCATCGCAACAATCGTTTGCATGATACACGGCACCTCACACTACGACACTACACCTAGAAGAGAAAGAACTGCACAGGAAGTAATTACACATGTGTGAAGGCTTATCGTCGACACTACAGGAAATGTTTAGAATGCCCCCCCCCCCCATAATCACGAACACATGCATCAATCCGCCGTTGTATGGACACCCGGATGCGTTGACGAATTCTTGGAAAATTCCTGGTTGTTTCGCAGCTCGCCACAATATGGTTACAGACGGTGCCCACATCGTCCACTGGAGTTGCGTACACAAGTGACTTTAAATGTCCCCACAAATAACAGCCTAGTGGATTCAAATCAGAGCTCCTCGGAGGCTGGTATAGGGTTGCCAATTACTGCTGCGATGGCATTCCACAGTAACATTATCCAGCCCGCGCGTCATACACTGTACGTTACGTATTGCGGCCTGTAGTAAATAAACTAAGAGTTTGCGGACCTATGTTCATGTAACATTTTATCATCCTCCAGATGTGAGGAATTTTCCCCCGAAGTATTGTTTTGCAATTTTGCAATATCCTGTAGGCCCATATCAAACGCGGTTGTTTAACAATTAGACACTTTGGAAATAAAAATTTGAATATTTAAGCCTTGTCCACGCCCACATAAATGTAAACGTAAATACCCACATAAATGTAAACGTAAATACCGAATGAAGACACGCAGGACTGTTTGCAGTGTATCAGCATTAGTTTCTTGTATCCATATACTACTCTTATGACAACGTATATGTGAATGCACAAATATATCTGACACGTAAATTCAAACCTAACACTGAATCACGTCTCGACAGTTCCCACTTCTTCATTTTTTTTTCTCTACCGAGGACAGTATGTCATAGCCGCAAAAACCACATGCAAAAGAAACAAAACCAAAATGGCAAATACTGAAACACGATTTTACCATTTCACTTATGCATTAAAATATTTGCAAGTTAATAGATATTCAACAGAATTAAAAACGTTAAATGTTAAAAATTTCTTTAGTTCTTTTATTAATGAGTACTGTTTGAGAAGCATAATTTTAGGATGTTTTGAGGCAACTCATTAAACAGTTGGCTTGGGGAATAAGAAGTCCCTTTTTGAAGTATTTTTGAATTGACAAGGAACGTGAAGCGCACTCTTTTAATTCTCGTGTTATAATAAGCAACTGGTTATTTAATGAATTTGTTTTATATACAAACATGGGGCGGAATTCAACCGACAAACCTCGCGTGGTGATTCCTTATGAAAAATCAAATGGAAAATATGCGGGACAAAGTCTACCGAAATTGAGTAAATGGGAGATATGAGTGCACGCAAATCAATATTTTAGTCTGTTTCTTGGCACAATATCGGAAAAGTTAAATTTAACTACACATTCTCCGGAAAATTGTTTTATATCGGGATTTTCAACCTAAGAGCAGACTCGCATTAATACTTTCCCTCGTAATGAAAATAACAGAGGTAGCCACTCTCTTTTCGCAGGCAACTTATTTGTCGCCGTCAGAAATTATGAACGTTTGATGTTGGTTTATTAATCATTATGGCCTAATTAACAAGAACGGTCTTTTTATTGCAACTGACGGGGAACCACAGTTTTCGTGCAAAAAGCACACGAAATTTTCGGCGGCAGGGAATCACATACTGACTGTCGCCAGGAACAAGCACACAGCTTCACTACGATAAAGTGAGCACTTTTGAAAGCTCTGTTCAAGATCTACTTGTATGCATGTTGTGTGTTATTCCGCCTTATATAAAATTAACATTTCCATGGGCCTCATCCCTATTTTCATGCATCGGTCAAGTGAAACTGTAAAATTATTATAAAAACAAGTGTTTAAAAATCTGCTCATTTTTACACTTCGATGCATTGAAAAAAAATAGAAAGTGACAGAATTAATTTTAAGTTATCACAAATGGTTGCCTACCACTTTTTATTCCACGTTAAGATATGGAACTACTTTCCTCTCCATCACTACCAACTTAACTGGGCGCATGTCACTCAGTGCGCCCGTTGAAATATATGCAGGTTGGAGCAGTGACCTTTTTCTAAGGTTGATTTCAAAAGTACTCACTTTATCGTGAACAGCCTGTAATGTATTTTTACGTGATTTACTGTAAGCGTTAAAAATGTCCACCACCACTGCCTTTGCATGGGCCGTGGTGGCTGAGCGGTTAGACTGCTCGCCTCCCACCAAGGCGAACCGAATTCAATACTCGGTTGGGTCACTCCCGAATTTTCGCTAGTGGAAATCGTGCCGGACGATGCCGTTGGTAGGCAGGTTTTATCGGGGATCTCCCGTTTCCCCCGCCCTTGCATTGGCACTGCTCCATTCTCGCCTCATTTCACCTTCATCGGCTCTCATACCATACACGCATGTAGGTAGTATAGCCTGCGTGCTAGGCACTGTAACGCTGCAGCCGAATCTACGGCGCGTTTTACACGAAAACGGTGGGCCCTGGGTAGCTGCATCAAGCGGGAAATTATTTGTTAATTATGTTATATTTCTCAATAAATCAGCATCAAAAGGTCATCATTCCTGGCGGTGAAAAGATTACCCGCAAAAAGAGAGCGGCCTACCCTGTTAGTTTCATTATGAGGGAGTTATTAACGAGTGTTTGCTTTAAGGTTGAAGATCCCGATAACATGAAACAACGTCCAAAGTATTGTAGTTTAATCTCAAGTTCAAATACTGTAGTTTTATTTCTCAATTTTCAAGTTTCTCAATTCTCAATTTTCTCAATACTTCCTTTAATAATTAGTTTATATTTCCCACTTGATTTTGCATAAGGAATCATCACCTGACGAAGTTTATCGGTAGAATCTCGCCCGACCATGTATATGCTAAGGGTCAAATTTTTGAGCTTTTGAAAATGAGTCTGCAAGAGTCAGATGTTCTTTTGTCGAATGTTATTCTTACAACAATTTACATACGAACGCTTTTCTGCTGCCGGAAATAGTAATAGTAGCTTTCTCATAAAAAGTATTATATTAAAACTGTAACGTGTATACTAGTGGTAACTAAAGAACTTCTAATACTGGAGCAGTGATGGTATGCATTTCACAGTTGAAAAATGGGCACCTCATCGGGTCCGCAGTAATGTCAAAACATTTCTGACTACACAGAAAGCGTATTAAAAAAAATTGGGGAGTGTATGTATCGGAGACACGACCGTAGCTTTCACGTGAATACATCTCCGTCAGGGGGGAAAATTTTCTTCGGGGTTATGAAAGTAACGAAATGGATTCTCGGCTTCAATAGCTCAGATATACATATCTAAACGAGATCTTTCGTTTGGCATCAAAATCAGCACGCTAGCTAATCGGAGTCACGAGATATACTGCCCGGAAATTTTCGATTCGCCTACACCCGAAATTTCCGCCTGTCGCCGCGGGCCTTCACCCACGCCTCACGCCTGCTCGCGTCGTAGCTGCATAGCCAATCGAACGATGTCACGTTCATTCCAATCTTGTTATTGTGTGTGTGATTTTAGCCATAGACGTTAACTTCCGAGAGTGGTGAAATAAACGGACTGTGTTTATTACTTACATGGCAATATTTATTTTAAAAAGTTGTTAAAGGATCAAAATGACTGGAAATAAAAAGTAACCAGAGCCTCAACATCGCTCACTTTACAGTGAACAACCTGTATCGGAATGGATCACCCTTCAAACGTTACATCGCCTTTACCGCCCTGGTACCCCACGTGTCGGTCTGGCTTCAAATACGCGTTCACGTCAAAAGGCGACCTGCGGATGTAAGAAGTGGAGAGAAAACGACGCGACGCGTCGCGGCGCGACGGAACCGGTAGCCGGGACCACAGAAGCAGACTGGTTGCGCGGCTGACCACTTCCGACATGGGGACTGCGTCAAGGCGTCGAGCAGGAGGGGAAGGAAGGCCGTCGCTTCGCGGGGCCGCGTATGTGGAGCAAAAGGCGGAGGGGGGAGGGAGGGGAAAGTCGGACTGAATAACTCTACGCACGCCGCTGACGTCACCCGATGTCACATCTCGAGCGGTATGTGCGGGGAAGAGGAACTTTATTAACACCCCGGCTGGGCACGCGCGTCTAGGTCGCGATAACGTGGTTTTCTCTTCTCAAGAATGCCCGTGCTAACTAACCCGCATTGGAAAGCACCACCCACGAACGCTTTATGATCCGTCCGTGAATCCATCCAACGTTTATATTGGACTCCCAAGAGATGGCTGGGATGGCAGCCCACGAGGCGAGGGATTCCAAAATACAATCCAGATAAGGAGATGTGTGCCACTGTTATGCCGCTCGCCCCCTCCACCCCTCCCCAAACATTTTATATACATATACATTATATATATATATAATACACGTTCTGGCGCTCACAACGAAAGGCTTAAATAAGAAAAACAAATCTCTGCTTTGGATTTTTTGGAAATATAAAAATAAACAAACATCTCAACGCAACGGTGCATGCGTAACGCAGATTAACGCCAGACGATGACTAACTGTTTGAGGAGCGAGAAACGTCATATTTATTAAAATTGTTGTCCGCGGTTCGTTGCTTGGCCCTAGGTGGTCCATGAAATATTTCGTACGATTCGATTTATTAATTTATTGGAAATTTACTACAGTTAAATTTGTTGTATAAAATTTTCTACAAAAGTAATGCCGAGTTTTTTTTTAAGTTATTAATTTTAATGTACTAACTAAATCACTATCCTCGTAAGTAAATAAACAATAAGGAGATCATGGTATCACATACAATTGTCCAATTATGTCTAAAATAAGCTGTAGTAAATGATGCAATAACATTTAAGACTTTTGCAACAAAAATTCAAGCGAGACGGCATTGCTTTCACAGGGCGAAGAGTTATAGGCAGAAATGAATTCATAACAAAAATCGGTTTATAGTTCAAACGATGTATTATATTTCGTTATGGTTTACTTCAATTATATCCATCGAAAGGGTTGTTTTACTTTCACAAATGTTCAAATATTTCACGCAGTGTTACCACAACATTATGTACGTGGATTGCCATTTATTTCGTCTTGATCCTCGACAGCACACATACGTTGAACAGAAGTTTGTATATATTGCCGCATAGCGAACACACCTTCTATCCTGTATTCACACTGTACGGATCGAATCAGCATCAAAGCTTGGCCTGGGGGGGGGGGGGGGTTATGGGCCCTGTCGAGGCGAGAATATTTTCTCAGGTTACAGCCACGTTACCAACACCAGAAATAAAACTGAAACGTTATTCATACTTAAAAATTCTATCATCAGGAACAACCAAAATATTTTTGCTCAATTTACTACTTAGGTGGTTATAAAAGTTTCGAACAAATTTGTGACTTCACGCTATCGTTGCACAGTTCTGCCCCGTTCCACTTGATGCTCTGTGCCATGCCTACCTTCCCTTGTATTTATCAAGATCGTTTATTTTCAAATTAATTTGCGAGGGCCTAAAAAATACAAAACGAATTTAAGTCTTCAATGTATAATTGTAAAAAGTATTTTAAGTCAACCCCTAAAATTATGTATGCTAGAACTCAATTGGAAGAACAGTATGGGGAGAAAAATCTTAATAAATGCAAAGTAACCAGGGTGAAGATTGGTTCCCTTTATTCATTATGTTCGTGTTCTTTCGTATACGTTCGGTTTACAGGGGCAGATAACATTGCATTTTTAAGTTTTTCATCGTATTTATGTTCTGTGATGAATGCTTTTATGTTGGCTATAAAAGCATGAACTTTTTATAATTTGTAGCTCAAAATAGGAGCTCGACGCAGAACATCGAGTTTTCCCGGATTTTCGCATGTGTGGATCGTGCTCGACGATGTCGCCCGTTTCCCCCGCCCTTGTATTCCGGCACTACCCCGTACTCACCACGCTTCACCCGCATCGGCTCCCAAGACACCGATGCTACGAGCAGACCAAACTTGGTTGTTTTGTGATCGGAGCGACTGCATTACGCATGCGCATTACCCACGCCACGCTGTTATAAAGTAACCAGGCCTTAGCTGAACGGTCTGCCTCACCACACCTACAAACATTGAACCAGCGCACGAGCGTGATTGCAACAACTTACGAAAGACAGTTGCAGAAACCCCCTCCAGCGGCCAGTAAACGGGGCAGAAAATATTAAACAATGCGCCCGATATAGGCCAACGTAACACTGGAAGCGAAGCCTTTTTGTCATCGGGGCAGCGGACCAAGAAGCGTGGAGATGGGCATGTCCGGCCGTCGTTAATCGCCTCCTAAGAATCAGCCTCCGGCGTCATGAACAAGGTGGGAACTTTCCAATCAGATTGTAATAGTAATGGCGTGAGATAATAATACTTAATATAATTAATTAGCATCTTGGTATTCCATTTAAGCTCCCCCGATCAATAGTCACGTAAATAGTTATTGTATAATCCTATTTTCTATACACCCCCTCATAGAGTGTTGTGCTCTGCCTAATCATTGCTCATTATTTGGCTACGACCATATCCCCTTTCAGGTATGTATTGACTTAAAAGCTAATTCGTAACAACGCACAGCACGGGTACCTAGTCGCCTGGCATGCACTCTGCCTCTGCCGGCGACGTTAGGGCGTTAAGTGGCCCTGCATGAACAATTCAAGGCGCCTTGAAACACGAACCGTGTCGTTCTCTCTCCCGCGTTCAGGCGCGACGAGGAAAGCCCGGCTAGATCGCCGCCCACGGCAAAAATGCCATTGGAAGAGTAGGTGAAGTGGGAAATGGATCCCCCCCCCCCTTTTTTCCACTGAAAGAAAACGTAATCGGGATGCAGAGGGCGCGCTCGCCCGGGCCGCGACTCGATACGAGTGACGCGGGCGGACACTCCTGGAGCCGGCTCCTCACGTGCGCTATCAAACAAGACTTTCGTCTTGTCCGGAAACATGAATAATGCGCGTCATCGTCGCGAGGAGGCGGCGGACATGAAGAAAATAAGAGGGGGGGGGGGGAATGAGATAACCACAATAAACAATCAACACCGAGTAGTATTATATATTATCTGTTGAAGTACTTACGTTGCGGTTTTTTCGGTTATTCCATCAAAACTGCTGTAACTGCAGTTGGTTCTCATCACACTTCCACGACTAATTTTTCCAGAAAAATTGTATTGTAAAAGGCTTTTTAATGTCCCTCGGTTTTGTTCTTGAAAGCTTAGCAGGGGACGGCTTACAGACGAACTTATAACCTAAATTAGCACCCATGCCCTAACCGGGATTCGAACACGGAGCCTCCCGTTTCCAGAAAAAGCACTGAATAATATTTTAACTCTTATAAAATACCAATGTCACAATAATACAAAAGTATATTAATTACAGTGCGCATATTATATATATATATATATATATATGCACATAATTGCACGAAGGCTGCTGTTCCAGGCAATGGACAACATTTTTAAGCGCAAAACATAGTGAAGCTGCTTCTTTGTCAAGAGCGAGTCTCGCTGCATAAATGCAATATTTCATTCCGAAATACTAAGCATGTGAAGATCTTCCTCACAAGACAAGCACTACTCGGGAAGGGGTTATGATTAATTATAACTAACCGCTTGAGATCCCTGTGTAGAGAAAACACACAGAAGGATAACGGACAAATGGGCATGTGTGTATCACAGGAGTGTACGTGAAGTCAGAGAGCACTGATCTAAATTCTAGATGAAGCAACAAAGTGTGTGGCATGTCAGTAGCCGATGCACTGTGCGGTGGCGGGAAGTGCAAGTAACGGCAATGCAGATACTGGCGGCTGAACCACGTGGGTAGTGTGACTGGGTCGCAGGTTTGCACCAAACAATCTTGCATTACTCGTAGCACCTTGCTATGTTTTTGACTTATGGTCACATTTATACAAAAAAGGGTTATGGGCGTAGCTGAATAATGAGATATGATTTGATAGAGCACAGATTTGAATGATGGGGTTTATTAACATGATGAACAAACAATAACATATTACGTGAATATTAATTACGCTGGTAATCATATAGTGATATCAGTATTCTAAATATTCTAAATTTAACCTGTCAATAATGAATTTAGTATTTTAAATTTAACCTGTTATGTTTGTGTACCAGACGCTACTATTATGACAAACTAACTGGAATGTCCCCACCTTATCCATGGTTGCGGAGGCTGTTTCTAGAAAGTGGTTATCGACGGCCGGACATACCCATCTCCGTGATATACCCTCGGCGATGGCCTGATGATGAAAGACGACGCGCCCAGGGTGACGCTAGCATATATCGGTGCGTTGTTTGACATATTGGGCCCCGAATACTGGCTGGTGGAGAGGGTATCTGCACCTGACTTTTTCGCAATGTGTTGTTGCAATACCGCTCATGCCCTAGTTTAATGTTTAAAGGTGTGATTTGGCAGGCCGTCTGCCTAACGCCTGATCACATCATAATAACCTGCGACTGCGTACAACTTTTTTTTTTCACGGGAAAACAAATCTTACGACTGCGCATTTTTTTCTATATTTAGAAGCCAATCAGGGGCTTAAATTTACCAGGTGGGAACTCGGGAAAGCAGATAGTTAGGAAATGCGCAAGCGTTTCCTTAAAAGGTGTAAAACAATTTCGGGACTGTTCGAACCCATTACATTTCGAAAACAAGTCACGTATGCTACCGCATAAGCAAAACGGTAGGCATACAGATTTTAACGAAACACGGAGATGCAAAACTAGCGCAATAGAGTGTACAATGGTGTATCAAACAATGACGGCTGCTGAGGTAGGGCTGCGGGGCGCAGCCCTACCAATAAAATCTCAGAACGCATACCTCTACATATATGCTACTCAGTAAATAATACTGCGTAGAGAATACGGAGGTTATTTCGCAACCAATGTTTTTGAGTTGGACGAGACTCGTGACCCGAGAGAAATGTTTTTGGAAACGTCGAGTGGTTGGGGCGGCAGATTTTTCGCCCCGAAGTGGGCAGAACTAGTAGAGAGAGACGATCGTAACATATGACTAGGGGTGCTACAGGAGGGAGGGAGGGAAGACTTAAGGGACTGGGCACTTTTCAGCCAATCGCATGCTGTAAATCTGAGAGAGCTGACCGCGGTCCTGCTCAAACGAAAAAATTGTTTCCTGGAACTTAGCAAAGTTACTAAAACTACATGTTTTGTAAGCACACTTTCGCGCTCCACTCTTCTGGAGTTGTTAAACACATTTCTTAACAATGCTTGTATTTTATTTCGAATATTTTTTATTTATGGATACCGTTCAAACTCGCGTGAGCTTCAAATATAGTGTGTAATACTCTGAATACGTTGTTTTTTGTTAATTATTGATGAACTATGAGCATCGGTCAGAAGCAGGATTGAATTGTTGTTAATGTCGTGTTGTGTAAATTTGTAAATAATTGTTAATTCGGCGAGTAACATATTAAACCTTATTACGACACAGATTTTCAATTACGAGAATAAACTAGCGCTACAGATTGTGGGACCAGCAAGGCCACAGTTAAATATAATTCAACAACAAAGCCAAGGTAGCAAATTGTTCGTATACGAGAAAATTCGACGTAGTACATAAAATTTTGCGGACTGGCTATGCGGGTGTGAAGTTGGAAATGTGTTGTTTTGTTTAATTTGTTTGCTAATGGAACCTAATGATCTTGCGTGGACTGTCAATGGGGTAAAAGATTTAAAACATTTTTGGGAGAAAAGTTAAAATACATAAATCATGTTCGCAACATATAAAATATGCCATTAAATTTGCATTGCTTGGTAAGGTGAATATACATTGTCAGTTAGCGCGTACAGGTTGACGAATGGATTTTTTTTACAAATATATTAAGATATGCCACTTTCATCCTCAAATTTAAATTCGACATGAATTTTGTATGTACTGTAGGCTATGTAAATTAGCATTTGGTTTTAAAATTATTTCTTTTAGTATATTTAAGTTATTGTCATCATTAGTGTGGTAGAATGGGTATTATGTTATCTCTCGTCGTCTCGTGTAATGTACCACACCATGTAGGTACTGGTTGGAAGGCATATAACCTAAACAAACTTAAAACAAATACATACCTGTGGTAGTGATTAGATCTGAACCAGCGGCCACAGTATGTTGACAATTACAAATCGAGCGATGATACATTTTTCTTCAAACGACCACACTTATATTTTGTATTTAGCTACATAAACTACACTTACTTAATTTAAGCCTGTCGTACGCAATATATTTATCACTGTTCCTATTAAAAAAATTATATTCGTAATGATATGAGCTAGGATCGCTACAGCCCTCCCAGTTTCAAAAGTCGCCAGCCGCCACTGGTATCAAGCACTGCGATGGTGTAGTGAAAATGCACCGATGACCAGTTAACTTTTTTTGATTTTATAAAATTTGAATAAATACCAAAACAATTGCTGAAACCAAGATTCCAGCAATGGTCTATCCTGAAAATTCAGTCTAGTTTCGTGGAGGAATGTACCACTTGAGAGGATGAGCAAGACTTTTCTGGTAATCTTTTTCCTCTGCGCAACCCGCCATTTGCAGTAGATTCTGGACCAGATCCAATGGCATTCTTTGTGGTACCCATCTAGCTGAAATGCAGATATCGGGTAAAATCTGGTACTAAAAAAGGACACCAGTGGAGAGGACGGACGACGGTGGAGGGTGGAGTATGCGAGACGACGGTATAAAGTGTGTGTGTGTGTGAACGGACGAGAGAGTATTATACCCGACGAGTAGTGTACTACTGTGCAGGACGGTGCTCCGAGCGCTCTAGAACATTCTGAACTGGTTGGACCTGAAATGAACTAAGGCGTGACTGTACGAACATGCGATATGGGATTTATTTAAAATATTTAAACTGTAACATATGGACATATCATTTGCCAAATTATTTAATTGTTTTTGATACACTGTTTATTGGGACTGATTTTAGTTATTTTACTACATTAGTTTCTTTGATGTGATTGTAAATTTTATTGATTACATTAATTAGTTGTAAATAACATATTATATCCAATTACTGTGAGATGTTAAGTCGAGAGTATTTTCCTTGTAGTGTTTGTAATGAAATGAATATTACGTATGTACTGTTATTAAGAAAATGCCCCAGAATGGGCTCCACTGAAACAATATTATAGCGTTTGTATTGCCCCACTTAGATGGCACTACTGAAAATATTTTAGTTGTGTAGTATCTGTGATTAATAGGGAGTAGTTGTTAACGAACCAAGTTGTTATGTAAGTTACTTGTATGGTGGAGTGAAAATAATAGTATAATAAATTGTTGTAGAATGACCACATTAATAAAGAGACCAGTAATAACACCATAATTATAATAAAAAATATACTACAACTGAGAAAACTACCAGCCAATAAAGCAGTTCAATAACTGAGGAGTGTTTAATTGTTTCGATTGAACATTTTGCGAAGAAACATAAAGCAATCAATTATTATATATAAGAATACATGGAGATCAAATTCAAACGATCAACTCAGAATATAATTTTAATTACAGTTGACACATGCCAGTTTAATGTAGTATTTTCATACAAGGAAAAATATTGTAACATGGGACGCCTGAGGGGCGTATTTGAGTTCGTGAGGGAAAGAGGTGACAATTAAAAAACAAAATAACTAAATTCAATTATTAATTTATTGACACAGCTATTATTTGCAGCATTTAAGTCTATCTCACTATTATTCTTTATTTCTCAGTGAGCACAAAATTTAATTTCTATGTAAACCCTTTTTAAGGCCCTTTTAATGTTTTTGTTTGGTTACAGTCAATTAACTCATAGTTATTATTAACTCATATTCAGTCTATCTGTTCCCATTACTTGTAATGCCTAACTCACGCATCCAGTCAAATGGCCAGTCTGCAGTCGCACTCTTTGCTGCGTCGATGTTCGCAGTCGCATTTTTTCCTCCTGCTGTCCCCCCACGCGCTTCTCTTCTCGCTCGTCGCTGAAACTCCAGCCACTTCATCCATTTAACTACTACAATCATCAACTCCCGACTCGGAGGCCTATCACCCTTTTATATCGGTCGCCCTGACCACCTGGAAAGTTCAACGCACCCCGAGTCGCACCAAGAGAACGAGGTCAGTAATCCAGAACATTCTTCATACAAAGGCATAAATCCTATCCGCCGAAGTTCAGGAGCGGCGAGCCGACAAAGAGTTATCGCAGCAGAATGTCTTCATAACTCAAAACGCTGGTTGGATTATCGATCGCTTGTCATTCAAAACATTCCATAGACTTGCCGCCATACTTCATATCACTAATCTGTCCTATTCCGTCCGCTCGCGCAGAACAGGCCAAGGTCCGCGGCGCAGACCAGCGGCACGTAACAATGTTAATCGATGTCCAATTAAAAAATATCTCACTTGGTTCTACTCCATTAATAAGTAAATACATTTTCTTTTACTCGGCTTCTCAGATTTATAAAATATTTAGGTAGGTGCAATAGACCTCTACTTCTGAAGGAAGCGTGGGCAAATTTTACAAGGAAATTTATAGAGAAACGGTTACTTATGCAGAATTCTTCAAGACAAAAAAAAATCATATTACACTGAACTGCTGCCATCTGCAACTTATTTCAGTTTTTACTTATCTGTAACAGTAATTCTTCTGTAGCAATAAGTTAAAGTTCACGATGGCAATTTAATTGCTATCAGACAAGACAAGCATCATATCAGAGAGTCCGTTTTTGCTCATTGATTACACTGGCATTCCTCGCTTGCGTTACGGACGCACAGTCGGCCTATAGTAATGTCCTGAATAAATCTTGAATATAGGATCCACCATAAAAATAAATTTTTAAATATATTTTCGATGACCTTCAGGATCCAAATTATAAGTTCCAAGAACAAAGATAATTTTTCAAAACAGTCCAGCTTGAATTTGCCATAGCACAATAGCTTAAGCACATCCAACAATTCCCTTGCAATATACACTATCGACCAAAACATAATAGGGCGCCCGTGAAGATAGGTAATTCAGTACGTCAGTTGACTTGTGTGGCCGCCATACGCTGCAGGCAGGTCTAGAACCAGTTGACAAGGAGAGGTGGTCCTACGAGATTCTAACGGGGTGAAACCATCGAGTAGACATTGTGGACAGGTGCCCAATTACTTTTTGGTAGATAGTGTATTTCTTATTATCTCCCCAAGATTTCCCAAAGTTGAAGTGGTGTAGTGGATAGTACACTGAATTGGTACCCTGACTCAAAGGGTGCGAGTTTAGGCCTCCTTTCCGAAAAGTATATTTTCAGAATTTAAATTGTACTGGAACAGCTACGTCTTGGTAAGCATGGGATATTTTCAGTTTTGAAATATTAGTTTAAAGGTAATTAAAATGTCGCAAACGAATGTTGGCAAAACTTTGTCTATTACTTGACATTTAATATATAATGACGTGTTTGCCAATATAACACCAATCTTGTAAAATGTCAGTAATCCTTTGTTTGGTAAATGACTAGACATGGGTGTTGTCCAACTAATAAGATTATGTTGGGCCATAGTAGGCCCAAGTGTCATCTTTATGTTTAGCCAACACAATTTGCCCAATCTAGAAGCAAAGGTTGGGCCAATGTTGGCTCAACCGAAAATTGCTGTTGATGGTGGTTAAACGTTTGTTTAAAATGAGTTTATTAACAAAGTAGACAAAAAATTGGGAGAAGTTAGTGCACATAAATTAGTAAAATTTCTTTAATAAGAAAAAAAAAACGAAGCTCTCGGTGAATACGCTTACTTGGGCGCTTACGAGCTTGAATTACTAAGTCCTGCAATTAAAGAAAGTATAAACATTTATAATATACTTCGGACGGGTAGTGCTCGACTCGTGGAGATGCATCTTCCTGTTCGAAGTGTACCTCGGCAGGCTGGGCACGAGTAACTGCTGAGTTTTAGAGGTAAATAGATGTCCATAGGTGGAATGCAAGTAGCGATAAAAGTGTCTAACGAGTGAAAGAGTGAAGAGAATTGGGCGGCTCTCAACATCGCGGTCTTGAGAGCCTATTATATTAAAGATTTGGCTTTTCTGGCAAATACGAAAGGCATGCTAGTCGATAAGGCAATTTTTCCACACGAAAGAAGCAACTAACAAAGTTTATTACAATATGTTTTGCATAGTAAGGATATACTCACAAAGGCTCAAGAAGACGGGACCTTCTAACTGAAGTGGGCTCCAAAACGAATGTTGGCGAGGTGCTCATGTTTTGACCTGTGTCACGGGTGAATAAGAAACCAGCTCCCCCCCCCCCCCTTCATTTACTCTTTTACTCAACCACAAAAAGGATGCTACATGAAAATGTGTCAAGTCTCTTTACTCCTCGTAACGACAGCCAAGCCTCCACGTCGGCGCACTTCGCATTTTATAATGCCAAGTGACCTTTCCTGCGAAGCCAATATTGCGCGACCTCAAAACGAAATCTGAATGGTGTGACATAAACACTACCAGCAAGAGTGCCTTACTTACAGGTTTCCTGTAAAGACTCTCGAAAATCAGGGACATATTATAAAAGCACTATCGCGGATGTTAATTATTTCGATTACTACTCACGCATAAATGAAGCATATGTCTAAAAGTATACATACAACCTGTAGGAAACTGAAATGTGATCTCGCCGGAGAGTGGGATGACAAAACAAGCGGAATCGTCTGGAAGTACACTACATAGGCCTACGAAAAACTGCACGTATTACGTTCTGCACTACAGGGCACATGCAAATGCGCAGTTCTACTATTACATAATTCTTCGACCGTCTGTTATCTGTATTGTATAGATGTCCCAAATTCCAAACAAAAAGTTAAAAGATTTTGTGATTATAAGAATGATACTTTAAGTTACAGACGGGTAAAAATAATTTACGGCAATCAGTTCTAGGTTATACGAAGTTATCGATACAAGACAAATTTTCTCAAAGGAAGATAAATGAATACTCTGGACTTTCTACTAAATAATTAATATTTGCTTTATACTTCAGCAATATATCAGCAAACGGCAATGGTTTATGAGTTGTCTTCTGAGTGTCTGCTTTCTGCCTGCAGTTAGGACTTCTGTCTACACACAGCTTAGTATGTTGTTCTCTGGCAGTACAACCTACGTGTAGTGCTCTTGTGGCTATGACGCCGAACTAGAGACGATTCACACGCAGCATAAGGTAAGTGGCCAGCTTTTGTACATGATCGTGCGATGCAATGCCCAGACTTTAACCATTCAGATCGTGACGGTTGTCACATCGATTGGAAACTCCTACACATCATAAATGGCGCTAAGACCTAGCTACATGTTACGTGGAGACGAAGATCTACGGAACGCCTGGTGGCCAAAATGGGTCCCGTTGACCGTCGTTGCTGCTACGCGGCAGCGTCGAAACACACACGAGGCGCGGAGCCGTGTGCTGTTTCCTTGAAGCATTGCTACTTCCCCTTATTCCCCTCTGCAGGAGAATTCTGTCGGCATGCGTGGTGTATGTGACTTCACGAAGAGATCTTATTCGTTGTTTTAGAAGCTAGGTATATGTTCTCCAACCTTCCAGAGATTTTTTACGTGGGAAGTTGGTTAATATACAATAGGCTTTTTCCTTTGGTTCGGCAAGGAGACGGAGGATAGATTTGTTAATGACACATAGCAGAACTTTTGTTCCGTTAAGCGAGGAGAGGGGGAAGGGTGCCCGACATTTTAAATAATTTAGCTAAGTATTTAGTTTGAATTTTAATATTTTACGGGTTAGGAAAATAATGCCAATATACAGATAAAGAGTATAAAAAGTTAACATTTTATGTGACCATACTGGTCTGTTCCTGAAATTGCATTAATTTTTTTTCTCTTTGTATAATGTTAATATTTTATATGCTTATTTTGGTTGTTTTCTTTAATTGTTTTTAAATTTTTTCTATGTGGTACAATTGAATTTTTGGGACATATATAACAGACTTTTCCCAGACATATACATAAAATTAATTCAAAAGGATTTTCAAACATTTCATAAACACAATATCAACTTTCTGCTGTTGTGCCTTCTGACAGTTGTGTGTACTAATACACTGCAATGATTTTCTTATGAAAATTAAACTCACACCACTGACAGGAGGGAAAAACAAGTTTATGTCTCATGTGCCGGAAAGCTTCCGTCACAAGCTCATATGTAATTCGGATCAGACTTCGACGATTTCGTGCACATACGACCAGTAATAACAAAGACACCCTTACCATAGCGGTGTCTGGCATAGCATCAGTCTGATGTAGGTCCGCCTTCCCTCTCTGCCGCGGTAGAGCGATGCGGTGTAGTAAGCAACACACTGGACTCGCATTTGGGAGAATCCGGGTTAGAGTCCCCGGACCGACCATCCCGATCTCGATTTCCCATGGTTTCCCAGAGTCATTCCAGGTGAATGCTGGGATGGTTCTTTCATACAGGCCACGGCCGATTCCTGCTTCTCTGAACAATTTGCTCCGTCTCTATTCTCACTGTCGATAAGAGACGATGTTAAGAGCACTCTCTAGTTACTTTCAAACTCCTCAATGTCAAGTCTGGGCGTAAGGAAGCATTGCAACGGGACTTTTCAAGGCTGTGCTATGCATTCCCAGGTAGCTGAATTTCTCGCAAATTTGATATGTAACTGTGGGATGTTATTACACGCAATGAAAGTAAATGGATTAAACTACAGGTGCCACATTGTTTCTTTTCCCTTAAGGTGGAAGCCTGGTTGAAGGAGTTATGCACGTCTGAGGCCTAAAAGCGTGGAAACGCTAGGGGCGAACGAGACATGCGCATCAACTCTCTCATCGCCTCCACGCGCGAACCACTGAACTGACGTGCAGTCTTGCCGTCAATAACGCGCCTCTGCGAGACCGTATGAGCCATTTTCACTATCACTAAAACATGCTTTAGAGAGAAATGGAGGAACTGAAAAACGTATGCGCACGCGCAACGTTTCTTAAATGCTATTCTTAAGCAGACCTCACTCAGACACGTTTTACAGTTTTTTAATAAAACGGCACTGGAGTTCTGCACACCGTTCGACGGCGGCCTACCCAAGCGACCTCCTTAAGAAAACTTCGCAGGAAAGCCCTAAACACGCTATTTTGAACCATATTAACTATTTGTTTCCCTTTTAATAATTTAACCTAATAGGACAAAATAAGATCGATAATTGTTTTCTACCTTTCCTGGAGAAAAAATCGTACTCCCAGACCATTTATTTACTGAGGTGTGCGTATACGCGCATAGAAACAATGATTTTAGAGCCAATATTTTTCTACGGTGACCCCAAGACCAACGTACCTATAAGTTATTCACGACAAAATAAGCACTTTTGAAAGCTATGGTTAAGATCTACTTCTACGAAGCACATTTTGTATCCTTCCACCATACGTAAATCATCATTGCCTTGGACCTGATCACTTTATTCATACGCCAGTAAAGGAAAATTGTAAAAGTAAATATTTTACTAATTTGCTAATCCATGCACTTTTATGAATTTTAAAAAAATCGAAAGAAAAATATAACATTGTAATATTGGCAAATGTTCACCTAACACTTTTAATTTAACGTTGAGATATGGAACTACTTTCTCTCCGTCGTTACCATCTTCACTGGGCACATGCCACTATGTGTGCTCTTTAAACATACACGCAGGTAGGAACAGTGACATTTATCAAGGGTTGATTTCGAAGTGGTCACTATATCGTGAACAGCCTTTACCTATACATCGCAGCATCTGTCTTTCCCGGAAGCCTTTCAACCAATTACCCGCAACTATCTGCAAGAACTAGGCTTCATTAATTTCCAATGAAACTCCAAAACATCCTAGAGGTGTTCAATCGAGTTAAGGTCAGGACTTTTGGGCTGGCCAATAAGAATTCATGAACGGTCACGAAGTTACAGCCTTCCAATTATGTACGAAAGCATGTATTGCGCCAATATAAATAGTTGTCACTGGCTGTATAGTGCTGAAACGTGCTTCCCATGTAGGCATTGATTCAGGGACCAAAACCAGTGATTTAAGACATTACCACGAAAAACCTCCTCCGAAATGCACAGTGGTAGAAACTGCTTCCACACGGCGCAGAATATTTTCTGGCCGGAAAAGATTAATCTGCATCTACAGGAACAGATACGCCACGGTTACAATCTGTACATTTTCTGGTGGTTTCTGTTTAATGTATCTTCCGAGAGGATTATGAACCGATTTTGCATTTATCCACGAATCATCGTCAGAGATATTAGACGGACTGTGGTTACATACATTTTTAGTCTTGTTTCTCAAGAGAAATTGAAAAGCCAATTATTTTGTCATCTAGTAACCATATATGTATTGCACGCACGCTGTGTATGCTTTCGAACAACACATACCCCTCTATCCCTATATTTACTGTAACGTGTAATTACATTAAGTGATCTGTGGTCTGTTGTACGGGTCCGCAAGCAATGGTATCACTCAAGGGATCCTGGAATACGAATGGAGAAGCGATCGATGCGGCAGATAATGCATTTAGCCAAATAAACCGCGAATGACATCCGAAAACCGATCTCTTGGTCCCACGGCTGAGGTACACGCTGCGACTACATCATGCCGCAAAGGTACAGATGCTTCACGATAAAATTCACATTTTTGAGAAACCATGTTTATGCTTTCTGTAAATTTGTTTCCTTCCACAGCAAGTAAAAGTTCACGTTGCCTTACACATAGTGAGAACCCATACGTCAGTGACGTTGTGAAATACCTAGTAGCCGACATAAATGTGTGTGTATATAAAATCTTACACCACTGTGCACAAAACCAAAATAATAAACCTCTAATCGAAATATGACACCCACAATGTGAAGCTAAGACATGTATGTTGTATTTCGCTGCTAAAATTACTACTGTAGATGAACCGCTCACTGTCAACGTTAAGATAAGTAAATAAATTAGCTACTGCATTACTTATTAGTCGCTGAATGGAGATGGCGGAAATGATTTCTTCTTGATCCAAACGACGTCGTTTTATAGTTTTTAAATACGTTATTATTATTGTATATTATTGTAGTATTTTTCTTTCAGGTAACAAGTCACAACGCTGTTGGGCGTAAGCAGAAACCATTCCTGGAAACATTTACTTTAATTACTTTAACGTTAGTCGTAGTACGGGTTGCAATGCTACGAGGGGAATTCATATCGCATACAAAACGCCGATAATAGAAATTAAGTCTTGAATTCCATTTGGAATTTAATTCGATTTCCTCCACTGCCTATGTTACCGGCAACCTATACATTCTCTACTTACAGCAAGCAAGGAATAAAATAATACTTAATGAGTAGCCCAGCCGTCTAAAATCACCCAACTAGATATATTAATGTAAAACGCAAAAAACAAAAACAAAAATAATACCAATTAAATTAAAAATTGGAAATGGGGAAAACCAAATCCCCGTACACACAAGAGGAGAGGATTAGCAGTCAAAGTTTGTTTGTATACACCGTGTATCTAAAACACACCGACAAATTTTGATAGGTCATTCCTGGGTGGAAATAGAAGGAATGAGATTAGCAACCCATCGTCAAATAGCAAGAGCAGTAGACGCTTCCAAAGTTTGAGAAAAAAAAAATCCATTTATTATCATATTTAGGAAATTGCTTGCCGGACAGAAAATAAGTAATATTTACTAACTATTTAAACCAATGACATTAATAAAGTGAATGTCGTGAACATGTTACTACATTCCATTTCCACTATGTTGAAATGAAGTGTTTCCGCCTTTCCTTCTGCGAAAAAGTATGTTACAGGAAAACTTTCCTATTTTTTGACTATACGCAAAAACAAAATAAAAGTCTTACAAAAATTGACTTAACTCCCGCATTTTTCGAGTAAAATTTACATAAATTTAATTTCACAGAAAAGTGCTACTTCTAGCCAGGTAGGCAACCAGTAATGGCTGTCTGTGCGCCGCGCCGTAGTGAAATGAGTTTCGCGCAGCTGTATGTGTGGTCTTACATTAGTGAGTTGCACAAATAACACTTTGGTGGGATTTTCTCACTGTAAGGAGCAAAGAAATCAGAAAATAAATTGAAGTTCTTGCACCACTAGTTTAATGTGACACCATCATAAGCAACTTTACAAGTATTGAAAATGGCGGCCGCCAACCTCATTGCAATATTTCATTCGGCGTATGAAAGACAGGAGTACCCTTTCAAAAACACCTGGTGTATCTTGAACCTTGTCACAGGCAACCATAACGCTGTATAACAGATCTTCCACAGACTCGACGGGTGTGTTGTACACCAGCGCCTTGATGAACCACTACAGGAAAAGTCTAGCTGATTAAGGTCAGGATAGCGTGCTGGCTACGCAACAGGCCCACCTCCCCAATCCACAATGCTGGAAATTCCATGATAAAGTGATCACGTACAGCTCTTGTGGAATGTGGAGGGGCGCCGTCGTGTTGGAAGCCACATACTGTACGTTGCCGGACCAAGAGGAAATCTGGCAATATAAACTGCAATCATTCATCGAGACATCAAGTACGGCCCGATGAGATAATCACCCGTAATGCCCGCACACATGTTGGCTGTAATGGCTGTTGCATGAGGATTGGTGTCGTCCCACATGCGAGTGTTCCTGCTGTTAAAGTAACAGTCTCTCGTGAATGTCGCACCTTCAGTAAACAATACAATATTGAATTAAATCGATGAACAATTGTGCACTGTTGCAGAAACTACTGCGAGGAAAGACGTCGAGGAGCGAAACCTGCTGGTCCCAATTCCTGCTCCTTTGGCACGTGGTAGCCACGCAGAAGCTGCTCGTGCGTAACACGCCATACAGTGGAATGGGGCACACCCATTCCGTGCGCAATGGCGCAGGTGATTGTTGACGGGTTTTCCTCCATAACATTTAGTACTTCTTTTTCCATATTCGGTGTACGGATATTCCTCGGGTGACCAGACCCACCTCGTGTCTTAATCGTGCCAGCTTCACGCAATCTCTGAGTGAGAGTTGTGAAGGTCTCGTGATGAGATTGCCGCCGCGCCGGAAACCTCTCATAGTACAATCGTACAACAGCTCGCGCATTAACTTTAATTTCACGATAAAGCAGAACCATCGCTGTCATTTCTGAGTTCGTATACTTCGCCATGTCAACTTGTAGTAGAATGCAGACAACGTGCAGTGAAGTGTGTGTTTTTATACTCCTATCGTCTATTAGGTAAGAGAACTACAGTAGTGAAAATGAGAGTAGGGGACAACCATAACACACACCAATATTCCGCAGTTCTTAGAAACCCCATTAGATGAAACAAGTTACTATTCAGTTCCGACAAAAACCACCTGGGCCGTATTTCATAAAACGATACAAGTGTTACATATACGACAATTATGTCAAATCCGACAAATTTGTCAATATGTCATAACAATGTTATGCTACATATATAATACAAGTTCCCCTTATTTGACAAGCAAAAAAGTGTAAATTGTCAGCTTTAAAGAAACAGTTTTATAAACGCGACAACTTTATGTCAAACCGTAGGAAAGCTTGCATGTTACTTCTGCAGTGACAATTCTACAAATTTGTAGATATGTCACCGAGTATCTGTTTCATAAAACAGTATGCAGTGTAATATTTGACACATTTGTCGGATTTCTACCTGTCAGCTCAAAACTTTTGTGAAACGACTATTTGTCAAATTGCCATACAATTTTACAACTGTTTCATGACAAATTTATAAACTTGTCAGCTTTTATAAAACACACATTTGTCGGACTGCAAACCTGTCTGAAAATTTCCTGTCACCTGTCAAATTGTAACTTTTATAAGATAGGTCCCTGTACGCAATGTTCGTACACCAGAACGGCGCGGCGCGTAGACAGCCATTACTGGTTGCCTACCTGGCAAGAAGAAACATTTCTCTGTGAAATAAAACGTGTAATTTTTACTCGAAAAGGGCGAGAGTAAAAAAAAAAAAAAAAAAAAAAAGTAATTTTACTGGCATTTCATAATCTCTAGTCAAACATAGGCAACTTTTCCCGTATCATACTTTTTTGCAACATCCACTTCCAACATGATTGGGATGGATTACATATTCACGACATTCACTTTATTAATGACTACGGTCCAAATAATTAATAACCATCAATTTGTTTCTGTCCTACGAGCAGTTTCCTGAATAAGACAGTAAATGATAATTTTGTCTCTAACTTTGGTACCGTCTACCGCTCTTGCCATTTGACCTGGACCATGGGTTGCCAATCTTAATCTTTCTATTTCCAGCTCAGAATAACTTATCAAAATTTGTTCGGGAAGGTTTGGGTACACGTTGCATATGTAAATTTGTTTGTTATCTATCTACACAGTTTTACACCTTTCAACAGATCTGGGCCAATTTTGTAAGGGATGCCCTTCAATACAGAACTTAAAAATGTTGTGCATGCCGAAGTTTACACCGGCCCCCATTAGGCCGAAACTCCGAAAACGGGGTCGTGTATCTCCCATTTACTACTTTCGTCCCTTCTCGACGCTAAATTCAATTATCCGTAATCCGTAAAGTGCTGCCCTATAGCCGGATTTACAATCTAAACTGGTCCTGTTCTCTCTCAGGTCATTGCACTCTTGCAAAATTTCGCTATTTTGCGGTTATAAAATTGTCATGTGATTTTTTGTGTGTTGTGGAATTTCTTCATAAACGTTATTATGCATACTTAATCCCACAAATATAGGCTGTTGTCATTATAAACTTAGTTATAATGTAGCACTTATAATTAAGCACAACAAAAGTTTTTTTGCCATGCTTAAGCAAAAGTGTTGTTTTATGTTTGTTACCACATTGTTTTGTCATTATTATACTGTTGAGTTTTAAACTGATATTTACGTGTTTCAAAACTGATTCATTAAGGGTCACATTAGATTCATTTAAATCCACTGCGAAATATAACAGTTAGGTTACTTCGTTACATAATTTAGTTTACTTTGTTATGATTAAAAACACACTTAGCAAAACTAGGGATTTAACAGTTCCACCATCAGTTGGAATAGAAATTCAGCTATTCAGTACAATATTTTACAAGTCAGTCTGGTGGGTATTTTAGTCTACTCTCAAGTATATATATGTAAGTATACCCTTGCAAAATACTAATTCCTTGTCATACTGCGAATAATATACTGTACAGATCAATTAGGAGTTGCAGGTTATTGCAGCACGAACACCAATTCAGTAACAGCTAGGTTATCTGCATCAGAGAAGACGTAATGCCTAAAGTTGTTATAAAAATTATTAGCTTCTTTCCGATACTGTGGTTTGAAGGTTAGGTTATATTCGGTTAGGTATTACTATTTACTGAGTAAACCTGCATTTGTAGATTATTAAAAGACAAATTATACCCCAGAAACGCCAGGTAATACAGCTAGTATAAACTAAAAATTACTCTCAGTCAAAACTAAAGGATAAAAAAATAATGGTCCAGTCAGAGAAGCAAAAGACTTACACTGACACGCACGCCTAGTGTCTCATCGCTCCTACGCGCAAGGCGTGCAGTGTTTCCGTCGTAACGCTGTACTGTGAAAATTAGATCTGTAACACAGGAGTTTTATTACACGTGATGAAAGCCCACAGATTAAACTACGCCCGTATTTTTGTGCCTTTCTCTTGCCGCTTAAGGCAACTGCATAGGCAAGTTTTGAAATGCAATATTTGACCATTTTCACAGTAAAAAAACGGGCATACAGCATTTTTTTTTCTGACAAAAATTTGTATTTGCAGAACATTTATTTACCGAAATACGCGTATTCCAGCAAACAACTATTTCACAAAAAACGCAAGGGTTCATCCCACTCTTAACATAATTTACGTCCAGGTGCTTATTATTTATGTACAGCAGCTTCTTTTTGAGGTTTTCCCCCACAACATTTCAGTCTTTTGTTTAGCGAAAAATCATTACTGAAAGAGTAAAATAAAATAACCGATTGCAAGGAAATTTATCTAAAATGATACATTATTTTCTTGCGTATGTTAAGCATCACTGATGGCATTAAAATGTAGGCGTGTAGCTGGCTACAAGAAGGACGGGCGAATCGTGGTCACACGCCACGCGTTATTTCAACTCCCGCTTTATAGCAAACATTATTCCGGCTGTCGGAAATGCAAACGTTGGTCTCAAAATCTGGACCAGTCTGGTCAACCCTGGTGACACGGTGACTGAAGGCCGCGTGCGAGTAAACGGCTGCTGCAATTATTGCAACGACAGACTCGCGTCTTTCCTGGTTACGGCGCGAGAGAAAGCACGAGCCTCCCAGATAAGCATCGGCCGTGACCCCGACTGCTCCAGTTCTATAGTCGACGACGACGATCTTCCTGCTCAGGGTGCCGAATGGCGACACGGAGAGACCGTGCAGATATGTAATTCGCAACTATCACATAGTCGAACAAACACAGAGCAACATGGCAGAGAAGAAAGAAGAGGTGCAGGGGCTATTTACACCATCGGGAAATGCAACGCATAGTTATTTGCTGTTGCACCATAAAATGTTAGGGTTACCACTGAAAGTTTTATGAGACTAGTCGAAGAGAGAAAGACTTCGCGTTAGTTCAGTGCCTTGCGCGTAAAGGCGACCAGACAATTCGATGGGCCTACTCCAGACGTCCTTAGAGCTTCCACGTTTCTAGGCCTCTAACATGCAAGATACCTCCAGCCAGACGGCAGCCTTAAAGTTTATCACTCTTCCTCTGAACGACTTTTAATGTAACGCTCATATAACAATCAAATTCTTTGTATAGGCTATTCGCGGTAAAGTGAGGACTTTTGACGTTAACTTCCGAATGCGGTGGAATATTCACACTGTGTTTATTACTTACATGGCCATATTTATTTTAAAAGGTGGTGCAAGGATAAAACATGGCTGAAAGAAAAAGTAACTAAGGAATCAAAAGTACTCACTTTACCGTGGACAGCCTATAGTACGGCGAATATGTTGGCACACTAAATGTAAACAAAAGTCAACTCAATGATAAAAAGATTTTCGACCGTACGACTGAAAAATCGTGAGCCTACGTTGAAAACGAGCGCAGAAGACAAGGCAAAATCAGTCCCCCTCGCCTTTCGGTTCAGTTCTACGCACGAACAAGCCCGTTTTCACGCGAGGTCACGTTCCCGCGAGCCGAAACAGAAACAGCAGCGTGTGTGGGATGATGGGAATGTACGCGGAGTTCCATACTGCTTTGAGAAGGGAAAGGAGACACGGCAAGGCAAGGATGCCTGCGACGGTCTGTCGCGACGGAGTTGTAAGGACGCACGATAGCTACTTAATCCGATAGATACCTTCTCCAGGGACTTCTGGACGATCACGCACATCGCAGGACGAGGAAAAGTTTTCACAGTGTCTCGGGAGCAAACTGCGAACAGCTTGTTGGCACTCCTCTGCGGATGTCATGTTCGGTAAAAACAACTGTACTGCCTGCCTCTCTCACCTTTACCGGCTCGCCTCTTGTTTCGCATCCGAGACACGTTCCAGTATTCGCCAACTGAAGTGTGCAAGCCTTCGCAGTAAAGACTGTTCACGGTAAAGTATGCACTTTTGAAATTAACTTTAAAAAAAAAATCGCTGTCCACATATACATACAGTAGACACTTGCAGGCTTCCAGTTTAGTCCACAGCGGATTAATAAAAAGAGTTCTAAAAATGGACGCTATAGTGAGAGCGTAATATGTAAATTTATAACTCCCAAGGTTTGCGTTTCTTGTTTTGTATGCATTATATCACAAATTAGCATATTATTATTACTTTCACTTTCCTAACAATTTCGGAACGTCCACGTTGATGTATGAATAAAGTGAGACGGTGGTCTATGGTAACATAACTATTACATATAGCGGATGGACACAAATAAGTAGATCCTAAGCAGTAGTTTAAAAAAAAATCAGCCATTGACCGTTTTCCTTTTAAAACAAAAACTGCGACGACTCTACGAGATAAAAGGAGGTTTAGTTTTGTACTCGACAAGTCTACTAAAGTACAACATTTAAGAATGATTGAACACGAACTTGCAAAAACAATGCCGAATATACCTCGGAAACAATTTGCAATACGGAAAGGCACAAAATAGCTAGAATAGCACAAAAATGGCTAGATTATTTTCACTACAGTTGTAGAAATTTCTTCTACTGGCTAACAATATGTTCGCGTAACATTATGCCCACTATCCCTCAAGCTGCGAGAGACTAAAGTGTATCGTTGTAAATAGGAGGAGGCCGCGATGGTACAGTGGCCCGATCTTCCAGCACGGCGAACGATTTCGATTTACGACGAAGGTCAAACTCGGAGGAATATGCCATCTTCTCTCTCTTGTCCCGACATCTGTTCTTACAAATTTATAGTTTTGGCTTGCGACACCTTGAAATACGACCGAAAAAAAGTGTTTGTAGTTATAAAACATACTAACAGAGTTTGAGGGAGCTTCGATTCGGACACGTTGCCCGTCTATGCAGCCTATGAAGTTAGGAAACCTCCACTTCGTCCAAAACTCATCTGTGATGCATATCATTTCTTAGTTTGTAGGAAATTTCGAGTGTATCTTGAGACGCGCTTTCCCCGCCAGGGTGCAGGCTACTCAAAAATGCCTCACTCGTCCAGCTACACCAATTGACCTAACACCTTGCCACGGGCCAAAAGCGATCTCGGCTTGAAACTTTTGAACACTAATTTCATGACTAACTGCAAATAGAAACATTATGATTCTTATCCAGAAAATTTACAGTAGCAGAGTCCTTTTCCATCACAAAATTGCCACAGGTCTACACTACGATGATTTGTGGGTTACCATATTTATTAAAAAATATTTATTTTGATTTACATCCATTTTTCATCATTGGAACAAAGTTAAATGAATACCATACGTCAAGAAAATACCTGACTGCAATGCCAAAGTTACAATCCATTTCAATTCGTTTTTGCGCGATGCAAAGATTTTTCACACAACACTATTATTTTCATAATACTGGCCAAAGTTTAACACACACAAATTGTTTGACCATATGGTACCCACAAAAAATACCGGGCCTCAACTTTTATCTTTAGTTCACGTTACTAGTTCTTACACAAGACTAACTCTTGGCTTTGGTTTCTCACTACACAAAATGTATTTCAAGTTGCCCTCTGAATGGGCCACGCACGGGCTGTGACGATCTTTACACGAACGGTGAAAAACACTGACACCCACGGAAATTAACGGGCGTAGAACATCTCGTCGTCACATACCTGGTGAAATTTGGCCCAGCCAAAATGCGAAGTCTCAGTAGCAAACCACCAGCTGGTGACGGCCGACAGCGGCGGTGACTGGTACCCATACAGACCTCCTTGTGTGCAGCGATTGAATCGGCCCTCGGACGGCGGCAGCAACGCTTGGCAATTCCCGCGACGTCAATTTAAGAAATCTCATCCCAGCATCACACATATTGCAAACGTCAATTCTTTGGGCACGCAAAATATTCAGAACTAACTTCATCAGTGGCGGCTGGTGACTTTTGAAACTGGGAGGGCTGTAGCGATCCTAACTCATATCATTACATATACCATTTTTTAAATAGGCATAGTGATAAATATATTGCGTACGACAGGCTTCGGGAAGTGTAGCTTATGTAGCTAAATACAAAAAATAAGTGTGGTTGATTAAAGGAAAATGTATCATCGCCCGATTTGTAATGGTCAACATACTGTGGCCGCTGGTTCAGATCTAATCACTACCACAGGTATGTATTTGTTTTAAGTTTGTTTAGGTTATATGCCTTCCAACCAGGTACATTACACGAGACGACGAGAGATAACATAATAATACCAATTCTACCACACTAATAATGATCATAACTTAAATATATTAAAACAAACATTTTTAAAACCAAATGCTAATTTACATAGCCTACAGTACATACAAAATTCATGTCGAATTTAAATTTGAGGATGAAAGTGGCATATCTTAATATATTTGTAAAAAAAAACTATTCCTCATCCTGTACGCGCTATCTAACTGACAATGTATATTCACCTTACCAAGCAATGGAAATTTAATGGCATTTTTTATATGTTGCGAACATGATTTATGTCTTTTAACTATGTCTCCCAAATGTTTTAAATCGTTTACCCCATTGACAGTCCACGCAAGATCATTAGGTTCCATTAGTAAAAAAAATTAAACAAAACACATTTCCAACTTCACACCCGCATAGCCAGTCCGCAAAATTTTATGTACTTACGTCGAATTTTCTCGTATACGAACAATTTGCTACCTTGGCTTTGAGGTTGAATTATATTTAACTGTGGCCTCGCTGGTCCCACATTCTGTAGCTCTAGTTTATTCCCGTAATTGAAAATCTGTGTCGTAATAAGGTTTAATATGTTACTCGCCGAATTAACAATTATTTACAAGTTTACACAACACGACATTAACAACAATTCAACCCTGCTTTTGACCGATGCTCATAGTACATCAATAATTAACAAAAAACGTATTCAGAGTATTACACACTATATTTGAAGCTCACGCGAGTTTGAACGGTATCCATAAATAAAAAATATTCGAAATAAAATACAAGCATTGTTAAGAAATGTGTTTAACAACTGCAAAAGAGTGGAGCGCGAAAGTGTGCTTACAAAACATGTAGTTTTAGTAACTTTGCCAAGTTCCAGAAAACAATTTTTTCGTTTGAGCAGGCCCGCGGTCAGCTCTCTCAGATTTACAGCATGCGATTGGCTGAAAAGGGCCCAGTCCCTGAAGTCTTCCCTCCCTCCCTCTTGTAGCACCCCTAGTCATATGTTACGATCGTCTCTCTCTACTAGCTCTGCCCACTTCGGGGCGAAGAATCTGCCGCCCCAACCACTCGACGTTTCCAAAAACATTTCTCTCGGGTCACGAGTCTCGTCCAACTCAAAAACATTGGTTGCGAAATAACCTCCGTATTCTCTACGCAGTATTATTTACTGAGTAGCATATATGTAGAGGTATGCGTTCTGAGATTTTATTAGGAGGGCTGCGCCCGCATCTCTACCCCAGCAGCCGGCACTGCCCCGCCACGGACGATTAACAGAGTTTACTGCCTGGCCGACGACCAAGTCAAACGGCCCACGGGCATTTGCGCAATTTTAAAGTGAGCACAATTTTCACTCGGTAAACAAACTCTCATCATACTTTGCCCGCGCCTCCCGTTAATATTACAACCGCAAAGTTGAGTAAATTTGCAACGGTCGTCGCGTGGCTACACCAGTGGAAACAGATACTTTCATTAACACGTTCATATTCCGGTCCATATTAATAAACATTCTTCAAACCTCACTATAATGATTTATCAGCTAGCCACGCGCTCATCACACTGTCTTATAAAATTCATCCCGGTCATACTTGCGATTTATTCGCACCGGCGACGCGCTTATGACTGCTTGAGCGGAACAGCTGGGACCTCCTCCCCTCGTGCTTCCACGGCCAAGCCACGCGGTCTCGACATCGCGTCGTGCGTAGAGCGCATTCTGACGGCGACTTTTACAATCAAACACATACTATACAACTTGCGTATCGATTATTGATATCCATTAATATATGAGTAGCACCATATGAAACATAAGAATATTTCCAATAAATAAATACATAATAATAAGAGTACGTATAGGCCAACTTAAATGTAGCAAAATACCACATGATAAAATATATAACTTATAAATACAATACAGTACTTTGACCATACTACCCATGTTACCAACCATGGCTAAAAAAATACTAAAAACCTTAGAAAAATTATTCTGAGACGACCACACTCGTCTCAATCTGTTGTCATTTGTCCAAAATCACTGGGCAGATGTCATTTACGATATCGCCCACTGCGTTGTTGGCCATCCTGAATGGTGCTAGGTAGGGCGTCCAGTATTTTTTACCGGAGGAGTACTACCCTTCAAATCCCTCGGTGTTATCGTATCAGTGAGAAACACTAAGAATTGAAGAAAGGCCTGGAGGTGCGATCTTGAGCGGGATCCCCAGAATGTGTTGGATTGTCTTACCTCTTCAACTCTCTTTTGAATATATCCCACAACCTCTCCACTTTTTTCTTCAATTCTCCGGTTGAAACAAACGAAACGTTTGATTTTATTGTTTCAACTGGAGAATTGAAGAAAAATGGAGAGGGTTGAGGAATATATTCAAAAGAGAGCTGAAGAAGTAGTAAAATTCAACACATTCTGGGGATCCCGCTCAAGATCACACCTCCAAATGGCCTTACTTCAATTCCTTAGTGTTTCTCACTGATACAATGACACTGAGGGATCTGAAAGGCAGCACTGCTCCGGTAACAAGTACTGGACTTGATACAACCGTTGACATTTGTGATTCCCCAAACGACGCCCCACCTAGCACATCATAACGGACCATTACAAGTCAGCAAACAACGTCAACACGTGTATTCAAGTATCCACAGAAAAAAACGAAGACGATATACTTATCCGTGGAGAGATCACTTCAAATTTAAGACGAGAAATTAAATTTTTTAAACACAATCCTCAGGACTGTAACGTGCAATTTGTAATGAGTTTAATGCCATTTCTTCAACAAATACCCTAATCTCATCAACTGGTCGTTCGGACAAAGTTGACACAAGTACTTACTGAAGAACAAAGTACATCTACAATTGCGCAGCATTCATCTCCCAACCACAAGGAACAAGGACACCAACAACCGAAATTGCAGATCCTCGAGACACCGGTTTCTGCGTATTCCGACGGCAGCTACTTTCAACACGAGTGTACTCAACAACCGCAAGTATCTCCTGTACTTACATCACCCACTCAGCTCTGTGCATCTGAGTATTTGTGTCATTACAACCCAGGAGACATTTTTGTAGAAGTTTCTGATAACGTTCTTTTTTTTTCCGTTTAATTTCAAACAATGCTCTTGAATGTAGCAATGTTATATTAATCAATATTATTCAAATAGTTTCATTCATATATATCGCTGTATATCGATATACTGATTAATTAAAATATATATGTTTTTGTTCGATTGAACATAAATTTTCAAACAGGATTATTATCCCATTAAATCAAAAAAACAAAACTTTAAAACATGTATCTTGTAGTTATGCATTTTACTACATTCCTTTAATAAAAGCGTTTTGTATTTATTAATTAATTTTATTAACTCACTACATACCTCAGTGTCACGGCCAAACGTTCTTCTGGAGATATTGTCCAGCGAAAAACACTGTGTCTTGTTAACATTCACTTTATACAGTCTAGGATGTAGTAAGATGTTAGTATCCCCATACGGAAATAATATTAAAGAACCCAGCGCGATTGTCCTCGAGAGCGTTGAACAAATGGCGGAACTCTCCAAGTTCTTCACGCTTCAAGTATATTTTGTTAACCCGGCGCTTTCTTCTTTGCCGTCTCAATGTATTGTTTTCAGGAAGATAAAATAGAGGGTTCATTGTCACTACTCTCTTCTATTTAGAACAACGCTAAATAATAATGCACCTCTCATCGGCAACTACATGTACAATCGCAGGTCGCATCTGCTGAAGTCGGTTTCAATGTGCGGAATCAAGTCGTACGACCACGTCGCGCATAGTCGGGCGTTCGCCATGGTCGTACGTAGTTTGTTACAATGTGCGAGTAGCCTTAATATACAAGTCGTTCTTCAACATCAAAAAGGCAACAAGCGGAAGCATTAAGCCCAATTCGATTTGATTCTCTCGCCGCCACCAAACAATTAGCGAAATTATGACTTGTATTTAACAATCATGCTTATAAATGCTCTAAAAAGTGTTTACTCTTACAAAAATGATGCAGTGCTTACTGCTGATATGAAAAAATAATTTATTTCCCTGTCTGTTTTAAGAACTTCAGCCAATCGTTTCATATGCCTATAACGTTTCGTAACAGAGCGGCGAATAAGGTAAATTTATGGTTACGACCAAAACAAAATGTATAGAATTAACTTTAAAGAACAGTAAAGACGCCCAAGATTTTTCGACCATATATTCATTTTTCACGAGAGTTTATGACAGTCTAACAACAATGCTTTCATACAGAATACATGCAATGGCGTGCACGTAATGCATGATACACAACTTCCTCCAGAAACTCTCCAGGATCAACGCCTGCCAACTGTTATCGAAAATGATTCCTGAAACTGTCTTGTTTTGATTTTTCGCCGTCGTAGAGGAGTCTGCGAAGCTATTATTTGCAGCCGTTGACGTATCGCAGCGACGTATAATGCGCTATTACTCTCATGCGTGTTTGGGACGAACTTTCCCCATAAAGTCACAGAATACCGAGTCGGCGGCCGTTGCCAGGATCGGTCTTGTGCACGGCTTCATTTCACAGGAACAAGTGAGGCGACATTGAGTACGGGACTAGTTGACAAACAACAGGTGAATCGGTAGCTGTGCTGTAATATATTGGTTCACGTTTAACTGAGTACTTTTGACAGCCCTGCTTAGGATATACTTTTCTTCTCATTTTGCATCCTTCCGCCTTATGTAAAATTAATTTCATCATGGGCCTCATCACTTTATTCACGCGCCATACAAGTAAAACCATGCAATTTTTAGGAAAGATAATTTATTAATAAAGACTGTTCACGATAAAGTGAGAACTCCCGACATCAACCATAGAAAAAAGCCACTACCTCTACCTGCATTTATTTTAACGTGCGCACTGAGTGACATACGCCCAGTAAAGTTGGTAACGATGGAACGAAAGTCGTTACATATCTCAACGTCTAATAAAAAGTGTGAGGTAACAATTTATGATACATTTAATTATTTCTTTCGCCTTTTTTTCAACGCGCCAAAGAGTAAAAATAAGCAGATTTATAAAATATTTACTTTTCTAATCATTTCACAGTTTTACTTGACCGACGAATGAACAAAGTGACGAAGCCCATGGAAATGTTAATTTTACATAAGGTGGAAGAATGCACAACACAGGCCTACCAAAAAGTGCTCAGTTTACTGTGAACTGACTAATAAAATTTAAATTCGTGCTCTAGTGTATATGAAACAAGAAACGATGTCTTCAGCAGTTATAAATTTAAACATTACACTCGCAGTACAGCGTCAATTCTTAAGAACTATTTTTATTAATTTGCTGCCAGCCTAACTGGCAGCCTGTGCGCCAGCGAGTACTGCTAGCATCTGTAGTTATGGACAGCGATATTTGTCAAAGGTTGATTTCAAAAGTGCTTACTTTACCGTGAGCGCAGCCTTTATCACACTTGACTACGAACACAGCCATCCGCGATCGATCCTAAGCGTATCCGGTCAGTATTTTCTCGCACTTCACGAAAGGTTAGCTCAGGGCGCATTAGTTTCCTTGGCCTAGGTATTTCGCCGTGATGTGACGTCGGACCCAACAAAAACAAAAATAGTGCCACCCTCACTGCAGGACGCGCCTGTGTGTACGCACAAACCGAGCGAGGTGATATTCATTTTGGGCTTTCATTGAGACGTAATATTGCAATTTTGGTCTCGGCTTGTACGCTAAGCCTGTTAATACTCTTCGTATTTTATAAGGTAGATTTTAAATGTATTTTACATTGAAATGCTTTTCATTCAGTACTATACTTTGTGAAATGGCTCAGATCTCATATGAATATTTTTGACCAAATTGAATTCATTGTAATTTTTTTCCAAGTCGATTAAATTGTTTACAAGGGTTTTGTCTTGTCCATGACTTATATGGAAACCCCACATCAGCATACTGAAGAGAATGCGGACAACCTTAATCCAAGACAGTGTAAAATCATCGACTCACAGCCAATCCCAACAACACAAATCGGTGAAATGGCTCCACTGAGAATCAGTAGAAAATAACTTGTTTCTGGGACAACAATTTCACTGAATGAGTTTGTGTTGCAGCCAACTAAATACGGCAAATTAAATATTACATGATTGAATTTAGCTAAATAATTGCGACAAATAAGCATATTTCCGAAAGTCACTGTTGTTGATGTGGATTTATTTATACGTAGGCACCGCCTAGTGCGGGATCGGCCGAGCAAAAGAATAGAAGGATAGGGTTTTTACCTGTTGATTTTGATTTTGGGCGCGTCTAATGTACGTTTAACAACATCGCTTTTAAAAGAAGAACCACGCTTCCATTGAACGCGTAAGTTAACAACCATTTCTGTCTGTTTTTGTTGAGACTACAAATCCTGATTTACAAGCAAGTTTTATAGTGTAGACCATTTGTGGTTACTTCCAACTTTTCTGAAGTCCTGTTTAAGTTCTACTTTCAGGTTATTCCTCCGCCTCGTGCAAAAAAAGCTTACGCGAGTCTAGAAAATTACACCAAAGGGACGACGCACCGCATTCGTGTGTATAAAGTTTAATGATACTGTTACGCGCTGCAGGTCGCACCGACCGCGAGCTCCCGTTATGCGCGGTCTGGCTCTGTGTGTGTGTGGGGGGGAGACACCTTGATCCTCCTCTCCCCCAGGCAGACCCGCTCGTTGTCTCGCCATCCCTCCCCCTCCCCAGGCAACCTTTGGAATGACTGACAGCGCAGAGACGTAGCTGGCGTCACAGACACTCCGCATCCCCTGCCAAAGAAGTCGACAAATGTAGAGGATGCACAAGAATATTTTGGGAATTAGGATCCTCAGCGCAACGCGGCATTTTGAGAAATTTCTAGGCGATGGCCTACGACCTTATAAATATTGCATCACCCCAACGGCCAGCAGTTTATGGCGAAGGCCATTTGGCTGAATGCGGGGGTGAAGTCAGATGTGGTGAGGGACGGACGACATGAGATTGTGAAACGATGGTGGACAAGGTGATCGTAGTATGAATGGACAAAATAGCGTTAAACCCGACGAGTGAAGGTTACTGTGCATGAGGGCGCTCGGAGAACTCTAGAACATTGCGGAATGGTGGGACGTAGGCTAAACTGAGGTGAGACTGAATAACATGTGATACGGACTTTATTGTAAATATTGGAACTGACAAATATGGACATATAATTTGTAAAATAACTTAATAGGTTTTGATACACTGTCTGGTGGGGCTGTTTTTTAACTATGTAATAACCTTAATATTTGCTGTAATTGTAAATTGTATTGATTGAAGCCATTAATTGTAATCCGCAAGTGATATCAATTTATTGTGAGGTGTTGAATCGAGATAATTTTGTTTGTAGTTATTGTAAATAAAATTAGGAAATTATAATTAACTCTTTTATTTAATTAAGAACTCCATACCTTAACGAACTTGGTTTAGTCCACTGACTTTGAGAGAAAATTGCAACACTATTTTGCACGAGAACTATTTATTATTAGGTATTATCAACACGCTTATTTTCTCTGTTCTATTCGTACTAGTTACATAAGAAATATTGTAATTTATAGATAAAAATTACAAGTTCAACTTAACGAAAAAATGCTACTTTTATGGTGACAGAAAAAAAAGCTTGTAATATGACATATGTAGCCTATTTAAGAAACAAATCCGTCATACACGAGGTGATTTTTCAATGGTTCGATTCGAAATGTGGGCAGATAGTGTGAATAGACTTTATTAAAAATGTTACAAAAAATCTTTTTGTAGAAATGTAGCACGGCCAAAGATGGACGAAGTGTTTTTTTTTTTGCGCTAACCACGATTTGAACCAGAAGTATTTTGTTGCCAGATTATAACCTTACAAATTGAGCTACGAAGCCGGTGTTAACCTCAGGAGGGTAAATATGATTTCAAGTATTTGACCGAAAACATGTAGCTTTGAATTTCATGGGATTTCTTTTAATTTTTAGTTTAATTGGTACTATTAGGCTTGCTTATACAAACAGTACGTATCAATGCACTCACTTCACCAATTTCATGCAGTGCAAAAGTTAATATCGGGTGTCACGAAGGTTAAGTGAAAAAGAAATTATGTTCTGAATGTTCATGTAATCTGTAAAATCATATTATAAAAGATGATATGTTTTACCCGTTTATGAAAAATTTACTTACAAATGCACTATGTAAGACACTAACAGAGCAATCGAATATTATATCACCAAGGGACCAATTGCACAGTTGTTAACACGCCAGTAGAAAATGTCACGTAAACGGTTAGTGAATATAAAATATGTGCATTTTCGCTGAATTTACACATAAAGTGTTTGAAAGTATCTGTTTGGCCAGCCAGACATCCTTTCCAAACTGAAGGAAAAAAAAAAATTCTCACCGATTCTTAAATATATAAAATGCTGAAAGAACTGAATGGCTGCAGGTATATGGATAATATTAAGTTTCAAAACCAAACCCCACCCTTCTGCCGACAAACATGAATTGAAAGTGATGACTATAAGTCATTAGTTCGAAAAAATAATGGCCATTATAAAGTCAAATAATAGAATAATAGCTCAGCACGGATATAACTATCTCAAAAGTGAATAATATTCACTGAAAGAGTCAATGAAACAGCGGCTAAATAAAAAAAAAATAGTTCTTAAGGAATTTCAGCTGGCTTCGAATAATTGAATCGGCAAGGATCCAAAACTACGTATAAATTTACACGGTCATAGTTTAAGAATTTTTATCTGGTTAACTTACAAATTTATACGAAGTCCATGTCGGTATCACGCCTTAATGTACGTGCTCTCTAACTCACGAAGACTGGTAGCGCCCATATCAAAAACCGGGGATCGCTTGCGAATTTTTTCTTCCCAGCCTGCGATTACCAGACCATTTGCACGTACTCCAGAATGAATTACGCATATCTTACAGTGGATTGCATAAATTATTCAAAATGTGCTGTTACTGCGATCTATGTATGAACTTGGTATCCGTGCAATGACTCAACCTTACAACAACACAGCACGAAAATCTACTTACTACTTCGCAAGAAACTACTTCGGTGGTCGTGCTCATCCCGGCCTTGATCGATGGCGGACTGGAGTCAGGATACTCGAAAGTGGGAAATGTGGCGGACGATGCTGATGACCGGTCGGTTTTCTCAGGGTACTTCCGCTACCGTCACCCCCAAATTCCATGGCTTGTCTGTCGTAAGGACTCGTTTCATTTAATATCCTTAAGTATGGCAGTCGCCACCGGATTCCAATTAATATTCCATATTTCGATGGGTGCTATCCCCGCCTTTGGTTATGCATGTTCCCTTATATGAAAATTATTATTACCTCGAAAGGTGTGTATTCTTAGGCGAGGAAGTGGGAGGGGGGGTGCTGGATTGGAAAGGGCTTATTAACGTACCGCGGTGTGCCTGAAAGTCTATCTGGAGACGGCTTACAAACTAACTTATGACCTAACTTAAAATAACACCCATGCCATACCTAGGAATCGAACCCAGAACCTCCCGCACAGAAGACCGGCGGAGCACCAACCGACTGCGCCACGAGTGATGTCAAAGAGACGGGGGGAGAGGGTAGCGAGAAATGGAGGGAGAGAAATCCTAGGCTCGTTTAAAAGGTGCACAGTTCATTCGCGCAGGATCTCTGGCACGAAACGGAGAAGGCAAGTTTCGTCAAAAAACATGCGAAACGGAAAAACGAAGGTTTTTTTTCGTAAACTTTTTTTTTTTTTTTTTTAAACTGAAATAACAGAAGAAAACAAACTAGCCAATTTAAGAAGAGATCCCGTGAATTCTCGGAAAGTTCTATAAAATTTTACGCAAAGTCCGCTTCTGCAAAATTAATGTTTCCGTAATTTTACGGAACTGCTAGATAATTTGTTTACCCGCACTTTTCCGTAAAATGGCAGAAAAATTTTAACAGTGTGATTGGATGAAATATTTACAGCGTTCACTGGACACCAGCCCGTTCAATATACCAGACCCTCGGTAGTGAAAGTTTCAAGTCACTTCTCAAGATCGTGATTTATATTTATGTATTACCGTGGTCTGTAAGTTCTCCTGGCAACACATCTGTGGCCGAGATTGCAAGGCCTTCTTTGGACTACAATAGTTCGGGTTTGAATCTGGCGTACACTATGCATTTATGTTCAATTTTTTTTTAACAGCCGCTTGGATTAGCTTGGTTTGTGATCTGTTCCCTGATTTGTCTGAAGCCATAAATGAGGGAACATTAAGACGCAATAATAATTCATTGTAAAACTTTACGGTGTATTTTTTAATTGCTTGCAATAAAAGATCACTTGCGCCCGACGGTACATGCAGTCATTCCTCGAAACATCCAATATTCTCGTTACGACATAAATCTCTGAGCGTCCTACTCAAGAATTTTTGTACGCCCAACTTTGGGGGAATTACATAACACAAATGAACTACGAATAGTGAATGGTATTTGAAAAACTTAAATAAGCTACCGAGAAATAATTGAACTCTGAACATGAGTTAACTCTAACTTAATAAAAAAAATGCAAATATACACACAATGGCCATTAATTATTATTTTTTTAAGTATTTTAATGTTTAGCGTGCCTTTATAGAATTTTCCCCAATAAAAATCGACATCCGCTTATGATGGAAACCAGACTATAGCTTGTCACTTCAAGGTCGTGTGTTGCAAATCCTTACCCTGCCTTACATGGACTGTGTGGTTGATGGTCTAAAAGGCGCATGATGTGAATAATTTACGCCGCATCAACTACAGTAGCTTTCGCAGCGTTACTGCTGGAGGGCAATCATGTTAAATAAACCGTGGAATAAAATTAACTGCAAGAGTAGCCTGTAATCACGTAAAAATTCCCAGACACGAAATATGGACGCAGCCAGCTACATAAACACATAAATGAATGTCATTCCCATTTTTTATTTGTTTCCACGCATCCCGAAACGTGCCTAAGACAGACTGGTGGGCCAATGACTCCGCGGGTTCGAATACCGGCAGGGTGGTGTTTTTTCTTTCGCGGCTGCAAACTGGTGATGGTCGTTTTGCCGTTTTTGTGCGGTGGAATAAAACATTAAAACATCTCATAATCATCTCGCCTAGGACAATGAGTAAACAATCACCGTTTTGATCACAATCGGCATTATCGTCCCGAAACACCGTTTTATTTCCCATACGGCCGGTTGTGCCAAGTGCAAAACAATCGCGCATTCCTTCTGAAAGGCGGCTTTGGATCACGATGTTTCGGGTTTGATGTGAGTTCGCCATATTTATTGCAATTTTAAGCTATAAGTATCTATTCGCAGTTTCTTGGCACTTTTTGAATCAAACGTTTCAAAAATCATCCCATATATGACTTGTTCGGTATGTCGTGTATCACAAGCGTTTTATACTCGTGTTAACATATAAGTACCGTATTTTTATCTATAAATTATATAATTCCATTTATAATTTATATGAATACGAACGGTGAGAAAATAGGCGTGTTGTTAATGTCTTGTAAGAAATAGTTCTTATGCAAAATATCATTACACTTTGGGCGCACGAATGCGGTGCGTTGTCCATTTGGTGAAAATATTCTGCATTTGGTTAACCTTAGTATATGAGGCGGAGGAATATCATTGAAGTAGAACTTTATCAGGGCTTCAGAAAAATTGTAAGTAACCGTGAATGGACTATAGTGAAGTGAGTGAAGAGATTTGGACGGCTTTTAACATCGAGGTCTTGAAAATCGATGAGGGTGATTGAGGTGAGTATAGAACAGCGCCCGAATGAAAGGGCAGGGGAAACGGGAGATCCCTGAAAAAACCCACCGACCAAAGGCATCGTCCGGCACGATTCCCACATGCGAAAATCCGGAGTGACCCGTGTCAGCTTGGTGGGAGTAAATGGACTATAGTTAATTTTTGCAAAGCCCCTGCCCGATACCCCATAGTTAGACTACTGGCATAAAATCTTGTTGGTAGCGTGAAGCACATAGGCAGGGTAAAATCACGAACATAAAATATAAACGCGCGGCATTAAAATATTTATGGGCGGCTGGAATGTAAGAGGAAGAGAAACGTACTAGATTAATGTTGGCATTTTAATCTCGAGTCGACATGAAACATACGACGGCTCGTGTCTGCTGGCTCGGAGGGTGAATTATTGGCCGCGACGCGGCTGTCGCTGTAGGGCCCGCTGGTCCCACTGCCCTAATAAAATTCCCAGAAAATTTTAAATTTCCAGCTCATGTTCCCTTGCTCGCCCGATAAGGCGCACACGGCAGCCACACACGCGGGAGGCGAAGGAGATTGATTCGATACGCACAAAATAATGGCTCCTTTCACCGACGTTAACAATTCCTCATGGAAATAAAAAGTCGCCGACTGGGAATCAACAACGTGTTACTACTCTTCATAAAATAATACTTCACAAATATCCTAGCCTGAGACATGTGAGCCGCGTCTATAATATGGCACCCCCTTAATGCAAGGCTATCGTTTCTCAAATGTTATATACGGTAAATGCAGTAAAACAATTACACATTTCTAACAAGTTGTCAAAGTACTATGTGAAAAGAGAATGTGAAGTATTAGAACTGTGTTACTATAACAATAGGCCATTAAAAAATTTAAAAACACACACACACATATATATGTATGTGTGTAAATGTTGCTTATTAAAACTCTTTTTCGAAGTGCAACACCCATTTGTATAGCATACGTCCAATGGTGGCAAACATTATATTGCGACAGTATTTCCCCGTGTAGTGATTGGTATTTTTCAACTTCCGGCACAAATATTTGCAAAAAGTCAATTTTATGAGTGAGTTTCCAGTCTTGCAGTTGGTATGAGAATTCATTTCAAGTTGTAATGCGGTAGTTTGCGCTTGAAAACAACAAGCAGACGATGTTTAAAGGCATTACTATTTCGCCTGACAAGTTATGAACTGGTTTAAAACGTTTTATCCATATTGCGCGCTGAAACTCATAGGGTCTAATGCTTACACACTGGATTTTTCTTTTTATAGCCCAAAATAACTAGAAATGTAAGAAGTCATTAGTCAATTCTGTGCCACTACATAGCGAGTATTGTCTCACTGGTATAAAAAATTCGAATGACTGAGAAGTAAATCTAAATTTATAATAACACTTCAGAATAATATATTGCAACCAGATAGGGACCCAGCTGCCGCGCTTGTAAGATTCCGACCGTCAGGAAAAAAATATTTAATTTCTTCACATGGTTTTGGCACCAATCCTGCAAGCCTGTGGTTGTAGTACGTTACCCAACTGCATGATTCAGTTGTTAATGACCTACTACTACACTTCGATTACTTCGATTCTAATAGCATTATACTTTGAAATGTATTATGATAAAGTGCTAAGCATACAACACAATTCCAAGGTAAGTACGGGAACAAAAATTTCCAAAACGGAAGCTTTAGCTCAGACGATACTTCAAACAAACACACACACGTACACTCGGTGGACGCATGTGTATTTCATAAAGTCGGGGCAATGATAAAATTCGTATGTGTGGAGGAGTGGGAGTTACGCAATGAGTCGAAAGACAAAACCCAGTAAAGCTTTTGAAGGTACTCAACCTTGACCCAACTATGACCACATTCTCAAGATCTGTTTTAGTTATAACTTATTACATCAACATCCACTGACCACTGACTAGTCAACAGTAAAGATACTGTTTAAAGTACAGCACACAGTGCAAGTTTATAAAAAAGGATGAGAGAAAGTTTGTAAATAATAATAAAAATTATAATATACTTTGAAATGAAAAACACGTCAATTTTATATTTTAAAATACACATCCACGTAACACACAAATAAACATACTTCCATTCCCTTCATCATTATCCTATGGCGTCAGAGATAGTTCCAAACCTTATCGAATAAGAAAGAAATTTCACTATTGTATATGTCAAATGAAAACAATGCACGATTTTCTTTTTTCAGTTATCAAGTATTTCTATTCCTTGTGTACATATTCTACTCCAGTTCACAGTAAAGATGTCCTGGTTTCCGTCATACTTCTGAGTAAAAACGTCTGTTGGACATGTGTAGTGACGTCACTTGCTCCTTTGCCGACTTTCCAGACGCAAACTTAAGAGTTAGAATGCGGAACATGGCCTCGGGATATTTCGCTCGATACCGAGGGAGAGTGAAAATCGAAGAGGATGAGATTGAGAGTGGGTGGGGTTGAAGTTAGGAAGCGCCGCGCGCCCTTCTATATTTTTTCTTTCCTTTCTGTATCCGTGAAAGAGGGCCTCAAGGGCCGTAACAGGGTATTGGACAATGGGCAAATTGCCTTTCCAACTAGCCGTTGTAACTATAGAGATACACATCCACCGAGCGGCACTCGGCACGAATCACTTCCGAGTCCGCAGCAATGCAGTTTTCACACCTCCATTTTACAGTCACGCGAACTCATGCGCTGTAGGTCATGTCCTAAGTAGAACTCTGAGGGGGAAATGGGAGACATGTCATCTTCGCCACCGAGTGGTACGTGTAGATTTTTTTCCCCCTGAAGTCTGCTTTTCCGACGTTTGGTGGTACTCAATGGCAGTGCACGCTAGGGTGTACGCCTGTGTGGTACGGAGCCAGGCCAGTGAATTTTCGCTTTTGATCCCTGGTATGACACAAACATTTCAAACCACACAATCAGTAACCAAGTTGTTTGGAGTCACACTATAGTTGCAGTCCCGTTGTGTTTAGCATATCAGTGCACAATATTGCGGGGTAAAACTCCAAACCTTTACTTATTTCCCGAAGTTTCTTTTAACAAACTGTCAAAACAATGTGTCTTACCATTAAATCATTTTCGAGAATACTAGTCTATAAACACAGTTCACCAAAATTTCGTCACCACTTGTGTTACTTTTAGACTACACAGACAATATCTAGCCAGTTCTAGGTGACTGACGATAACGTATCTCCCTTACATTAAATAACAAAAATTAATTCTCGTCTCCCTCTTGGCACACTGATGTAGGAGCCAGACTTTCAGTATTTAATGCCGGCGACATACAAGTTTATCGTACAATCTTACATTGGGCATTAAAAAAATCCCGTTACCGCCCTTCGAAGCACCTTCTTCCTAAATAACTACATCACACATTCTAATAAGTGTTCATACGAGGAAATAATATATACTAGGTATGGGTAGCAGGACTTCCTGCCACAATTCCAAACAACTTCCATTAATATCCACTTACACTGTGTAGAAACGATCTACCATACTCCCCACAGAGCAGTGTTTGTGACACCTGCATTTCTAAAACTGCTACGGATCAAATAAAACTATAGTACTCGAACTACCTTCTCTTTACAAACAACATACGACATCCTACCCCCAACTCTTTTTTTCCCCTAAAGTGTACAGCGTTGAGATGCTTATGTTCATCATGGTTACTAAAATGGGATTTAATCCACTTTTAAATTCCAACAACTGGCTAAGAAGCCAACTTGTCGTATAGTAAACATAGCAGAGCAGGGACTATGGCTGACATACACAAACCGGCGCACAAACGGCGGAAGAAAAAATTATACGTATTGTCGCCTTTCCTTTCGCCTTGCCTTATTCGTACAACTCCTCACTTTTCTTGATTTAAATAGGAACTAAGTTAGGCATCGTCCTCTGTTTTAATTTAATACTTACGTCGTGGAAATATGGTAGTTACCGAAATGCCAAAAGCTAAAATGATCAATGTTGAACCCAAGAGTTGACTAACGCCGAATACAATAGTTCACTAACGCTGAATACAGAGCTGGCTGCAAAGTTTAATCAAACGCTGACTGCAATGTCGAATAAAACGCTGAATGCAACGTCGAATCAAACGTTGACTGCAACATCGATTTCACAATTGGTCACAAAACCGGATCCCAAGCTGCCAATAAAACCGAATATTGCGTTGACTACAATGCCAAATCCTGAGTTAATCGCAATGCTCGATTCGCAGTAGATACAAAACCGATTCCAGAATGGTCGATAATGCCGGATTTTTTGTAGTGAATCTTGACCCAATATGTTAGACATGTGTCCACATGCTGTCATTTTGCAGCAAGCCTATCCTGTTTTATTTTTTAACAGGGTAGGTCTGAGAACTGTTTTCGCAGCACAAGTGAAGCGAAATGTTTCGGAGTTGATACACTTCAGCGTTAGGATCATCCCGAACTGGCATACAGCACATTCACTAGTGTAGTTGAAGTTGACTTTGGGCTTTACATCACGGGGTTATGCACAAGAAGTTTAACAACAAGTTACTGATAACTAAAGAGCCTACTTTCCTCTACATGGGTGCAAATAAATTTTAGAAAAGTTTTTGAAAGCTTAGATGGTAGGTAGGCGTTGACGTCTCATTAACAGCAATATCATTAAGAGATGAAACCAGAAACACGTGAAACAGTACAACTTCTTCGCCAAATTGGAAAGAAATCGGTTCATTTTCTCCCGAGATACGACATAAAAACTTTATTATTTCATGTGGGGCTATCTAACAAAATGGCGAAGAAATGAGGCTTTGAGTAGGCAATTTTAATGGATATAACCGATACTGTGAGCGTACAAAGTAAAGTTGAAATTTGTTTTGCAGTTTCGTAGATAAAAAGTTCGGAGCTAAAATGTTTATATGGCCACCATTTAAAAAATGTGTGTGTCTGACCCTCTAAAAATTTATCAGTTTACACAGCCTGCCATAGTGCTTATTGTTTGCCAAATTTGGTAGATATCTGTTGTTTAATCGGAGATCACATAATATTAATTTTTTAAGTGATACTGTTTTACAAAATGACGGACAAGAGAGTTTGTGTGTACACATTTTATTGTTGTAATATTTACAGCCATCCTACAAAGTTTCATTGGAATTAATTACCTGGTTTCGACGATATAACATACAAAACAAAAATAGCTATTTGTACGCCATTTTGAAAATAAATGTCTGATATACCTAAAACATACCAGTTAACATTACCTCCCGCAGTGCTTCTTGTTTGCTGTATTTGGTACGAATAGGCCAATTGTTTCCAGCGATATAAACAAAACTTGATTTATTCGCGTGGCACTATATTACAAAATGGAGGAAAAGATATGCTTTGTGTACATACATTTCATGTTTCTTATAAATACGCTCAGAATACAAAGTAAAGCTGGAATTGATTAAATGTTTTCGAAGATATATCATACCATGCTAAAAAAGCTAGATGGCAACCATTTTGAAAATGTGTCCGACATACTTGAAACATGTGTGTACATATCAACTGCGGCAGTACTACTTGATTGCCAAATTTGGTAGCATCTGTCAATTGTTTCACTAGAAATTTCACAAAAACTTGATTAATTCCTGTAGCGCTATCTTACAAAATGGTGGACAAAAGTGGTTGCTGTTTTCCTTTTGATTGTAATAGATACTGTCAGCGTAAACATTTTGGTTGAAAATGATCAAATGGTATGGTAGTAATGCCAAATAAACTTTAAACATCTGTATGGTCACATCTTGAACATACGTGTCTAAATAATTTCGATTACTTACATTTACCTGGCCAATAATAGCATTACTTACGTGCTAAATCTGGCGAAAATAGGTTGAGTAGTTTTCGAGATCTAACGCAAAAGCTACATTATTTATGTAACGCTATCTTCTAAAATGGCGAACCAACAACAACATTCACCTCTGAATTTAATGCTTACAACTTGCGCTGTCAGCATTCAAAATTTGGTTAAAATCCGTTGAATGGTTTCCGAGATATGATATCGCCCTACATTCTAATATGGCCGCAATTTTCAAAGTAAGTGCCAAGCGTGGTCTAAAACTATTAAAGTCAGGTGTCCTTACTTAGTACTATGTGTGTACTGAGTTTGGTGAAATTCGGTTCACGCGATCAAAAATTGAAGTCTTAAAAAAAGGGGGGGAGGGGCGCGCGCGCGCACGCACACACACACAAAAACACACACACAGAGAGAGAAAGGAAAGTAATCTCATAAGCCTTTCTTTCTTTCCGAAAGTAGGCTAAAATACAAGATGTCTAATATTACAGTAGGCATCACGCAAGATGCAAACTTACTCGATACTCGCAAGATGCAAACTTACTCGATACTCGCAAGATGCAAACTTACTCGATACTCGCAAGATGCAAACTTACTCGATACTAGTAAGATGAACCATGTGAAGAGCTGGTGCTTGAGCTGTCGCCGGTCCGGCCTCCTCGCCACGTAAGCCAGACGTCTCAGCGAGTAGCCTATGGACGACGCCCGATGTTGTGGACGCCCCCGAGGGAGCGGTCTGGACTCGGGATAGGAAGTCCCCTGGGGCCGTCACTCGGAGCTCTGGATGTTGGTTCGAGACATGATGGAAGCGGCCGAGTTATTACCCACCATCTGCATTGCCGCGGGTTCACCTCCTCGCAATTGCATCTTGACCGACCGTTAGAGGAAGGGCATCGTCGACCCGTGTCCAAGGGCTGCACTGCTATTGAGATACCACCCTTAGTCATGTTGGTATATACAGAATGCTCCTGAACTCCAGGTACAAAAACTGAGGTGATTCGTTATAAAAATTAGGTATAGGCTGTTGCTGTTCACGGTAAACTTAGCACTTTTGAAAGCCCTGCTTAAGATCTACTTGTATGCACTTGTGTATTCTTCCACCTTATGTAAACGTAACATTGCTATATGCCTCATCACTTTATTCATGCGTCGGTCAAGTAAAACTATGAAATTGTTAAAAAAATATATATATATATTTTACAAATCTGCTAATTTTTACATTTCGATGCATTAAAAAAAGCAGGAAGCAAAATAAATAATTTAACTTATCAAAAATTGTTACTTAAAACTTTTTATTCTATGTTAAGATACGGAACTACTTTCCGTCCACGTTACCAACTTAACTGGGCGCATGTATTCCAGTGCGCCCGTTAAAAAATACGCAGGCATGGGCAGCGAATATATTCTAAGGTTGGTTTCTGAAGTGCCCGCTTTATTGTGAACAGCCTTTAGAAAACAATACGATCTATGACCCAACAAAGTTAGTAAGTGAGAGTTCAGTTGGAGAGGTTTTTGGTAGGCACTAAAATTTAAGGCCTTGAGCGCTGGTGATGGTGAAGTGAGGCGTAAATGGGGCGCTGGCGGAATGTAGGAGCGGGAGAAACGGCAGTACCCCAAGAAAACCCGCCGGCCAATGACGTTTCCCACATGTGACCCGTTGGGAATCTAATCCGGTTCGCTTTGGTGGGAGACAATTAGCCTGACTACTATACCACCGCGCCCCCGCTCGATTAGAATATCATATTTGTCACGACACGTCCCAAATAATTTCGCCAATATATTGCAAAACTGCTCATAAGCGATGTATTGGAATGTAGGACTTCCTGACCCGTATGGTACTTGTGGTATTTAAAAAAAATATAGGTTGTAAGTGTAAGCGATATGTGGAAACTTCGCTCAGGTCTTCCGCTGACCATAACCTTGCTCGCTACGACAAATCGCGTCCATCGTAGAGCCACAAGATTGCTATCGTCCACCTCATCTCCTCTATGTCAAGGGATAAGACTGACTCTGGTTAGAGGTTCGTGGAAAATTTTTAATCGGAATCTTAACGACTACACCGAATGCCTGTTGTAATATAAAAGCTTGGGGGGAGGTGTGGTGAGAGAGTTAAATAAACTGAAGAGAGACGGCACCGGGCTTAGGTCGATTCTACAAAATTGAAATTGACTGCAATATGCGTAACCTTGGGTAAAGTTTGTTCACAGTAAAGTAAGTACTTATGAAATCAACCGTTGGAAAAAATCACTGCCTATAACTATATCGTTCCTACAGTAAAGAGTGGCATGCACGTCCCAAGTTGGAAACGAATTAATAAAAACCACTTAAAACTTGACATATTGCGAATGTAATATTGAAATTTATGGCCACTAAAGTCAGTGTTTCTTGTTTTATACACATTAGAGAACAAACTTGCATATTGGCAACATATTTACAGTCTTAACACTTGAAAGACGCATGAATAAAGTAATCAGGCTTGGGGCTATAATAACTGTACACATGACGAAAGGATGCAGGCTAAATTCAGAATACATAAGTAACTATAAACTGTAACGTTTAGCTAGTAGCCATTATATATTGAAATATGTATTACAGGGTTTTAATTAAAATATGTTACACTGGTGCTCGCTGCGAGGTAGCACATCACTAGAATTAGACACATATGTCACCGAGGGCATATGTTAGTATTAGGTCACTTAGGTTAGTATTAGGTATCCTAGGTTGTATATAATCCTTCTTTCCACAGGTCTCTACCGTTTCTTCCGGATCTTGTAAAAACAAGTGGGCGTTGGCACAGCTGGCACTCACTGGTAGTTAACTCCTTTTATTTTTAATTTTCAGGGACTCCACTGGTGATCGGGGGGGGGGGGGGGAAGGACCAATAGCGCCATTTCCCTCACCAGAGTGATGCACTAGCATCACTCTGGTTAAGAAAGTGCAAATCAACAAGAGTTCCAAATACAGAGCCCCCTCTCTCCCAGTCTTTGATCTCTACTAACAAAGAATTATTTCCAACCTCTGTCTCGCGTAGCATTTCTGTTTAATGCATGCAATAATTTTGAATTCTTTCCTGTCGACTGGGTTTTTACGTTGTCTATGACGGTTTTTCCAGTCTCTTCTTACTTGTAGTTTTAGCTATAGGTAAACTTAGGGAGGTAGTCATGGCCCCAATTGCTGGACGTGGCTGGCCAATTCCTCTGCCGCTATGCATGTCTCCTTGCATGATTTCCCTTCCTTGTAGGCACAAGGGGTTCGCCCTGAGACGCAATTAGCTCCCGTACTACCTTCAGGACACACTTAGCATTCAATAATAGGGTAGCTAGGAAACAAAATTAAAATTGCCGCTCTAAGCTACACAATGGAGTGCACCCAGTTACGTTAGCAACAAATTAATAAAATAAATAAACGTCGTGTAGGGAGTGCATTCAGGGCGAGGCGATACCCTCCTGATGACGGGCTTTCAAGCTGGGACTCGTAGTTGCCCGTCATCCCCGGATATGACGTGAAATGAGATCCTAAGATGGAGCGGCGCTGGAACGCAAGGGCGGCGGAAACGGGAGCACTCCAAGAAAACACGCCGGGAAGTGGCATCGTCCAGCACGATTCCCACATGAGAAAATACAGGAGTGCACTGCTGGAGATCGAACTCGAATAGTCGTGGTGGGAGACGAGAGCCCTGGCCACTATGCCATCGCTGCACCTAGCAAATTCATGAAAATAGTTTCAATACTTGGTGTGTTGTAAAAGTGGAAACATGTAAATTTATAGCTACTGAAGTCGATGTTTTTTAAAACATTACTAACACATTTACTCCCCTAAAAACTCCATTGTTTCACTTGGGTGGTGCATAATTAAAGTGGAATTTCCTATGACAATTATCTTGCATATAATGGAAGGATATAACATGAGGAGAAAAGTTTATCCTAAGCGGGACTTTCCAACTGTGAACAGCCTATACTCTCTCTGCAGACATGCAGATGCTTGAACGCCTTGTATATTCGACCTAAGTCTACTCATACTTTTTTCTATTTCGTCGAGAACGTACGTATCTCGGTTAGTATCTATGTTCAAATATATGCAGTTACAAAGGTGTATTTATTTATTTTTTTTTAACGTTGATTCCAACAGTGTGATATAAACACTCACACAGCTAAATGGCAATATTATTTCAGCCACATCAATGATCGTCTTTCCTTGTGACATACGACGTGTATCTTGGCCTAAAGGAAAGCCGAGAACTGCGTAGTCATAGCGTGACTTCGCGGAATACGTCACTACAGGAACATGGGGAGGGGCAAGATGTGCACGGACCCACCGTACTCCCCTTCTGCCCTGGTCCCAGGCAGTCACGAACTGATATATTAGATCACTTTTCCGGCAGATGTAGTAAGAAAGGGTATATCTTGTTACCTCGTACGTGCTACGGTTGCTAACCTGTATATATGTTTTTTACCCCAAAAAATATACTTCCACGGCTACCGGGGCTTTTCTCTTTCCAAACTATCCGTGCATGCAATTCTGCGGACAAACTTCATTTCTTTTGGAGTTTCTGTTGTGACAAATTCTTGTGTTCTTAGTTTACGCGGCTGTGTATTCATTTGACAGTAGTACTGAAAAGAAAATCCTTATTTGATTTATGTGTGTATGGCGTATGTTTATGAGATTATTCACTCCTAAATTGTATTTATTTCATTACGTTCATTATGTTAAATTACCTATTTTATCTATGTTTAACTTTATTAATATGTTTCAATGTTGTGTTGGAAATGTCACGGCAATGCATGTTAATAATTGAGGTCTGTATATGAAATGATTTTTTTTAATCTCTCTGGTGGAATCGTTAAAAAGTATGCAAGTTTATTATACAGCAAAAACGAATGTTTGATTTTGTTCTCCAAGAAAAGTATTGTAATTCATTGAAGTGTAACGTCGCAATGAAAATATTTCCGTCCAGCATCTCCATGTTTTTGGATTGACTTGGCGTGTACACGATGTGATTTCTGTTGATGAACCAGGAGGGAAGAAATGAGTTATCCCTCTATCAAGTTTTTAATTTGGAATGTTATATTCCAAGGTTGGGCAAATCCAGCCGAGCTACGAAGGACAGCTAAACTGGTAAATTCAAATTAATTATTTTATTGGTGCTAAACGATTAAGTTATCATTTTTTTGTGACATACCGAATGCAAGAGAAAATGTGTTGGTTGTTGAATAAATAAAGTACGCTTCATTTCACAAACTCTATCATCCCGTGAAAATTCGCAACTACCGCCCAGGAGCCCATACTTCGCGAGTTCGACCACAGCTAGTCGAGAACCAGTCAGATTAATGCTTGTATATTAATGTATGTGGTATGTCGTGGATTTGCGGTGCCAGCCTGATTTTAACAATTATGATTTTTCTCATTAAAATTTAATATTTCGTTAAATATATCGTTGAGCTCCTATAGCCTATAATTATATATGTTACTATATCCCTATTGAAAACATTGTCCTATGTTATTCGCACGCATAACTTATAATTATGTTCCTATAATACGTACCCACGTATATATGTATAATAAACCATCTTCTTCACTGTATATGGACATTTCGAATTTTAAGCGAAGAGCCCCGTAGCTGCCATACTCTGCAACACATAAACGCAAACGGTGGTGCAGCGGACCACCAAGGCAAATCGGGTTACGAAGCTGCTCCATACTCACCTCGCTTCACCTTCACCAGCTCTCAAGATCCGGATGTTAAGAACCACGCAAACTTTTCCACTCCACTCACTACAACTTGTATTAAAGGCTGCTCACGATAACGTGAGCACTTTTGGAATCAACGCAAAAAAAAAAAAACACTGTTCCTACCTGCATATATACGTTTTAACGGGCACACTGAGTAACATGCTCCCAGCAAAGTTCGTAACGATGGAGCGAAAGGAGTTCCATATCTCAACGTCGAATAAAAAGTGATAGGTAACCAATTGTGATAACATAAATTATTTCTTCCAATTTCTGTTGTTTTAATGCACGAAAGTGTAAAAATGGGTAGATTTGCAAAATATTTTTCTTTCGTGATTATTTCACAGTTTCACTTGACCGACGCATAAATAAAATGATGAGGCCCATGGTAATGTTAGTTTTACATGAGGCGGAAGAATACACAAAGTGCATACAAGTAGATCCTAAGCAAAGCTTTCAAAAGTGCTCATTTTATACAGAATAACCTATACAATAATTTTTATCTCATTACACGTAATTGCAGAATGTAATATGATTTAAAATAGCCTGACATAACGATGGGCGAGTAATTCGATGCAATAAAAAGAACAGAAACGCGCTTGTTTTAGGAGCGAAGTTAAGATAGTGTACATGCCACTTGAAAGAAAAAACATGACATTTTATGGCACGTCCGTGCAGCATTAAAACAAGTCTAGGTTAGTTTCCTTCAGCGTCCGAATACCGTGATTCTTAGAGCGTGGTTACACTTGAACACACACAAACTCACGCACAATATTTTTCAAACTGTATTTTGATAGTGCGAAAATTACGAGTAATATACATAGGCATATTAGTATAATGCGACTTTTTGCTGTCGCATTTCATATTTCACGCGGAAATAGGGCAGAACAACTTTGTAAATCGACACACAAAACTGTACAATAAAGTTACGCATTTCATATTCCTTGAATTAGTAAAACAGAATACACATAATATCCTAGACTTCTCATTTTTAACTACTACTATAATAAAATCTGCGCAATTTACGCCGTATCACCTTTTACTTATATGACATTAAGTATTCCGTTATTTTTAGATTCCTCGATTCAACAACTCAAAGATCTAATTATAAGAAGAGCTTACACATCAGCCTAAATTAAGAGTGTTCAAGAGTATAAAAATAATTTCTTCATTTTCAGTATATTACATCCTTTGTCGTTATGATATAAAATAATAATCTGAAAAAGTATAATAATGTAGAAATCGACTTTCATAAAATTAATTAAACAAGCTATAGACATTTTATATATAGGTACCTTTTTTTCCTACAAATATTGACAACTGAATAATGTTATACGCTGGGACACGCCTCAAAATAATAGTTTATGTTATTAAAAAGTGATTAAAAATATATTGCTCAGAAATTTGGTTTGCTGTTCAACCATTTTACAATTTAAATTTACAGACAAAATTTAAAGTCAAAATAGCAAAAAGTAAACCCTTATTTAAAGTCCGATTAATTAAAAAAAAAACTGCAGAATGTCACTCTCATGACCTCAATAAACACTTTACCTGAAACTAAACTTTGTGTTAAAATAACTTCTGATATTTGTATAAGCCCATCCACAATTACTTTCAACTTTTCTAAAGCACTGCTAAAGTCCTACTTCCAGGATATTCCTCCGCCTCATGCAAACAAAGATTAACTAATTCTAGAAAATTACACCAAAGGGGCCACGCACCACATTCGTGTGCACTCCAGTTAACGCCATTTTGTATAAGAACTAGGCATTGCCAACACAACACCTATTTTATCTCCGACTTTACTAATGTTAATTATAAATGAAATATTATAATGGATAAGTAACACATCAATATAACCAGAACTGACGTTGTTTTTATGTTAATATAACCATAAAAAAATAGTGATACATGACATATTTAGGAAAGAACCAAATACGTTATGCATAGGGTGCCTTTTCAAATGTTTGATTCAAAAATTGTGAAGAAACCGCGAATATGCTATAGCAATCAAGATGTTAAGTAATCATATATACGTCAAAAAATGCGAATGTTATTTTTTAAACGCTTCCGTATTTAATCAAGTTATCGGCGATATAGTGTCACGACACCATTACATATATAATATACTACGCGTTTAGTTATTTCCCAATTATGTTACGTATCACAAGCATTTTATACATATGTTAACATGAAAGTATCTTATCTTTCGTTAAATATGAGATTAATCTGTAATTTATTTATAGATTGTAATAGTTCATTTATAATAAATAGAGTCTATGAACAAAAAGGGTGCGAAAATACGTGATTTGGTAGTGCCTAGTAAGAAATAGTTCTCATGCAAAATATCATTACAGATGAATGCGCGCGAATTCGGTGCGTTGTCCTTTGGTGTAGTTTTCTAGACGTAGGTAAGCTGTGTTTGAATGAGGCGGAGGAATATCCTGGAAGTAGAAATTTTGCAGGGCTTCAGAAAAGTGTGAAGTAACCGTGGATGGATAATACTCTAAATATAGAACAAAAATGTCCACTCTTAAACAGCCGCCTATCTGGAACTATTTCCGAGAAGCGTTGAAGCGATAAGGACGATACTGCCCCGCACTACCAGTGCGTCATCGCCGCTAAACGCGAGGCTCTCAACTGGCGTGCAGTGTTCTCGTCGTGCTGCGTGTACCAACTGGACTTTCAGAGGTGACCCTATTATTTTATTGGTGGAAAGTCTGTAGGAAGTTTTCAATGCAGGGCCCTTGAGTATTTTAGTGTGTATCTGACGTATATTTTGAGATAAAGCTGTGTGGAAAAGCCGTACTCTGAAACGGTGTTTCTAATTTACGTGACGTCTTGAAAGCACTCAACAGCCTTCGCCTGAAGTATGTGTTCTTTTTGTAGATCAGCACGTTGGACGCGCGGTTAATAACTCCGTTGAAAAATGTGTATTTCGAACACTCTGCAACGCAGTTCAAACGAATAAGATTAAACCAACAGAACAAAGGAAAGAGTTCAAAATCCTCACCCCAACTGATAGTTTAACACGCGCCGTCTACTTAGTGTACGGAACCACGAGTGTTGGGTCATGTAGTAGCATATCTTCCTCATATTCAGGAGGTCTACTCGGAAGGTCTTGAGGCCAACCTCTGCCAACTGAGACGGCAATAGTTTTCCCATCCTCATTCCAAACAAACACCGATGCAGTTACTTAAGAACTAATAAATATATCTCATTGCAGCCTTAGGTTTTTAATTATGAGAGTTACGAGGTTTATATTGAAAAGCAGCAGGAAGAATTCAGAAGGGCCTCAAAAAGTGGTCACTTTACCGTGAACAGCCTATACTACTGCTATTATTATATCGTACCCTGACTAGATTCTCTGTGAAAATGCTGATATTATAACAAACTAACATGAGCCTAGAGCGAGGAAATTTAGGCGGCTCTTAACATCCAGGTCTTGAGAACCGATGAGGGTGAGGCGAGGTGAGTATAGCGCATCGTCCGGCACGATTCCCACATGCGAAAATCTGGGAGCGAACCCGCCGGGAATGGAACCCGGTTCGCCTAGGTGGTAGGCAAGTAGTCTAACCACTAGACTACCGCGGCCCCGCCACAACTTAATGCCCGTGCTCGGGCAAGAGGGACGAATGAGCGAGCCAGCCGACGCCAGTTAGACTGAGTGGGAGTCTGCGAAAGACGGATCGCAAACCGTCAACATTTAGTACGTCCCATAAACTTTTACACAGTTTTGATGACCTAGCTGACAGTTCAAGACCATATTTAAACTACCATCTTCTTGAGATGAAGTTCGAGATGAATACGGATGAGCAAAGGATATAATAAAAACTCTGAACAAGCAAAAACAGCTTAGTCAAGATTTTCAGAGGACAAAACACCATGACGGTGAATGTTTCTTCACGCGTATTTTATATAATAAATAAATTTAAAAAAAATTAAAAAAAAAAAAAAAAAAAAAAACTATATACTGAACTCGGTGTTTATATAAGGCGGACAACTAAATAGTGAACTCACAACATAGATTAAAATAATCTCCAAAAACAACACAACGCAAAATATTGTCAGTAAGCAAGAAGTCACACTATGATACTTTTTATAACGTGTGTCGGCATGAATACGTAACAATTGGCCTACTAAACTAAAGAAATCCACGAAACACATCAATATTACTCATGCTGTTATAAGAAACGTTATCTCAACGTTTGTAACTGTGTTAGGTTCATATAAGAACAAAAATGGAAAGGCTCAAACGTGCGCATACGAGTTGTTTTCATATTTGAGCGTTCAAAGCAGTAAGAAGAGACAGAAGTATAAAGAAGGAGTTTAATCACTACTGTCATTCTAAAGGCGCTGTCACAGAGCATATAAAAAGTTTGACAGTTTTCAACATGTGTTAACATAGTATAGCATTTCATTTAAGTTGTGAACAGAAATTACAAGGAACCGCCTGTATAAAAGTCGGTTCAAAACATTAAAAATCGACTCTACAAACTCCGAGACAAGCGACAGGTGGATATCGAGTCGTCACAGGTTTGCCTCTTCGCCGGATGAAAATATGACGTGGCGATCAAGGTCACAAATGATCCGATCTATTATGGAAGCGCGATAGGACAACTTTTTCGGTAGTATAGTTTTGTTCAATTAGTTGTCGACGTCACAATTCTGATGTTTCTGTAAAGTAATAATAAAGAACATACTAAACTGAAACATCAGTGAAGAAAAAACACATCTGTGGTAAATTTAAAGGCAACACCGGCGAATAGAGTACGTAAACACACACAAGGCAAGTTAACATTTCTTAAAGAAATTTTACACATATTGAATACGTAAAAAAAAAGTATCATCATAATTGATAAAACTCGTCAGGTCGTTAAATTCTATTAAACGCCTTATGAAAAAATCGTGATTGATAGTCAGCTAAGCAAAAAAATATGCAACCAGAAAAGGAGTCCGGTATGAAAACTACATCAAACTTAGGTCCTATTATTTATACAATAGCTGCAATTACACTTAACGTAAATAAAAAAAAAATCTCAAAATACCATAAGCCCTCGATGTAAATATTTTTCGCTAGTAGTCTCGAACAGCCGTAACTCTCCCCGCGGTGCCAAATCGTCTTATCTGAAGTTTATGATAAGGTGCCGATGAAGTTTCATCAGCTACGTTAGGAATGAAGGTGCCCCGTTGCCCTTTGCAATCATCAAATGCGAGAGAAAAAAAAGGCTGAGAAATTGAGACTGAGGATAGCATATTGTGGAAGGACAACACCGAGCGTCAGACATTGGAGTAGAGTGGTTTGGGAGGCTCTTTAACTATGAGGTCTTGAGAACCGATAGGGTGAAACGAGGTAGATATGAAGCAGCGCCGGAATGCAAGCGCGGGAGGAACGGGAGATCCCCGAGAAAACCCACCGACCCGATTTCCACGTGCAAAGTTCCGGGGATCAAACCAGGTTCGCCTTGGAGTATCAGACAGCATTGAACATGTTTGTAAATCCCAGTATAAAAGGGCGTCTACAGGCCACGAGTCCTATGATCGAAAGAAGCAAGAATAAAAAACTCATGTGAGCTAACAAGGCTAAAAATCAGCGACGTGAGACGAATCGACTTTTCCAGCGACTGTATTACCGTACATTATTTTCTGTTGAGGATGATTTAATTTTTGACTTGTTTGCCATACGTAAATTTTAAAGAAAATACTTTAAAGTTTTACTAGTATTTAATTAAAATCCTTGTTAATGTACGGTTTCCATACGCGATGTAATTATTACTGCAAATTCATTTAATGTTTAGACTATGGCATCTAAATCACTTAACAATGGTTATCAGCGCCGTAGAGGGCGGAAACATTTAAACTTGAATAATCTGCTGGTAAACCATTACCCAAGTTCAAGTACTGCTTGGCATGTTGTGGCAAGTGGATAAAAGAATTTCTCTTTAAAAATCCTCTTCCTCGCCAGTAAAAAAGGAGTTCTAAGGTTCACATATCTCTACTGACTACGATGAGTACAGAAATACGTTCAAAGAATCTCTGATTGGATATTTTACCATCCGGTATACAACACATCACTGTGATAAGTTTCTATGCCGTATGTCCACTGCAGCGTGAAGGGCGTACTCGAAGTTATTTTAAACGCAAAAATTCACATGCTCCTTTCCTTCTCCTGTTCAGCGCCATTCCCTTCATTTGAACCATCTCTCTACCTTCTAGTTTTCACAACGTAGGCATGGGCGATACAGTCTTTATTGCTGCCATTTACATAATTAAAACTATGCTATCTGTCAGAACTACTTCGACAGACACGATGAATTATTGCTAGTTTAGGAACGCTAGGCGAGTCTTAAAGAATTATCAACGGCTGCTGTTGCTTAGACATTCCATCCACAAAAGAAATATCTTTAAAATAACGCACTGCCGGACAATGAATATTTACTTCCATGTTCCGGTAAAAGAACTAGGTCAAAATGTTCTTTAAGAAATTGTTTCTTGTTGGTTCGGTATTAAATTAAGATTTTTAAAACCATCCTTTAAAAAAACTGTGCTCATAAATGACTACAGTAAACTGTTGACACAGAAATACGCATATTAGACGCGAACCAGAGAATGTAGCTACGCTTGTTCCAAATAACTGTGTCCTGTTCAAACTTGGGGACAGCAAAGTATGTTTTACACAATTCACTGTAATAGTTGGTGCAACAATAACATATTGTCGTTTTTAAGAGTTTTCCGTATCTTTTGAAATTAAATGTTGAAAATATTTATGACTTCAGCAATGTAGTCAAAAATGTGCTAGCCGCGCTAGAACCCGCATATTACATTTAATATCAAAGTCACTTGATTGACACATGGCTGTAAGTCATTGTGTCAACGCCGTAGGCTGTTCACGGTACACTGAGAACTTCTGAAAGCCCTGCTGAATATCTGGGTTCGAATCCCAGGTAAGGCATGGGTGTTACTTTAAGTTAGATCATAAGTTAGTTTGTAAGCCGTCCCCTGATAAACCTTCAAACATCAAACCGGGGGACGTTAATAAGCCCTTTCCAATCCACTCCAATTCCACTATATGTAATATTAATATTGCAATGGGCCTTATCACTTTAGTCATGCGTTTGCCAAGTGAAACTGGGAAAAAATTTAAACAATTAAATATGTCTAGAAATTTGCTTATTCTTACGCTTATTTCCTTAAGAAAAACCGAAAGTAAATGAAATAATTTTAGAACTCGCACATGTTTACGTGACACATTAAAAGGGCATGGAACTATTTCCCTACGTGGTTACCAACTTTACTAGGCTCATTAAGTCAGTATGCCCGTTAAATGCAGGCAGGGCAGTGACATGTTTAAAACATTGATGTCAAAAATGTTCAATAAGCCGAGTACAGCCTATAAACATAAATGTTTACGTGTGGCGGGAGATTAAAAAAAGGACAAAGGAGCGAATGCCAGGACGTTCAAATGTGTCCAATTAAACGTGAAAAATTTACACCTGCGTTATCTAAGTGCCGAGCAGACCATGTATGCGCGTACGCGGTACATGAAGATACGTTTAATTGGCCCCGATCCCGCGGCGGGGAAGGACTCGCTAATAAGGAGCCAGCAAGAACATTCCCGCGGAAGTATCTCGCTGGCTGGTTACACGGCACTCGGGAAGACGGGAGTGACTTGTCTCCCTTCACCTTGCGCAACAATAAGGTAGCGATGTAATAACGTCTGCGCCGCTGCGGGCTCCGCGTGAGAGAAGGGGGAGGCGAGATCAAGTGGAGTCTGCGGGAGGTTTCGTAAGAGGCAGCGTGTAGTCGAGGATGTTCTGTTGCGGCGAACACAGTTGCAGGAACAATGCCGCGACACGAGGGAGAGGACCTCGGCGAAGGCGGAGAGAGGGACTCGACAGGGGCAGATGGAAAGTGGCTGCTGAGGACCGCCGCAAAAGAGCGGCGCCAAGACCCGGAACTAGCCCCGCGTAGAGGGATGGAGGGGGGGGGGGGAACCCGACGTGAAAGGGGCCGCCGCTGCTCTGAATCGGGCCAATCAGCGCGTCGCTAATCGCCGCCGGGAGACGGGAACCGTGTGAAGAATGTTCTCGCCCACACCAGCTGGAGTTCGCGTGACGGTATACACAGCTCGCTTTGAAAGATTTCTTCTGCAGCCGCCGTCGGTGATGGCTCGGATTTTTTTCCCCTGGGCGTCGGGGTTGCGACGTCGTTCAGTGTTGTGTGCCGTCTGACCATTTGGCGAGTTTTCTGGACTTTCTACTTTTGGATTTTTCGTATTCTTGACGTTTTCGCCGTCCTGTTTGCTAACGACATACTCGTTATTTTTCTAGATTGATGGCATTACTGGCTATACGGGTTTCGTTCCTAAAGCCAGGCGCATTTTGCGCCGCATCAGATTAGAGAGAGAGCTCACGAGTTCATGTTACCAAACAACAATGCAAATTTTCAAACCATAGTTGGCAACACTTTCCTAGCTCTGATTGCTTTCTTCTTTCTCTAAAGCCCCTGTCAGACTGTCAAATTTCTCCTTCAAACTGTTTCCAATAAATTTGGTTAAATAAAGTTGGGCAGTTATGGCGTCATTGAAACGTAATAAATGCCGCCATATTTGTATGAAAAAGTCGGATGGCTTCAGTTTTTTTTCTTCAAACATTTGAAAATTGGATCGGTTCTAAAATTTATTTGATGTTTGACGGTCTCAGCCAATCAGAGTCGTGTACGACAAAAACGGACGTCAAGAAACTTTAAAATAATAAATAATTGTTGGAAACGAAGTAAGTTATGAAGAGATTTAATTTATGTAGAAGCTGTCTGGGATTGATTGTTATTATAAGTGAATATTGTAAATAATATTACGAACTCAGAGGCTTTAAATTTCATTGTGTAGGAAACACATCTTAAATAAAACTTTAATTTAGTAAAGAAACGAAAATAAATTACAATATTACTTTCATTTCTTCCTGTAATGGACCGCAACGGAAAAGCAAAAGCAATAGCTCACTATGAAAATAGTTTTTAAATAATATTTCAAATTAGATTCTCCCAATAAAACAATTTGACAGTTTGACACATTTTCAAACACATTCAAGATTATTTGATCAAATGTGTTGGAAGGAAACATTTGATGGCCGTATTTTGTCCTCAAATGTTATTGCCAAATATAGTTGAAGGTAAAATTTTACAGTGTGACACGGGGATTTATATCGACAAAAAACAGTCATTTCAGACAATCGAGTAGAATTTATAAAGTGAAATAATGAGTAATTAAGCTAACTGGGCTTTCAATCCGTATAAGTCAGAGCGGGGAAGTCAGATAAATCACCCCAGCTAACATTACCGTTTTAATTTTATCACTGTAATCCACATAATGTCTAAAAGCTACCGCGGGGCAGCCGACAAAAAAAAATCTTAACATAAATATGTCTTCGTGAATAGGAACTTAGGAGGAAATTTCGTGAAACAAACTTCATTACGGGCGTCGCAAAATGTTCGTGTACACTGTTTAGATAAATACGGACATCAACAGCTGAAGAACGTAATCCTGCGGTGATTATGAATTTATGCGTAGATTGCCAAACAATCAGCGGGACTTCAAGTAAATCAACGTTATCATCCAAAAACTCGTGTGCGCGTGGTATCTGCTTACGAACAGCAGTGAAGAAATTTTTCACTTCTTGAAATTAATTCCAGTTTTGGCATCAGTGACCGAATTTTACGTTAGTGGCCGCCGAACGTAATTAGTGACTGTAGCTTTGAAAGCAGTCAATCGATGGTTAAAGGCTGTTCACGATAAAGTGAGCACTTTAGAAATGAACGTTAGAAAAAAGTCATTGCCCCTGCATACATATATTTTAATGAGCGCACTGAGTGACATTCGGCCAGTAAAGTTGGTAACGATGGATGGAAAGTAGTTCCATATTTTAAAGTTGGATAAAAAGTGTTGGGTAACAATTTGTGATAACTTAAAAATAGTTATTTCACTTTCTGTTTTTTTTTTTTAATGCATCGATGTGTAAAAATCAGGGAATTTGTAATGAATTTACTTTCTTAATAATTTCAAATTTTCAATTGGCCGACGCATTTATAAAGTGATGAGGTCCATGTCCACGACAATGTTAATTTTACATAAGGCGGAGGGATACACAACGGGTATACAAGTATATCTTAAGAAGGGCTTCCAAAAGAGCTCATTTTTCCGTGAACAGCCTATACCTAGCTTGACAGTCGTTAAATTGGGGAAATCATTTTCTTCGGTTAAATTAGTAGCAGTTTTTCACTGTTTATAATATGCTTTTTAATCCTACAACTTTATGTTCGTATGAAATGACTTTTTTTAACCATGAGAATTAGCGCCACGGAACATTATAAGCTAGCAATAAAATTCTGGAGCCTGGCGATCGGAGAAGAACGGCGGAAGGAATGAAAAAAGGACGAAAGCACAGCCTGACCACCCCCCCCCCTCCCTCCCTCCTTCAACGGGCTACAAGACCTGTGAAGCGATGAGCAATAGTGCCAGCCCAGCGCACCACCTTTCACTCCAATACGAGGGCAATAAAAAACACATCGCCTTCTGGCTCGCTTCCGGAACAGCCGTGAGGTTGGTAGAAATGGCCGTGTTAGAACACGCGGAGATTTGCAACTGATAGAGTGAGTCGTCTTTTGTGGAATTCTCGTCGACAGGCAAGGCAGAGGGTGAGGGGATTCTTACATATTACGTGCCAGAAATGCCACCGGCAACAATACGTTTCGTCGAACGCCGTCACGTCGCTACAGATGCCACCAGCCCCCCCCCCCTCCCTCCCTTTTTTTTTTCGAGTACAGGCGTCGGGAAAAGTTCTTAGCACTCTGAAAAATATCCAGCCAACGAATTCGAATTTGACCACCTCACGACTATAGTTTCTGGATATACCGGATGTCCCGAATTAGTGTTTACACTCTTTGTGCGCTAATAACAGAAAAACCAATAAAGACGATCTGATAAGACTGGGTATTTGACGCTAAAAGGACAACAATCTGAAATAAAAGCCGAGTCACTAAGCATAGACGTGCGCAGCCTAGCCACCTAGAAAGTTGGGATCCAGGAAATCCTCCTCAGAAATTTTGTTATTCTTATGTTTAAAATACTGATAGTTGTGCCATAATATAATTTTATAAGAAGCCCATATTTCGTAATAAATTTCTTAAAATATTTATGTATAACTCAATTGCGTAGTACGAACTGTTATAAAATTCGAAAAGTGATGTGAATCAATCCATAAATGTAATAAATTCAATAATTACTTCATTACATTACTTTAAAATGTTACGTTAGTTTCAATTTAAAAAAGAGTCAAGTAAAAATTCACGAGAACAATGAACATTCAGTGTATGGACTAAATCTATGAAAACCATATTTAGCTTTGCAAAGTATAGTCTTTAAAATCCAGTAGTAATCAGTATACAAGACAAACACAAAGAAATAGAGGTATAGGCTTTTCACAACAAAGTGAGCACTTTTTGAAGTTCTCTCATATTGAATATCAATCAACATATTTTATCTTAGTTTTAAATGTTAACTTTCGAGTCAGGTGAACTATATACACTGTGTTTATTAATACAATTGCAATATATATTTTAAAAATTTGTGGAAGAATAAAAAGTGACAGATACGAAAAAAGTAACTACGGCCTCAAAAGTGCGCACTTTACTGTGAACAGCCTATAGTCACTTCGTATGTCAAGATCCTCTTAACAATTAAATCACGTTATGTAAATTAATTGAAGTACAAAGCACGAACATTTTCCCGGTCATTAGGGTGTGCCTGGGCACACCTCGAGTGCAAGCCTATGTCACTAAGGCCTACTTCTCTCGCTAATCGGCATGGGCGTGGAAGCCGAAGTGTATGGTAAATATAAAACTCTTTTAAAGATGAACCTCCACGACATTTAATTTCTGTATGTACGATACACATCCTCCGCTAATGACAATGAATTTAAGGAATAAATATATTCTTAAACGCACATGTTTAAAACCAAGTTAAAGGTAAACCACTCCAGCAAGGCTAGTAACGAAATGTTCGGGTCGTAGTACAACTGAGTCGCCAGTTAAATTAAATTTGTGTAAGCTTTCCACTCGCCAGCAACGAAAGATGCATAGTATGGTCTCACACAATTTAGCAGTAGTGTAAACACAATGCGGGGCAAATTAAAGCTAGTGAATTTTTTTTTGTATTTTATTTTTTTAAAAAACGTCAAGTTCGTGTTTGCTCAACTTTCTCAGTTCAACTTCCTATATATATATATATATATATATAATATATATATATATATATATATATATATATATATATATATATATATATATATATATATATATATATATATATATATATATATATATACATATATACATATATATACATATATATATATTTGCTTGTTCTTAACTGCATGTGTTTTACCCCTTAAAACTTAAGTAACAAGCCAAAGTACCTACAGAATTAAATGAACTCTCATCCACTGTCCCAAATTCTTCTTTTAAAAAAAGTTGGTGGGGAGGAGGGGCGGAACTTAGGTATCATGATGTATAAAAACATGCATGTATGAAGCAGTGCTCTCAAGTTCAGTTTATCATGTACCTCATCATAATTTTTTTTTTTCGTCGCCCATTTATGAAATATTTAATTTTTCAAAACGGTCTAGAAGCCCTACAATTAGAATCACGCCATAGAATTAAAGGCCGTTAGCTAAATAACTTATACCTACACATCTGAGTAGAGTGAAATTTTGAAACTTTCGTTAACGACGCAGTTCCTAATAAAAAAAATAATCACGTCTCGTAAAATTATATAGTTTAGACTTACTTTAAATTAAAATTTCGAAAGAAAAAAATTTGGATTTTAAGGAACGTCTTAATTATTTAGTCCAGATTTCAAGGTTAAATATCAAAAGCGTCACACCAAACTGTGTATTTTTTGTTGGCAGTAACGAGAAACTAACCTCTCGGCTAATTTTTTTCTATAAACAATAATGATAAAATCAGGCAGTGAGACTCGGCCACGTTATTTATATTGTAATAGGACTGATGCGAGCGCGAGAGAGAGAGAGAGAGAGAGAGAGAGCGGAGAGAGAGAAGGGACAGAAAGAGGAAGGCAGAAAAAGAGTGAGCATAGGACAGAGAGAGATAGCCTATAGAGAGAAATGGAGAGAAATGTAAAGGAATGGAAACAAAGGTGTAGAGACGGAATAATAGGCTGTTCACGGTAAAGTGAGATCTTTTTAAGTCCCTTATAAATTTTTTCTTTCATCCAATACCATCTTCCTGCTGCTTTTTAATACAAACATTGCAATGTGACCAAAAAACACAGCGAATACATTTCACCACAATCAAAATTTATTGCCTGAGACTGCAATAAGATATCTTTATAAGCGGTTAATGACTGTTGCAAGGGCCTTAAAAAGTGCTCACTTTATCGTGAACAGTCTATAGGAAGGCTCGCCTGGCAAAGAGATTGTTCAGAACATGTCGGGCTCACGGCATATTTTGGGCCAAAGTTCAATCCCAACTGCCCACACTTTTTTCGGGATTATTTTCGTGAAAACAGCCTAACTCTGTTGAATTTATTTTTCATGAAAGACACTTTCATAACTTCTTGGAGCTCTCATGGATTTATTCATCTAAGTTAGGAAAAAAAGCATACAAAACTATGCAGTATTATTCATGATGCGAAGTTTCCGTAAATGTAATAAAGAAATGCTAATTTTATTGACGTACCAACTTCAGACATCTGCATCGCAATGGCAAATGTCCAAAAATCTCCATCTAGTAATTCATCGCCACTGCACTATTCATTCAAAGATCACCAACTTTCTCATTAGAAATTCTTGACACTTACGAATTATCTGAGTGAAACGACTAAACTAAATACTGGGATCATCTCGCACCTAAGCTCATGACAATTTTGTATTAATGCTTTGCACATAAATATGGTGTTCATGCCCGCTAAAATCAGTTCATAAAGCATTTATTCCCATGTTATTTCTATTTAATGCCTCCTTTACTTCAAAATGCTTGTTTTCTATAACATATCTCGAATTTGAAATGTTTTCGACAATATTTAATTTTTAAGTGAAGTTTTGAAAATTGGTGTTAAAATTCCGGAGATTGTAGGAAAACAATAATACATATATTTAGTAAGTTCTAACTGTTTACGTATAGGTTGTTCACGGTAAACTGAGCACATCTGAAAGCTCTGCTCAAGATCTACTTGTATGCACATTGTGTAATATTCTACCGTACGCAAAAATTAACATTGCAGTCGGTCTGATGACTTCATTCACGCGTCGGTCAAGTGAAACAAAAATTTTTTGAAAAAAATATTTAAAAAATTTGCTAATTCTTATTATATTCTTATCATATATATATATATTTAAAAAAACACACTGTAAAATAAATCATTTCAGTATTCATAAATGTTTACTTGACACTTGTGATTTAACGTTAAAACATGGAACTACTTTCCCTCCGTTGTTGCCAACTTTACTGAGCGCATGTAGGTCAGCATTCCAGTTAAAATATACGCAGATAAAGGTGGTAACATTTATCAATGGTTTATTTCAAAAATGCTCATTTTAACGTGAACAGCCTTAATTTTTATGTATTGTATTTAGCACAAGATAAAAAAAAAACCTTACTCCAAACAAAAAGGAAACAGGTTACGTGCTAGTGGGATATATTAACTAGCAGTACCTTTATTTGGCAATCACAAATGTCCGGCAACATTCGGCGCAATTTCTAAGCCTCGAGCTTTTAAGGCACGCCGAAAATATTGAGAAAAAGTTCACACAGAAACGTCTTAAACCATAACGCAATACATTCAAAGTAATATACACCAGCTAGGGAAATAATATTTTCAAAGTGTAAGTATTACACTGCGCATTCGAGTGATCGCGCATCAATGCGTAAGTAAATGGGTTTTAAGATCGACATAAAAGTATAATTCATAAGCAGTAAGTGAATGGCATTGTAGAATTTTAATGTCCATAGTACTGGTCATAACTAATTACTAATATCCCCATATGCATTTACCACGTTTAGTGAGTGACGTAAACACGTCACTTTCGGGAGTTTATAATGCCATAGTCGTAGTAAAAGTTTCTCAAAATGTACTCTCTAAAATTTTCACACGTTTCAAAAACTCTCTCATACTTGAGTAGAATTGCGATAAACTATGTTATTACTATACCACATTACATGCAAATGTCATAGTGCATAGCGTCAGTATTATTCACCAACTGTCAAATAAATTATCACTTACAGGAAGTTCTGATGACTTTTTCCTGTGTGCCATTAATAACATTGTGCTGCTCTATAGCCAGGTAAATCATGGAAATCTTCACTCACCTGGAAAAAGAAATTCAAACAATTAGCGGGGCTATTTTAATCATCTGGATGGAATAGTTAAATTTATAGTGTCTACAAGCACGTACTCCCACATTTTAGTAATAATGGTTCTTGAAATAAATACAATTATGAAGTGAAGAAAAAAAAAACACGCCATGCGTGTCGAATCCGTTATATATGTATGTATATATATATATATATATATATATATATATATATATATATATATATATATATATATGTATGTATATATATATATATATATATATATATATATATATATACATACATACATACACACGATTTATATCGATAAATGTAGGATCATTGGTAAACGTGGCCTTAAAAACTACAGTTTACTGCATGCACGTTTGTTCTAAAATGCGATAACGACATTTATTAGTTTATTTTTTAAACTTAAATGTATATTTAAGTGATAAAATTTCTAGCATTTGTAAGAAATGACAGAATGTTATTTCTTGAGGGTTGAGACTTGTAATAACGTCGATACAGTTTCAACATAAAAAGTACTTCTTGTTCAATTAAATTTTTACCGTAACTTTGTTGAAGTGTACTACTTCCTTCGCAGAAAACACATACTGGGGTAATAAAAAGAATTCCAAATTTTTACCACCTACTCGCGTTTGGTTCATCGATCGAACTCGGTATGACTGGGAGTTGTCACATACTCGAGACTTTGTGCCTGACCGTACGGCGTAAAACCTACTACAGAATTTCTTGTCACTGTCCAAGACAACCTTGTTTTACGTTCCTGATATTTAACTTCAATAAATTCCCATTTTTAAATCGTTCTGTTCCTGCAAATACACAACAAATCATCTGGATGCTATAATTGCGGCCATGTTACGTTTAAAGCAATCACAACAGCTGAAATTCCTTCAAAAAAATGTTGTTTTGTAAAAGTTAAATATTTTATTTTCATTTCAGTTGTTCACTCACCAATAGATCTATAAATTTTCTTAGCATATTTAACAGGAAAATGTTGCACGAAATCTTGTATTACGTTAGCATTTGAATATATATGTATGTATGTATGTATGTATGTATGTATGTATGTATGTATGTATGTATGTATGTATGTATGTATATATATAAAGTATTTTCTACCGATTGACATAAAATCAATTCAAAATTTTTTTTGGCTCAAATTCTAATATTGAAAATTTTTTATTCTTCTCAAAATTAACCTACGTTTGATGGAAGCTCCTGTCCAGGACACAGCACGCGAACTTTTCGAATTTCGTGTGCCAAGAGCACGGGCAAGTTCGCTGAAATAAAATTAAATATTTGTTTCCCGAGATAATAAACATGCAAACATCGTCACAACATAATTACTGCTCTGTAGAGGGTCGCTGACTTACCCTCGTAAAGGACTGCTTGTGATAGTTGTCGAGATAAGGCTTGACCTTCTCGCAGAACAATGGATGAATGGTTTGACGTCTAGCGCGCAGGTACATTATGCCATGAAGAGCTGATGTAACATCAGAATGAAGTGTAAGATTGTCCGGCGTTTCATCAGCAGCTAAACTACACAGCAATTTTTTTTTTTTGTAAACTTTAGAGAAATTTTTCGTACATTTACAAAACTTTGTAAATCATGCAATAATGTACTTTGTAAATTGTCTTCTTTGTAACGTTACAAGAACTGTATCAGAAATACACTTAGAAAAAATCTACAATGACCAGGAATCATGATATCGCGAACTAAAAGTTAATAAGTTCTGTGCTAATTCTTTCCCTTAAAACAAATGAATGTGTTTACGAATGACATGTTATTGAACGATAACCTCGGAATTGGGTGGAAAATGTTTTATTTTAACGTTCCTTCGAATGTAAAAACTTTATTTTCTTTTACTTTTCTTTCATAGGAAATTTAGGATTATGCGATCATGTTGCTATATGCATTTATCACACCCAGTTATTTTCGTAGCCAACTGAAAAGGCTGTAATGATAATTTGTTGGTTTGCAAAACGCTGTTCTATAATTATAAAACTCCAGCTGTGCAATGTTCAATCCACCTGCAGACTTAATGTCCTTCTGAAGTGCCGTAACTGCCTGTATCACCAACCTCAAACCTTCTCAAGGGGCGAGGTAGCCCCAGTACATAAACAATAATTATACCACAAAAATACGATGCCTGTAATATGGAGTGATCGTGTGGCAAAGTACTTGCGTTGTAACCTGACGGAAGCGGGTTGAAGCTTCGGTTGATACAAGTTTTATTTCTCTATTTTTTGTGAATTCAAACACCCCCCACCCCCACAAATATTCGAGACCATTATAAAAATAATTGTTTCTCTACTTCTCGATAGTGTAACCAGAAATACAACCCTTAATATACACTACTACAAATATATCTACTGGAGTTTTTGCAAAAAAAAATAGCAGCTGGTTGCCAGTTTTCTTTTTGTGAACGTATAAAACATGTTTCACATTATACAGACGATGTGGCTGTGGTAGCCGGCGGTGCCAAGTTTGCATTCCACAACTGAGCAAGACTAAATTGCTACTGGTCTAGTCAACGTAAGTGTGCTCCAAACTTATCGATTTTCTCTACAGAACTGGAGAAATCACAGTAAAAATATTTTTTTCAGGTTTTTACACACACTTTTTGGAAACTGTTTGTCAAAAATGTTCTTGTAACACTACAAGTGACATATCGTATATTTACTATTTATATACCTACAAGTTTATTTCAAACTAGCAGCCCGCCATCGCTTCGCTCAGGTTTTATGGAGTTATTGAAATACAATCCTATATATGCTACTACCCGTGACTACCTGCGACTACCCGTGACTACATGCGACTACTTGCTACTACCTGCTACTACCTGCGACAACTTGCAACATTTTCTTGTAACATTGTTTCAATTTATCTTTAATCGTTTTGGTAGAGTATGCTTAGAAAACAGCCAAGTAACTCATTTTTCTCCGACTATAAATGTTGAAAACTTTCAAGGATATTAAAAAAAATTAAACATAGGTTATGTCCATATGGAAGAATGTAGTTTTCTAATAGTGAAAGCATTATAAGAATCGGCCCTGTAGTTTCCGAGATTAGCCGTTACATACAAACAAGTAAATAAAGTTACATTACCTCTTTATAATGGTAGTATAAATAGGGAGTCTACAGTCCTTGCTTGTTAAAACTCAAAAAAATTGGTTATACACATTACACAGTAACATATTTTAAAATTTGCTTAAGTTTATTTGCAGTGTTCCAGAAATTATCTTGGTAAACACAATTGGCAGTGAAAAAAATAATCATACAGTGAGCTACGCGCCTACTATACTATAATAATAATAATAAAGTGAAACAGTGCTGCAGCCACCAGGTAGGCCTTAATGCAGAGCCGGATAACCAAATTCTCATCATTATATTAGCAATGCAGAAAGTCAAACAAGAAACGGAACGAGAACTTTTTATATTTTCTCAAGCAAGTGAAGACACCACAGTGCTTCTCTATGGGTCATGTAATCAACTGTACATCAGTCCATAGAGGCAGAATTCCTACTATGCCACCCGCAAGAGCAGCTGCTGAAACCAGATATCGATAAAAATATCTGTAGTGCGGTTGAGATAGTTTTAATTAATAGAGCTCTGATTGTCACCCTCGGCGTTCACAAAACATAAACAACGCTTATCTCAAATGAGTCTCGTTTGTAAAGGTAAGATTGTTAGAATGAGCAGTGTATTTTTTTCTGAGCAGTTCCTATTTTAACCCTTTCAGTCACCGTGCCCAATATGTGAGATGCTTTGAAGAGGCTTTGAATACCTGCACTAAGGTAAATTTATTTATACAGGTTGAGAAGATCAATGTCAAGAATTTAGCAAAGGGAAAACTTTCGCTAATAGGTAGGCACTAGTTAAAAAAGTTGCAATAAATCATAAATATAATAATAAAATAACTCGGTAGCTATACGAAATCTTCCTCTTTTATTACTTAGGCAACTTAAAATTTCAATTAAAAGTTACATTTTGTAAAACTGCGCACCTAGCGGAGGAAATTTTCCTTATGCCCAGGGGTAGTGAAATTTCGCGAAAAGATTTCAAGACAAGTTATACTCCAAAAAATTGTAGGTTCGTTTACCTATCTCGATTGGCTGAATGACTTTTTGACATGTGTTAATTGTCTGCACACGACTCGCGTAGGAGCCGTGCCGATGTTGCAAAATTCTGAGTGGCTTGGCCAAATATGAAAACTCCTTCGCAACGAGACAGCAACCAATGACAACAGACAAACTACTGTAGGGTGCTTATAGTATTGAAGTCTACCATGTACTCACATTTTTTTTTCGCGAAAAGTCACTATAAGCTATTCACGATAAAGTGGCCACTTTTCAAATAAACCTTAGAAAAAGTCACTGCCCCTACCTGCATATATTTTAACGGGTGAACTGAGTGACATGCGCCCAGTAAAGTTGGTAACGATGGATGGGAAGTAGTTCCGTATCTTAACGTCGAATAAAAGTGTTACGTGGCAATTTCTGACGATTTAAATTATTTCTCGCTTACTGTTTTTTTTTTCATGAATCGAAGTGTAAAACTGAGCAGATTTGTAAAATATTTACTTTTCTAATAATTTCACAGTTTCACTTGACCGACGCATGAATAAAGTGATGAGACTCATGACAATGTTAATCCTACATAAGGCCGAAGATTACACAACGTTCGTACAAGTAGATCTTGAGCAGGGCTTTCAAAAGTGCTTATCGTGAATAGCCTATAGCTATACCTATGCCAAACTCTCCCATACGAAATGTCGTTTTGTTCCTAACCTTAGTAGAACTAACAGTACCTGCATTGTGCAGAGAAGCACAGAGAGTGAAACAAGGGACATTCCTCACGTGTGGAAGGTAATCGTTGTCCAGACTAAACTCCGTAGAGTCACAAGCAGCTTTTACTAGTAACACGAAGCACTAACTCAGTTTTACTGGTCCCAGCGTATGATGGAGCGTGATACCTCTATAGCCCATTCGCAGTATATTTACCTTTTTTTTTTAATCACACACTTGGAAAACCCTCCTACGTATGACGTGTTTGGTTCTTTCCTGAATATGTTATGTTTGTTTGTTTTATTGCATCCGTAAGATGCTCTTTCAATACATAGCTGTACAAAGATAATGGACAAGTCAAATTACAGTATACAAAGTTTATACACTGCACATAGTAAACACACACACACACACACGTGTACAGATATAACTTACATCATATCACGTATCAAAAGCGTCTTAAAATTATGTTAACATTAAATTATCTTATTTTTGGTTCAATTGAACTTTTACTAATAATTTACCTGTAAATTATATCTAATTTTTATTTACTACGAATAAAAACAAACATAACATATGTGTGTTGGTAACGCCTAGAAAGAAATAGTTATCATGCGAAATATCATGAATGTGAATGCGCACAAATGCGGTACGTTGTCCCTTTGGTATAATTCTCTAGATTTAGTTAAGCGTTGTTGAAACTAGAACTTTAGCAGGGCTTCAAAACAGTTGGTAGTAACCATGAACAGACTATACGAGTACAGTTCCGAACCAAAAATTTGTTCGTTGCTCTATAAACTGCGAAAGTGAATTGTAGAAATTCCAGAGTCATATTTTCCTTTCCAGGCCAAGTATCAGTTGCACAGCGAATTAATTTAGGCAACAGGATAATTTGATAATTTTCAGATAACTGGTTACAGGCCAGTCGACATCACACATCACTCTGAATTGTTCATCCCACGGCACTTTTCATACCCATCTCAACTGATAGGCCCACCGCTGTTCACTAGCACATCTCAAGCATACAGAATAAAGAAAAGAAAATACTGTTTTGTATATTATGAGCACTGCCCACCTAAGCCATGTTATAAATTTGCAAGCTTCTATAATGCTTTTAAATTTATATATATATATATATATATATATATATATATATATATATATATATATATATATATATATATAGAGAGAGAGAGAGAGAGAGAGAGAGAGAGAGCGCGCTTAAGGGTTTGCAAGACAAATAAATTAAAATTAAATTCCAACTGCATACAAAAGATGAAGCACATACGCCTGCATATCTCGGTAAACTCAAAAACTCCATTACGATTAGAAGTACCTGGAAAATGTGTGTGTTGCTGAAACAGTAAGTATTAACTCTACTATTATTCAGTGCGAAATTATCAATACGGATTTTCGTGAGGCGTAGTTCCATTAAATGTAACTAAAAAAAAATATACACGAAATTAGAACTGTGCTCCAAGTTCAAAGGAACAAATAGTATCACGAGCAGAATGATCAAACATTCATCATTTCGTGGATTTAACTACAGAGGGAGAATTTTTGACACGAGAACCTCGTTCAAGTAATTTGTAATAAAGGAGTGGGCGCGATCATAACTCATAACTCACTTGGCCGCCATGTCACTTTCTTACGACAAAATTGACGCGAACCACATGATTGCACAGCGTGCTCTGTGATTACGAAAACGCTAACAGGAATATTTAACAGGGCAATCGCGGCGGGTATGAAAAGGCAGCATTATACGGAGAGATTCACTAGCAAGAAAATGCCTAACTGTTACGAAATTAGGCATCGTGAAAGGCGGGCTCTAATACTCGGAGAGCCACTTTCACTTTCGACCGTCGAAATCTTCGTGACACGCACGGGAATTTTAGACATTCCTCCCCTTCTAGAATTGGAAACAAAAGTTAGGATATTACGTCGCACGGCTGTGATCGTAAAGAATAAAGTAGATGGAATATCCAAGATTAAACTGTAGTGGACTCCGAACCACTGAGTCTACTCATGCATAGTTGCACCAACATTTTCACCGATCCCAGATCAAATGATCCTAGTTCCGAACCAGGATCTCGTTTGATCTTGATTCCAATGTAAAAGTGTTGCACCAACGAAATTTCATGATTCTGGATTATCGATTCGTCGATCTTGGTTCCAAAGTGAGAGATCGATATTAAGTATGAAACAAATTTTGCTATTGGTTCGTAATATATGACGTCATGGAAGTGGGCGTATTTTTCATAATACATAGAACTAGATGTTCGATCTTTTATCTATTTTAAGTGAATTTTGTTGTACGAATTTTACTGAATAATATTCAAGTACGTATATTGTTGTTATAATATCCTAAGAAAACAATCGAACGTAGTTCTTTCTGTTGGCGCATTTTCAAACTACAATTGTCGACGATGGCTGCTGATCTCGGATCGAGATTTCGAACCGCCAATTTCGGCGGTTCGAAATGAACTTAATCTCGATCTCCAGTCAAGCTCTGAACTCGACTGGTACAACAGTTTTCTGTGTCGATCTTAGATACGATCTCAGATCGAGTTTCGAACTACAATGGTGCAACCGGGCCTCAGTGCGATGAAATAACTTCCTGCCTTTTCTGTAACCAAAACGCGTTAGCTTCTGTTATGTAATTTTTTTTCGATCCACTGCCACAAAAAAGTTCGAGTCGGTAGACGGCCATTTCAACCTTAAGTGTAGCATACAAATAAGCCGGCTAGCTACCTGTTTATATTACTTCACGTGAGAAAGAAGACCAATCAACACCAACGGCATTAAAATGGGTGTTCTTAGTACTTTACACGTAACATCTGAAGAGTGAGATGAGAGGTGGAGTCGGTATTTTAGCAGACTGTCACGAAATAATAATTAACTTCCAGAGCTTCCTGCAACATTCTAAATTAGCAAACAATTAACAAATAACATAATTTGTTACAGACACCCTTCGTGACCGAATTAGTTCAAGATGTCTCCGGTTGTAACACCCATGAAAATAGGGTTTTTATGCATACGATTAACTTATATTATTTTACCTGTTCTTATTGCTACGCATACTGTCATGCAATAGTTAAGGTAATATTTTTCACACATGTCACTTATATGATTTCAACTGCCTATATAAATTATATTTATTTTATTTATTTTAATTTTCTTAACTCGTAAGATTTTTAAAACTAAGATGTATGGTGGCAATAATATTTATGTATAATTTTGATAGGCTAGTTCATTTTTCATTGTGTATTTATTTTTTTATAAATAATATTTATTTTTGGTGTGATCTCAATTTTGTAAGTCTTTCTACTTTTTATTGTATTATATCTCAGTTCTTAGATCACGTATTCTTTGGTTTTTTCCTTCATTTAGGTCGTTAGAAGTGGTTCATGTGGGTGGTCTGAATAGTTTTGATCCCCATTGGTCCGCAGGTTTAAATCCCGACTGTTTATTGACTGGCGCTGTAGGCCCCCTTAAGCTAGAGTCAGCCTACAGAGACTAACGCTCTCTTCGCTAGCAGCTTCCAACGACGTCAGCTGTGTCATTCTGTGTATATATACTGCATATGTATGTATGTATATATATACACAGCATTTCAATTTTTGTTTATATTCGCGATACATGAAGTAATATAAACGTTGAAAATATTTTTAAAAATAAACGGAAGTCTACAGTTTTTAACATGCTGTTGTAAAACGGAATTTTTACCCATTCTTCCATGCTGATTTTTTACTATCGCGGTGCATATCATAATCAGTAGAATTTTAGTCAAATAAAAGATTGGGGACTTTTTAATTAAAACGATCTTCTTATTATGTGCACACATTTACATCTTTTTTTATTGAAATTTGTCACAATAATTTAAACAATTTATTTTTTGACACACTGACAGTGTTGTAGTATTTAATAGAGCAGTTAACAAAACAAGACGATGAAATATTTGTATGCAGAGAAAGGCGAAGATGTTATATTCAGCGTTAATGCTTGAGTTTGGTTCATGACACAAAAAAATTTGCTTACCGCAAAAGATTTGCGGAACGCGTTTTCTTTTTGTGATAGGAAAAATAGCCCAGTAATGGGAACCTATTCTTGTGTTTAAGATAACCAATGATTACAGACGAATTAAACGTTATTCTTAACCTTACAGTGAGAAAATGTCGCTAACCATTGCTTCAATTTGAATCAAATTTCTATCGGAACAAAACCAGACACAGAAACTGGCCCTTAGGAAAAATTCACGTTGCGACATTTCTTTGATCAATATTTTATATCTTAACATTCAAAATTTATTGGGAATGTTTTATGTAGGGCCTATATACATAGTTAATATTTTGAAGCGAAAATTCACGTCAAAGGAAAAATTCACGTTGCGACATTTCTTTGATCAATATTTTATATCTTAACATTCAAAATTTATTGGGAATGTTTTATGTAGGGCCTATATACATAGTTAATATTTTGAAGCGATGCATTTGTGCAGATATTTTTATAGTTCGTAATTTATATGTATATGATTTGTACTCTTTTCCTTAAAAGGTTTATTTGGGGGGGGGGGGTTAATATAGCTCTAATTTTGTAATAGTAGGCTTTTCTTGAATCATGTTCCTTGCTAAACCAACCTATCTCACAGTTAAAAACTGTACGGACATTGATTACTTACTCAGGTCTTGAACCCGGAACTTTGTCGACCGTGAAATATAACATATATTTCATATAAATATGTAATATAGTGTGTAGGGAGCTGTGTATACATACTGCATATGTATGTATGGATGTATGTGTATATATCTAATATATACATACACACACGCACACGCACATGCACATATGAAAGAACAGCCAGGCATAAAGAAGCACGTCACCGACCAATATATAAACCTTAGGATGTTAACGAATTTGATAAAGTCATTTACGATCTATACTAATAAACCAAATTTTGAAGGAACTTCATTTTTGTTGCCTACAGCGCATGATCGGTGAACCCAAGTGGTTGGCCTAATTTCCTCGCGCTAGCCTAAATTTCTTAAAGTAAGTTAGTTAAAACAAAGGTAAGCGTAATTTTTGATAGCATAAAATCGTCTTTTTTTTTTGCAATTTTTATTAACATTCCCTGTTAGGTGTACTGATCAGGAGTATCATATATACGTTTTTTGAGAAATTTCCTATTGGTTTCTAAGTTTGCTTTCGGTAGATGCTGAGCCACAAAATCGAATTAATTTTGTTTTAAGTCTTGCACCATCATTTCTCACTTTTTTTTTTGAAAACGCAAAATTTATGTGAAAAAAGAAACTTATATTTGATAAATGTTTGCTACGTAAATACTTTTAGAATAGTACACCAATAAGAATATCGAACGCCAAAGTCATTGGAGTGAGCAGTGGACATATTTGGGCGGCTCTTAACAGGAAGGTCTTGAGAGACGATGAAAGTTAAGTGAGGTGATTACGGAGCAGCGACAGAACGCAAGGGCCGGGGTGAAACATGAGATCCCCGAGAAAACCCACATGATGCTAAAATCCCGGAGTGACTCAGCCGGGAATCGAACCCGGTTCGCAAAGGTAGGAGGCGGGTAGTCTAACCACTGTACAACCATGGCCGCCGCCAAAGTCACGAGTTCGTGAACTGACGCCGAGGATGTAGGACAAGGTACTTTTCTTCGGTACAGTTTCTAAATCGACATTATCCTTACGACGACTGTAATAATGAACTTGCGAGCGTGTGGCAAGCTAGAAAATAGCAACTCGTGGAATCCAGGCTAAGCGCCACTTAACAGAACATCAGACAGCGACCGCAACAGTTTAACTCCAGTGGTCGCGACCATATTGAGCGCAACTTGGTGTTACGAAACGTCGACAAACTCTTCACCTACCGTCAACGATGCTATAATCCATTCATTCACGGTTACTTCGCACTTTTTTGAAGCCCTGCTAAAGTTCTACTTCCGCGATATTCCTCCACCTCATGCAAACTTGGCTTAGCTAAGTCTGGAAAATTACACCAAAGGACAACGCACCACACTCGTGCGCACTCAGTTGTAGTAATATTTTGCCCGAGAACTATTTCTTATTAGGCGTTACCAACACACATATTTACTCTTTGTTTTTATTCTTATTATAAATAAATAATTATGATTTATAGATAATATATAAATAATATTTCAATTCAACCAAAGAAAAGTTACTCTCATGAACACAAGTACAAAAAGCCTGTGATCCGTAGCATATTTAAGAAATAACTAGATACGTCATACATGGGGATATCATTCAAAGGTTTGATTCAAAAAGTGTGAAGAAACCGCGAATGGACTATACATATTTCAGCACAGAGCTCGTAATGAGTCAGCTTTTATTATTTTCTATGCATTATTTATGAATACCAAACTCCCCTTTCCTTCTATGTGAGTTGAGAGGTTTTGATTGGCGCTTATGGTCATATTTTACAGTAATTTCTTATTTCAATATCTGAAAGAGATTTATGTAAGAGTCACAGATATATAAATATTTGTAGTCAAATAATTATAGCTTTCAAAACATAGCACCGAAAAGTCGAAAATCTCGAAATATGGGAGCCCAAGTTTTCGGGCTCCTATAAACTTTGCCAAATAAATCACATGGCAAGTAATATATTACATACACAAAACATAATAGGTATCAAGGATAGTTGACAATCGGTACTCGGGTAATGACATTCTGAATCTGTTTAAAATAGGTCTTGATGTTTTTGCCAGCACATTTTTATTCGCCTGAGAGAAAATAATACCAATATTTATTATTTTCTCTGGGACAAATAAAAATGTATTGCCAAAAGCATCGATACCGATTTTAAAAATACCCGAGTTTTCGACTTTGCGGTGCTATATTTTGAAAACTATTATTAAATTACTACAAATATTTACTTTTTGTGGTCCTTGTATAGATCTTTTCCAGATAATTAAGTAAAAAATTATCGCGAAATATGATTTTAAGGGCGTTGGCTGCAAAAACATTTGTTATATTATAATTGTAGTACATACTTTCTAACACTCAAACATTACCTGCGACTACTCCTTCATGCAAAAAAAATTTAGTATTCAGTTATCGTATAAATAACGTCAAGATAACAAATGTACTGTTTTATGAATGTTCGAATAATGAAAACTAAGTTATGCGAAGAAATAAAATGATCCACACTGAAAGAAGATGCCCAGAGCTACTTCAAGACGCCTGTAAGATCGCACAAGGAAATAATTTTACAGTAAAAAAAAAAAAAAAAAAAAAAAGTAAATATTGCATATTTATTATTTGTGGCTGCTCCCTGATTTTTTTGTAAAATAACTTTTGTTAAGCATACCTTAAAATTAATTGACCCACTCTGAGCCAGCATACACACAACTATGTAGGCCTACACAATGCATATTCTGATCCAGCATGTACACAACTATGTAGGCATACACAATGCACATTCTGACTCAGCATGTACACAAATATGTAGGCCTACACAATGCACATTCTGACCCAGCATGTACACAACTATGTAAGCCTACACAATGCATATTCTGACCCAGCATGGACACAACTATGTAAGCCTATACAATGCACATTCTGACTCAGTATGTACACAACTAAGTACGCCTACACAATGCATATTCTGAACCAGTGTGTACACAACTATGTAGGCCTACAAGATGCACATTAAATATATTTTTGGCCGGAGCTCTACACTGCCCAACTCAATGACCAATGAACTTTCCTGCGAGGAACTGATTCTTGACCCTTGTTATTGGTCTAGGTTGTGGTTGGTTCACATAACTATAGCCGAACACGAAGTCTACAGCTCACTGGTTATGATAACGTACAAGTGTTGCGCCGACGTACATTTTTTGTTTGCATCATCTGAAACTGTAAATTAAAGTGGGTCTGAAAAAGTTAAGACAGTACATTCCAGCTGGCCTTTTTAAATTTTCTGCAGACAGTTTGGTTTATTTTATTCGTACACCACAATAACACTAAAACTTTTACTTTGTCGTGTTATTTTGCAAAAACCGTGTGATCTAAAAATATTATATCCCGATGGAAAGTAGTCATAGATAATGTAACAATATGTGGTACAAATAAGAAATAATTTTTCATCGTGGCCAGCGTCCTTGACAGCGTGGTATCGGGTGCCAGCGAGGGCGAAATGAGTGGAAGATGGACCGAGGGCAAAATGCTAGGTCGGGGGATACAGCACTGACCCGGATAAACCCGCCGGCCAACGGAAAAAACGGCACATCCGAAAACCCGGGTAACCCCGCCGAAAATCGAACCCGTTCGGCCTTGGTGGAAAGCGAGCCACCGCTGAATTCCGTCTTCTCTATGTTTTTCAATAGGAAATTGAACCACATACACGAATCAAACACCAACCATCATTTAGTTCGGGAACTTTTGGACAGTGAAAAATGGCGAAAGTATTTTCATTCCGGCAAATAAATGGTGCAGCCATTGGAAAAGAAACAACATGTTCACTATTGCAAAAAAATATACAGAGATAGTAGTAGGGGCAGGCGGGTCCTACCCCACTTTTGATTAATTGAAGGGGTTAAATTGATATAAAATGGTTAATTAAATTGATTGAAAGGGTTAATAAAAACTATAATTTTATTGAAGTGGTTAAATGGATTGAAAGGGCTAATTTTTAATCCGATCGATTTTTTTCTTTCTTTCTTTTTGGGTGAGGGTATCAGGAGCTCTGTACGATGTTGACGGTGTGGTGTCCTAGAGGCGAATGACCAGAGTGGTGGGTTGCTATGTGTTATATAGGTGTTGAGTTGAGTGCAAAAGAGGGCTAAGTGAATTCCCCCCCCCCCCCAATTTTGATGTGTTTGTAGGGATATTGGTGGTAGATAGACGATTTTTACGAATATATTTTACACACGAGAGAAATTCGGTCTTAAAACGATTTCTACGTATGAATAAATTACACGCATCGAATCGCACCAAGTATAGTACAAATATTTCTTGAAGTGTATTAGAAACACGGACCTTGTAGTTTTACGAACACGAGTGGTTTTACAAATAAAAAATCATTGTACTGTTGCAAGTATTTGTAAAATTGCGAAGAATTTCACAGTAAAATTTACGATATTTTTTTTACAGTGTAGTAGCAGTTCTTCCTAGACCATTCCACTGTGTCCACTGTCGGCAGTTTGGTTTGTGTACGGTCTGCAGTGTGTTGATAAGCGTACGTCAAGCAAGCCAAGTGCAATGAATGGGCTAGGAATCGGAAACAGTTTCAAACTGTTGCAAGACTGACTACCTACGAAAATCCCACGGCAGGTAACAGGTAAAATACATTATTAACCATTTTCCACGCTGTCGTGGAATCATAACTCAATCGCGAAACAGCTAATATGCATGTGCGGTGTGGACTTCGCTAATAGCGACCAGGTTCTTCGCCATAGCTAGAGAAAAATGTCACGCAGATCCATCCCACACCCGGGTTACTGAACGTGTAAAATAATGATGTGGGGGTGTGCAGGCGCGCATTGAAGTGTCACGCAGACATTTTAAGCAATGTACTCAACAGCTGCACGAACGGAGGTGCGTACAAATTATAAATATTAACAATTTCAACAGAACGTGTATCTCGGAGAATAATCAAACGTGTAATAATTTTATAGGTTGTTTCGAGGCCTACTAGCCACACCCCAGTTTCTTCTCGCACAAATCCAGATATATTGTTAACTGTTGTACGGGGATGTTATGTTTATGTATACAACTATTTATGGGACGCCAGAGTGTATACAATTCACATGTATTATATCAACAGTAAAGCATTAATTACAATTTCGAATTGTTTTATATTACCTTCCTGGAAGCGTCTGTTTCACTTGTTTCATCACTGGATACACTGGCCGTCCCGCGTAAAATTAAAAAGCGCGTGTGCGTTAAAGGCCTTAAAAATCATTAGGGCGTAGGGAAAGTATACGATAAAAATTACTTCAACATAAAAAGCGTAATTTCCTGTCATATTCCACTACGTAATTTTACACCAACGAAGTAAAGCCCAAAACTCCACTCAAATTTATTCACTTGATAGATTAAAATACCATTCATCATGGTGTCAATTATGTGCTGATGTCACGTCAACTTGAAAAAAGTTCCACCATGTCGGCATAAAATTTCAAGAAGAAAATTTATATCCCACTTATATTAGTCTGTCATTTGAATTCGTGTAAGTTTTCGAGTTACGCAATGCTATAAATAATAAAAGCCACGACAGCACGATAATTAGGCTTACGAAGCATCCGACTGGAAAATTAAAGTGATAAAACCTTCCACTCTAGCATATTATTTAAACTATTAATTTCCTATTTACTTCCGTTTAAATTCCATCAGCCACCTGTTTTCTAGTGTGGACAACGTTAATGAATGTGAAAATTTACATTTCAAATACCACCTCATTAATATTCATGCCAACGCAGCGTAGGTGTCGACCTCTTCGACGTAGCCTATAATTTAACGAACAAGCACGTTTTCACATTTTCTTTGTAGAATTTTCGCAGGTCATAATCACGTTTTCCCCAGCAAGTTGTCGAACGCACAAGACCCTCGCCAGAGTGACGTCTAGCGGTACACTTGGGACTAAGGAGTCGTCGACTCAAGATAACTGGTCTTTCAAGGTATTCCCACCAACCTGGATATAGTTTATATAACAGGATGATTCGCAATTAGACCGACAAACTTCGGGAGGTGATTCTTCATAAAAAAGTAAAAGGAAAACATATATGACACTTTATGCATAAACCTAATATTAAGGGAGGTATGAGGCCTTAAAAAACGATATTTTAAACCGTATTCGTGCAAAATATCGGTGACGAAGTAAAATACAATGACAACTCTCGGAACATTGTTTGTTATCGGGACCTTCAACATAAGAGCCGATATTTTGCACATATACGGCTTAAAATCTAGTTTTTTAAGGGCTCATACCTCCCTTAATTTTCGGTTTATGTATAAAGTGTCACATATGTTTTCCTTTTACTTTTCAAGAAGAATCACCTCCAGAAGTTTGTCGGTCCAATTGAGAATCACCCTGTACACTGCTCACGAAAAGTTTAGCATTTATCAGAATCCAGGATGTTACATTTCATATTGTATTCGCAATAGCACATAACGAGAAAAAAAAACAATACTCGTTTAAATCATCTCAGTATGTGCTATTGAAAATACAATATGAAATGTTACATCCTGGATTCTGAAATATGCTAAACTTTTTGTGAGCAGATGCATTGACAAACTGCAATAACGTGTAGGGCCTCCGTGATTCCTGACGCACGCTCGTATCCGATGAGGCATGCCAAAAACAAGACCATCAAGCATTTCCTGAATCAAACTGTCCCATTCCTCAATTGTGGCTGTTTTAAAGGCCTGAGGTTGAACCTACTGTGTTTGTGTACATGCAGTACGCATGTCGCTAGAGAGGAAGACACCAATGTTTACACGATTCACACAACGTCGGTACGATCCACTCCTAGAAACATAAATACTACGTATTCGTTGGCGAACGGGGAATATATGCTAAACTTTTTGTAAGCAGTATATTGAGACGTCGAGAACCTTTGGAGTGGTAAGGGCGGCTCAAGCAAGCGCGTACCATGCCTCGTCGCATCTACGCAACGCACTGAAATGACAAAGCGCCTGCATGAGACGCTATGACATTGTAATTTATTTTTGGCGATTAAGTGGGGAAGAAAAGTGCGCGCGCAAGAATTTTCAGGTCTACAAAAATGTTTAATAAAAAAAAAAGTCTGCATCATACACAGAGAGATTTAGCGGGAAGATGGCACATAACTATAGTCCAATCACGACTGAACAGACATGAAAATTAACCTTTGAAAAACACCCTAGCCATTAGCTGCATGCATAGTTAGTTAAAAAAATGGCGGGTGCGGGCACTGTACGTGCTCCCGCCACTTTTTTTTTACTAGCTATGCATGCAGCTAATGTCTAGGGTGTTTTTTCAAAGGTTGATTTTCATAAGTCTGTTCCAGTCATGAATTGACTTTACATAGGTACGCGGTTTTTGGAAAGGCTATTTATTATTCGTAAGTAGACACTATTAAATATATATACATATACATATATATAATGACTTTAAAATATAAAATAAATCTGATACAATGCATACTTTTTGGCGACCTAGGTGGAGGTCCGCCGTAACTCTCAGATACGAAAATTATTTTATGGCGCCCATCAACTAGAAGGATTTTCGGAGAACGGGTGCAAGAGAGCGCCAAGGGCAATACTTAGATCGTATAAAATACTTGTTCGTCTCTTCGTGAAAAGTACTGAGCTGCATACTGCGAGTAACTATGAGAACCGGTGGTTATATATGTTCATTTTTACTGGTGCAAAACCCGCAGAGTAATTCTAAGTGTAGTCTAGTATATTTTTTAATACAGTAGTTTCACAATATTTTTAGACCCACTATATTGAAGTGTCTTAACAAGCCATAACGTTTGTGTACGCGAGATATCGTTAAAGTTGTATTTTTGAGTGTTATTTTAGTAATGAAACTAAGCATATGTCCAACGATTATTTCAAAACATGCAAATTTATTTTGTACGCTTTAAAACATGTTCCCACCGGGTAGGCGCGCTACATTAAGGCTGTTCAAATTCCAAATTTATTTTCTATATTTGTAGCACTGTTTAGATTTCTGTTAAATCTTTGTAAAACAAATTTTATTATAGTACGAACGTAATATGTTTGGCTAAAGTTGAAAATAATAACTGCCACCGGACGGCAAGATAATTTTCGCACGTGCGAATCGTGCCGGACGATGCCGCTGATAGGCGGGTTTTCTCGGGATCTCCTGTTTCCCCACTTGCATTCCGGCGCTGCTTCACCCTCGTCGGCTCTCAAGACCCCGATGTCAATGGCCGCCCAAACCTCTCCAATCCACTGTTGTGCTGAGCATTGTACTGTCAAACAACTTCAGACGTACACACACGATATGAAAATCAAATAACTGGTCACTTATTAATTTAACGAGGTGGCAATTGTGGCAGATATCTCTTAAGGTTCCGGCTCTGATTCCGTGATAATATGTGAGTGTGTGTGTTTAAACGTAGGTTTAGGATAGTACAGTACGTAAGCCGGTCCTCCGCCTAGCTTCTCGGGACTTTGTGTTACATTAAGGGGATGTGTAGCTGAGCGTCCAAGGTGAAGAAGTGAGGGAGCGATGCGGGCGACAATTACACGCACGCCTCGCGCCTCATCGTTCTTACACGCACGGCGTGTAGTGTTTCCGTCGTGACGCTCTATTGTGCAAATTAGGTCTGTAACATAGGAGTTTTATTACACGCGATGAAAGCCCACAGATTAAACTACGTCCGAATCTTTGTACTTTTCTCTTGCCGCTTAAGGAAACTGCATAGGGAAGTTTTAAAAATGCGATATTCGACCATATTCACGAATTTTTTCTCCATGAATACACTTAATATGACAAAAGTAAAAAAATTGGGCCATACATATTTTTTTAAAATCTTTTCTGAAAAAAAGTAATATTATCGGAACTTTTATTTGCCGAGATACACGTTTACGAGCAAACAACGCTTTCACAGAAAACGTTTCAGTACATAGGGCTCTTAAGTAATAAGTCACGAGGAAAGAAAATTATAGTACCGAGGATTCAATGTTGCCATGATGATACGGTACCAGACGTCACAGATATGTGTAGGACTTCCAAGTCAACGTAGTGCCAGAGGACGGAAATGACTGAAGGGCAAGTACTGAAAAATCAGACATAGTCTATATGCAAGGAAAAGGACCAGGGGGTCCATACACCCCCCCCCCCAAAGATAAATCTCTCTTTGAGTTGACTGTAAGGTACGCAGGAGTACGAAATGAAAGTTGCGAATTAACCAATTTTGAGACAACTGTTGTGCTCGTGAATTGATAGCTTAAGTGGTTACCTTTACAACACTCCTTTGTACTTCTATCTAGACTCTGTTCTTGCCATTACTGTAATTACGATTCTTAAAATACTATATATATATATATATATATATATATATATATATAACAATAACCACGCGTACGGGTTTTGTGTAAAGCCTTGCTAAAGTTCTACTTGCAAACTATTCCTCCGTTTAACGAAAATAAAGCTTAAAAAAGCAAAAAAATTACACCAAAGTGACAAAGCCGCATTCGTGCGCACTTAATGTAACAACAGTCTGCTAGAAAACTATTCCTTACTACGTATTACCAACATATATATTTACTTCCTATTTTTATCCATATTAATGATTACTGTGATATAATATATAAATAAAAATAGAAGAAAAATATAAATTTAAACAAAAACTAGATAATTTTAACAAACGTATAAAAAGTTTGTTACGTACCAGGACATATTTAGGAAACAACAAAACACACCAAACATTGAGTGATTTTCCAAAGGTCAGATTCAAAAAGTGCGAAGAAACCGCGAATATACTCGATTCATGGTTACTTCCAACTTTTTTGAAGCCCACTAAAATCCTACTTCCAGAATATTTTTCCGCCTCATACAAACAAAGCTTAGAAAAGTACACCAGAGGGCCAACGCACCGCATTTGTGCGCACTCAGTCTAATAATATTTAGCATAATAACTATTTCTTACTATACATTACCAACGCACTTATCTTCTCTGAATTTATTCATTTTATTTATAAAGTGAATATTATAACTTATAGATAAAATGTAAGTAAAAGTCAAATTTAACAACAAATAAGATACTTAAATGTTTACAGAAGTAAAAAAAAACTTGTGATACACGACATATTTAGGGCGCAACTAAACACACCATACATGGTGTGATTTTTCAAAGTGAGTGAAAAGATTTCGACGGCTCTTAACATCGAGGTCTTGAGAGCCGATGAGGGAGATTGAGGTAAATATGGAGCAGCGCCAGAATGAAAGGGCGAGGGAAACGGGATATCCCAGAGAAAAACCGCCTATCAGCGGCATTGCCCGGCACGATTCCCACATGCGAAAATCCGGAGTGACCCGGCCGGGGATTGAACCCGAATCGCCTCGGTGGGGGGCGAGCAGGCTAACCGCTCAGCCAGCGTGGCCTCAGACGGCCGGTTAAGTTGTGGGGCACGTTGCGTCCCGTACAGAAGCGATCCGGAGGGTGTTGACTTGAGCGCGGACGTGCTGTTCGAACGAGGCAGCGAAATGACTGGTTGCGAGCCCGAGTCAAATATCAAGGCGAGCACGTTACATCACCGCGGAGCGAAGATGCCGCTGCAGCAGAGACGATGACCAAGGTCAACTACTCTGGCACAGATCCGGACCCAAATGCCAAGGCACAGCATTGAAATTCAGCTCCCCGTTTACGAAGCAGCCAGCCAGCGACCATGTGTGTGGCGCCGTTCATCAACCATAGACTAAAGATGAGGTGGACCGCTTATTCGTCTTCTGCGCATGTACCCAAAATTGACCTACCCCAGTCCTACACAACTGTCAATGTCACGTGGTCAACAGTGATGAACGTTTTTGTTTACATCTTAATTTTTAAATGACAAGTACTATTATATTAATCAAATATCTTTACCATTTTGAATTTAATCAAAAAGCATTACAAACTGGTTAAAGGAGGTATAAAAATATCTCTAAGCACTTGTTTACGTATCACTTTTCTAACCTCAAATCCAAACCATGCCGTTTTCGCTAGACGTGTTGCCAGAAAAGCAGTTCAATGTTGGACACGGAGATTGGTTGTGCGCAGCCAGCGAGATCGGTCTACCTCATCTTTAGGCTATGTCATCAACGAGACCGCAAAAGGACCAATTTTGAAGCTGTAGGGGCAGCTTAAATTTTTTTTTTATATTCGTGTACAACACTGGTCAATCTGGCCATATCAAAGGTGACATAATTATCATATGATAAAAGCTTTTCAGCTCCAAATATTTTGCATAATTAGTCGTCAAAACTACAATGTTTACGACGTTTCCTTTTAAGACCAAACGACTTATTACGGTGGAACAATGGTGACGTATCACCTTCTAAAATTTACGTACATCTTTGCTGTAGTTAAAAATTATAAGATATTAAGTATTTTAACGTATGCGAACTATGCTCGGTGCTCCGTTAATTTCCACACGTAAGGGAAGCTACATCATTTTCTCATAGAAAAATTACTGCTGTGCGTATAACATTTCAAAGTGCTTCAAATGTGCCTGATATTCACACTAATAAGTGCTCATCAGTAATGTTATGCGGTATTTACATTTCAAGAACATTTACACACAAGAGGTTCATATCGGTATGATATATCGCTCCCATTAAACACTAGAAATCGATAGCAATAAACGTCGTCAATTGTGGAAAATAATTGTCGAATATCGTTATCATCGAGATTTCGTGTCTGAATTAGAATATTGCCAATACCACAAGAGGCATGCGAGATATAACGCCAGAATTTAGTGTACATAAAAAAGATATATTTCAGAAATACATTATCCTAAGAAATATATCCAAATATAGCTCAGTTTTATTCCTCAATAGCACTCAGAATGCCGAGATAAACTTTCTGTGGCGTTTCTTCCCCCATTCAGTTTTCGTTCTCAAAATCACGAGTTTCCTACTCCGGTATTAGTTAAAAGTACTTTCGTATACAGACTGATCACGATAAAATGAGCACTTTAGAAATGAACCTTAGAAAAAAGTCACTGTTACTTCCTGCATATCTTTAACGGGCGCACTGAGTGGCGTGAGCCCAGTAAAGTTGGTAAAGATGGATGGAAAAATAGTTCCATATTTTAACGTTGAATAAAAAGTGATGGGTAACCATTTGTGATAACTTAAAATTATTTCTTTCGCTTTCTGTTTCTTTTATGCATTGAAGTGTACAAATGAGCAAATTTGTAAAGTATTTACTTTCTTAAGTTTCATTTGGCCGACGCATGCATAAAGTGATGAGGCCGATGGCAATGTTAGTTTTACATAAGGCGGACGAATACACAATGTGTATACAATTAGATTTTAAGCAGGGCTTTCAAAAGTGCTCATTTTACCGTGAACAACCTATAACTACATGAACTATATTATTGGTGAGAAATCACACTGCGTTGAAGTTCCAACTCGCATAAAAAAACGAAAGTAACTTTTTTCAGGCTTAATTTAAAAAGTAATAAAAGCATTCGAGAAAGTAATCTAAAAATGTATCTCGCAAGGTACAAAATACCAACTCCCCTCCAGGGGCTGAAACTATGACAGCAATGCGACGCCAGAAGCAAAGAGAATTCCTATAGCAGTAAAAGGAAAGAGAGAGGCTGGCAGGTATTGGCCAATGGAGAAGTCGTCTTCGTCAGTGAAAGGGTAATCGGGGCCAGATGACCGCACGGGCCGGGGTCGAGAAGCGGGGAAAGCGGGCAATTAGAGCGCTGTTTACGGGATGGCAGGCCCTAAGGGGGCGAGAAACCCCACACGGCAGTTTCGCCATGCACATGACACGGGCCGTCATCGCAGACGCCGCGCCGCCCCGTCCTGCCACTCAATCACTCCAGCGGACGAGCTTGCCCGGTCTTGGCGCCACGCAGAGTAGGGATGTTGATTACGGGGGGGATATCGGTTACTTATAAAAGTATCGTTTTACAAAACGATATATAGAATGAAAAATATCGATTTTGCGCACATCGGAATCTGATATTTTATGTTTTAAGGACTTGACAAATGTAAAATTGCTTGGAAAATTATTACGTATTGCGGACACGAGGTATTTTTAGTGCATGGTGTCAACGTAAACATAGCACTTTTTTAATTCAATTTTTGTATTCAAAACAGAGATTATTAAAATAGCATTTTAAAAGTATTTATTTCAGATACCTGGAAAAGGGTAATGGTTTCGATAAAATAGGCTCTATAATCTAAATATATCAACGATTTATATCGATATATTGCGGTTTAGATATATTGATATTTTTTCAACATCCCTAACAGCAGAGATTCCAATCCTATTTCCAAGCTGTTACAACAGCATTTCTGTCGCGGTAGCCGGTTACAGGACCTCACCTCAAGGCCACGTCCAGCCGTAAGTAAGCATTGCGACGGCGGCGATGGAATTTTGTTTCCTCAAAATTTTAAGCAATGGTTATTTAACACAGCAAATCAGGAAAATGTTGCATTTGACATCAAATTATCAATAAAATATAATTTTTTTTCTAGGAAAATGCCATCACATATAACGCGTACAAGTTAAACAATGTTTGGTACAATTATAAAATTATTAGTTGTTTGGTATCTGACATCCTTAATAATAATATTGTGATAATAAAACGTCTTTATTTTTTGTGGTGAAGTTAAGGTATTACCTTTCACCTTCTCTTACACTTAACTAACATAAAACCAACACAAAAAATTGTGGAATGGTTAATTATTTTATAGTTTTGTGCTTTAAGAGCCCGCGTCACTCGTATTGCATTTGTTTTATTTATATCTTCCTGATTCAAATTGAAGAGGATTTAAAGAAAAATGCGACAATAGAAGCTTAGCTTACTACCTTATCAGTCATTACAGACATGATGTATGAACTATTAATGCATATTTATCGAACAATTAACTTAATACAAGATTTTATATATTAATTCATTCTCACCTTTTAATCACACCCACGGAACACATTAACAATCAGGTACAAAAATTTTCACAGGACCATGAAACGTAATACTTCTACGCTGAAAAATTTTCAGTAACACTACCCTGATTCTTTTGTAATGACACCAAAAGAATAATTTCTGTATAAGGAGTGATACAGCATCTTAAGATGTCAGTGTATAGATGCATGAAGAGCTATGCAGAGATTTAGGCACACGTCGTTTATAAGATAAATACTTAACATTCGACTATAAGGTCTGGCTACGAATAGCACTTGAGACATTTCACACCCACAAATGTGTCAATTTACAAGCGTTATCCAAACGGTGTCTCCCAAGAGTGAAACTATCAAACACGGGTGTTTACAAGATGATATTTTGGTACGGAAATTCCGGCACAGAAATTTCCAAGCAGCACAGTAACGCAGAACTTTCCTTTATTATGGTTATTCACAAAGGTATGTCGCCTATTTACACTCGCACGATTGTACAATGTACAATAAAACGCTAATTAGACGTTTTGCATATATCACGAAGTGATTATATCCTGCTGTAATAACATAATTTTCCAAGTAACAAACTGTCGATGAAGCAATACAGACTAGAATAACTACTCCAAGTGAATAAAGCTCCAGGTTTATGACCACGAGAGAATACGCAAATATTTACACCGAACCTAGTTAACTGTCAAAATTAATTCTTCTTGATTCCACAATTCAACAGTGGCTAGTGAATGTAATTTAACATTTAAAAGTATACTGTAAATGGAACACTCAACAAAAAATTTCGATTGAATGCCCGAATTACGTACATACATACATTACGTGAGCGGAATTGAAAATGTACCACCACTCACCCATTACCAGCCGGATAAGCAGATTTGTATAATTATATAAAAATCTAGACACAAAAAAACGCGCCTCATAATACATTAAAACTGTGAAAAGCTGCATTGCGTTTCACATACGGTATATACGTATAATTAAGTATTTGCCATTTATTTAGGACTGTCAACCCCTAATGACTACGAGGGAGATCACGGTTGGTCAGTTTCTTCTTTGCACCCATCGTCAAATTGGAAAAATTGACGCTATTACGAACCTAACTAAATGATGTTCACGCGCTGATCAAATTACAGTGAAACTGTTCCCGTACAATTGTTTTCTACGGCGTCACACTAATTACCATGCAATGAAATTAAACCAATTCGGTGTCAACCAGTCAGAAAATTACTTTTTAGCTACGCATTAAAACACTGACATATATATTTTTTTATCCCCTGCCAATAATATTGCAGATATTCTCGACAGAGGGGCATCGAACATTTTCGAAGGTAGGTTTCGAAAGTATCTCATTAGAAGCAACGCGGCTGTAGAAATACAATTTTGCTGGCCTTTACCAGAGTTATAGGCTGCTCACGGTAAAGCGAACACTTTTATTAAAGCCCTCCCAACAGGCTTTAACCAACAATATGTGGATTTTATTGCAGCCTCAGACGTAAACTTTTCAGAGTGGTGTAATATATATGAGGCCACGGTGGTGTAGTGGTTAGACTACTAGTCTCCTACCACGGCGAAACGGGTTCGATTCCCAGCGGGGTCACCCCCCGGATTTTCGCATGTGGGAATCGTGCCGGATGATGCCGCTGGTCAGAGTGTTTTCTTGGGAATCTCCCCCCCCCCCCCCGGGTTCCCCTTGCATTCCGGCGCTGCGCCATACTCATCTCTCTTCACCCTCGTCGGCTCTCAAGACTTCGATGTTACTATGGGCCCAAATGTCCTCACTCACTCACTGTGATGTATACACCGTGTTTATTAGTAACATATACAGGTTGAATGGTCGACATCTAAGACCTACTGGGAGGAAATATACAGAATGTGTCTCAATTCCCATTACACATTTTAAGGGCTTGTAGTGGGGACCAAGACGCTTACGTTTTGCATAGGAACTTAAGTGCGGAAACGTACCGTTTCCCAGCGTCAAACAAAACGCCACCACCTCACATGTTGACGTCTCCCACGCCTGCAACATACTGCACGTTGTTTATCTTCTGAGTCCACTTACAAGAAGGGCCGTTGTGACGACCAATGACGTATTACACAAACACGGTACCTACATACCATGTTCTGATACACACGATCACCAATACCTGGAAGTCCAAGACCCGCCGCAGCCATAACCCGCGCCAGCAGTTCTTCCTCTGATTCCACAGAGGTATGGTAAATCAAGCCCTTCATGTTGCCCCACAGGACCTAGTCTAGCGGAGTCGTTTTGGCCAACAGTGGATAGGTAGAGGTGGCCCGAATGCTTGGTCTTCACTTTCGCCCGACTTGACTCCGCTAGACTACTTCCTGTGGGGCCACATGAAGGGCGTGATTTACGAGACCCCTGTGGAATCAGAGGGGGACCTGCTGGTGCGGATTATGGCTGCGGCGAATCTTGGACTTCCAGGTATCGGTGATCGTGTGTACCAGAACATGGTACGTAGGTACCGTGTTTGTGTAAGACGTCGCTGGTCGTCACATCGAGCCCTTCTTGAAAGTGGACCCAGAAGATAAACAACGTACAGTGTGTTGCAGACGTGGGTGTTGCAGACGTGGAAGAAGTCAACGTGTGATATGGTGGTGTTTTGTTTGTCGCGGGGAAACGGCACGTTTCCGCACATTAGTTCCTACGCAAAACGTAACCGTCTTGGTCCCCACTACAAGCCATTACAATGTGTAATGGGAATTTAGACACAGGTTTTTACCCCTGCATTGATATGTACGACTATAGCACATACTATATAAATGTTACCGTGGATGGCGTATAGTGGGGCGCAGCCACCAGAGCCGCTAACCAGCACGACGAGCATTACCACGTCTCGGCTCGGCACGGCTGCAAGTCAGCGGCAACTAGGGAAGCAGAAGATAGAGAGGCGAAAAGGGAAAGTAATAAAGCGAGCTGCTCCTAACTCCAGTGCAGGGTGTGATGGTGTCAAGGAGAGCGGGGAAACGGGAGTGAACTGTGGCCCCACTCGTGACTCAGAAACATTCTCTTAAGTTCCCCGTCGCAGAAACTCGAGTCCATTTGCGATCAAGTTGGTTCAAAACTTCCAAGAACTTGACATCTGCTTCTAAAACGAAGAATCATTTTTACTTCGCTTTATGCACTACAGCTAATTACGATCTTGAACAAGAAACCACGCCGGCGTTCTTCTGGAAAACTACGTGGGAAAACAGCAGAGAGGATCGAACCAACTACCTTCCGAATAAGAGTTGAACTCTCGCTACTTCATGACATAACGTATTTGGTTGTAAACGAAGTAGTATACGCCACGTAACTAACACGTATTTCTCTCACAAACACGCAACAAATTTTACAATAATTTTTTTATTGCTTAGTTACATCCCATACTTAATTCTGTTAAAGCTGTTACTGCACCTTTAATCTGAATTCAATTGGGAGTTTAAACTGCAATAGCTAGATTTAGAACATGAGAGTACAACGAGGGACGTAAGAAAATATTTCTGAGTCTAAATCTCATGATACGGCGAGACTGTAAGCCTTACTGTGTCTGTTATTACTTGAAAATTTGTGTTAAGGGATCGGCCTAACAAGCCCGCAGCCACGAACTCAATGCATCAATTTTAAAGTTAAATGTTTGAAACAAAGATATATATATATATATATATATATATATATATAAACAATGCAACTTTCTCGGAGAATACTGCCACGTTAAGATGCATTCAAAAAATATCAATTCATTATCATTTTTTTTTTTTTGTGAAATGTAAATTATGTTACATTTCAGGGGGGGAAATATTAAATATAAACATTGGCAAGATTTCTAGACGTGCCAGTATTCATTACGAAATTACATGTAGAATACCTTTCATTTGAAACGGTTATTTTTAAAATCGATGCATTGAAAAGGAATTTCTTCAGCATCGATTCCCCATTTAAACTCAGTGGCTCCAATCTCGGCAGGCGGCGCCCTCGACAGCCAGAGACACGTATTTCAGAAAATTTAGGAAGACAGAGTCGGGAAGAATACTAGTGTATAACCTTCTGTAGGGAGGGACTCATTTTTGTTCGAACACGTTTAAGAACTACGCCCATCAGCATAATTCACACAGAAATGCCCGTACCAGAAATACCAAACATTAATTTATGTTCCATGCGATCCGAATTTGAACAATTGGTCGGCACAGTATATGATTCTGAAATGAAACATTGTGTGTAGAAACATTAGCCGATAGGAGTTCTTTTTGGACACGAATAAGTTAATTTTTAAAGGCATTTACCTTTTTTTTTGTGTGAATTATAGATTTAAGCTTGTACTGTTGAGAACAGGCTTGCAAAATGGAAATACAATAACGTACTACTACATTGGTAGAATAAGAGACGAGCAGCTATTTCAAAGGATGTATTTCAAAGGATGTATGTAATGTGTCCCTCACTGAACAAAAATTTCTAAACATAAACTGCAATATCCTGATTTTTAATATTCAACGTGTAAAAGTCGATGTTTTTAATTCAATGTGTATAGCGCGCAGCGTCCTACTTTCCATTTTTTTTTCTGATAGCCTATTTTACTTACGCCAATGGTAGCCCAAGGATGGATTTACAACTGAAAAATTATGACTTGAGAATAATGCAGTGCCGCCGATAGTGCACACGGAACCACATGTTCTGTATTTCCAATTCACAATTTACATGATAATTTTTTATCCGAGTCAATAAAAACTCGCGATAAGCGTGCCCTCATTATCAACAGTTCTGTTGATAACTGACATCCTAACCACTCGTAACACTAGATGTATTATTCACAACATTATTCCAAACTGAACATTTCTGGCACAGACTCTTATTTTGAATTAAATTCGTTGAAATGTTCGTAAATCTGTATGTTTAATATATTTAATGATTTATTCTAAAATAACTTTTCTTTAAGATATAAATGTCAGTTATTTCATTCAAAGTTTAATGAAAACACAAAGCACACGACCTGCCATATTCTATTGGTAAGCAGTGCACTGAATTACACAGTGTCGGTTCTTCTGAAAACGTCTTAATTTTCACGTTAACGCGAAATTTTTTTAATCTCAAACTCGTCCTCGGAAGAGCCATCGATGACGAAAAGAACCCTTTTGTGTGAGTAACCACAGTAGTCAGCCACATTTAGTAGGAACGTGTAACACAACTAACTTTCATTTAAAATTTTCTTGCCAAAATATAGCAATATGAACGAAATACTTATAAACCCTCGCTTACATAAATCGGCTCAATAACAATTACGAAAAACCGTTCAAGAGATGAAAGCTGCGAGATCAACTCAATTAAGAATATACGCATGAAAACAACTCCTTAACCATAATCAAGTCGTTATTCGGAAAAGATTACAATGATTTAATGTTTCCTTTAACCAAGATAAACATCTTATATTGGCACAAAACTCTGTAGCACACACATATTTACAGCATCTGCCTGAAAACATTTAAACATTCAATCACGCTTAAATGGCATTTAAAAAATAGTATACAAAAAATTTAAAATTTATTTAAACATTTTAAAATTAGGTGTTACGGATGAAATGATACATTTTTCCTCCCCAACCTGTTATAAAAATTACTGAACAAAAAATTGTTTAGTTACTTATACATCATCACCATTAATATTACGTCACGTAAGTTACTATACCATTACTTCTAGCGCTAATATTTTTATTGTATCATTACTTTGAGAATAATACCGATTTATAATGGCATGTTACGACAGCTTAATTTTGTTGTTGCCAGCTTCTTATTTCACAACGGCCTTAAAATATATAAACGTGAAAAAATTAAGGTTCCCTACCATTCGGAACATTGATTTAAAAACTCTATATACTCATGCCTACACGAATAAATCATTGGTAAAACGATATTAAACAAAACAATAATTTTGTGATGACGTTCCACGGCAGAGAAAGAAATTTTAAAACAAATCAAACACCTGTTTAACAAGGACGAATAATTTCTGCTTTCACTACATATCACGCTTAGACTGAAGTGCTATATAAGGACATAAGGTTTAGTATGAGACGAGACTTATCAAAATCATAATATTAGACCAATTTTACATTATTAAAGTACCTAATACAATAATTTATATTTAAAAATCTGATAGAAATTAATAACAATAGTCTTGGGACGCATCTATACGTGCGCGCGTGTGTGTGACAGAGAGAGAGAGAGAGAGAGAGAGAGAGAGAGAGAGAGAGAGAGAGAGAGAGAGAAGTTTGGACGGCCCTTAACAGCGAGGTCTTAAGAGCCGATTAGGGTGATTGACGTGAATATAGAGCAGCGCCGGAATGAAGGGGCGGGGGAAACGGGAGATCCCCGAGAAAATCCGCCGACTAACGGCATCGTCCGGCACGATGCCCACTTGCGAAAAAATCCGGTGACCAGGCCGGGGACTGAATCCGGTTAGCCTTGGTGGGAGGCGAGCGTGCTAATCGCTCAGCTACTGTGGCCCCGCATCTATAGGTAATGTAAATAACGCAAGACAAGCAATTAGTCCATATATTAGTTAAGGCTATAAAAATTAAACTTATCATCTAAAAATTAACTTCAATTTCATTTTGAAAACTTCTAAAGTACGTATAGGCAGATATAGTAAATTGCGAACAAAGGAAAACAATTCACGCAATCATATAAAAAAATGTTCACAATACAATTTATACTACAACTCATAGTTACGAATCAGTTGATATAGAAGTCTGTAATCAAATGTTCCAATTTTGTTTCAATTTTTAATGCTATATACATATATAATTATTATATATATTCTCACACACAAAAATTTCATACGTGTTGTTTTCTATAAACTTCATGTGATAGCGCGATAGCGAGTAAAAATCCGTATCGAACACGAAGTTTCATCAAAGTATCAAAACCCGTAAGCAGTCTGCAGTGATATGAAACTAATGAAACTTGAACTTCACCTAGTAGAGGAAAAATGTTATATAAGAAGTGTTTTTACTTGGCAACAATGTGATGGGAAAAAAATAACCACCCTAACATGTACTTAATGTCGACAATGTCAAACGCACATTCACGCCAATAAAACACAGCTTTTACCGGACATATGGTAAAGGGGGGGGGGGGGGGGCTACGCAGTCTGTCAGGTGGCCAGTCAAGGGAGGCACAACTTCTTGTATAGTTAGCTCACAGCTGACTGAAAACTTTAGAAATCAGCCTTTGAATAAAAATTTTGCTGCGCGTAACTGCATTTATTTGGAAGTAAACACCGACCGATATCAACATTATACATGTTTACAATATAAATAAGTTTAGGGACTTAGCCTTACTTGTGTCTTCAGATCTTACTCTTATGGCCATGGCTGTCGGTATGTGTAAAGTATTGAGAGAGAAGGGGGACATAAATATCATCCCCACCCCATTTTTTTCCCCGATAACATCTTTCACTTCAAACTTGGACAGACTTGGCGTAATAAATGACGCAGACATGCATCGATAGCCATCGATATATTCCTTGGATATAAATGAAACTGTCAGATCATTGTATCCTAAAAATTAATATATTTTTTTTAACAAGTACGCGTGAGATTAAGACAATTTTAGCACGTATAAAATAATATTGTGACTGACTAAAACAAAAGAAATTCTTAAAGTTCGGTTTCCCACAAGTAACAGAAAATTACAGTAATACAATTACTAAGGCGAAGTTCCTTCCTCCTTAAATTATTGGTGGAGACCTGCCCTATCGTCGCGCACCTACATACATATGGCCGTGGACATAACTGACTAATTTCTATACAGATTGCAATAATAATTGGCACAACAGCAGCTTCGTTTCAAACCATTTCGCAGTACTGATTTATCAACGAATGGAATCGATAATGAATTCCATGGCAACTTCAGTTTCCGCATCTAGCCGCGAGCTACACAATGGTCCGAAAAAAATACGCAGTGCTCCCAGAAGTATACAAGTATTTGTGGTAAAGGCTGTTCACGATAAAGTGAGCACTTTTGAAATCAACCTTAGAAAAAAGTCACTGTCCCTTCATGCACATATTTTAACGGGCACCCTGACTGAAATGTGTCCAGTAAAGTTGGTAACGATGGATGGGAAGTAGTTCCATATCTCGACGTCGAAATAAATGTTACATAACAATATATGATAACTTAAATTATTTCTTTCGCGTTTTTTTTTAATGCAGCGAAGTGTAAAAATGAGCAAATTTGTAGAATATTTACATTTCTAATAATTTCACAGTTCAAATTAACTGACGTATGAATAAACAGATGATGCCCATGACAATATTAATCTCACATAAGGCGGAAGGAAAAACAACGTGCATAGAAGTAGATCTTAAGCAGGGGCTTTCAAAAGTGCTCATTTGACCGTGAATAGCCTATACGCGAGATGTCCAAGAAGGCTGGTCTAACGTAGGGAACAAACTGCCCGACATTCCAACAGCTGTAGCAGTGCACGGAGGCGCCAAGTGCACGTAACGGCAACGCGGTGGCTGGCAGCGGAACTATGTTCGCGGCGCGACTGGAGCTCGGTCATAAAAACAGTTGGTTTACATTCAACTAACGTACCGCATCTCATCTCACCGAAGAAGGTTTAGTCCCAAGTAGGTTTATTACATTTCAGAAACGAACTTAAAACAGTCAACCACAAGCTATGGTCAATTCATGAATACATAACTTTTCTGAAGCACTAGCAAAGTTCTACTTACAATATATTTCTCCGCCTCGGGTAAACAAAGCTTAACCGAGCCTAAAAAATACACCAAAGGGTTAATGCACCGCATTCGTGCGCACTCGGTGTAATAATATTTCGCAAAAGAACATTTCTTTATTAGGCGTTACCACTACACCTATCTTCTCCCAGTTTTTATTCCTGTTAATTATATTTTTAATATAACATGGAAACTAACTGTAGGTACAAGTTCGATTTATTCAAAATAAGGTAATTTTATGTTAATACAAGTGTAAAACGCTTATGAAACAGGGCGTATTTAGGAAACAAACAAGTCTGTCGTGCATATGGTGTGATTTTTCAAAGGATTGATTAAAAAGGCGTAAAGAAACCGGGAATAGACTATACTGCTCTGGCCAGAACTCCGCCATTATTACAACTCAAAACTGCCATTGTAATATTTGATTCGTTACGTCTTTCAGGCGCACTGCAGTTTGCGAAATTTAAAGAGGTTTTGTCCGGAGCTTATGAGCATGGACTTAAAAGCGCCGGTGAGTGCGAAGTGAGGTGAATATGGAACAGCGGCAGAACGCAAGAGGGGGAGGGGGGTTGGGTACGGGAGCACCCTGAGAAAAATCGCCGGCCAACGACAGTGCCCGTCACGTTTCCCACATGCGAAACTCTGAATGACCTCGCCGGGAATCTAACCCGGTTAGACTTGACGAGTAGTCCGTCTGTTATACCACCGCGCGGCGGCCCCGTTTGCGAAATGCACACGAGCGTTAGCACACGAGGAACGGAGGGAGGAAGGGAGCGAGAAGTCTCGAGCACTGACTCATTCTGCTTGCAGTTGGGCACTTGTCCCGCTCGGTCATTTGTCCCACTTTTCGTGAACGTTATTTTCCGTCTCTAACACAGGAGATGGTTTAGATGGTCTACTACTTGGACATTTCACAGCCACACTCTCCAAGATGAAATTATAAGGCACCAGCACGAGCAACCACTAATTTACGTTGGGAACCACAGCTACAATTACAGTTATAAAATAAACACAAAAATACAACAATAAATCACTTTGAAGCTTGTCTTCCTAGACTATTCATGGAACTCATCTGGGCTGCGATTAAATGCGGCAATAGTGTTGTTCTGCATAAGGCTCGCGACCAATGAAAACTTTACAAACCGTTCTTCATTTCATCTTTCACACTACGGTGTAGGCCCTACCCTCGCACCGAATGCAAGAACTGACATTGCCATACAGCTAACGAATGGAATCTATTCGCTAATTAAAGGACGATGATAAAGTGAAAAATTTAACTACGTTATTACTATACCGCAATTTTCAATCTATCGTTAACAAATTTCGGGCGCCACCAATTTAACCTGTATTTTACACCTACGTAAGACGTGTAGATAAACATTTTCACAGCGTTTACACACGAAATAAACTCTAATTTTCTACAAATACTTTTCTGGATGGCGTACACATTATTTCAATGGGCTCGCTATGAAAGCAGACATGCAACAGGCGAATCAATATGAGTACTTCAATATACACTAATGAGCAATCTAATCAGATACACCTGCGTAGTAACGTGCAACACCACCTTTCGCCCTGATGACTACGGTGATGCGACGTGGCATGGATTCCACAAGGCAGCGGAAATGGTCGGAAGTCATACTGATCCATGGCCTCTGCCTCCCACAATGCACGGATATCTGTCCGAGTAGGATCCACAACGCAACACGCCCATCTCAACAGCATCGCAGATGTGTTGGATATGATTAATATCGGGTTACCTCTGGTGCCAAGCAATCAAACAAATCCGTGGAGAGTTCACCCAACTGCTCGGTCACAGTTCGGGAGCGGTGGGCCGGTGCATCGCCATGTACTAGGTACATGGCGATCAACGTGTATTTCGACTCATTAGTGTCCAGGGGAACTCATTCCAAGCATCAGAGGTCCAACGGCAGTGTTCCTCGCGCCCACGTTAATCGTTGGGCCTTGTGACGTGCGGTGAGCAGAGATACGCTAGTGAGACGGCTGTTTCTGTATCCTATAACGAGAAGATGATCCTGGATGGCATGGCTACTGACAGGACGCTGTGGTGCAGCAATGAATTGGCGAGTGATCTGCTGCACTGTGGCCTTTCTATCCGCTGTTAGCAACCAAGCAACCCGATGGCGATCGCTGTCGATACGTTGTACGCCACGACAATTGTCGCTGGCGGCGTTTTACCCCACTCCATGAACTTACAGTATACTCTTGACAGAGTGGCCAGTGGAAATCTTAGTGCATGTACGACGTCGGAGATGGAGTGTCCCATACGTAACGCCCCAACAATCTGGCCACGATCAAATACACTGATATATTGTTTCTTCCCCACTGTGCGGTCGAATGTTACTCAAGACAGTCTGTATAAAGTCTTACGACATCCCAGTCATGCGTGGATGGACATTGTTCCGTTCGACGGGGCGATCACAGCGCCATTCCACCAACACAGTAGGTGTGTCTAATTCAACTGTTCATGAGTGTACACTCAACAGTAAAAAAAAACAAGGTGTTTTACATTCAAGCAATATCCCTCTTTACAGTTACATGTAAGCAATATCGTTTGTTGCAAATACAAGAGGTTTTACGCGCAAGAATTGCAATTTTACTTGCATCACGCAGTTAGTAAAAATTCAGCCCACCCCCATTAAATAAATACTTCATTTTGGAAAACAATGCATTGCCATGAACGTGACGCCACATGTATTAATTTATGTGGAAAACAATGGAGGTGTAAAAAAAAACACAACATCCAATGTTTGGTCGCCGAGATCAAAGCCTTCGCAAATTGTGCTGAAATTATTAACATCACTGCTTAATACACCTCTGCGTAAGTGCTTTCTGTACAGGCGGAATAGTGATACGGTATTTTTAAAATAGGTGCTCGAAATGCCCACTTGGCGCCTGAATACACGCTTCTACATCAAGCCGCATCTTTGTATGAATGTATAACACTCTAGATATGCTGAGGATTTGTTGCAAGAGAAACCCTGTTCCACATGATGGTGAAATACTACAATTAACATTCCAATTCGCTATGTTAAAATACTGGTTTCGACCGTCAGTATCCACAGCGCATTAATTTTTCCTCTCTAATTTCTCTCTCTAGCGTATACGAAAGAGAGCGAGAAAGAGAGAGAGAGAGAGAGAGAGAGAGAGAGAGAGAGAGAGAGAGAGAGAGAGAGAGAGAGACACACACACACACACACACACACACCCTTAAAGTACAACAAGAAATTCCAATTTGCTCGCAGGAAAGGGCTTTTTTTTTTTTGCTCAATTCGTTTTACAGTGACACCTCTTCAAAGCGAGGACTAAAAAATAAATTCAAGGGAAAAAAACTGGCAGTCTCAACTGCATTATTCATTGAACAAGCTCCCGGAGATAACGCTACCAGTGCACTCCGGCGTCTTGGACGGCGATAGAAACTGGAAAGGTCACTTTGCCCTGCTTCGTCCACTTCTTCGGGTTTCTATTCCTGTGGCCCTTTGCCCGATGACACACGCAGCCCACCCACCCTTTCGCGCGTCCTGCTCTCCGGCGGGGTGTGCCCGTAGATAGCAGGAGCAAAAAGGAGGGGGGAGGGGAAGGGCATGTTTGAGAGAGGAGAGGAGCGGAGGCGCGACAGCTTTGACCGGTCCATTTTACGCTCCGTCGTGCGGAACTGCCCAGCGCCACTCTGTGGGCTCCCCCCCCCCCCAAACCACTCCCACAATCACCCTGTTCCATCCCCTGCGCTGCGCTCCACGCCACTTCGTCACGGACACCAGCGACTGCGCGGGAAAGAAAAAAAAACCGCAGATGCAAAACTACTGGCTCTTGCTTCCGAAAACTCGGCTGGAACACGAATTTTCCACAGCTTGCCGCCATTTTGTGCAGGATGCATTTGCCGTTTCCACGAGAAGAGATTGCGTGTCATGGGGTCTGCGTGATCTCTAATGATCCTCCGCCCCCCCCCCCCCAACACCTGCATGTATGTGGCAATAACATCTCTCTTCTAAAAAAGTGCACATTTGAACCAACAAATGTTGAATTTGGAATGTTAATGTTTTTATGTCATTCAAACACACACAAACGAATTAAGAATTTAATCTACATTGCAAATGTGTGGAATTCCCAACTGACCCAAACAATATACATTTGAGAATGAAGTTGGAAGGGATAAAATTACACACAGGAAATAAAACACAAAAAAATATATATATATTTTAATGAACCTGATTGGCAAACACGTTCCTTTTACGTTATTCTGAAGTTGATTCAATTTCTCACATGGAAACTTTTAACTTTTCATCACTCATAATTCAGTATGAATGCATTGCTGCGCTACGTGGACATGAAAGTAACGGTAAAGCAAAGTTTACATAACGAGATCCAAATAAACTTCAGTGTGAAGTGGCCTTAAGGGGAAAGGTGAACTAAAGTCTTATATTTATCAACTTGTGGTAACTAGTTTTTCAGAACGAGTATCCAAATTTTTGACATGTTAAGATCTAAAAAATAGTCTCCTAGGGCTTTATACATTGTTAAATATTGACTGCCTTGATTGTTTTCTGACAACTGATGGAAGATAATAGAATCTCGATCCACTCCAACTTTGAAGTCTATGTTCAGAAACCGAATCGTGCCCACCTAGGCGAACCGAGTTCGATTCCAGGCGGGTTCACTCTCGGATTTTCGCATTGGGGTGGGAATCGTGCCGGACGATGCCACTGGTCGGTGGGTTTTCTCGGGGATCTCCCGGTTCCCCAGTCCCTGCATTCCGGCGCTGCTCCAGGCTCACTTCACTCTCAACGCTCTATCTCTTCACCCACTCACCCGAATCGTGCGCCGGGGAATGGGTACTAAGGTTCGTCACCTCGTGTGAGTGTGTGTCGCAGGACAGTGGTGTGTAGTGGTCTGACCAATAACCTCTCATTACGCCGAACCGGGTTCGATTCCTGCCGGGGTCAAACCCGGAATTTTGCAGATGGAAAAACTGATAGCTGCTGCCATTGGCCGGTGGGTTTTCTCGAGGCACTTTAGCTTCCCCGACCATTTGCATTCCGCCACTACTCCATCTTCACCTCAGTGCAACCCCATTGGCTCAGTGCACCTCCATTGATGCTAAAGATTTGAGACCAAAGGAGTCACCCACATCTCACGGTCACACGGCCCTGAATGATACATGAAGCCAAACCTCCAATGGCAAGAAAAATGTACATCAGCAGAGCCCACGTTTCTTGATATTTTACGCAATTAAATGTCAAAATATATAACATTTCGAATTTTAAAATAAAAATACAATTCTCACAGCCATTAAAAGCTTAATGGGATGCCAGAATTTACACTTAGGCAATAGAAAATAAGACGAAAGGAAAAATTAGGAAAAGGGGGTGGGGAAGAACTATATGCCAGTGTATTTGTTTCTTCCCGTCGTCAAGCATTCTATTAAAAAAATTTAACTTAGGTGTAGGACAAAAAAACTAGACGAAATGTGGGCATAAATGAAAATGATATATAGTAATACCAAAATAGCGGTTCCGTTAAATAACCCACACAAATTCAACCGAAACTTCAGAGAGCACATACTTACACCAGGAAGACGATATTCGTCAGTGCCAAGCGTGTAACGGCACGTCAGATAACTCCTAATAATTCTTCTACCCATTCCCCTGCATGGAAGGACAATGTTGCCGCAATAGGGCACACGAAAAAAAAATACTTTGTGGCTTTCATAAAATTTTTTTGGCATTCTTCCTGCTAAACTAATTTTGTAGTAAATACAACATTTTTGTAGCCACTACAATATAAGTTTTAGTGGCCATACACGTTTATAGAGTTGACAATTAAAAAATTGTGTTCACTACAAAATAATTTGGCAGGGTAAAAAAAAAAACACACACACACACTTTGTAACCACTACAAAGTAGTAGTTGTAAAGAAAGCGTTGAAAATAGTATTTTTCTTGGGAAAGACTGTATCTTTGTTGAGAAAGCTACAGTATTTAGAATGCACATTGTATCAGAGCGAGATAAATACCTAGTGCGAACAGTATACTGGACAATTCCCGGTTTTCATGATTTGATTAGTTTGCTCTCCTGTAATTAATATTTACAGCGTACTTCGAATCCAGCGCAATCAATGTATACATATATAACCTGGATACACTGTCTGCGAATTAAAACAAACGTTTACACTAATGTTCAAGAGGACAGGGTGTAAGGTTTGATGTAGTTGACAGGTTCGTTTAAGGCTCGGCCTCACACGCCATGTTGAATTATTGGTTCTGTCTTATTTCAGTTGTATTCCGACACTGATTACGAAACTGCTACTATACAATCAGGACAATATACGTTACGCTGAAGTACAAACATAAATTCTGAAAATTTGTTAACTAGTCATGCCGTATTGTTTCGAGAATTATGAACAGATTAATGCCATTTTCAATCACCATATCACATATGGATGACGTTTGACGACTAAATTTGAAGAGGATTGTCAATTGTAATAATGCTATAGTAACAAATATTTGGTTATTTCACTGAAAAGGAAGTTATGACATATAAATGAAAAATTCAACATGGCGGGCGAGGCTGGCTACCAATTAAAAGTAAATTCATAAATTCTAACAACACGAAATCCTGAAAAATATATTACATAATAGTGGGGAAATTCTTTACTCAAACACATTTCTTTCGAATATCTTTATCCAATGCACTATACTTTCACAGCATAATAAATACGTGTACAGAAATTCGTTACCCTTAATGAGTTATTGATGCACATGTTATAAAAAGATTTTGTCGAATGAACTTTGTTTTTCCTCATTGGTTTTCAAATTGCCATTAGCGTAAACGTTTCTTGTAAGAATACTCTACGACTACAATTACAATAAAACCGCTGGTTTCGTAAAACGCCAGTGTTATACAGTAAAAAGTTATTTTTTCTGTGATGATATGCTTTTACTTTTATGAATTTAGCATGTTAAATTATATGGACGCCAGACTGAAAATCGCAAAAAAAGACAAATAAGTAAGTACGGCAATGACAAAAACGAAAAAATGATCAAAGGTTAAAAGCGGAAGTAATGGAACTCCTGTCTGCGAGTTTCCGGCGATCTGTCTTCATGCGCGCTCTCTCTCTCTCTCTCTCTCTCTCTCTCTCTCTCTCTCTCTCTCTCTCTCTCTCTCCCCTAGTGTATCTTGCGTGAGATAAGATAAGCACGACACATGCGCCAGTCACTGCACTGTCTTCGCCTTGTCCTTATCTGAGGCACTTATGCCATCACGTCCATGCGCTTCTCAACTCCATCCCGACAAAAAATAAATACAACAAAGCTTGCGTTCCTCTGCGTTCGCAAACATGTGTCTAAAGTGATTTACCGTCGTTTCAAAATCATTTCACGGACGATTAACATCACAAAACTGCAGACTACATATGTGACGAACAAAAATGACAGTGTCTTTTTCTAAATATGCCCCCCAGCATAATGCAACACCAATTTGGAGTGGGCATGGTAGTATGGCATACAATCTTGTAAATTTCTTCATTAACATCTATTGTATCAACCAGTTTCCTCGGATACATGGCAAATTAAAGCTTATACCGCAATACTTGTATTTATTACCTTTACAGAAAAATCAATAAACATTTTAAACATTATACTGTTAAATGGGATGCCTGAGAGGCGTATTTGAGTTCATGAGGGATGGAGGTCTTAATATAACTAAAAGAACTATCAATTTGATTTTTAATTTGTTCACACAGCTATTACTTACAGCAATAAATTATGTCTCCACTATTATTCTTTTTTTATTTAACAGTGATCGCAATGTTTAATGTATATTTCAACTCAAATTAACGTCGTCCTTAATTGCCTCTGTTTGGTTACAGTCAATTAACTCATACTCACCATTAACACGTGTTCAGTCTATCTGTTGCCACCATTTTGAATGTCTTTCACTCACGCATCTAGTCCAATAGTCCAGCCTGCCAGCCGCACTTCCCTACTTGATACTCACAGTTGCAGATTTCCCTACCGCTGGTCACTTCTCTCGCTGCTCGTATTCTATCGCTCGGAACTCAGCCACTCATTCACACATCATCTCCTATGCTCGGAGGCCTGTCATACTTCTATATCGTTCATCCTGACCATTTGGAAGGTTCAACGCACCCCGAGTCAGGCTGGGAGAACGAGGTCTGTATTCCAGAGCATTCATCAGATAAGCGGAGAAATCAACACAATCAGTGTCAGCTGCGCGCGCAGCAAAACGAGATACGCAGTTCACTCGCCTGCCATTCAAAGCCTTCCATTGACGTGCTGCCCCGTTATCATCACTACTTTGTCCTTCTCCTCCGCCCGCTCGCGCGGGGTGGGCCAAGGTCAGCAGCGCAGACCAGTGACACGTAACAATACAAAATACACAGAAAAGCAGATTAGTGGAAATTTCAATTACAATTTACACCAAGCATGCGTTTGTACATGCTGTACCTGGCAAAAACAAAGTAATATAACACTGCACGATGTAACACAAAGCGACATGAGCAATGCATTTGCATATTCTGCATTTCAACTCTAGATAGCAACATTTAGTCGGCACCAGGGTCTATGTACTCAGTCACACATGAAACCAAATTGCTGCGGTAAGTTGTAATGTAGCCACTATCCCGTAATATTACAAACCACTAGAAAAAATAAAATTATTATACTTTTAAAACATACGTTCTAGTAGCATACCAGGCCTTTATCGGCCGCTCATTTGTATTCTAAAGTGCGCTAGGAACTGACCACAGCCCTGATCGTGGTTAGAATACCTACAACATCCTGGAAGTCAGCCATCGTTAGATTGAATAGTTTCCAAAAAGTTCCCCCCGGGGAGTAAAAGACTTGGCGTCACTATCACTAAAGCCATTAGACGATACTGTCCGTATGACCAGATTAACTTCTAAAATTAATACATTATCTTTAACAACGAAGTCATATTTACTTTGTGATGTAGGCAAGCAAACATGCAAGCTCCCTTGACGTAATGCCACTTCAGTTCAACATAGTAAAATACATTTATGTAAGCTTGTTTACAAACTAATTCATATTATATATAATGGTACAATATATACGTATTAAATTTAATACAATACTGAACAACATTATAACAGGTATAAAAATAATGACGGTTGAAGCATGGTACTAAACAGTTATTCTTATGAAACATCAATAACTAAGAGGGGTTAAAAAACTATCAAAACATTCGATTCGAACCCACGATAATTGTGATCATGGATCAAGTATGTAAACCATATGATCGATCACGCTCGATACGCTATAAAAGCAGTCTTCTGCAAACGCATAACGAGACAAAATTCATTTTATTCCAGAGTTAGAGCACCCACAACCAGGGGTTATTTCGCACTGTAGGAGCACTGGAGCAGCAAAGAGCAGATCCCTAGGTAAGGGCAACATCCACTCGCGCATCAAATACAACTGCGCTTTTACTTGCAGCGTAGTGAACATGCACGTAGTATTTTAAATCGTGCGACATGCGACCAACCATGAGACTGCAAACCGTGAAGCTATTATTTTATGTCATAAAACGTTGCTAAACCAGACGTTACTGTACTGGAATTTACTCGTCTAAAAAAAAAAACTACTCGGAAGCAGAGGCTTAAATATTAGAGGAGGGGGAGAGGGAGGGGATGAAGTTACCCCCTCCCCCTTTTGCCCCTAGGATTGCCAACAATAAGTATTAAAATTATGAATCAGCCTTTAATCGTGATAGAAATATGTAATTTCTGAAAACTACGATGCATGTTACTATATTAAGAAATATTTTTTCCCTTGCTATTTTCCAAATTAAGACATGTATTACCTCTGTAACCTCCTTTCCTCTACTTCAGTGGAGGATAAAACCCTCCCCTTTGAGAATTATCTGGATACGCCAATGCTCGGAAGAATACCAATCTTAACCATGTTCATTTCTTGGAACAATTAGGAAAGCGGTGTAACGTTTCTGACATGCTACTCCAAGCCACACCCCACACCAATGTGTTCTATCAAACAAGCTACTTCCGCTAGGCTGCAAAGAAAATAGGTGGCAATGGATCATGTGTAATTACAGCACCATTAATGATATACCCAGCAACATTTGCGAATAATTATTCCTCACTGAAATTTTTGAAGAAAGTAAAATATTAATCTGTCTTCGAAATTATTACACTATACAGTTGTACTACAGAAGTATGTACCTACTCGACAAACTGGAAAATAATCTAGCATCTTTATTATGGACATGCATCCTTTTAAGTGCCGAATAGTCGGGGACTTATGTCCATTATCTAGTCTTCGAGTTAGAACACATGCCGTTTCTATTATAATAAGCACTCAAATAGGACTGTCTTCGCTAGTAAGAAAGGTGACTGTTTCCATTTGAGCTATGGGTATACATATTATTTATCTTAATGATAAAAATAATCCCTACTTTTTCAATTACTTAGTTAAAATGCGAATTTATACAGATGAGTAGTAAAGATGTGTTAAAACCCTCTTCCCCAAAAAAAGTTATGCTTGAACAGTTGCAGACAAATGCACACAGTGGTTCCAACAACTTCCAAGTCAATAGTAAAATTTCTGGTACTAAAAACTTTATCTTGTTAATTCAGCCAACAAACTCATGTATGATAAAAATAATCACGTCCCTGTTAGCAACCATATAAACATACATTTCATTGGTTTCAAACAAACGTTTTCTTTTCTGTGTAGTACCGACAGCAATTTTAGTGAATCAAATGTATGCATAAAACATCGTATCTGAATCAATTTGTACCAAATACAAAATCCTTTTATGTCTGTCACGTTTCCCGCCCATCTTTTGCTGTTACTTACTTCTTACGCATTTGGCTCAGATGTCGGAGCTTTCTAGGTGCAGCTTCTAACAAAAACCAAGCACGGACAACGACGGTGATGGATAACACAGCGAAGTCGCTGACTCGTCGGACAAGCTCGCAGAACGCGTGTTAACAGGTTTGAATAAGATGCAGACGGGTCTGCAGATAAGCTCCAAATGCGAAACCACAGATGTTGAAATATCACATTTTAAGGCATTACAATTTGTTATAACATAATACTAATTTTATAGTTCGATAGAACATTTTAACAAGAAATCTCAAATATTATTTCATATTTGTATAATGAATTGTAAATATTATAGAAATGACTCTTCAATAATTTTAAATCTTGTATTTTTAAAGCGTTCCCGCGTTTATGTCCGAAGGCTAATAGAGGAACGGCTTACACACCAAACTAAACCCAAACCTGAAAACGGTACACATCCAGGGCTCACACCAGGTAATAGAAACAGCAACTTCGTTGTGACTTAACCACCTTAGTTAAAGAGGTCAGAGGTCAACATTTTAAATAATATTTCTGAAGGTATGGTATCCTGACGGCAGCCTCCGCGTGTTTCATTATGTAAACTGTAATAAATATGTAATATTATCAATAATTTTCAAATCGAATCCTATTATCCTAATATACTAATAATAATATAAATGCGAAAGTTTGTGTGTTTGTTTGTTACTAAATCACGCCGTAATGGCTCGACGGATTTGGATGAAATTTAGTATAGGGGTAGATAATATTCTGGATATGCATATAGGGTAGTTTTGATCCCGGAAAAACGAATAGTTTCTTAGGGAGTATATAAAAACCATTTGAGTAAGCTGGTTGGTGGTCTGTTTTTTATATTCCTTACGAAAATGTTCGTTTTTCCGGGATTAAAAGTACCCTATGTGCTAATCCAGAATATTAGAGCACTTGGTAATTATAATTACGGTTTGAATTTTGCACGTGGGCGCAGCAGCGGGTAAAAGCTAGCATTTAATAAACCATTTAACCGAGGAGCCACAAATTTATAACCACAAAAATAATTACAAATATTATTCAAAGATAACAGTCGGCAACCGTTTGAAAACCATGCCCCCCCCCCCCGACTTCGTTTTCCAAGCGCAATCTAGGATGAGAAGTATTTTTTTTTGTTTTATTCTCCCTTGACAGTGGCTTCTTACTAGTAGATTGGTGTTGTAAGTAATTTTAACAAAATAAACAAAAACACGGTAAGAAAAATTACCAATTGATAAGTATGGCTTAACCCGAAAGCATGTGTGTTTGAGCAGTAGCGTGCCTGGCTTGTATTCTGTAGGTCGCGGGTTCAACTCCAGCCGTTTCTGTTGGGTGTAATTATTTACATGCAGTTTTCCAACTCACTCTGGAAAAATACTGGTACAGTTCTTTTGCCTTTGGCTACATCAGTAAACAATGCTGATTCCGTCGATGTGTAATGTAAACATGTCTCTAAATGTGCGATCTCCTTAAAAAGCAAAGCGCATATGGAATCATTATTTTTTAATTTGCCGAACATACAACTCCCTACTCTCTAGGGATGAACCCTTCTTTTTCAAATAAACACTAAAGTCGGATTTTTTTTAAAGGTAATATGACAAAAAATACAAACTTCCAAATATAGTAAATGCACTGTAATTATTTTTTGTATTCTTACAAAACACTTTTTGGAATCTAGTTGCCGAGATAATTTTGGTAAAATTACAAGTAATTTACAACAAATCTTATAACACGTTATCACGGAATATAGGTTAAATTTTAACAATAAAGTACTCTTAGATGTCGTGCTTGTTATAAACATGGCGATACAAAAATAATTTTGCATATTTCATAAAACAGTACATCGTAAACATACAATAATAACTCACTTGTAGCGTTTCAACAACTTTTTTGGCAAATGGTTTTTAAAGAATTGTCTGTGAAACGTACAGAAATTTCTTTCGCATGTGAACAGGACTGCACTCTATCCTATTTCCCCTGCAAGCGCATAGCCAACCAGGAAACAAGCGTCATTGTACAGACGATGCGCCTCTCACTGGCTTCGGCCAATAAACGTCAGCGAGCGCCGCCAACTTTACGACGCGAGCGGGATCGCAACCTTAAGCCCCGGCAGCGGGACATTTGTACCAATGCCATTCGCTTGACGGCGACCTGCACCGCGACACGACAATGCGACACGAGGACCGTGTTCTGGGTAACCTCCCTCCGTCGGAGGCACTGCGGCAGGCCGTGTCTGGCTGTGTGCTAGTCTGTCTCTCTGCCTCTGCAGTAAGTCCGAGGACAAAAACTATTATACAAACCACATTACTCTACATTGAAATCTGTGGGAAACCACTGATTAGCAGTGAAATTCGACCCAATGAAAATGGTTCCACTTAAAATCTGCGGAAAACCATTGGTTGTTTCAGTGGAATTATTTCACTGATTGAGTAAGCGGTAGCAAACTGCATGCAGAGAATTAAATATTGTTTTTATTGAATTTACGCAAATAATTACAAGAAATGAGCATATTTCCGATAGTCACTGTTTATAATGCGCAATGTACCGCATTGGTAAAAAAAAAAAAAAAAACTCTAAGTGACTATAATTTGAACCCACAGCACCCCGCTTGTAGACCGATATGTTAATGGCTGTTCACGATAAAGTGAGCACTTTTGAAATCAACCTTAGAAAAAAGTCACTGCCTCTGCCTGCATATATTTAAACGGGCACACTGAGTGACATGCGCCCAGTAAAGTTGGTAATGATAGGTGGAAAATAGTTCCATATCTTAACGTCACATAAAAAGTGTTACGTAACCATTTGTGATAACTTAAATTATTTATTTCGTTGTCCGTTTTTTTATGGATCGACGTGTATAAATGAGCAGATTTGTAAAATATTTACTTTTATAATAATTTTACGGTTTCGCTTGAGCGACGCATGAATAAAGTGATGAGGCCCATGGCAATGCTAATTTTACATAAGGCGGAAAAATACACAACGTGCACACAAGAAGATCTTAAACAGGGCTTTCAAAAGTGCTCATTTTACCGTGAACAGCCTACACCTACTAAACTACTAAACGAACGTTGACCACGAAGGGGGGGAAACGTGTATTATATTTCTTTATCGAAAATATGTAACTTTAAATTGTATGCCGTTGCTTAGGACTATAAAAACACGTAGTACGCACGAATGCACTAACTTCGCCATATTTAAAGTAGTTTAAACCATCAAACCAACCGCTAAAATGATTAAGTGAAACGAAAAATGATTAACGAAATGAAAGACGTAAAAACGGAATGAAAAACTGAATATTCATGTCTCCTCTTAAAATGGTATTATAAAAGACGAAACTCAGACGCTAAGAAAAACTTTTGTGGCTTTTATTAGTTTATGCGTTATTTCATTTGGTAGAAATTGTTTACCTGATCCATCAGTCAAAAAACAGATCACCAAAAAACCTCGAAAGAAAACGGTTGATGATGACTCAGCCGAACATGACAATGAATCAATAAATGAAGGGAAAATTGCACTTGTTCATTAAATTCATCGGTTACATTGACTGAAGTGACTGCTGAATAAGTCAGGTGCTGTTAATTGATTTAAGCACTGGAATTCTCGCTGATTCAGATTTGGAGTGATCTTAGCAATTATAAAAACACTTTGCATTAAAAGCCAAAAGCAATATTGTTCATCTGCAAAACCGTGTTTGACAACCTGATCAAAAATAGTACGCATAAATCTGAGAAAATAGAATTAATGGCTCAAAAAAAGTCTAACATGTGCTTTAAGCACGAATGACTTACCAGTCAGTGAAATTACATTCACTGGAAGTCAATGAAATTATATTCACTGAAAGTCAGTTGATAACTAACGACTGGCGAATTAGGAAAATTAACTGGAGACAAGTGACTTATCGTAGTGGAATTTTCGACGTTAAGTGAGAATCGCATGTAAATAAGGAGAATTTGGCTATCATAGTGATCAGTTTTCTGGCACTGATTACCAGTGGAGCCATTTTTATTGGGTTGTGATGATTTAACTCAATTGTGCCTATTTTAGGTGTAGAGTACCAACGTGTTTGCGACTACAAAGCTGAAAAATTTATATTTAAACAGTTAAAATATTAGCTTTTATGAGATTACGGCCATTCCAGAGACAGGTTATGTGAAGTTTTAATACTTTTCTTCATTTCACTAATTTTATTTCGATGAAGTGTTCTAATCTCCAACAGGCACCCTATCGACGTCTGTCCTGTCCATGCATCACAGAAGTTTCTTCGACTGAACGGGAATGTAACGTGCAGTTTGATATTCACTTACTTATCGGAAGTCGCTTACAATTTTCTGGAATGTTGTATTATGTTTGCGCGAGCCAAACTTTAGACAGATTAACCATTGAATTCATGCGTGATCATCGCAGCAGGATCCCGTTATGACACTAGCACTCGTGTACACGCAAGTTGCCTTCTGAATTTTTCAAGGCGACAACATTACACACTTGGATAGAACCAGCGCGATAGAAACAAATATCCGTCATGTTGTTGTAAAACAAACCTGGCGCGAAACAAAATAACAGAAACTACTGTGGATGATGGAATACCCCCTCCATCGTTACAGCTAGACAGTGCAGTTTGTGTTACGTATTTCACGCCTGACTACTCGCAACGCAGTAAAAGGACGCCAGAAAACAGTTATGCAACCCAGTACGTGAAATACGACCTATAAACCACACTACAGCGCTCGCAAGAACACTGTCCTCTGTGATCGCGTGGCCATCGCCATAACTGATCGACTGGCGGCGGTCAGAGCTCCTATGAGCCAAAGGACCAGCGAATACGCATCGATCTGCCTCACTACCGGAGATACTATCTGCTCGATAGAAAGGCCAGGGAAGGATCGACGCTGTTTGCTCTCTCCCCAGGACTGTGTTGCCGCTGAGGTTTACTAGTGCCTTGGCCGGACCACGGGCTCCACAGGCTCCCCTGGGTGCGATGCGGCGGTCCCAGATGGATAAGGGAGGTGAGCGAACCATAGACTACAGATGAGGCAGACCGATCTTGCTGGCTGCGCACAACCAATCTCCGTGTCCCAACAATGAGCTGTTTTTGTGCCTACACGTCTAGCAAACATGGCGTGAATTGGGTTTGAGGTTAGAACACTGTTTAGTAAACAAGTGCTTTCGAGATGTTTTTATACTTCCTCTAATCAATTTGTAATGCTTTTTGATTACATTCAAACTAGTAAAAGTATTTTTTAGTATAACAGTGCTTGTAATTTAAAAAATAAGATGTAAATACACACGTTCATCACTGTTGACCACGTGACAGTTGTGTAGGATTGGGGTAGATGCGCAGAAGACGAATAAGCGGTCTACCTAATCTTTAGTCTATGGAGCGAATGGCGTGTCGCAGTATCAGTTCGGGGCTTCGGAGCTGGTTAACTGAAATGATGTTATCAATTCACCGTTACTTCACATTTTTCTGAAGCCCTGCTAAAGTTATACTTCCAGGATACTCCCCCCGCATCGTGCAAACTTAGCTTAACTAAGTCTAGAAAATTACAGCAAAGGACAATGCACCGAATTCGTGAACACTCAGTTGTAATGATATTTTGCATGAGAATTATTTCTTACTAGGCGCTATCAACACACGTATTTTCTCACTGTTTTTATTCATATTTATTGTAAGTGAAATATTATAACGAAAAAGACGATACTTTCATGTTAAGAGAAGTATAAAACGCTTGTGATACCTAACATACTTTGGAAATAACTAAACACATCATGCATGGGGTGATTTTTAAAAGGTTTCATTAAAAAAGTGTGAAGAAACCGCGAGTAGACTATAGCCGATTACTCCTCCGCACTGATTGAGTATATATCGATCCTTGTCTATGAGCTACGGCCCACCGGCACTAATCTGTTATATTCCAATGGGAGGTCCAGCGCGGTCATCTGGTGGATTAACCTATGGCGGCCTGAGAAGCTGCTTCATTGTAGTGCTGAGAAGAGTGCTGGTTAGGAAGGACGAAGGATGCAACCAAGTTGCATACGACGATCGACCATGCTGGTTTGGATTAACTATCAACAACAAAAGCAATTTCTCGCAGCGTGTTCGACTGGCACGCCAACGTACGACACGAGGGTTCCAGGTTTGATACCTAGGTATGGGCATGAATGCGCATGCCTTCTGTAGGTAAACGTTCAAGTTTAGTTCTGTGTTGGGGAGGGACAGAAGTCACTGTGGTGTTACCAGTTCTTGACTCATAAAATGTATTCAGCGACATGGCAAAATATATTAATCAGGTGACTGAATAACTGTGACACCAACGGAGTATCTCTGCACGTTTACCACGTGGATATAAATAGGAATTGGTTAATGTTTACCTTCTAAGAATGACTACAGAAGGGCTAGTAGGTAGTACAAGAAGTCGAACAAAATCGCTAAAATACAATATGTTTTATACCCAGGTTGTCACATTTACAGAAATTTATCTGAAACATGAGTACTGGTAAAAAGATATAATTTCAAGATGACGTCCAACTCTCCCCATTAAGCGGCTCCCGATTAGCTTACCAGGAGAAGGATGTAGCGTCAATAAGCAATATAAAAATAAATGTTATCTTCTTGCAAAGTTGTGGGAATTATCTTCCACCAATAAACAATCGCATATTTATTCCCTCCGTCCAAGTACTTTACACTAACTAATATTTACACAATGAAGTTACCAATACTAACTTACCTTTACACTTTATTCAGAGTCGTATTGCCCTTTCAGTATAAGCTGCAAAACGTACAAGTCCAGGTGATCAAGGGAGAGCTATTCATCATTTTGTACTTTGCCAAACGTTTAACTCACACGGAATATACTTTTCAGTGAGCAAGAACATATTAGGTCCCACAGTTTCTGTCCACTTAGTCTACTTGGTAAAAACCATAAATTTTCCGAACGTAGGTCAAATAAAAAAACCCACTTTATATAAATAAAATATCCTAAACTATGCCAGGGCATTTATACATATGCTCATAATAATGTAATCGCGTGTTTTTCTATGTTATTTAGCTTTCCCGCACACAAATCCCTTACATATATTGCTTATAACTAATATTCAAAGGTAATAAAAATTATATTTAGAAATCCAAGGCACGTCTAAACTTTATTTCAATTTCACACATTTTTCTTCGCAATTATAAAAAGACCTACATACTAGAATTATAACTCCTATACGTAATAAAAACGAAAACTACGAAATGTGTGATTTTAACATAGGCCACACCAACAAGTTCCTGGGGAAATATTCAGATTTTTGTAATTTTTTAAATCCTTATTTTTTTTACGTAGGCCTACCCAAAGTTCGTTGTCCGAATTTAACGTCAACTACCTCGACCACGTGGGTGACTTCTCATTTACGACATTAAAACGGCCGACCGCATGGATCAATATTCAACAATCATGTTTTATTCTTTGTTGTTGCCCTCCATGTTTCAAATGAGAATAATTGAACAGATCAGCTACGAGATGCAGCGACAAAAGGGCGTTCGTGATCATGAAGTAAGCGCTCTCACGCCACGTTATCAACGCCACTCCCAAAAGAACGTAGCCAACAGCGTAACCGACACCAACCCTTTCCCCTCCCAATTATATATTTTTGATATAGGCCATTCACGGCTACTTCACACTTTTCTGAAGCCCTGCTAAAGTTCTACTTCCAGGATATTCCTCCGCCTCATGAAAACAGAGCTTAAACGAGTCTAGAAAATTACACCAAAAGGACAGCGCACCGTATTAGTGCGCACTCAGTGTAATAGAATTTTGCAAAAGAACTATTTCCTACTAGGCACTGCCAACACACCTATTTTGTCCGTTTTAATTAATATTAATTATAAACTATATATTACAATTTATAGATAAAATATAGTTAAAAGTTCAATATCATCAAAAAAAAAAATAAGAAAGATACTTAAATGTTAACAAAAGTGTAAGACACTGAAAACAACCAAGCAAGTGATTCATGAGGCGATTTTTCGAAGGTTTGACTCAAAAAGTGTGAAGAAACCGCGAATAGTCCATACTTTGACGCGGATGAGCCTTGCTCACAGCTGTAGGTACTTGGAGAAGCAGGAATGAGAAATGAAGTCGGGTCAAAATCGCTTTCATACCTCGGTCACGCTCTCGTTTTCCTCTAAGAAATGCTCTTCTAGCCCGGCACTTTTGACCGAGACACAACCCCGGCCGCAATAACTAATCCAACGAGCTGGCGTGTCGCTGGCCACTTAGTTACTGTCCGTCGAGGACGGAGTTAGGAAAAGTGTCTGGGGGATGATGGAGAGGGTAGATGGGGGGGGGGGGCGGAATTATCGCCGCCCGTCACGAAAACACGTGAGAAAAGGGGACGTGGTGGGTGGCAGAGGGGTGAGTCAGGGAATGGCTCGGAAACGAAATTGGATTTCGCCATCATAGACTAATATACGGCGAGATCCACTTGGGCCGGCTCCTCGCGTTCGCGCATTATTAACGCCCCACTCTCCTTCCAGCGCCCGACCGGGTGGGCGTCGGGACGCCTGGAGGGGCGAGGCGGGAGCGTCGTGGAATGTCGTGTGCGGCCGACGGCGCCGTACACTCGAGCTAGATCCTCGCCAACCAACCACCTGCGAGTTTGGGAAATACGGTGCCCGCCAACGTGGAGTTGTTTGGACTTTTCAGGAACAGTTAAAGGTGTGAGAATCTCTACATTAGAACGCCTCGTAACGCGCAACCAATACACGGCAGCGGTTAGACTACTCGCCTCCCACCAGGGAAACCGGGTTCTATTCCCAGCGGGGTCGCCCCCGGATTTTCGCAAGTGGGAATCGTGTCGGACGATACCGCTGGTCGGCGGGTTTTCTCGGGAATCTCACGTTTCTCCCGCCCTTGCATTTCGGCGCTGCTCCATACTCACCTCGTTTCACCCTCATCGGCTCTAAATACATCGTTGTTAAGAGCCACCGAAACCTCTTCACTCACTCGCCCAGTGAAAATATTACCCGCAAACGCAGACGTATTCAAGAAAAATCCGCGGACGTGTCCGCGACACAGCCACGCCCCGAATTTTTTTGTATAATGCGAATGCAGTGACCTGCCGTCTAGAACACTACAGATATTGGTATACCCAAATAGATACCTGCTACTCACTGGTTGCTTACTATCACGGTGTACGGACTGTTCCTTACAACGACAATGCCGGCCAGGTCCCTTGACAAAAAAAAGTGGGGGGAGGAAAGGGTACCTGTATTTTCGTACTTTCCCTATGCTTCTCTGAATTCTTTCATCGATACTGAAGTGCAAATTGTTAGGTTAGGTTAGGTTAGGTGTTCGTGGCCGGAATTGTCACTGGCCCTGTAAAAATGTTTAAAATGACCGCTTGCTTTGTAAACAAGTGGCCGGAATCGATGCAAATTTTTTCCCTGGCCGTAACTGTGTGGCCTGATTTGTCGCACAGCCGCCATAGTATATTCGCGGTTCCTTCCCGATTTTTAAATCAAGCCTTTGAAAAATTACTCCATATATGACGTGTTTGGTTGTTTCCTAAACATGCCACGTATCACATGCGTTTTATACTTCTGTTAAATTAAAAGTCTCTTAATTTTTTGGTTAAATTGAACTTTAACTTATATTACTTATATTTTATTTATAAAATATAATATTTAATTTATAATTTATATGAATAAAAACAGTGAGAAAATAGTAAGAAACTGTTCTCATGCAAAATATTATTCAAGTGAGAGCGCACGAACGCGGTGCACTGTCCCTTTGGTGTAATTTTCTAGACTTGGTTAAGCTTGGTTTGCAGGTGAAGGAATAGCATGAAATTAGACCTCAAGCAGGGCCTCGGAAATGTTTGAAGTAACAATGTATGGACTATATTACATTGGTAAGCCATAACTGGTCCAGCATTTTGTCGCATGTTTATTGTTGGCTATTACTGTAATTTTCCAGGACGCACCAGGAAAGTTGTCAGCTACAGTAGCACAAAACGTACTAGATTTGCATCCTCACAGATATCATGCGAATTCTTTAGCGCTACGGCTACTGGTACGCCGCACAGTTTTCTTTTCCTTCGAACTGTTACGTTACATCAGCACTTACAGACATCGCATAGATATGCGATACACCTCGAACGATTCGTCCATTCTTTTTCAATGAAAAGGGCGAGTATTATCTCGGCAACATTCGAAAGCGGTGGAATGTTGAATCTATAGCCTTCTGAATTTTAGCTGTATGTTGGGCAGCAGCCCTTATTAAAGTTAAATTATTTTGGGGGAAAAATATGCTAAGTTTCTATTTCAATTTCACAATTGTAATCAACACCGAGATAAATAAAAATAAAAGGCAATACCTTACCATGATTTATACTAATTAGTTTGTTTATTGGGGAAATGCGATAACAATAACTGGTACCTACTGTCAATTTACGACTACGATTGCGTGATAACTTCTTGCAAGTTCGACGTAGCATCCGCAGAAAGAATGCAAACAAAACCATAGATGAAAGGTGTGGTTAGCTCTATTTCCCCCTCCCTCCGGCTTTTCCCTGTGGCGTAGCGAACACACACGACATCGTATAAACAAGAATAGTGACTGGCGAATCAGTCGAATGAACTGAGTATCAGCACCCGAGGCAGTAAAATGTACTAGAAATCTACACAAGTTAATGTAAAATCGGCGAACTTCGGTCACTGAACTAATCTGAAGGAATCCTGGCAATGTTAAGCAGTTGTCACTAATTTTCAGCCTAGTTTCACCGATTCAGAGCATATTTAACTGTTTGTATTACTATTACTTGCTAAGCAGATCCTTTGCGGCTAACAGTTGCAGCGCGAGGCGACGCAGACCATCACGTTCTGGGTTCGAGTCCCGAGTTGGTCATGGATTTCTATTCCTTTTTCAATTACTAGTAACGTTACTAAGTCGTATGTCTGACAATAAAAAACACATTAAGCAGAAGAGTTAAGGTAGGCATGTTTGAACGTCTCACCAACAGCAAGGTAGGTAAAGACGGTGCAAGTTGCTCTGAGAAGCAGGAACAGAGAAGGAATACGCCATGGCCTATTGTAAAGAACCGTCGTAGCAATCGTCTGGAGCGGTTTCGGGAAACCATGGAAAACAGCAATCAGGATGGCGGGACCGGGATTTGAACACAAGCCCTGATAGATGCGAGTCAATAGGTTTATCACTGCGTCACATCACTCGGTCAGAAGAGTTACAGGCACCAACAATATTAATATCACGTCGAAGGGTAGAGAATGATACTAAACTACGTGCATATCAGAACTATATTTCGTCCTTAACACGACTATGTGGCATTATTAATAAAGTGCACACGTAAAATTTAAAATTGTGGTAAGTACCAGCACCTTTAAAACTTCTAAGAGTCCGAAACACCACAATCAGCCCTTTGAATATTCAATGGGTATCGCGGAAGCGATATGCAAATTAAGGCCTGGCGGGAGTACAGGCGATGCCAAGGCCAACAGAACTGATTGCAGTTTACGTGGGATGCAGTCCAAATTCCTCTGTTCAGAATGGAGGCATATCGTGGGCGGAGACACGGACTGACATGGGAACCGCCACCAAACTAATTATAACACGGATATTATACACTATTATAAAATAAGTCATAGTGTAGGCCTACGATTCGCATAAAGTTTGTATTATATAATATAGACTGCACTGTGTTGCCCCAGCATAACTAGACGTAAAATTACAATTTAAACTCTTCAGAAGATGGAAGAGTAATAACAATTATGTTTTGTAATCAGTCACGAAACGTCTATTTCAAGTGCTCTTGTTTCAAAATACACTTCGAACTAACTGTTAATACAAATTTCGGTTGCTTCTCGGTTATTCATAAGGAACCATTTAAACATACCTGTAATTTTTTAATTAGCCATAGGTTATGGACATATTAATATGTAAGCCAATCATTGCATTTACATATGGCCTGAGAACTTTGATATTTGAAACATTTAAAGTATTTTACGAACAGTAGCATGCTTATAATTAAACACAGCGGCACAATTATTACAATAATTACCTTCAAACTTAACGCTGCAGAAGTTACAGATTTTAATTTTACTAGTTTAAAAAAAGTACTAACTAATCCAGACCCAACAAAAATGTTCAGATCAGGCAAAAACGAAATCACAAGCGACGGTTTCAAAGAGTCACAATTCATGACCATGCGTCATCAATCTCTGCCGTACAATTTATTAGCCACGAGCGATTCAATATCCACTGTTAGCCAGGCCGTGCAAGACATTCCGAGTTCAATAAGAAATTAAACTCTCCTACACACAAACCAAACTAAACTTCCAGGACATAAAATAAAAAATAAAGAAATGTTTAGAAGTAGGTATGTTATCACAATTACGGTTCTTATGTTTACAAACTACAAAGTCGCCATTCACAATAATGCGAGAGCACCCGATCACTATAATCAGCGAACATAGAACCCGGTTTAACAGTAAACAAAAGCATCAAAAAAAGCGAAAGTATTTGTCTTGTAACGTAACGTAAAAATATCAGTAACTGTAACGAGGATAGTGACAAGGAAAAGTACCGTTTCTAGTGGCAGAACACCAATAAAGACAAGAATACATACTGCCAGCGTACAAATTTTAGTCGAATTTAATAGATATGAGAAACTTATATGAACAATTTATATTAAAGCCATTTTGAAATAAAGAGCCTGCTCCACTTAAATCAAGTAAGTTTACATGGTCTATTTTAGTGCTGCTCGTGTGGAAATTTGGTTGGAAATAGTTAAAACGTTCCCGAGATACTACGTAAATGTTACATTTTATCACCAGGCAATAGAGGATCTCTATAAACGTATTTGATCCTTATAATGGATACTCTCAGCATACAATGTTTAATTGAAATTCGTTAGGTAAACTGTTTCATAAATATGACAAATATTTCAAAATTATTTCAAGGACAGCCGTATTGTGACAATGTAGGAAACACTTAAAACGTGCAAGTTTACGTCGCCTATGACACTACTTGTGTGCAAAATTCAGTGGGATTCGGTTAATTGGTCCTGGACATGTGACATAAAAACTCCATTTTCTCGTGTGGTGCTATCTTCATTAACAGAAATAATTCGGTTATGTGTTGTCACATACTATGCTTGTCATTGATAATGCAACATATTAAGTTTGGTTGAAAGTTTTTTGGGATATATGGCACACCAAGCTGATATATTAACATAGTTATTATGAAAATATGTAACTACTTCCTTCAGTTATTTAGATTAAGCTGGACTACTTGTCACCTGTACCGACCTCCCGTGGTGCAGTCGGTTGGTGCGCCGCCGGTCTGCTGTGCGGGAAGTTCTGGGTTCGAGTCCCAGGTAAGGCACGGGTGTTAATTTAAGTTAGGTCATAAGTTAGTTTGTAAGCCGTCCATTAATAAGCCTTAAAGCATAACACCGGGGGACGTTAATAAGCCCTTTATAATATAATACTTGTCCCCTGAATTTGGTGGGCAGCAGTTACTTTTTTCCCGAGATAGCACCACAAGAAGAATTAAAATTTTGTGTCCTTTCTTCCAAATGGCGGACAAATGAGTTTATGTTTCATTAGCTCATTTGATGCTTGCATAGATACAGCCAGTATAAAAAGTTGAAATTCAGTTCTGTAGATATAAAATTCTAAGCTAAAATATTTATATTGCCCTCATTTTGAAAATAAGTGTCTGGCCCACTTAAAATACGTCAGTTTACATGACCGCCGCCTACTACTACCACTACTACCACCACTACTACTACTACTACCACTACTACTACCACCACCACCACCATTACCACTACTACTACCACCGCCACTGCTACTACTACTACCACTACTACTACCACCGCCACTGCTACTACTACTACCACCACTACCACTAACACCACCACTACCACTAACACCACTACTACTACTATCACCACCACTACTACTACCACTACTACTACCACCACCACTACTACCACCACTACTACTACTACCACCACTACTGCTACCACCACCACTACCACCACCACTGCTACCACCACTACTACTACCACCACCACTACTGCTACCACCACTACTACTACTACTACCACTACTACCACCACCACTACTACCACCACCACCACTACTACCACAACCACCACTACTACCACTACTACTACCACCACTACTACTACCACTACTACTACCACCACCACTACTACTACCACCACCACCACTCTGCTAAATTAGGCACGAATCGATTGACTGTTTCCCGAGATATGACAAAATTGTATTTATTCACGTGGTATTGCCTTATAATATGGTGGATAAAAGAGGCTTCGGGTAGATGCCTTGGATGGTTGTAATATACACTGTTAGCATACAAAGTTACGGTGAAATCTGTTGCATGGTTTCGTAGATATAGCATAGTAATCTAATGTGTTTATATGACACCATTTTGAAAATAAGTGTCCGGCCTACTAAAACGTGTTGGTTTACATTACTGCTTAAGTATCACTTGAATGCCAGAGTTGGTAGAAATTGGTTGACTGTTTGCCAAGATATAACATAGGCATATCTTTATTTTTCATGTTGCGCTATCTTACAAAAAGGCGAACAATTTAGGTTGTGTGCTGACATATTTGATGCTTGTAATATATACTTTAAGCATAAGAAGTTTGGTAAAAATTGGTTAAACGATATGGATAGATATAACAAATGAACATTAATTATTTGTCAGATATTTTGAAAGACAGTAAGTGCGTTATATTTAAATTGCATATATTACAATTTCCCTTAATATTATTACTTACTTGCCAAACTCGGCAGGAATCTGTAATGTAGTTCTCGAAATATAACGTAAAAGCTTTATTTTTATTTTCCATGTTGCACTCTCTTCCAAAAAGCGGACCAATAAAATTGTCGATTTCAAAATGAAATCATTACCTAATGCACTGTTAAAGTATAAAATACCGTTTTAATCGGCTAAATGTTTCCCGAGATATAACGTAACGTCCTAAATTTTAAAATTGCCGCAATTTTGAAAATAAGTACCCGGCATCATTGAACACTATAAACGTAGGGCATACTTATTAAATACTATATGTTGACTGAGTTTGGTGAAATTAGGTTGCCAGGTTTAAAAGTATTCCAGACATACACTCGGGTGATTGCATAAACCTATCTTTCCTTCAGAAAGTAGGCAAAAAAAAACTGTAGAATAAATAGAGCTGCATTAATTCGAAAAATAAAACAACCAGGTTAAAAATGCCACTTAAAATTGGGCAAAATTTAAACCTACAACACATACGTTGACTGACTGATAAAGGATTTTTCATTAATTTCTCGGACATCAGAAATATCACAAAGCTTCCACGTAATTTGAAAGGTTGTTCTATTTCTAGACTGTTAAGAGTTTGAAAGGAAATTCTTTTGCTGCAAATACTACGCGATGCTAACAGTAGGGTGAGCAGATCATTACATAACATTAAAACACGAAAAGAAACTAAACGGGATAGACCAAAAACACCGAAGTCAATTCTAGAAAAATATATTTACTTGAAACCCTGAAAAAGCTCGCATACATATGAAGTTCTCTTTTGTTACTTAGCAAAAGGTACAATTTACAATCCCACAACACATGCCGCCACAGCTATAGGTTTTGATTTTTGTGCAAATGATTTGGGATGGGATTACCGTATAGTCTCTGATGCATGATGTGCCGTCATGGCATCGATATCATCATGGACAGTATATAACTCGCTTCATGATAATTACAATGATTCAAGATGATATTTATCTCAACGAGGCTCTTTGAAGGATTGTTACCAGATCTAAATGATATGACTGAACACAGCTGATATCTTAGAACACAACACTGAAATAGAAAAAACCACTGAACGTACCTTTTAAAGTAATCTCTGAACACCAACACAAATTTTCTAAAACTTAAATTTGGCACCAACAATAAGGTTTGGGTAAAGGTGTACGAATGCAGCACATTTTCACCAACATGTTGCAAGAAACCCTCTATGTTGTGTACCATACACAATACATTTCTCAGAGCTTTGATTCACTATTTGATGCTCTCAGATAACACAAGTCTAAAGCCGGTTCGACAATGATGCGTTGCGATGCGTTGGGATGCGACGAGCTATAGGTACTTGCTGTTTCAGAATTATGCAACGATCTGTCGGCGACGGGCGCCGTCTGAGATGGTGCTGCTATCTAGTTTAAGTGTGGTAATTACATTTTCAGACCTCACGAATGTAACAAAACACATGCGTAAAAAGTTGAAACTGTATGTTTTAAGTGGTAGAAGATAAAAACAGGGCAGCATGAAAGCGATGTGTGACGAAAACTAGCGGGAACGCGACATAATAAGAAGAAGGATAATTATTTTGATATTAATAAACGAATTTTAAGACATTGTCCATATATATAAGAAGCTTTGTCTTCTATTTTGCACATCCAAGCAGCAATAATAAAAATACAAATACGAAAACGTCGGCGTAAACGCGATCGTCGTTTTCAAATTGTAAAAATTTAGTTGTTTTTATTCTCCTTGTAAACAAACACTTATTCTTCTTCTCCGTCACAGGCTGACGCCGACAATCGCAACGCAAGAATTTCGCGCAACGCACTCGACGCCGACGCGCTGCGACGGAATCTGCTTCAATCTGATTGGCTACCGCTCATTGCAACGCAGCGCATCGCATTATTGTGGAACAAGCTTTAGCACGAGAGTAAAACATTTTTGTACGAACACGGGTCTTTAAAAAAAGTTTTGGGTGTACATTTTTTTTTTCAGCGCCTAGTACACCAATTTTGGGGTACTAAAATCATGTTTTATAGTTGATCGAGTAACTTATTTTGACCACCGGAGACACATTTTAAAGTTTTATCTCATTACAAAAACGTTGCAATTAATTTTAACAATGACACGCTGCAAAACTTTTGACTTCATTGACTACACACACGAGGTGAAGGTGGGGCTGAAGAACGATGGTATGTAATGTCGGGGAGAGAGGGGAGCAACCCCGCACCCTGAGAAAATGCTCCAGCCAACAGCAACGTCCTCGTCGTTTTCTACATACGAATCTCCACGTGACCCGGCCAGGAATCGAACCCGATTCGTCTAGATGGGAGGCGAGTAGTCTGACTGCTACATCACCGCGGCCCCTTAAGTCCGAAGTAAGACAACTGCTTAGTCCACGGTGCTATACCACGAAACCAACTAGTGATTAAAATCAACTAACACAGGCCTACCCAGCAATCAAGCAGTTCGATGTAATGACGCTGTACGATGCAACAGAAGTAATGCTATTGTCTTATAAGCAGTGTTAGTATTTTATACTAATTTCAATTAACTTTTTCTCCACGTCGTAATTGGGGTAATAAAACTATCTATTGTGTTTGGTTTGTCCGATAGCGGCCAAACTGTTTGAAAGTCTGCTTAATATTTTTAAGTTAGTAAAAACCAGAAATAATCGAGTACGAATTCAAGAAAACCACCATAAAACAGTTTGGCCACAGAAGAGCGATGTATTTAAAACGAACCACAAAAAAAAAAAAAGTGGCCTATATGTGCGCTGCGCGGGACACAATACCGTGCGCCACACATTGAAATACGCTGCTATCTAAAGCCAGCGGTGCGTTCTGTTTCCCGGTAACTGGATAATGGCCTAATAAAAGTGGTCACGTGGACCGGCCGGAGAACGGCTGTGTAGTTTTTGTACCGTGAAATGTTTTTAGCATTCACAAAAAAAATTAGAGTGCGCGCACCTAGTGCGAAATATTCCAGGGCCTGTTGAACCGAGAGAAAAAAACACGACACATGGGAACAGGGAGGGAAAAAAACTCGATTGAGCCGCACAATACGGACTGGTAACTACGTCACTGCACATGCCACGTGTTTAGAGTAACGGATCATGCAAGCGAGAGGCGAAAGTTTGTTCACCCCTGGGACAGCCTGACATTTTAAATTTCGCGTATCTAATTTTACGGCAACAGCAGCGGACTTCAATTTTCACGGCCCGACATGTCGTGGAAAATGTCAGGTTTTTTTTCTGGACGCAAATCACATACCTATGGCCTCTCCCTCCCCCCGTCCCATCGTACTCATAGTCTTCGGAAACGGAAAATATAAATTCTGTACACTAAAGCCGCATATTTTTGTCTTAAGGCCTCCGCCTACCTGGTACTTGAACTGCGTCGTAGTATGTTTGAGATACGCGTTTAACCACGAAACTTTTAAACGTGCGTCCAATGTGCTGGTTTACGAAAAGAACGCACTTTTCAGACGAGTGTTGTTGAGTGCTTTCAAGACGTCACGAACATTAGAAACACCACTTCACAGTACACCAAAATGGCTAAAAATGGTTTTGTAAAGCGCTGTATCTCAAAATATACGCCTCAGATATGTACAAATCTACCCAACGGCCCTGCATTTAACCTTATTACAGATAATAGGGTCAGCGCTAAAAGTCTCATAGGTACACGCAGCGCGACTAGAACACTGCACGTCAGTTCAGAGCCTTGCGCTTACAGGCCAAGGCGCACTTGATGCGCATAGCAGTATCACCTTTACCGCTCTTGGGTTTCTCGGTCTCAAACGCTGAAATAAGTTTAAGGTATAGTCAATTCGCGGTTTATTTACACTTTTAGAAACTAACCTTTGAAAAATCTTCCCAAGTATTACACTGAGTGCACATGAATTTCGTGCATTGGTCCTTAGGTGTAATTGTCTAGACTCGGTTAGTCTTTATTTACACGAGGCGGAGAAATACCTTGGAAGTAGAACTTTGGCAGGGCTTCAGAAAAGTTAGGAGTAACCGCGAATGAACTTTTGCCGGGCGCATTAAGAGATGTGGAAAGGTCTCAAAATCGAGAACTAAATTTGAACTACTAAACAAATTTCGATCGACTTGTTTTATTGGCTACATACGTACCTATAATTTCAAATAACAATATAATTAGGTACAGCAGTAGTTAATAAAATACACAATTTTTAATAAAAAATTGTTGAAATTCTTTCGTATAATAACGTACATAAATAACATAATCAGTTCATGTGCAAAAAAAGGAATAGTTTTAAAAATAATAAAATTTTACTATGTAGGAATTAATCATAAACAATTTAAAACAAAACCTTCTTCTTAATTTTAACCGAATTTCATTTACTTTTTATCTTAGGAAATTCTGTGTTTTAAAAAAAGTGTTTGTTTTTTCATTACAACATATAAATTAAAAAATCACAGATTATAAATATGCTAATATAATTCTGCTAATTTTAAGACTATTATTCTACAATACTTACTGATTTTGTAGTTTACATCCCTAATACTTTTGCAAAAAAAAAAGTTGGTTTATTGAAAACGAGAGTGTGTATCTACTATTGCTGCATATGATCGTCACTATAGCATTCGAATACCCTGTCAATAAATATAACTCAGCGAAATACTTTAAGTAGTTAAAAGCTCTGCACGTGATTACGTGTTTCGGAAATTTGAGCACCGAGAGACATTTCCATTGCCCATAATTACTAGTTTGATTAGATATTACAATCTCCTCTATGGAGAATACATACGTGATGAAAGGAAAGTGTCTAGTACAACACTACAACCGTATCGCATACCACGCACGATTGTGCAAACACAGCTGTTTAAGTTGTGAGCGTAAACACTAATCAAATTTTCTGTAATTACACAGTTTGCGATGTTTTACTAACATTTTTACTACGATTTAAAAATTACTCGACATGTCGTAGCTTAATAATGATAACAACTTCGTTAAAAGTCGCAATAATTTATAGGGTGTACTCTATAACAGTTACAAACCTAAAAATAGTGTTTTTGAGCAAAAAATTTACATTTTAGAGCAAACATTTCGGGAAAAAAAGCTAAAAATGCTTTCCTATGTGGGACGACAACGACTCTTGATGCATTCGACGCCCAGTAAGCGCAGGATATTTTCCAGTGTTCACCGTTGTAACAACACGCCGATGTCACGTTATGTAAGAATGATTTACACACGCGTTAGGGCGAGGGCCACATACCACATCCCAGTATGTAAGCCGCTCAAAAGTACACTGCAGTGGCGTTTATTCCTAAGGCGCAAGATAAGCAATGCTTACCCTATACATATTGGAAATGTTTGATCCTGCATACTTTTCGCCAGAAATTTAAATTTAAACACATTTAATTCTGAGTTTCACATTTCTGATTCGAGGAACAAGAGCTTTCGTAACTCCCGTACTGTACACGCATAGTGCTGCTACCTTGCATTTATTTCCACAAACGAGAGCGACTCGCGATGAGTTGAACACGCAAGCGAGTTACCCTGCCGCGTTCCTTCGCTACGGTAAGCAGTCGTTATGTTTGCGTCCTCCAGTCCTCATTTTTCCTTGGAAAGTGGATGAAAGCGTTCGGAAAAACGGGAGTTTTCTTATGCTCTCTAAATAATATTCAGTTTAATTATTATTACATTCATTTCGTTTCAGTTTTTAGAACTAATGTGAGGTATTATAAAACGGTAACTACATGTAGAGGGTAAGCAAAGTTGGAAATTGCGTTTGTTAGTAGAAATTGAAAATGGAACCACAGCCCGGCAGTAGCAAATGTTACCTAAAACACTCCAATATGTGAGGCCACTGGTATATTGCGTTTAAGTTCACTAAATTCTCACAGACAATGTGACCAACCTACACAGTATATAAAAAATAAATACTCTCGTCTGCGAAGTATTTTATCAGCTAATGAGTTACTGCGGGAAGTATGTTATGTTGGCAATATTGATGATATTATGAAAATAAATATTATTCAGAACTAAACGTTGAAATTCAAAATTTGAATTAAACTTACAACTTTTAAAGTATAAATTATGTTTTTAAAGTAATGTACAACTTTTCGACTTTTAGCGAATTGGCATTAAATACATGTTTAGCGATCACGACGGAACATGCGGACACTTCCGATCAGTGAAACTTTTCCAGCTCGGTAGTCATCATTGTGCATGTGATCTCTTTCGTCACGTTTATGTAAGTAACGTTGGCAATAATTTTGAAAAGAAGGGCTTTAATTAGTGGCAAATGAAATCGTTTCCATATATATATTACAAATAACACAGATCTAGTACTACTACCATATTTTTGTCTCATATATAGTCACTTGCTGAACGCATTATTAGGTTTGTAGGTGAACAAGTGTACAATTTAATGTTCCAGTAGTAATCGTCGATAGGTGGTAGTGTTATAAGTCAGTGCCACGTGTCGGGATGTACGCCGTGCGCTGCCCCTCACGTTAAATAATTTTTTATGTGTTCATCGACTTTGTCAGTAAAACCAGTTCACCAAATGCTCATATCGTTTTGTGCCCCTATGTAAGATTTGTGTAGATATTTTATTGAGTATTTTGTTATTGTTTAATTGTGGGTTGAATGTGTACTGTATATAATAGATTAAGGGTAAACGCCTCTGAATATCGTGTGTGATAATAAATCTATTTTTATAATTTAAAAAATGGTTAGAGTCGTGAATTGGTAATTTTTTGACTCGGGTTCAAACCTTGCTTAAGTGCAAAATATTTTAACTTTTTTAATATAATATTTTATACACGGCAGAACACCCACATAACGAAAATTAAAGACCTTTTCATTATCTATTTTTATTTAAAACGGAAAATACAGGAAACTTGGGAATTAACGGAGATGTTCCGTGAAATTCACGGTAATTCCGTTTCTGATAATCAATGTGTCCGTAATTTTACGGAGAGTTTACGGACACTTCTGGATACATTTTTAGCAGCACTTTTCCGTAAAATGAAGGAATTCTTTTTTTTTTTAAGTGTATATGTAGAAGTGAAGTCTACTGTGTGCTACAATTTTTCCGTGAAAAATCACCGGCCCTAATTATAGGTTATTCACGGTCAAGCGATCATTTTTATAGCCCTCCTTAGGATCAACTTTCATATCAGTATTGTGTCTAAAATAAGCAACTATTAAATTGAATAAATTCGGCGTGCACGAATTTGAACATCACACTTTTAATACAACTATAAGACATGGAACCAATTTCTCTTGGTTGGCTGACAGCATATTAGCTGGTGCTAATGTTAAAATATACGGAGTTGCAGACATTACTTTTTTTGTTTGATTTGCAGGACATCGTTACAGCATTTCGACGAGAGGTGGCGCACATTGACGGATCTCATGCAGCCGATAGCATTTCCCGTCTGCCTCATCGCTAGCAATGAACTGTGGACAACCTCGGACTTGTACACGTATGATACGTATCCGTTCAAATGAGCGTATACAGTTTCTACGAGAATATATCAACTAAACGGTGATTTCAACCAGCCGTGTTTGTCTTTGTTCATTACTGGACATTGCTGCATTCATACCCCATGTGGTGTCACCTTTAAAATGTACTTGTCGAACACTTTCAACTGAACATGGTACATTTCCTGTGTTACTTTAATCGTGTTACTTGAGAGACGTACGGATAAGTCGTCACGTGACAACAGGAAACGCATAGCGACGAGAAGGATGGAAATACGCGGCTGCCCAACATAATTCACTGAAGACGTGGATGCCGCGCAGGATTGGCGTTTCGAACGCACAGCAGAGTTGGACGGAGTGATCAATTTCCTCGTCGTGGGAGTAACAAACCTACCCGGGCAGAAGTTGGAGAGGTCCAGTCGGCTTGACTCAGGCCGACCACGGCAGCGCTTTCAACGGCAGGCCAGGGTGAGCGCCCTTGTAACCTTGCAGCGGAATCGAGTATGTGGCACGCATGCGCCTCTGGCTTTCACACACGTGTGGCGAGCGCGCCGCGGAATCATAATGCCAAGGTCCAGCAAGCGGGCGCGCGACTCCGGTCACATGTTCGCGATGCTACAGCGCCAGCAGCGACAACAGATATTTTGAAGATGGCCGTCAGCCTAAGCTGTTCCAGCGCCAGCAACTTTTTTCTTCTTAGCTGTGAAGATATTTTACAGTTTCATGACATGATATCGATGGTAACTTGGTAAAAATACCTAATAATTTGGAAAATAACGTCATCACGGTTTTAAGCATAAATGCCAATAGTTTATCATGCAATGTCGACCTCTTGTGGCACAGTCGGTTGGTGCGTCGCCGGTCTGTGGTCAGGCAGGTTCTGGGTTCTAATCCTAGGTAAGGCATGGGTGTTTAAGTTAGGCCATACGTTAGTTTGTAAGCCGCCCCCTGATAAGCCTTCAGGCATAACACCAGGGGAACGTTGATGACAAGCCTTTTAAAATACAATACAATACAATTTAACTTGAAATCTTAATTCATACATATTAAAAAAAAAAAAAAAACTAAGTTTGTTTTTAGCTAAAGTGTTTACTGCTGTCACAGAAATGGCATTCTAAACTCTGTTCACCTGCGGTAATAAATTAAAAATGAAATAGGGGGAATGAACTGCATAACCAATTTCCAATAAATATTCATTACATCTCTAACGAGGTAAACAATTATCTTGAGCTGTGGGTTACCGTATTAATTTTGGACCATGTTCAGATTTATACGAAAGAATATATCAATTGGGAATTCCCATTATCCATTTCATTCATTTTTCAAAAGTAATTTTCTTCCATCGTCATACTTAAACTTCACAACGAAGGAGGAACTGTAACCATTCCTATCTTCAGGAAAAAATATTTTGTTTTAATTTTGTTTTCCTTTACATTCTGAGAAGTTTCTGCTTGCGAATAGCGTTACGTGTTTCAGAACCTGAATTTTCTTTTAAGAGTATGAATGTATTTATTCAAAACTGGTGGCTAGTAGGTATTCATTAAGTGCTATGATGCCTTACTTTAGCGTCGAAATTTTCGTAGGAATAAGGAACATGCATTAAAATAGGATCGAGCAAGGTCAAATATGATGATGGTTATTTGCGACTTGATTCCTAAAATTAATGATAATGTAATATGTAAAAATCTAAAAACTAAGTAAGTAGCTTAAAAAAATATAAAGGTCAATTAACAGTCATATTAACATCGTAATGTCACTGATGTGTGTATGTGTGTATGTATGTATGTATGTATGTGTGTGTGTGTGTGTGTGTGTGTGTGTATATATATATATATATATATATATATTATATATATATATATATATATATATATATATATATATATATATATATATACACACACCTTTGTTTTAGCTAAGCTTTTATACTATGCCGGAAGGCGGTTTCAAACTCTAAAGCTAATATTAAACTGGAGACACAAATACATCAAGGCCTTTACTGGAATTCGAACCTAAGAGTTTTTCTTGCCGCACTCTGGCGTTGGAGTTAACTTCGCCACGGTGGTCAGCTATTGATACGTAAATTTTAATACTACTGTATATAATGTCTACAAGTGTAATAATTTTTCTGTTCACCGAGCCCAGTTTGTACTTTCTAAAAACTAAAAGATATCCTCAGCTTTCAGCGAAACAAATGTACCAAAATTCCACGGCAGCACTTTTTTTCTTTCTTTTTTTTTTTAATGGGAAGACGGCTGTACCTCGTGAGACATTGCTTCTCAGAATAGAGGCACGACGATGTTACCCGACACGAGACGAACAGCTGCGCATCATATGAATAGAGTAGCAAATAAACAGACGAGGAGACCTTATCGAAGCAGTTTGTTTGCGGAATGAGGTTCTACGGTTACTGCAAACATTAAACAACCAGTTTCGTTTTATGTTTGTAGTCACGCGATGCGCATGGTGTCTGCTCACACGCTCGTGTGTGAGGTGTGCCTCTAGTCTTAACGTCTTTTTTTAAAAAAGGGCACGCATAACATTTTTGGGAATCACATATTTAAGGTTGTTGCACATAAAAATTCATCTTGCAGAGAATACATCTTAAAGCATATGTATACTGAAGCACTACACATAATTTATACCAAGCGAATATCTATCCGTTGATAGTCGTGACAGTATACCATCAGCCATCAATAATGAACGAAAAATGTGTTCCTGTAATATGTGAAGAGAAAAATTAGTGCCGGCTCAAGTAGTTTCAGAAGTTTCTGTCCGAGAAGATGAGAACCCTCAACTACAGGTTTGTTTGTTACAGCATTAGTTTCTCTAGCTCGAGTCGCAAGGTCCAGGGTTCGACATGCAGCGAAACGACCAGACGTGACCAGAGGCACAGCACCAGCTCAATCACGGGTCTGTAACGGAAGGGGGTGGGTGAGGGAGTGGCAACACGAACAGAAACTACCACCCAAGGCCCTGCTTTCGTACCAAAAGAATTAATGTAGGCCTGATCATATTCTGTTTTCATTGTGTATCAATCCATCCAGCAAGGGAAATTAATTTTAATATTATGTCATTCGTGATGAGACAGACTGTTCAAAGTAAAATGAGCATTTTAAAAATCAACCTTAGAATGAAACCACTGCCTATTAAATGCATAGTCCTACATGCTACTATACACACTAGCATTCAGGTTTCTAATTATTGCAGTGAGTTAAGTAAGACAGTTCCAAGATTTGAGGATGAATAACAAGTGCAATTTTTAAATTTACGGTAAATAAAACTGTTTTTTTTTTGTTTTATACTAATTAGAGCAACTACGATTCAAGGAAATTATAATTAAATTGTCATGTTTCCACTGACTCATGCATGAATAAAGTTACGAGGCCCACGACAATGTAAATTTCACACACGGCGGAAGGATGCAAAAAGAGGAGAAAAAAGATTTTAAGCAGGACTTTAAAAAACGATCTAGTAACTACGAATAGCCTCTATCAATATTTCTCAAAATATTATATCCAAGGCGCTGGCAAAGTGATCACTATTATGAAAACACAAGTAATGATACTTTTTACAAACAGGAATACTTTGTAGGCTGTGAACTTAAAATTAAGAGCCTCTGCGCCACCTGGCAAAAGCAGTTCTTCGTGAAAAGTTAAATTGCTGGATAACATGGCGTATTTTTTTCTATAAATATGAACTCGGTCATGCTTAATAAGTGACAGCTAAAAATTATGCAGAAAAATCTATCCTTTTCTCGCAAACTGAAAGAAAACATCTTCCAAGTAGTGCATGCCTTCACATACATTTATCGTAAAAATTCAAGTGTACATTTAAGACAATTGTCTCAATTTTTAAACCGTGTCCCCCGTGACTCTCTCCGACAATATGGCAGCAGACGAGTAAAGACGTGGACACAGGGTTGTCCTAGCAGGCAAAGGTCCACACATTAGGCATGCGTTAAAACACACTGATGTCCTCCCCTGTGGCTTACAACAGCAACATATGTTGTAGAGTGAAGCTTTATTGGTTTTACTTGACGGTTTCATTGTACTAGAGGAAGACGGGCTCCGACATTCTTAAAGGAAACACCGCAGGTGAACTTGTGCCAGCTTTGGCCACACTACGTATTACATTAAGGAGTTTTCCTGGTACAAAATTCTAAAACGCCTCGAGGTCTCACGTCCGGCCGTAAGAAAAGGCGACTGCGACGTAAAATAGCACAAACAAGCTGCGCGCGTGTCGTTTCCTCAGAAACTGTTTTAAAGAACAAACATATTAAAAACAGAGGGCTACTTCCGGCGATGTTTGAACGACCGCAGTTTTGTTTCAGTAACCAAAATTAAGACGTGGCAACAAAATACCGACTTCCATTTTTGTCCTGAAAAAAGAAAAGGTTGGCACGGAATGAGTCCATAGTTTTTTTAATCTTAATGGGCGCAACTGTATACAATGAGACCCCGCATGAAAACTAGGCAGGCCCCTTAAGGCTGCCTGCCTGGTTTGAAAGCAACGAGAATCTGGTACAGAAAAATACATGTTAATGAAATTCGTTTTTTTAAAGCCAGTTTTGAAAATATAACGTTGAAATTAAAACCTTAGTGTGATATATGATATTCTCAAGCTCTGTTTGGACACAAATATAACGATTTGTTTCCCAGTAATTTTTGATTTAATTATTAAAGTTTCTGGTCTTTACAGGAAACAGGCTATACATTAATGTTACAAAAGGCTTCGACAGCAAAGAAGCGCGAATATTTGTGCTCAAAAAAGTCTTTGGTGGTATACATCAACCTTTAACAGGAACGTCAATAAACCGAATCTCATTAGCATGCATTTCCTTATACCAAATTCTCACTTCTTTCAAACCAGGTGCTAGCTTGTGAGTTCTTGGAATGCATTACTTTTAAACTGGCGAACTCTGACCACGCCTATTCAGGAGCGTTGGTGGGGTGGTGGGAAGGGGCAACGCCCCCCTGACCCTTCGGCCCGGCACTGTCGCTGCTGCGCCTCTAGACGTGACGGGGAACGGGCAGTAAAAAGGACGAGCACGCCCGTTCTGCGGACGCCGCGGAGACGCACGTCCACTGCTAAATATGTATCACGGCACGACGCGCGCCGCAGCACAGCTGTTACCGCCCGTGGCGTCGACGACTTATCCTCTTGGACACAGCTGGGTGGCGGCCATCTGCCGCCTCGCGCGCCTGCCCGAGAAAACATTTTTAAACAAACAACAATTCCACTGATGGCAGAGTACTTAGCCTCTTTCACGATCAACAGGGGAACTGTTTCCGCAGCACGTGGATTTGCACGCACTTCGCAGTCACGTGGGGCGTGGGCACTTCTGAAAACTCTATCCTGTTTGTGTCCTCCGTTTATGCTTTCTCCATGAGTAACATATTAAAATTGGCATTGATTGGACAGCATATCCATCCGTGCAAAAAAAATCGTATGTGTGTGTGTGTGTGTGTATGTATATATATATATATATATATATATATATATATATATATATATATATATATATATATATATATATATATATATATATATATATACACACACACACACACACACACACACTCCATTCCACCCCGTCACTAACTACTTTTCCCATTCATCCAAAACTACAGCTGCATGGTAGTCAGTGTTTAAATTAAAATGCGATCAAAGGCAGGGTCTTTTTTTCTTCAAAGGCTAGTTCCGAAAGGGTGTACCAACTTCGTAAGCTTGTTTCAATAGGCAGTCCTTTCGGCCTTTCGGGTGATTAATGTGCCTTTCAAGCTGCCAACGCAGCAGCGAAACTTTAAATCGTGCGGCATATCGTCCGGCAATGGTTCTCTACTCCCATCTGCCTGCGCGTACGAACATATTTTATGCTGCATCCTTTTGATACACCCAAGAATCCCAAGTTTACGTTGAACAACTGTTACTCGCCTTACTTCTTAAGTTTGGTTTGTAAAATTTACAATAACATCCTGCTGCTGGTTAAACATGTACTTGGGCTGGGCAATATTTTGTTCACACAACCATGTTGCTCTTGTAATAAAATATGAAAAATAATTAGTTAGTAAATTTATTTAGTTATTTAAATAGCATTAACATATCTTTCATAAGGGTAACCATTTCAAAATTACGTAGTCTGTATGTCTTAAGAAATGATGCTACATGTTGGAAAAATGTATATTTATTTGGGACGAACAAACAAATATTTCGTTGGCTAAAAAAAGGAAGGTTTTAATACTCGAGTTACTGGTAGCAAAGAAATCAACCATATTTAATTTGCACTATAGGACTTCGTCCACACCAACAGGCTAGGAACTAAAAAAATACGACCGAGGAGAATAAAATTACATAATACTTATAAGGAGAAAGAATTGTCAATCATATAGCTATGTAGAACGAACAACAAAATACTGCACAAAATGTTATAAACACAGATATTAAAATTAAAAAAAAAAGTTATATAAATAACTCATTCGTCGAACAATCAATAATAAAAAACAACAATAAAAACGAAGTGAAAGGAAACACGGCAGAAAACAGAATTTCCTCTACATTGGTGTAAGTCACAGATCATAATTCAAAGAATACTAAATATGTAACATAAAAACTACAAAAAATAGATATGAATCATGGAATAACGATTACAGTCGCACACGAAGCATGGAACATCAAAAGCCAGCGCATATACACATGAGAAAAAAAACCAACAACAATTACAAACGTAATAATAAAAAATAATAATAATAACAAATGGAATGTGGAATAGCAAAAAGAAAAAAACGACATTTCGATAATTGAGATCTGCTCCCGTCCTGTAACTAAAACTTAAGGAAACAATTCCTAATATGTCCGAAAATCCGTTATGTAGTTTTCGAATAAAAATCACTCATATACTTCAGTAAGACTCGCAATTTTAGGGAGTTAATGGTGCAGTTTTAACAACAGTGATGAATCCTCTAGAATATCTCTGCAGCCTGACCAGCAAAGATTCCTTGCTGCCTCGGCCGACTGGATCAGAGATATTTTTTTCAGCATTGCCTCTGTGTGCCATGAAATTTTATGCTAAAAGTAACATTAGGTAACCACGGATCTTGACCAACTATAGAGTATGTTGATGTACACATTACTCAAACTGTCCACATGAAGGGTGATTTATCAGTGTGTTTGCGTTCACGTAATTTGGTAGCCAAATGGACACCATTCCGTTCACAACAGCCGCGCTCGTTTATTCCGCGCCGTGACGTAACACACGAGGTGTAGGCAAGCAGCTGGACATATTGATGTCACGTCACCATCACAGCAAAGCGACACGCGGCTATGGTGGATTTTCACTTGAGTGATGATGTACATGATGTTTGTAATGTAATATTTTTCCCTATGGTAATCATTAATTACGAACAGCGATTGCTCAGAGGCAATACAAATCTCCCGCGTACACATAGCTAAATCCATTTTGTTTATTGCACCAATTTTAGCATTTCTTCTTCGGCTTGACAAAGAACTCATAGGCTATGGCCAGTTTTGTGGCCGCCGGTACAATTCCCTTTTAATACTTCTAATGTGAATATCAGTTTGGAAATAACACAGAAATGTTTCATTTCTCGCGGTCGATAGCCGCCATGAAAGCTTGAAAGCACATGAATAGGCGAGTAACAGAAAATTCTCATTCACGAACAACCAAAAAAACAAAAATAAGAGTACGTTTTCTAAGGTTCTCTTGCTTTTACACAACCAAAGGCAAGTTAAAGATAACGGAGCAGTGAGGGGAAGTTTTTATGCTCGTAATTTACTTTTAAATTCTTGAAATTGGTTTTTTTTTTTTTTTGCAATAGCAGCAAAGAAATTATTCCATACATCCGTTTTCCACTGGATTTCCCCGTAGACGACAAAAGGAAAGAGTTTTGTTGGAATCCTTTTCAACAAATTTAGAAGATAAAAAATGGTCATGAATGCATCAGCGAAGGGACTAGAGAATTGTATAAATTCACTTTTTAACTATAAACGTTCATGAATAATTTTGAAGAACTACGTGGCGATATCGCATTAACTGAAACTGTAAACGAAACAGTTAGCAGATTTTAAAATAGTGCCAAGGCAACAGTGCTCGGTTATACTTCTAGCTGTTTATTTTAAATCGTTAGTTCAACAACCTAGTCCAGAGGTAAGGACACCTGAACAACGAATGACGAAATGTTCTGAGATCTATTCCCAAAAGAATCAGAGATTTTTTGCGGGACTATATGCATATCTGTTCCCCACCATGGCAATTGAAAAAAATCACACGGTGCACTTTCTTCCCTTGACATGCTAATGATAAATCATAACTATGGCGACAAGTAAAATGAGGATATAAAATTAACTCGGTAAATAACTCCCGGGTCCAGTACTGGCTATTGTGTGGTTATTTCACCTTCACAGTGCAGGAAGCAATGGCAAAATAACCCACAATCACACATCATATGTGAAGAATATGATACATTTGCCCCCCCCCCCCCCACAAAGATTAGGACGGCAATGATAATTATAGTTATAGCAGTGAGAAAAGAATCAATATGATGGAAACTTAAATATTTATTTACGAGTATATTCTGTCCTCACAATCGTCTATGCACGTGCCTCATGGTCTGGGAGACAAAATTTTCTATGAAGATGGGTATAGATTCACACATATTATATCCGTAATTGAATTTTTAAACACATTAGTATATGGATGTCTTAAATCAACTCCAGAACTAACCTATGTATTATTTTCTCTTTATAATCCAGAAAACTACGAGATTGCATCACAAAGACTAAACTATAGTGCATCAAACGTTTCAGACACTGTAATGGCAAAGAATATTGAATTATCCTAACAATCTATCCACAACATATAGACAAGCAATTAAAACAATTAAGTCTAAGTACTACGTCAACATATCAACAAACGAGAACATTGGTAATAAATAGCTCCATCAAAGAAAATGGTAAACCTGGAGATGGAAGTAATCTTAATATTTTCTCATGTTTGATATTTAGCTTTGATCATTTTCACTATCAAGAAATCACGACTCTTAGGACTCATTAACATTCTCAGTTGCCCCTGAGAACTTGATATTTTACATTACCATCTTATTCTTCACATAAAGTATTTCTTGAGTTTCATACGTAAATTATAACACATACTTATACTGACATACAAGGCTTCTTGTTACAGCCTAATCATAATTACATGTGATACATATTCCATTGACTGATATCATTTCTTCCAGAATGTGATGAAACATAAATGGTATTCTCTTTAAAAATTTATATTTTGTAACTAGTCCTTTAATCAGCACACACACAATTGATAACTATTTTCGTTCTACTGAAAATTATTTTTATACATTACAACACCTTTGTTTTAACGAATATTTCAAACATTAAAATGGCACAATAATTTACCCCTAGCACAGATATAGATTAAAGAAAATAAAATCATCAACAAACATAAAACTAAAGTGTAGCAGCACCTTTATCTTTACATCGTCGTCATATAAAATTAAAGTAGCATATTAATATTTATCATTTCCATATGAATCTAACCAATCTAAATAATAAATTGCTTGAAAAAATAATTTACCTACAGGCGTACAAAAAACGTTTAATCTGGGTAGGAGTCTGTAGGAAATATATGTTTTCTCTTCTTACAGCACATTTTAGTTTCTTCTTCTTGCGAAAATTAGTCCAAATAAATGCAATTATAGCCAGGTAAACTTACTGGTTTATATTAAAAGTATTCCGTAAATTGTCAAATTGGTTAAACGGTAGCTCTCTCCTCATCCTTTCCAAGTTCACACATCTGAATTTTAATCCATTGCCCAGCATGTTGTATGATTTCTGGAGAGGGATTCTAATGTGGGTAGAATGGCATACAGTCTATAGGTGTGGCGTTCTTTCAGAGTGCTCCTGTTTAATTTTCCTATTTCAACTCGTGCCTTGCATACTTTCTGGCACCATGCATGTTTCGTCATGCTGTAGCGTGTCTGACTCGTATCTGTGAGGTTGTGGGTTCGAACCCAACCGACTTAACATGCGGCGGTTTTCCCATGTAATGTTTCCATTCCCGATCCACGCAGACGATTTTGCACGAGTTCCCTAATGCATGCCTTTCAGAATCCTCGTTCCCCATTAGCACCTCTGAATAAAATAAATAAAATACTATTATTTCATTTTTCCCAGCCTCGAGTTTCAGGTATTTTCCTCTTTATAATTGTGACAATGTACTCCGTATGTCTCACTTCTATGTCGCACGTGTTCAAGGACGGGAAACTCATTTCGAAATACTGAAAATAGAAATTAAATTAATTAAAACCCCTCCATAACTGCAACAGAAATAATTCCTCTTTATGCAACTCACTATACGAAACGTTAAAATTTCCTTACAGAAAATTGCATAAAGCTCGTAGAAAGATAATATCCAGACGTTAAATGTTGGGATTTTACAACACACAGGTGTACAAAGGAATATGATTAACTACGAACTTTTAACATCTAGGTATTTTGCTCGATGCTCAGACTATATGATACTATGAGTTGACTTTGAAGCATCGCCATTTGTATCTGCAAATAATGGCAACGCGATTTATTACGTCCTGTTTAATGCCGTGTTCAGATATTCATATTTTCTTTTGTGGAATAAGATACTAGAATTTCTATTAATTTGTGTTAAATTTCTCCACAGTAGATTAACACACCCATGTAGCAAATTTTTGTTGGGCCAACGTTAATCCAACCTTTGCTTGGAGGTTGGGTCAGCGTTGGAAACATAACGTTGGCTGAAGATCAAAATGACACGCGGGCCTATGTTGGTCCGACGTTGAGTTATTGTGTGCCAATCAATGTCCAGCGATTTACCAACCAAAGACTAACTGAAGTTTTACAACATTGGTATCGTGTTGTCAAGACGTGTTATAACGTACATAATGCCAACCAACAAACAATGTTTGCCAACATACGCTAGTGATACTTTAAGTGAATATTAAGCACAATTTAAAAATTAAAAGCTTCCTACACACACATTATGCATTTTATGTTAATGCTGACCATTTTTCATTAAAATCAACCTTCCTAGATTTGTTCGGCTGGAAGCGGGCGCGAACCCAAGCCCTTTGGGTTAACAGTCGAATTTGCTATCCGCTACACCACTGTAACTCTACACCAGTACTGATATATTAAATATCACCTACCATCCCAGTTCACTATACTGTGCAATACTCCTTAATGTATTAATATGTCGCATTTTACTGCTTTTAAACTGTATTTAACTATCATTACATGGAATGGTTATGCCTTACATACTTTCCATTTCCAGTATGGTGCATATTAATTTCTATACCTTTTGATCAGTCAAATCATACAATATATAAGATTACAAGCACTGTCGACTTTACTATTTATAACATATTAATAATATCCTATGCTGACGTAATATTTGTAATGCAGTGTTGGCCCAACATAACAAAAAGTACCCATCACACGAACTGATACGTTGAAAACATTGCATCAATACATAAATTAAATAGAATTTAAAGGAAACTCCCTTTTGGAATGACTTAATATACAGAGAACATAATATATTTTAAATTGAAAACGATGCTCTATATTAACGACTTTATGATGCTTGCACAATACTGGCCCAACGAAAGTATACATACATACAAAATGTCTACACCATGTTATCCAACAATTAACCAACATACGACCAAAAAGTACATTTTAAATAAGACACAGATTGTATGTTTAAAAAAATCATAGCTTTTAAGAAAACATACAAAATTATTGTTTTAATTAATTGGAGATACGACAATCCCATTGTTGGCATTATGTTCGATAAACAATGTTGGTCCAAGTTAATACGAACCAGTTAACAACCGTCGTGCTCCCAAAGTTGAGAAAACATGTAATCAACAAAACGTACTTCAAAGAGAAAGGATATCAGGACTTGAAAAATATCCGTAGTTTGTAAAAGAAAAGAAAAGGACATTTTTATAGTAATAGTTTTGTTTGTTACACCATTTGACATAAAATGTTGGTTGTATGACGTTGGCCCAACAGAAAATACATACCAAATACCAATAGTATGTTTACCGACTTATTACCAACCAACAACTAACAAGTTTAATGTTTAGAAATATTACACTTATGGCATGTTATGGCATAGGCCTATTCTGATTTAGTGTCATAATTGTCTGATGGGTATTAAATAATTTCATATAATTTTCGTGGTAGCTAATTTCCGTACGCATATTACGTTGAGCAAATGTTGCATTAATGTATGTGTTCCAAACTAACGCTAATTTAATGAATACTAAACCTGAATAAGGTCTCTGTATTATTGCGTGAGCAAGTTTCATACTTCCACAAATAAAAAGTAGTGTCAATCCTGGATGACTTGAAGCACGAATAGATAGAATATATGAGATAAAATGTGAGTGAGAGAGAGAAAAGGAGTCCTGGGAAAAGCTCTTTAACATGGGTGCATCTGCTGCACTACACATGGAAATGCTTGTCTGAGAAATGCTTTGTCCACCGGACGTACGACTGAAATACCCAACATCCACTACTCTATCGCATGTTTATATCGCATGATAACTCTTAACAAGGAAATGTTAGAACATAACTATCAAAATTCCTTAACTGTTAGTTTCCTAAAGATTATTTTTTTATAGAAATTTTGCTTAGCAGATATTTTTTGTGTGCAACTAGTTACTCCGTGAGGTTTTTCCCATTTGTTGTTTATGTCCTGAATGCGAACAAATCAAGGTCGGGAGTTGTCAGAAACTAAGTTTTCTCTTGTGTCAGATCCACGATGAATTCGTCATGTTCTCAGGAACTGAGTTACGTTGAGATGTTTTATCGGCGCTTAAGGTCATATTTCTCACTTCTTTTTTAATTTGGTTACCTGAGAGGTTTCGAAAAATGCCCCCTTAATGCAGTTGTTAGTTGTTAAATCATTATAGTTTACAAAATATAGAACTCAAATTCTGACACAAGAGTGTTATAGGCAGGTTCAAAAAGTTGAATTAGAGTCTAAGCGCGGCATTGTGCATTCGTGTTACAAGCTACGAAAGGAACAAAACTATTATGAAATGAATGTTAACACTTTCGCTTGAAAGAAAAAATATATATTTACGACATGTCTGACCCCTATTTTCAACAAAATCCAGAGGGTCAATACCTGCTCACCTGTTTATAAATCGTACTCATACTGAATTAGAATGTTCTGCACACCATACAGATTGCATTAAATGCAATTTGATTGGAAAAAAATATCTAGGAGCAAAGCATAATATGCTGTAGAATTCGGGAAATTGAAACTTTTGAGTATTCTATTTTGAAAACTACAATGATTTGACAACTAACAACTGCATTAAGGGGGCACGTTTCGAAAGCTCTTTCAGATAACCAAACAAAAATATTGCGAAATATGACCTTAGCAGCGAGATCTTCAAGCGCCGTGTAAGGTGAAGTAAGGTTTAAGATAGAGCAGTGGCGGAATGCAAGGCCGGGGGAAACGGGAGTCCCCCGAGAGAACGTTTCCCACATGCGAAAATAGCACGGATGATCCAGTCGACAATCGACCCTTAGTTCACTTTGTTGGGTGGCAGGTAGTCGGACTACTTCGCCACGGCAGCCTTTATTCTTCTAAGACCGAGCGAGATGGCGCAGTGGTAACTCACTGGACTTGCATTCGGGACGACCCGGGTTCGAGTTCGGTTTTCCATGGTTTCCCGAAATCACTCCAGGCGAATGCTGGGCTGAGTCCCTAACAAAGGCCACGGCCGATTCCTTCCCTTCCCATTCCCTCTTCCCTGTGCAACTTGAACCGTCTCTAATGACCTCGCTGTCGACGAGACGTTAAGGGGGTAGTATCCACTCCATCTTCGAATTTTCTTACAAATCTTCGTAATGAAAATGTATGACCAGAAATAAAAAAAATCAAAGCTAGACATGACATGGACGACTACTTAACGAAATTTTCTTAATTTGTAGGGTTTCAAATATACCTGTATTTTCCCATGTGTGTGGGTGAAATTATTAAATAATTAGATAATGTTTGATTACGGTTTCAGATGTGACACTAATCATGTAAGAAAAATAAGTATTAAAATGTTCCCTACGTCATGACTAGCTTGGTTTTTAAATACTGACTCCGAAAATTAAGTTAATGAGGAAAATACGTAAATCCAAGATAGCAAGGATACTTCCTCCTTAAGCCCAATTGTCTACCTACCTACATACCTGTATTTTTTATAAGGCAGATAACACTTCCTTAATCGCTCTAACGTTTACTAGTGTCGACCTTCTTGACTGAGATCACCAATGAGTTTTCTTCGGACCGCGAGTTCTCAGTTCGAACCCAGGTTACGCTATATATATATATATATATATATATATATATATATATATATATATATATATATGTGTGTGTGGTGTGTGTGTGTGTGTGTGTGTGTGTGTGTGTGTGTGTGTGTGTGTGTGTGTGTGTGTGTGCACCGCTAATATGACAGGGGATTGGTTCAGTCTGTAAGTCGCCTCCTGGTTAGTCTTGCGAAATAAATGCTGAGGCGTTAATATTGTATTTTATTGTAAAGGCTTTTTAACGTCCCTCGGTTTTATGCTTGAAAGCTTAACAGGGGACGGCTTACAGACTAACTTGCAACCTAACTTAAATTAACACCCATGCCTTACCCGGGATTCGAACCCAGAGCCTCCCGCACCACAGATCGGCGGCGTACCAATCGACTGCGCCACGGGAAGTCGGCGAGGTGTTAATATGCCCAATCAAATAAAAATAAGAGTGTTTATGAAGTTTTCGAACGAAAGCGTTCATTTTAATGTCACAATGTAGCACTGGATTAAAAAAGAAAACGTTCGAACAGTGGCGTATGAGTAACCGCTCTACTTTCAAAACGCCAAGGTGGCCGTTAGCAGTCGAACAACTTACTGCCCTGCTCTCGCCGTATCTAACACTTTGTCACAAGGTGAATGTCCTCTCCCCGTTGGCAGTCGTGGAAGCAGTCCTTTCCAGAAGACCTCAACTAGATCACCTTGAGAAAGGAACGCTATCATTGAATTGCAAATGTAACCAGGTTCAACAAACCCGGGAACGGAGAAGACTGGATTTATATCCGGAGCAATTCATTCTCAAGTTTCTACGCCTTGTCGGCTTGTAAGTACAGCTTCAGTTACATTACTACCAATACACTCTAAATTAGAATCAGTGGAAAACCACTGATTGTTTCAGTGAAAAAATTCCACTCGAATTAGTGACGTGAAGCAATTTCACTGATTAATAAGTGACGGCCGACTGCAGTGGCGAATAAAATATTGTTTTTTATTGAATTTAGTCAATTACGTAAAATAAACATATTTACGACAGCTTACAATTTAAATTGCGCAATTTAAAGTGATTTAAAAAAGTAAAAAAACATTTTTGGAGGTGGCCGGGATTGAACACACACATCCTTTGTACTTCGCCTTTAAGGGCGTCATCTTACCATTTTTTTTATATATTTTTTTTTAAGAATGTTATATTATCAACATTGTTGTGACAATTGACTTTGACGAAGTTCAAGTGAGACTTGCTGACAAATTCCCCGTGCGACAAGTAAACTGAAAATCTGCCGCGGAGAGGGCGGGGCGCGAACCCACGACTCCCTCGAGAACAAGTCAGCCACCCTACCATCTGAGCTACGAAGTCAAGTTGGAAATTGAGAGGAAAATAAACGTGTTGCAAGTCTTGTCGAAATCTTGAAGATTTAAATTCTGTGCCCCTACTTTTCGTTTTTGGTTTAATCGGTGGCGTTAGGATTGCTATAACGAATAGTATATATGAGTGCACTCTCTTCGCCACTTTATATGCAATTTAAACCTTCAAACAGAGCGCTGTGGTGATTATATGAAAACGAAATGAAAGACGTAATAACGGAATGAAAGGCGGAATGTTCATTTTATCTCGTATAATGGTGTTTTGAAAGACGAAACACATTTTAGAAGTATTGTGTATTGGTTTTATTAGTTTATTCGTTGTTATTTCACTTGAAACACGTTCTTTAACGGCCATTTATAAACGTTGTTCGATGGGCTTTTTTACACGCTGTTTAACTGATACATCAGTAATAATACAAATCACTGAAAACAGTGAAAAATTATTGATGAATCAGTGGAAAATGTCACTGAATCAATAAGTGAAAGAAATCTGGCATTTTTTCCACAGATTCATCAGTTAAATTAACTGTAGTGACTGGTGAATCCGATACTGTTGACTGATTGAAACTGTGAAATTCTCACAAGATTCAAATTTAGTGTGTACGGCGCTGAACCTTAGGAAGCAAATAATACGCTGGCATAAAAAAATTGCTCCTGAACCTGAAGTGAAAATTCTGCGTATGTAAGGCTAAGTACTGCCAACAGCAACTCTCCAACACTCCCGCACTCTCCAACAAAATGCAAATATTATGCGCGATGTAAACGGCCCGTCGTTTCGTATTCATCTACCAGTCTTTCAGAGCGCCCATGTTCCAACCGTTGCGGTGCAGAATAAACATCAAGTAGGCAACTGGTTCTTTATCACATTTACTTCTTTTGGGCTTTGGGCAGTTCGCTGTTGAAGTATGCTATGATATATGAAACGCCAAAATTCGTTACTGTCGAAATAATTTATGTGCAGAACTGTAGCGTTTTGCAGACGGCTTCAAATATTCTTGGTGCTCAACGCGTAATCAAGAACTACTGAAGAGTCTGTTTCGTAAATTCTAAGAAAGTACAATAAAAATACCTGATCCCAACGCACGTCATTATTAATGAAATTGATCACTCAGCAATAGAGGAAATAATGATAAAAAATAACAGAGGATTTTTAACAAAGCGTCCAGTGGAATGTTATTTTTTTATCACAGGGAGAAATCGTTTCAGTGCATAACCGTGCAACGTAAACCGAAACTCGGGACCTTCGGTGCGTAAACAAAAACAACCAGTAACATCACGGACCTAAAATTGTCATTTCCTTTTTACAATAAGGCCGGGATCCCTGAAGCGTTACATTCGGACCTAGGTTTCGGGTTCGAATCCCGGGGAATCCATGTTTTCGCGTGCAGTTTATAGGCTTAATATTAAGTCAGCTTAGCAGTAAGCCCTACCGTGGTTTGTTTCGTGTATTTTATTTGGGTTGATATTAGATTAGGGAGGTTGTTTGCCAGATTAGTTTGTATGGGTATACGTCAAATAGAATTGAGATCATTAATTGCGTATTCCTCAGCAATTCATGCATGTTTGTTTTTTTTTTTTTTTTTTTAGCGGTAGCATTACTTTTAATTGTTGAGGATTATTTGGTGCACTTATTTTCTGCCTACCAGTATACAAACGAGTGCGTTATTTTTTACGGTATTCTTTCGAAGTTCCGAGGTCAAAATGTTCAACCACTACGGGGATTGAAATTTATTTGTTAAAATGATACACCATCTCCGACGGAGCGTCCAAACAGACTGTCGAGAATGGGACTGTCGAGAATGGGGACGAAGAGCGCGCGTGCCAAGTTGAAGCAGATACGTGCAGCTCGACCGAGGACGGCAGTCGGTCTCCAAACACAACACGAAACACGCTTTTCCCCTCCTCCTCCTCCCCCCCCCCTCAACAAAGCCTGTTGCGGTCCACGGGGAACTAGTGCCGGTAGCTACAGTAGAGGGGCGGGGAGGTAAACAAATTAATTAACGGGACGCGCCTCATTAATTACAGCACTGCCAGGGGATGCGCGCTTACGCGCCCCAGCCGCCAGCGGCACCGGGATTGTATCGACGCACCTCAAACTTGCAGCTGTGGCAATGTTTTTGAAACGGTCAGGATCAACCCGCCAGAGAAATTGCATCATCCTGCCGCCGGGTTACCATTACGTCTAGTTTTGAACACTTGAAAACGGATAGACTGTGTAGTTGCATAAATAGATTTAGATATACAGAGTTTGTCATAATAAATAGTAGAATTTCAACAAGGCAGGAAAACACAAATGATAAAGACTGTTCACGATAAAGTGAGCACTTCTGAGGCCCTAGTTACTTTCTCCTTTGACTTTTTTTAAATCCTAGAACCACCTTATCGAGTAAATATCGCCATTTAAGTAACAGACACAGTGAGTAAATTTTACCACACTCGGAAGTTAACGTCTAAAGCTGAAACAAAATATATTTATTGACTATTATTTCAAATAAGAGAGCATTCAAAAGTGCTCACTTTATCGTGAATAGCCTATAGCTAACAGATCATTCGCGATGACTTAATTATTTCCTTCACTTTTTGTATTTTTTTAATGCATCGAAATGTAAAAACTACCACATTTGTAAAGTATTTACTTTCTAATAATTTCGCACATTCACCTGACCGACGCATGAATAAAGTGATGAGGGCAATTGTAATTCTAATTTTATATAAGGATGAAGAATACATAACATGCATACAAGTAGATCTTAAGCATGGCTTCCAAAAATGCTCATTTTACCGCGAACAGCCTATAGTAGAATATATTTAATACTATTATCAGTAGGCCCACATAAAGATGTGACATTTACATATCATAAGTTATTTCTTGAATATCATACCAGGCAGATAATGTGAAAAACCAGGCATGAACTGCCAGTGCGCGCGCATCTGTGAGAGATAGCCGTAGACAGGACTACGCACGATGTGCTGTTTAGATTCTCGGTTACTTCGCACTTTTCTGAAGCCCTGCTAAAGTTATACTTCCAGGATGTTCCTCCGCCTCATGCTAAAAAAGGTTAACCGAGTCGAAAAAATTTTACATCAAAGTGACAAAGCACCGCATTTCGTGCGCACTCAGATATTGCATCTTAATTTTAAATGACAGGCACTATTATATTAATAAAACACCGTTACTAGCTTTAATTCCATCAAACTGCATTGCAAATTGATTATAGGAAGTATATCTACATTCATCTCAAAGCACTTGTTTACAAATCAGTTTTCTATCCTAAAATCCAAACCACGCCATTTTCGCTAGACGTGTTGGCAGAAAAGCAGTTCAGTGTTGGGACACGGAGATTGGTTGTGAGCAGCCAGCGAGATCGGTCTACCTCATATTTAGTCTATGGTCTCAACGGGTCATGCGAAGGCGTTGAATGAAGTCCTGTGAGACCCACAGACTAGAGAATAGGTAGGCAGATTTCGCTGTCTGTACCCTAACATTTAACTGCTTTTCTGCCAACAGCAAAAACGGCGTTGATTCGATTTGAAGTTATAACACTGCTTAGTAAACAAGTGCTTTGAGATGTTTTTATACTTCGTCTAATCAATTTGCAGTGCAGTTTGATAAAATTCAAATACGTAAACGTATTTTATTAATAAAATAGTGTCTGCCATTTAAAATTAAGATAAAAACAAATACGTTCATCATGTTTGACCATGCGACTTAGACAGTTGTGTTCTTTAGGGGTAGTTCAACTTTGGGTACATGCGCAGAAGACGAATAAGCGGTCTACCTCACACTTAGTCTATGGCAAGGCCTACCGGAATGTTCGGATGCGAAGAGTAGTGAAGGACGTGCCCGAGGAACCACTCCACAGAACGCTGTCGCACACGCGAGAAAAGATCAAGCGAAGACGCACTATCTTCGTCATCCGTGATGTAGATGACACACGTGACCTTCGCAATTTTCACTTACGTCCATTTCCGGAGATGCCAAGTCGGGAGACAAGGAACAACCCTATGGCACACTGTGTCAGTCGCACCGCACTACACCGACACACATCAAGTCTGTGCAAGTTCGTTCGTCTCTCTGGCTACGTGCTTGAAGTGTACATGCTTCAAGCGCAAAATACTCTCGGCGTACAGCTGAAAATACTTCAAGCTTAAGGCGTACAGCGCTTCTGGAGTATGCACACAATGCACTATGGTTGAGACGTATGACGCGTGCTCGAAAACTAAGAGTACACTCTAAGAAATTACTTGTAAATTTACCACATCAGTGTATACGTACAGTGAAAAAGCGCGAATGGTGAAATATTTTCCCATATATCCATGACAATGTTTCTACAGTTGCTCAGGAAAGAGTCAAATTCGTAGTAAAGTTCCCAACTTTGTACAGTAGCGATGCTAATCGTTCCCATATTTTCAGCCTGATACGTAGTAATATTCCCATACAAAGTATAGGTTAAAAACTTCCATTACAGTTTAGGAGTTTACCAGAACTTTATTTACAGTGTAAGTCATTTTGACTTAGAACAGTTTTTAAAAATTAACACGATACTCTTCACTCTTTATATTGCAAATTGCATACCATACTGTAGTGTGTTGTGCAAATATTGTAAATAAATGCTTATATTTGGGTAACTGTTGTTGGATAATCAGAGATTTTTTTAATTCTGTATAAATAAAAGTTTAATAATTTACATTCAAAGAAATTGGGATATTTTTGTAATATGAGATTGAATTTTGCATTTCTGGGTGTAGAATACTTGATGTAACAGAAATTAACATCAATCAGTCTTTAAAATCAAGTTTCCTTGATTGTGATATTCCAAACCTTACTAATAATGGTTATTTATTAAGGCGTAAAACCTTTATTTCAAGAAAAATATGCTTTGGAGAAATATACTGTATAGATGGAACTGAAGTGATTCCAAAACAATGGAGAACAACAACAGTTAGTTGTTTACAGCTAGCCGTAAGTGCCACGTGACCCAGTTGACAACCTGGAGTTGTACGCCTTAACCACGATACATTTGCATTATGTACGCCAGGAGCACGAAAAACGAATGCACACTTTGATCTTTCTCTTGTACGCCGTTGCTGTATCACTGAAAATTCATATAACGTAGCGCGCAAGACATTATATATATATGATATATTTATATATAGCATAACATTAATGTTGTGCGGAGGGTTGGCGCAGAGGGATACTCCGGCAAGCCCCTGTGCAGAGCATTTGATAAAAGTGCACTGGACGACGCAAGCCATTCTTTAATGTAGAGGCAGCCGATCCAAATTACCGCACACTTGACGAGTCAATGACGTCATAACCACGTCCTCGTGAGGGGGCGTTATGTCGACGAGCCCCAGGCCACTAGCGCTGAATGAAGTTAGTGTTCCCTCTTGCCACTAGAAACAAATAGGACCAACCAATAAACCAGCTGACATACTTTGTGACCTGTGAGTGAAGATTACTGGCAAGGGGCAAAAGACGGGCGCCATACCGTAATTCCAATAGCGAAAACATGTTGACAACGTGGACACCTAGCAGTGTATCCAGTTTATCTGTAACAATTGAGACAACTTCCCACAACAACCTTCCACCGTGCCACCAGAAGGAACAGATAAGGGCAGGACACTAGAGAGGCTGCAACGTATAGTGGAAGGTGGCCACTTTTCTTATAATTAATCAAAATCTGTAGACAAAACATGAAAATAAGTAATAAATGGCAACCGCTTGACCTAACAAGCTCTGTTATTGTATCAAAATCACTCCGGCAGTATGTCTTGTGACTTGTTTACGTTCCGTTGAAAATGAATGCATACGTTACGTTGAAGATGAATGCATAGAAGTGTTATTTCTCAATTATATTTATGTAAAACCAACACTCACTTAAACCAAATTGGTGTCTCAAAACTACGATTGCGTACGACGTGTCACGTTAGTTGCGTTAATTGCGGTCTGATTGTCTAACCGTTACAGGGGCCGTAACAAAGTGCAAATGCCTGGCATTGCGACCAAGTTTCGTCGAGACTGCCGTCAAACTGTTTTGAAATCCCAGATTACAACGGGCAATCACTGTTATTCCGAGACACGTCATTCTGTCACACGCTGTGGTTTCGGACAGAATGATCCCGACAATTGTTACCGGAACGAAAATACCGAGCTATTCTACTGTCATTTACCTTCCGACAATTTTCATTTTCAGATTTCGTCCACCCATCGATAAGTAATTTACTCCTTGTTAAACGTGCACGGGAAATTAACCTCGCTCGTTTCATGAAACCACAGTTTTTAAACGCTCTGTGGCCTCAAGACATCTAACCTGATGCTGTGAGGGTATTACAATTTCGTCTAATTTATCTTCCAGAGAAATATGTCACGTCAACAGACTCGGTAAACACACACACAAAAGAAAAAAAAATGAATGTAATCGAAGGAGATAATTCTTGCATAAAAGATGAAGATAATTTAATTTGAACAAATGTTCATGAACAGCTACATATGCGAAGGACTTTTCAGAATTACGACGTGGACACACCACGCTTTCTTTTGTTTCGTATGTAATGACAAAGACCAAAACGATGAAGAGGAAATAGAAATTAATTTAACTAAAATGTCAAGTCTACAAGGTAAACCCTAAAATTTCAACATGGTCAACACATTTAGAGCTATACTCGTTTTAAAACTTTGAAAATACACTGAACCTTAATATATCAACTGGAAAATGAGTGAAATGCGGGAGACTTGGAGATCTGGAATTCACTGAATGTAAGGACAAATAATGGCTTCACTGAAGCTGTTTGAATGACATCGAAAAATGTTCACAACTCTAAAACTGTTTCATTTATCGCAAACAAAGTGACGCAGTAAACAAAAATGAAAACTTTGGCTAATGATATTTATGTAGTGATTCCCACTACAATAAATAATCTAATACATATAGTTTACTATCACATTATTTTGTATTAATATTATAATAAATATTGTTCATTATCACATTTTATATTAATATTACAATAAATAATGTAATAAATATTGTTTAAGTGGCAAGGACAATTACGCAGCATACAGTAATCTTTCTGTTAAATTTTCATCATTTTTTACCTTCTCTAAAATCCTTACAGCGACTGTGGAATGGGCCGCGCAGATACAAAACTGCTATCTTCATAAAAACTGCAACCCATTAATAAATTTTAAGGAATTGGCAAAATAATGTATGTTAACTTGCTAGAATGTAAATCATTAATGCACGTGTATTTTCTGATAGTTTACTATTGTCATGCTTATTGTGCCGGGAAATTATTTGATATTACTTATTACAACACACGAAATTAAAATGACTGTCAAACATAAAATGTAGGTGGAATATAATTGGTCCTCCGCTGGTTCGATTCATGCCTCTCGATTCAATACGCAACTCGACAAAGCCTCTGGGTGATGTGACATCTTCTCGCCTTATCGGGCGACTCGCCTGTCGTCTTGCTTGAAGGCGCCAGAAGTGACGGCGGCCATTCAATCATGACAGATGGTCGTTTGTAGTTGTTGGATGTCACAGCGTCACGCAGTGGATGAATTAAAATAAGTAATACATTTTACAATAGAGCCCAAGGCGACAAATGCCCATATTTCGAGCATATCGTATTTAAATTTCTAGACCGGCAACTAGATATTTTCCGAGTCCATTTGTTGCTTTAGTGGCGAGGATTTTTCGGAGGTAAAGCGAGAGAAAGGATTGGTTAAAAGCATTTGTGATAGTAAGTCAAATGTACGCTTGTTTAAAGTATAGCTTGCCCTGAAATTAATTCGGTTCCCTATAATCTATTCACTGTTACTGCCAACTTCTCTGAAGCCCTGCTAAAGTTCTACTTCGCGGATATTCCTCCACCTCATGCAAACAAAGCTTAACCGAGTTTAGAAAATCACACCAAAGGGACAAACTGCATTCGAGCGCACTCAGGGTAATGACATTTTGCATCACAATATCTCAGTACCAACACACCAGAGCACTTTCTTCTTGTTTTTTATATTAGTTATTATTATTTATCAAGTATAACGTTTCAGTTATAAGTAAACGTTTAGTTTAAACAAAAATAAGATACCTTCCTTAACAGAAGTATAACACGTTTGTGAAACACGACATATTTAGGAAAAACAGCATACATGGGGTAATTTACCAAAGGTTTAATTTAAAAAGTGAAGAAACTGCGAACAGTGTATAGCAATGGTAATAAGAAAAAAAACCACGCCAGGTATTTGCAAGGTGCTCAATTAACCGCAAACAAACCATAGGAAACCCATCCGAATGTTGTATGACGGCTGCCCTTCATGCCCTCGGGGCCTGTATTTAAAACGGAATTATCAATTGAATGATTGGGTGGAAAATTGTAATCGCCGCGGCTGGGAAGAGCGCGGTGGAAAATGGAACAACGTCAAAAGACGAGGGAGAGGAAGCGGGGAATCGTGCTTGCGTTCGGGCGGCGTTAACATCTCACGCGGAATGTTCTCTGTGGAATTGCACTTATCGCAGCACAATCCATTGCGTTATTCCACTGAGGCGGCCGCGGCTCATTTCACATTCAACCTTTTCTTTCGCGTGCGGGGCGGCCGAAAGGGAAAAGTCACATCCACCTGACTTTGTGATTTGTGGCGGGGCATTATTGCCGCCCGTTCCGTGTTACCCACCCACGCCCGCGGTCTATTATACTTAGCAGTCGTACTCGCTGACCACGATATTCTCTTCTGGGCCACGGTATTTATTTTCACACCAACCAACAAGTCACATATCTATTTTTAAAAATGTTAAATATAAATACAAATTTGTACATTTTGATGTGAATACGTCTTTACATTTGCGGCATAGTGGGAGGCAATCTCATAACTTCCGCGTAGTATAACTTTTAACTAGGAGAAGTCAGGACGCTCGTTTAAGTTTCAATCGACAGCTCTCATCAAGATCAATCGATTGCGTGTCTAAAAACATTTCTATGGCATGGTTATGGTGAAATTGTACGAGTTTATTGTAAAAAAATTAAGAAAACTAAACACAATTTCGGCCTATATTCGTCAAAAAGCCAAGTCGAAATACAGAAATCGTATACGGTTGGAAAGAGCATCACGCAAGCAATCCAGTGATATAGGCCGTTCACGGTAAAGTGAGCACTTTTTGAAGCTGTTTCATCAGACATAATAATCAATAAATACATTTCATTGTGACCTCGGATTTTTGGTTTTGGGTATGGTGAATGTATGCACTTTGTTTATTACTTACATGGCAGGGTTTACATTAAAAAGTGGTGGTAGGATATAAATTGGTTGAAAGAAAAAAGTAATTATGGCTTCAAATGTGCTCACTTCATCGTGAACGACGTATACCCATAAAACCCCATATGATCGAGTGAAGCGGTGCCGGGAACGTAAAAAAACATCAAGGCGTCCCAGCGCGTCAACGTAGACGTATTCACGCAAAACAAATGGCCATGTCCCCAACACAGACACACCCCATTTTTAACATTTTTGAAACTGTATGAACTGTTATTTGGTGATTTAATTTTGGTCAAACAGTAGCCCACGCGATTAGTTTATGTCAAGTTTTTTCATCTGTATAGCTTGGCTAGTATTTGTTATTACGGCTGCCAAAAAAACAGAAGAATTTTGTATTTTACATCAAATTAAAAAAAAAATTACCTTAATTTATTTTATTTGAGGAAAATGTCATCATATACATTGCGTACGAGTTAAACAATGTTTCGAACAATTGTATAATAATTGATTTTTTGGGGTCCCACCCTTAAAACGCGCGATCGTTATGTTTATCCAAGTCCGTTCCAATGCTGCACTCGCCTGTAGTACTTTCCACTACAGCTGACGAAAAGGTTAAAGGAGCACTTCTCAAATCCCGTTTATCCGATTCTTTCAGCTCAATGCGTATCGTTCCGCTACGTGTAAAAATTAAAACTACCACGAATCTATCCATTAGTATCCATACGTCATTCACTTGACACCGTAAAATTTTTACATGATGTTCAGGGTAAACTGAGCACTTTTGTAATCCCTGCTTAAGATCTACATGTATGCGCATCCGTGAATTCACATAAACATCTTTAAAATTTACGGACAGTCCGTTACTGAAGAAGCAGTGTCCGTAATTTTACGGAGGGTTCTGGAAATAATTTTTATCAGCAATTATCCGTAAAATTACAGTAAAGTTTTCTAACTATGCAATGCACTCTGTGTATACTTTTTCTTGTACGTATGTCTCGTTTTTCCCATAGCCTGTCTTATTGCAAAAAATAAATACACATTACAATTGCGTTAATAATTTACTTTTCAAGGTTACATTTTAAAATGTTTAACTAAATGTAAAGAAAAAAAATAGTTTTTAGCAGATATTACGTAGGGGAGTAGCAAAAAAAATATTTCATTCGTCAGGGGGTCATGGATTCAAATAGGTTGGAAAACACTTCTAGAAGCAGTACAAGGTTACAGGCAACACCAGAATCAAAAATCTTTGTTACTCAAGTCGACTAACGAGGCGTTGCTAAACAATTTTTATTTTGACACGTTCTGGACAAGATGACACCAAGTTTTGCAACATTATGCCACTGAATTTCGCCCAAGAAAACTCTGTGAGGGGTAATTTTAACCCATTCAGACCCAGTGTACACATTTGTGTACAGTACATTACGCACGTGCAGGTAATTTTTGCTCTGTACTGCACACTGCAAAGCTCAATAACCAATGATCGATCATACCTGTGGATAAATGATTTGCAAACTGTTTTACAGGCCTGGGTCATAATTGATTCATATTACTGTAGCCGAACATATAGCTTACAGCACATTGACTATGACAACGAAACAAGTGTTGTGTTGACTTAAGTACAGCACCAATCATGCAATTTTTTTTTTGTTTGCAACGTCTGAAACCGTAAATTAAAGTGGGTCTGAAAGGGCTAGTTACAAAAATCAGTTGATCTTTTCGGGAATCAATACTGTCTCAAAGAAAAGCTTAGGAGCTGCCATATCGCTTTTACCGAACGCAACTCGCCATACAGTCTCGGAAGCTGTAATTAAATTTGAACTTTACTTGATTTAGTTGATTGAGCCTGCAGCTACAGGGCGAATATCACGACGCACAGTTCTTAATTGGGAAGATAATGGTGACGGACCCTATCTATTAAGAAACGCTTGTAAATCGCATCGATTCCTACATATACTGTAAATAAGTCAATGCCGTAAGTCTGGATTTAATCACCGCTAGTCCAACCACATCTGCAAATGCGCGCACAAACCTTAACGTGAAACGCTTAATAAAAATAAAATTGTAATTGTAATTGTAAAGGGCTTTTTAACGTCCCCCGGTTTTACGCTGGAAAGCTTAGGAGGGGAAGGCTTACAGACTAACTTATAACCTAACCTAAATTAACACCCATGCCTTACCCGTGATTCGAACCCAGAGCCTCCCGCACCCCAGATCGGTGGAACCGACTGCGCCTCGGGAGGTCGGCAATAGAAACAAAAGCAAAAGTTAAAATAAAGTTTTGTGTCATGAGTATCCCCCCTTCCCCATTTTCACAATTTGTTTAAAATACTCCAAACTGTTAGTGTATTTAATTGATACCAGACCTATTCACACTCCACCTGGAAATTGTTAACACTATAAAGTAGCTATTATTTTTTAATTCCGAACATGCAAACCGTCAGTGTTTTTAAACTAAGATTTGCCGCCATTTATCGTTAATTTTGCATGAAATTACAAAAGAGAAATTGGAGGGGGAAATGTGAATATTTGCCCCATATACATACACTTCATTAAAATCTAAATGCAATGGTAAGAAATTTGATTAATTAGAAATTTAAAATAAATTAGAAACAAACATACATTTATTTTCTCCCAACACCAAGATGAATACTGCATTGTTCATTTACAGTGGACTTGCTAAGACAATGAAGAAAAAGAACCGTCTCTACATCGTACATACAGGTATACGTATTCTGGTATGCCAAGTCTGGACGTAAAAGGCAATGTTCAGCTCCCGTCTTCTTGCATACCAGAACAGCTCTAGGTACTAGACTCATCAAAAGTAGTCCAACCGCGTTCTGTGCGGCTAACTTCGCCATTTAAATAGTTCCGACTGAAAAATTAATAACACCAATCAGTCTTGCAGTGAGCCGTGTAATACCTTCGCTTCTTTCCATCTGTTACGACTGAAACAGTTTGCAACACAAACCCCTTATCTAGTATCCCAATCCCCATGTACTTAATTTGGTTCTGAAGATGCACGCGTACTAGCCATATCTTCAAATGTATTTTACTACACTGTTATTCTGCTCTATGTCCTGCATGAGCTTGTATATTCCTTTCATTCGTTTCAACATTTTAAATTTTTTATGGCTTACGTCACCTACTGTGCACGTATCCTCGTCTCTGTTAATTTGTGGCGCACAATATTTCGAAAACCATATTCTATAGCGGTCAGAAAGAAAGGGGGAGGGGTGGTAATTCGAGCACCACTCAGGGGCTCATTTTACGGACACAAAACAATTCCCCTCTCATCTAATGGCCCCTATTGTTCCTGCTTTGTTCCAGCCGATAGCGAACCTGTTTGCAGTTCGACGCGCGCGCACGTGCGCCAGTATTCAAATGCCATTTGTGTGCTCCGAAGTTGATAAATATTTTGCACAGCCAAATATTTTTGCTTCCGTTTATACAGGCAGCTGTTTTCACTTAATCATTTTAAAAGTTTACGCTCGCCATAGCTAAATGTTTAGTGTTTGCATACTTGTGTGTCGATTTTCCATTTTCAGGTTTACGCAAACGTCACGCTGTAATTATGTATGTCGATATGAATGACCGACTCAATCGCGTACACCAAACGTTTCGTTAATAACAGACGTACAAACATGATTTTTTTCAAATCTGAATGTTGCGTTATTATAACCACCAGGACAATTGAAAATCCCAAAAAAGAAATGCAATATTTTTTAAAAAGAAATAACAGGTAATTAAATATTCATGTGATTCATAGAGGCAATAAACGGCAAAAATTAAGAACACAGGAATTTAATTTATAGCACCAAACGCTTTCCAATGCAATCAACTTGAGAACATTAGCATCAACATTGCATTAAGCACTCCGTCTAGGATTCAACTTGTCAAACGTGGCAACGACTTCTAACTTAAACATAGCAAGGTTTCTTCACACAACACTTTTATGCGGTGCGATTAGCACATTCAGAATAATTCATAGTCATTTCAAATAACAACCAAACATAGTAGCACTCCAGACAAACTAGACTACTAGAAATCATAAGCCTTTCGTTTCCTTTATACTACTGTTTAATTTCAGAAAAGTTATATTTTAAAATGTTGCGAAAGTCATGGAATAAAAGAAAAATTAAAGAAAAGAAATTTATAATCAGAGATGAAATGAAAATAATAAATCAGATATTAATATAATCGCTGTCCTGCAGATAGAATGTGAAATTAAAATGAACAATTTCTACACTCCCAACAGCTATACCAATGCATTAATTTAGTGCAACAAGTCCTTTATCAAAATTAATCTGGTTCAGAATGATCAGTACTTTCCAAATCAAATAGTTATACACACGGCGTCATCCCAGCCTTAGGTAAGTCACTCTCCAGGCTCGTAGCATCAGCCACTGCTATACTTAGCTGGTTATCGATGACGGCGTAGGTATTTCCAAGATGACGCTTAAAAATCGAATATAATGTTCAGGTATCTTCTGAAACTAGCCTTCACATTAGCTACTGCTAACTGTACTCTGCCGAGACTGATTAACTAAAATTTACGATGTCGGACATGACATCTCACGCCGATCGCTAGAGACCCAAGTTAAGTGCGTTCACTAGCTTCCATGATGGCGGCAGAACTGCCTAATAAACGGGGTTCACACGGTTAGACGGCGGAAGTGCCAACGACGTCATATCCGATGACGTCACGCATCGAGGTTAGACCTGACTGGGTACTTAATCAGTCCAAGATCAGGTAGCACATAAAGAACATCAAAATAAATGTTTCTCTTTCAAAACTTCTGTTAAATAGTATTTCTGAGCTCAGATTATAAAATATTAATATGTATCATACCAGAAACATACATAATTCTACAATATTAAATAATCAAGCAAAATTCAATATTTGGGAATGAAATAAATATTATAGACCAAAATACGCTCGAATCAGGGCTGCAAAATATTCTTTAAAGTACCCATCAATAGAAAAACGTAAACAAATATATGTGTGTGTCTATATATATATATATATATATATATATGTGTGTGTGTATATATATATATATATATATATGTGTGTGTGTGTGTGTGTGTGTGTGTGTGTGTGTGTGTGTGTGTGTGTGTGTGTGTGTGTGTAAATAAAAGCATCAGACAGAACCAAAACATAGTGTGTCAAAACAAACCTGTTAATCTATTTTATTATATAACATGTGCCCCCCATATGCAATTCAGAACAAATGGTCGTAGTGACACACTACAATTTAAGGCTTCGACTTACATCTAAGTTTCATGGAGCCCCTTTTTAAAAATGGTGATAAATTATCTTTATTTTGGATGAAATATTTTACCTCTATATGAAAGAACAGAGACATATAGTTTTAATGCACACCATGAACTTTATACACAAAACAGAACGCCATGTGTACGGTCAAAGCTCAGTGAGTGAGTGAAGAGATTTTGGCAGCACGTAACATCAAAGTCTAGGGAAACCGGTGAGAGTGAAGCGAGGTAAGTATGGCGCAGCGCCTTAATGAAAGGGCGCGCTAAACGGGAGATCCCCGAAAAAACCCGCAGACAAGCGGCATCGTCCGGCACGTTTCCCTTATGCGGAAATCCGGGGCGACCCCGCCGGGAATCGAACCCGATTCGCCTATGTGGGAGGCGAGCAGTCTAATTATCAATAATAATAATAAGAAGAAGAAGAAAATATATCTGGCATTATACCGTAATGTTATACAATATGCTAGCACTTGTTACTAAAATAAAACCGAAAATACACACATTAAAAGAATACTAAGAGCATCACAAAAATATGTTTTGATAAAAATAATGAATTTAACACCAACATCATCATCATATGTTTCCGCAATAACTGTTAGTAAAGAAATCCCAATAGACTATAGTAAAAAAGATAGAAATATGACACATAAAATCAAAAATGAAGTAGACGAAATAAAATACAACGGAAATGCATATAATAAGATAGCAGAGCACAATAATATTTGGATTGAAAAAAATATATAAATAATCAACCTATTAGTTTAAAAGAATTAAAGAAAGATCTATAAACTAAGTGTTATAAATCGAAAAACAGAGTACGATGCAACAGAAACCGGTCTAAATACTAAAAAGTATATTAAAAATATACAACAATGGTACTAAAGTAAAAGCAATATAAATAATAGTGTGTTGAAAGTAATAGCAGGACACTGTCAAATTAAAGAAGATTTAGCTAAAATAAATAAAATAGAAGACGACAGTTGTCAATGTGAAAAGGGAGCTCAGACGGTATACCATACTCTGTACTTGTGTGACTTGTGTAAAGAAGAAAGGAAAGAATTATAACAGACATTAAAACCTTTTAATGAGAAATGGCCATTACAAAAACATAATATATATGACAAGGAAATTGTAGAAATAATAAATGAAAGTATTAGTAAAATATGTGATTTCGTAAAAACTATGAATGATGATTTAACTTAGTAGTCTAGGGAGTGGATGAGAGTCTGCTGGAACTAAGGGAATTATTGAGTGAGTGTTTGTGTTTGTCTAGTGTTTTATCCTTTAAATTAAATAAAAATCGTAAATAACTCTCTTTTTTAGATAAAAAAAAGAAGACATTTTCAGTAAATATTAAGAATTGAAAAGCTCCATACACGAAAAAGTTATAAAGAAGAACATAAGATCCGAAATGAATACACGAAGAATTGAAGGAAATATAGAGAAAAAATAGAAGAACAAGGAGGAAGAGAAGAAAAAGAAGAAGGGGAAAGAAAATGGGGAGAACAGAGAAGGAAAGTAGAAGAACAACAGAAGAGAGAAAAGGAGGAAAAGCAGCAAGAAAGAGAAGATGAAAGAAGAGCGGAAGGAACTGCGGAAAAGAAAATCTAAATGAGGGAAAGATGTGATTTGTGATAATATGTTGGTTGATGTCTGTGTATATGTCTGTGTAAAAAAAGGGGGGCCGTAGGAGCGGAATTCTATTTCCTCGTTCGCCGGGAAACGAAGGTTTGGGTGTCCAGAAGGGGTACTTCGATGTCCTAGACGATGCTTAGGTTGGAGCAGAACGGTGAGCGAGGGGAAAAAAATAAAAGGAACAAAATAGAATAGCAGAGACAGGGAGGGGGCTGGGGGCCTACGGGTTCGTGGGCGGGGCCATTCGACCGTTGGGTGCCATAGCAGACCGGCCGAAAGGCTAGTTAGCTGTGTGCGGACCCGACGGCGTTTGGTCGCGCGGGCGGATTCGTGGGAATCCCGGTCCATGGTCTGCTCCGGCGGTGGCGGCGAAACGGGGGCGGCCGAAAGGATACCCATCGGGGAGCTGTCTCGGTCGGGGCAGAATAGCTCACCACCTTCCTAGGAAGTGTGGATGATGCTTTTGAATAGAAATAGAATTTGTAGCATACATTACGGGCGCCCAGACGAACAGCCACACTCCCACAAAAAATTGTGAAATTATATAACTTATATACTGTTTGTTAAATTTTAATAGCCATTATAGAATTGAACACCCTAGATGGCTGTACTGCTAAGTAGGGTTAATGAAATACATTTTTAAAAAGTCTAACCACCACACCACCGCGGCCCCCGCTATTCTCGGTGTCACCCATGTGTGCACGAGTCTACTAGAGATGACAGCGGACTCGTGCCGCGTTATATTTAGCCCCATGGCCCAGCCAGGGACACGAGAGGAGCAGAATCGCTCGACGAATGACGCCACACCGCAGAAAAAGAGAGGGGCAAAAAAAAAAAAAAAAGCAAAGAGGGATTTGGTACCATCTATTTTCAAACGCGTCACAATAATTCGCTGTAGTTATCTATGTGACCAGAGCCCGGGATGAGTTTACGAAAGAATTTAAAAAAAAAAAACAGCAGTCTACAATTGGCGTCATGACATCCTCAGCCAAGCCGCTTCGGGCGATAGTTTATTACAGTTGGTTCTTTGTTTAATACACATATTTTAAATCAATTTTATATAAAAGGGGCTTTATAGAAATAGGGTTAGTTCTCCTTAGGTTGGGAAGCTCAAAGCTTTTAGTGTGACAAATAAAATTTTCCGCAACTAGGTAAGCGCTAGTGTCGCATGTGTATGGGATTTTCTCTATTGTCTACTTTAACAAACAAAATAACTGCAAAATCATAAATCAAATAATAACCTCGTAACTAAGTAAAATCTTTTTTTTTGTTATTCACGTAGCTTATAATGTTAATTTAAAGTGACTTCTTTGGAACACTGCGCACCTAGTGGCGGGAATTTCCTAACCTGATATTAATTAACCTTAGCCATGCCATAACTGTATACAAATGTTCTAAAGTAAAGGCTATTCACAATAAAGTGAGCACTTTTGAAATCAACCTCCGGAAAATGTCACTGCCCCAACTTGTATATATTTTAACGAGTGCACTGAGTGGCATGCGGTCAGTGAGGTTGGTAATGACGAAAGGAAAGTATTTTCATATCTTAACGTTGAAATAAAAGTTGTTAAGTAATAATTTATTAATATTAAAATGATTCCTTCTGTTTCGCGTTATTTAATGAATATACATGCAGTGATACGCGAATTTGTAAAATATTTACTTTTATGACTGTTTCACTCGACCGACGCACGAATAAAGTGATGGGACCCATTGTAATGTTAATTTTATATAAGGTGGAAAAATACACACTGTGCCTACACGTAGATCTTAAGCAGGGCTTTCAAAAGTGCTCATTTTATCGTGAACAGCCCATAACACCTGATTGAAAGCTTGGCAGTAATGGTAACAGCGAATTTGGCAGAGCAATTCTATGCACAAACGTCTTACTCAAAAGGTTTATTTTCAGCTATGACTACTAATATACGTTTGTTACAGTTAAATACAGATTAACGAAATGCTGTAATAGTAGCGCATTTATTTTCCCAATGATTCCTTACTTTCACTTCGCAGACGCATGCCTACTAGTCGTTGGGCCCATACGAATGTTGACTGTTACTGCCACCTATGCACAAGTGTCTCTCCGTGTTCCAACATCGAACTTTTTTTTATATTGACACTGACACCGCCATCTAAAGAAATATGAATAGCATTTGCGATTAGGGAACAATTTATGGAATAAGTGCCTTGGAACGTTTTCGCACGACTTCCAACCTACAGTTTTAATGGAACTAGAATACTATATATTCAAGTTATTCAAAGTACTGTATTAATATAACAGCGTATTGGAAAAACGACAGGTTGACAACCGCTAACCATGTGATTTTCATAGTTTTGCTGGCGGTGGTTTAGTCAATGTTGCGGTCGTGCACAGAAGATGAGAATATGCCCACCTATGGCCCGTTGCAAACGATCTGGTTTTCGTCCATCCGTTATCGAACGGGAATCTGAACATTCGGTAACACAATGTGCTTAAGGCCGTCCCACAATAGGTGGCTGGTGGTAGTTGACTTTGGTGGTGATGGTTTTCGGTTGGCGTAACATGTGCGCCATGGTACAATAGTCGGTGCTGGCGTTGGAGTCAATTGTATTACGGCTGTGCCAACCAGTATCAGTACTATCTTTAAAGCGTAATGGCTGTTCACGATAAAGTGAGCACTTCGGAAATGAACCGCAGAGAAATGTCACTGCCCCTGCATGCATATATTTTAATGGGCGCACTTAGTGACTTTCGCCCAGTAAAGTTGGTAACGATGGATGGGAAGTAGTTCCATGTATTACCGTCGAATAAAAACTGTTGGTTAACCATTTGTGATAGCTTGAAATTAGTTCTTTCGCTTTTTGTTTTTTTAATGAATCAAAGTGTACAAATTAGCAGATTTGTAAAATATTTACTTTCATAATAATTTGACAGTTTCATTTGACCGATGCATGAATAAAGTGATGAGGCAAATGGCAAAGTTAATTTTACGTAAGGCGGAGGAATACACAACGTGTACACAAGTAAATCTTAAGCAGGATTTCAGAAGTGCTCATTTAACGGTGAACAGCCTATGCCAATTATTATAATTGGCTACTGATGAAATTTGTATTTTTTCAACTAAGCGGACAAAACTTTTATTGCCGAGTTTTACACTTTTTAAAATAAAACATAAGATGTGACGGGCGACCCGTCACCGCATGTCTGTGAATAATTTTCAACTTGCCAAACAACTCAAGAACACACTTAAAAATTAAGGGGTTGTGTGTAGTAGGGGGGGGGGGTGGTTTCAGCCCACTTTTGATTAAACGGATTAACCCTTTGATATCAAATTGATTGAAAGGGTTGATACTTAATACGATCAAGCATTGAAAGGGTTTATTCTTAATCCGATCCTAATCCGATAAAAAATTTAAAGGAATAAATTTAATGAAAGGGTAAAATATGTATTGAACGGGTTAATTTTTTATCACCCCCCCCCCCCCCCTGATTTTGTTGTACGTCTTTCTTTCTTTTTGGAAGGGGATAGCAGGCACCCTGTTCGATGTTGATGGTGAGGTGTCCTAAAGGCGACTGACCAGTGTGGCGGATTGCAATTTGTTATATAGGTGTTGAGTTGAGTGCACGAGAGTGCTAAGGGTCATTTTTTTCTTCTAATTTTGATGTATTTGTAGGGATATTGGTGGTAGATAGGCGATTTTTTCAAATATATGTAACACACAAGAGAATTTCAGAGTTTTTAAAGGATTTATACGTATGAATAAATTACACATATCGAATCGCAAATTTCAAATGCTCACAACTACGTTAATAAGTGCAATTACTCCAGTATGGAATTAAACGTAATGCAAGTCTCGAGCTTAGAAATATAATTTGCACAAAAGAGAAATATAACACAATTACATGAGTACGTAATTAATCATCTACAACAAAATGTCCCCATAAATTAAATGAACAAGATGTATATGATGCCTCTCGCACATAACTTATATGTTCGTCTGCCTGTGAGACTGGCGAGGAGGAACGTAACCCACACGTAAAAAGATATTGATTACTACGCATAATAAAAATGCACCTCTCCCAAAATACGTCTGTCCGGCTGCGAGCCCAGTGACGCACTGAATCGATCTTAAGCTAGGAGCTTCACAGTATATATGTGGAGTGCGTTTGGAGGCTGACAAGCAATTGAGTAGAAATTTACGACTGACAGAAAATCTACCAAGCTACTATTAATGATTTGATTCGTCCTACAAGTACGAGAATGTATAAAAGTGAATTATTTAAATAATATCGCACATACTACACATTTTTTCCATAAAGTCTGGTAAATAGAGCGCAATTGTTAACACAAACGCGAGTTGAAAATTATACCAAGTTTCGTCTATCGAACACAGGAATGGGGTTTACATGATAAATGCACTATCACACGAAAATTTATATTTTTACTGATAAATTAAAAAAAAAATTCCCAATAAAATAGTTTTATATCAAAATACGTATATTATAAAACGTTAATCGCACCACACACACTCCAAGGTCGAGAGATCCAGTGCTGCATCTATGCAGTATGAGGATCGGCGAAGTACTAAGATGGTAGAAGCTCTCAAGAAATCTCCGCAAAGCTCTCCCCGAGGTCAGCCGCTCCCTATACCCCCACCTCCATCCCTCGCCAGAGCGACGTGTCCTGGGGTTACTCACCCCTCCACCCACGATTGTCAATTTTTCAGCACTGAGGTAAGATGGCGACGACTGTATACAGGAGTGCAGATGGCTCTCGAGGGCCCTGCACCCCTACCTACCCTCTCCACCCCTCACCAGAGCGATGTGTCCTGGGGTCAGGGTCATTCACCCGTCTTCCCCGATTGTCAATTTTTCGCCACTGAGGCAAGATGGCGACAACTGTCAAGAGAGCTTGACATCGCTCCCTGCACCCCCATCCCTTTACCTCCACCCCTTGTCCAGAGGGACGTGTCCTGAGGTCAAGAATCTAGACCATCCCTGTGAGAGGTATGGTTATTCCCCCACCCACCCCTTCCCCTGACTCGCCATACCTGGAGCTGGTCAACATCCTTCAAACCTTTGTGCCAGGAGATGTTAAAAAATTCTCGCATTTACACTCTGAAATGTTTGAACGTTTGCTGCAAACAAATATATTTTAACAACTCTCACTATTTAATTATTGCACATAATTGTAAGAAAATGTACAAATACTACCTAGTCATGATCTAGACGAATGAATAATCCATATAAATTTATCAGAAAATGAATAAATCTATGAAATATTTGAGTCCCTGCAACTTCGTGGAAGAAAAATTATGAAATCAATATTAAGTTACTTAACACAAACACAGTTTATCGATCCGAAATAATTTAAACAAAAACTCAGTAAAAAAACATATCGCAGAGATAGGTTAAAAAAATTCTTGTAGCGAACACACGTAGACTAGCTTTGGAAAACCATATTTTCGAAGCCTAGTCGAATGAGATACACAATATTTAAAAGAAATAATAGATGCGCGCAAACTTCAAAATAACGGAAAATATATCTACACTAAAAGCTATCGAAATAAAATCTTACTGACTCCTGTAATTAACCCTACTAGAGAAACTGAATTCAAACAATCAACGATTATTAAAAAAGAAATAAATTTATTAACATGAGTAAAATATTCTAACTCCTATTGTATTCTATGTTACAAAGGTTAAATATGCGAAAAACGGAATTATTTCGAAAAATAATGCTATGAAGACTGTGAGGTAGTTGTGAACCCCGAGTATATACATGATATCACCTAACAAGCACTGTGGGTTGGTGAGCAGCTAGATGAAGCACGGGGTCGTTGTGAATTTGTAAACAGGAGGGGTGACAGCTGTAGGCTGCCGCAACTCTGTCCGTCTTTTTTCTATCCTGTAACAAGCTGCTAGTCGATGAGGGAAGACCTCGCACCTTTGTCAAGGGAATGTAAGACCCTGACGAACTGTATTCAAGCAACCAGCCTGTCTCACTTGGAACAAAGGCTGCTAGAAATGCTTGAGTTTATACATGTCCCCGCTGTAGGAATCCTACAGACTTCATGCAAAGTGTTAAACACATTTGCTTTCTGAATAAACACTAAATTAACTGATTTACTCAATAAAGGTAGATATTGAGTAAATTACATTTCTGTGTGTTTTAAAAATCCCAGAGAAAATTGCCAGTGTTTGTTAAAATCCATTACCTACATTTTACATTTATATTTAAAACCCGTAAACTATAAATAAATTACTAATTTCGTCTTGTTTTCTGTTAAGACGCAAAATCGTTAACTAATTGCGAATCTCCATAGTCTTTACTGCGTTAAATATTAACGATTTCGCTATTTTTAGGTGATATTCACGCAAGCTGATTTCATAGCGAGACAGTATTATTCGCTGTAATGGAAAGCGCTCAGACAAAGTTATTCACCAATTGTTGCAAACAAACACTCACTCGTTAAACCGACTGAAGGAAAAAGTATGTATTCAGTTCACATACAAATATTTCTGCTCAATGAAAACATATCAATTAAACAGGTAATTTTTGTTTATGTTGGTATGCATTTTAAAAATATATATGTAAAAAAAAGGTCACACCCACGAATAAATAAATGTTCTTCACACACATTAAGCTACAACCCTGGTGGGTAAAGTAATAACATATATTTTTGCGAAAACATTGACTTACTCATTTTTCTAAGATACATGATTATAAACTTCCAGATCTAGAGTTTGGAGATAAATGAAACATTCACTTTGAAATACACTTTTAATATATCCCATTTTCCCAATAAACACAATATTTATTTACATATACAAAAATCACATCCTTCTTAGAAATATTTATATACAGAAAAAACACTCAATCTGATTTTCTGGGAACGAGGTTGGTAACACTTAGTTGATGTTGCAAGGAGACGAACTCGTTGCTCTCATGTATGTGTGAAGTTGTTATTCACAGCGGATTCTAGATGAGGTGTTGGTTGTTAGAATTTCAGATTAGTTCTTTTAAGGCACTATCTGTCAGTTGATTGAGTCACTCTTGATACGGCTGGCAGTTTAATTGACTCGTAGATGCTACTGGCATCTGAATACCCCATAGGCGGTATTGCATATAGCAGAGCTTAATTTATTATGATATTCAGAGTAGTGTTGCGGAAAAATATAGACATGAATTCTATGATATCACACAGGGAGACACCAGCCAACCGAATAAAGCGCTGAAATACAAGAAGTGTAAAGTTTGCGGAGAAAGTTTGACACACACATCGTCCTGACATGAGGCAAGGTTCGCAGTCCGGAGGCTCTACACATATGCTGGGTTTCGTGGAACAGGAAAAATTTACGGATTTATAATTGTATTAAAATCTTCGAGAAGAAAATTTTTTGTGCATCGGAGCGAGTGAAGAGAATATAATGGCTCTCGAAAATGGGGGTCTTGAGAGTCGATGAGGGTGAAGCAGGGTGAGTAATGAAGCAGCGTCGGATTTCAAGGCTTCTTTTCACTAATAAACTTGGATTATTTACCACCAGTGGCGAACGGCCGGTATTGGTTCACATGTACATCCATTTTTGATATCAGTTGTAAAGTCCACCTGCTTCCACGAGCACTAAATTCTTCAAGTCTTGGTTATTAAGTAAGGGACTATGTTGTCATTAAGTTCACCAACATTGGATGATTGTAGGATAGGGAGGGAATTGCTCGTAACGTCTTCCTCCGCCATGAGGAATTTCAAGATGTTACCTGCTACAGAAACGGATAATCTAACTGGCCAGGGTGATGCCATTAATAAGCTTAATAAAGTAACCTTACACCTCTGGAAAAAACGAGAAACGTCCGTATCACTGTCAAGCCTATTGATAACTATCTCCGCCTAAGTTAGCCTGCCGGCGAACGCACTAACCAGTATCTCGTATCTGAGATTGGATGATGAACTTTTCACTGAAGCTGGAGACTTGGAAATCAAATTACTAGTTATCATTGAATTTACATACCGAATATTTGGAGGTAATTCAGTGGGTGGAGCTGGAAATGTTAACTGCGGAGCTAACTGTGGTGCTGCCTTAGGATGATGTGGAGCAGATTGTGGAGCTAATTGAGGAGCTAACTGAGGTGCTGTCTGAGGAGCTAACTGAGGTGCTGTCTGAGGAGCTAACTGAGAATCAAATTGTGGAGCTAACTGCGGAGGTGGTGCTGTTTACATACAATCAGTCTTGCAAGTTTTACAATGTCTCATAAAATGATCACTCCAAGAAGAAAATTGTTTCTGGCAGAATTCACACTGAAACTGATTTCTTAAAGATTTCATCACACAGCTTGATCTTTTGTGACTTTGTAAGTTATGTAGAACTGTAAATTCTTTACCACAGAAGCAACACAGCAAAGATGTCATTTCTTCCGTACTATTAAAAAGATTATAATGAAACTGCAAAGCGTACACCTTTTATAGGTAGTTATAGGCAAATTCAGGAAGCAATTCGATTACATTATTCGTTTTAAACACAATACATCTGAATTGTAGAAGGTGTTAAACATACATTTTTTAAACATAAGACGTTTGAATCCTAGAATATATGTTTAAATAGTTTTATATATTAAATCACTTTCAAATTACTAAAGGTTTATTTAATCATTATCCCACACACAAACCTTTTTGTGCAAACACATTTAGATTTGAATGTTATACGCACACAAATTTTACGTAATATTTGAGTGTCAGAATATGTAGATATTACAATTCATGCATTTGTAAAGTCAGTAAAACAGAAAAATAGTTTCAAACTATTTATTTCGATACATTTGCTTACAGGATACAATCTCTCATCACTGTGTGCTTACAAAAACATTTTTTACATAAAATCTTCTCTTCAGCAATATTTATAGTATTTTCATCTGTTTGATTGTTATAATTTTCAGTGTATTCGGGTACGTGTAATATTATACATTCTGGTAAATCAAGAAAGGTTTCATAAAAGTGTGAATACACTTCTTCGATGCTCGCTGGTAAACTTGTATTCGGACATTTTTCAGATCTGGACAAGATATTAAATCATTACATTTTTCACCATCTAAGGGATATTGGATATTTTCGAAATGAAACAGCCCATCGCATATCTCTCCAAAATTACGTATTATTCCGTTAAACAAACAAGAGTAATTCACATTTGAGTTTCCAGGGGTGATAGAGTCGTAAATACTAGTTGGGTGGAAGAAAGACATGTTTACAGTAGGAACGTCACATATATATTAAAACTATTTCTTTCCGAAACAAACTATAAATGGTTTACTCCCAAAGTGCTAATAACTTGCTGATATTCAGTTTACATCTGGATTTCTGTAAATACGAGCATGTGATTTAGTTTTCTTCTTGATCCATCTTTAAGGAATATTAGATTACATACAGCCAAATACATTTTATATTAAAATTACTCATCCTAAAGAATGCCATGACTCAAATAATATCCGCAGGTGATTCGGGAGGAGAATCATCATACTCTGTTTCACCCCAGTCAGACATACTTGCCCAAGTTACCATTAATTTCGAGTTTTCCTCTGCAGAGAAGAATGTCGAATTAGAACCATATGTTTTACGTAATTTTTTGAACGAGGGGCAATTGTATTCTTTTTGAATTTCTATCACTTTCCCGTTACACAAATGTGTTTTTGCTCAACTCCAACTAGATATATTTCACAATTATTTAGGTAATCTTTGGAAATATTTTCAATATTCTTATACTCTATACATCCACTTTCCTATTTTAAACTGTTGTGATACTTAGTAACCAATCTATTACTTTTCTTGTATTTGGGATATAGATATTTCCAGCAAATGGTGATTTGTAGTTGAATACAGTTGTATGTTCTTCCATATCAGTAATAGCTAATTCTTTAATGATATATTTTTTTCTGCAGACTGAAACCCTCGTACATCGCAAAACATCTTGTATCTGTGGTTCGGTATACTGACTCAATTCATTATTTTCACCAGCTTGTCTCTTACAATGTAACTCGATAATCTATGGTGAATTATAAGAGCGCAAGCCTACGTATTTGCTGGAATTGGTGTAGTTCCAATAATTTCAATTCGTGAAACAATTATGCCATTCGTAATTATGTCGTCCTGTTTGCTTAATCAAACACAAATAATGTTCCTCTGGTTTTAAATGATTCGGGTTCTAGGATCAGTGAACTGATTTTGTTATAACGTGTTTCCTGAAACTTTGTATACCTATCACAAGAAAAAGAGATTCCCCATTGACAAAGTTCATATCTAAATCCACATAGGGATAAGCTTGAATGTTTAGATACAGTTTAATATTTTTCATATTACAATTATCGAATATTGATCCATCAGCTTTTAAATTGTTTTGTCGATTTGTTTGAAAACAAATGAGAACATATCTCAGTTTTTCCAACGAAAAACTTGATTTCACATTCCAAATTACTTTTTGTGATTTCGGTAGTTGGAAAAGTCTCCAACCCCCACAATCTAAATGCAACGTCTAGATCAACGTCTAGATTCTTCCCTTTTTCGATAAATTTTAAAAACTTTACATGTTGAGTGTTAATTTCTATATGCGGCATCAACCATTCCACACTGTTTAATTCAAATGTTACATGTTCCTCATTATGAACTGTATTGTATATAGCATTCAAATGCATATTGCTGAATATAATAACTTATTCTTGTTTAGCAATTTATATTACATGTTTGTAGTCTTCAGCAAAGCCCAAAACTATAATTAACTGTATAACAACTTCGTATTTTCCACGTGAGTTTATTTGTAGTGAGCAATCACATACATTGTTCCACCCAGCCATAAGCCCAGTATAAATATTGTTTACAGTTCCCGAGTGATAGTTCTTTATCGTGGAAGTAATTCCAACATCTCATGTTTCATCAATTTCCACTCCATTTAGCAGATCTGCATTTCTATCGATTAAATGAAGTGTTCCATTTCTAACTATTTTTGTAGTTGCTGGATTACTTGCATCAGCTGTCTTTTTAATTGTTCCTCTAAACCTTAAACTTGATTTGGATGGTAACATGTAAATATCCTGATTTTGTATTGAAATCATTATTTCCGATGGAAATGTGTACGGACCTGCTCAAAATGGTTCATACAGATGTAATTCTGTATTGGTAATTGCATCTTCATAACTGATCGGTTCTTCAATATTAAGTACGTCTTCCATTTCTATTAACAGTATATTCTAATTCTTTTAAATACAATTCGCTGCCTCGCTTTAACTTCACGGTTACTAATTAGATGTGAGTGTTTTATGCTTGCGTTTACGTATTTTTATACTTCCTTTTTTCGAAATATGTTCCTTAATGACATATTTCTTAAAAGAACCGCGTACTTCACATCCGAATTTAATATTGTACACAATACCCATTATGATTGTAATGTGCAATGAAATTCAGGTGTTTATATAGCTTTTTTAAAATGTAAAAAAATGGTAATTTCCTCGTTTCTAAAATTAATAAGTTTACCATCTTTATCGACAGTTATAACAACTATTTCATCAACATAATTCACTATTACTGGAACATATATCAATGTATTAGGTTTTTCAATTATTTTATATCCTGGAGCTACAGCACATGTGAATTAATGTATTGTATTTGTCGGTTTTTCATTCAAATATGAATCACCTACAATATTAACATTTATACAACATACATTTACCAACAATATATTAATCTGTTTTGATGATGCATGTCTTTGATCAGCTGGCTATACTCTCTGTTCATAACCCAATATATTTGCAATTGAATTGTCTTCCAAGAAATTGATATCGACATTACTATACATTGTACTAGTTAAACGTATTTGGATTTCCACGTAATCGGAAATGTACATCTTCAGGTAATGCTGCTTTAATAAATGTTTCAAGGTCATCCAACTCATAAGATCCTACCGGTATCAAAATCTTCTATGTTTTTTCACCAATATTAGCCATAAATAATTGGTTATGCATATCAATGTTTGGTATGCTGTTGTACGTTACGAATTCGATTAGACTTATTTGCCATTCTCCAATCTAACTACAGCGCAGGGGAATATACAGCACGCAACTGCTACGAATTTCCACTTAATATCAATGTAATTGACATATTACTAATATGTTTTACTGTTACACTTACTTATATATCCTATTTATAGTAAAAAAAACATAAACCTACATGTCCACAATTAATTATATTTGGTAATTGCTCAGTTTTATAATTATACTTTAACTTCATGTTTTTTCAATAATTACGTATTTCAATTGGAAGACGAAAATCGCCGAAACTGTCATAATACAATGATTAATTTACATTTTTTATTAATGCAACCCAATGTGTTCCTTCATTTTGTTTCGAATCTAAATTGACAATCATACATTCACAAAGATTTGGTTTATTTGAAAAATCATCTCTCATATACACACCTCGGAAATAGGGAACATCCAGTTTTTTTAGTACTTTCTGCATTTCTTTTTCCACGTTTCGAGTTTTTCGTCCTTGTCCAACTTTATAAGGTTTCAAATACATTCCTTTACCTTTTGATTTAACTGCCCTACCAACTGCCGAAACCCCTCCAAGGATTGCTCCAAGAGCTGTTAATGCTGGGAATAGGAACAGAATGATTCCTCCTCTCATTGTTTTTCGTTTGGTTTTAACGTTTTAAGACCATGCCTCTCTTCACCTTCACGCACATAACTTCATCAACAACCCAAGCTCCAAGCTTTTCACCTGAAGATGTAGACGGAATCTAACTTATATTTGCTGCTTTATCGGCTAGAATTGTATCCGCTATATGTGTTTCTTTCAAATTGTTTGTTCGATCGTAAACTATATTGTGTTCTGTACACGTGTTATCCAAAGAGTTTATTACCATCAAATATACGTTGTATAATAAGCGCTCCTTCTTCATGTGGAAAAACATGTGTTATTATGTATTTGTTGGAGCATCCAAATGAACTTAAATTTGAAAACGTATAAGTGTTTTTTAAAACAATACAACAAGAGAAATATCAACAATTTACAACCATTTCGTCATTGACTGAAAGAATGCGATATTTCCCTTTTACAAATAAAGAACATATAGTGCTTCATAATGAAGCATTACCCAATTCTGTATTTATTTATGACGATGTTTAGTGTGAACTGCAGGGTAAAATACAGCAATATTTCAGTTTTGGTCGACATTCAAACAATTCTTTTTATCTATCACAAAGTTATGCACATATACTGAAATATAATTTACACAATAATGTTAATATGGTAATTGTGTTTAATATGGATAATATGAATCTGCAACATATTTACAATGACCATGTTTTAAGCGATATGACATTTACAAAGTTTAAAGATATGTTTTTTGGTGATTGTATCAACATTTCCCCTATATAAATGCAGATATAGGTCTGGTCTTTACAGTATTTTTTTTACAGGCGAAGAACAATGAGTATTTCAAAGTTTGGACATAGCAGTATAAAACACAATCATTACAATACCTGTTTAACCGAAAATTGCGATGGGAATTGTGATTTTATCTGACATATATTATGTTATATGTGTATGGCAGTGAAAGATAGCGATGTGGTAAACATTACGTGGAATACTTAACACTTATGCTAAACGTGTTTAAATCACAATCAAATGATATTCAAGAGAAATCAATAAATTTTATTAATTTTAATGATGATACTTATAAAAACATGCATGTAATTGCAAACATTAAAAATAATATTAGCACTGATTTGCAGAGTAATGAATCAAGAATAGAAGAACATTTAAATGGATTTAGTAAGGATTTTAATGATATGATAAACATAGTTTTTACAACACAACTTACAGAAATGCAAGAAAATTTAAGAATAGTAGTTAATGAAGTGGTAAACGCTACTATTACAAAACAACTTGAAACACGAATGGCACAAGTAATGCAATATATAAGAGATGAATTGATTAATAAAAGGTTTGGTTTAGTTACAGAAAAAGATTTGAGAAAACAAAATTATGATTTGGAAACACGAAATAATTATTTTAAAAATGAACTGTAAGCTAAAACTGTAAGTAAATTAGATGCAGTTTTAAGTAAAGTAGACAAGACTTAAAAAGTGCAAACTAATCGACCTACTGCAACAGTTAGTAAAGCAACGACTTAATTAGTATATAAATAGATTGAATTTAATGTAATTTAATCAAAACACGTCTGCCTCTGCTTCGGAATTTCATAACGTTATATCTGCTGTGAAAGAGAAATATTTACAAGTCAAACAAGCCCGTATGGAATGGAATGTTTTAAACGAAGAAATATTTAAACCTGGTACAAGTAGAATGGATACATTGCATTCTTGGTTGAATAATCCCAAAGAAACAGCTTAAAAAATTAAATTGGAAAAAGAACCCTTAACAAAGAAAAAGTAAACTTATTTAACACAACGTTATTTACCATTACAAATTTCTTCACCTCTGCACAATACAACATGTGGTGTTTATCGACATGAAAACATCTGGGTCTTGGGAGATTCGGTAATTACATTTTTGCCTGACAATAAAATTAAAATAGGTGATTACGTAACTGATGTGAGTTGAGAATTGTTTGAATTACTGTTTAAAATTCTTCCAAATGGACATTCCGACACCAATTTACAGAAATATAAAGAACTTATTCGTCGAACGAATGCTAACATTCGTTCAGGAGATGAAAATCACCGGAAAATGCATTTAATAACCGATATTGTCGGAAGTGGAATATATAAAAATGAATGAGTACCGCTTTTCACCTATATATTGGAATAATCGTAATGAATTGGTCGATAGATTAAAACTCCTCATTGCTTCGGGAGAGTCTGGGAATAATTCACATACAAACGAAATTGTTTCTATTATTGAAGAGTTGAAAGAAGGTGGTTATATTACCAACGAAGTTTAGTAAAATTACTCAAGAGCTTCATGCTCCTGCAAGGATAAGATATCCTAGAAGAAGAGTTATAACTCATGGTTTAAATGCTCTTTTTCCAAGCCGATTTGTGTTAAATGACATTGCTTTTCACATACAATAAGGGATACAAATACATTTTAACCGTAATAGACGTTTATTCAAAATAGGGTTGTGGTATACCTTTGAAAAACAAAACTGGGAAACAGGTTACGAATGCAATGAAGATCGTTTTGAAAGAGAGAACCCCCAATATACTCCAAACCGACAGAGGATATGGAATTTTTTCTGCACTGTTCTGGAAACTAATAACCGAATATAATATTAATCACTACACAACGTATTAGGAGCATAAATCCAGTGTTGTGGAACGTTACAACAAATCGATTAAACAGTTAATATTCAAACATTTCACATTGAGGGGGGCTTACAAATGGGTTGACATTTTGCCTGAAATAGTTAAAGTTTATAATTCCAGATATCATAGAACTATCAAAATGGCTCACAAAGAAGTTAGGGATAATAGTTCAATGAAAACTATTTATAATAATGTTAAAGTCCTCAATGAAAGAAAACCAAAGTTCAAAGATGAGGAATTTATACATATCTCGAAGCAGAAAGGAATCACTGAAAAAAAAAATTCAGTGAATTGGTCTTTTTTAATATTCAAAGTTATTTCAATTAGACAAACACAACCCAGAGTGTATTACCCAGAAAGCTATAATGGAGAACCAATAAAAGGAGGATTTTACGAACATGAATTGCAAAAGTTATTTCTCCAAATGAATATTTGGTTGATAAAATTATTAAAAGGAAAAAAGATATGTCCTTGGTTCGATGGCGGGGTTTCTCAAAAACACACGATTTGTGGGTTAAGAATCAAGATATTAAAATATTGTAATACAATGTTTGTAAAAATTCTGATACTAAATAAAAGATTTTTTAATAATATTTGATGTGTTATTTATTTAATAAACCTATAGATGGGGATTGAATGTATAATTTATTGTGTAATCGATCCTCTTGTTGATTGGATTAGTATTTGAGCAATAATCCAATGTGATTAAATCCTTTTAATTGTGATATCATTCACATTTAAGGATAATCCATTACACTTGATATGTAATTCAATTGGTATCTGTGATAGAATCGTTTAATTGGAAATTCGTATTTAGGTGTTTAATTGTTGTGTTTAGTACATAATGTAATTCATTGTGTTTGGGTGGTATTCTGTTGCATTTGATTCCTTTTAAATGCTACATAATTGATTGTTTTTGATGTTACATTTCTTGGATTCGAGATAAAATTTCGTGGCATTTTACAGCTTAAAGGTATTTGGGGCACGATTCCATTTTAATGTTATTGAGAATATATTTGTAAAGTGATATATTTCTTAGAACTTGGATAATGTTTCCCAGAATTTGTTTCTCGGACTATATTTCTATGCTATTTCATGTGCTTTTGTTAATTTACCATAATTGATCGTTTCTTAATTCATTCATGGTAAGAGTGATGGTTAGTTTATCGGAATACATTTCAGGGTTTCATAAATTGTTTGTGCTAGGTTCTATTTATTTTCTTTTAACAATACGTTCATGGAAATTTTAGTTTTAAGAGAGCAAAATGGTATTCCCCACCCTGAAAACTTTTTATACGAAATTCGTTATTAAATTTTTCTAGTTTGAAATTTTATAAAAAAGTTTTACAGTGTAAATAATTTTGTACAGTGTAGACAATTTTTACAGTGTAATTGATTTTTTCAGTGTAAACGACTTTTATAGTGTACACTACTTTAATGGCATAGGATTTAAAAATTTTTTAAAAAGCGCATTTAAGATGTACATTGTTTTGCTACTAAACAAATGGTTTTACAAAAACTGGGCTTCAACTAAAATGCAGTATTGTAAATGCAGTCCACTTGCTTTAAAACTTGTGAAAGAAAGATGAGGCCAAAGAGGTCCTGGGATATGGTAAATTGTATAGTGGAGGCGAGCTGCAGACAGGTAATTCACGCCGCAGTGAAGTTGTAGAGGATGCGAGAGTGCAGGGACAGGGCAAGTTCCCCCGCTGTAGCGCATGCACGGGTGGCACCCACCAGGCTCTGTACGTGAAGGGAATGTTGATAGGTGGATGGAAGCGGGCAGGTATCGATAGTGGTATACGGCGCAGACAGCGGGACCTTTCTGAATCATTCTCTCATTCCCTCGCTCGCTCCGCACATCTCCTGCCTGGTCACGACCCAAACTCCCAGCCCATGCGCTGCCCGGCGCTGCTCCATACTCACCCTGCTTCACCCTCGTCGGCTCTCGAAACCTAAATTTCGCTCACTCCCCAATCATACTCAATTCTCGGCTATCCGCTATCTAGCTTTGTACATAAGGTTTTAGAATGACTCGTCCCCCATATCTTTTGTAAAAACACATCGCTGTAGTCGACTGCCTTTCCCAAATAAATTTGGAAATAATTATTACTTAACGTAGAATAATAAACTTCACTGAGATGATATATTTTCTTATATGATAGTATTGTCTAAAAATTCTAGGCTGGGAATCTTTCGAATTATAACTTTGGTTATAAGTAAAATTGTAGTGCTGCAGAGATGTCGTGAAATATCTATTTTCGTCTGCTAGATGAATAAATATTTTTAAATAAACAGATTGAAAGTATAAGACTTATCGAACAAGTTTGTTTCACGTCAGTTTTTAATGTTTGAAAACAAAAGTTTAACTTGAGTATTCCTTACATTGTAATAGTTAAAACTTGAATAAAGTTAAGTGTTTTTCATTACTTAAAACATTTTTAGAGAGTGAAAAATGTGTCTCATGCTTATGTAGGTATGAAAATTAATCATTGATTAGTTAAATAAGTTTGCCGGAAAACAGGAATAAATTTGCTTTATACAGGAGTAAAGTTTGTTGGAAACGGGGAAAAAAAGTTTGGTGCAAAGTGGTTTTGTATTTTTTAATTGAATTTATTGTGTGTTGAAAACATTTTGAATGTATTTCTTAGTGATGAGGAAAATACAGTTTTATTGGTGGTATTTGTGAAATTCTTTAATTCGCTGGGAAAAAGTCAACCTCTTGCATATCGAAATATAGGACCAAGATTCAGTGTCCGAGCGAAAATAACAGTTTGCAGTGAGGAGGGGAAATAGCACAGGTCAGTTCAAAATCCGCTACTGCCTGCCTAGGGAAACCATCACCTTGACCTTGAAGCAAACCTCAGTTCATAGCCGAGGCAACGCTCTGGTGGTGAAGGGAGGGGGAACCACCAGTTCACGAGATATCCCAAAAATACATAACTTGAGTATTGTAAGGGGAGGTGGTAGTGTGTGCCCCTGAATCGATAGTGCCCTCTGTGGACAGGGGCAGTCAACCAAAAAAACCCTTTTCTTACCTTGAGGAGGTGGGTATGAGCGCGCCTAGGAAGGGACAGTGTAGGATTGATACCAGGGTGTAGTGCCCTCTGAAAACAAACTCTGCATTGGAGGACAGAGGGTTGAGTAACTCCACGACACATCGCTCTAGCGAGGGGTGGAGTTGGGGGTGTAGGGAGCAGTTGACCTTGGCCAGAGCGACATGGAAGTTTCTCGAGGGCTTCTGCAATATTAGTATTTCACCAATCCTCATGCTGCATAAATGCAACAATGGATCTCTCGACTTCGAAGTGTGGTAGACACGATTAACATTTTATAATATACATGTTTTAATATCAAACTATTTTATTGGAAACTTATTTTTAATTTATAGGGAAAAAATATAAATTTTCGTGTGATAGTGCGTTTATCATGTAAACCCCATTCCTGTGTTCGGTAGACGAAACTTGGTATGATTTTCAACTCCCATTTGTGTTAACAATTGTACTCTATTTACCAGACTTTAAGGAAATAATTATTTAGTACATATGTTATTATTTAAATAACTAACTTTTATACATTCACATTCTCGTAGGACGAATCAAATCGTTAATAGTAGCTTGGTAGATTTTCTGTCAGTTGTAAATTTCTACTCAGTTGCTTGTCAGCCTCCAAATGCTCTCCACGAATATACTGTCGGGCTCCCGACATAAGATCGACTCAGTGCTTCACTGAGCTCGCAGCCGGACAGACGTGGTGTTTTGGGAGAGGTGCAATTTTATTATGTGTGTTAATCAATTCATATCTTTTTACATGTGGATTACGTTACTCCTCGCCAGTCTCACAGGCAGATGGACATGTAAGGTATGTGTGAGAGGCGTCATATATATCTTGTTCATTTAATTTATGGGGACATTTGTATTATACTTCTCTCTAATGTATATTATATTTCTAAGGTTGAGAATCACATTACATTTAATTCCATAATGAACTAATTGCACTTTTTATTCACGTAATTGTGAGCATTTCAAATTTGCAATTCGATGTGTGTAATTTATTCATACGTAGAAATACTTTAAAAACTCTGAACTTTTCTCGTGTGTTAAATATATTCGTAAAAATCGCCTATATACCATCAATATTCCTACAAACACACCAAAATTAGAAATAACGACCCTTATCACACTCGTGCACTCAACTCAACACTTATATAACAAATTGCAACCCACCACTCTGGTCAGTCGCCTCCAGAAACCACACCGTCAACATCGTACAGAGCTCCTGCTACCCCCTCCCAAAAAGAAAGAAAGAAAGAAGTACAACAAAATAAAAAAATTTAAATAAAAAATTAACCCTTTCAATACATTTAACCCTTTCATTAAACTTAATCCTTTAAGATCGGATTGGGGATTAACCCTTTTCAATTCTTGATCGGATTACGATCGGATTAAGGATTAGCAATTTCAATTTTTGATCAGACTAGCATCTGATTAAGGACTAACCCTTTCAATCAATTTTACATCAAAGGGTTAATCCGAATAATCAAAAGTGGGGTGAAACCATCACTCCCCTGCTACTGTTGTGACAGTGTAACACAAAAAGTACTTACTGTATCTGCCTGGGAACCTGTTGAATTGTACAGCATACGATCCATTACGGACCAAACTTTCACACATGCTGTTTCAAGGTTTAAAAAACTTTCCAAGGTGGTTTAAAACACTAATAAAATTGAACTGTGATGTTATTGCCAGCTTTACATCAATACAAAATATTAAAAAAATATCTGAGGTACCGGGAAAATAACTGTAAATGTTCGTGCCTAATTTTCACGTGCAGCGACACCAAGGCCATGCAAAGAAGTGTGCAGTGGACTGATGTTTCTCTGATTCGTCGTGGGAGCGCAGCACAGTCGACGACCAGCTTGGTAACCACCTTGTGAAGGTGAGCGAGCCACCAAAAATGTAATGTTTTGTTACGTTACTTCCGGCATTTTGGTCAAGAGGATGGACGTTGAGGGCATATTTGTAATCTGATTGGATGATTTGAATTTCATTGTGTTATACCCCGCAAGGGAAATTGGTGTCCGCTGCATCGGTCACCATAAATTGTAAGATTTTTCAGCCATTGGCTCTGAATAGCTTGAACCCTCCCAAGAGTAATTGAAAACCCCACGATTTTTTATAAAAATAGCTTTTTGAGGGGAAAATTAAATTGATTGGTAGTGCAAGTAGGCGGAGCGGTCTATTTAATGCCGGCATGCGCAACTCTAGGGGTCAGTTCAGCGACATCTATAGCGCAAGTTCTACCATGAGATAAGTAGTACTTCATTTGAATCACCAATGCAGGCTCCTAAAGCGAAAAGGTCACTTACGCCACTTTGACGTTAGGCAGGGGCCATGATGGCCGCAAAATAATTCAAAGTTTTTAAATTTTGTAAAATGTTGGCCTTTTGGCCAACAATGCAATTCTGTTACTTTTTTGTAACTAAGTTTTAGTGGATATGTCGTTACCACGACGTAAAGTGGTGGTAACCACTAGAAACCATGGATAAACTTTTGCGACTACTTGTAAACATTTTTCAAAAATTTGTAAATTGATGTAGTGCCACGGGCAACTCTGCAAGCATTCCAGTTCAGAGAGAGAACATTTTAGTGAAGTATTTTCACAACTTATCAAGTTCTGCGGTGCCTGCAACATGAAGCTGTATCCGTTATATTACTGCCTGCGGTGATTTCAGCTCCGCGTGACTACGATAGCTAACCACGTTTGATGGGAAATACGTCCTGTTATTCACGGTATTTTCGTCCCATGACTCCTGGAATCACGTGCTGTATCACGCGCTATTTTCCCGTTACATGATTTCAATACCACACTTTGGGGCCGTGTGCAAAGTTCCAGTTCATTGGTTGACGCCCTAACCTTGCTCTCTCATTGGTTGGCGACTCTTCTCGCCCTGACTTCTCATTGGTGAGAGACTGCTCATGCGCGACTTCTTGGTGGAGGGAGACTTCTTCCCACTACACTCATGTTGCTTTATTATGCCATGCACGGCCTGAAGAGAAGAGACTTCAGCAGAGGACACCAGAGACTGCACATCACCGCCAGGGACGACTCGCCTGAGCTGCGCTGAGACGCCACTCTCCTTCACCACTGCTGTCATATCATGAATTTTCTTCCATTGCCGTTATTAGTTTGTTTTATATTATCAATTCCCATGTCGTCTTCTGCCACATCACCAAGTAAGTAAATGTATAACTAAAAGTGTAACAGTTTCAATGTTTGATTTAATTAAAAGTGTTAAATTGACTTAGAGTATTTCTTATGGAGTGTTTGTGCTCAGCCCTAGACCGCCCGGGCATCACACTATTGCAAACCTTTGTAAACATTTTGTAATTTTTGTGACCACTTGCTAGTAATCGTTGATTATCGTCTTAGCTTATGGCATCAAGTAGGAGCTATGCGAAACTACGTGAGTTATTTTTTTATTTTTTATTTTTTTAAGAGAAACTACGAAGTTAAGAGCTTGTTCAGAAATCCAATTTACTCACTGGAGTTAAGGCTGGCATTGCTTAGCAGCTGCTCCCATCCACTTGGGATTGCGAGAAAATTAAAACTTAATTATTGCTTGATGACCAGTAATGTGTTACCAAAATTGCATCTTTCCTAGTGTAGGATTAAACATGATTTAATAACATCAATGGTAAATGTAGGTGCGAAAGAAATATAGTAGCCATTTGTAACTATTGTAAATTGGGGTCACCTGCTCAATATATTTTGTGATGGCCTTTTGCAGTTTGTACTTACTTATTATTATGGCCAGAAAGGAGCATGAATATACCCTATATAAGTATTAGTTGAATACCAGCAGAAGTATTGGTACCTGAATTTGGTTGCATTTTATTCTATATTTTTGGTAACCTGGGTTTTAAGAATAAAATTGTCATATAAAAGAAAGAAAATAATAATGTTATCCTTTTAGATGAACGTAAGAAAGCTAAACAAAGGAGTTCGCCATGTGTAATATTTGTGGAGAAAAAAAAAAGTACCGTTACAATTTCTCTCTCTAGAAATTAAGTGGGCTGAACAAAGTTTGTTACGGGATGGAGGTCTTAATCAAATAAAATAATTAATTATAATGTTCTAATTTTATTTATAATAACTACGGCAAAATTCTCTGAACTCAAACTCTCACAATAAATTGAAATCACTTACTGTTCACAATTGACACCAAGAAAATCAATGAAATTAAACAATTGAAGATCAGTCCCAATAGACAGTGTATCAACCTATTCAAATATTTTACAATTTTTGCGTCCATATTTGACAGTTCGAATGTCTACAATAAAATCAGTATTACACTTAAATTCTGTCCCACCTCAGTTCAGTCCATGTCCCGCCAGTCGCAATGTTCTAGAGTCCTCCAAGCACCCTCACGCGCAGTAGACTTCACTCGTCGGTTTCACACCCTCTCGACCATTCAAGCCACGAACAGCTCACTCGTTGTAGTCCCGCAATCTCCAGTCGTCGTCCACACTTCACTTCGCTCGCTAACACTCACCAGGCGGCCTCCATCAAAGACTCCGGCCGCTGGGTTGCGGCAGTGTGTGTGTGTGTATATGTATATATATATATATGTCTTAGGCCGCCACCTAGAATCTTCCCCAACTCGCGTGATGCATCGCGGAGGGCTGAGGCGCCAGGCAGTGTCACCAGAACATTCTTGCGTCGGCGCTAAACGTATCGAAAATTCTAGCAGGCGAGAGGAGGTCTGTGACGCCAGCAAGTCTCGCTGTCGGCATTCACGGGATTCCCAAAAGGGGAGAAAACAGGAGGCCGGGAGCGCATCTTTACAGGAAGAGGGGAGGGCGTGGTGGGTCTCCGATTACGGCGCGGGGCAATTGAGTCGGCGCCAGCTGCAGCACACAACAGTACTGAAAATAAAAGAACATGACCACACTTCTTTGTTTGTATTACAAAACGTTTCAAATAATTAATTACCCTTACACTGTACAGAAAAATTGTTTGCCGTGGTTTTTGCCATTATTAGTGTTCTGATTGGTTTTTCTACGGTTTTATGCAAATCCTGCCTTGCCACGCCCTTGGTCCAGGACGCGGCAAGGTCAGAAAGTTATTTCCATATGCTAAGAATTACGTGTACTGAATTTCATAAAAAAATAATATTCACATTGGTAATTTAAAACTAGTCTGCAATCATACAATCGCTTCATGAAAGCCTGCAAATACAATAATAATATTATTTGTTTTATCTTTTATGCTATTACACATGGAATTGTTAATATTAAATATTGCACGTTGCTGAGTAAGAACATTTATTGTAAGTTTGATATTACTTTTTTTTTTCTGCGATTTCAAAGCTTTTCCACTGTCACTCGTTAAGAACACATCGAAAATAATTCAATATGTGAAATCCTACCCTCTCAATCGACTTGCCCCAGACTAAGCAGCTACGTTAGGTAGTCCTCTACTGTATGTCCAGCTTTGAGTGTTAATGTCCGGCCATAAATTTTAATTACGAGAGTTATAAAAAATTCCAAGCTGGATGGGATTTATCTATGTAAAGTCGGGGGATATGGCTCGGCAAGCAGAAAGGACGAAGATGGAAAGCAGAAGATTTACATCTGTCCCACACACGCTGGCGCATGGTAATGTGACGTTAGGGATGGTATTTGCGTTAGGGCCAGTTAAATAGCGTTATATATTTGGAAGGTTGGAGAGAGAACTCTCAAAAACGATGCGGGATGCTAATTGTGAGACTCCGGTAACTAACGACGCAAATATTGATTCTTGTACATTTTACAAAGCGTATTCTGACTAATGCTGAAACATCGTTTTTAACCTTCACGAAAGTATGAAGGGGGAAAGAGTTCATCTTAATTCTGAAAACAAATTATTTCCGAAAGTCTTCAGCGATGTTTTACATTTGTGGAATCTATAGAAGTAAATTTATATTAGGTAGCTAAGCTCTGCAGAAATGGGAAAACACGATGTTTGCCATTAGCTCAATATTTCTAAAACATAAAACTGCGTATTTAAACTAACATAATAACTTCTATTAAAGCCGAATAATATAACAGAACCGCAGAAAATGCTACTCATTCGAACGTACTTTACAAGCGTCAGTTAATTATGTATTCTCTGAGCAGTTTAGTTACAGTCGTTGCCCGCGTGAGGTGTGGCCGACAGCTTTCAGATGTCGCATCAGACTACTAACGTCAGAAACACATCAAAATGTAAGTTGCAACAGTAACGTCATACTTTCGTTACGCAGAGTGTAGTGAAGCGAAGAGATTTGGGCGGCTCTTTAACATCGAGGTCTTGAGAGCCGATGAGGGTTAAGCGAGGTATGGAGCGGCGCCGTAATGCAAGAACGAGAGATCCCCGAGAAAACCCGCCGACCAGCGGGACCGTCCGGCACGATTACCACCCCAACGCGAAAATCTGGGAACGACAGCGCTGGGAATCGATCCAGGTTCACCACGGTGGAGGGAAGTAGTCTAACCACTACACCACCGCGGCCCCTTACATAGGCAGGGCGGACGATGAAGGGAGCGCTTTAACGTCGAAACTAATAAACATCGTCACCGGAGAGCTGCTTATCGGATGGTCCACATTGCGTGCGCACGACCGGCGGGGATAGTCGAGCAAATGGATGAATTTCTTAGGGGAAGGGATGGGGTGGGGGGATATCACGCTCTGTCAAACGGGAAGACGGCCCGGCTGCAGCCGGGAACTGTCGCACGGTTCATTAGTTTTACATCGGGGCTGCAGAACACGCGGTCCATTTGAGAGCGGCAATCGGTCCGTCACGGCTTTATCACCCCGCGCCACATGTCACTCCGCGTCCATCCCCCGCAATGCCGCGGGCGAGGGCGCAAAGCCCCTTATGAATTACCATCGATTCCCGAAAAACCGATAAGCACACGTGCTCCCCCTGCCTGCCCCGTCGTTTCTATATGAAAAAAAAAAAAAAACGGATGAATCGTCCCGTGAAATGTAGTAATACGGGGTAATGCGGCGGCGGGAGAAGCACTTTATTTAACAGATAAGGGGCGTGCAGAGGGGAAGTGCGAAATGATCGATAGGCGAGTTGATGGATGAAGAACGTGCCGACAGCGAGCGCCGCTGTCAAGGCCGAGTGCTGGGCGGTGCACACAACGAGAAAAGTGGCGGGTAAGACGTGTCTTCGCTACTCCGCCCGACGTCGCCGACAACCCTTCTGAAGAGGACGACGACGCGCGGCCTCACAGTGTGAACGAGTATCTTCGTTCGTCAACCCGTCACTCAGTTCTTCAGTGCTACTTCTTAACCGTGGTGCTGTAGAGTACGTCAAGCTAAAAATTAGAGGTGGTACTTTGTTCCTCATTTTTTACCTACTTTATGCCTTTCGAAGAGCTAACTTATACGTGATCAACCATGGTCCGCGAATTAGTTAATGACCCGCAAGTGTTCAAGAAGTATCTGGCCATGCTAACTGGAAGCGATTTGCTTTGACTATCGTCAAAAAAAAAAAAACTCCAACTGCTATAACATGGACGACTTAAATTAAACGAAAATATGAAAGATTTCATTTATAAAGAACTGCGGATTAAAATAAGAGAAATTTAATCGCCCGCTGCCACGCATTTAAAACACCTTAAGATTTGCTAGTACACATGGACCAACATACATGTGCCAACAAGAATTTCTTGTTTAGGTAATGTTGTTTTAACTACTTCCAGCGTTAAATATTGCACTGATAATTTATTGCAATGCACAGAATTACAAAAGGTTTAGAGATACATCAAATAAAATATGCTCACATGTTACTGTATCCGTTTATATTAAATTTTGTTTAATGCTGGTTTTCAATGAAGATAGTACGAGCTGCCTGCAGCTCGCACGGACAGAGAGATCCCGTTATGTGCATTCCGTCACGGAATGTATTTTTTTTTGGGGTGGGGGGGGGGAGAACTCATCTCAACCCTCCGATCGGACATGCTCGCTGCCTCGCCGCCACCGCCACCCCCCCCCCCCCCCAAGGCGGGTGAATGACTGACAGCAGGGACGTAGCTGGTGTCACAGACCTGCCTCCTCCGCCCCTTAAGGAGAAGCCGACAAGTGTAGAGGATGCACAAGAATATTCTAGGGATTAGGGCCCTCGGCGCAACGCGAGATTTAGAGAAATTTCTGGGTGATGCCCTACGAACCTATAAATACAAGCCACAGTTGGACTGTGGGCAGTCGTGGTAGAAGCCTTCTGGCTGATTGTGGTAACCAGGACATCGGCGAAGAGGGCGGGCGACGGCGGACGAGGTGTTTGTGGTATGGATGGACACGAGGGCGTGAAACACGACGAGCGAAGGCTACTGTGCATGAGGGGGCTCGGAGAACTCTTGAACATTGTGGACTGATGGGGACCTTGGCTAAACTGAGGCGGGACAGAATAACATGTGATACGGGCTTTATTGTAAATATTGGAACTGTCAACTACGGACATATAATTAGTAAAATAAATGAATAGGTTTTTATAAATTGTCTATTGGAACTGATTTTTTATTATTTAATTACGTTAATTTCTTTGAGATAATGGTAACTGTATTGATTGAAGCCATTAATTGTAAACAGCAAGTGATAATTTATTGTGAGATGTTGAGTCGAGATAATTTCGTTTGTAGTTATTGTAAATAAAATTAAGAAATTATAATTAACTCTTTTAATTAAGTCCTCCCTCCCTTAACGAACTTGGTTCAACCCACTGACTTTGAGAGAAAATTATAACAGTAGGAGTGACCTTATTTATATGGCTTAAAATGCTCCGATGTGTTAAATTTCACTTTTAAAGTCTTACTATTGGTAATCTTATCACGTCATAAGTAGGACATAATCGACCCCCGGCTTAACCGCGATAAAAGCTCATAATTACCACTGGAAAACTCTTGGGGGTCAAATCTCACCCCGTATGCAGATAAAAATATCAGTTATGTTAACACATTCCTTAAATGTATAAATGGCATGAAATTCGGCAAAACTAATAAGACACTAAAAACATAAAACTTTGCCCAGAAAAGGTTTCCAGATTTTTTATTTGTACTCAGTGGGAACTAAAAGGGTTGCCAATATCATGCTCACTTCTGTCGCCAAAATACAAAAGCCAGGAAAGTGGATACGACTTTTCAACTTCACGCAGTAACAGTATGATTTATTGTTTTTTAATTAACTCTCGACCACGACGAATGTTTGGTCCTGCATATATTATTGTTACGCGCTCGCTTTACCCCGACATGCCTCGCGCGAGCAAGCGGAAGAAAAGGACAGAGTAGTAATCTGAAAGCGGGCGGCGAGTCACTAATGCCCGGTTGCACCAACATCTTCCCGGATCCGAGATCGAATGATCCTAGTTCCAAACCAGGATCCAGTTTGATCTTGGTTCCAATGTAAAAGTGTTGCACCAACGAAATGTCATGATTATGGACCGCCTATTCGTCGATCTTGGTTCCAAAGTGAGATATCGATATTAAGTACGAGACAAATTTTATTATTGGTTAGTAAAATATGACGTAATGGTAGTAGGCGTATTTTCCTATATATATATATATATATATATATATATATATATATATATATATATATATATATATATATATATATATATATATATATATATATATATATATATATATATATATATAACTAATGTGCGATGTTTTATCTGTTTAATGTTAATTTTTGTTGTACGAATATTACCGAATAATATTCAAGTGCAATCTTGTTTTAATTTCCCAAGAAAACAATCGAACGTAGTTCTATCTGTTGCCGACGATGGCTGCTGATCTCGGATTGAGATTTCGAACCGTCAATTTCGACGGTTCGAAATGAACTTCATCTCGATCTCCAGTCCAGCTCTGAACTCGAACGGTGCAACAGTTTTCTGTGTCGATCTTAGATCCGATCTCGGATCGAGTTTCGAACCACGATGGTGCAACTGGGCGTAAGTGATGTTTGAAAGGCAGATGAGCGATAAACCTATCAGGGTTTTTAGTTGCAATGTGTGCCACCGCGCATTCTTCCAACCAGTGTCGCGATTAGACTTTCTGCGGCTCGCACGCCTCTGACTTTCAGCAGATTGAATTTCTGTATTTATCTGAAGAATGTTCTAGTATTTATCGACCCTGCCTCTCACTTTCTCAGCGCGTCTAAAGGTGCGGGGAATATTCCAGCAGATCTTGGCCGAGATGGTATAAAAGTGCGACGGGCCTCCGAGCTGGGAGTTGAAGAGTTGATGAGTGTCTGAAGTTTTGGTGATAGACGACGAGCGAGAAGAGAAACGAGCGGCGAGAGAAGTGACCAGCAGGAGAAAAATCTGTGGCTGCAAGCGTCAGAGCTGTGAAGGTGCGACTGGTAGGCTGGACTATTAGACTGGATGCGTGAGTGGAAGACATTACAAATGATGGCAACAGACAGACTGAACGTGTGTTACTGATGAGTACGAGTAAACTATAACTAAACAGCGACATTAAGAAGAACGTTAATTAGAGTTGAAATTAGCATGAAATATTGTGATCAGTGAGAAATAAAAAGAGTAATAATAAAGAATGATAATTTCATGTTGTAAATAGTAGCTACTTGAATATACTTAAAATCAAATTTAGTTATTTTATTTTTATTAAGGCCTCAATCCTTCACGAACTCTGGTACGCCTCTCAGGGATCTTGTAACATTATAATAAATGCACAGCCAACCCTAACAATATTTAAATTAAATTCTCTGTTTAATGGAATAAAAATAATTCACCATAAATATCAGACATACAAACTGAGAGTTATTGAAGAGGAGATGAAATTCGGCACATACGGAAACTGCATATAGGTCGTTCACGGTAAAGTGAGCACCTTTGAAGCCCTAGTTACTTTTTTCTTTCAACCAATTTATATCCTTCCACCACTTGTTAATGTAAACCCTGCTATGTTAGTAATAAACACAGTGTATACATTCACCATACCTAAGCCCAAAAGTCCGAGGACACAATGAAATGAATTATTTGGTTGTTATGTCTGACGAAACAGCTTCAAAAAGTGGTCACTTTACCGAACGGAGTATACAAAATGTTATTTAGTTCTGAAGCTTATAGTAGCCAAATAGGGAAAATTATACGGGGCGCCCAACATTGGCAAGGGTAACATGCAAATCATTATCTATATAAAAACCCCAATTAAATTTAACAGTGGGTAAAGTATAAAAAGCAATTACAGGTTTATATTTCGCAAATTATCATTCAATATTTAAACCAATGTTACGTAACTAGTTAACAAACTTATTGCTTTTAAACTGCAAAATATTAAAGCATATTTTGTTTTAAAACTACGCAGGTTTATCAGTTACGAAAATCCGGGAGTGACCCGGCCGGGGATTGAACCCGGTTCGCCTTGGTGGGAGGCGAGCAGTGAAACCGCTCAGCCATCATGACCCCGTCGACTCGTGGGAACCGGTAAGCGCGGTCGCTGTCACTGTGACTTGGAATATCTTCTGTCACGGTACGTGACAGTAACAACCTTGCTGTAGTGAAAGTCGACGTGACAGATAATATTACCCATCTCTACCGCCACTTCTACTCACAAGTAATAAACCTTGCGATAAGATAAAAAATAGAAGTAAGATTTTGAAATGCACATAATGTCTTATTAAAATGCAAACAGAAAAGATAAAGAAATTGACTTGTGGAGAGCATGAGACAGTATTTGAGAATAATTTTCAGTGTAGATTAGAAATTTATTTATTATGTCTTGTTCGCATACCACGCAGTTCTGAACCTTTACTTTTATAATATGTCTTTAGAATTCCTGAGAATGGGGCGCCTGTCAACAGCGTCGCCCCCCCCTCTCCCTTCCGCCTCTTTAAATTCGCATTCGCCCGAGGCCACAGAACCTGAAGTGCTGCTCCATAACCATAACTAAAGACCTCGCAATTGAGCGCTGTAGTCACCTTCGAAGTGACAGAACAGAACAAAATTCAATTTTATCAGTACCCGACTGTTGGCCATAACTGACCTCTATTATATATATATATATATATATATATATATATATATATATATATATATATATATATATATATATATATACAAAACAAAATAAAAATAATGGACTTCCTATTTAACATTACTCAATTCCTTTATCAGGTTGTAGCCGAAAGGGGGATCTTCGACAACTTTTTAATCCCCCCCTCCCCACATTGACCTCAATTAAAAGTTTTGAAGTCTGGCATATGAAATCAAATAGCTTAATTAAAATTAATTAATTTCTAGGGGAGGGGATTTAAATTTTTTGGGGAGGGGGTTTTAATTTGCCTTCGATGTGACACCCATTACTTAACCTAGCCGATGTCGTGATGGGAGGAACTGAAGTTTCGCATAGTAGTATTCCTACCTCCGACAAACCAAGAATAATTGTAACACATTTTGAAGTCTTACTCAACACAATTTCCTCGATTCCACTGTGGTTGGACTACTCGCCTCCCACCAAGGCGAACCGGGTTCGATTCCCGGCGGGGTCGCTCCCGGATTTTAAGCACGTGGGAAACGCGCGGGACGATGCCGCTGGCCGGCGGGTTTTTTCTTGGGAATCTCCCGTTTCCCCCGCCCTGCATTCCGGAGCTGCTCCATACTCACCTCGTTCCACTACCATCGGGCTTGTACACGTTTCGCCGGAACTTCTGCGTCGATGATAAAGAGAGATTGAAATAGGAAGTGGGAAATAACGATGTGTTTCACGTATTTCCCAGGGTTTCACTTGAGATTGTCGAGTAGTATAAAACGTCCCACACTTAGATTGCAGTACAAGGCTCATGGCGCTCACTGTTGCCAGATTGCTTCAACTTTGTGACGTAACTGGCAGGCTGAGAAACAAATGGGCGGTGAAGGAAACGGCCTGATTTAAATAATTTTTATCTGTTTACCTCCCTGCCAACTCTTACAGTAATCCAATCCTGCGACGTAAAGCTAAGCGGCTCCTTTGAAACCGAAGCCTGTGAGAAACCCTATCATTGTGACCGCATGGCGCGCATGCAACGAAATTGGCATTTTTTTAAAGGCTGGATAAAGATAACACATCAGGCAACGCCGCACGCAGGAACAAGGACAGAGTCAACGACAGAAATCATGTATTGGAAAGAAAGAGTGAATGTCCATCACAACCGCACACTGCAGTCTAAGAGTGAGACGCTCTATAGCTGGAAGCAGACGAAACAGCAGGGACTTTCCCGTACGGCGACGTAACGCCAGTTCCTTATCGCAGTCGGCGACACAGTTGCCGTTGTAGTGCGCGCGCAGCCTGCCTGTTTGTTGACAGCGCGCCTGGCGAGAAGGCCTGCGTACAATGGCGAGTGGATCACAATGCCTCGAGTTATCTTGATACACGTGTAGCGCGCGCGAGTACTAGGGCTACCTCGCACGACCAACTGCGCAACTCCGCGCGCCTTATCGTCCACGCAACTAACTACGAGTTGAGCTCTCAAGAGGGGAAGGGCTTGTGGACATTGCAAAACACCAGTCTCCTACTCTCCAAGCCAAGCGGTGGACCATTCACTGTCTTGCCTAGTCCCATCACAGAATACTTACGCTGGATTCGCAATATAGCGACAGACGCGACGCTACAGAATGTCAACCAATCACAAGAAAGATAATTTTGCCGCTGACGCGACAAAAATGGCCGACGTGACAGAATTCCATAACAGAAACTATTTCTATTCTTTTCGTGTCACGGACGCGACAAAACGGGACCACAGTTAAAAGAGCACATAGGTTGTTCACGGTAAAATTATCACTTTTGAAAGCCCTGCTTAAGATCTGCTTGTATGCATGTTGTGTATTATTCCACCTTACGTAAAATTAACATTGACAGGCGCCTCATCACCTTATTCATGCATCGGCCAAGTGAAACTGTGAAATTATTATAAAAGTAAATATTTCTCAAATCTGTTCATGTTTGCACTTCGATACATATATAAAAAAAAAAAAAAAAACCGGAAAGCGAAAGAAATACTTTCAATTATCAGAAATGGCTACCTAACACTTTTTATTCGACGATAAGTTACGGAACTACTTCCCATCCATCGTTACCAACTTTACTGGACGGATGGCACTCAGGGCGCCCGTTAAGATATATACAGGTAAGGGCAGTGACATTTTTCTAAGTTTGGTTTCAAAAGTGCTCACTTTATCGTGAACTGCCGTTACTACTAATGTTCACGCTGTTAAAACAGGTGAAACATCATCGATACCAAAACCGAGAAAATTACTTGATGTGGACATTTTCGTGCCTGCCGAATGTCTCCGTTCAGAATAAGGCGAATTTTTCGTGTTGCTTCGCCCTTGTCGCGTCGCGTGTCGCCTCAAGCGAGAATCCAGCATTAGAACTCGGCTTCGTCCCTTGTGCAGAAATGTTTCGCTTTCACGTCATAATTTTGGATTCCTAAATATTCCACGTATCACAAGCATTTTATACTTCTATTAACACGAAATTGTCTTATTTTTCGTTAAATTCAAGTTTTACCAAAAATTTATTTATAAATTATATTTAATTTATAATAAATATGAAAAACCAGCGAGAAAAAATTGTGTTGGTAGTGCCTAGTAAGAAATAGTTCTCATGCAAAATATTATTACAACCGAGTGCGCACGGATTCGGTGCTTTGTCCTTTGGTATAACTTTCTAGTATGTCAAGCTTTGGTTGCATAAAACGGAGGAATATCCTGGGAGCAGAACTTTAGCAGGGCTTCAGAAAAGTGTGAAGTAATCATGAATGGATTATAGTTCTACATTCGCTTCCAAAAATCTTTAAGTTTTTATCAACGTGTATAATGCACATACGTACATATAATACATATATGTACCACATCTTCTTAAAGGGCCTCCCTAGTAAGAAATGGTGAATAAATAGAATAAACAAAGTTTGCGTTTGCGCAGAATTTTAAGCGGTGACTACAGCGTTTTAATAAATAGAAGAATAAATATCGCAAACAGATAGGTACTTACAGGGAATTTTGCTGACTGTTGACTCTTTTCAATGGCCACACTTATGTTTCAATAGCCACATTTATAAATTTGCAACAAAATATCAACTTTCATTTCTGCCACGAAAAAATATTTAGGCCTACATTGCAATACTGCAAAGTCATTTTCAATATGAATAGACACAACTATAGGCTATTCAAAGTAAAGTGAGAACTTTTGAAAGCCCTGTTATTCGGAATAATAGTCAATATCTATTTTTTTTTTTAGACTTAGGCACTAACTTTCAAGTGCGGTGAAATCTACACACTGTGTTTATATTATTTATTCAGCAATATTTATTTCAAAAAGTAATTAAAGGATAAATTGGCTGGCATAAAAAAGTAACAAGGGCTCAACAGTGCTCACTTTACCGTGAACAGCCTATATACAATGAGACACAAACAACAACTAGGGAGGCCCCTTAATTTACGAGTGTCATGAAATAATAGTCACCATAAAAAATCTCCAAATATACGCGATGACACTCCACAGACAATACAACTACACAGTAAAAAATTCCCTAGTAAACTTCCTAAACTGTAATGGAAGTTTATAACCTAAACAACGTATAGAAATAATACCACACATCAAGCTGCAGCTATAGGAATGTTTAACTTTGTTACTATACAAAGTTGGAAACTTCATTACGCATTTGACAGTTTCCTGAGCAAACACAGGAACACTACAATGAATGTATACGGGGGAAAAATTACATTCCCACTTTCTCACTAAGCGTATACACTGGTACAGCAAATTTCCGAATAATTTCTTGAAGTGTAGTGATCGATGAAAGGTGCAACTGGAGATGAGGAGTATACTTAGAGGCAGACGGTAGCCAGAAAGCCACAGATCTGCCGGCCGGGCTCTGGGATGACGAGCAAAGTCTGCGACAACTCAATTCACGAGTCAACGTGTCCCGCCGCGTCGGCTTTGCAAAGGCCGAGACAGCAGCTGTTGGCAGTATTTCACGTCCATCCGGGCGTGGGCGCCGTCTCTGTTCTCGGACAAACAACGCCGTCGTGCACCCATAGAGGCCACTCGCGGCTAAACTAGCCGTTTCTGAAAGTCCTGCTTACGGCCAACGGTGCATGAAAGCAGTATATTTATATAATTTGTGTCATAACGTGTTTCACAGCGGATTTTCCAAAAAAATTTGGCTCGTCGAAGACGTAAATAACAACTTTAAGCGCATTCTTACGTTTTTTTTTTTTTTTTTAATTCACTGCCGTCATTATTCTCGGAGCACTGATTGCAGATGAGAAAACAAAAATTATTTCTTTTCTTCCAGCAGTGCTCCCAGAATGACAGCAGTGAACATCTAACAACAGAAAAAAGGCGCTAAAAGTTATTTACGACTTGAAGAGCAATGAATACATTTTGAAAATAACCGTTGTGAAACAAGTTAAGACACAAATTATATAAATATACTGCTTTTATGCATCAATGACCTTAAGATCTACGCGTACGCACGTTGCGTATTCTTCCACCGCATGCAGAACTAACATTGCCCCAGGCCTCATCACTTTAGACATGCATCGGTCAAGTGAAACTGTAGGCCAATAATTATTAGAAAAGTAAATATTGAACGAATTTCCTCATTCTTTCCCCTACATGCATTAAGAAAAAAGCAGAAAACATAAGAAATAATTTCAGTTTTCGCATTTGTTTATCTAATATTTTTAATTCGATGTTAAGACGCTTTTCCTACTTCTTTGCAAACTTCATAGGGCGCCCGTTAAAATACATGCGGGCGGGGGCAGCGACATTTTTCAAAGGATGATTTCAAAACTGCTAAATTAACCAACATGCTACAGTGTTTTAATCATTTAATCTTAGCAGCTGCGAATAATTGTATCGCCACGTGCATAACATGCAGCTGTCTGTGCGTTATAGACTGTTCACGGTAAATGAATAACTTTTTAAGTCCGTACTTTGAAGTTCCCTTCAGCTTATCTGTATCCATTCGCCAATTGTTAATATAAAATTTGCCATGCGACTAATAAATACAGCGTATACATTTTATAGCTCTCGACAGTTAACGTCTAGTGCCACACACAATATAATCCTTTGGTTATTACGCATGCTGGGAGGGCCTTAAAAACTGCTTACTTTACCGTGAATAGCCTATACTTATTCTCATTTAAAAGTACATTGCAGGTGGGAAGACGCATAGCACAAACCACATCAGCATATAGGCGCGCGGCTCAAGAATGTCATAAGGGGGGGGGGGGGGTGCTTGGCAATAACAGGACACGTTTTCGAGTTTGCAAACTTGTTTTAGTACTACACGCATATGCATTTGAAATTAATAAACGTTTCGCTTACTGATCACAGCTGTCCCACTGCGAGGAAATACCCCGTCGAGTACTCGACGAATTTGAGTAAATTTAAACAAAAATCTGAAACATTCAAAACGGCTCCGCTGGAATCTTAACCACTATTTATGAGACTTAATTTCACTGATTTTCATTGATTTACATCAAGTTCCAGCGCTCCGTGTAATGGTTTCATTAATTCTCCAATCAGCGACAACTTACGAACAGATTTCGCTGAAATCCACGTTACATTCAAAGGGTAACATTAACATACGACACCTAGAAATGAGTACGGAAATACGTACAGTTTTTTTCGTTGACCAAAAATCTACGGACGTTGTTAGTATTTTCGTGTGGCTTTTGAGCAGGAGACGAACATTGCTGAGACAAATTGTACTACGTTTATCGCTCAACTCAAAAATAAATGGTCCTACGGCACTTCGAAAATTCACACAGATACGTAATAAAAAAAATTAAAAAAAAAAAAAAAAAAAAACAGCATGTCACGTATAGAAAACGAACTTTCAAACGAAACTTTTTCCAACCCGTCTAAAAACAGCATAAATAAAACACTTTTATTTTATTAACAATAAGTTAAAATTCACTGACTACTTCAAAGAATATACGATAGCTAAATGAATACATAAATTTTACGATTATACATAGCCGTTAAGAAATATTATGACTGCGTTTATATGTAACATTTTCAATTCATTTGGACGCGAAATCGCACAGTAATTCACCATACTGTTGAAATGTAAACCTCGCGTTTGGCGTCACACAATGTTACGCACAGAACGGCTTTATGTTTATCTTAACACTCCGAGCCACTGGAACACACACGGGAATTATAAACGAAACCATGCCGGGGGTTGGGCGCGGTGCGGAGTAAGATAATGCCGATATCGCAGGCCAGGAGCGCACACGGTTAATTTCCGTATATCCATGGAAATTGTTTACGGAAATGAAGTTAATGTTTGGAAACGCAACCCGAGATAATGAAAGACGGAGCTGAGCTCCGCAAGTGCAAAATACGGGACGTCTCCGTATTTCCTATAGCTTCGGGTTTCAAGAACAAACAATGTAACCAGAAAATACGTTTCTATGACAGGTAAGATATCGGCGCTACTTAGGCCCAGTTGCACCAACATCTTCCCCGATCCGAGATCGAATGATCCTAGTTCCGAACCAGGATCCAGTTTGATCTTGGTTCCAATGTAAAAGTGTTGCACCAACGAAATTTCATGATTCTGGATCTTCGATCTTGGTTTCAAAGTGAGAGCTCGAGATTAAGTATGAGACAAATTTTGCTAATGGTTCGTAATATATGAAGCCATGGAAGTAGGCGTATTTTCCACTAAAGATAGAACTAGATGCGCGATGTTATATCTCTCTTTAAGTTAATTGTTATTGTACGAATTTTACTTGTGTCGATCTTAGGTCCGATTTCGGATCGAGTTTCGAACCACGATGGTGCAACCGGGCATCAGACCTATTCCTTCGAACACCAAACAGTAGCGTCAGGTACCTGAAACGGTTAACACTTATTATACTAGAACGTTAAAAGTCACTTCATATTTCAGAAATAACATATTTATAAAGGATATGATTACCTACAGTAAGTTCGTAGGTAAGTGGTAAGTGTCACAGACACCAACATATTCTAATTCGTGTTCAATCTCGTTCCAAAATAAAATATTTTAAACTGTTTCATATTTTTACGCACAGTGAAATACACGACGCATAACGAAAATTGTACATTATTTTCGATACCTCTCTTTTTTTTTAAACCGGAAGTGCAGTGTAGTGTTTTCATTTACTGTTACTAAGAAATATTACTAAAAGATGACGTGAAACGTCTCCAAATGATTCTCACTGAAAGTAATGCGAATTAAGCCAAGCACGCTAATAATAAATGGCATAGTCGTACGCAAGTGTTGACGAAATACTTATATTGAAAAGTATTGGTGCCGACGGTACTTGTGGAGCTGAGATTCGATAACCTTTGACAACGTTGCTTGGTAAGCTGACGACATCAAGAATAAATATAATACTGTACAGCTTATTTCTGAAAATTATGAATAATTAATAATTCAGAAAATATTCAGCTACATAATTCTAAACTACGAAATAAACAAAGCACAATAGCTGTAAATGATTTTCAATAAAATTTAATAAATAGTCATGTTTATATTTCGTTTGAGACTTTGCTAATTAATAAATAAAATAGCGATGTACTTCTACTTTAAAATGATTCACACGCAACTTCATTTGTTCTATAATAATTTAATTAATTTACTAAAGAAAAAAATTGCATTCCAACAGTCTACTCTCAAATAAATTTCTATCAAGATGGCTAACCTATTCAGGGTAAACGTGGTTTAGGCCAATACATATTTACGAATTTTTCTTCTAGTTTATGTGCCTTTAAATATTTTCCTTATCTGAAGGATGGTCTGCGTTGAACGAGTATAGTTGAGAGCCCTTAGTCAGTACAGTGACGACAACTGCACGCACTGCACCGTGTCTAAATCTTTGAATTTGACGTCTCTGGACAGTTTTCCAGGAAACCGCTGCTTCGGGTCACTACGGTTATCTCTCATCTCAATGAAGGATCTTCTGTATACGTTACTGTAGACTTCCACGAAATTCCCAAAATTCAATATTCAGTATAGCCGCAAAACCAATTTCAACATTGGATATTGTTCCCAATAAAATATTTTAAATAGTCATAAAATTCTCCTACTGTTTTACAGGATTGCTGAAACAAATTTATTATTTAACGATGTTTTTTAATATTCCCACAAGGAGATAGCGAAGTTTTACTAAGCTCATAACTGTATCGTGTGATCTAAAAAAAATTAATACATGAACTACATTTTGTAAAAAATAAATACTTAAAACAGAAATTTCGTGCCAATGATTCAAAATTTGTACGAAAACTGACACATTCTGTATTTTTTGATAATCTTATCAACAGAAAAGCTAACTAGTACATTTGCGAAAAGTGATTTAAAATTTACGAGTGTGGTTATTGAAAAAGCAACGTGTTTATCATTTTACAGGGTTTTAAATGATTTTTACAAGCACTTTTCCGTGTGTGTGTATATGTGTGTGTATATATATATATAGACACACACTTTTTTTTTTAACTGGTGTACGCATACCTGCTCCAAATAGCGGCTATCCGTGTCAAAATGTTAACGCGGTGGTTGATGAAAGGGAGGGGAGAGGCAGTAAAATAAACGTCTGTCCTAACGCCACGAAGCCCCGCGCGACGGGAATACCAGGGCGGCAGAGCTATGAGAGGTATTCCAAGCTTGGAAGAAGTCACACCTCGCGAAACGAGTCGCAGCCTTCCCAGCACAGATCTGAGCGCAGCGCATTGCCCGCCACATTGCTCAACACTACGATAAATTCACAAAAATTTTTACGGGAGTACACAATTCGTGGTAACTTCCGAGCTGATTCAGGATAAATCTGTAACTCTGTACACCACGTTTTCTTTAGAATAAAGACTCTTTAGGACCTCCCATCTTGATGCTTAACTTCCTAAACTGTTTGAAAGTTTCCTTCAGTTTACGAAAAAGGGCTGGTAAAAAATTCTCCGGAAGTGCCCGTAAACTCTCGGCAAAATTACGGACACACAACTAACTTTCCCAAATTTTCACAGATCTTGCCGTAAATTCAAAGAACCTCTGCATATTTCCTATTTACTTTTCTGTGCTTCCAGTTTTAAAACAGAGATAATTAAATCAAACTTTAATCTTCGTTACGTGGGTGTTCTACTGTGTGAGCGAGACTTGAACCTGACCCAAAAAACTAGGAATCTGTGACACTAACCATTCACTCACGACCTGCACAATAAGTCTTGGCATATGACTTCTTGGTATTTCTGCTAGTCACATAAGTAACTTCTTCAGTATATATTAAAGATAGTGCATTTTAAGTGTTGTGAAAAGTTACTGATGTCTGATATTTCTTTCCCATGTTTGAAAGAATAGGTCTCAAAGATCCAACTGCCGCAGAAACGATAATTTTCTGGCGACAGTGACGAAGAAAGCTTCATGTAGAATCGGCATTGTTTGTCCCCAAAACCCGAGGCTACGGAGTCTTTGCGTGTTTTGCATTAACGGTTCTCAGCTCCTTTTTCCATTCCTACGGATTGCGTTTCCATATATCTACAGTGTACATATACGCCAGGGAGACTGTGAGTGAAAACTTGAACTTTCAAATATCCCCATAAAAAACGTTTGCTGCAATAAGGTCAAGTTAATTGAAGGGCCGCTGATGTCACCAAACGTTCGGCGTTTACTGTCACAGACACACCATCACCACCCTCGAAAAAGTAGGGCCTAAATAATTCCCTGTGTTGAAATGGCACGCCACATAACGACCTTAGGACTATGTGCTGGCCTCTCATAGAGTTGGCGCGGATTTGTAGGCACCCACTATCGGCAGTTTTGTTTATTTACAGAGCCGTTGCACGAGAATATTGCTTCGTCACTCATGATGAGGCACCTCTAGAGGTCATCGTGTGTGTGATACGGAAGAACCATCTGTTCACATCATCAAACGTGCAACACTTTGTGCGCGGCAGTTGATTCGTGGATGATCTGCAGTTTACACAGTTGAAAATGCAAATCATGGAGTAAAATTCGTCGCACACTTCTGTCCGACAAGTTCAAGAGTTGGAAATGCCTCCGCACTAGTCGATGTGGACGTCTCTCCAAAAACTGAACGGTCTTTCGAAAGGTACAAACTTTGTCCAGTACGGATCCAGTTTCACGCCAATGATGCACCCATTGACCGATTGTTTTCCTTGAATGTGCAGCCCCACATTACTGATCAACACTAATGCCCGGTTGCACCATCATCTTCCCCGATCCGAGATTGAATTATCCTAGTTCCGAACCAGGATCCAGTTTGAGCTTGGTTCCAATGTAAAAGTGTTGCACCAACGAAATTTCATGATTCTGGAACTTTGAATCGTCGATCTTGGTTCCAAAGTGAGAGATCGAGATTAAGTTTGAGACAAATTTTGCTATTTATTCGTATTATTCGTCATGGAAGTAGGCGTATTTTAAATATAGAGAGAACTAGATGTGCAATATTTTATCTGTTTAGCTGAATTATTGTTGTACGGATTTTACTGAATAATATTCAAATGGGTATATTGTTTTTTTTTTTTTTCCCCCAATAAACAATCGAACGTAGTTCTATCTGTTGGCGTATTTTCAAACTACATTTGTAGACGATGGTTGCTGATCTCGGCGGTTCGAAATGAATTCCATCTCGATATCCAGTCCAGCTCTGAACTAGAATGGTGCAATAGTTTTCTGTGACAATCTTAGATCCGATCTCGGATCGAGTTTCGAACCACGATGGTGCAACCGGGCATAAATGTCTGACGGAACACTCGCTGCATGGATATAATCGATTTTCTTAACACGAACTGTTCCATACAAAATACGTGCTGCTACACAAGACCAAAGCTCCACTGTTCACCGCATCCGAGGCCATACGGAACCAAACCACTGCTTTCTGCAACCCCTCCACAATTCACACATACAGTGTTGGCAACTCAAAATGAGTGGAGTTAAATTCCATAACCTGTAGCTACAAGTAACCGCTACTTCTGAACAGACAGTTTTCAGAATGTGCTTATTACCTAATGGACATCCATGAAAAATAACAGATGAATATGAAATATACCTGGCCGCCTAACCTGCATATTTTGATGGAGAGAGACATTGCCGATAAAGCGGCAGTATATTTTCTGAAGCTACAACAACAAATTTATTAATACAGGCTCTCGGAAGCCGTATACACGACCATTCCCATTTCAGGCATCCATGGAAAACTCCATTCACTAAACCGCATTCTGACACAAACATCTCTATTGTATGTTATGTAAAGACTAATGAGGATTATAGTTCAGCCGACGAGAATTTGGGAAGGTTTTTACCAAGGAACTGCAACACACATTCCTGCAACAGAGATGGAAGCCCGCTTGGAAGGAACTATCCTTAATGTAGTAGGGCCGAGGTCGAATCAACGACCTCCCAAATGCGAATCAAGACAAGCTATAAAACATACTCCATCTCGCTGACAACGTGATGTCCAACTCGTATGGATAAGCAACCACGAACGATGTACTGTGCAATTTGCAATACTCATGGATCACGCCACGACGCATCTGAGATCATTATATTCATCGGTGATTGTGGAGGGAGCAATTCAAGAATTACCCAAACGCCCCTTTGCGTCTTGCTAAATAACCCGATACAGCATACATACACCATCGCAGTATGGTATTTTAACGCAGCCCTCCTAGACCGGCGGCCATTCCGCGCTTTGGTTTTCCCCGGCATGGGATTGGGAAGACTGCACAATTCCACAACTTATCCACAAGAAGGCCAGAAAACGAAGCTGCTGGTGCTGCTATGGCGCTCTTGAGCTCCTCCCGCCTCTGTCTGAAACCCACCATTTACTCGGAACACCCAATGATCCTCTCTTGGAGCTACCTCTTCTCCCGATTCCCAGGTCAGCGACGAGGCTGTATCACTGCCCACTACGTAAGTCTCTCGTCGAGAGGCCATTTTCCCTCCAGACCCGCTCTAGAAGGAAGATGGGGCGTGCTACGGACCGTATAGGAGCGGTATTCCCAGCAAGTTGACACCAAGTACGACTTACACCACCGAAAAATGACTTACACTACAATACACCTCTGACAGTCGACTATAGTTTCCAATACTTTGAAACCAATCTAGCATGCCTATAACCAGCTATTATGGTAGTGTACTGCCACACAATTCACCATGCATCATTGAAGAGTTACAGCACGTTATTACTGAAAAAATATAGCGCGAAACGTTCGGTCAACAGCGCTACGAAGACTTGGACGACATGTCTAAAAATATGCGGACCTACTAAACGCATGAGGGCACCCAGCCGTAGACTGAAAGCAATGGCGAAGAACACTGGTAACACTTCACAAAGCCGCCGAAACAATTTATTCTAAACAATGTGTTTCTTCAACAAGAATTCACCGTTTCCAAATATAAATGGTTATGCATTTGGCACCAAACGGTACTTCGTGTGCTAAATTGTCGGGAAGAACCCTAAACGGCACGCTGCTTTTTCGGCGCGTGCAAAAACGAAGGAAAGTGTTATCAAAACTACTGTGGTAAAGTTTTGTCCACTTTTACAGAGTTCTGATATTACTGTATATGCGGTGTTAAGTCATTCGCGCCGCAGAAAAATATAGCATACTAGTAAAACTAATAAACATTAAAATTGGTTGTCACTGGGTTAACGGTTTTTGTGACGACGAACGGTGTACCATGCTAAAGAAAACCCACCACTTCGGCAACACTTACTAAACTGTAAATGCTCGTTGAACATTATCAGTAATGCGTAAAACATAACGCAATGAATAAGGTTCTTAATTTGCAATATACCGATTTTTTACAATTATTTTATGAAATTCACTTTTTCTCGGAAAAAAAGACCGCTCTTGTATGATTTCCCATTTCCAATGTCTTATCACATACTAGCTGTTACTCGCGGTTTCAACCGCGTGCAGAATTCAAACATTAATTATAATGACCAAGTGCTCTATCTTAATGGTTAGCAGCATATTTCATATATTTCCTAAGAAACTGTTCTTTTTTCGGGATTAAACGTACCCTATGTGCTAATCCAGAATATAATCTACCCATGTACCAAATTTCATCCAAATCCGTCGAGCCGTTACGACGTGATTGAGTAACATACAAACATACAAACTTTCGCATTTATAATATTATTAGGATTAGGATTCGTGGTGCAGTTGACTGGGATACCAGCACATGGCGCGAAGAGTCCTGGATCGTCAGTCGAATAGCACGAAATGTAGTGGTAACGAACACACTATCCCTTCTAGAATTAGCGACGACAGATAACACGAAAATACCTCGAGTAAACTCCACAAACCAAAGCACTGCCCACTAAATATCCAGGAACCGCAACCTAAAAATTATGGCTTACCGGGGTGTATTATCAAACCGGCGACACAAGTGATGGAAAGTTCATGATTAATTATTTGGCCAACCAAGGGTTTCAATCGAAATAACACATTGTATATTTATTTCTACAGTTATATTAACTATGTAACTGTGGTCGTCTCAATTTCACTGGCTTCATTCTTTTCGAGACCAAACCATACATAAAATCTAAAAATTAAAATGTATTCAATTCACGATCAACTAAACATGCGTAACTTATGTTTGTTTCACGAACATCAGAATGAGAATTTCGGTAGCAGGCTTAGTGACATGTTTATGGCCATAAAAATTCCAAGGTGTCAAACTTGGTGGGAAAGATACACAACATGCAAATCTAGGAAACTAATTTGGCTTTGAAAAATAATCTGTCAAGTCAACTATGTTTACATATTTCGTTACTACATTTTTAATTTACTATGAATTTCATGTCATTAACTGCCAATTCGTGTTATACTGATTACACATGACTATGTTTGTACACCACTGCAGCTATAATATTTGAAGCAGAAGGAACTGAAATTCGACTGCCCTTTTCATGCAGGCAGGTCTGTGTATAAAAAGTACCGCAATACTTTGCCCTGGATTTTTGGCTCTGGGAAACTGTTATGTCTAGAAATAAAATGTGTATCTCCTCTCGCCCCCCCCCCCCAAAAAAAACAAACACGCGCAGAGAAGGTTTGTTATGTTAATAAACTACAAGGGTATCGTTTCCACAGAACGACTGAATGTGCATAAGAAGCTACAGCAAGGAGACAGCACGAATTTTTGTGGCTAAATTCGGCGGTACTACGCGTTTGTTTCCATTTCCCGCACGCCCCCTCTTCCCTCCTTTCTAACGTTCCGGAATCAGAGCAGGACTCTGTGTGTGCCCTCGGCGGATCCCGCCTAGCCGACGCCGCCCGTGGTTTCGCATGCTAATAGGGGCTAGGCCGGCCGGAATAGGGTAGCCGGAATGGGAAACGAGAATACGACGACCAACGAGGAAAAATATTTTACGTTCCGCGAGAGATTCCTCCTCCTCGCGAGGGTTTGGGCAGGGGCCTGATCTTCTTTGCCAGTCCGACCCACTATTTCAACCCGCAATGGAAAAAAATAAATTAATTAAATCTGCGCTGCAGTAGGCTTGCCACTCTATACGCTCGACAATAACAATGCAAGTTTATTATTATTATTTTTGTTATTCGCGTATTATTACTTTTAGCTGAACACTGAACACGTTTTGAAATTAACACTTCAATAATCGCTGGTCGTGGATTACTCTGAACTTCGGGTCAAAACGACTCATTACCAACAACTAGAGAGGGAATCGCACGTCTTTGAAACTGTGTGTTTTCATACAACTTTATTAAAAATTAATTAGTAACTCCTTGTGACGAAACAGCCAATATTTCTGAATACCAAAGCGACTTCTTGAAATGAAATCTGAGATTTATGACATTTAGGAAGGTTATATCACTACCTTTCGTTAGAAGAATAATCCACTGCCCTATTGTTGCAGAGCTGGACAGGCAAACAACAGCATCAATTCAGATTCAGTAGCCGTTTTTCTCACGAATTGTTCGCCTGAGTGTGTTGCACCAAAGTAAACGTTCTAGCTGATTTAAAAGTCAGCATTCATATCAATCATAATAAGCTTTGATTTCAGCCCACGGTTTCAAACTTTCTACTGTAACAGCACGGAAATGTTTATTTTTTTTTATATATTTTTATTATTATTTTTTATTAATGAAGCAGATACGTAGTATACAGCAAATTTTCACAAAATTGGTTTTATGTTAAGAAGTTTTTAAAATTTTTAAATAAAATTATTTGGAAATTTTCTTTTTTTTTTACTAGTAATGTTTTCTTCCTCATTTTACATAATAAACTATCTCACCCCGTTTTGACCTGAAGTTCAGATTTATTCAACGTAAGCTCAGGCTGGGCTATTTACAGCAATGATGCTGGCGAATTACATAAATTGTTCGCAGCTTTTAGCTCTTATTAAAACTGCAACGTTTGCTTTCGTGGTACCGTGGACAGCGTGGTAGCCACCACGCCCGGAGGTTCCGAGTTCTATTCCTGGCGCCGCTTCCCCATCCCATTTGGAGTTGGAAGGGGGCCGACTCAACCTAGAGAGGACAATCTGAAAGCCGCCTGAACGTGAAGAGGTGGCGGTCTCGGTTCAATACGCCGGTTTTTATTGGCTGAGGGGTGTCGTTGCGATGACCAAACGAACCCCTCGTACTGGGACAGCTGCAGAGATGTGTAGCAGACAATCCCAGTCAATGCCCTACTGGACATAATTTGGCAGTGACCATTTGTTAAACAGCTTACGTCATTACAAACCAAGCCATTTCTGCTTAGCAGAGTACCGAATTTCTACAATACACCTCAGGTATCTCAAAAAATTTCATGTTCATTGCATATTTTTTGTAAATGATATGCTAGTGTTGCAGTATTACTTGTCCACATTTCGATTTTTTTTATTTATGGGTTTTAAGTTTCAAATATGTGTGCAACAGGTGTGATGCACTGTCACAAGGAGAGAAAAACTAATATGGGTGTGATAATGTGGACTCTCACTGTTTGTATCCAATTTAGCCTGTGGCACGTGGCAAGTCTTCAAGAGTGAATTTTAAATATGAAATACATTTCTGGTACAGACCACCACTGATACATACACTTGATTTAAACGTTCCCAATATTTTTAAATAAAGGAGGTAGGTACGAAGGCAACGATGGCCTGTTCGCACATCTCTAAGACTTGCTGCTGCGTTGCTCTCAGTCGTAGGCTAAATTGGATACAAACAGTGAGAGTCCACAGTATCACATTCACATTAGTTCCTTTCTCGCCTTGTGACAGTACGTCACACCTATTGCACACACATCTCAAACTTTAAAATAATAATAATAATAATAATAATAATAAAATTAATAAATAAAAAACCAGAAATGTGGACAAATAATACTGCAACACTAGCATATTATTTACAAAAATATGCAATTAACGTAACATTACTTTATAAGAAAACATGCTCTCGCTTGTTAAAGATGTGCGATATTACAAAATAACTCGCTGGGCAGAGATAATATGGGAGCCCATGGTTAGCATGATTTAGTTGCAATCGGGAAAATACCAGCTGATCAGCTTTAAAAACCTACGGTATTTACGTGATAGGTAAATTATACTGTGCACAAAATAGGGACGTTTAAATGCACTTCTGTTTACCTCATACTACTACTACAAGAGCATACAATTCAAAACTATCACCTTTGACATAACACTGTGTTTTATTTCAACACGAGTAACTCTGTGGTTCAACATTACACATTTGCCAATAAACTAACTATATTCAGACAGGATCCTGCCACTACGTTTTACTCACCGTTTTCTGAATAAATTTCAAAATTTTAAAGGCCAAGACCGATAAATTTTGCAGCCATTTTCATGTTAGAGAAGTCGACTGCGAAGGCGACAGTGGTAAATATGACTTCATTCACGGTTAAACGTTTTTATAATAAACTTTAAAAAAAAAATTCTTGCCTGAAACTGCATGTATTTTACTTATGCCCGGTTGCACCATTAACAGCCTTGAACCGAGCAAATAATTAGACGTGAAGTTCACTTTCAGACGTAGCTCGTGCGGAAAATTAGAACACTTTCAAATATTCTGAACGGCTTTTTCGTTTTCCAGTGTGTTTGCTCGGAGAGATAAACATGCATTTTGGTTCTCTCTTTACAAAACATAAATGCATCTCTAATTAAATAAATACAATGGATTTAAGCCTTTGTAATGTATCTCAATTTATATTTTTCAACAGAAAAAAAAACAGAATAAATATTTAAACGATTTAAATACTACTAAGTTTATGTTTATTTATGGTAAATAAATATATTAACAGTTTTTTTTTTAAAATCGAGATTTCGAACCAACATATTCGGCGGTTCGAAATGAAGTTCATCTCGATCTCCAGCCATGCTCTGAAATCGAATGGCGCGACAGTTTTCTGTGTCGATCTTAGTTCAAGTTCGGACTTGATCTCGAATCGAGAGATGAACCACACTGGTGCAACTGGCCATTAAACACTGATTGGACGACTTAAAAGAAAAAGTTGGAAGCCATCGCGGATTTATTTGTTTCCATTATTTGTGTCCGACAATTTCTGAGAATGTAACTGTTAGGGCATAGAACATTATTTAATTATGTTCAAGAGGCGATTAACATTTGACCTCTTGTACTACTCTCAGTTCTGTAGCTGTTCTCAAGTGGTAATTAATAGTTAATTTCAATTAATTCCACGTGGTAAGCAAATAAAGAAAATCAGCTAATATTATAGTTATTCAATTATCTGAGTGATATATACTATGCCTTGTACAAGAATTAATATCAATAATAAATGCTTAATACATTTTATGACTTAAGAAATTGTAATAGAACAATGGTTTCTATGGTTTCGTTATATGGTTTCGTACACAGAATTTTAGGAAAAACACGCCTATATAGTATGACCTGATCGACGCATGGATGATGATCATTATAGGTTGTTCACGGTTAACAGAAATCTTTTTAAAATATTGCTTAGGAGCTACTTTTCCTCCGTGCCACGGACTTGATCACTTTATTCATGCGCCATCTAACTGAAATCGTGGAATTATTCGGAATGTGAATGCGTTATTAAAATGCAAATTCGTGGTCTAATATAAAACAAAAACACCAACCAGAATGGCTATATAATTAAACATTACACTCGCGAAACAAAGATAAATGTTAAGAACTATTTTTTTTCTTCATTCGCTGTCAATTTACCAATAGGAGCATGCATGTCAGCATGTAATGTAGTTATTAGCAGTGATAATTTATGAAGGTTTGTTTCAAAAGTGCTCACTTTGCCTTGTATAGTCCATTTCACTGTTACTTCCAACCTTACTGAAGCCCTGCTAAAGATCTACTTCCATGATATTCCTCCCCTTATGGGAAAGAAGCTTAACCGAGTCTAGAAAATTACACCAAAGGAACAACGCACCGAATTCGTGCGCACTATGGTGTGATAATATATTGCTCAAGAACTATTTCTAACTAGCCGTTACCAACAGAACTATTTTATTTTTGGTTTCACTCATATTGCTTATAAATGAAATAATATAGTGTTTAGATAAAATATAAGCAACATTTCAAATTAATAAAACAAATAAGGCATTTCTAATTTGTCTCGACATAGAACGATTGTGATGCATGACATGTTTAGGAAGCACCAAGCACGTCATAAATGGGGCCTACGACGGCTGAGCGGTTAGAATGCTCGCCTCACACCTAGACGAACCGGGTTCAATCCCCTTCCAGTTCACTTACGATTTTCGCAAGTGGGAATCGTGCCGGAAGATGCCGCTGGTCGGAAGGTTTTCACGGGGATCTTCAGTTCCCCCTGCCCTTTCATTCCAGCGCTGCTCCACATTCACCTCACTTCACCCTCATCGGCTCTCAAGACCTCGATGTTAAGAACCGCCCTAATCTCCTCACTCACTCACGTCATAAGTGGGTTTATTTCTCAAAGGTTTGATTAAAAAAGCGTGAAGAAATCGCGAATAAACTATACAGCCTACAGGAGCATGGTGATGCTATTTTCACGTGGGATAGGTTGACACTAGGGGTCTACAGCAGGAACTGAACTTTATTTTCAAAAGGACCCGCGGAGGAACAGTATGTTACGACGACGACTACAACGAGATACGCGCGCGCGGTACTTGTCCTCGCCCGCGGCCAGCCCACGTCGAGGGGGCTCGCGAGCATGGAAGACTCCCCTGCCGTGGACCACGGCTAATTGAACCCGTACACTCCCGCGGAAACTCGTTTCCGGTTCACTTCAGGCGCTTCGGAGGGGGGCCGCGTCCGGCCGACCGGTCAATGAACGACCGCCAACACAGCCGCTGCGGACAGCCGGCCGAGACTTGCCACCGACTCTTGAGGGTTGAGCCTTTCCAACAACCGTCATTCGGCTGAAGCATCATGGAAGTAGGACTTTAGCAGGGCTTTGGAAAAGTTGGAAGTAACCGTGAATGGACTGTACGTGGAGGTTGAGGATTGCGTGACGTGAGAACAGAATAAAAATACATAAATAAATTTACGTTCTACAATAAAAATCAGTCCAACATAATTCTGTCATGCTTTTCACGAGTCAACTTTATTTTATATGTTTGTCAATTGACATAATGTGCATTAATCTAAAAATTAATTTTATTCTGTATGTTATTGTAAGCTTATGGCATGTGAGAAGAAGAGGTGGCAATTGGCAATGTACAGCATGTCTACCAGCACACATGCTTTTCCTCACATTCAGCTTGTATGTACCCTGCCGTTTTAAGAGTTTTATAGGTGTATAAACACCCAAGTATATAATTAGAGTTTTTTTGCAAATATTTAACTAGACTATATTAAGTTATCTAGAAACAGTTTTAAAAAATACATAAAGAAATCGAGCAACTTTTGAAAAATTACGGTTCGAATTTTAATGCGTTTGAATAGCATATTTTTCGCGAAATAGTGACTTCCCAATATTAGTCATCATTGAGTTGTTTCGATAATAAGCAAAACAATTATGTAAAAACTATAATAGAAACTGCGAAAAAAATAAAATAGAAAATATGTGTAAATAACAATGTAGAAACAAATCAAGTAGTTAACGGCATAAGAAACTGTTGAATTTAGTATATATTTGCTTCGGCAACTGACACAAATAACTTTGAAAGTAACTGATTTATTACAATTTAACAAAAGCAACTTATTCATTCAATTTTCCTCATAACGACTGTTTCTTCCATTTACTGATGCTGCCACATCGGACTGTTGAGGGGTTTGTATTCTCCACTTTCACCAGTTCCTCTAATTAATTTCTTTCTCTCTCTCTCTTTGCTATTTTGTATGTTGTTTCATGTGTTTTACATTTGTGTGTTTTGCGTACACACACACGTTTTGTATTTTTAGTTAACATGAAAGAAAGGTAGCTTTACCATGGCGTACGACAGATTTACACTTTACGCGTATTACGAAAAATAACTGGATATTCAAGCTCTTAAAGTGAAGAATAATATTTCAATTAAAACTGTTACCATTGTACAGTTTACTGTAAAAAGTGATACTTTCATATGCTGCTTCATTAGATATGAGCCCCTACATTTCATCACAAAAATTTTAAAAACTTGTTTATCCGTGTGACACTATAAAGAAATGGCACTAAACTACACTGTTATAAATGTTCGTAAAATTACGGAAAGTATCGGTTACAGATTATTCAGACATCTGCGTGAAATTACGGACGCGTCCATAAACACGCGTAAGCCCATGAAACTGGTAACGATGAAGGGAAAGTAGTTCCATATTTAACGTCGAATTATAAGTGTTAGATAACCACCTGGAACTACTTAAATTATTTCTTTCCCCTTCTGTTTTTTTTAAATGCATCGACGTGTAAAAATGAGCAGATTTGTAAAATATTTATTTTTCTAATAATTTCACAGTTTCACTTGACCGACGTATGAATAAAGTGATGAAGCCCACGACAATGTTAATTTTACATATGGCGGAAGAATACACGACGTGCATACAAGTAGATCTTCAGCAGGGCTTTCAAAAGTGTTCATTTTACCGTGAACAGTATATACCTTCAAACAATATCGAAAATTTTGTCAGGTAGCGAGATTTAAACTCGGAAATATAATTGACAATCCAACACATTATCCACTCACCACTAGTGCTGTAAACACAGGATTTATGTAAAATTATGTAGTCATATTAAAGTGCCAGCAATTTTTTTTCCAGATTTACAAACAGGGGCAAATATAAGAGTTTTATTTTCGTAATGTATTTCACTGTGTACAAAATAAAAATTTTAAAAAGTTTAAATATTTTGTCCTGTAGTGGGATTTCAACACAAACAGAAAAATTAACACTCATTAGCTCGAACCACTTACGTACAACACCTTTACACGAAGTATTTCGTAAATACGGATTTTATATGAAAGTAACGAAGACCAATCTCTTAAATACAAGTCGTGTTAGAGCGCTTGCTATTTTGTTTTATTAGCGGTTTATAAAACGAGGTCACGTAAAAAAAATAGTTTTATTTTAATTCTGTGCGTTTTTTACCATCACCTACTACTATTTTATAAGAAATGTGGTGATGTGAAGATGGGATTTTATACGCTTCAGGTAACATCAGCATTGTTCGTGTCTTAAAATCGAAGCCACAAGAATACGGAGAGCTTCTGTATTTTATATTTACGGAGTTCATTTCTGTTACTTGTCATTACGGAGTGCCTTTACGTAAATTAACTCTAGATCTGCATAAAAGTTTCCGTAATTCTACAGAAATTTCGAACGGCTTATTCTTTTACAAAGCGTTATTGTAAAAACACGCTCCAAATTCTCTCTATTCTCTAACATTTCGGTGTTTGCAGCATCTTAACCAAATTTGGAGATGCTTATTACCTGTATCAGTAAATACAAAAATATACAACCACAAAATATTTTAACACTATTCAGCGCGTATATTAAGTATAAAACAAAAATTTAATACCGTTTTAAAATTTATATTACCAAAAAAACTGAGAAAATACGTAATTATGCTATACTTTATTCATTCTGACTTTTGATTCTATACATGTTAATTGTAATTGGGCTAGGAACAGTAAGAACTTTTGTTATATCTGTAATTGTTAAGGACGAATAATTTCGTGACATAAATACGTTATTCGGATTATTTTTCCTCATTTGAAGAAATCAACGATAACCAAAATAAACTATTCAGGTCCGTAGATATTACACTGCAAGAATTCGTTAACTAAGGTAATGCCCAAACACTGGGGCATATGAATTTATGTATTATTCTTCTTCCGCTATTCGGAAATGCTGTTCATATTTCCATGAAAACAACAAGAAGATAGTGAACATCCTTCGTTTTTTATAAATAGTGCAAACAAAGAGAGAAAGAGAGACACACACACATGATGGTGCAATTAACTTTATATGTTTAATTGTTTCAGTAAAGCAAATACGTTTTAATGCGCCTTAAAATAGTTTTTTTGAGATATGAACGAATAAAAACAAGTCGTCCTGGACAAAGCCGGTTGCGTTGCAGCGAGCCTGTAGGAAGCCTAGTACGAACGAGGTCAAGGTCATGTCAGCTGCGTCAGTACCCCAGATATAAACTCGAGTCCAGCAACATCTTCTACAGTGAGAGAGATCTGTGAGAGGCAGCGGGCACCTAAACTCTATAATATCACGCGATACTTTACGAACTCTACCACGGCGGAATATATTTTAGCTGCACGTTCTCTGATAAACACTCACTCATATGCTATTCCACTAGATTGGATTATTGTAAAATTACGTTTTACGAAGAAAGGCAAGCTAATATAATATAAAACACGAGAGAGAGAGAGAGAGAGAGAGAGAGAGAGAGAGAGAGAGAGAGAGAGAGAGAGAGAGAGAGAGAGAGAGAGAGAGAGACACACATACACACACACCTCGCTCATTCGAATTCATGATGAATTGGTTGATGCAAGCTAGTCAAGAATGCTAACGAAAGTCGTTTCCAGAAATCTCCCAAGGGAATGAAATACCTCGTCAATTAACCGACGTTAATTGGCCTTTTTCGGTGCTACAGTAAAAAAGAAGTAGCAGAAGAAGCAATTAAAACGGGAGTAGCTGTATGATGAGAGAGCTGGCTCACCCCCTTATTTTCATCGAAATATCGAGGTTTTGTGGTTCAAAATCAAGGTTTTTGAGTCTAAATTAAGGCTCAAATCTTTTTTGAAAAGGAGCCCTCTAAAACAAGCAAGTTTAATCCAAAATCAAGTAAAATTTGCAATTTTCCAAACTCGTCGTGCAGGATTTGTGCCAATTAAAGAAACAGTAAAATGTAAGCAAAAAAACATGCCAATTTCTCGCTTTCTAGAAACGCTAATTTTACGAGCGAGTAATCAAAATAAAGCAAATTTATGCCAAAATCAGGCAAATTAAGATGAAATCAAATGAAATATTAAAAAGAAAATGGATAGAATTCAATGTATTCAATGAATACCATATCATGCATAGTTTTACATTTTTCCTTTCTTTTAAAACCTTTATATGCTATAACAACTCGCCCGCATTCATCATATTTAAGCTATTTTCATTAATTATCTTTGTATAGCGACCTGGTAAAGTGATTTTATACCTGCCATCTAGAATGCAATTAATTTTTTTGCCAAACTTGGGTTCGTAAATTTGAAATTCTGTGGCTTCATACCATTTATAAATATCTAGATCCGATAGTTTAGTCTATTCATATGAATTGTTTAACATCTTGAGGAGTGCAAAAATTTGGAATTAAAAAAATATTCTCTCTCTTCATAAATTTTTTTTCTGTATAAATAAAATGGAATCGCAACTTGAAATGGGAAATAACACATGCAAGCAATGCAAAAAGTGGGGCGAAGTATTAAACATAGAAAGTTTTGCACCGCATAAACATACAAAAGATAAGCATTTTAACATCTGTAAAAAATGTAGTGAATATGCTAGTAGCCGTTGTGAGTTAGAAAAAAAGAGAAAGTAATGTGTGAATGTGGAAAATATGTTTATAATGCGTCTCTTAAAAAGCACAAAAATGGTAAATCACACAATAAGGCATTAGTAAATATAAACGATATTCACCACGATAACTACCCAACAAAAACATGTAAAGTGTGTAATGAGAATAAATCTATAAAATTATTTTCTCCTAAGAAAACTACTAAGGACAAACATGCAAATATATATAAAAATTGTTTTAGTGAATATACAAAGAAATATTATCAAAACAAGAAGTTCAATACAGTTTCCCAATAATTTAGGCACTTTTGGGTTTTCCAATTATCCTTATTTTATAATTTATTTATAAATTTTTATTTCTTATAAATAATTTATTATTTATGGCGACGAACGATATAACAGTTGAGTTGAGCAATAGGACAGTCAGTGAGGGATTTGAGAATTAGAATTAGAGCGAGAGATTTTGGAATAAATTATATAAACAGGGTAAAGAAAGATGATTTAATTAGAACTCTTATAACATTTATTACTGATGGGCAAAGAAGAAGAAACTTCGCAAATTTGCCATTTTCTTGTGCTAAAATCAATGAATTATATAAGAAAGATAGAAAGAAATTGAAGAGAAAAAAATCCATTTTCTAAAGAAATATTACCATTTTCTAATAATGTGTTTTTTGAAAAGCCTAGAAACAAAAGTAAGCAGGTAACAGAATGGACAATAAAGAATTATTTTACGAAATTACCTTTAGCTGATGCCAATATCAATGAATTATATCCCAAAGATAGAAAGGAATTGGAAGAAATATTTCCCTTTTATAATTATTTATTTCTTAACAAAAGAAGTAGAAGGTAGAATACAAACTTATAACATTGAAAATTCTTTTAATTCGGTAAAAAAAATAAGGTTTTTGAAATAATACACAATAATCTTAAGATATTTAGGGGGCTAAAAACTAATATTAGATTATATACTAACTGTCGTAAGCAAGAGAATAACCAAGTACAATTATTTACATTTCAATCATCAAATTATACAATATTGAATGAAGGAGATATTAAAAAGATTTATAAAGTCATATACCAAGAAATAATTACACAATTATCTGAATTTCAAAAAAGAGGTTCTGGATGGACTTTAGATAGAGTAATTGGAATACAATTAGCAATAAATAAGTATAATCCATTAAATTGATCATCATATATTGAACTACCAGAAGTGATTAAGAATAAAAAAACGTATTAATGTACAGAATAATGATCAAAAATACTTTCTTTGGGCAATAAAATCTGCTCTATTTCCAGCAGGCAAAAATTCGGATGGAGTAACTAAATATAAAAATGTGGGACTTGTTATCGATTAAGTAACAGATAAATATGAATATCCTATTAAAACAGATGATATACCAACAATAGAAAATCAAATTGAAACATCTATAAATGTTTACTCTATCGAATGTAAGAATTCCATGGTATATCCACTAAAACTTACGAAAAATAAAAAGGAAAAACATATAAATTTACCTTATTTCATAGAAGGTGATAAACTCGCATTATTGTTGGATTAAAGACTTATCGAAGCTGCTTTCAGCACAAAAAACTAATCATAATGGTAAAACTTAAATATGTGGTATGTGTCTTCAATTCTTTCATACTCAAGAGAAATCAAGTAAACATTCTAAAAATGAAGCAGTAAAAATTCAGTTACCTTCGAAAGGAGAGCATATATTTTTCAAAAATTATAAACATACAATTAAGGTTCCTTTCGCAATATACGCCGATTTTGAGTCAACTGTTGATATTTTCTTTAAAATTAAGACAAATCCAAGAGAAATAACTAAGTTTAAATTAATAAAAAAATATCCAGTTTTAACAGAGGACGATATCGATAATGGTCTTTATAAGGAAACACTTAAAGAAAGATAAAATCTTACAAATGACCAAATAAATAACATTGAATTAAAGTTGAATGACGATCATATACTATGAAATATCAATTGCATGAAGCATCTGGTTTTTGCTGTTATATTGTATCTGCTTATGGTGATTATAAACCGCCAGTAGTTTATGGAGGTACAAATGTTCATAACATTTTTATTCAATCAATTAAAAAAGAAGTACAAGAAATTGGGTAAATATATTCACAAATTGAATTAATGCATCCACTAACAAAAGAAGAAAAAGTGTTAAATAGTAAATAAAAAAAATGTACTGTATTCGAATGTGTATATACAAAAGAGAATAAAAAAGTACGCCATCATAATCACATAAGTGGAAAATTCATTAATCCTGTATGTAATAATTGTAATCTACAATTAAAATTGCCTAACTTTGTACCAATTTATTTCCATAATTTAGTTGTGTATGATGTTCATTTATTTATTAAAGAGTTAGGCTATGATGAAAAAAATACAAATTTACCTGCAAGTAATGAAGAAAACTTATTACTTTTGGGAAAGAAACAGAAAATATAAAAATGAAATTTATAGACACATTTAAATTTATGGCCAGAAGTTTAGCTAAATTGTTATCGAATTTAAGTAAAGATAAAACGAAACACACAGAGAAACATTTCCCTAAAGATAAAGTAGATTTAGTTATGAGAAAGGGTGCTTATCCATATGATTATATGGATAGTTGGAAAAAATTTAACGAAACCAATCTTCCACCAAAAAGTAAATTTTACAATAAATTTAATGACTCTGACATAACTGACGATGATTATGAACACACAAAATGTGTGTATGGATTATCTTGGGATGCAATGTTAAAAATGACCAAACATCCATTGGATTTATTACATAATTATGATATGACTTTAATGATAGAAAAAAGAATTAAAGGTGAAATATCACAATGCTATAAACGAAATGTTAAAGCAAATAATAAATATTTAGCAGATTATAAGTCTGATCAAGTGTCCAACTATTTAGCATATCTCGATCCTAATAATTTATATGGCTGGGCAATGTCACAATATTTACCATATGGTGGTTTCGAAATGCACTGTTAACAAGAGAATTACTTTTGATGATTATAAGAATTGTTTGTTTAAAGAGAAAATACAATATAGAACAATGAATTTAATAAGAAGTGAAAAGTATAAAATATACCCAGTGGAAGTTAATAAAATAGCATTAAGCCCCTGTAACAACAAAGGATTGTACTACAAAATAAAATAGATTCAGTGCCATATGGTTATCAAAATAGAGAATCTTAAACAGCTTTGGTTTCTAAGACAATATCGATATCAACACAGTCAAAATCAATTAGCTAGCCAATTTCGACTCTAATTTCTATATCAGTGTGATTAAATCGCTTGTTAATTTGATAGAAAATTGGAAATGTGGGTTCATAAATTATATAATCGCCAAAGCCGAACATAGTTTTTGGTAGAAAACTTGCTATAATACTAGTCTCTAAATGGTTAGATTCATCATATTTTATAAACATACTATATGCTAAATTACAGTGGACATTCAATGTCTTAAACAGAATAAAATTTGGTAATTTAGTGCCTACATAAATTTTGTCTTTTTCAACAGTTAAATTTCTTTCAAAAACCATGAATATAAAATAATTGGTCATTAAGTTTAATATTAAACTTAGATTTGATAGATATTCTATTTTTCACATCATCTGACGTTAACTCAATGTTGTTTGTTGAAAATGGATTGATTGAATTTATAGCTTCTTTTAAAGATTCAATATTGTATTGGCCCCTAGGGATACTGATAACTTCGTTTTTATCAACGACTGCAATCTTTTTCCAATGGTAGTTATAGTATTATTGTCTATATTTGGAGTTAAAAATTTCGTGTGAAAACTAATTAATGCAATCGATTTTTCACTATGGACGATAGCATAATGAAGCTTCTTCTTCAATATGGAATTATTATTTGTCAACTTAAATACTTTATTATCCATTACAAAAAATATATATTGTTATTAAATGTATAAGCAACAGCCAAAGCAGTATATGCTGCGCAAAGTTAATTGGGATGTCAGTGTTTTGATTTCTGAAGTAAACTCGGATGGAGAATTATTGTCTGAAGATATTAGAGGGGTAATTGTAGGCTTGAGCAAATGTGGGAAAAACAATTTAATGACCAAATTTATTTATAAGTTAGGATGGTTAAATTTTAATAAACTGTATGTTTACTCAAAAAGTTTGAATCAATCCAAATGATTTAGATGAGGCATTAAAAAAAATTAAAAGTTAAAGATAAAATAACATACATTTAAATAATACTGAGGAAATTGCTCCTTTAGATCAATGTGAAGACGAATCTCTAATTGCATTTAATTATGTGATTTTAGACAATCAAGACATAGTTTGTGAGTACTTTACTATGGGAAGGCATAAGAACATTGATGTACCTTATTTAGCACAAACATATTCGAAAATTCCAAAACAGTTGGTACTAGATAACACTAATTTTCTGTGTATATTTAGACAAGATGAAACTAATTTTAAACAGATTTATAATGATTTTATTGGAGGAGACTTGCCCTATGAGAAATTTAAAGATATTTGTGCCAAGTGTTGGGAGGAAGACTATGGATTTATCACTTTAGATTTGAGTTGAAAAATGAATAATGGAAAGTACAGAAATTCAAGACTTTATTAAAATTTAAAATTTTTGAAAAGAGGTTTACATTAAAACGAATGTTTAAATGAACGTTAAAACAAACATTAAAGCAATCGTTAAAACAATGTGCATTACATTTTTGTGTTTGAATTAGATAAATATAAAAACCTAACCATTTTACATAAATTTTATCGCCTTTCGTTTTTAAGACTTTTTCGACCAAATACTCATTGGGATAGTATGTTTTCATAATTTTGAATTCATAAAAACTACCTCCTATTTCTTCTCCTTTAGTATCGTTTAATTTGTAAGTTGAAACATTATAATTTAAAACTTTAATAATGGCAAATAACTCTGTTAACTAATTAGCTGTATAGCCCCTCTCAAAAAATCTTTTAGTTTGCTCATGCGGATGACATCTCCAACTTTGTATTTCAGTTTAGTAAGCATGGTTACAAAATTTGTTTGCATTAAATATTTTTCATTGGCCTTATTAACATCAATGGGTTTCATGCCGATAGTTCTGTGTTTTGTGTTGTATTCTTTCACTAAATCGTCTAGTATATTTGTCCATTTGTAGTTTCCATTCAAGGCAAATCTCTCCCACATTATATTCTTCAAAGTTCGATTAAATCTTTCTACTACAACACTTGCTTTCAATTCGTTAAAAGAAGAATAATGAGTGATATTATATTATTGCACAAGCCCTTTAAATGTTTTATCGTAAAATTAGGACCCATTGTCGGTTTGTATAATGTGTGGTTTCCTTTTCATCAATATAGATTCTAAAGTATTTACTAAATTTTTTGCTATTTTGTCTTTAATTGGTATAGCAAATGCAAATTTTGAAGAAAAAACATCGATAATTGCGTAATATACTTGTATCCATTATTTATATGCAATATGTCTTTCAAATTGCCAGCATCTATTTCAACAATATCAATTTGCCACAAATCGTCGATTCCATGTGATATTACTTTCCTTCTGGGGAAATTTCTTCTCGATGGTTTATATAATTAATCGATCATGCCTTCTCTTACATTGGGCAAATTTTTTTAAATGTTGATTTATTAGAATTAAAATTTGAACACATATTTTTCTGTTCTGATAGTCCATTTTTAGTATTTTCGGGTTTTATATTATTATTTTTAGTAACCTTCTTACACTTCAAGCACCAAGTATTCTACATTTAATATAAAACATAATTAAAATTTATATTTTACAAATACTCCTATTGTGGTCATCAAACCATCATAATATTCGATTTTAGCTTTTTTTTTTAAATTTCAAAGTTAAAATATCACCTATGTTAACATCAATAGGCTTACTTTAATCTATTTTCTGAGATCCCTTAATAACAGTCACAGTATCATCAGGTAAATTGGGATTAACAGTAATTATTTTATAAACATTACACTACATTAAAAAATGTTAAGAATATTTTATTATTATATAAGTGAAAATTATTACTACTTTAATTCCACTTTGCAGGTAAATAAAATATATGGGACTTTTCTTCCTTGCTTTTTTTTACTTCTGTGTTAAGAAGTGTATCACAGTAATTCAGAACTGATTGGTTTAAATTTTGTAATTTTGTAGATATTTCTTTGTTAAAGTATCATTTATTGACAGCATCTTTTCCATCTACACGTCCAGCCACACTATTGATTCTACGACTATGAAGAGAAACATACTCTATTGTATAAACAAAAACTTTGCTTCTTTGGTCTCATAAAGCGGAAACAATTATATTAAATTTTGATTCTACGTCTGTTTTTAAATCAGAAATAACGGTACTGTATTTTTAATCCATGTCCTTTTTTAAAGCATAATCTGCTATATGTTTATTAAAAAGATCAGCTATGTTAACAACTCTATGACCCAAAAATTAAACATTAAGACTTTGTAAAATCAAAACAAGTGGTTAGAGTACTTTGTAAATTAGAAACACTCGAATTGCATTGTGAATCTATATATGTTTTTAAGGCATAAGTATTAATGTCAAAAATTTTATTTAAAGATCTGATCAATGGTTTCCCGAATATATCAATCATTTAATAACACAGCAATTATATCGTTAGACTTAAATCCTCTCGAAAAAAGGTGCAATACTATTAAACATAGATGCCCACATATAATTGAATTAAAATTCTGAATTCGGTCAACAGTGTAATAAACATTTATATCTTTGAAATAATTAACTAAGTTAGTAGAAATATTGCCTCCAAATAAGTCAAAATGGAAAATATAGTTATTTTGTTTAAAATAGCAAACCCAGTCAGTGCCTAGATTTTTTTAAATGTCAAAATTAACCACGGCACATTCATTTTTGTGCATACTTTTGGGTAATTCGTCAATCATATAAACACTTCTGAAATGCTTAATATTTAATAGTTTTACATATTTTTCGATATCAATATTAGATAATGGAGCTAATTTTTTTTGGCCTTCCTCTTTTTCAACTAATCCTTTTCCAGCCTTGTTTTCCATTACTAAATTATGTCATTTTTGTTCTTCTAATTATTTTTTATTTTTACTAACTTGATCAACAGTACCGTAAATGCACTACCTGCTCCTATTAAATCACTGAGTGTCCCTAAAGCAGCAAGTACGATGGGAATAATTCCTCCACGATGTAAACAACTTCCAGATTTTTCTTTGGTCATCTTTTTGCATTACGTTGCATTTCTAAATGGAGAATCATAATTCACAAATTGTGTGTGTGTGTTTATATATATATATACACACCAATATATATGAGTGTGTTAACTCTCTTGATAATACGTACGTATCGTGAGTAATTTTCCTTGTTGATGCTATCTTGTTAAAATTTGATTTCAGCATCGTTCTGGAATACCAGTTCCTTCCTTTTATGAAAATAATCATAACAAACAACATTAAAAATTTAATAAAAAATGTTTCAACCAAAGCTAAAATAAATCGGAAGCTGTATTACCTGTAGCAGGCTGTTCAAATATCAACACTACCTAGTATGCCAAAATTTCTTAACGACAAGAGTTATTAGGCAACAACTACATGCGAAGGATTAACTATAGGCTACTTATTCTGCACGCGAAGTTTTAATTAAAACTAAGTTAGCGCTAAATACACTGCACGAAGGAAATACGAAATTACAGCTTGTATCGTTGTATAACACGGTATCAGAATTTCAATCGTCGATGGCGAATTCACGCCATGTCTGTATCGAGAGCAGATAAGAATAAAAATATTTTTTCTAGTTTTATAAATTAAATATACTATAGATTATTTTCAGTAGCAATTTTTTTACTTTCATCCTATCACAACCATTAAAAAATAAGAGCAAAAAAGGTTCTAAAAAACAGCATTTTCAGGGTTCTCCTACACAGTTAGAAAGTGACACGTGTATTTTAATACGTTGGCTTACATGACATGCAATAATATCCTGCTGTTACGTACCTATTTTGCGAGAAATTCCACTTCCCAAGAATGTATAGCAGAGTGTTAGGAGGGCCCGGCCAACAAAATGCTTCGTTACGGCCAGACGTGAACTTGAGACTTTTAAAGCTCGGCTTCACTCCATTTTGCGGAAATTCTTCGTTTTCGTATCATGTTCTAGAATGTATAGCAATTACTGACAATGAACGATTATAAAATAATTAATATTATGAGCTGTTTAATATTTTTGTGCGCAATTCTAAATGTGTGTTATCTTCTTCTTGCAAAAAAGCAAGGGACATATTTATATATTATCAATAAGTTCCTGCATTTTTACAAGCAGGAAATAACACACAGTGTGCATTAGGTATAGGCTATTCGCGGCGAAATGAGCACTTTTTGCTTAAGATATACTTTTATGCACATTGTATATTCTTCCGCATTATGTAAGATGAACATTGTCACGGGCCGTAACACTTTATTCATGCGTTGGCCACGTGAAACGGTGAAATTATTAGAAAAGCACATATTTAGAAAATCTGCTCATCTTTACACTTCGATGCATAAAAAAAAAACAACCAGAAAGGGAAAGAAATAATTCAAGTTGTCCCATATGGTTACCTAACATATTTTATTTGACGTTAAAATATGGAACTACTTTCCCTCCATCGTTACCAACCTCACTGGGCTCATGTCACTCAGTGCGCCCGTTAAAATATATACAGGTAGAAGCAGTGACTTTCTCCGTAGGTTGATTTAAAAAGTGCTCATCTTATTGTGAACAGACTTTACAAAAGTATTAAAACAAATCGTAAAATTATTTTTTAATACAATCAAACATTTCCAATAATACCCCTGGAACTGAAATGACACGAATACGAAGAATTTCGCAAAAGGGGTGGAGCCAAACCTTAAGAACACACTCTCAGAGAACAAAATAGTTGTCAACGGAGTGTACAGTTTCTCACCGAAATACAAACAACATTCATACAATCCTCTTTCCTCGCAGGTATGCAAATTTCAAGGAGCCAGATGTCACCGTTACAGATGCAAATCTGTTCTCCCTCGGAGCTGCAGAGACAGCTTACTTGCGAGCAACAGCCAAACAATAACACGCGCGAAGTTCCAAGTTCGCCTCGCCGAAGAGCCGCGTGCGGGCTTGGGAACCGCGGCCACATGGGGCCTCGCTAATGGAACGCCGCGGCAGCTAATCCCGGCGAGATAGCGCGGGCCTCGGCCGCCATAAATCTTACCGCGACAAGCGTCGGATTTGCCTGTCGCAGTTATTAACGACCGCCGCGCCACAAATGTATTTTTAACGGGGTGGTATCCCTTCCACCTTGGATTTATTTTTGTTTCGCCCTACTTACATTTAGATCAAAAATTTGATATTCGAGCGAAAGAGTGCAGAGATCGGCGGCTCTCAACATCGAGGTCTTCAGAGCCGATGAGGGTGAGTGAGGTGAGTATGGAGTAGCGCCGGAATGAAAGAGCGGGGTAAACGGGAGATCCCCGAGAAAACCCGGCGACCAACGGTATGGTCCGACATGATTCCCACATGCGAAAATCCGGAGTGACCCGGCCGGGGATTGAACCCAGATCGCCTTGGTGGGAGGCAAGCAGACTAACCGCTCAGCCATCGTAGCCCCTATGGCGCCTTAGAATTGCGATTTCTAACGTGGCAGAAGAAAATATTATAAAGGAATCTGTAAACCACTGTACATGCTAGTACATTATACAATGTGTATAAAATATATAATAGTGTTTTACGGAAGTTACGGCTCCCGAAAATACAGAAGTTTCTCCCCATTTGTGTGGACGTACACGAATATACTAGTTGGAGCGATGCATGTATAACATGACCAGTTGAGCAACGAGAAAAACGGAACTGACGTCACCGGGAGGATTTGGCGGCTCGTTTCCAGGTCACACAGCCACCCACCTACTTGAAATAGCATGTCTGCTACCAGTGACGCCGAAGCAATAAGAGAAGTTCGGCGCTGCCGTGAATTATGGAACCTCTCCCGCTCTGGCGATATTTTTTCGTACGAGTGGAACGTGCGCCGCAATTTGTTACATAATCAATGACCATCAAATGCTAGGTTTGGCGTTTTTGTTGTTAAAATAATGGCCTGTAGGTTACCGTATTATATTGGAGGGTCGAAAAAAGAACATGCGCCCTTCAGAAACTCCACAGGACCGGAAATAATCATACTACGTACGAGATATATTAAATCGACCGAGGCAAAATTTACGCAGATTTTGTATGAACGTCAAGTACAAGGGACTTAAGCCCGCCGCACAGGGAACGATTTTCCTAAAGATATCGCATGCGTAGTCTCTTACTTGTTGCTCTATGTGCTCATCCACTGGAAATATCGATGCCTACGTGCAGTTTTGCTGGCTAGTAGACTATTTTTCGGCATTTGGAATTATGTTATTTTCTCTACGTGTTTCTTTGCTAGTTTCCGATCTCAGCCAATAAGAGCAACGGAACCATGACAACTATGCTTATATTTAAGCAAAGATTATACTTAATTGTTTTGCTAGACGATGAATAGGATGCTATTTTGCCAGTGCTGGGTGACTACAGGCTAGGGACGCAACCGCCCAGTTTTTGCTAGACAGTGCAGCCATTTTTGCTAGACAGCACGACTTCCAAGATGGCGGACTGGATTGCCATAGCAGGAAGTTCTAGGATGACTCTACACCCCAGCTCCACACCAATGAATTAAACGCCACAATTGTGGGCCATTGTTGGAATGAAAGTGCATAAAGGAAAAACGTGAAATTTAGAGGGGAAAAAAGGGACAATTCGGTGGGAAAAGGGAATTTTCCAAGAAATTTGGCCAATTTCTGTGCGAATTTGTTCGAAAAATAACGTCATCAGACCAGATTGACAGAATAGAAGGTTCACATCCAAGATGGCTGCCTCGTCCCCAGCCAGGAGCCACGTGCGCTAGATTCAGCCTTTTCCAACTACTCATTCCTGTTTTAGTTCCTTCAGGCTAACCATTCTCTTGTCCACAGTTATTTATATCTAAAGATTTTATTTTCACGATCCAGCAATATTTCTTTGCTGTAAATATTTAATTGTTTATTATATTATTTCCGCCAGCTACCAAAAATTGGCATGGCTGCCCACGTTGCTAGCTGACAGAGAAGCTCGCAAGGAAACCCATACCGTGTGCGGCTAAACCAGCGACAATACCCCGTTAGTAATCAAGTTATACACCTCTTTGACAAGCTATCAAATAATATCTTATCAAAACTCACAAGAAAAATCTTATCGTGTGCACTAGGCTTTAGCTTTAGATATGGTTTGATACGCTTTAGAAGGACTAAGTTAAAAGGACCGCCCATTAAAATGGGCACAGTAATAATAGTAATTAAAACATACATTTATATCAATTGCCTGTATATGCTTCAACATGGTACTACCATTTTGGGAAACAACCGATAGATACCTAGGATAACATATAAATTATGTAGATTTATAATTATGTTAAATGTAAACATAGGTGCCATTGAACTGTTTAAACAAGTACAAAATAATATGTACACATGAGCTTTTGCCGTAAATCTGGCAGATATATCTAGACTTTAAAATATATGACAACATGAACGACACAAAGAGTCAAACTTATATGTAGTCTGTGCACAGTCTCTACAAGATATAATGCGTCCGAGGCAACTCATAGTGCTGGTACATTATTGTTAAGCACTGAAGCGAGCACAATGCCCGGTCCGGTTCTGTGGGGGGTGACCCACCAGGGCCATCCCCTCCCACCAGGCAGAACCGCTCGCTACCCCTCTGGATCGCCCGAGGGGGGGGGGGAGATTGACAGCGATGACCTGGATCTCGTCACAGCCCTTCCTCCTCCCCATGCTGGAGAAAACGATGAATTTAAAGAATGCGCAAGAATATTCTGTGAACAAGGAGCCTCGGCGCAGCACGGCATTTAGAGAAATTTCTGGGCAATGGCCTGCGACCCTATAAATATCAGCCACAGCTGGACTGTGGACAGTCTTTTTGTGGAAGCCGATTAGCTGAGTGCGGTAATCGAGCGACGTGTAGAGGACTGATAACGACGGGAAATTGAAAGGCGATGGTAGACAAGTTGTTTGTGGTGTGAATGGACGAGAGGGCATGAAACCATACGAGCGAGGGCTACTGTGCATGAGGGCGCTCGGAGAACTCTTAGAACACTGCATACTGGTGGGACTGAACATCATGTGATATGGACTTTATTGCTTTGTTATAAATATTGGAAGTGTCAAATATGGACATATAATTTGTAAAATAATTGAATAGGTCTGGATACACTGTCTACTGGGACTGATTTTAGTTATTTAACTAGGTTAATTTCTTTGACCAATGATCCCTCAACCATTCACACCACAAACACCTCGTTCGCCGTCGCCTCGCAATCTCCCGGCGCGTCGCTCGATTACCGCACTCAGCTAAAAGGATTCTACCAAGAATGCCGACAGTCCAACTGTGGCTTGTCTTTATAGGGGTGTAGCGCATCGCCCAGAAATTTCTCTCTAAATCACGCGTTGCGCTGAGGGTCCTAATTCCCAGAATATTCTTGTGCATCCCTTACACTTGTCGGCTTCTCCAGCAAAAGGGGGAGGGGGTGGCGACGAGGCAGCGAGTGAGTCAGACTGGAAGGATGGGATAAATGAGGTGGGTAACCTCCTCCCCCTCTCAGAGCCGGGCCACGCATAACGGGAGCTCGCGGCCGGTGTGAGCTGTAGCGGGCAAGAATACTGTACAATATAAAACAAGTAAGCCGTTTTAGGTTTCATAGATGCCCACTGCACGACTCTACACTAGTCCATGACTTTTTGCAAAGAGCTAACGAGACACGATGTGCGTCTCAAAGGGCGCCAAAGAACTAGTGACCGTTTGTAGGCATTTACTAGGCGTGTGTCTACGTTGGTCTGTAGCGTGCGGCAAGCGAAAGAATACCAGAAAGCAGTTGTATGACACTGTGCTCGCAGGCTACGTTCGAACACGGCGACGACACAGGAGCTGATCATGCCATTTCAAACGACGCCTTCCGGATAAGTCAACAGCAGGTCCAGGGCAAGAACTACGAGTGTCGCTCACACCGGCTTTCTGCTTGTGTCAATCCCGCAGTGTGTGTCGTTCACACTGAATGCGGCTGTCCTGACACCGCCATATATAAGTAGTACAAGCATTCAAATAAATTTTATGCTTCATTGAAATGTTATGCTATAGAAAAAATGCTTTTGAAGTTAACATTTCTCAAGATAAAAACAACAGCAGAGCTCCCAGTCAGCAAAATAATAACGTTGACGTTAACAAATAATTTCGTGCAGTAAGTAACTGATAATCTTCCTGCCTGCGGAAATTCTCCAGAACGAGAATACATGTCGCAAAACACAAAGCGAAAATGCGGCTATATGACTCTCGAAGACCCTCGTGTAGTGCAGGTTACACCGGGCAGCTCGAGAAACGGTAAGTCGTAATGAAGTATGAAACTGCGGCGAGTATTACGCGTGGACAGACTTCGGTACAAATCGACAAGCTTATCCCTCGGACCCAGGGACTCGTGAAGAAAGAGAAAGCTACGTTCACCCTGGGACCACTGTGGCTGAGCGGTTAGCCTGCTCGCTTCCCATTATGTCGAACCGGGTCGCTCCGGATTTTCGCAAGTGGGAATCGTGTCGGACGACGCCGCCGCTGGTCGGCAGGTTTTCTCGGGGATATCCCTTTTCCCTGCCTACGCATTCCAGTGCTACTCCATTCTCGCCTCATTTCACCCTCATCGGCTCTCAAGACCTCGTTGTTAAGAGCCACGCAAAACTTTCAACTCAGCTACGTTCATCCTAAAGTTAATTCGCCGTTCTGTGAGTACTTAAACCCCCGTTAGTTTCGTCTCACTGCCTACTGCATATTGTTGCGGGTATAGCTTGGGTGGTGTCGCAATCGTAACAATATCCTTTCGTCAAATGCAGAAATTAATACAGCAATAGGCCCAACGACTAGATTGATTCTCAAAAGTTTGTAAAACTAAAATATAACGACTAGCTTAGGTCACTGACCATTTTTCTTTATAACTTTAAATATTGCGTTAATAAACGGAACTATCTTCAACTCGCTGTCACGATTATCGTGAAAACTCAAGAAAGTGTTAATGATAAAAGTTATGCAGTCATAAGATTACGAAAATGAAGTTGATTTCCAAAGACCTTGGTTAATCGCGAAACAAGTAATGGTCAGCAGTGGTGGGACGGCGTAGCTGACACCACGTCACTCCCTTCAACTATCCGTCCTGAACCAAAAGAAGAGCCTTGACCAATGAGTACACGCGAACATCAAAAAGAGGTCCAAATTATAAAGTCTACCTGTTTTACAACATTGAAGTATTTAGTTTACACAATATATCATCCAACCAGAAAAGCTGGACGGTGCTCCCATAACGCACTGGAAAATAAAATATTCAAAGAACTTCAACGCGCGAAAATTACTTCGCGTGGTCGGAAGTTCCGCGAGCATTCCACAACCTTAAGAGCGGATTTGCAGCTCACGCACACCTATCAACTATGCACAAAATAATTTAACAAATGCGTGGATTTGCGGGAGTATAAATGAAATGCTGATGTATTTAACTGTTGATATTAGATACGCTTCGATCGAGTCAAGCGCTACGGACTAAGTCAACTTCTGCTCGGCGGAAACTTTGGTAACACAAGACGTTAAAATCTGATAATCTGGCTTCAGAACTGTGAGTGGTGTGGCATTTACACTCCCGTAATCCCTAGTCTGAGTTATTAAGATCAGACGCTAATGAACACTAGATTTGCTTCGTGGACAAATAACAATCATATATAATAGTTATATAGAGTAATTATTAGTAATTAACTATTACTGTTATATTATTAGTTTACAGATTTTTAATAACTAGGTATAATGCAGCTTATCAAACAAGCATCTACATAATCACTTAATTAGAGAACAGATCACAAATACTTAAAATTAAATTTAAAATATTTTGCTTTCATCTCGGAATCTAAATTAATAATCTCCCTTCTAAACTACATGATGTACTAGAAAACGAAAACTTTTCCTTTTTTAAAATTGCAATTAAAAAATAACCTTATAAAGTTCTTTATAGTGTTCAAAAATACTGCAAAACTGTTAATTTGTGTTTGCTATTATTTTTGTAATTGATACCTGTATGTATTGTAAATTGTCTTTTGTTATGTATGTACTTACTTTGTATGTTATAATTAATCTGCTTTGGTTGTACTTTTTGCCAACTCTGTCACATTGTGTTACGTGACTCTGTAGGCTAATAAATATAATATAAATGTGAGATTCATACATGCCTAGGAGTAACTATCCTGCTGTCTGCTCATAGACGAAGCCAGTATTAATACCAGCAACGCAGCCTTTATGTGAGCACGCCGAGAGATAAAATGCCGATATCGAGACTTACAAACACGTACGACAGGTCCAGCCAAAAACGAACTGTCTTATAACGTGTTTCTCACAGCACCTGCGATTTGAAAGGAGGATTCATCGACCGCATTCCATAATCAACCGTCACGAAGCCATCCGAGCATGAAATAGGTAGCAGGAATTACTGAAGCGCACTACAGGAGAAACGACTCACTCGATTCGCTAAAAATTAGTTATTCAACGAAATAAAAACTTCGGGGAAAGCGAGGAAAGAAAAAGTAATCTCGACCAGGATATAAACTGACATTAACCGAACCGGAAATGCAGTATAACAATTTTTTTTTCGCTGTATATAAATATATAGGAACATTAGTAAACCCTGCAAGTGGTAACGTGGCTGCATATCAAGCTATCAGTAGTAAAATGTGGCGTACTTCATCAGATTTGAAATGAACAGTTTTCCATGTTCTTACCTTAACTCAGGCATCTGTGTCTCCCATCCAGGATTAAACCAAAGCAGAAGGTGGCCTATTATTCCTTTGATTTTTCTGGATCAACACCACGCAAAAAAATAAACGCAAGCAGGATATAAATGTACGTTTATACATGTTTTAACATGAATCACGGAGTAAGATTTTTTTTTTCGCTAATGAAGTGTAAAACATAAGCGTAGTTAACATTAATTAATTCCTATGTATGTATGCGTCAAGTTCATGTGGCGAGAATGCCGGAATCATGCCAGTTTACCTACACATCCGCTTCCTGCATGATACAATATACTCTAGTTAGTACAGTCGGTAAGTTTGTGGACGGAGAGATGCGTGGCTGACTACATTCGGGGCATCAGACAGTCCACTTACTGAATATGAGTATAGTCTACTACTCGCGGTTTCTTCATACTTTTCGAATCAAACCTTTGAAAAATCACTCCCTGCACGACGTTTTTCTCTAAATACGACTTTTATCACAAACGTCATAATCTCCTGTTAACGTAAAAGTACCTTACTTTTGGTTGAATTTAAATTTTAAACTTATATTTCATCTATAAATTATAATATTGCATTTACAATTGATATGAATTAAAACGGCGAGAAAACAGGTGTGTTGGTAATGTCTAGTAATAAACAGTTTTTATGCAAAAAAATTACTAGACTGAGTGCACACGAATACGGCGCGCTGTCCTTCTGGTGTAATTTTATAGACTTGGTTAACCTTCATTCGCACGAGACGGAGGAATATCCTGGAAGTATAACTTTAGCAGGTCTTCAGAAAAGTTGGTAGTAGCTGCGTATGGACTATCAAGTCGGTAGCATGTGATTCAGAGCTCACTGTAATCAAATAGAATGCGCTATATAAAATATTATAAATTCTGAACTTATTCATGTGAACTTTGAATCAAATTAACCAGGACACACCTTTCCATTATTTCCAAACTGCTCTTCTACTTGGGCACTACACCATGTAAATAAGCTAAATAAAATGAAAAATTACTTCGGGTATACGCCTTTGCAAAGTTATGTCGCCAAAGAAAACGCTAATGATGGCATTAAAAACATACACGAGAACAAGCCAAGACTAACTGTTGTCAACGGATATTTAAAACATAAAAATAATTCCATAAGGAATTCAATCACAAGTTCTATATAAAAAAAAATTGTACAAATATACGCACAAAACTTTAGACGACCCAACTAAGACAACAAAGAGGAACAGTGCGACATAAACAAGTACATAAGAACCTGATGACAGAGAAGACAATACAAAAGGGCACACAGTTTTCTTGACAAATTAGTAGCGAAAGTAGCAAAGAACAAGCCAAATAACCTCCCTAAAGATCATTTACGACAACAGTATGTTCAGAAATGTAAGGGTTTAATATGACAAACGCGAGTACTTTCTACAAATTTCCATTAATATACTGCATACTAGTGAAGACAACTCTCAACTGCTGTATATCTAGTATTTCTCATAATATGGCGTATTTTAGGTAGGACACAACAATTTACATTTGTTTGAGGTTGTAACTATCTTTTCTATAAATTATACACAGAAAAATATCAATGAGAGCAAAGAGCAGACACCCATGATATTTTTTAACAAGCAGATTTGTAAACTGAATCAATAACATGCAATTCTCACAAGAAAATAAATGGCAAAGTTCTCTGCATATTTAAATTCAATTGTGGTAACCAGGTCGCTATTTCACGATGGAACACCCACAACACCGAACATTCTTCGATTAGTAAGCGTGGCTCATTTCAACTGTGATAACGATTCCACGCAATAATAAAAAAAAACTGGCTGTAAAAATAAACTGCTTACGATACAACACCAGAGGATAATGTCACACGACAAAACTAATTCTGTACTGCCACTGCCTGCTTCCACATTTACCTTGAGAAACTGAAATGTAAGTTTCTTCTTACTGATTTACACCATGCCTTTATCTTTGCACCTCCATAATTTCTCTTGACTGGAACAATTCTGGGCCGAAGCTGGGCGCAGAAAAAGAAGAAGAACGAGGGAGCAACGTAAACTCAGGGAGAGGCTGAATTACGCGCCCCCTCCCCCTGTACCGGACCGTGTGAAGTATAGCTATACGAACGTTATTTTCACGCCCCGATACTCGAGTTCGTCCCGATTGGATTTCGTACCAATTCTCGAAAAGGATATTTTTTTTTTGCACTGCACATTCCGTCCTTTAACATTCCATGTCGTAGGGTGAATTCCGTGGAAATCGAACGACTTCTGCTGGAAAGAAAAATTTGGTGGTCTTAATGCCTGCAATTCAGAGTAAGGAAAAGATACAAACAACGCAAACATTACAGCGTTATACGGAACAATCTGTGTCCCCCTAAGGAAAATGTTTTGACGCCGTGTATACTACAGTAAAAACAACCGTGCGGCAATATGCGCGTATGTTTCAAAACCAATTCTGCTACAGCTTATACGCTGTACGCCACACTAAGTCGCGCGATTACGAGCCTTATTAATCTGCACGCGCTTGGTTCACTGAACAAACGTACTCTTGCCACTATAGCTGATAAATGAAATTTATAAATGGCTCTAATAACGTTAACATAGCGAGTTCAATGAAAACTCATTTTGTAGCGTACGCTACTCCGGCTATCTGAAATTATGTAGTCCGTTCGCAGATAATTAAACTTTTACTTTTACGGTTCTGAAAAATTACTGTATTGATTTTACAGTTACTGGATGTTTACACTGCATTTCATCCAAAAATTACACTTTGCATAACTCGTTCACTACATAAAAAAGTAATAAGCTGAAATAACCGCAATTTTATGGCCGAATCCACAAACCAGTATAAAAACGAGAAACGGGCGGCTGCAAGCAACAGTCGTATTTGGAGTAGATAAATATATAGTTCTTCTTTAGTATAATGAGCGAATAATTTGGAAAACGTACATTAATGAATAGCACAAACATTTGCCCGAGACAGATCAAACCCACAAGTTAGACACGCAGCCACGTTGTTAAAAACGATCAGTTTTTTACTAGAGGAAACTTATATGGCAAGAGCTATTTCTACTGCTTGACTGCAGACAGACACTTCAGGACTATCACCTTGTCCACTACGGTACACCCCAACTTAATGCCACTGGTTTTTTATTTCCAGTTACTGTTATTGGATGGAGTTACTACTAGCAGCTACGAGAAAAGAATCATGATTTGGCTGGCATATTGAATATGTTATATATATATCTATATAGTACATTGTATGTTATTGTTTCTATTGTACCTGTAGCTTTTCACTGTAATAATTAACTGTATCAATCAAAAACATCTGCTCTCTTCTGGACTATCAACTTGTCACCACAACTTATGCGGTTATGGAAACCCTGCCACTCCCGGAACGACAATAGCATGATTTTGCCGTGGTTTATCATTGCCTTCCGTAGTATGGCTGACATCACACATAAAAATCAATATATTTTATAAACATTATATATACATTATACGCGCAGAAAAATAACCGTTGTTAAATCAAGGTGTAAGAAATGTAATAAAATACGTTTAGCTCACATATGTGTATCATTCATTACACAGCCAACGAACTATCCTATTGTTCATGCTCACTGAAGCTAATGAGAAATTACATACACGATATAAAACTAGATTAAAAAAAAAAAAAGTCCATGCCCATGTGCACCTACCTGTATTGTAGATATTCCGCACAACACCACGGTATAGCACATTGCATGTAGGTGATATATGCAGGGGCAACTCTACAAATTTAAACTAGGCATATAAACATGTACGCAAAAATTGTGCAGTGAATAATAACTGTCATATTTTTTATTTTCTTATGACTCGGAAAGATTGCCATATTTATAACATTTTCTGCTGTTTTACTTTATATTTGAAAATAGGCATATTTTTTCTTTTTGTCACAAGGAACGCCCACGTCAAAGGGGGGAAAAAAAAAATAGAAAGCTCTTGCTCAGTAATGACGAAAAAACCAGCACACAACCGTCAAAATTGTAGACAAAAATTTAAACAAAGTAATTAATATGACTGTGTGGTTATGACGCGCGCGGTATTACGTAATAGGAGTTCCCTCTCTTCAAATAAGGATCATGACTTTTACAGAGTGGAAGGTAAAACGAGATAGAGTGAAAATAATAATTAAATGAGAACATATCCCCACAGAACAAAATAGTTAACAAAAAAACTTGGCTTTCCACGCAAATTCCATTACATGAAATAAGACTAATTTTTCTATTGATCCTTTGGTTATTCAACAGAAAACTATTTCTAGCCCGAACGTTACTGAAAATTCTGATTGTATATGGCTGAACATGTAAAAAAACTGGTCAGTAAGTAATTAATTTAAGCAACGTTCACACTAATAATATTGGCGTGTATAATATTACGTATTATGTCCTGCTAGATTAAAAAGAAAAGATCAATATTTAAGAATGATACTTACCCTTGCATAACTGATTGACGGTTGACTATACGCCTTCGAAACCAAACTTTGAAAAATAAAAAAATCCGTGATAACGGAAAATACTTTGCCGTAAACACCGCCGGTGTATTTTCACTAATGATGGCGGCGAATTCTAAAATTGATTATTACAATGACTCAAAAACGTATTCATACACTCCTAGTTTGTGCTCCAGGTTCAGTAGGCCTATAAAGGATAACTAAGCGCAACGTTAAATTCATTTGTAAATCACACTGCAGTACTGTTTCCCCATACATAAATACCTATATAATACAATTATACATGAAACAATACCGTAATGCTTGTCGTTAATTCAAGAAAGTATTCATACGGTGGCAAACAGAAAAAAGCACTTCTACACTGCATGCAGCAGCAAATCGATTATTTAATATTTCGCGCTTGAGAAATTTTAAACCATTATTCCAAAAGTAGTACTTGCCGTTCTTGCTTGAAGGGCGACGTTTTCTGTACTCGTTTGCCTAGATACTCCCAAAAATGCTCTACGGGAGTGACATCTGGGCTTCCTGGTGGGGTTATAAGCTGTCGTGGAGCAGATGTAATAACACCTTAGTTTTCATGGCAGTGTGCTTAGTTTAATTGTCTTGTTGGAAGACAAATACCCCTGCAAGACCCAGATTCTGCACACTGTTTAGTAGGTTATGGTGCGACATACTAATACACTCGATGACATCCAATGTAACTTCAATAAAAACTAAATTTCCAACCTCGCAAGATACTATGGATCCCCAAACGATCACAACGCCTCCTACTTATCTATAATATATAGTATATGTTGCGATTGCAATTCCGTGTTTGGCCTTCGCCACACCCACCGTTTGCCATCTCAGCCGAATTTATTGCATTGCACTTTGGCTAGTAGGATAAAAATCGCATTATCCCACAATTCGTTTGACCTATCATGGCGTTCGTTGGCAAATTGCTGACTTTTTAACGCTTTACTGCAGAAACATGTAGTTTATTGCTGGCTGTTCTACCTGGGAAAAACTTGCGTAGTGAAATACTTTCGTACAGTTTGAGGACTGTAGATATTGGGGCTATCTCTTCCGTCGAAGATGCTGTACTTCGGAATGGTCCTGCACGTGCTAAAGCAACAAGGTTCCGTCGTTCGCGGCATGTAATTACTTTTGGGAGTACGGATCGTCGTTTATTTTCTGCTGTCCCCATTATTTTTGTACTTCTTTAGTATGCAACTGACAGTTACAGAAAAAATTAGATGGAGTGGTTTACATAGGGCCAAATATATACTTTAGTTGTCCTAACAAAATACATTGGTGAGCAAACAAAGTCTGAAAAGTAACAAAATTACTTTTGTCCGTCTAACAAAATATGTGTTTGAATAAACAAAACCTCTGAAAAAAAAAAAAAAAAAAAAAAAAAAATGCACTGTCAACTAAATATTTTATTGAATCAACTGTAGGCCTAGATATATTTGTTTGGCCACTTATTTAACTGCCCTTGTTTCAAAATACAGCTCGAAAGTTTGAATTTTTTGTGACAATTAGGATAGTAACCGTGTTTGCTAGTGCATCTATTGGTGCTTAACAATCGTATAAACACATTTATAAAACAATGCAACAAGAAACTGACAAGTAAAGCTGTAAAACTTGAAATATTTGTTTGCACATGTTGCCCAATATTTGCAGTATATCTATTTAAAAGCTTTCCGGCGTAATCAGTTGTCACATAACCTGAGGTTACTAAGGCGTAGCGCTCGGACCCAGGTGATCTACGTTCGAAACTCGGTCGAACGTGTACATTTTTAATATTGGCCCAAACTGTTTAATGTACATGTAGCCAAACAAATCTTTAGTTGCACCAACTAAATCTTACAGTTTGGGGCAACCAAATGAGAACAACAAAATATTTCATTGCCCCTATACAAGCCAATAAATTGTTTGCACCAAATAAATATTGTTTGATTCAACAAAACCTTTTTCTCAGTGCCACAAAGGTCTAACTATTTACAGCTCCATTTTTAGCTACTTTTCCTTAGCACTCCTGGCCATCTAATCGACGAATGTAATTAATTAAAGGTTAGTGCTGTTTTTTGAATAGGAACCTAACGCTCTGCGAAACCGCTATCATTTGCCAAATATTTGTTACGTTATTCTTAAAAGCATAAGATTTACTTGCAACACGTAAAGTGAGCTACACAGTCGAGGAATGGTCGTCGGACCATGGAGTTCTGTGTTTGATTACCGGGAAAGTCAATGTTTTTAGGTTGACAAATAGCACGTAAGGTGATCCCGCCTCTTCCTGATCTACCAAAGCGTATTAAACGAAAGCATTCATAAGCAATTGTAAAAATGTTTAAAGTTACATTTAAAGGCGATTCGATCGACTGCATAGTAATAACAGTATTATTCACATTTTTTAAATTGTCTCTTAGGGAAGAAATTTTTCTGCTCTGGTAACAGCGCAAGTCTTTACAAAGCGCATCTTTCGTGTACATCCTTAATACTTCATATCATTTGTATTACAATAAAATTATAAACATTTTTATAAGAAGTAATTTCAATTTCTACATATCAAACATCCGCTGACAATAGCATAACAAAAAAAAATCTAAGTAAAAAATTTATTATTACCACTCCAGGCACCTTTTTTAATTATAATACATAGAAAAATAACATTTCTGATGACATTAGAGAAAACAGGACAGAGTACAGTAGCTTTAAGTGTTTTATCCTCCACATATGTAATTATAAATTATTTTTAACAGATTTAGGCCTAACTCGCATTAAAATTCACTTCCAATTATTACCTCTAACTAATTTTATAAATGCAATCTTTTAGTCAAATATCTTCTGAATGTTACTTAGGAATTTATGCAACAAGCCTGGTCTAGGTTAGTGTACTGGTTTAAGTGAACTTATGCCCACACCTTAGAACATTAACAGAGTAACGCACAGAAGAAAGAATAGGGTTCTATAGAGTTTTAAGTTAATTGTATATATGGGAGAATGAATATGCTGAAATGCCAAAGGTTTTTAATGCTTTCAGAATCAATTAATTGTATGATATTTAAATGTTTAACACTACACAATTTTTTTTTGTACTCAAGCAGCACGTACACGTCAGGTTTTCTAAATAACGACGGAAAATTCAACTACAATTAAATGGGAAGCGCGACCTTGAATGTATCGCTTGGGTGGTCCATGTGCACTCTCTCTTACGCTATAGGTACAATTACACACATGCAGAACGCCTTAAACCTTCAGAGATAACTTGGTATATGAACCGGTACTCAAAATGACAAATCGTGACAGACGGCCTTGCGACATGAATGCAACACTTTAGTACCAGCAACGTCAGTTTGAATGAATGAATTTAATATTTAGTTGACACAAGAAAATATTTATAATAAAAAAAAGTTAAGCGTGAACGTGCCCTGTTATAGCTCGAGAGAAACGGACCAACTAAAAGTTACGAGTGAGAGTTCCTGTTCAGACACACGGCGAGACCAGAGGCTGCGGACTGTCCACAACTACGTGGAAAGCTTTAACAAGCGAAGAGAGGGCGAGGCGGATTAAGCCAGACAAGTAAAGGAGTGTGGAGGGAACGTAGCAGGTTCAGAAGGTCCAAGCAAACAGAAATCAGTAAAGAGGAGAGCAATGATACGAAGACGCAAAACCAGATCATCATCAAACGAGACCAGACAGCACAAAGAAATATAAAAGGTATATGGTTACCAACAAATATTTTCACGAAACTATTCAGCTAGTCTTCTGAAGTAGGTGCTGTTATTTGGAACAATTATATGTGTGGATCACTTATTATTTTCGTCGTCGTTACAGATACACGAGAGGTGAGCAGTGAACTTTAAATGTACGAACTCGTTCATATTTCGTCGAATTTTTAAGGAACTCAAGACGTATATTTTCCCACTAACTTGAACATGCAATCAAAAGTTATTCTATTTAACGAACTTTTATTATTTTCACGTCACCTTTTAAACGTTCTCTTATGCCTCGTTGATAGTTCGGCGATCTCTGATTCTACCAGTCGTTAGACCACCATAGTGTAACTAGGACTACAGAACTTGATAAGTACCTCTCGTTTCCATCCGCAAATGTAAAACGTTAGCAGCCTTCCAATTCTGAAAAGGTTTTTCTTGAAAATTAATACTCAAAATACCTTCAAGTGCTGCTGAAGAATGTGTGTTCAACATAAATGGTGACAGTTTCACCTTTTGGCATAAGAGGAGCCGTTGGTTGTCAGATAAGCATATGGAAGAAATTTGTTCCGTCCTAACCGTTTAAGTGCTGTATTTTTACCTAAATGTCAAAATTTTTGCATACTTTTAACATTAAAAAAAAAAATGTATGAACTGTTATTTGGCGATTACACATATGTCAAGCAGTGGCCCGCAGAATTAGTTTACGTTGCGATGTTTTCCATTTGTACAGCTTAGCATTTGTTGTTACGGCAGGAAAAAAAACAAAGGAATCATATATTTGATATCAAATTATTCTTAAACATAAAGTGTGAATTTTTTTTATTCGAGGAAAATGTCACACATACAATGCGTACGAGTTGAACAATATTTGGTACGGTACAAATATAAAATTATTAATTTTCTGGGGTCTGAGATCCTTAAAGTTTGAGGGTAATCGTATGGTTTGTTTCACCTTAGCCATTCAGTTTTTTACCAAAGAACTTTTATGAATGTAGTACTTTTTAAAAGAAGAACATGAGTTAGATATGTAGGTAAGGTAAATGGACTCAATGTCTCGTCGACCGCGAGGTCATTAGAGACGGTGCAAATTGCACAGGGAAGAGGGATTGGGGAAGGAATGAGAAGGAATCGGCCATGGCCTTTGTTAGGGGCCCATCCCAGCATTCGCCTGGAGTGATTTCGGAAAAACATGGAAAACCGTAACCAGGAAGACCGGATCGGGATTGGAACCCGGGTTCTCCCGAATGCGAGTCCAGTGAGTTACCACTGAGCCACCTCGCTCGGTAACATGAGTTAGAATGTGGCACATTTTAGGGAAACTGAACTTGAACTTTTTAAAGTTCACTCTCGTCTGAACCAAACTTTCTATAGTTCATTTTGATCGTAAACTCGTACAAAACTGCACATAGCTGGAATTAGATGGATACGATAAATACGTCAAAGTAATATTACAAAATGTAGGCATACAGTAATCGTTAAAAGTAGCAACGTAAAGCGTATTATTTCCGTTTAAATTATAAATTAAATACTGTGTTTTATAGAGAAGACCCATAAAATAATAACATACGTAATATTCATACTGTAACACGGTATTCTGTATTTAAGAACAAGGAATTACAGGAAAATAAATTGTACTCTTGAAAATACTACTTACACAAAGAGGAAATTGCCTACTGATGCTGATTACAATAGCCGGATAAATTAATAGGATAACTCGCGGCCAAATGATATGTCACGTTATCGTGATGGGAACAATGACGATGATTGATGTAAACCACGCAAGATAGTGAGATAAATTGATAAGGGAAAATACAGAACTGCAGCGCCCAGTTACTGCAGTAAGCGTCACGAACGGTAGTGGGTATGAATCGACCTGTAATGCCAAAGGCGTGCGGCTCGAAAGAGTGGTGCATCGTTGCTCATCCGCTCCAAGTGTGTTCGGCTCATAGGCTGTGATCTTCGAAATGAAAGATGTCAGAGTTAAAGTGCATTAGTTTACACAGTCCTAATATTTGTTTTAAGTCGGTCAACAGTACCAAAGTTCTGGCAGCAGAGAAATGTCACGAGGTATCTTAAATTAATAAAACGGCGTCGTGGTCTGCAAGACGGATTAAATACCGTTAGTGGATTTGATTATATGTACCAACGGGAGCAGAGCTTAACATGCTCTGGGTACTTACTTTAAAACTTAGATGACAGCGGAAGCCGACGCTATTCTTTTACCAGAATGCCTAGCACAAAAAAAAGGTTATTCTGCAACATTTTCACGTCTCTTTTTTTTAAATATGATCCAAATTTTTTAGAGGAAATCAAGACAAAAATAAAGTAAAAACCAATCCTAATTGCTTCAATAACATTACATTTAGTTTCCCCGACTATTTCATATATAATATGATTCTGGTAGTCTATGGGCCGCAAATAACTCAAGACTTCTGGTTCGTGCCAGTATACGCGGTTATACAATAAATATTAATTAATATTATTGTTTGTTAAAGTTCATTTTTCATATCAAGTACAATTTATTCAAGGTAAAATTTCAATTTTTATTAATAATATTGATAGATTCTTTGAAATATAGAATATAAACTAGGATTAGATACCGTATTATTTTATACGTTCATCGTTGGCCTGGGTAGTAATAGGTATGTTCTTTAAACCTATATATATGTATTCAACAACAAAATTAACGATATCTGGCGAGGGGTGCGTCGTTGTACGCCCGCACTGCTAGACAGAGGCACCGAGTTTCGAGCCATCTCATTGTTATCAGATAGAGCAAATTAATTTATTTACACAATTGACTTCAAAAACCCTCCCTTCGTGTCTGGTAGGGTAATACCTTATTGGTGGTTAATTTAAGCAATATACGCATTAATAAGTATTTGCTCGTCAGATAAGGTGACTTTACACAAATGCTATGTAAGATCTGTATTTATATTCACCATTAAATCACATTTTAAGATTGCACGTATACTATCACTACCCAGGAGCGTATGCATAAGGGGCGGGGAGGGGGTCGACCACCTCCCCCGAGAGTTCAAATGTTTGGGCAGTTATCGCAGTGTATATAATATTTTAGGATTGAAAGCAACTTCCGTACTTTAATGGTCTTGCATGAAGAAAATCTGTAAATAGGCCCTACGTAATTTTAATTATTTACATGTTATGCCAGCAATGATGAAAATTTGCTGAATGTATTTACAGACATATTTATACACTTTGGGTAAAAATAATGTTTTGTCAGATGAACGCGCATGACTTTATCTTAAAATAAGCTTAATTTTTGCTAGAATTTTTAACCTTGGGAGTAAAAAATTTTTCGGAAGAAGAACCCCTTGACTGTCACTTTTTACGTGGTCATTAAAATTTCCCCTGCACTTATAATCTGCCCCTAAGAAAAATGGGTTTGCTTAAGTCACTGCCAGTACTTTGAATTTAACTGTCACAGCCACGGTTTATATTCCCGGTGGAGATCCAGCTAAACTTGATGATAGAGAAAGTGGGCCGAAGTCCCCTCTGTAATGTCGCCACGACGCGATCGTGACGTGTGAATGCAATCAGCACGACCTCCGAGGCCACGTGCGCGTGATGCTGCTGCGATACGCCTATCCCAACCGCGTCAGTTGTCGACTGCACAAGGCAGCCACGCGTAAGTAGCAGCTTATTTTCTGCGATGCACAAACTGAATGGCTCCCAAATTCCTGTACAGCCATACGAGCAAGCTGAAATGCGTAACTTCTCGAACAACTGAAGCTGAGAACAATTCGTAGTTCATGTTATTATGTCGAGTATTATTCTTTTTAATGGGGGCTGCGTCCAAATTCAGTGTCCCGTGCCTCAGTTCACTTGCCCTCCCCTTATTCTTTCCCTGACGAAGCGTGTTTGTGGATTCGGGCGCTCTTATTCGTTTCCAACTTAATTTAGGCCTGCTTACGTTCAGTCGAATTTTATTCTAGGGCGAGTTTCATTTACCTTTATAAAAACACCACGAAATGAAATATTTGGAACAGTGTAACACAGGAAACCAATCAAGTGTCGCAGAGGTCGTAGCCCCTTGGCTGATGTAGAGATTCTGGTTGCATTGTGCCCTTACTATGAAATAGGTGGCGGCTCGAAATCGGTCCAGATGGAACACTTTCAACAAAATATTTGCGGAACGAGAGTTTATTTCGTGATGTCCGCTATCATTTCGAAGCAACATCAAGAAACAAATTATAGGCGCAATGTTTTCCGAAAGTTACCCTTCTAAAGCACGCAGGTGAGTCATACAGAGCTATGAAAGTTACGCAGTCATTTTAAGAATAATAAGAATGCTTGTTGGTGTCCGATTCGGGCAATATTTAACATTGATACCTAACAAAAGTTTATCTCAATTGCACGATTAAATAACACTAAACAAAATATTACCCAGTCTTATAAATGCTATCACATGAAGTTTCTGTGCGTGCTGTGTTCCTCTCCCCATTCAGAAGTTCGTTTGTTTGATTCCGAAAGTTTACATTACGGTCAAAATATGGTTCTGTAGTCCTTAATTCCGAAGGATGTTGATGCAGTTTAATCCACATACGGAAATTCCAAATAAAGCATGGGCCTATAGTCACGGAAATTAGCACTTAGAATCGCCTATTTGCCACAGAAGTAAATTCTTTTACTGTAGGCTGATCACGGTAAAGAAGAGCACCTTTTAAGGCCCTGCTAAATTTTTCCTTTCAATTAATTTCACCTTTCCGCCACTTTTTAATGTAAACATCGCAATATGACTAATAATCAACAATTTCTACATTTTATCTCTCTCAAAAGTTAACGTTTGAAGCAGTAATAAAATACATTTATTACGCGATTGATGCTTTTTGGAAGGGCCTTAAAAAGTGCTCACTTTTACCGTGAACAGCCTATACTAGGGAGTAATAAATACACTGCTGTAACATTCTCTGCATATTTATGTCCAGCTACGTTCAAAACAAGACGCAACGAAACTCGCGAAACACGTGCTTCTTCACAACAGTATCAACACCCGTACGTTGGAAGTGAGAACTTAATACGTTAATAAATCGTTTATGACTATCTGAATCACTTATCACAGCGTTATTAAAAATTAATTATCACTTCTGAAATGTCCGTTCTAACCACCGCAACGTGATACAGAATACGCAGGATAAATTGTCCAAGATCCAAACCCGTCCTCACCAGATTAAAATTGCTTGGTGAGTACCCTATTCTTCAAAATAATATAATTATTCAAATTTCTTGTACCAGCATACATAAGTTATTGTTCAAATGACAAAAGCTTATTCAAAATATTCCACTGTACCGCCACTTAAAAAAAAAGACGGCCGTGATTTAATTTTACTTAAGAAATAAATGTGCGTGACGATATAAACGGCATGAAATTTAAAAACAAATAACAATATGAACAATATTACAAGATAATTTGGTATTTCAAAAGATAAACAAAATAACGATCTCTTAAAAGAAACAAAACATCCATTTGTGCCGGCAGAAAAAAATTGGTAAAAAGCAGAGGAACCAACCTTTCCGTCCCTGGATACCTGAAGGTAATAAACAATGACGAACATCCAAGCCATCGAAAACAAAAGAAGCAACTTAATGTTACGTCTCATTGTAGCTATTCGAATTATGAAGCAGCACACAGCCCGAACGTTTCTCACAAACACACGCCACACCACCAACTACACGGCTTTCTGCTATGACAGTTCCGAACAAACTGAAAACGATTTTATGCCTTGCAGAACTCACCGCTAGACTGCGCTGGTGTCTGTGGCAATATAAGATGGAGATGAGAAAGTTTATGAGTGGAAGTGTAGAGTTTTCGTACGTTAAATGCACGGTAAAAAAAAAGTGCTGCAAACTTTACTAATTATACTTAAAAACCTTTGTTTACGTAACGCACTGGGATAAAGATACTTAAACCAGAAGTGACGTTAAAATAAAGTATGTTTTAAGGTTATGGGTTTAACTGTGCGCGGTTGATTGCTGTCGTTTGCGAATTGAAATATTACACATTTGTGAAAGTGTACGTAGTTATCACTATTTTGGTGGCCATCGCATACATTTTTATTACGTTGTAATTATGCCAAATAGTATTCTTGTGATACGTAACCTTCAAACCAATTGCTACTCCAGATGTAGGATACGTTCATCGATTCCGTGAGCAAAACTAACCATTTCTTTACGAAGTCTTTGACGACAACGATGATCTTTTAATACCAACTGTCGTACCTAAACTAAACACATAGTGCTTTTAGAGTAAAATTTCGGACTGGATCGAACTCGGATTGGAATCAACTTGTAGCGAACTTGGAGTGAACTCGTATCGACAATAAGCGTTTAAAGTAAAGTTTCGAACGTGGATTAAAGTGTAAATAAGACAATGCGGATTGAAACGGGATAGAGGCACTCCATTGGCGACGGGTAGAACTATAAAATAAACATAATATAACATGAATTTCACATATTTCTCTGTCAAAATATTTCTCAGTTCCATCGTGGAATTTATTTCTCGCTTCTAAAAAAAAAAAATTATTTTGCTAGTCATAGAATGATTCTAACCTCTTACATAACCAAACTAATGAGTCACTGTGGTGGCCACTTCTTTGTTCTAGTTTCAGTCCGATTTGTGTTTAAAGTAAAATTTCAATCCAGATTCTACATTCCAGTCCACCTCAACAACTGGACTGGATTATCTCACTCCACTCCTACGTCAGTCCAATACGGATGTGTTCATAAAAACATTTCAATCTGGATTCCTCAGTCCACTACAGGTTCTATCCGGATTGAAATGTTACTGTAAACACACTAATAAACAATTCAAGTTTGACAAGAACACACATGCAGAGGTGTACATCGCACCACCAACAATTTTTTCAACAGGAGGTCGTGTTCGATTTCACTGCCAGTCACCACTGTTCACTTGTCGTCATCCCTTTGTTACCCACTATTTCTGACGTCTCAACCCTTTGTAGCGAAATATGCTGTCATTAATTACTTACCTTAGCTGTGTTCCAATTCACTGCAATCTACCTCATTCACGTGCCCTTGACCCCTCTAGTACCCACAATTCCCCACATTCCATTAATCCCTTCAGATTAAACAGGTAAGTATAATTTCAAATACCCATCTTCATTTTGCAATTTTGCAAGACATACAAAATAAAAAAAATCAAACAGATTTTGTCATCCTGCCTCTGTGTACCAATATAAGTATAGAGCAAATAGTAGGAAGGAAATGCAAAACTGTTACAAACAATTGAAAAACAGAACTTTTGGTGTAGTGCATGGGAAGGGTACATCACTTATGCCCTTGGCAGTAGGTGACATTTGAGAATGCATTTATGCCTTTGTTTTAATTGGAACAGCCCTTACTTCACTGCACAACCTTGATGTATTTTTTAAGGGTACATAACCGGTAAGAGCACTTCCCAGCCAAATTGGAACACAGCCATACCTACCTAAATTAATTTTGCTGCTTTTATAACTCTGTGAACCACATAACATGTGACATCAATTAATTTTTGTTATTCACAATTTTTGTATAAATAACAATTACAGTAAGTGGTAGAAAGAAGCAATTCTGAGATGTAAAAAGTGATATAAACGGATTAGTAATGGAAAGCGCTATGCATGACACTTGAAAACGGACCTTACTTGTGCCCATAGCTGAAGGGACTGTTGAGTGAATTTGTCTCTTGGTTTAAATTTGAATGATAAATTGACAGCATAACTTTAATGCACTTTAGACGGGGACAAAGCTAAGAGAACTTCATAAATGATGATGAACCCACCGACAGTCACATTAAGACAATGTAGGCCAAGACAGTTGTAGATAATGTAATCAGTTCAGTGTTAAACAAACCACTTCAGTTATGGTACTGTACACAATTAAACAGTTTTTATTAAAAATGTAATAAATCCCTCTCTTTCTATACATATTCTTTAATATTCATTTGGTTATTAAAGCATATAATTTTCTGCTTGGAAAAGTGACTTTCACTAATAAATCTTGCTGTTGTGAAAGGTTATTTCCACTTTTGTAATTAGGCATAGATAATTTTAAGTGTTAGGAGTTATCTGCCTGCTTGCCAATCGCAGACATTTAGTGGACGTGTACTCTAATTCTGATTGGCCCAGTCAGTATTCTTACAAAGGCATGAGGCCACTTGAGATGGGGAGGGAGGGAGGGAGGGATGGCGAAAAAACCATGAAATATTTCAAGCACCATATTTAAAAAGTGGCATGACGTAAGGCCAGATTTATGGTGGATGGCAGTCACTTAACTGTTACTATGCTATAAAACAGCTGACAGCACAAACCTGTATCCAAAATAGAACGAGTGACATAAACTGAAAGGTTTAAAGGGCTGTAATATCAAGGATGCAGAGAACCCCCAAAAACATTTTGGTAGTGCTCCACCCCAGCAGGTGGCATATATGCATGAGGCCAACAACTGGAAGTAAGCTGCTGATATTCACATAGAATATTGAAGTCGTAGACTGCATGCAAATATTTCGTGAAACAACGGTGGCCAAACCCACGAGTGTGTGGCACATTGACACACGGGTCCCACTGGCTGGCAAAGACTGCCAGTCAAGCCTTCTTGGCCTGTGGTGCCAGCCAGCCCATTATTTCTGCAGTGCAGTGGTGTGTTTCCTTTTTCCACAATTTTTTTTAAAGTACTGTAGTGATATAACATCAGTCTATGGGTTAATTCTCAAAAATACTTGTTCTTTGGAAATTTCCATTACTTTGCAACTGAAATTATTCAAAATCCAAATTCAAAATAGGTAATTATGTAATGACACTTTTAAAATTTCAGTCAAAACTGGCTGATCAAGACAAGCGAGTCACATCTAACAACATAATTTACATCACTGGCCTACTTTTTGTGTATCACAGTATCAATGAATATGATGTGCTCGACACCACAGCAAAGCGATAATATCAGAGGCTCAAATTATTATTGTTCTCACCACATTCTCTTCCCTATGAAGTACTGAAAACTGTTGTAAGTCGTTCCAATATTGCCATCGGTGGGTTATGGTGGTGTGAAGGGCAGACTACTCCCCTCTCACTTAGGCGAACTTGGTTTGATTCCTGGCTGGGTCGCATTCCAGATTTTCCCATGTGGGAAAATCGTGCCGGATGATTATGCTACTACTGGTCGACAGGTTTTCTCAGGGATCTCCCATTTTCCCTGACCGTGCATTCTGGCGCTACTCCATACTCACCTCGCTTCACCTTCATCAGCTCTCAAAATCTCGATGTTAAGAGCTGCCCAAATGTCTCTTCTCCACTCTTCATTATTGCTATCACTTATAAGGTTTATCCGACAGTTTAATATTAAATTAGCGATTCTAGAGAAAAACAGCAATTTTGAAATAAATAGGTAATGTCATTTGAATTTCTAAGTAACAGATATCAATTTAGTCAGATTATGGAAAAACATATATATTTGTATCGCACTAGTATAATGTGAACTGTGTATCTCGAAACTATAATTACTGTTAATAAGGGTAAGTATGGTTGGGTTTGTTGCAACCACTCAATAAATTATGTAATATTACAATAACAAAATCTCTGCTGTGATGTCATAAGTAGGGATCTCACCTGATTTTTTAAAAATGTACTTTGGTACAAAACCCAGTAGAAGAGAGATTAATATGCAGTCATGACATACCTGACCCATACCCTCCATCAATATCAAATTCAGGATTTTATCAGATGTGGACCAGGAGAGAAAGACGAAATTTAAGAATTGGGAGTTTGTAAGGGCTAACTATGAGGAAACACTTTTTTCTCAAATTTTCCATTTTTATAAAACAGGTTTTGTTCTAGTGATAACTGCGAAAGCAACTTATGTACATCACACATGCCTGCACACAAGTCACATCTGCCTACTGCTGCACCGGCTTAGCAGCTGGCTTGTGTACTATGCAAGCATATGCACACTTATCTAAATGCACCTTCCAAAGCTCAATTGATGGAGGTGGTCCACAGGCTCTTGCAAAATAAAAGTTGCCTGATGCACTGATGAATTTTCAGCTATACATCCTGTTTCTTGACCACTGGATCAGTACAGGCAGGAGGATTGTTTTGGAACACTTAAATTTATAATCTAATGTACTTGAATAAAAAAAAGTCTGGCAACAATAATATTACCAATGTATTTTAACAGTAATAATAGCCAAACACTAAATGTATTTGAGTTTATTGATCACAAACACTATCAAAATGTGCTTATGGATACTATAGTAAGGTATGCCCAGATGTGACTAAAGCTAGCTATGTCCAACATTTATTTGTACATCATATGTTCTAGTAGTCTGTTACTGCATATATCAAAGAAAAAAAGGTATTTCTTTCTTCATTTTATTAACTGGAAGCTCCTTACAATTATGATCCTTAACTGCAGTCACAGTAACAGCCTGACAGAAGAAGCAAAGGTTAGGGGAGGCACTAAAAAATGATATATTTAAAATAAATTATGCAGTTTTAAGAATATTTCGTATTATAACAAGTACTTTGTATGGAATCCATAGATTAAAAATATCTTGCCACTCGTAAACAAATATTTTCATTACTAGTGAATGGTATACCATATTATGCAGATATGCAGTTTACCCCTCCCCTGCCCTTTTTTTTCTTGGCAACCCAGTAGTCTGTAACTTCCCATACTGCGTTCTTGCAAATCACACGTGCATAATTAAATGTATAGCCTTGTAGCGAGAAAAAGACAATTTTGTCGTGCTGCCGAAGAAGCTGAACTTTCGCTGCAGCCCATACAAACACAAACTGAAATTCCTGCAAGTAAACCCTCAACTTCTACATAAAATACTGGCTGTTGTATTGGGAAAACTTATTTGTAAGACTAGTGATCACACTAAATATCAACTGCTTAAGAGTGGGATGGACTTGCGCGTCCCAGGTCAAGAAGCGAGGGAGAAATACGGGTGACACTTAACACGCACATCTAGTGCCTCATCGCGCCTATGTGCAAGGCGTGCAGTATTTCCGTCGTACCGCTGTACTGTGCAAATTAGATCTGTTATGTTGGGGTTTTATTACACGCGATGAAAGACCACAGCTTAACTATGCCCGTATATTTGTACTTTTCTCTTACTGCTTATGGAAACTACATGGACAAGCTTCAAAAATGCGATATTTGACCATTTTCACTAATTTTTTTCTGCAAGAATACACTTAATATGAAAAAAGTAAAAAAATAGGGGCATACACAACTGTCTTTTACGACAATAAGTCGTATTTGCACAACATTTATTCACCGAGATACGCATTTTCGCACAAACAACTATTTCACAGAAAATGTGGGGGTCCATCCCACTCTTAAATATCCATGGATACCTGAGGAATGATATAGTAGGTTATACCGTGTGTGTGTGTGTGTGTGACACACACACACACACACACGCACACACACACACACACACACACACACACACACACACACACACACACCCCCCTCTCACGCCTCCACTCACTCAAAATGTATCTTAAGAGAAAAGGCATATCAGTAAAATCCATTTTTTCGTTATTTATGTCTTGAAATGCCAGGAATTTTGAAAAAAAATCAGCTGTAAAACAAGTTATGACATAAATTATATAAATATACTGCTTTCATGCACCAATGGCCTTAAAGTGGGCATTGTATACATTATTTTTTCCAGGAAATTTGTTAAAACTGTACTTATATACATATACGTATTTAAACAACTTTACTTGTATGGGGAAACAATTACCACACTTTTTACTTCTTTGTTAACCATTGATGTGTGGGAAGGGGAAACAAACATTAACATAACAAAATAAAACATTTGGAACATTCGCATGTTCCAAATGTTTTATTTTGTATGTATAGCCCTGTTTTTAAAAGTAAAAAACTTTTGATAGCAACAACATGTGTAGGAATAATATGGTAAGTTTAAAGGTGAATATTTTTTGTGTCACTTATTTTGCACATTATTGTCTTCGCTGTTTCAGTTGCTGTGAGAGTGGTATCGGATGTGCACATGCTGGTTGGTCAATTACTCATTCGACTTGCGAATGACCATATTTTTTTACCTTCTTGTGGTGTATTCATGACGAAATCTTGCAAGGTTCTTTTGTTAAGAAATTATGACCTGAATAACCCAAAACTAAGTAAAGACCATGTCCCTGCCTCGAGCCACACCATATGCATAATAGAGTTCCCAAAGGCCCACATGACAAGATGGGCACCCAAATTGCATAAAAATCTCAATCAACATTTTTTTTTATTCAAGTTTAAAATCTATACATTTTAAAACCTAATCAGCTGAAAAAGAATTTCCATGTGATTATCCGATTGGCAGCAAAATCACTCTAGCAACAATTGCCTGTAAAAATAATTCTTCAATGATTTTGTTTCATCCAGAAAGGAGATAAAAACGTTATCTACAGTACAGATGTTTTGGGATGAGAACTGTGTAGATGCACGAGAAAATGGAGAAATGTTAATGTTTGTTTCCCCTTCCCACACATCAATGGTTAACAAAGAAGTAAAAAGTGTGGTAATTGTTTCCCCATACAAGTAAAGTTGTTTAAAATACATATATGTATATAAGTACAGTTTTAACAAATTTCCTGGAAAAAATAATGTATACAATGCCCACTTTAAGGCCATTGGTGCATGAAAGCAGTATATTTATATAATTTATGTCATAACTTGTTTTACAGCTGATTTTTCAAAATTCCTGGCATTTCAAGACATAAATAACAAATTTTAGCACCTTCTTACATTGTTAGATATTCACTGCCATTATTATTCTTAGAGCACAGATTGCAGATAAGAAAACAAAAATTCTTTCTTTTCTCCAGTAGTCGATTAGTATATTTATTTCCCTGCACACATTCATATAGCCAAAGGATAACATCCCATAGTACGTGGTCTGATACATAGTACAGAGGTAACATAGGGCTGCTAACCCCAGGTTCTGGAGCCAAGAGTCCATGGAGTGGAATCGACTGTACTGTGTGGGTCAGCATGGTACCAACGTCCATCAACCTTCCACCAGAGTTGCCGGTTCCAGCCAGCCAGCACCAGCTCCACCTTCATTAACCAAAGTAACCCCTGGTAAGACAGGTACTCTGAAACCAACAAGCGTCCCTACTAATCCAGTTGCCACTTCAACAGTGGAAAACTTCGTTCCCAGTCACCAACTGACACATGCAGCGTGAGTTGCTGGTAAGAAACGTAGCTTAAACGTCTAACTAGCACTAGCCAAGCACGCATCAATTGAGTGCGCTCAAAGATGGTGGCTTAAACTTTTGGTGTTATTTTCTAGACTTATATAAGATATGTTTGGAAGAGGTGAACGAATAGCATGAAAGCATAACTTCAGATAAGTTGGAATAACCGTAAAAGGACTATAGTCATGATTTCACTCAAATGGGGGAGGGGAATAAATACTGTACCACATTTACCCAAGTACAAGACCTCAAAAATAATTATTTATCTTGGGACTTAAATAAAGGTTCAACATACCCAAAGTCTTTGTAGATAATATTGACACATGACGTTTATTGCGTCTAAAGAAAGCACATTCCAAATGACCCGACTTCGGCCCATCTGATATGGCAAGTTCAATGTGCAAGTCAACTCAACTTACAAAATGTAATATAAACAAGACACGTGGAACTACCAAATGTTGACAGAACCTCAACACGCCTCCAACCCTGTGCTCCTTGCTTATACTGTCAACCCAACTTTACAAGAGGCAGTCACGTCATTGCCCCTTCCCGAAGAAACACTGCTCTACTTTGTCATGCGTGCTAGAGAGACAGCTCACAGTTCAAATTTCATGCCTATGGAACTGATGCATCGATACCACACGCTGAGTGCTAGTTCAGATAAGGATCCATGGTTCATGCATGTGAAGTCACAAGCTCCACCCCTTGGAGGCAGGATTAATTTCCCCACACCCCTCTAAGCACCCATGGTCGGGAAAAATTATAATAAAAAGCCCCCCAACCAGGCATCAGGAGTTGCTCTTACATCATCTGGGCTGAGAAGGTAGAGGACAGCACCCGTGGCGGCAACTCAGTCTTGATACACCTTCAGGCTGTGAAAGCCGGGGTATCCTGACTAGAGCAGAGACCCTCAGCCGCACCGGTAACCGTACTAGTGGTCGACGAGACAGCCATTACTCCGGAGGACTGTCGCCATCCTGTGGCCAGCCACTTCTTCTGCCGCTGCCAGCAACCCAGGTTGTCAGCACCACCAGAGGTTACCAACATGTCGTTCTGAACTCCCCCCTCCCCTTCTTTTAACGTTCTAGGTAATACAGGGTCATGATGATGATGTCTCTTACAGTTATCTCATAAGGTTTTGCCATGCCACATCTTCACCAAATTGAGGCGAAGGACCCCTTTTGATTCCATGTCTAGGTCCCTTACCGTCAAACCCCAAATTAAGGCTAGGAGAATCCAGTGGGCTAATTTAAATAATCTATTTTATTAAATAATTTATTTCATAAGTATCAAAATTCCTCTTGTTTTTTAACAGGTAGTTTTTTCCTGAGTTTTTCTAAAAAATAAACTACTGCAGTTAATTAATTTGGTGTGCATTGTTTATGTTTATTCCACGTAATATTTCAACCTGTTATGTAATTGTGAATGGTACAAGTTATACGAGTGGAAAAACAGAATAATTATCCAAGTAACTTCCAGGACCTTGTCACTACTAGATATTAGTAACCTTGTGTCCCCAAGGGTTTTCAGTAACAATTTTTAATTATTTGCATACGTAAGGTAATGCCGGCATCGCGAACCATGCCTCAAGGCAAACACAAGTAACACCAAGCAGCAGCCCAAGTTTGGCCAAGGTAATGCAAACTGTATTGCAGTGGCTAATCTTCGGAGGAACCCTTCACTAGGAACTCATTACACCTAGGTGTTGCGGCTGTCCACGGGACTCTACTATATAACCCTTCGGGCTGGTGAACAGCTAGAAGGAATTATGTGGTGACACGTGTGGCATAGCTGTATACCTAGACATACATAATAGGAACGAAACCTTACCAGGCTTCACCTTATGTACTTTTCTTAGCAAGTTTCTTAAAACGGCCTGATGCCATGTAAGCATTGAAATGGACAAAAATTAAGATTAAAAAGAGTGCTCCAACTTTTGGAAGCATAGATCAATGACAAGCCCACTTTCGACACATCAGAAAGTAATACTTTGTTTGTACTGCCTACTAGAGGCACAAGCAGAATATCTCTGAAATGTCACCTTATTTTATACTTTGATACTGTTATATTAGGAATTAACACTAACAGAGATCTACCCTTCCTCACATTCAAACCACCTTGACACGTCGAGCAGCAGGTTCTCCACTGCAATCAACGTTGGCCGCTGTTCTGCAGCCGGCCACCCCAGCGCAGCCGCCGGAGGAGAGGAGAGCGCCGCTGCTCCATTTACCTCAGGATTATAACTCATCTCTTACGACGACTAGTATACCTACTACACCCAAGTGAGAGCAGAACCCCGCCAACTTGTACTCGGATGTTGCGGAAACGCCCTTCGGACTATATAAGTTAGTGCTCGGCAGGGCTCGCAAGTTATTCTTTCTGATCCTCGAGCTCGCTCCACCACTTCTTGTGCTGGGGCCTTCGACGAACTCCAAGTCTTCTGCAGCTTAACAGAGGCTGCTCCCATTGTCGACAACAGTCTTCAGCAGCTACCAGCGGCTGCCACCATTGCCGTCACCAGAGGCTTCTGCAGCAGCAGCAGCTACAAGAGACTTCATTGACTTCAACTACTACCATTTACCAGAGGCTTTTCATTGCAGATAGCCTTCTTCTACCAGAACCTTCTTCAGCTATTATCACCGAACACCTCCACTACTGATTCCTTCCTGAACAGTAGCCGCCTCTACTAGCTAGTAGGGGCAATTACATCCCTGCTACTAGAGCAGTGGATCTTTTATTTAATCGTCTCGTATAGACATCCCGAAGTTAGTTAGTCGTCGACTACTTTATATTCCCGATTAGCCTGGAACCAGGTCACCTACACCTGTTCAGCGTAGGTTACTTCCAGCATACCATCTGCTTGGTTAGGAGAGAGCACGTATCACTGTATTTATTACGTCCTTAATAAATACAGCTTTGTTCTTTTAGCCGAGAGTATTCTTTAATAGAGAGTCCTTCACTATGCTGCTAGGAATTGTACATGTTGTGCACTGCCGACTAAGACCGGGTATTGAATATGAATTATATCAGGACTGAGGATCCCCTTCAGGAATCCTCCAGCCAGTTACATACACCATTCGACGGCCACCTGTTTTAGACCTCACGAGATAGAACAGCAGAGCCACAACCACTAGCAACTCATCCAACTAAGGAGAGACAGTACGCTTGGGTTGTATCCCTACCAGAGCACCTAGGTGCTGGTGGGGGTATTTGTTTGAGTGTTATGGCCTGGCCTTGGTTGCACCCCACACACAGTAGCAGCAGGAAGGCAACCCATATGGCTCAACGCTTCTGGTCTGCCCGCTGGTGGTGGGGAGCCTTCGGGAGCACCGAGCTCATGCTGGCAGCTACTACTGGCCGAACACTATTATAGGGAATTGTTTCGCATCCGCGGTGCATGACCTATACTGTTCAGCAGCGTCCTACACTCTATGCCTTTTAAGGTGAGGCATGGCACAAAGAGAGAAGAGCAAAGGACAGCTCACTTTGCTGCCAAACAGCAGCCTGTATTGACCCCGCCGACTTTGGACAGACAGACGGAACGCGACCATGCCGTCTTAGTCGGACTCTTGGAGAAATCGACCTTTCCTGTATTTACATATATTGGTTTTCCTCCGCACACCCGTAAGCATCAAGACTACCATCCCATCCTGCATGGTCTGGTAAACGGGACCAAGGCGAGACTCTGGGTTTCTAACCCCAGGTTCTGGAGCACAGAAGCCGCAGCCTAGAATCGGCGATACAGTGTTGGCAGACACTGTATCACAGACCTGCCGCCAGTGAACTGCATCACCTGTTCCAGCCAGCAACCAGCAGCCATTCTACTGACAGCCGAAACAAAATCAAGTAAGGCAGGTAAACCCCGACACCTCCCGCCAGTCGCCTACATCGACACGTAAATCCATAGTGGGAAACAAGGTAACAATCCACAAGTTACTAGCCAACCAGGCTATAGACAATTTTGTACCGACCCGCCAACAAACATTACCAGTTAAAGTAACGGGCCGTAAACGTCAACTTGACCAGTAAAATCCCTATCGCAGCGTGCATTGGTCTAGCGCAATCAAAGCCACAACGACCGTGCCATCTACTCATTAACCTGGGTACGCGTCAATATTGAGTTTTCTTAGTTTTTCTCTGCTTATTGCATGATAGTATGATCACTTTTAAGATTCACACTGTGGTTCTTTCTTTATTTGTGTGTGTATAACTTGAAAATAACATATTCTAAAGTAGACTACAATTTTGCATGGGAAAAACTGATAACACCATGTTGATGTGTCTGTAACACCACTGTACATGTTTTTCTTTGTGTTTATACACAGATGCCTAAGCAGGTTACATTTGTATTTGTTATTATTATATTTTGTTGTTTCAGAAGATTTCAAAGTTACTGCTGCATCAGCGAACACCAGCAGGTATTACATAGTTCCACTGTGCAAAAATAAAACAAAATGCACACCTGATAAGATATTGTTCATTTCATGTAAGTGGGGTAAAATCTGACAATGTGACCAACCTACACACTGTGTAAACAGTAATGTCCTCGTTTGTAAAGTATTGTATCAACTGATGACTTGCTGCAGGATGCATGTTGTTAAGTTGGCAATTTTGATGATGGCTTTGGACGAAAATATTACTCAGAACTAAACGCAGTAATTTAAAATTTTAATATTAAATAATGTTTTTTAAAGCATTATTAAATATTTTTGGCTTTTAGTGAATTGACTTTAAAAATATATTCAGCAATTATGAGACAACATGTCGACATGTACAAACAGTAAACGTTTCCAGCAGATGGCTAGCCATATTTCCAGTTTCCAGCCCAGTGAACGCTGTTGTGCATGAGTTTTTCCTCACTGTGTTTATACGAGTACCTACCGTGTTGGTGTTGCCAGAATATTTTTTGGGTAGTTAATCATTTTGTTTGTTTGCTTTATTTAAGCATTGTTGGTTGTTATTAACTATCAGTAAATTTTGCAAGAAACTTGCATTTCCAAAAACAATTTCATCTCCATTTCAAAGTTTTTCTGCAATCCATAGCAACCAGACGACAATACATTTGCATGCAGATAACCACAAAATAAAAATACTGTATTTCGGTGTGTATAGGCCGCACATTATTTTTACAAAAAAAAATTATTACAAAAAGTGTTGTGCGGCTTATATACGTGATATTGGCATTAAAAATGTTTTTTCTCCAAAAAATGTTTAGAAATTTGTCAACATACAGTAAATTTTAATGTTTTAACTTGAATTGTAGCCCGGCCTTAATCAAAGCAAAAACACTAACCTCAAAATGTTAAGTGTGTGGAAAATGCTCCCTTCCCTCTCCCCCAATCTCTTAACACATTTTTTAGAAGTAAAGATTGGAATAGATATGGTTCTTTATTTTAATAAATAGACATTAATTTTTTAGGAAAATAATTGATTTATTGGGTTAATTTACTGGTGGCAAACCACTTTCGCAAAAGAAATGCTTATCAAAATTACTTATGCTGAAAACAGTCTTCGTGGGTCTTTAGTAATTATTCTCAATACTTCAACTTACTTTTTTTTCCAGGGACCATTTTTTCATAATTTAATTATTTCTTCTCAGTGCAACCAAGGAATAAAAGTGGAAGAAAGCACTACAGCCATTGCTAGTGCTGTGTGCAGGTGGCGTCTTGACTGGCTCACACAACACTGCAAAACACACACCTCCAACCTTGCTGCTGTTCCCTTTACAAATTTCAAGCCAACTGTAAAAGCATGTTATCAGCATCTTAGATCACAATAATTAAGTAGCTTTAATTTAACTGGCATGACATACCCATGTTTTACATATGCTTTAAAATTTTTGTATGTTGTTAAAATTTCACATCCTGTTTATTCTTTGCGTACATTTGCACAAAAAAAAAAAAACAAGTACCATATTTCAGATCAGATACATTTGTCAAGTATAATTATGAGTACAGTATGTACTTTGCATTCTTAATCCTGTTTTTATACAGTTCATCATTAGTAACTGTGTCCCACTGATATTCTCTCTGTGCTTTCTTGATCAAACCACCTTTTCACACTCTTCTTACTACAGCTAATTTAAGAATAATTAAACACTTTTAAAACCAACTTTTCAAACAAAAACTCTTGCCTGTCACTACAATTATTTCAACATGAATAATGATAACGGTTTCTTTTTTTCTTTTGTACCTGTATAAATGAGAGCTAGCGACATCTTTTCATTTCTAAAAATTCCTCAACATTACCGGAACACTACTTAAATACTAATGTAATGATTAAGTCTGTGAAAATGTTAATTATTTACATGTTTTAGTAGTTACAAATAGTCTTTCAAAAGTGTTCAACTATCTGCCAATTGATTGATACACTGTGTCTGTCTATCTCTATCCATCTTTATGTGTACCTACTTATCGGCTCTGAAGACCTCGTTCTTAAGAGCCGCTCAAATCTCTCAATTCAATTTATGTACATCACCAATAAACTTAATTTTACCAGTAGAATGATTCATAACTGTACCACACTTTTAGCTTGTCGTCAGTTATTCTTCTTCCATTATACCAGAGAAAAGTAATAGGAACTTCAACTGACAAACATGGTATGGACAATTTTGTGGATTTAAAATCTTTGGATTAAAAGAAATGCTCAAGCGAACAAACTAAAACAATGAATTATCTCAAAATACACTTTTAGTTTGATGTTTTATATAATTTTAGGGAATGTATATTTTATAAATTAATTAATCTCGAATTATTTTTACACCCAAGCACGTGAATTAAATCAAGATTTTGATCAACTCATCTATAAAGTATAACACAGTTGCTACAGCTCTGTTCGCATCTAAAAAAACCATTTATTTTAGATAATGACCATAATTTCCAGTTGTATGTAATTTTGTATACAATTTAATGTAAACTTTAAGAATTGTACATCTTTAAATGGCTTTCTTAGTTAATTATTCTGTAGTTACAATGTCAAGATAGCACCACTTGAACTGTTAATACATAATATGTTCACTACGTATATTTCTTTTGTTTAAATGTATGTAATCATCTTAAATATCACTTTCAAACATTTTACCTGCATTTGTGACAAACTACAGAATGAACTTATGTAAATGTATGCAATTTGTTACTACAATTAAAAATACAGAAGAATTTAAAAAACTTGCACTTGTGTCACTTTTTAACCTTGAATTACAGGTTACTATTAAAACTTCATGTGACAGTCTCATAAACATACTCTCTGGGACATTCAGAATGTGAAATTGAATATTTATTAATAGTTTTAACAATAAAACACTTTGATGACTTGTTTCAGGTTAACTGATATTAGCAAATCTAACATGCCAACTTTATACACATATTTTATAACAAAATAGTTTCTCTGATAGTCATGATTAGCACACTGTGATGCACCTTTGAACTGGAATGTTGAAATTCCACTCACGTACACAACCATGAATAATGAGCAGATAAAGCCTGAGTAATATGAGGCTTTCGTACACTAAACTTGCATTATCATCGAGGTTGATATAAAAACCTTTCAGCATCAAAAGTTCGAGTTCCAGAAATAAGAAGATTATTTCTATGGTCATGTGGGAATGTTGTTGATGGAACAGGATCTAACTGATTGGTCCATTTGAAAGAGTCTGGACAATTAACACAACTGCTGTAATTCCCATGGGTGGTTTGGTTGTGGAATGACTGAGATTCTGGAACAGAAGGCTGCTCCGACCTGTCAGTTGCAGACTGAGGTTTTGCCTGTGGTGGTCCAAATGCTGTGATGTGAGTCTGCACACTGTTTGTCACAGATGAAGACGAACTTATAGGAACTGCTGTATGTGAAGGTACCAGTGGCTCAAGGAACTGGTAGTAACTTGTGATGGGAGCCACGTGGTTTGAGGATACTGATGCTTGCAACGAAAGCTGCGCAGGAGAACTGGAAGTAGCCAATGAAGAAGATGTTGGCTGAGACACCATACTTTGTCGATATGTCCACTCATCCTTGAACACTTGGATAGTGAGTACCGACACTATGTTTGACAAACGATCTGCAACGTGGGCGAGAACCAACTGCTCACTTGCATCACGCCGGACACGCACTTGCAATGATCCAGCCTGCACGGGAAGATAAAACAATTTTGAGTCTCCATATTACAGTCAACAATACAAGTCAAATTTATGATCACAACATACTGTACCTACTTTTCTTTTACAAATATTAACATAACTTACCATTTTCCCAAAAGACAGCATCCAGAAATGTTCATTTCTGAATTCAAGTACACCATCAATGGTCAGTGTCTCTCTAAGGCACTTATCAAGCTGACTTACAATATGGGACGGTGTAGTCTGGAACAAAAGAAATAGTATGCTAAAAAGTAAATGCTCTAAATGGGAGTATACAGAATTTAAAAAAATCACAAATGCTAACATTACCATTAGAACATGGTCCAATGCTTGCTTAAACCATTCCAACATTGGAAAAAAAAAATGAAAATACATAGCTCGTTAAGTGGACAGGTTCCCAAAAAGCTCTACATATTTTGTAAAACATATTTACTGTATAGCCAGATGACATGGAAATTGTCATGTGGTTACTGTTACAGTTAAGGGAGAGCATTTAGTATAACAAACAGCATGTCATTAATATACTAGTGAATTACATGATCATGTAGATTTATATATTATTTTTTAGGAACTATTTATTCATAAACCATCACAGTCAATAAGTTTGTGGACTGGCACCCTTAGTGAAGGCAGCCATGCACCATGGGAAGTGGCAATATGTTCATGGATTAGCACCCTCAGCTATGCAGCACAGCAGCTGGCATGCATACAGTAGGCGGAACAATGGCGTCAGTTGTGGAGAATAGTTGAATATGAGCAGTGGAATGTAAGAATGCCATAATCTGAGCAACAGGAAAATGTCACGTTCTGGCAAAAGAAGATAGGCAAATCCACAAGTGAAATATTTCAGATTATGGGCTACAGTGCTGTGTGAGTGGAATCAATGCTTTTCACACGGGGGGAGTCTCAAGGATGATGAGCATACTGGTTGGCCATGAGTGATGAGTGAGCCAAATTGACAGCAAGATCAAAGAAGTTGCAATGTTGGTAGGTGTCACATGCACCAAACGGTACGCTATCTCACAACATCAGCAGTAGGGGTTAGCCATGAAAAATATCACAAAATTCTGTCGGATGACCTGACATGTTGCATGTTACACAGGATGGTGTGCCACACTTATTGACACAAGACCAATGTGACAGTCGCATGACTATTTGTGGTGACCTGATTAGTAGTATTGAAAATGATGGGACATTTCTCAACTGGATCATAACTGGGAATAAAACTTGGTGTTCTCTATATGCTCTGTGACTGAAGCAACACAATCAGCCACCTGGAAATCACCATCAACATCACAACAGAAAAAATCACATGACAGGTAAGTTAAGGTAATACTTGGACCATTCTTTGACTCTTTGGGCATTGTTCACATGGCATTCATCCCAAAAAGAGCAACTGTAAATACAACCTGCTCAGTCTACACAAAGCAATCTGTCATAATCATCCTGAGCTGTGGCATAGGAAGACCTGGTTATTGTTATGAGAGAATAACCCTGCATGTCACTCTGCTTGTCCACGAGGAACTGGCAAGGCAACAGGTCACCATATTGCCATACCCTCTATACTCATCTATGATGCACAATGTGAAGTCTATCTTTCAATTTCCCTGTTTGAACACACAACTACATGGACATGGAGTTCATTAGGTTGAGAAGATAGTCACTGCTATAAAAGAAGCCATACATGATCTTCCTACCAATATCTTTCAGCAGTATTTAGAACAGTTATACCAACACCGATAGCCGTGCATAGTGGCCAACTATTGCTATTTTGAGGTACAAAGTGCATATGTGTAAATGGATGTCATGGTGCGTAGCTGCCGACACTCCGGACGCAAGTCCACAAACACAATGAACTGGAGAGGAGATAGTATTTGGATGACCATGACTAATAGACTAGTCATACATTTTTACGTTGGTCATCAAGAGAAACAACTTTCCTCAAAAATAAAGTAAAACCTTACTGTACATCCCCTTTTATTAGGACTACCTCTCCTTTACATTCTGTTTTTGAGGAAATGTAAAAAAATTTGAGGTAAATCAGGCAAAAAATAAGTTTGTTGCACTTTTTTTCTAGTTCCTGCAAGTTGCATTTTTCTTGGTGAGCACTCCACTGCAAGCAGGGCTTATTTAAAAATAGATACCATCCCCCCTAGGCAGACAGTACTAGCCAATTATACTCATTGATTCTTTCCACCCCCTCTCCACAGACAGCTGAATTTTTCCATGTGGTGTGACTGCCGACTACCATAATGTCACAAGCTTGTCTTGCCATTGTGATCTCGCTTGTGGATACCAGCCTAGTGTTTTTAGTCTGAGCCAAGCCCAAGTGAGCCTACTGAAAAATTCCCGAGCTTCGAGCCTGACCTCAAGCTCTTTTATTTTGTACAAAAAAGGTTTACAATAAAGATAAAAACAAGAGTTTTGAAGACAATCTGTGTTCATATCTGCAGTTCCTAGGAATAATTTTAACTGTACAATGCCTGCCTTTAAAATATTGTTTTGTGAATTAATAATGTATTATTTTCTAGCAAACATGTGACTGTGGAGAGATTTGGGTGACTCTTACCATGGAGGTCTGGAAAGCTGATGAGGGTGAAGCGAGGTGAATATGGAGTGCTGGAATTTAAGGATGGGAAAAACAGAAAATCCACGAGAAAACCTGCGGGCCAGCGGCACTGTCTGGCACCATTCCCACGTGTGAAAATCTGGGAGTGACCCAACCAGGAATCCAACTTGTCAAACCCAGCTTTCTTGAAGCAATTCTTGATACAGTCGACTCCCTATCTATAGTTTTTCAGAGGACTGTCAAAAAATTTCCATACATGTGGGATTTCAGTAAATGAGGGTTCTGACATGTACATCACTAATTCAATTTCTGACCTCATTATAATTCATTTTGAGTATAATGAAAGCTGTACATTATCTATGAATATAGTTTAGCTAATAAACACAATAAAAATTGGTAATTTAAAAAAAAGTATTACTGTATTAGAATTTCTCTTAACAAAAGATTAAAAAACATTTCTCCTCAACTTGTTTAGCTAAAGAACATATCATCTGAAATACAGTATATAAATGATTGCAATCCAACACCACATGTAAACAGACCTAAAACTTTCAAACCCTCTAACAAATAAAATTATATTACACAGAATGCAAGGCAAATTTTGTATGTCCCGCATGCACTCGATCAGTTGAGAGCGCGTGGAGATTATTGATCGGACAGTGTATTGACAGCGGGCGTGACGATGAAGGGGAAGCGGAAAGAATGTACCCCTCCCCTCTGCTTCATGTTAGTGACACTTTGCATGCATGGCAAATGTCTGTCTCTTAAAGAAATTAATTATATTTCGCTGCACAAAAAATGCAATTTTGAGACACACAAATTAATCATTCAAAACCACATCCACTGATTTTCCCTGTCACAAGTTATGCTGCACTTGGGCTTGGTGCTTAACCATTATTAGACAAAAAAAGTGTCAAATAAGCCCTTACAGGATATCAGTTTATTCAAAAGTTGTGAGTATTTAATTAAGTTAATATAAATCATCCGATTTCCTCGCAGGAAGTTACTGAAAATGAACTTTAAGTTTGGTAATACAAGTTGCTTGATGTTCAAACAATTTTTGGTGACAAGGGAGGTCAAGTATATGCTTCTACGCATATGATTTTATTCGCGAAGATGCTGTCAATTGAGTTAAATGAATATTTAATTTTAAAATCATACTGATTTTTTTTAATGCTAGATACAATTAAACACAAACTTTTCAGGAAAAAACTACCTTTAATCACAAAAGAATGCATCTTTGCAAATAATAATTCTTTGTTAAAATTTATTGCATTACATTTTCAGGCGAAACCATTCGCTTTGAAATACTAGTGATGACAGGTGCAACTATTTTGAGCAACGGAAAATCTTGATAAAATTTCTACAATCACCAGGCGCACTTTACTTGCACTACAGCTATGCATGTAATGGTTAGCAGCCGAGAGAGAGGATGCACTTATCTTTTGCTAGACAACATCTCTCAATGGCATATAAGATAAGGAAGAAAGGAGTGCAGCTGAAAGAGACAGAAAGATGTGAGAGAGAGAGAGAGAGAGAGAACGCTAGGTTGTCACGCTCGTTGCTAGGTAACCGCTTTCCCTCTTGTCAGTCATGTAAAAGGAGGTAGCAAGCCAGACTTGCACCAAGCCGCAGACGTGTTGGGAAGACCACGGGCCGCAGAGCAGTGATAAATGGTAGCGCGTGTGATGTATTTCACATCCAGTTACCAGATGTTTGCATAAACAACCTCCGCAACATCCGATAAACTATACAAGCGGGTAACTATATCATTATTTATATAGGAGTTTTGCCAGGACTACTGAAAATTAACTGTGTATATGGTTCATCAGTACATACGTGTTCAATAAAACGAGAGTTCACTGTAGTAATGCTGCTTGTCAATGTTCTTGTCAGGCATGTCAGAATAAGTTTGATGACTTCTTTCCGATAATAACTTTTAAAAGTGTGTATAATACCCTGATTTAATGGTTGTAACTTACTGGTGGTATCAGCAGGCAAAAAAATGATTTTCACGTTCATAAGTGTTGTAAAATCTGTGTGGGCAGAAAATAACTATTTTTCTTCTGTTGTTCTTCATTTACTATCAGTTTTCTTCAGCTATCCCTTAAATATATTCCTTGTCATCCATGCCTTTCTGTTATTATCATAGTCAACCAGTAGAGTCCTTACACCTGTGAAAATAAATTACAGTACTGTAAATTTAATTTGTAAAAAATTAAATTACTCAAGTAGAAGTACAGTAATTCAGTTCAGATGTGAAATGCAGTATGTACATAGTACATTTGAAACATCTAGGTCGTTTTGATTTTCTGATCACGCAAAGAAGGTGTTTGTCCTTTCCAGTCAAGTTTGTGCAGTGAAGAATAGTGAGGCGCTCCTTTTTTCTTCCTTTGATGAAGGACACATTTCAGAATATACCACACTCTCTACTTCACCTCATCTGAACATGCCTACACTTCAACCAAGACTGGGTTACAACAGCAATAGAGGCTGGTCACATGCCTACAGGATACGCCCTTGCAACGAGGAGCTTTATTACACATACATCCGTCCAGCTTGTACTGTTCACTCTTTACTCTAAGCCAGATGTCATGTCAACCTCCCCGAAGGGAGACTGTACTGTCGACCGAGCAGCTTGCCACCCCCCTCCCACGCATCCCTGTGCCACATAGGACCCACAGACACGGAGCATATATGTCAGTGTCCCGCCCGAAGACATCAGTATGTCTTGCTTTTTCCACCTCTCTGAACTGGACTGGAAGAAGCCTACTCCAGCTGCTCGCTCTACCACTTCTGGTGCTAGAGCTTTCTGCTGATCACCAGGTCCTCCCGATCTACCAGACGCTCTTCAGCGACTTCAACAATGCCTTCGAGACCTTCCATAGGTGCTTCACCCACAGCTCCTGAAGATGTAGTTAAACCTCTTGCCCTACCTGCTGGTAACAGCAATTGCGCCAACACTACCACCTCTGGTAGTGGCACTTAAAGGTCCCTTCTGAACATCTTTTGCTCGCCTTACCCGCTGGTAACAGCAATCACATCACCACAACCATTCTAGTAGTGGTCTTCAACAGTCCCTTCTGGACATTTTTTATATTAGTTAGGGTAAGTTATTTTCATATCTGCCTAGAAGGATCACCTTGTTCAGTTAAGACCAAGTCTCCCACACCTGGATTCATGTAGTCTAACTTCCGTTTAACTCAGGGATAGGTTAGGAGGTAGTATGGGCCACAGTGTATATTCTTCTTAGCATATATACGTGTTCTTGTTTACTTCTGAGCACTCATTTTATAGTGTAATTAGTCCTGCGTGGATACCATGCCCACCAGAGTGACGCAGGAGACAGTGCTCAACCAAGTACAAACCATAGTGTAGGACTGCAATCTCCTTTCACCAGGCCGCACGCATGTCAACAAATTATACTAAAACAGGCGGCAGCCTCGTCACTTATTGGCCGGCATCTTGAGGACGAGGGAACGCCTCGTGCGGGGCGAGGCAAAGCATAGCTTCTCTGGTGCGACATCACAGGCCGGTTGGAGGAGGAAAGGAAGATGGCAGCAAGCCGCACTGCCAGCACTATATAGTGGCAAACAGTGGTGCTGTGACTTTGGCGCATAGCTTCGGTGGGCCAGTGAATAATAAAATACAGCTGAGCAGGAACATCTTTTCTTACTAGGGTAAACAGTACAACCTGGGGCCACGTGTCGAGCAACATTGTCAAACTCCATTGTCATAGTAGCAACACATGATAACTGATGAGCTGAAGTCAAAAAAATGCCCATTGTTGCCAATGTGTCATGCATCAAATTATTAAAGACAGTGAAAAAATCAATTATAAACCCTTATTTATTCTTTTATGTCTCAACATTACAAGTTTTCTTCACAGTGAAATATAATTAATTTAAAAAAACAAGACACTTGCCACCCAAACATGTAGCAGCATGGAGGGGTAATCCTCCCGCTGCCATCCCTCCTCCACCAGCCGCCGTGAACACACTGCACAATCAATAACTTCTCAGCGCGCCCTCTCAGCTGATTGAGTGCGCACGGGAAATTAAAAATTTGACTTATGATCTGTGTCATATTATTTTCATTTTAAGATGGTTTGAAAGTTTTAGGTCAACTTGCATTTGGTGTCAGATTACAATCAATTATATACAGTATTTTGAGACATTATTTTCTTTATTTAAATGAGTTTAGGTGAAATGTTTTTTAATATATTATTGACAGTAATACTTTTTCTAAAATCCCAATTTTCATGTTTATTAACTAAACTTTACTCACAGATAATTTACAGCTATGTATTACTATACTAAACATAACGTTTTATAAGGTTACAAGTTGTATTTTATTGATGTAATATGTCAGAAACCTCATCTACTGGAATCCCGCATGTATGGTAATTTTTTGGCAGTCCCCTGAATAATGATGGATAGGGCGCTGGAAGCACATCCCTCAGCTGAGCTTGTGAGCGAGCACCATAAAAGAAAGGAAAGTATGCATCACCTACAGCGGACATTATTGCGAGACACAGTTTCTTCCTGGGAGCAACAAACCCATCAGTCGGTCGCTTGACAAGCCAGCCTTCTAAATAAATAAATAAATAAATAATAAAAAAAAAAAAGAGAGAGAGAGAGAGAGAGAGAGAGAGAGAGAGAGAGAGAGAGAGAGAGAGAGAGAGAGAGATAGATAGAGTGTGTGTGTGTGTGTGTGTGTACACACTTGTGTGGTGACAGTTCTAAATCATCTGCAAGGAAGAAAATTTTTTTCTCGTCCAGATGAGTATATGTAATAAACGGAGGGGAGAATGATGCATGATGCATTTATGACTGTACGACACACTCGACTTCACCTCATCTGAACGTGTTTCCAATTCAACCAAGACGGGGTTACAACAGTACTGGAGGCTGGTTACGTGCCTACAGGGTACGTGCTTGCAATGAGGAGCTTTATTACAGACACGTCCGTCCAGCTGGTACTGTTCACTCATTACTCTAAGTCAGGCATCACGTCAACTTCCCTGAAGGGAGACTGTACTATCGACTGAGCAGACGAACCGACCACCCAAGGTCACATAGTTCTACGGTGCACCAAGGCATGGCACCACCAGTACCAAGGGATGACGCTCGCTTCATCAGCAGATTATCCACCAGCAGAAGACACCAGCAGACAGCTCGATGGGTGGTGCTTGCCACCCCATGTACCCCCGCGCCTCAGAGGGCACACGGACAAGGAGAATATAAGTCAGTGCAACACCCGAAGACATCAATATGTCTTGCTTCTTCCACCACTCTGAACTGGGTTGGAAGAAGTCTACTTCACCTGCTCACTCTACCACTCATAGTGATAGAGCTCTCTACTCATCACCAAGTCCTCAGGACCTACCAGAAGCTCTTCAGGAACTTCAACAACATCTTCAAGACCTTCCAAATGTTCTTTACCAACAGCTCCCAAAGACGCTGTCAACTCTCTTGTCTTACCTGCTGGTATCTGCAATTGTGCCAACACTACCATCTCTGGTAGTGGTTCTTGACAGGTTCTTCTGGACATTTCAAGCTCGCTTTATCTGCTGGTAATGGCAATCACACCACCACTACCCTTCTGGTAGTGGTCTTCAACAGTCCCTCCTGGACAACGGTTAGATAGGGTCAGTTATTTTCATAGCTACCTAGCTGGATCGTCTGGTTCAGTTACGACCATGTGTCCTTCACCTGAACTTACGTAGTCTAACTTCCGTTCAACTCAGGGATAGTTTAGGAGGTAGTACGGGCTACCGTGTATATTCTTCTTCGAATATATATGTGTTCTTGTATACTTCTGAGTATTCATTTCATAGTGTAATTGTGTTAGTCCTGTATAGATACCACGCCCACCAGGGTGACACATGAGACTGTGCTCAATCAAGTACGAACCACAGGCAACACGCTCTGCTCTCTACATAGACCATAATGCAGTCCATCACCACTATTATCCAGAGGTCATAAATTTTCGTGTTACTGGTGACACAAACAAAACTATAAATTGACCATGGTGACCCTTCTCAGCCATAAGGCCATCACATGACAAAGGTTTTCATAGCACTCAACCAAGGCCGCCATGCGTCACCTTCATGACACTTTTCTTCTTTAAATGCAAAGGTTTTTGATCCAGAAGGCACTTGAAAAATAAACCAGTCTTGTAGTGTCATCTGGATCATACCCTTGTAAAAGAGTTGGTAGATCTTCCAGTCCATTGATTATACACACCTTGATACACATATTTGCTTTCCCCTGCTACTTCCTTAAAAACTAAGTCATGTCATTTTTAAACACCCTCTAACCAGCCACTGCTAGCTGCAAAGTTATGTATTGCCAGTTTTGACGCAAAGTCTTGACGCATGACGCTTTCTGAAGCCTAAACTGAGACATGGTCCATGTGGCTTTGGTTGCGCTAGGTCAGGCGCGCTGGATCACGATTACAGGTTACTGTCGGAATACCAGGGCCTTGGATTATACTGAGTAGGTCGAGTTGGCATCTGGCTTGGCACAAAGTCTGGGACCTTACTTGGTCAGGCTTCCTTACCTTGTCCCTCTGACTCGTAACCTGTTTCTCCAACTGCAGGGGTGGTTGGGTACCACTGGTGCCTGCTCCAAGCCTTGGTGTCTTATTGCTGGTATCGACTGCCGGAATGCTGGGTTCTGCGCTAGGCAGGCTGGTTGCTTGTCGACGTGTGGTGCAAGTAGGAAATACACTTCTTGAATAAAAACACATGGGTAGAGAACACTACATATTTATTACGTAGTAATAAACAAGCTGGCACATACTATCTCCTATAAAGCAAAACGTGGTTGGAAGTAATCTACGGTAAAACAGGTGGAGGTGACCTGCTCCTTACCTAACTTGGTACAGAATGACTTCAATGACTATAAAAACAACTCAGTCGCAGCTACTCTAACTCGGGATGTCTCGTAGAGACTGTAAGAAAAAAGGGAGCCACTACTTTTAATGGCAGTGGGTGTAGTTGCTACTACCAGAAAGTGGAGAGTGTGGTATTGGTATATACAGACTTCCTGCTGAAAAGCTGGTGGTAGATGCTGCAGAACCTTTGGAGCTGGCGGTAGCCGCTGACAGCAGCCTCTGGGGGTGCTGTTGGCTGGTGGTAGGAGCCACTGGAACTCCTTGTGGCTGTTGAGAGAAGCCTCTGGAGCTTTTGGTTGTTGGTGGTGGCAGCCTCTGGAGCTGCTGGTAGAATTGGCTGAAGCATCTTGAGTTCTTGGAGAGGGCCCTGAGGGCCTAATGTTCAGTAGAGAGCTATAGAGCCCCAACACACAAAGTGCTGAGGTGAGCTACTGGAGAAGGTAACTCCTGTTTTTGGATGTGCACAGTCTTTTAAAGTGCACTGGTCAGGTCCACACCAGTACTGGAGTGGGAGGTGTGACATTGCCTTGTGACGTCCCTCTAGTGTGAGGCCGGGTGGAAGTCTGTCCGGCACTCGGCTTCGGCCGCCCTCGGGCTGTTTCGTGGCAGGTGGCGGCTTGGAGACACTCGTGTCGGTGCGGAGGGGTGCATTTCTTGGCCGCTTGTGTAGCATCTCATTCAAGTGTCTACAATTGCAGTCCAAGTTACTGACAATCTAAACAGCATTCGTGAATGCCGTTGCCGGGTTTGGAACATCACAAAATACCACGTGTCTGTAACTGTCCCTCCACGGGAAACAATCCTGTAGCCATCTATGGTTGTGGTTTCTGGTTTAGTAGTAACACGTTAGGATGAGTCGCAAGTAATATAAGTGGCACGCGTAAATCCTGAACTTTACTTTTCAATAATGGTCCATCTACAGGAATGTTTTTATCAAAGGTTTGTTTGATCCATTCCACAAGACATTTTCCAGCGTCAATAAATTGGAAGTGTGTGAGCCTAGCATTTTCAGTTCGAGCCGAGCCCAAGCAAGCCTACTGTAAAGTCCTCTGTAGTGTACTATAATGTTCAGTTTTTCATAATCGTACAACTATCAACTATCAACTGTGACTACTGCTCGAGAGCACCACTATATTATGCCATTATGCTCATACTGTTAATATTGTTACAAGTTGCCAGGGACATATCCGAGTTTATGAAGGATGGACACCCTAAAAAAAATAAAAGAGCGGAATTTATTTTCTTAACTTATTTGCAATGTTATAAAAATACACACAGCTATTATTTACAACATTAAACTCTCTCTATTAGTAACACTTATCCTTCCAGTGAGTGTAATATTTAATGTCAATCTTATTTCTAATTAAAATCCTTATCACTGTCTTTATACTTGCTATAGTCACTTAATCGTCACTTATTATTTACAGGCTGTTCACAGTATAGTGAGCACTTTAAAGGCCCTTAGTTACTTTTTCCTTTCAGCCATTTTTTATCCTTTAATGACCTTTTTAATTAAATATAGCCACGTAAGTAATAAACACAGTGTGCATATTTCACAGCATTTGGAAGTTAATATTCAAAGCTAAAATAAAATATATTTATTGACTATTATTCCAAATGAGAGGGCTTTCAAATGTGCTCACTTTACCACGAATAGACTATACTGCCATTCATGCAAATGTCTGCCACTCAAGCATCCAATCCATTTTCCCACTGTGCCGCTAATAGGTTATCAATTTACAGATGTTCGCAGGTTCCAATTAGTGGCAACTGTGTTATTGCTCGTCGTCCCGTTGGCTTATTTATTGCACCTGATGCTCACGGCTGTACAATGATACCAACTCTCTACTCTCAGAGGCAAACCACAGCTTGTATAGATCAGATGGCCCAGTTCATAAGCTTCCCCACACCTCGAGCCATGCTGAGAGGTGAGGGCGATGACCAAAACATTCTTGCAATGACAACCCAAGACTCTCAACCCTCGCTTGTTGCTACCTACGTTTTTTCTTGTCTAATGTTGTAATAAGTCAGATTTTTACCTTTTCTTTACACACTATGATTTTGATTTCTATTATTGATGGCTACATTGTGCTATTTCATTTGGATTTCTATTTTTGACACTTTTTTTTTAAAATTATTTTGTTCCAGTTGTTGACCTACACTACTTTATGGACACGTTTTTTTGGATTGGATTCTAACATGAGTAGAAGCAGGAGACATGCCATCACACTAGTGCAAAAACATGAAACAGGAGATGAATGCAAGCACACGCTCGCAATGTTTTATAGGCGTCTTCTTGCTCCATTAAAAGGAAATTGCTTAATTTAAGAATGCCACAGCCAAAAGTTAACAGAGAAACTGTCTGCAGTTCACATGTGTTTTTAAGCAGCATATTCCCTCAAACTACGTGCCATTATAGGCAGAAAAGATGTAATGCCGCTGCAGTGTGTTAAACAAAGCTAAAGAAAAAGTGCACACACTCCTAATGCGTCATAATTATCCATGCCACTACAACTTACTTCTTCATCGGAGTACTTTATAAATGCCAAACTCTAAGGACAAATTATATATATATATATATATATTTTTTTTTTTTCTTAGAGATGGATAGAGTTCAGTTTTTTTCGATTCCGATCCAGATACAGATTCTCTTACATTGTTTATGTTGTTTTTAAGCATAGCGTAATATTGAAGAATGTAATGATGGTTCAATTCCGGATAAATCTTTTTATAACATATTTTTTACAGTGTAGGTAAATCAACTAAAAATATCTAGATCTAGAGCTTATCTTTAATAAAAAACATCCATTTTGAAATTTTCATAAGTCGTCATTACTATTACAAAAAAATACAAGTGTCATGTTATTAAATTCAGTTCTGCACATTAAATTATGTCTAGTGTAAACATTTGAATAGTAGGCCTAAGATGTTTAGCTAATTGAAGCTCTTTGGTTGTATGTTTCTTTTAGTAACACACCTCATTGATTGAATTACTTGTTACTTTTTCAATCATAAGAATGTCTAAATTTGCCCGTTAACAGAGATGCTCAAATTCAATTTGATTGGGGTGGACAATGCTGAAAATTCTCTCTGTTGAAGAATTGCTAGGTTGGCATTCCAACCTGCATTATTTTTGTAATTGCCAAGTTAACTTTGTTGGGATTCTGTTAATTTTATTTTGAAGAGTAAGAGGGGGGGGGGGGGGGACGTCAACGGGTTGGCTGCTTTAGTTTTATGTCTTTCGTGAGATGGCAATGTTTTGATGTCCTTACAAGTGTGTGCGTCATTTTGAATTACATATTGTTTTAATGGAGTGGTGGAAAATTTTGTTTGTATGGAAATAACATTTAAATTATTGTAACTTCAAAAAATTTAACTTCAATGAAAAAACAGAACGCGATGCATACGTTGCTGTTCGTATTTGTACAGATACAGCTCTCTCTCTCTCTGACCGAAGTTACCCCTTACACTCGTTGAATTTTTGGTATAGACAAAAATAAATATTATTCACGCACTACAAGTGTGTTGAAAAGCGTAGCTTTTTCAGGCCACACATATTTTAATAATTATAGTAGCGGTTTACAAATATATTATTTACAAAACACGTAAGCTTACTGTTTGTAAAATTCGCAACCTCTCGAACACGTGTTTTTCAATGGGGTAATCCTTGAAAGTTTACTTCACAAAAATCACGTCTGTTTGTCACTAGCATTAAATAATTTATTTGCAGAATCATTCAGTAAAATTAACACTGCACACGTTTACTGAAACTAACAAACTTAAAACTGTATAACACATGATTGCCACAGAGTAAATACACAATGGCAACACCATATCACTTGGTAACAGTGCTGTTTTCTTTCCAGTGTTGCCACAATTTTTACTGCTCGTGATACTGAATTAATAGCACTGTTTGCAAAGAATACCAAAATTTTGACTGGCATGCAAGCGTCTGATCAGAATACGATATTCACTGTACGGCATACAATACATCGTACCGTATATATGCATTGCGCTGTGTGCAGAGAAAAATATAAAAATTGTTGACTCGCATGCAAGCTTCCGGTAAAAGTAGGATACTTACAGTACTTCAGACAATACAGCGTACCGGAAAGAAAGAAAGAAAGAAAGAAAGAAAGAAAGAGAAGAAAGAAAACCTCATTGTCAAGGCTATCAATTTCCGTAATAAACAAGCAAGCCTCTGTAATTCCATTACTGGACGTTAAAATCAGGAAATAATTATTACGGAAAATCCGTAATACTTGGCAGCTATAACGCAGAGTCATATTTTTCAGCAATTAAAACAAAACACCTTTTATAGGAGCATAGGCTGATGCAATGTGGACACAAGGAATCAATAATCAAATCACGAAACGTCAATTACTCAATTAGGAGTATTACGTAAGAATCGATGGTATCGATGGATCGAAGAATTGACTCAACCTATCCCTTATATATATATATATATATATATATATATATATATATATATATATATATATCCTATATAATAAGTAGACAATCTCTGTCTGTCTGTCGGTCTGTCCATCTTTAATACCTCTAAGTCCCTTGAAACTCAACAGAAGTTCTTCAAATTTTGCAAAGCGAATCCTTAGGGTATAGTACAGGTCAAGTTTTGTATTAATGAATGGAGAATATTGCACAGAGATATGAAAGTAATGGAATATCATTTTTGTTTACTTTAAATGTCTCGCTTCAATGTTGAGTTAATTAAGTGGGACCACGGTGGATCAGTGGATAGAGCGATACCAAGTGGGGCCTTAATGGCTCAGTGGATAGAACTATATTAAGTGGGGCCGCAGTGGCAAAATGGATAGAAAAGTATCAAATGGGACAGCAGCTGCTTCAATGTTGAGTTAATTTCACATAATTTCCTTATTACCTACATATATATATATATATTTCAATATTTTTTTCAGTCTTTGTATGATAACTAAAATTTCTAACATGGTAACTGTTCTAGCCCCATGACAATACAAACACAAAGGTCCCGGGCTAACCCTTAGTGTGTGTGTGTGTGTGTGTATGTGTATATATATATATACACACACACACACATATATATACTGACATGTGCCGCTTCTACACCTATTATAATACGACTCCGACTCATCACCTAGGAGTACTGCTTCCATCTCTACAGATGTGAGCATCACGATGCCTACGCCAACAGGAAACGGGAACTTCTGTGTTTTTCCTTCTCACCTGGAAGGCAGGCATCTTGGCAGGCATGCCCATCCCCCCCTGTCCCACGACTCCAACAAGCTACCCAGACCTCGGGCATGGCCAAGCATGAAGCCAGAACCGCTGACGACATAATTCTCACGCCACCCAGGGCAGGAGGACATCACGCCTCCCCCCGTTCACCATGCCAGCAACCTACAAGCTACCACTATATAAGTCCGGCTGCAGCCGAGCTCTGGAGTCATTCTTTCGCATCTCTTGCACTGCCCACAGCACTCTTAGTGCTCGGGAGGTCTAGAGAAGTTCGAAGCCTACAAGTACGTCTTTGCGGCAACCAACTGCGTACACCGATTACGAGTCAACCTGGCGACATACAAATATGAACTTTCTTCTTTTAACTTCATTTATCTCCTCTAAACACCTTTAATTTGTAGTTTTACTGTAACTCTTATTTTTGTCTATAATCAGATTTTTCCCATTTGTTTAGAACCAAGTCACCTACACCTGGAAACACGGAGTTACTTTCAGCTATCCTCGACTTGGTAGGAGGTAGCACAGGTCATGTGTCTATTGAACTTTCAATAAACACACGTTGCTTTCTACTTTGCTACTTTAATTTCCAGGGTACATATCTGTATTCACAGTTGGAGGTAGATTACGCTGTGCACTGCCAATGGAATCCGGGGAAGTTGTTAAACCGAACTAAGACATACACATTAAACAGCTACCTATTTCTTCTCATCAAATACACAGCACTATTAGTGCTCCTGGGGAAGAAACAGTAATGCCTCAACCAGTGGTAACACCTTCACACCAGGAGACACGACACACTTGGGTTACTTTGCACCACTCACACTATTAGTGTGCGGTGACTGTGACCTGCAGTGCTGCCGGGTATTCTGGATGGTCGCACAACCAGTAGAGTCTTGGCGCGAAACGTGCAACAACAGGACCTGTGAACTGTGTTACCTCTAATGTACATTCAGGTTTAAGCTGCAATACTTGCATTACGAAAAACAGCAAAATAGTCTTCAAAATATTACCTGTAGTAGTATTTTTCCACTGTATACACTCATTGGTAGCATAGTAGCACACATCATGGATGAAACACATATTGCAGCCAGTGTGTCCACTACGAAATAGTTCCTGCAATCCAACCAACAAAACACAATACATAAAAATAATAAACCTGATAAAAAAATGCACAGCTAAAAATGACATATTTTCCACCACAGAACAATTTAAAGAAAGCTTCAACACAATACACACATCCTTTATCTACGTGAACATAACACTTGCTGCAAAGCAGCCAACAGGATACCCACCATCTCATTGTTATATTTAATTATTTGAGCACACTAAGTACACCAATCCAGCTCACCGGTGCCTAGCTACCCACTAGGAAATGTAACATAGAGATTGCATGGGAATGACCTGCTGCCTGACCATTAGCCATAAAGAAGCAAATATCAGAGCAGAGATGATAAAGAACTCTCAAATATAAAAATTCCCCATTCTGTTGCACCTTCCTCTTGCCAAGAAATGAGCAGTATGTTAACAAACACACCTACGGAAAAACTTCATTTGAATTTGCTTCATCTTGAATTCTCTGCACCACTACATCAGAAGGACTACAGTTAGGTTTGGATGCTAGTTCCTGCATGCTGAAACTTGAATGTACAGCTCAGAAACTCCCTTACCTCTGAAAGTCAAGTTACATAAGAAACATGTTGCTGCATTCAATTTCACATGACCACTTTCCCCAGTTCTCCAAAGGCAGGAAAGTAAAGCGTATGTCTCCATGATATTGATGCATGATGCGTCTCCAGTATTTAGTATTCAGACGACCTTAGCTCCATCTTGATGTTAGCATTGTTGAAATAGGAATTTATTTTACCATTACTTCCCCACGTGAGCGGAGATTGTTCTGTCTACTCCCTAGCTTGTTATATTCACCAGCCCATCGTAACTATGCTTGCAGGAGACGAGTTCCTTTTCTCACCGCTAGATAGCGTTGGTTATATTATAGTTTGTCTATTGTTTCCCATCCTCCAGACAGCTGGTGATGTCACAGCTGTAAACCATGACTTCACTAACCCCCCCCCCCCCCCCCAGCTGCTCTTTGGCTACTCCCTCACCAACATTACGCCGACCAATCAATGAAGGGCAGCAGTCCAAACTAGTATAAAAGGAGGTACCATTCCCACTTCACAGCAGTAGTTATCTGTCCAGTATTCATTGCTGGCACTTCCTCGTTCAGTTTGTCTCTAGCACTCGCTACTCAGAGCAAGCTTCGTCTATTCCAGCACCCGTTGCTCGGTATCAGTTAAGCCCTTTAGTCATAGAGCTTTGCCAACTCTGCGACATTAGTCAGGCAACTCTCTGAGAAGTTCCCTGCTAACTCCCACCCCCTCCTCAGCATGGACATGTTCAAGACAGGGAAACCTCTTCCTTCAGTCGTTCTCAGGGCTATTCCCTCCTCACCTTTGCTTAGTCTCACTGCGTCGGACATAGTACTGCATACTGTCATCAGCATAGGGAACTGCTGCAACAATAGGCAAGACGAGTTTGCAAGTCAGGCCACGCCGCGTTCGCTTACTACACATCTCAACACTGTACCGGTCGCCTCTATCGGCCCCAACCACCGTATTCAAGCGTTCCGGGCCATTAATTGTGCAAGTGTACAGTTGTAACTCACCGTGTTCTTTCCGTTATTGGAATAAAATGCAAACTCAGCTTTAAACCTTTAGACTTACCATTCCTGTAGACATAGTACCTAAGTCCCAGTTTTCTCCTCTACGGAAAGGGAATACAGGTAATCCCGGGAAAATTTCTCAAGCGCTTTACAAACTCTAACTCTTTACCCTCATACACCTAGCTTGGCTATACTTTCCCTCTAGAGAGTGGAACGGGGATGCCACACAGGTAGACTGACTTTGTAACAGCTTGTCTTTCTGGTGTCTGTAAGCCTCTCTACTACGGCCCCGCCAAGAGAGACAGACATTCACAGAGTTGGGGAGACCACACAATATCTTATTTGGCTCGTAAGTATCCAAAGTATTATGAAGGCATACTTGCAATCTAGTAGCAAGGCTCAAGTGCAGATATACTGAGGAAATGAGCGGGATAACGGCAGACTAGACAAGAGTGTTTCTTCGGCCAGGCTCAGGTGTACCAGACACGTCTCAGGAGTTCCCGGTCTTATACAGACTTAATAGTCTCCTTCAGGCTCCAGGAAACCGAAGGGGTTTGGTCCACACTAACTGGTCCGTAGAAGTCACTGGTATGCAAGATGAGCCACCAATTACAATTAATAAAATATACACTTGTTCAATTACAAATAAAAAGATATGAAGGGGAAGTGAAATGAATACCTCACCAAAAACTACGTTTATCACAGCGTATGTATTACCGCTATATGAAAACCGGGGGATGATTGGTTCTGTGTAAAGTAAGCTAATTAAGAATAAAAAAATTATTAAATTATTTCTGAGTCACATAAGGCACGTGAAGGCAAACCTGCGTAAGTTAATAAAATATTAAAAACCAAATAACTCCAAAATACTACTAGGTCGCAATTTACAGCGAATAGTGAAGGGGGTGGTTTGTCCAGAAGGGACAAAGTTTACGACCTGCTACCGCAGAGTGCAAGGATTGACTCAGTAAAGAGGTGCAGGGGCAGGGACGTCCTGATACCTTGGAGCTTCACCGGGGTTTCCTCTGCAAGCTGCGGGGTGGAAAATGGAGTTGTTGGTATATGTCGAGGAGCCTTCCAGCAGGTTGCTGGAGAGGGAGAGACTTCTCCAGGCTGGAGAGTCTTCTGTAGACACTGGAGAGCCCTCCGATCTTATACAGGTTGGCAGGCCAACGTGAACTCTTGCGAGCCACGACGTGACTTCCGAGAGCAGTTTCGCTTCTCCTTATATACTCAAAATTGCAGTTTGGTGGCTACCACAGGGGTGCGAGGTTTGCTAGCCTCCAATCGCAGGGGTTGTTTACTACAGGGCAGTGGGCTGCGCCACGCATTTCTTATCTCCCTGCCTGAAGGCTGTTGACAAATTTACTGCCTCTCCACGAGGCTTGGTAGCAGTGACATCATCGGCCACATGGGTGATGCTCTCTTACGGCATCCCTGATAACTGTCTTCTCTCACTCTACAGTGTCGGTGGCTCGGTGGGTAAAACAAGCTTCGACTTCGAGGGTGGCGACCGCATGTCAATTTCTGGGTGGGCAGTACTATCTCATTAATTATCCACGTGTCTGTAGTTATCTGAAATTGCATGGATCAATCCCGTAGCCACTGGATTGTCTGCTGGCATGTGACTTGCCCCGTATTGCTTCCATCGCTTGATGATGAGGCAAAGTCAAAAAGTAGAGTGTGCATGCTCGTTGCAAAGTAGGGTGGCATGTGTCAATTGTCCACCCCCTTAAGCGACTTAGAACCATCTTCAAGCTTGGTCACTTTTGCTTCGGGTATGGGCGACTACCCCCTGGTCAATATTCTGTCTTGATTCTTCAGCTGCGGCTCTGGACTCACGCCACTTCTGTGTGCACGTGGCCAGTTGAGTTGTGGTAGCCCATTATCTGGCCGGGCGGGCATATATTCAATGTCAGTGGGTTAATGGCCCTTAATGGCCCTCTCCCTCTTCTGGCTTTCTCTCTTCCCCATCCACTGCACGCTGGAGTTGCGGCGCGTCGTCTCTTCTCAGCGGGCCGGTTCATTTTTCGCCTCACAGCAGCGTGGAGAGATTGAGGCAGGCATTTTACGGGATCAGGTCATTTTTGTTGCAAACCCTAGCCTTCCTGGTTTGAGAGCCGGCGATGTCTTCAGATAGTAGAGATTCTGGCCCTTGCAAGTGGTGGAATCTGCAAATGTACCAGTCAAGGCATGCACCCCGATGGCTACCTCCGACCCTGTCCGAAGGTGCTGGAGGAGCAGAGACTGAAGATTGCTGGACTCGCCAGCTTTTTTATACTAATCTCGTATAGGAGCTCAGAGGCCTGGCATGCGGGCAGAGAGAGTCTTGGCTGCAGGGGTTGAAAATTCAAAAGTGCTGATGCTGCGCTATCATCCCTTATCTTTGGGTGCTGCTGGAAGTAGACAGCGGTGGCTCAGTCAGACAGTACACTTTTTGTTAGAGGGTGTTGAGGTGACTGCTTCTTGGAGATTCTTGGCGAACAGTAGAAGCTAGGATCATGTGTCTGTAGTTGCTTCTGACATTGTAACATTGTACCCTGTAGACAAGTGTCCTGCCTCTTCAGTACTGTGTGGGGTAATGACTTGCGAAAAGGGTTGAGCACTGCATACACGATGGGGCGAAGTCGTTTTATAGACTGCACATCAAAGATGCGGAATTTGTCAAAAAAATGAACGCTAAAAAATTTGCATAATACAGCAAGAGTGGAAGGGTAATTAGAGTTATTTGCTGCAGAGGTGGAAACAATATTTACAGTCTAGGAGAGTCACAAAATTATAGAGATGAATTTTTCTTACTCAAAGCTGGTGAAAAAGGAGTACATGTTTGCTTAAAGTTGCTCCGCTCCCTGTGTTTAGGCTTTATTTCTGATGCCAAAAGGAACTATATGTCTTTTTAGGGTATATCGTATTTACCCACGTACGACCCACACATTATTTGCAAAAATTAGGTTCTCAAACAGGTTGCAGGTGGTATCATGGTCAAATGCCACCCGAGATGTTTTTGCAAGCTGGCGGTACGTGAATCGGTTTTACAGTGTTATATGCCGGCACGTGCTTGCCAGCAACGGTTTGCTCACAAAATACCTACATATACAATTTGTTTATTATGCTCCCAAAGATGCAAACATATAGCACTTAACCATTCTCTGTGTAATAATTATTTAATTAAAGTCTACTAAAGAACACTGAGTGTGCAAAAAACTTTATTTATGTGGCTACCAGTAATTGTTATGGTTGCCAACATTGCTGCAGAATATAGCCACACTGAACATGTGATATGGTGATGATGTAATGCAAGAGAAATATATAAATATTATTTTAGTGTTCAAAATTTCAATTTTTGCCATTGTGTTGACATATGCCACATTGCTGCGCAACGCCCTTATGCTATCTACGGGCGATTTCGCCCCATCAATGAGCAGGCAAGAGCTTGGTACAAGTCAAGAACAGTGGCAAACTACTTTTCACGTGCCCAATGAAGGACTCCACGCATTTGACAGCTTCAGCCACAAAATTAATTAACGTGTTTAATTATAAATTGTACTGCTCGCCCAGAATCCGGCATGTGAGCACCATCCCTTTTAATAAATATTGTTTTACCTGACGGACAACTACCCTTAGATTATCTAAGAAGGAATTTCCACAAACACCACTGGATCTCAGCACCTCTGCTGCCCTGTGACGTCAGACCCGCCCGCCTCGAGCCGAGATGGATAAATTTGTCGTCGCCTTGAAGCAGGGAGATAAAAAATGAGCACCGCAGCCGCAACCCTAATAAACTAACCCCTGCGATGAAAGGCTATGCTACCCTGCACCCCCAGAAGATCGCTGATCAAGGGATTTTCGGCTATATAAGGAGGCACTAGCATGCCTCTCGCCAGAGACGCCGGGCTTGCCGGCCGCATTGGTCAGCGAGCACTCCCCTGGGTCTGACCAAGACCTCTCTCTCTCCTCTCCTACAACCCACAATGGTTCTAGCCTCTCCAGCAGCTTGAAAAGGCTTCAACATCCAGCAGCTTGCAGAAGGCTCAACTTCAGCCTATAACAGAAGACTGCACTGCGTTCCAGAGGTAACCCGATGTCCCAATACCCTTCAAACCTTTCACCACAGTCAAATTCCTTGACTCCATGATAGCAGATTGTCGCAACGTTTTCCCTTCTGGATAAATTCCCCTGGAGAGATTGTGCTGTAAAAAGGTAAGTTTAACGTACGTTTGCAACAGGATAATTTTTATTCTGTTCTTTTCCAGGCTCACCTTCGCCTAAAATAATCAACATGATTTAATCAATTCTTAGCTAGCTTGTACTATCCAACCGGTACTTCCTACTTTCATAATTCGTAATAATTAATATTACGTTAATTTTGAATCGGTATCTACCTTCCTTTTAACTGTAGTTACTGTTTCACTTGAGTCAACGTTATTCTAACAGTGAAGTTGTTGCATCCAAACCCCGCTGAGAATTAGTCATGGGCATGCTGAACTCCACAGTACACTGTATACTTTGTAACAGGGAGTTTCACCATCACTGTATTAGATGGGCGTACGAGCGAATTAGAAACCCGGGACAGGTATACCAGTGCGAGGTATGCTGATGCAATCATACACATAGACCAACAAACCCGGTAGCACGGAGTAGTCCGGTAAATTACGGAATGCCCACAGAACTCATGCTACCAGAGTTCCACGGAAAACAATACGAAGACCCGGAAAACTGTGTTAAAGAATGTGAATGAGAGTTGAGGGAACACCTCATACCGATGAAACAATGGGTGAGCCACCAACTGAACGGACCCACCAGGACAAGGTGGGACAATTACGGGGAGTTCGTCAAAGGATGGTCGCAATTCCGAACTCAGATTGTTTCACATTTTACAGGCGACGAGATCCTGTCCAGCTTAATAATGGATTTGCACTCTAGTGTACAACATCTGGACGAAGAAGTGGAGTTATTCATACGCCAGAAAGAACGCGTAAACAAATGTGTATACCCAGAACAAAATGAAGGACAGAGGGTCCGCAGCATCGCCTGCACCCTCCTGCCCTCGTTCAGAAACCTTTTACTGCTTCCATGACTGCAGACTGTCGAAGAGTTGGCTGTCAAGGAACCCAGTTGCACGCACTGTCAAGGATGCTGGCCCCGCCCCCTCCCACAGATCACCTGCAGGGCATGACACAACCACAACACGCCCGCCGTCCCCTCGCCACACTGCTGGCACTGTACAGGCAGGCATTATGGAAGGGACTGCCTGACCCGGTGAGCTCCGGAAAGGTGAACCACTCCTCTCCTTCGGGCGCCAGAAGGTCGTGTTCTACCTCCTCCTCCCGTCATCACTCCCCCTTCTTGCCGGGACTGCCAAGGACGGCACTCCTATGGAGCTTGCCCCACTTGGCAGGATGGGAGGAAAGGCAGCACAGACACACGGGCGCAGAGCAAATCACCGCGTTCCCACCCCCCTCAAACACAGACCCGGCATAACAAAGCCGCTGCCCGATTACAGCTGTTAAACACCGCACATCTTTCTTCGGATGAACCCGGCATGCAAGTTCATTTTGATGATGCAACTGTCACGGCAGTACTAGATACAGCTGCTGCCTGAAATTTCATTAGTAGCGAACTACTCATGCGGCGCCAAAGTACAAGGGTGACCCCTACCAGTCAAATGGTCATAATGGCCCACGACAATGTCCGCCTTCACTTGTATGGGGAGATTACCCTTGACTTAAGGGTACAAGGTTGCAACATGAAAGTCTCCTTCTTAGTCGCCCCTTGTCTGGGAGAACCCATGATATTAGGACTGCCCTGGTTGCGAGAGCAACAGTGTTTGATGAACTGTGGGCAACGGCGTACCACCCTGCATGGTTGTCGATTGGGAAGGTGACTTAATTCTGGATACCCTTTCCCCTGCCTCAGTCCGTTTGTTACGTCTTCATATCGACACACCACCATTTCCCCACACATTGTGGACTAAAACCCCCACTCAGGCCCAACGAGTCAGGTGCCTTTGGGCCTGACAACAGCGTACCACAAACCTCTCACCCCCTGTACAACCTGTACTGAGTTTCGAGCCACCCAGCCCACGGGAACTCAAACCTATGTTGGGCATTGTATCCAGGAATCAACCCCCCAACTAGAGCAAGGATAGCCGCGGACAAGTTTTCTGTAGAGGCATGTCCATCCGGACAATGCCCTCGAAACCTGGCACAAAGCTGACTACGACGTCAGCCCTCCTAGAGTCAATCAATTATTGGGAGAAGGTGATTAATTCCGATGTGGCGACAGGAAGCCTTCCGGATCTCTACATCCTGTCAGTGGCTCCTGTGACCCGTGGTACGGACAGAGGTAGAGGTAGTGCAGTAGCACATTCCCTCCTCGTTACCCCAAGGGTAGGGACAGGAGGTCACATGCCCTGCTACCCTTCCCATCCTTTTCCCTTCAACCACAAGAGGGAAGAAAACAGATGAGAGACTGGAGAGAGCTCACCGTAATCCTTGATAATAGCTGGTATGTCGGTCAACCAGGTGACCAGCGCATTGGAGCAAGAAAGAGTGGCTGAAGAGGAGGTTAGACAAGACGCACGAGTAATGCAAAGTGTAAACACAGTTTTCTGGATGCCCGAGAGCGTTGGTGCTGCCAATGCAGCCCCTCCAACACCTGGAGCTGAAAGTGCACGCGAGTACAGCGCACCAGCTACCCGTGAAGCTACAGTGAGAATGAGCAGACCTGCAGCTACAAGGGCCACAACCTCAGCAGACGCCCCGAGTCCAGGCCGCTGTACCAGAGCAGCCGCTTACAGCAGTCATCATCTTACAAGCGACCTCAATGCATGAGAGACGCACCCTTCATGTTCTGGGGCGCTACAAGGAGACATCGTGGAGGGCACCTACGATGTACCGATGGCCATCTGCTTCCACTACAACACAACCCAAGAGAGGATGACCACAGAAGCAATGCCTCAACAAGCGCCATCGACCCGCACTGGCATCGTCCGAGTAAGTACCTGGCAGACGCTAGCACTGACTACTATGCCCCTCACTAGGACTTTTTAGATAAAGCCATTAGTAGGGAGTGATAGGACAGAGTCTACAAAAAAGATGAGAGCGCAAAAGCTCGAGCAGCTAAATTAGTAGAGAAGGTTAGGTGACGATAAACATTCCATCTACAAAATATCCTAACCTGGTTAGATAGGCAGTGCAACGAGATGTAATTGCCCCTAAAGTGAAAATTGTATACTTGTGAAAACTTGAAATTAATTATTAATCAAGAATTTTCTACTGTTGAGAATTCAAATCGCATTGATAGGAACCGAGGTCCTACACACTAATAAGTGCCTTGTTATATGTAGACTTCCTCCTGTTAATGGGCGCCTGAAACATAGAAGTAAAATAATTGTTTTGTTGTTGATATAAGAATTTGGTCCCTAGCTTGCAAAAAGGAAACGGAGGAATTAACGTAGAGGCAAATACCTACATAAACTGAAAAGTTAATGTTTGGTTGACCCAAATTCCCCAAGTGCTCATGTAAAGTAAGCAGATAATAGGAAAATATACAATTTTGTTGTTTATGTTGAAAAGTTTAGCACGACGCAACTAACGTAGAGTCAAAGAACTGACGCATGCCTCTTATACATCTCTTCCAATACGATTACGACTCATCGCCTAGACTACCTCTTCCAGCTCTACAGACGTGAGCAACATGTTGCCTATCCTACAGGCAACGGGAACTTACAAGCAATTCCTTCTCACCTGGAAGATACGCAACCTGGCTGGCACACCGCACCCTCTACCCCGTGCTTGAAGCCTACAAGCTGCCCAGACCTCGGGCAAGGCCGAGCGACTCCGACGAGGCACAAAGCAGTATCACAGACAGGAGGATTCTCAGGCCACCCAGGGCCGGAGGACGTCACGCCTCCCCCGCACCCCGCGCCAGCAGCCTACATGCTTCCACTATATAAGTCCGGACGCTGTATCCGCCACCCAGGAAATTCCCAGCCTTACTAAAATGCAAAGGTACTAATAGTGCAAATATGACTTTACCCATAAAAGAATCAACTGATTAAAGTGTGTAATATTAGAGAATAAGATAAGGGTAACTATGTTTAAAGGATAGAGAATGTTTACCTAGATCACCCCCCTTACCCGCCCCTTAAGGTAGGTTACAAAAAATGGAAGTTGAAAATTTCCTTAAGGTGAAACCCTTGTGTAGAGTTGAAGACAAACCCCAATACGGAGTTAAATGTGTCAGTTGTGAAAAGAGAGTATGTGAATGTAACGTATCCCCACCCATAGTACGGCAAAAGGATTAGCTTCGATTCAGACGAGTCAGATAAACCCCTGTTGTTAAAGTAAGAGAAAGTTGTTTTCATCCCAAAGAGAAAGAAGGTAGACAAAGTTGTGTAAATGTTCAAGTCTATTACGTTCACACATAGTTAAAAAGAGAGAATAATTAGTGCACCTCAACTAGAAAGTGAAGGAGACGAGAAGTAGGTGATACGAATAGTAGAAACCCGTAAACTTACGAGAGGACGCTAAAATGTTGTAGGATATGTATATATTTTTCCCAGAGGTAGAGAGAACACACAAATCCAGTAAGTAAAGTTAGAAAAAAAAATTACAATAATGTACTTTAGCTTGAGTAACGTAGAGGTCTCCACAAATGCATAAACTTCCCCTCTTTTGAAAGCATCTTCTATATGGTAATGTAATATGACAAGTGCCTGAACTTGTTATAAAAACAACATGAGAGACTTAGGAAACTAAATGAGTGTAAGATTATATGTAGGTAACTTAGAGATTCAGGATGGTAAAAGGTAATAGTATATATTAACCAACATGTAGAAGGAAAATTAAAGTTTGTAACGTAGCATAACGTGATACGCCCAGCAAATAGCCAATAATCTAGAAATAAGTATTTCAAGTACAAATGGAAAGATAGAGAGTTTTGGTTGAAATTGCGTAAAAGGTGACAAAGCGTGTGTTTTGAAAGGATGTGTCTTCTTTTGTTCTAACCCTTTTACATGTATGGGGAATCTCTGGTGCCTTGTAGGGCGTAAAGATATTTTTTACTTAATGAACTCGCACCCTTTTAACATGTAAATGGTTTACCGTGCGACAGCGCTGGCTGGAACCCAGACCAGTTAAAATTGTCCCACAGGGACCACTGTAAACTTCTCCATTGCTAATCCTTGCGAGTGGGATTATTTTTTATAATTTTCCATTAGCTAAACTCTTTTTTTTTTGGACAGAGATAAAGATATAAATGCTAAATCTTGCACACCAAATATTGTAATACATGTTATATAAAAATTTATTCAGTTCTTGGTATGTGAACTGCCCTCGAACTAGGAAGGTCAGGGCTCATACTAAAATAACCTGTTCCCATAACATTTCCTTTCCTCAAACTCTCCTCCTTGCTGTGAAAATGAAGAAGGAACGGTTGCCAGCAGAGGAGTCAAGAAACAGTGCCACCGTCAGCACCGACCACAGCCGAAGAGGGAGAGAGAGGGGGCAGGAAGAGGGAGAGACGCAGTTGACCCAGTGATTGTTACCAGATGCTGCCCGGACAGATATGAATCACATTTAAACTCCAGTGGGCCGCACACGCCACAGAAAAGGAGCGAGCCCAGAGCTGCAACCACAGTACTACGATTGGGAAGTCAACCCCATACCTGAAGCAAAAGTAGTCTCGTTTGAGATGGCTCTCCATCGCTTCAGGGGGTGGCTGATTGATGCATGCCACACTGCTGCACGGTGCGCCTGCGCACCCTATGGGCGACTTCGCCCCATCAACAAGCAAGGAAGAGCTCAGGGGCAAGTCACAACAGTGGCAGACTACCATTCACGTGCCGACAGAGTTGACTCCACACGCTGGACAACCTTGGACACACTTATAATTAATGCAATTAATTATACAATTGTACTGCCCGCTCGGAATTCCGACATGTGTTCGCCACTCCTTCAAACCAAGATTGTTTTACTCGATGCGGTACTGACCACAGATAGCAGAGAACGAAGTTACAATGAGACACCACAGGATCGCAGCCCCCCTGTGCCCCGTGACATCACAACTGCAGAGTCTCGAGTGGAGGTATTAATCCTGTAGCCAGCCTCAACCCAGGGTGATAAGGAATGCGCAGCAGCACCACTACCCTGCGATAAACAGCCCCTGCGGAGAAAGGCTATCATCCCCCGCACACCCGGAAGAGCCCTGAAGCACAGACTTTTAGACTATATAAGGAGACACAAAAGCGCCTCTAGCCAGAGTTCGCCGGCTCACCGGCTGCATAGGTCAGCAAGTTCTCCCTGGTCTGACCAAGACCTCCTTCTCTCCTAGCTTGTACAAAGCTCTACCAGCACCTGCAGCTTGAGAAGGCTCCTAATGCACCAGCTCAACCTGCAGCTCCTGCAAGACGCTCCAGAGGTAATCTTCAAGTCCTAACCCTGCACCCCTTTACCCAAGTCTCTCCTTAACTCTGTGGTAGCAGGTTGTTGCGACGTCCCCTTTGGACAACCACCCCTTGGGAAGCAAATGCTGTCAATTGTGTCAATTCTCAGAGTATAATATTATATTACAAGATTCGTCCAGGCTCACCTTCTTTTGTGTAAAGTAACTAAGTAAATCACATAATTACTATAATCAATTATGCGTGTACGTTGAACCGGGATTCCCCAGTGTTTTCCACGATGTACATCAAACATAATTTAGTAGACTCCATTATTTATTTTATTACCTTCTCACGTTACTGTTAACTGAAAGTGCTTTGTGTTGCCTAACATCCCCCTGCGGATTAGGTGTGAGCAGGCCGAACCCCATAGGAGATGGGGCCTGAAGATGGTGTTTAGTCCACAAGGACATACCGAAGCTCCTGGGTGTCCTGTGCTCCCTCGCCTACCCACAGCGGCGCTCAACTCTCTCCTGCAAACACAACAGTCAGTGCCTTGGGCGTGTCTGGAGAAGACATTCCCCCAAGACTGCACGTAAGCAGGAAGGGAAGAGTATTGGTATGGCTATAAGATTTTTGAGAATCAAATGAATAGAAAGGGAGGTGGAATACCTAGCATGAATAAGCGTAAAGAGCGGCGAGCTCTACAGACAAAACTACACATTCCAACTGCTGTAAACTCAACTTGCGAGGACGCACCCCCCAATCGCAGTTCCGGAGATCACCCCGTGTCCCCATCTTGCCTATCACACCGCTCGACCATCAATTGGAATTTGACGCCTACCTGGGAATCTGTTGGCAGAGGCCTGATTTAGAATATGTGAGTTACTACCATCAGGCTAAACCCTCACCTCCCGTAATCGTGCAGACACCTAGTAAAGACAAGGATATGAGCCCGCAAAATACGCGTACAATCCTATGCAAGAGCAGTGGAGGAGCTGAGACTGACTGATTCTGGTTATGCCAGACCTTTTATATTTATCTCATATATGCGCTCGATGATGAGGGGTGCGAGGAGTGATAGCCTTGGCTGCAGATGTTGAAAATTCCAAAGTGGTGAAGCGGCGCTATCATCCCTTATCTTCAGCTCTGCTGCAAAGTAGACTGGGTGCTGCCCTCCCTCACTGTACTCTGGAACTAGTGGGGCCAGGTTGAAGTTTCTTGGCAAACAGTACAAACTAGGATCACGTGTGTGTAGCATCTTCTGACATTGCACCAACGTACCCAGTAGACATGTGTCCCGCCTCTTCAGTACTGTATGTGTTAACGACTTGCCAGAATGGGTTAAGCATTTCGCTCAAGATGGGGCGAAGTCGTTTTGTAGAGTGTGCATCAAAGATGCGGAATGCATCACGCATATAAAATTTTTTTTTACTGTACTTAACATAATACATACAAGTGAAATTTTGTGACCAAAGCCTTGCAAAAATGTCTGACGTAAAATGTTGATACAATTTTTGTGAATAGGTATTGAGGGTGGGACAGAATTCACCCAAACTGCAATAAAAACTTCTTCGAAGTCATGACCCTTTTCCCAGGAACTGTGGAAGATCATAGTTCGAGAGTTGCCTGTAGTTCCCTTACTCTATATTATGATTTAGGCTTTATAACACACACAAAATACTTGTTTACATTAGGAATCATTATAAGATTTAAATCTGAGTATTATAACAATTGTTTCTTAAATTTGCATGAAGTACCACATATTCATGCTTTTGAAGTCTGGATGAGATATTGCCATTGAGAGGACACGTTATCATAAACTGTTCACGCAATTTAGACTAGAAATGAAAATACATATTACACTGTTTGTCTGGAACCCAAAATCATACTCTTAGGTCAAAAGGTGAAGAGTGAAGAGATTTGGGCAGCTCTTAACACAGAGGTCTTGAGAGTCGATGAGTGTGATTCAAGTGCATATGGAGCAGTGCTGGAATGAATGGGCAGGGAAAACGGGAGATCCCCGATAAAACCCGCTGACCAACGGCACCGTCCAAGGTCAAAAGGTTTTTTGACGATCTCGGCCATGGAGTTCAAAGAGACTAATTTATATTTCATAGTGTACAGAGATAGCACTATTTTAACAAAAATTCACTTTCAGAAACATAAAATATGAAATTTTGGACCTGGACTCTTATTAGGTTGGAAAATTTTGTGGAAGGATTCATATGTATGTATTAAATAACAAAATTAATCAAGTTTTAAAATATCATGATATGGAATAATGATATATCTCCAAAGTTTTATGCATGACACCCCTGTTGTCTGGGAGAACAGTACGCCAATCTGCACAGATTTTGTTGGATGCTAGGCCAGGCACATCCTATTCTGGCAGGGTTTAGAGTAAATAAGTCCTTGGGAGGGACTGGAGCAAATCCAGTTTACAGGACTGCCCTGATCCATGGATGTATCTCTCCGTTACAACAAACTGGGGCCATAAACAATTCTCTTGGAATAGCTGGAGTGACAGGGACTAGTAGCTGGCGCACTGCCTGTGCCTGTTCTCTTGGAGCAAGTCTGTAGATGAAGGTTACAAGGGAGGGGGTCAGCTCTTGTAGGCGCCCGGAGGCAATCAGAGTTTGCTTAACTTTTTCCCTAATACCACTGCGCTTGGAGAAAGGCATCTGGATTCACACAAAGACATGCTCATGTCCGTGAGGTGAAATGCAGGGAATGTGTTTCCTGTGTAGGTAAGTGCGATGGTGAGGGCGAGCACTGAACTGACAAGCTGGTCTGAAGACAGAGGGTGTCTTCGCCACCGAGTATTCCCAAACCAGGGAACGTCCCCTCCAGCACTGAAAGTGCAGTGGAAAAGACGAGCACTGAACCAACAAGCTAGGACTGAGGAATGAGTACCTGTGAGCTGGCTCCACCGCTCTGCCTACCAGGGTATGTAGAAAGGTTGGTCTATAGCAAGTGCATGTGGGTTGGATAATGTGTTATGGTCCAATTACGTAATATTCCCGGGATTATCTGCATTATCATCAAGGAGGAGGTCAACTTGGATAGGTGCTAAGTAAGTCTACAGGAACGTGATACGCAAGTCGGGTTAAACACAATATTTATTCCACGTGAGAGGAAATTAACACATGATGCCACATCCCTCCTACGTACACAACAGCTTAGGGGAAGCTATTGACTACGTAAATCCAGGCAGAGGCGACCTTGTCCTGAACTGAATGAGACAGCATAGAATAGTGCTGTACAAACAACCAAAACTGAATCTAATTCCATAGAGCATTTTTGCCCAGAGGGGACTGCAGTGTCTACAGGTGTAGACGACTAGGTGTTTATTCTTCGGCATGGTACCTGGATTACTAAGCAGGTCGTACAAGGAATGATCTTGGCTAGAGACCAAGGAAGGGAGTCTCTTCGGCACTGAAAGTGCGCTGAAGAGGGAAGGTCAGCTAGGGAGCTTGGTAAGTGAAGGCTGGAGACGAGTTTTGCTGGTCAGTTCCTCGGGAGCTAGCGTGGTGAGGAAATGAAGACTGGTCATTCGCAGACTGATCAGTTCCTTCGGCGGCTAGCGCAGTGAGGAAATGAAGACTGGTATGGAGTCAAATCTTGACTCTACATATATACTATGCCGGGCAGCTCCATTGGCGTTCATTCATTGGCTGGCATTTTAAGGACGAGGGGTTGCGCTGAGCCGGGGGGGGGGGGGGGGGGGGGGGTGGCGAATGCATAGCTTCTCTGGCATGACGTCAATGGCCGGCTTGGAGAAGGATGGAAGATAACAACAAAATATATACTGCAGGAGTCATCTAGCGATGGGTAGTAGTACTCGGTGCCTTCGGCGCATAATTTCGGTGGGATGGTGAATAATACAATACCGCTGGGCTGGAACGTCCATTCTTGACAGGGTAAACAGTGTAAGCTGAAGTCACGTGGCTGCCAATAATGTCAAACTCCGTCGTGATCAGAAGCAGTGCGTACTATGCTGATGAGCTGAAGTCATAAATTCCCACTGTTGCCAAAAGTCATGCGTCGATTTTAGATGCAATACTTTTAGTTCATTTATTTATTTTCTGATAATCTAAATATGAAAGTGATGGCATGCTTAAAATTAGCAACAAAACCCTGTGAAAAGGCATAAGGATGATTCTACAAAACTGCTCAGACTATAATTTTACCTGAACTGTATGAGCAGGTCGGAGATGCACACGGCCATCGCCCCTGCAGAAGCAATCAGAACCATAGGATTCACTCTGGGAAGCAAGAACGTGCTGAGAACTGGCACCACTGAGCAAACACTGAAAACACAATGACATGCAAGCACCTACAACTTTGCTGTAGTCATCAAAAGATTTTCATCTTCTGTTTGCACATGTTGCCAACAGTGGCTCATGAATAACATCAGAACTGTCAAAATCATCCAATCAATAACATGAACATGTGTTTACATGAAGTTTTTCGAAAAAATCCCTGATTTTGTAAAAAAATTATCATCTATTCAATAAATCCTACTTGTGCTGAAACTTTGCCAAAGCAGATATCTGTGTACTCAGTGTGCCAGCCAAAGAGTTTAAGATACAGTGTTTTAACAGTTATAATGGCAAACAGCAGTTCACTGTTGGGACACAAGAATGTTACTACACATCTCACCTATGTGGTCTCTATTGAATATTGCCTCTACATGCCATCAACTATGTAGTACTCTCTTTCATTCCTTCAACATTGAAATAATAGTTACAGTAAATTGCTTCCATAACTCTCACTGTCTGCTACAAAGTTGTTTTACTACCTTGTTTTTATTTCTGACCATGTTCTGACATAATGTCACCAGTATTATTTGTATTCAAACAATTTATGTTTCATGCATATTTTTGTACGAAACATAGTTTAGGACCAAATACGATAATGTAAAACTAAAAAAATTCTAAAAATTCCACTTAACACTTCAAACTAAAAATAATATTGTTTATTAATTTGCAACAACTTACCATATCAAATTTTACCAAACTACACAAAGTTGATGAAATGTGACCAATCAGTCATATTTTGAATTTCCTGGGGACCAAATCACTGGGTTTAATACTGTTTTAGGGGTAAATGAAAATTGTATAACATTATTTTCTATAATAATTTTGTTTTCACGAATGCAACCCAATTTATAGCAGAATGGCTCGGGAAAAAAAAAAAATTGAAAAACTAATTTACAAATTTAAAACAGGTATGAACCAGTACAAAATGTTTCTGTTTTATTTTTATTTAAATTTAAGCTGCATACACTGTTAAACAAACTGAAGTAGGCATGTGGCTGGTAAAAGTAATGTTTTTTTTTTTTTTACCCGAATGGCACATACATTTTTATAATAAGTCTATGTAAAGTGTTGACAAACCTGGTATGCAGAAAAGGACTTATAATAATGTTAATAAAACTTGCTGGTATGTCATTTAATGAAAATTTTAATAATAACGAGAAAATTAATGATGACTACCACCACCATGGAATAATATAGGTCAAAACTTAAGACATATGGGAACAGCAGCCATATACTGAATGAACTTTGGCTACTGTTCAAGTAGACAGCAAAAGGTTTAAAATCTTACCAGTATGTTAGTATGTACAGTATACTGTCAATTCAACAGCTTCCCAAGTTAAAGTATGAATAATCAAATAGATTAAAACACCTTTTTTAAATTTCTCAAGGGACCAGGGAAGTATAAAAATGAGCAAAAGAAAATAGGTGTAAAATATAGGACAGCGTAAAATAGGGGTTCTACTGTATTTTGACACTATGATAATAAAGCAGAAATTCTCATTTCTAACAAATACTGTGTTAATATGTCACACATTTAATCCATCCATTGTGATTTGATTAGGGCGTTACCATTGGAGTCTTAAGAGCAGCTGAGCATGAAGCAAGACAAGTATGGAGCAGTACCAGAATTCAAGGGCAGGTAAACGAGGGATCCCCAAGAAAACCCACTGACCAGTGGCATTGTCCAGCACAATTCCTGTGTGCGAAAATCCAGCAGCAACCTCACCGGGAAGAAAAACCGGGACACCTTGGTAGGAGGTGAGTACTCTAGCAGCTGCACCACTGTAGCTCTCTTAAATTTTGCTGCTTTGTCCATACAGATAGTAAGATATCATTGTTGTGCAAAAAATTATAGAACTATTTTTAATGCCAAATTTTGAAGTCTCCAGTTTAATCTTTTTATATAGTATTACTGTACTTCTCAGACAAATTATTTATTATAGTTATTTAAGAGCATTTTGATGTCTAATGCAGTGTTTACCTTTGTTTTCTAAACAAGACGCAGTAATATTGTAATGTTTTTTTCTCAATAATACTTTGCAATCAGCAATCACATAGCACTATATAAGTAATACACTGAACTTAATACAGTTACCTAAATTGTTAAGTTCCATCTCATGATACAAAACATTACATAGAAAACTGTCATGTGACAGTTTGTGATGTTTTATTTCTAAGCTCTCTAACACTATCCAGTAAAATTATAATCAGTCCACAACAGAGGACATACTATACACCAGGGCTTTTCAATTAGCAACCTGCCAGACTTATTAGACTAGCCCATCAACAAAATGTTTTATTAAAAATTGTTTTATACATACTTTTGAATACAATTACCTACAAATGGAATTACTAGTAGGATACGACTTGTAATAAATGTACACACTATTTTATTTATTACATCTTTGCATGAATAAATTATAGTATAGATGAACCACATCTTCATAAGTGAGTGTGGTCCGTAAAGCATAGTAATAATTTAAAATGATCTGACGGAAAAACTAACTTAATTGCCCTGCTATAAAAGTTTGCATAAAACTTGAACGTTTTGGAACTAAACTGAAGCACTGTAAAATCTCTTTAGTCTTTAACAGTAATTCTCAGTAGATACACGTACAATTTTTTAGTATAAAGAGTTGGGAAAAAAATTGTCGGGTCATACATTTGGAAACATCTGACAAAAAACAATTATTTTTAATTTGGCACAACTTACGTTTGGCTGATGTCTGAAACATGCTCTTGAAGCCAACTGGATGAGGATGCTGCAATTACATGGTCAAGAGCACTGTTCTTACATCCATACGTAACGACTATGTGGCATAGAAATGCCAGCCCAGCACCCAACATCAGCCGACCACTACACACAGAAAACACAAAAAGTGTGCACATTAAAAAAAACAAACAACAACAATAACCCACCACCAACTACATTGATCGGAATATAAGTTAATTTTCATACACCTTAATCTGTTAATTTTTAAATCTAAGCCCTTTGAAGTCTGGCAGTGGACTGAGCTCTGAGGTGATTGAGCAGCAGCATATATGTGTATTTTGGAGCAAGACTGTCATAAGGGGCAAATTAATTAGTTTCTGTAGGGTGTGAAATTTACTAAGGTTAAACCACAACCTTACAACAGTAATGTTTTATGTGAAACAGTCTGTGTTAACAATGGCGTGCATAAAGACTTCCACTTCAATGTTACATGAAAACCTGAAAAAAAAATATCCTCCCAGTTTGCACACACATTATGTCACAATAGCGACAACACCAAAATGAAATCCTGAATAGTATGGGTATGGTGGTAAAACATTTATAATATTGATTATTCATCATCATGTTGGCATCACACTTTTTTCACAGCCAATTTTACTTGTGTTTTTATATTCTTTGACATCTCAATAATTGTCATCTTATGCACCATCAAGTTATCTGATCACACGTTTTGCTAAGGTGACCACATTTAAATCTGTTCTCTATCTGGGCACAACATTTCTAAACGGAGTTGGGGGGGGGGGGGGGGCATCAGGATGGGAGGCAGGTATGCTCATGCCACCACCCAAATTTCAAGGAGGAGAGGAGGGGGGGGGGGCAGGTATGTTCATGCCACCACCCAAATTTTAAATGCACGTCTTCAGACGATATAAAAATTTAAAAATTAATTATCATTTAATTGCCTGTTGTTTGATAAGGAGGTTCACCCTTTGTGAGCACAAGTGTCACGAACATCTAAAGTACTTTCCTCCCCCAACTTTCTCCCTATCTCATGATTCATATTTACACACATTTCAAGGTTACGCAGGCAGGAAAATGAACTATTTTTGAGCCGCGAGTCCAGCACTGCACTTGAGGGTGCTGCGAAAGCTGCATTAGCGCAACTGCTGTATTGAAAGGCATTTTCGCTGAATGGGTTGCAATTTTTATCATGTACTAACTTAATGTTGTGCACTATTATATTTAAGACAGATTTTTTAATTTGGTAACTGAGTTTTAACAACCTGGAAGAATATAAGCATTTTATGAGAAATATTGTTGAAGTGACCCATTCCTAACCTCACCTAACCAATCGCCATTGCAAAATTGCCTAAATATTCACATACAGATTTTAGAAATTTAACTCTAAAGAGGGCGCAAAGGGGTAAATTATATGTTTTTGAGGACTGAGTATTATTTGCGTTAAAAACTGCCTAGCTACTGGTTAAGATAGTATACCATCATTCAGTACTGCCCGAATTAGCTAATAAGTGCACTGAATATAAAATTTATTTGAATAAAATGATTTTTATGCTTAAATTACATTTAAAAAATTGCAATGCATTTTCACATCTGCTCAAAAATCATTCAGTATGGTTATTAAAATGTGGTTTTTAAAATAATTTATCCATGGTGTTTTGGCATTTATTGTAAAATTTTTCGAAAAATACATGAAAAAATTTTGGTAAACAACTCGCACAGGTTGTAGCGGAAACCAGGCGCCGCACACCTACCCCCTAAGGTGCTATGGGATATAGCTTCTGGTCGAGCGAATTGTTTGTATAATATGCTCTACATCGCCACACTATTTAAGCAGCACCCAAAATGTCACCCCTCCCCACCCCAAAAGTTACCCCTGATGGCATCGAGACGCAATAACTGAGTCAGTGAGTGTTAAAGAGTCGGAGCCGACCACAAAGCAGAAGGCAACATAGGCCATACAACTTGTCAATCAGACTTAATGAATAAGGATTAAGAGTAAGCATTGAGAGTAATTGTTCATGTCACGTTGTCTGTATTGTAAAGATTCAAGTAGTACTGCTGTATAATAAAAGTATTGTTTAATCCAGTATTCTCCCTTATTACTTTAACCGCCAACAGCTACGTCCCCAGTAACAACCTTCCTTCTACAGTGATCATATTGAGTATGAGTAAGGCCAAGTAAGTAACTATAGAAAAGTCAGTGATAACTAGGATAGGAGAAGGAAGGACGAGCGTTACACTGGTGGAGCCCCTTACTATCCACCTCCTGCTTAGGCAAGTAGGCTTATCTCTAATTATAATTTAAATTGCACTTTGCGTAAGAGTATCGTAAACAGTTAAACAGAGACACTGCTGCTCTTCCCGCTATCCACACCGTGCATACGCGTAATTATTTGCTGTTCTTTAAAGTATATTTCAATCCCCAAAGTATTCTGCATTGCTTATGTGAAACTACGATTTAAATCACAACAGATTACACTATTAGTTTTGCTATACTCATTACTTGTCAGCTGTCTCTGTTCACACCAGTAAGCATAACACCTGTCACTCAATATGAGCCCACGGCACACGCAGTAAGCGGCAGTGTGTGGCAGGTCAGTCCGCCACGTGCGTGTCAGCATTACGTGCAGGTAGCGTTGCCAGACCAGCAGTTCAGTTGACGTACGTCACGTCGCACTCCTCCCTCCATCCCCATTTAGTGTTGGTTGTATTTTCAGTAGTGTAGTATAATGCATGTCAATTGCTTTTAATGCATGTGGAACACCCTGTTCCTTTAATTGCAAAAAAACTCCACGTGTGTGTGTGCTTTGGAGTACTTTCTACATTCTTAACCTTCTACTTATACGTGCATGTCAATAATACAGTGTGCATCTTCACATTTACATTCACTCCCAACACACTCCCTAGTAAATGGAAACGCATAGCCAAAAGAAAACTTCTTCTGTATCAAAAATCATTAAACGTGCACTTCTCGACAACAGCGACTTAGAAAAAGCATTAGGCGAGTGTGACAGACATAGAACACTCATTCAACACACAGAACAGAATACTTACACCGACACACAGAACCCAAACTTACACCTCTCCTTCAATACTACCTCTGTACATTACAAAAACGACATACCACCATCCACACAAGACACTGAACCAATACTTTCTCGTGTATCAAGCACAGACTCAAGAGTTCGTTCCCTTTCACCATTACAAAGAAATTCCGTTAGAATCATTACTTATAGAAACATTTCCACCCCCACCCACCACTACATCAACACAGCTCTTTACACTACACATCGTACCACAACCGACATTGCTAACTCGAACCCAAAGCAAATTGCAGTTGCACACCATAAAAAACCATCTTCGTTTTCTGGCACACAAGACGAGAATGTAACTAAATTTCTTGACGGGTTCGAAGAAGTAGTGAATACGAATGGGTGGACAGAAGCAAACAGGTGTAAAGTGTTAAATTCTACCTACTTGGCAACGCCAAACACACATTCGAAAACATCACTCACAACCATCAACAACCGATCACATGGCAGGAATTGACACCGGTACTAAAGGACATGTTTACTAGTGCAGTTGACGCTAAGCGCTTCAGACAGCTAATTTACTCCAAGCGACAAACTATCGGTGAGGACACACTCCGTCATATAGAAACACTTAAATATTATAGGGGCAAATACCACCCCACCATAACGGACCATGATTTTGTAAATATAATTTGGAAATCCCTTTTGCCATCAGTCACGGATAAGTTAGTAGGACTGCCTAATGACACCTTACCCCAATTGCTTGCTAACATCAAAAGGATAGACATTGGACTCTTCCGTTATCAATAAACTTTAACACAACCACTCTCAAACCCTGAATCCGAATGCCTTGAGGCTGAGATCACCAAATTCAAACAAGAAATTGTGCAGCTTTCTCTGAACCATCCCAAAAACACCCCACCTCAGTTAGCTATCACTGCGCTCTCAAACCCGTACAACACATCTCTCTACCAATCACAACGTGTCATGACATCACCGTTACCACACACACTACAGTTCATATCAGCCACGACAGGGTTACCAACACAACAGTCAACTCGCCCCCGTGGTAAATTACCAGTCTTCCAACAACTCAGAATACCGGGATTTTTACAGCTCGCCACGAGATATGTCTAATTATTGTGGTCGCATTAATGACAGCAGTAATTTCCACCAAAACACCTACAACACCCCTCATTATAATAGAGGCGGAACAACCAATACGCCAGGGTGTTGATATAGAGGAGTTCAATCGGGTCAGTACATGTCAAAAAACTTTCCTAAGAGGGGGTAGAGCACGCCACCCTCAACGACAACAAAACCCAGGTGCGGGATGCGTGCAGGGTATTTTTCAGTAAGGTAGTACCAAACAGGACGTATGCTGAAATTGCAAAAATTAACACCAAAGATAGTAACTGTCAAATCCACCCGACACCCTCTGTCATTACGAAAAATAATATTGTACCACAAAACAGTAAACATGAAGTTCGGTTGGCAATACATTTCACAACGCCCGAATTTCCGGTTATTGCTTTTCGGCCAGGTGAAGTTCAGTCTCAGCAGGTTAGTAGTAAACCACCAGTGGCGCAAGCGATTGCAACATGGTCACGTAAAGTATCAACATAAACAACAACGTGTACCCAGCCACCACCAAGCCACATTTGCAAGCACGTCATTTTCCCCCGCCGCATGCCGCAACCTGACGTTGCCACACCATCACAGCCATGCGACCCACATTGCGATGTTGCCACATATCACTAGGTTCCCGCCGACAAGCACAAAATCGCCGGCCACGTACTCTTTCACATGATACCTGCGCATTATGCTTTTATGTGGGCCACAAAAGCCGTAATTGTGATCTATTCCCCCAGCAAAAATTTGAGTTTGCAACAGATGTCGGCGACCGGTTTCGCTGTTTCAAAAACAAATTTGGCCTGACATAGAAAACCATTTTTATAGAACGTACTTCGTGAAATCGCACAGTTGACATGGCCCGTTGTTTTCCAAACACAAGAAGCAAGGCCCGCAATGATAAGTTTTTGTTGAAAAACAAGCTGAGCGGGTCGGCACCTCAAACATTTTCACGTAAACAAACACATGCCAGGCCGCACATTGTCTATCAGAATTTATGCTTCAGCACTATGACACCTCGCCTCCTTATAACAATAAAAGGGAAGCAATTTTACGCAATGTTAGATACTGGATGCTCACACAGTACGGTTATATCCACTCAACATTTTTACTTATTTAACGAAGAAATTACATTAATTGGGGCAACATCCGTTTTATCACCTCCTAAATTTGAAACAACAATTAATTTGAATATCAGTGGCCACACCTAACCAAAAAATTTTTAGTAGTTGACAATCTTCAACAAGACTTAATTTTGGGTGTTGATTTCATCACACACTACGATGTTATACCTGTTCTCAAATATAATATTCTATTCATTCATTCACCTGACCCCAACAAAGTTACGGCAATACCCCTCTCCTCAGGCTTTTCAGACGATGTTCTTACATCTATTGAATACTATTGTCATGTCTAAGACACGTTTGATTCTCCTGATCTGTGGCAACAGCCGCATATAAATAATAACCTCTCTGCTGACCACACACAGCGCATTACTGCCATTATCAATAAATACTACGACAGGTTCGCTAATACAATCCTAGAATTATCCGAAGCTAAAATCTTTGAAATCAAATTGGATTTAACCATTGACAAACCCGTTGCAACCAGACCATACAGAATTAGCTTTAAGTTTGCGATGAATGACCTGTAAGTACAAATTAACTATATGGTTGAAGCCAATATTATAGAGGAAGCGGATTCTCAGTATTCTGCAACAAGCTTTGTGATCTCAAAGAAAAATTGCGGTTTACGCTTTCACACAGATTTTCGTAAACTCAATCAATACTTCACTAGGGTGCAATATCCATTACCTCATATGGAGGATATTTTAAATGCCCTTCAACACTCTCGTTACATTACAAGCTTGGATCTATTTTCTGGGTGCTATATTATACGTTAGAAAGCAAGACCGATACAAATTAGCATCCACAATTGACAATGTAGGCTTGTTCCAGTACAAAAGAATGCCAATGGGCCTCTCTACCTCCCCTCAGTACTTCCAGAAGTTCATCAATACACTCCTAGGACCCTTGTGCTGGACGGCAGCTATTGCATTTATTGATGATATCTTCATCCTAGGCAATTCGTTCGAAGAACACATTTCCAACATAGAAAAGGTTTTTCAACATCTTCGTATGTTTAATGTAAAGGTCAATACCAAAAAATGCTCGTTTGCTGAACAAACAGTAAAAGTATTAGGTCACATAATGACACCTAATGGTCTCTCTACTGATCCCGACAAAGTCTGTGCGATCGAACAAATGGCTCCTCCAGCTAACTTAAAAAAACTCCACACATTCCTTGGTATGACATAGTATCTGCGCCGCCACATAATGAATTATGCTACTATTGCACAGCCGCTCATCGAACTGACCAAACACACTATACCATTTAAGTGGCAAGACGTTCATCAACACGCTTTCGTTAATTTGAAAAAAGCCATTCTACAGGCCCCTATTTTGCAAAGATTTGATGAGAACAAACCTGTTGTATTAGCATGTGATGCAAGTAATGATGCGGTTGGCGGCACTCTCATACAGAAAGACCCACATTCTAAACAGTGCTATATAAAACTTTCAGTCCAGGAATCGCGCTGGAATACCACGGAGAGAGACTTGGCGCTATTAGATACTTGTGTAACCATTTCCATCAGTATTTGTATAGCAGGCGATTCAAAATTGAAACTGACCATGCCAGCTTAAGATATTTGTGCTCCATGGCAGAGCATAATATCCACATACAAAAATGGCCATAGCCCTTAGTGAATATGACTTTGAGGCACACACTGTTAAAGGTAAATTGAACACCCTCCCCAATGCCTTGAGCCAAATTACTACTACCTCTCAAGTACATACTCAAACAGTCACTGTCAACAATCATCAGTATCATGTTAAAGACCACCTAATGATGTGTACTTCACTTTACAAGGTATTTGCTGAAGCCATTCTACAAGATACTAACAAAGCCGACAAAATTAAGCAAACCATAGCTAAATATACTAATCGCCAATGGGACAATATTGGGGGACGGCATTAGAAAATGAAGAAATCTTCCCCATGTACGCCATATGCAAAATCCTTACCGCCCTATACCAAGTCAACCTTCAAATAATTAAACAAAATAGCACCCGTCAGCTAGCAACTACATGTATCAATCCTGTACTAAAATGCAAAATACTTATTGTTCTATATCAGATAAAATACATTTTCTACTTGTATACACACATGAGCAGGAACATGTCAAAATCGATCAGTCCATTATTTACTTATGTCCTATTACTGTTAACACATCCCCTTTTGTCGGTGAATACGATCACGACCCTCACATTAAAAAGCTTAAATTAGCTCTATTACATCCAGACCAAGCTGACATTAAGTACCATCGATTGAGCCGCCGTTATGAGCTTACTGCAAATGGGAAAATATTTTTAGAGGTCAATACACCCCAGGGTCCTCCCAAATTACCACTTGTTCCACAAGTATATGTAAATGAGATTATTCAGGCGCACCATGATGCAATCTTTGGCGGAGGGCATTTTGGCACACTCAAAACTCTTGAAAAGATTAAGCAATCGTACTACTGGGATAGCATGTATACCGATGTAAAAAAATATGTAAAATCATGTCAAATTTGCCAAAAGACCTAAGCTATTAATTCAAGGCCAATGGGTCAGATGACATCTATACCACTTCAACCGCTCCTTAAGACTTGGGCTTTGGATGCCAAAGGGTCCCTCCCTACCACTGTCCGCAAAAATGAATATATTCTAGTCATGACCGAGTATGCTACTCATTATGTGGTTGCCAAAGCTGCCCCTTCTATTGACACTGCCACCTATGCGGATTTTATTAAACATGTCATTCTACAATTTGGCTGCCCTGAACAGATCTTAACTGACAGAGGTACTAGCTTTCAAAATGAATTGATTAGTAACTTGTTAAAATCACTATGAGTAAAGAAATTAACAACTAAAGCCTATAATCCTAGGAGTAAAGGGATTGTAGAATCTTCCAATCGTATAATTGGGAAAAAACTCACTTCTTGCGCCAATACTGATCAAGCAAACTGGGATTTGTACGTAGAGTTTATCTAATTCAACTATAATACCAGTATCAGTACTACAATTAAGTTTACCCCATTCTATTTGCTCCATGGAGTAGAGGCTGCCCTTCCGGCACAAGTTGTAGCCAGTCATTATTCACAAAGAGGGCATGACTGGTGTCAGAAATTGTTTGAGGCCCGTGAGATGACTAGATTAAATTTACTCCATGCACAAGGACTCCAAAAAACTCAATTTGATCGTTCCCACAAAAAGAACACGTTGTACATTAACGATTATGTGTGGGTTCACAACCGAGGTAGGCAGAAAGCACTTACGTACAACTATCGCGGCCCCTACAGAGTCACCGATATACTGGCCAAATCCACAGTTCACATACAAACGAATAAAACAGGCCAGCGCCCAAGTACGACATGGTGTGTACTCGACACATTAAACTTGAGTTCACGCACTAATTAAGTGTCATTATCACAATCTTGAATCTTACTTTTATGTATAGTGTTTAATATGCATTCTACAATATGCCACAGTCTGTATCGTTCAGTGTCTGAGACATTCTACGTCCCGTGCAATGCTGTACGTGCTGCCCACAACAACGTCAGAAGACCGGGATCTACTACAACTGGGTCGTGCTGACTGCGCTTGGACTCAGCACGTGTGACACGTAACAGGAAGCAGCCAGAGCGATGCATCCACCATGCATTCCTGCCTGTCGCCGCAACTCCGAGCCACTGCTGCATGCAAACAGGCCTTGTGGAACGGGAACAAGGTTGCCAACCCCGTACCTAGTGTTGAGTAGCCCGAGCAGTGACGCAGGGCTCTTCTTACCATCCGACGAGGTTGGCAACGACACGCAGACGCAAAAGGGTTCTGCGCATGCGCCAGCCGTCGCCATTGCGACACGAGTCAATGGCGGCTCTGCACGAAAGGAGTGGGGCGAGCTTCCTGCCCGCCTCTCCCACAAGGTCATTGGTGTTTTATTTATTTTCACAGCTGTCCAGTAGATGCCTGTGACCTTCAGGACCCACGCGGCTCTGTACTACGTACCAGCAGACACCGTCGTCATTTATGAACAGAGTGTAAGATTAAACTGCAATTCCCAGCCATGCCTGAAGCCATTGACCAATACCTACATGTCACCTGTGCTGACAGGAATTCGACGCCATGCAGTCACGGAAAAAATATTGTACAATTACTCACAGGGTATCGAGAACAGGGTCTAACAAGAATTCCACAACGACGTGAGCATCTGTATTGTTTACACACATTAACATGCCCCAATGCAGTCTGTCACCTAGTATTTATGTTGACTATATAATGTGGAAGGTATTCTATCTTATATCTCCAAGCCGTGACTCCTCTTATTTGCAGTATTTTTATTATATATTTTCACTCCTGATACAATCAAACTTGCAGTGGTCTATAGACTTCACTACTATGCAAAAAAAAATTAATTGCTTGTCAAACCAACAGGTCTTTAATTATTATTACTTATGTCATTACTTGCGATAAAATGCATCCTGGCATTATCAGTAAATGAAACAATATCTTACCTTGCAATTGCAAAAAACATTTTGCATTTAATATGGTTAATATGGTTTTATTGGTTACTAATTTTTACAAGCAATTGTACAAAACTACAAAACACCCATTCTCCCTCTTAAAAAGTGGCTGAAGTCTTACTTGAAATATACTATGACATAGGAAAGACTAAACCATTTGGCGATTTTACACTGTTATATATATATATATATCTCTCTCTGTGTGGGTGTGTGCGCGTGTGCGCACGTGCGTGCATGTTGAAATTGAAATAGCTGTAATAGAAAAAAGGGCACCAAATTCATTTTTCCCCCAACTAATATAAATATGATGTTAGTCACTGTACATATTCCAACCAACATACTTGCCTACTGCAGTGGTTATCAATCACTGGGCTGCAATCCAGTATTGGGCCCTGTTGGGAACTGTACTGGATCACATGGGATTCTCTTATAATTTGTCATTTCAGTTTTCCAAAAACATTTCATAAATAAACATTTTAAAGTATAAATATTCTGAGGAGAAGAATTTATTTACAAAACACTTTTATAGTTCAATACTACTGAAATGTGTAACATGTCCATTGTATGAAAACTTGCTTCTTTCCAGACAAAGAAACCATTTCTCCAGGACAAAAAAAGGACTAGAGACAGTTTTACCAGTGTTCTAAATATGGAAATCCCAAATAGATTTTGGGAATTCCCCATTCAGCTGTGAATTCTCCTTCAGTTTAATATAATACATGACTTGTCATCCTCTCAGGTGCTGTTCTTCGAAGAATATTATGCTGTTGGCACAGCATCTACCTGGTGGTATGATAAACCACAAATCCCACATAATAACATATTACCAACATTAACAATGGGAAACTAAACATTTATGATCCATTTAAAGTCTTCAAAAACCACGTGTTGATATCTATAAAACAAAAATGAGGATAGCTTAAACCGTGAAGGTGTCCAGTTCAAGGCCTCCGGTTGTTAACAAAATTATTTGCAGCAATACTTAGGAAAATTCAGTGTTATTCTCTTGCTACAAACCCCAAACTGTTGTCTATACAAATGCATGTTGAAATAATCAATAATGTGAAAGACAATGGAGCTCTCACGATAAATGAACCCACGCAGTGACTCCTTTGCTTCTGTTCCACATCTACGCAACTGTAAATTGAATTTTGTTTAACACAGTACACCGTCAACAATTGTGTGTGTTTCTTGTTCACAAATGCAGACAAATAGGTTAATTTAAAGCATGCTAGATGACATGTTGAACTGAATTTGGTGAAAGATATGTACCATCAAAGTATTGCATTCAGACAGTTGTTAAAAAGTTAGAGACAACAGGAAGCTATGAAAACTTTTCTTAGAGACTAATCTCTATTCCATGTGTCAAAAAACTGTGAAAAAAGTGCACCGTGTATCATATGTTCAGGAATTTCTTACGATGGACCACAAATAACACGTTCGGTTTTACTAAGTAATAGTAGAATTTTAGATGTCACTTAGTTTACAGATGAAGCATGGTTTATTCTGAGAAGATATGTAAACTCTCAAAACATGCTGTGGTGCCCGAGCGGTCTAGGGCTGAGCACAAACACTCAATAAGAAATACTCTAAGTCAATTTAACACTTTTAATTAAATCAAACACTGAAACTGTTACACTTTTAGTTATACATTTACTTACTTGGTGATGTGGCAGAAGATGACATGGGAATTGTTAGTAAAAATAAAATAATAACGGTAATGGAAGCAAAAACATGATGTGACAGCAGTGGCGAAGGAGAGTGGAGTCTCAGCGCAGCTCAGGCGAGTCGTCCCAGGCGGTGATGTGCAGTCTCTGGTGTCCTCTGCTTAAGTCCCTTCTCTTCAGGCCGTGCATGGCATAATAAAGCAACATGAGTGTAGTGGGAAGAAGTCTCCCTCCACCAAGAAGTCGCGCATGAGCAGTCTCTCACCAATGAGAAGTCAGGGCGAGAAGAGTCGCCAACCAATGAGAGAGCAATGTTAGGGCGTCAAATAATGAACTGGAACTTTGCACACGGCCCCAAAGTGTGGTATTGAAATCATGTAACGGGAAAATAGCGCGTGATACAGCACGTGATTCCAGGAGTCATGGGACGAAAATACCGTGAATAACAGGACGTATTTCCCATCAAACGTGGTTAGCTATCGTAGTCACGCGGAGCTGAAATCACCGCAGGCAGTACTATAACGGATACAGCTTCCTGTTGCAGGCACCGCAGAACTTGATAAGTTGTGAAAATACTTCACTAAAATGTTCTCTCTCTGAACTGGAATGCTTGCGGAGTGCCCATGGCACTACAATGCATTTATTGGCAAAAGTAAATCCTCATATCAGGTACAAAAACCCTTTGCATTTACAGAAAATATGAGTGTGGTGTGGCATGTCTCGTAGGAAAATCACAGGCCCTATTTTTTGTAAACAGTTAACACAGCAGTCTACTTATAAAATATTCAATGAGTTTGTCAATCAGTTAAGGGATGATGAACTAACCGATGGATATTAACAACAAAGACGATGCAATATGCCACACTATAAATACCAGTATGTGAGAAATTGAAAAATTTTCAGAGACAAGATTATCTCTTTAATTTTTTCTAACTATTGCATCTAAAACAGGTCTCCAAATTTGATATCTGTGACTGTCACTGGATTTTTGACAAATAACTTTTAATAAGCATATCTTAATAGAAATAAGACAAAAAATTGTCTTTCTATCACAATTATTGTGAAGCTAACAAGTGAAAATGAAAATTTTTTTCTGACTTGCTGTAAATGATATTACATGTAAATAAGTTAAACATGTTCACCATTAATATAAAATTATTAATCTTTTTGCTACATAGTGCAGTATGGCTGGGTGGGATAGATCAGCTGCAATTTAACGCATCCAGACATGTGGAAAATGTATGTACGTAAATATATTTTAAAAATCAATTCCATCGTAAATTTTTTGCTTGTTAACACTACCCCAAAATAAATCTGGCTACACACAAATAAAACTGGTTACTCATGCTTGCATTTCCTGCTTCATTCTAAATTTGTTTATAGGCTGTTCACTGTAAAGTGAGCTCTTTTTAAGGCACTCCCAACAGGCTTTAACCACTAATAAACAATTCTTATTGCAGCCTCAGGCATTAAATTTTGATGGTGGTGAAACGTATACATTGTGTTTATTGGTCACATTGCAAAGTTTATATTAAAATGCAGCAGGAAGATGGAAATTGGATGAAAGGAAAAATTTAGAAGGGCCTTAGAAAGTGCTCACTTTACCGTGAACAGCCTATATCATGCATTTATTTCATATGCTAAAAACCTAATTGGCTACACACCAGTTTATATCTATTACAACAAATATTTCTCAAAACCATTAAAATGATTATTTTATTGAAATTAATGGCTAGCCTGGAACACAAATATAGAACATGGTAAATAAGCATACCCTTGCTTGTGAGACACATGCCAAGCTGACACCAGAAAACAGATGCACTAAGTGGCAGTAATGTGTAAACCCACATTCATGATCTTACACTTTGTAGGTCAAAACTGCTAACACAAAAATTCTGTAACTTATAAATGACTGAAATTAAGCAGTAGTAAATATAAGCTTACGTGTGTATGTCTGGTTGGTCCAACATGAGCCTTTTAAAGCTTTCCTTGATGATGAACACAGAGCCAAGTTGTGCCAGGACGGTGCTGGCAAACACAGCCAGAACTTCAAACCTCTCATAGCCAAAAGTGAAAACAGGAGTCCGTTTCTGGTTTCCCACCCACACAGAGAGCACGCATGTAAGTAAACTGGAAACACCAAAAGACTACATAAATACACAACCAAAACTTCAGTCACGTAAATGATGACACTTTTAAATACTGTAGATGGATAGCACATATTATAGTAAAGAGCCAAAAGTTATGGGATAAGTATCTAGTATCATGTGTGACAACTTATAGCCCACAAAATTAAAGTACAGCAAATCAAAACGACATTGATTCCATTAGTGGATGGAAGACCTCTCAAGAGATGATGACCTATGCCATCTGGATATCTACCAATATTTGTAATAGCAAAATTTAGAGTGTTAATCGACATCTCCAGCACATCCAATAAATAAATGCCTGACTGGGTTCAAATTAGGTAAACATAGTGACCACATCATTAGTCCAAATTTTCTGGACTGCTCCACAAACCAATTTTGAACATGGGCTTGATAAAATGATGATGCACTATCCTGCTAGAATTTTTTGTTGTTGTGGGGTACATGATGTCCACAAAGAGCTAACTTAGTTCCCGGCCTGCAGAACCTGTATCCAGGAATGTGCAGCTCGATCAGCAGATTGTTTATCAGTGTATCGACGATCCTGCTTCCAGGTATGGTATTACCTCTCCACTATACCAGTCATCAGCCAATGACATGTTCCTGCAGACTGAAGCACCCAACCCAAGCAAGGGTGGATCTGCAGAGGGGGGAAGGGGAAGAGGAGTTGAGTGGAGAGATTTGGGCAGCTCTTAACAACTAGGTCTTGAGAGCTGATGAGGTTGAAATGAGATGAGAATGGAGCAGCCCCAGAATGCAAGGGCAGGGAACATGATCTCCCTGAGAAAACCTGCTGACCAGCAGCATCATCCAGTACAATTGAACCCAGTTCGCCTTGGTGGGAGGCAAGAAGTCTAACTGCTCAGCCACCACGGTCCCTGGGGGAAGAGGAGGCTCTTTTACCATTCACAAGACCTTATGTATGTATGCATGTATGTACGTGTGTGTATACACTAGATCCTGACTGATACGGCCTTGCACAGTTTCTGGAAATAGGGTTGTTGGTTAGGGTAAATATAAATTTATTTCAATAGGATGACACCTTCCAAAAAAAAAACCATACTATAGAAAGGCATTTTTGACCTCTCCTTATCACTACAAATGTTTACAAACACTGAGTGGCACGTAAGTTTTACCAAGCATGAAGTCCATTTTCAGTAGCTTTTCGTGGGGAAATCAAAGGATTTGTTATTCAAATATTAAATTAATTCAATAAGCAAACATCTTCAGAATAAAATGGTATCCCAAAAGCCAATACTCGACATCCCCTTGTCTCCAAATATGTTTACAGACACTGAGCGGCGCACAAGTTTTACGAAGCACGAAGTTAATTTTCTGTGACTTCTGCATGAAAATGACAGGATTTCTTATCAAAACTAGAACTGATTAAATTTAATAGACAGACATATTAAAAAAAATATATATATATTTAACTTTAAAATGTATACACGACCCTCCCTTGTTGAAAATGTTTACCAATGCTGAGTGGTGCGTAAGTTTTACAGAATGTGAAGTCCAGTTTCTGTAGCATCTTGCTGGAAAATCAGAGGATTTGTTATTAAAATGTTAATTTATTTCAATAGACACAACTCATCTAATATACAACACCCCTTTGTCACGAAATAATGCATAAGCATCATGTCTGAGCACTGGACTGACAAGCTAGGTTAAGAGACTGAGTAGCTGTGGGTAGGCTCCACTGTTCTGCCTACTGGAGTATGCAGAAAGGCTGGCTGGTTTGCAAGTGTGTGTGGGTAGTAAAAATAGTGTGGTGGCTTGTTTGAGTAAGATTCCCGGGATCACATGTGTTTCCCTCAGGGAGGAGGTCAACTGGGAATGGTGCCAAGTCTACGGGAATGTGGAACTCAAGAGAAGGGTAAAAGACTTTGTTTATTTCACGTGAATAGAAATAGACATGTGATACCGCACTACCTCCTATGTATGCGAGAGCTATCGGGGAAGCTTTTCTACGCAACAACAGATAGAGGTAACCTGCTCCTAAGTTAACGGGGACAGGGTAGAGTGAGTGTCGTAAGCCGTAAAAACAACTTAAACTAAATCTAGCTCCCTATTGTATTATTGCCAAGAACGGGCCACAGTGTCTAGCGGAGTAGACGACAAGGCGTTCGTTCCTTGGCATGATGCTTGGGTGACTAAACAGGGCGTGGTAGGAATAATCTTAGTTAGAGACCAAGGAAAGGTGTCTCTTCGGCACTGAAAGTGCAGTGAAGAGGGAAAGTAAGCTAGGAAGCTTGGAGTGAAAGCTTGAGACTAGTCAGGCTTGCAGTAAGTTGATCAGATCCCCAGCACTAGTGTGTGCAGTGAGGAAACGAAAACTGGTCGAGTCGATATTTGGATCTCCTTTTATACTAAACCGAGCGGCTGCCTCAGCACTCATTGGCTAACGTCTTGATGGCGAGGGGATGTGTTGAGCGGGTGGTGGCGAAAAGTATAGCTTTGCTGGCGGGACGTCACTGGCCGACTTAGAGAAGGAAGGACAACAGCAGCAAGACGTACTGCAAGCGCAACCTAGCGGCAGGCAGTGGTACTTGGTGCCTTCTGTGTATAGCTTCGGTGGGCCAGTAAATAATACAATACTGCTGAGTAGGAACATAGATTCTTACTAGGGTAAACAGTACAATCTGGGGTCACGTGCCGGTCAACAATGAAAAATTCCGTTGTCTCGGCAGCAACAGTGCTAACTGATGAGCTGAAGTCATATATTGCCCATTGTTGCTAATGCATCATACGTCAAACTCTTGACTGTCTGATTTGGACTCAGTTCAGGTAGAGCTTCTGCACTCCTGTCATAGTATTTCTGGCTGTTCTGAAGAGCTCGAAGCAAGGCTGGGACATCAGCATGAACATGAGGTTTAAGTAGATCAGTGTGAGTGAGAATTTTGGATTTTAAATGGCAGTGAAAATGCATTTGAGCTGGAGACAGCAAATATTCCACGAATAGGAGTATTCCTGTAGTCAAGGAGTGCCAGGGACAATAGAATTTTACTCTCAATCACTTTGCGTAATACAGGCTTTGCAATATCTACTGCTTTTTCAGCTAACCCATTAGCCTGTGGCTAATGTGGACCAGCATTCAGTAAACTGCTTAAACTCATAACTACTAAAAGGTACACTGTCTGTGAATACCAAATCTGGACTATCAAAATTAGCACTTCTTCAAACTTTTTTTTTCTTCACTTGATCATTTAGCCCCAAGCAACTTTAGTTCCAACCACTTAGAAAAGTAGTCAATGATCAAGAGATAACCTTTTCTGGCTAATTCTAAAATATCTGTCCCTAAATGAGCCCAAGGCCTATCAGCTACAGGATGAGGTCAGTGGCTCCTTAGTATTAGACCTTTGGTATGTTTGGCAAATTTCATAGCTACTAACAAACCGCTCTATGTCACGAGACATATTAAGCCAGTAAAATACCTCCCTGGCTCTGGCTTTACTCTTGCTGAGCCCCAAGTGAGTTTCATGAATCAACGTGAGCACGGCTGGCCTCAGAGATTCAGGAATAAAACTTTTTGGCCCTATAAAAACCAAGCAATCTACAAATTCTAACAAGTGACGAAGCTTCCAAAATATTTTACAGGTGTTAGGTAATAAGGCTTTTGCACTAGGTAAGCAACCAGATATCACCTCAGCAAGAACAGAGAATAGAGGGTCCTGAGCTGTTACTTCTCTAAACTCATCTTTTCTCTTGTCAGACATGGGTAAATTGGACACCAGATAATGAGTTGCAAACTGTAAGTCATCATCAGAGTTCTCATTATTTTCCAAAGATGCACAAGACAACATATCTGCAACATACATTTCCTGTCCCAGTCGGTACATCACAGAAACTGAGTACTCAGCAATTCGAGACAAATATTTTGAAAATGTGGAGTCAATGAGTTGAGCTCCTTTTTGATGATAATCACCAGGTCTTTATGGTCACTGTGAACTGTAACCGGCCTCCCATAGATGGATTCGTAGAACCTTTCACACCCAAATTTAGGAGCCAAAAATTCTACCTCAATGTGTGTCCACTTCTCTTAAGAGCTAGTTAAGCTTCTGGAAGCGAATGAAATTGGCTTTCCATTTTGCATGGCATAACAACCAATTCCACGGGAAGAAGCATCACTCTGGATTACAAGTTCTAGGTTAGGGCCATAAACGTCTAGAACAGGGACAGAACAGATTAGACTTTTTAAGGCTGTCACTGCAGATTCTTGTTAATATAACCATTGCCAAGGTACATTGTTATGAATAACGAGCAGCAAGGGAGCAGAGACTTTTGCAAGGTTAGGAATAAATATTTCTACATATTTTACTAAGCCCAGGAAATGCAACAATTCTGTCTTGTTTCTAAGCACCGGCATGAGCAAAATAGCATTAACATGTTTTTTGTCTGGTTCAACACCTTGAGCAGAGATGAATTTCCAACATAGTTTACAGGTGACTCATGGCTGTAAATGGAACTGACAGCAGCAGAATGACTACACTACTCACACACACCCAACTCTGTCCTAGCAAACAAATACATGCAGCCTGATCATATTGTCTTTAATAGTGTTTATGGTATAATCTTTTCAAGTGTGAAAACAATTTGGAAAATCCGGTATTACTGCTATCTTGCAGTGTGCAGAAATTTACAAAATGCATAGACGATTGTGAACAAAAGCAGCAATCACTGGTCAATGGGAAAGGTCCTCTGTTCTTGACACACACTGCCTTACCCACATAAAAAAATATTACAAAACTGAAGCAGTGACAATCAATCTGAGGTACTGAGAAATCTAGCAACCTTCATATTCTCTGCACATAGTATCAGACCACATGTTAATATCAGAATTATTTTCTTAAAGACACAGTGTTCAAAAATAAGGATAGTTCATAAAGTGCTTTCTGGGAGCCACAGTTTTTATGACAAGACTAACGGCCTTCTAAATCTTTAGCTGAGATTTGTTGCTGCAGATGGAGACCATTTTGAACAATGCAGATTCAAATGCTTCCGTCCTAAACTCAAATACTTATGTGGGATATGAAAACTGCCATTTATTTCCAAACAATCTGGTATATGTACACACACACAAATTTTCATACGAACCATTTAGGTATTATTGGTTCCAACGAAGATATACATATATGCAATTAAAAATACTTCAATGTTATAGACAATGCAACATATTATTTTCAGAACAAATACATGTTGGTGTTAGAATTCAAACACATAATATTTATGCTTTCATATAACCTTTTATGTGAATTTTTGTTCTACTGTCTTATCCAGCAGTCAATCAATGTTCTCTTCCGCAAGCTTAATATTTTTGCAACAGTATGATCCCTATCCAACGTCACTTGTTCACTTTAAACCAAATGCAATAAAAATGCAGTAACATTTTGGAAATACTTACACCAAAGCAAAAACCTCTCATTATGCCATCACTCTAATATAGACATTTCTTTTAAGCTGTTAAAACTCATTTTTTTTAATTCATTAATTTTCATTTCTCAATTTCAAAAAGTTTAAAGAAACAGAATTCAAAAAATTAAAATTAAGTACCTTTATTAACCAAACCAACCATATAGTTAAGTCTCATTACATTTTAAAAAGGAGACGGAAAACACAAGTACTCATAGGGTGGGACTTGCGGATACACAAAAAAAAACATACGCATACAAGCACGCGCATGCCGAATACCCCTGCATACCCATGCATACACATGCCCATGCATGCATGCACACATACACACACAGAAGTTGGACTAACACATTTTCCATGCAGATGTGCAGTCACAACATTTTGCCGACTAGACCAGCTTCTTCAGGCAGCAAGTGGTGGTACACTGATGTCTGTTGAGTGGTGGTTGGCAAACAGTCGACACCTCTATGGCTTAGTTTTACGCCAATCTGTTCATGGGTAAACTACTGAAGCACTTTCTGAGCCACCAGCCAATTCAGCCACACATTTATGCGTGTTTAACAGAAGAAATCTTCATAATCTGGGATTCAACTGAGGACCATCTCATCCACTTCCCCAACAACCTTAACTTGCACAGCCTCCTTAAGTTCACCTGGACATACTCTAAATCCCACGCCATGTTTCTATATGTGGAACTAGCCCTCCACAAAGGCAAAATTTAAACAGCTGTTGACTTTAAAACCACCAACAATTTTCAATACCTACATTTTGACAACTACCATGCATTCCATACCAAAAAATCTCTGCCGTACAGTCTTGCCATCACAGCTAAACACATTTGCTCTACTCAAACTGATATAATCAAACAGTGTGATCTAACAGTCGAAGCCTTCCTCAATAGAGGCTACCCCAGATCCATTGTTTACAAATAGATTCAGTGTGCTAATTCAACAACAGATTTCCAAAGATCAGCAACTTAGACACCCCTCTGCAGGGCTCTACAAATCTTGAGCGCCAGATCATCATGGCGCCTAACAGTACTATTTTTACCATTATGCTTGATTCCCGCAACGACCACCGGAGGACAGCGCCTTTAGGCTTGCTCGATGGAGGCTCGACTTCGCCTTCTTTTCTCTTTCCGATTCCTTACTTCATTTCCCCACCTTATGTGTATCACAATTTTATTATTGAAGAGGTTGAGTTAATAAATACTCCTGCACACACTCCCCTCCAACCTTTTGACCGGCACCATCAATAGAAGTGACTTACTACAGGCATCTGACATGTTTTAGATTTTGTTCAACGGCACATCGCACAGGGGCTTATTCAACTGTCAGTGATTACATTCACATTAACAGGTTTCATATTGTGATATAAACTCATATTAAGAAAGGTGCCGGCAACATTGAATATTACGGTGAGCTGTGGATAGAGAGAGAGTTTATATTTTATGGGTGAGTAGGGTATTAACTGTGTAGTTGGTAGTGTGTGCTAATTTTGTGTAGGCGTGCACTAGTGTAGAACTTTTCTAAATTCAATTTGGTTGCACAGTCTTAACTGTGTTTTGGGTATAGATGCAAAGTAAATGGTTTGGTGTGTTGTACTTACTGCCCCATTTGCTCGCCCTGATCAGCTGTTGTGTGAGGCTTGTTTTCACAGCTTGCTCGTGGTAGCGTTACTAAGTGCATATGTCCTAATTTTAAAGCTGGACACCTTGATAGGGCATAATAGCTGCCGTCCAGCTTGCTTCAGTTTTTAATATAAATTATAATAATAATTTTAACGTGTTAAAATTTTTAACCGTAGTGCACTTTAAGGAGCTAGCATAGCTGCAGTGCCACGTTGTTTGTCATGTTATGTATTTTATGTCCCTTTTCAAATGGTGTTAACTTCTTGGCAATACCATATGAATTTTGGTAAGATTATTTTAGTTCATTAAATTAATCTTAATCTGACCCAAAGTATTTGAAGGCCTGCATGTATATTCAAGTTTTGCATGTTTTGTACACGAAGGAAGCATCAAATCTAGTCAACTGGCCAAACCGGCCTGAAGTATTAAAGCCCTTTTTAAAATTAAATTAATGTTAGGAGGTTTTAATCGCCGTATACTTTCTTTATGATAATGGTGCCTAAAGGTCAAAGAATTTCTATTGATTTGAATTTTATGAATGGTTATGTCTACTGAAAAAGTATTGTAAATTATTCCTAATCAATGTATTTTAATTTTATAATTTCTGAATAAACAGTGCTACTCAGTTGAGAGTTGTGAATTATTTGTCACTCAGTTTTGGTAGGTCAAATGCCTCATAGGTGCACTTCAGTTATGAACTGTTATGAGAATTTTTACACATTATCTATAGTTATTGTTTGTACTTAAACTGTTTGGATTCTCACTGATTATGGTCTCGCTGCACGTCAGCATAAACTTTAATTTAAATTGTGTGTAAATTGTACTTTGGTAAATTGTGAGGCACCTTTAATGTGTAACTATCAAATCACGTCGCAATCACTTGTATTTATTTATATTGTGCAGGTAAGCACAAAATTGTACACAGGTGCACTCAAGAAATGGCTTATTTTTAAACAATTTAAAATATTACAATAACACAACTTTTAAGGTACTCTGCGTTTGCCAAAAACAATATGTTAAAATGCCAAGAACACAATATCATTTTAATAAAACACAGGAACCATTCAAAATAGCATGAGTCGTTACTAAAATTTCCATTAATGTGACTGACTATGCCACAATATGACTAGAATCAATTAACAATTTATGCCTTGAACACTACCATGAAGGCACATTTAAATTAAAACTGTATATAAAAAGTTCAACAGAGCCTCAGCTGACGCAATGATTTTTCCAATTAATGTACTGTAAGGCACACATTTAATATAAACGGTGCATAATAAGCATGTCATTGATGTGATTGAGACATAGCATGGATAAAATATAAAGCCAGCACAGCTGACATACCCAACACACCAAGTAATTTATTGTGGCAAGACCCAATACAAATCATTCATGAATCATTGCAGTTTAACACTTATTTTCCAATATGTAGAATATGTAAATAAGCGAGAACAGATTTCTAATCGCATGATTGAAATATTCAGTTGCATAAGACAGCAAGGATCCTTAACTCTTGGCAACATTTGGCAAAATAGTGACATAACACTTTAATTGATTTAAACATGTGTTCACTATGTTTATTATGTTACGTGTGTAATATAAGCATACGGAAAAGTAAACCATATACAAGAAATTTGAAATTCAATTCTGTTTGCTAAATACACACACTTCTAGATGTGCTTTAGGATTTATAATTATTGGATACGTTTTCGAAGCCACAACACGTAACCTAACGAAGTTACCAAAATTATTATTAACACTACAATATCACAAACAGGGAGTAACTGCGTAATGATGGCTATAGCACTCCTCAAATGAAACGTATTAAAACCCAGCTAAAATTTAATAAAAATAACTAGCCAACTGAGTGGCAACTGAAAAATTATACAGCCTATCAAAGCACTCAGAGGCTGGAGAAAATGTAATGAAAACGTACGTTTGAAATATAACCCAGCAGAAATCTGTGGAAGCGAAGCAGCAATGCATAATAAAAGAAGCATGTTCAATGACAATTGGGCAGCAGTAATCAAACATGGCCACACTCAGTGCTCAAAATCTCTATAAAATATTGATTGGTATTTAATGCCAAAGCAGTCATTTCTAACGTGCTACTAAACGTATTAAAAAAAAGTTCTACACTGCATGCCCTCAAAAATAATAGCACTACAAAGGCAAAACCAAACACCAAAACTAGAATGCCCATTTAATCAAAATGCCACGCCTCCACAACTTACCGCAGACTTCTCTCTCAGTGGCGCACATGAAGATTAAAATATTAACTAAACTGAAAGATTACATTGACGCGGCTGACAGCCAGCAGGACTGAGCCCATGATGGCGCTCACGACTCACGTGTCATGCACGTGCGTAAAGAGGCCCAGACTGAACTTTCCTATAACGGAATATTTATTTCAAGTGTAAAATTATGTCCCTTGTTTATTTTCAGGTTTTCAAGTGTCAAAAGTGTTCAAATGTATGTTTTGTAATATTGCACCATGTTTGGTTATGTTTTTGAAATGGGCGCTGCCCGAAGATTATGAACACTACCATTCCGGCATGAACGCTATCATAAGAGACACTCAAAGAATACCAAAAATTAATAAGAAAATTCTAAAATGTAAATCAATATTTAAAATTACTTATCAGCCATTTATCTTAAAATATTAAAGTTTTACTCTGCATGCATAGCACTTCCAGTTGTGTGAACCCCGTAGGCAGCCATGGTAGGTCCACGCGACCCCTGCCTCTGGGCAGTCCATCGAGGAGAGCTGGTGAGGTAAGATGCTGTCACGTACACACTACTAACTTTTTTGCACTGATGCAAATTACAATAGTTTCACTTTAGTATACCGGTTAACCTTTGCTTTGCGTACGTTTTGTCAGACATTCCCCAGCATTATACTTCTACTTAACCTAATTATTTGCATCCTTGCGACTCTTTGAATTTTAATCGAGGAGAAAGGGAGAAAGATGCCAGAGAGGCCACGCGGCCCGCACAACTTGAATCAGGCACCATCCGTCTATGCTAAAGGAGTTTCATTGTAATTTCTGTATTATGCTGCGTGCAATTTTAACAGCTTTATTTTCAGGTATGCATTCTAGGGTAATTTTCATGTTTAATTGCTTCACGGCCACACCACTTGCGACCACATGGTTAACCGCTGCCTAGTCAATGTCCGTGCCATCCATGCGCTTTAAGGGTTTATTTGTGTAAAACCATGTGTGCCGTAACTTACGTCAGGGTTCTATGGAATTTTTATTCAGGGTTCATGAAATTTTTCACGTAATTGATGATTTGTATATTTGACCATGCAGTCATTTCAATGTTTCATTTTCTTGCCGGCATGTTACAAGCTCACAAACAAGTAAATCTACAAAAGAATAAATTTCCCAACGGAAATAATAAATTATCTGGACAGACATTGCTGTTTTTAAGGAAGAAAACTGAGAATTCATCTGCACCACGTGATCCGCTACGAGACTGATTCCGCGGCATCCACGCCATCTAAGTTTGCTTTCACGCATCTGCATGTTTATTGCAAACCACTCATGTTGTGTCCCATCATATCTCAAGTGTATTTCTGTAATTTATGTCAAAGGGTACGGTGATATTATTTCTGTCCTAGCCGGCTATATGTACAGGTCGTCACCTCACTAACCACGTGTGGCAAGACGAGCCCCGACGAGTCCGCGTTAGTGATGTTAAATAATCACACGTGTTTGTGTGAAATTAGTTCATCCTGTTCCATTTCATTATTCTCTGCGCCCTATCTTCAGGGAAAATCGTCAGTCCACCCTAGCGGCTATTGACCCCTTTCCTTGTGGAGATTGTGTTTTCCAACACCACAGAGAAGTCATCCACCGAGTAGTGCACTAGATTAATTGTGAGCTGGGGATCACCCGAACGGAGTTAGCTAGACACGTCCGAGTCTTTGATACGAGTAATGTTGGCACGATCCTGTATGATTCACTAAATAAAAGCAAAATGCACAGTGCTCTAAGTATTTATTTCGTAGTGGCAGCAACCTCTTGCCCAGTTATCAAGTAATCAAAGTTATTTTGTTAAGCATTGCAAAGTGTTTGTAAGTACACTCGGGTGAGACAGACACACAGAACACACAGCACCCCTGAGAACCCTGAGTCTCAACAGTGCGATGACTGGGAAACACCACTGGCGTCCCCCTACAGTAAGTTTATTGTGTCACCATTTGTCTCGTGTCTCACCCAACGGCGTCAACATATTAAAGCCAACGAAGCCTATCACTGAGAGTGCGCTGTGCTACAAGTTGATTAATTACTGTCCCAGCTCATGATGTTGAAGATAGTAGACAGAGTCGGCCCTGGTAGACGGCGACAAGCAGGTCGGACGAGAAGTGAACAGTAGTAAAGTTTAAGACCTCTGAATTTAAAAAATTGTGATGCAACACAGGAGGGGATGAGGTGTAGGGGAACGAAAGGAGGTGGGAGGGGAGCACAGAACAAGGTAAAGAGCGCTGCAATAAGGTGGTCATTAAGCAAACTTATGGCGACGGTACTGCCACAACATTGCAATATTGTGATGAAGTAAAAAAATACGGGAAAATTGTTTTTATATATTTTTTTGTTCAGATACTGATATTTTCCTCTGGTTTTTTTTATTAGGACAAGTTACTATTTTTATGTTAGGAGTGGATACCTTCCTAATTCTTTTTATTATTTCAAGGGAAGTTGGGATTATAGGATTTTTCGGATGGTCAGTTTCGAGATGTTTCCATGTCCTCTCACTGAGGCTGGCGATCAAGTCTTCCACAGGTTTGAGTTAGGAACTGGCACTTTTTTCTGGTCCTTCTCGAATTGTTGAGCTGAGGTTGTCTTAAGGTTTTCACTTTTACAGTTAAATACCGCCAAGGAAGAAAAAATGCAGTTTTCCTGTAGTCAACACATATTTAAAGCGTTTCCAGAACATTTCAGCAGAATTTTTGCGCAGAAGTGTTTACTTCATAAGTTCCTTGTATGTACCACACCAGCTGAGAGTTTGGGGGTACTCCCATTAGTACGGGGTAGACGTGCTGAAAACAGCAGCGAGAGTATAGGCTGTTGACGGGAAAAAGGGAGTGTTGCTGCAAGGACGTTTGCTGACCAGCTTTTGCCAGGGGGAGGAATCCCGGATGCTGATTGGCCTACACAAGTGGTGTGACGAGTGACGTAAATAGGGTCAAGTATGGCAGGTCGTGGTCGGAAAGATAGCGGCGAGCTAGGCAGAAGTGCGTGTGGAGAGAGAGGCGGCCTGGAGGAGGCCGCTAGAAACTTTGGAGATGAGCTAAGTATTTGTTTGTTTTGATTGATTGGGACATTCTTTCCTGACTTCAGAAAGATTGGCCCGATCACTCCTATAAATAGTCTTAACTTTACGGGTAGTCAGGGATGAGAGAGTTTTGAGGGTCGGTCGGTCAGTCAGTCAGTCAGTCGATTAGCCTAGGGAGTAGACTGCGGTGAGACGAGAGGAAGACACTAGCAGTTTAAGACAGGTGAATTTGCTTTTATTTCAGTCATGGATAATTTGAGAAGTGCTTAGAAGTAAGTGAGAAACGTAGTCTTATTCATTTTTTGTTGCTGTAAGAGTTCATTTTATTTACGGCTCAGGTCGTGAAGGTTGGTATCGAGTTGTGACATTGACTTGACTTGATACCCGTTCCCTAGCAATTGTTGAGTGCTTTGTTTATAGTTTGAAGTTTCTTAACTCTTAACCCTTAGTATTTTTCTGCCTTTTGCTTACTGTTTTAGTTTTTCCGATAATTTTTGGCCAATCAATAATCTGTGAAGGTTTATTCATTTACATTTTTTGGTAAAGTACGTCTGAAATAGTTGCTGAAATCAGTCAAAACTTAGGCAGTTATAACGAGTGTTTTAGTAACTGTGTTGATGTTTACATTGATGCTTATATGGATTTAACCTATAATGCAGACTTCCTTTCAGAATAATTGAAAAACAAAAGTCTTAGAGATAGTTTTCCCTATTGTAATTATCTAAGTTGTAAACCTCTAGAACAAAACTATTTGTTGTTTTAATGAGATTGTAACTATACTTTTTGAGGCACTTCTGAAGTTTATTGGATCTATTCCATTTCTGATGATGCTTTTCATCCAAATTTAATTGGCAAAATAATATTTTTTTTTTAAAGTGACAATGTCACAGGATGTTATATAGTTTTTATTTGTATCATTTTGCTTTGAAAAACTAGAAATTTTATAAGAACTTATTGAAGTTTGACTAAACTGTTTCTGTAATCAGCCTATCCCAAAAAACGAGCTATACCTGAATTTTATATATTTTGTTTTTATGGAAGCCAGAAATTACATGCAATAGTATTGCCTTCAAATCTTTTTGCTTATGCTTGTTCACATTGTTCCTTCAGTCTTGAAATTGCTATGTTATAAAATTTTATTGACCAAAGCTTATTAATTGTTGGCCATTTAATATATTTACTGTTATTTTTTTGATATTGGCTGTTAAAAGTTTAGAAAGTTTATAGATGATTGTTGTTATATTTTAAATATTTAAATAAAAATTCCAAATGTTTTTTTAGTTTTGAAAATTTCTGGTTTTTTTCGTCCGCTCACTTTTTATTATAACTGACTCCCGCATATTCTAGTCGTTTAAAATTTTAAGGATAATGTTATCTTTCTCTCTCCTACCATCAAACCAAAGAGGCCTAGCTAGGGTATCTGGTACATTAGTGAAGAAGTGGTAGTAGACGGCACAATGTGTTACATTCTTTGCAGCACCAAGAACCATGAAAAGTCCCATCCCCATTAACCAATCGCAAGTTGAGCAAGTACCCACTCTGAAACACCCTCCCCCCTCCTCTTTTTCCTTTTATTTTGTTTTCCCTCTCATTCAGAACTTTAAAGAATTTTGAAATATAGTATTGGTTATTTGCTGATTGATGTTGAGCTCAATCTTTTTATAAAGAGATACAAGTATTCTGGAGGTTTATGGAAATTAACTGAAGTATAATAGTGGTAATGCTGTGGCTTCAGGACAGCTTTACAAAACAGTCCTGTGATGGAGGCTTTTACTTTTTGCTGTTTGATTATAAATGAGATTGTTTTGGAAGACGAGACATTTAACATTGCTTGGTTGCTTGCGAAGGGCAAGAGATGTTGGATTTGAGAGAAAAACAGATGCATGACTAGATATTACTGAACCGTTGGAAATTCCGGTAGGGCACCAGCTCATCTATTTCACAGGTGAGAACGTGATCTCTGGTTCTCAGGGCATCAGTAGGTCGACAGCCACATGGGGTATTCCTCTTGCAGCTCATGTTTTACGAATGAAATACAACAAAAGTTCCTAGTACCTTTATAGTTCATAAATGAGCACGTGGACTTACACTCTGGAGTGAGCCAGGATCCGAGGTTAAATTAATATTAAAATGAAATAAGACGAACGGTGCAATTAAGTATATTGACTGAGTGAGATCACAAATATAATCATTGATACGAAATCCCTCGAATACTGCGGGCATGGCATATAAGACCCGTCATCAGCAGACACTGATAAAAGCACTGGTTAGCGCGTGGAATTTAAGAGTAGTAAAATCTCTGGGGCTGCGAGTCTGCAGAGAGTGTGAGTGCGGGGGAGAAATGAAAAGAATGAAATGTTCTGGACAAAATACACTTATTATGGCAACTACTTGATCAGGCAAAATGGTGAAGATCCCCCGTGACACGAATGGGTGCACTCTCCTAGGCCCACCGAACTAGAATGAGGAGGATGGCCTGAGATGCTGTTACCTAATGGAGATCACCCGCTAGCTCCATGAGGGAAAATAAAATTTATACATATACACTTCATACATGTACAAAAACAGAAACAAGCACCGCACAACACTATGAGGAATTAAGGCATTAATTCCGACACGTAATTATTCATTTTAAAAGTTCTGTGTCCCTGTTGTAATGCATGTTGGGGAAATATATATCGCTGGAAAAAGCATGAACAGGATTGCAAAAGAAATAAGAAATCATTACACAATTACACAAGACACTAGACATCAAAATAACCCCTCAATAACACTTCATTAAATCAAGTTATTAATTTAGTATGATGCATGCCGCTTATACATATATATATATTATAAACGACTACAACTCATTCCACGTGCTTCCACCAACTACAGGCAACACCACCAAAGATGTCTAGCAGGATGTGTTCTCGCCAGAGACATGGAAGATACTTGGTTTCCCAGACTGTTCCTGGCCTGCCCTTCTCTCTCTGCTAAGAGTATTTAAACCAGAGACGGAGTAACACAAGCACTATGATTTATGAATGCGCAGAGAGTAGTTTCAACTCAAAGGCACTTTGTATACTCGTAAAATGAATGGTATTTGAAGCGGCTGTGCAACACGTCAGCCTCCCCGACATACCTAGCAGACAGAGCGTCGCCACACTGTGGAAGATGACCAAGCGCCGCCAAGCACCTGAGGCCATATACCAAGTGCAAGAGGTAGTTCTCCCACTCTGTGTACTCCAGGCAGACATCACAGGGGCACGTCACGCCTCCCACTCCGGGCTCACCGCACACTCCAGCAGAGCCACATATAAAGCAGTGCGCGGCTGTGGTCGGGAGTTATCGTCTCCAGTATTGGTTATACATGGGCCGGTACATCTTAATCCCGTTGCTTAGTGATAATTTATTATTATTTTATTGCACGTAGTTTATACGGTAAAAATTATTCTTATTAGTATTTATTAATATTTTATCAATTTTATTGCACGTATTTGTGCATGATATTTGTAGTCAATATTATTTGTGTAAATCAATTTGTAAAGAGTCGCGGACTGTGGCGCTTGTGGCGGGAGACCACGATGGGCTATGACAGCTTGCCCTAGCCAGTGTGCGAGTGTCAGCTGCGGTGTTTGGACGGCCGGTGTGGTATGTGCTCAACCGCGGAGTGAGACAGTATTGGGAAGTCCGGCGGACTTTTCAGCAGTAAGGGACTGCTATGTACCGGTTGCGATGTGCAGTGTGTTATCCGAGCAAGTGAACGTCACTGTAACGTTTTCGGGAGCAATAATTAACCGTTTAAAGAATATTATAAGAACAGGCCTGAAGTGAACGTAGAAACGATGTTACTATGTTTGCCTGTAGTGCGCAGCTCCTGCTAGTGAAATATGGACCAAGTATTACAGAGACGTAAACTTGATGTGGACATACTATGTGTGAAAATGCTGCGTATATGAGTAATATTCACTTTAATACGAGTGTACTGAAAATCGCAGAAATAACTGTGAGACTGCGACTTGTGACTGATGGCTTGTAAAACTGAATTTTGCCACGCTGGTTAAACTGCCAGTTTTACGTGACTCGAGGACGAACATTTTAAGTGTGCTTGTAGTAACAGTGATGTACGTCAATGGACCGTGTTTTTTGCAATATTTCCTTGGAGCCCCGAAAAGTAACTTTTAATATTTATCTTCAACTAGCCTACGCAGGCTTTATTGCGAACAGCGTTTCATGTGGTTAGAGTGCTAGAAGCATGCCTGTACTTTTGCATAATGACTAAACACACAGAATATTCCCGAGTACGTCAGTGCAATTCTACATGCCAGTGAGTGCAAGAAATCAGTGCATGCTTGCGTGGAAGCCCTAAGGTGAACGACCCATAAGTTGCTCTGCTTTTGACAGCGTCAAGCAGGCCGGAGTCTAAAGCAAGCTGACACTGGGCAGCAAGGATGTGGCCAGGTGGTCGGCGGTATGGTATTCTGTACGTATACCAAATTTAAGGTACGAGTTATGCATAAGCACTGGCATCAGCTTGTCCCTGTAGAGTCCATTGTCCTTTTTTTAAGAATGTCATGCGCAGTGGAAACAATTTTGTTTGTGGTTTTAATACTAAATTTTATGAGCACCAGTTATTGAAAGTTACCGTGTTGGGCAAAAGACGTTGAATGTTATTAAGGAGTCTGCCCATGCAATATGTAAATTTGAGTGCAAAACATTTTGGTATATTTTATCATGTGTATGTACGAGTAAAGTCAGTGCCTGTAAACAGTAATTTTGATGCACAATAAATAGTGACTCAAAAGACCTCTTGGAACTTAAGAGTAGAGAGATATTATTTGCAAATTACACCCCCCCCCCCCACCACCCGATTTACGAACAACCTATATTGCTGTAACATGAGTAGTAGTAATACGATTGTAGATATTTATAAGGGAAAGAGCTTTGGTCGCGGCATTTGGGTTTTTCAAGTCGAGATCACTTTCTACCCTGTAGGGGTAGTTTAGGTAATATTAGTGTCTCATGGAGTGAGGTAGAGATTGACACACCTGACATCCCTGCTGGGTAGAAGAGTGTTTCAAACCAACGGGCTGAAAGTACACAATAAGCAAGGTTTCCAAAAGTGCTCACTTTATTATGAATAGCCCATACATGAATGTACATCTGCAACTACCAACCTGTAAGTACTTGTGCTCATATCTTTTTTAATTACTATCAATATACACATATTTACAACTTACTATGTTCATAAGCGTGTCCACAGTTATATGTCACATTTTCCACAAGTAACTATTTATTTATGTAAGTTAGCCAACTACACTTACATATGGTTACATACTAACATATTGGGCCCTATTTTTTATTAAAAAGTTGAGACGCACCTCATTAAATTCATTTTGCAACATAAATACTACTGCTATAGGCTGTTCACGGTAAAGTGAGCACTTTCGGAAGCCCTCTCGTTTGGAATAATGATCGAAAAAGTCTTTTGTTTTAGTCTTAGACGTAAACTTTTGAGTGCAGTGGAATATACACGCACTGCTTAATACTTACAAGGAAATATTTATTTAAAATTATGGTTAAGGGATAAAAGATGGCTGAAAGAAAAAAGAAACTAAGGCCTCAAAAATGCTCACTTTACCGTGAACAGCATATACATATAATACATAGGTGTTCAAAGGAATAATCCCCACGATTACAGAAACTTCAGAAAAATTAACACAATAAAAACAATAATTAGGATAACATTCAAATGTTCAGAAAATATGGAAATACATACCAACCTTAATAAATTAAATCCAACTGTGAATGAGTATGCCTGTAGAGCTGAAAAAAAATTTAAAACACTACTTAGCTTTTTCTACTATGCAAAATCGATAAAAACATAACTTTAACAAATATATCAAATGATAGTCTGTAATATACTTTCCATTTCTAATGACTTCACTGTCTATGAGACGTTAAGCCCACCTACCTACAATCTACTTATACTACAAGATCTTATAAGCAAATTACCGAATAACTGAAGAAAATTTTACATACAGCATTCTTTTGCCATTAACATATATGTAGTTCAACATAAATTTACCTAAAAGAAAACTAAATTAAGTTCCTAAAAACTACTTTACCTACCATGTTGAAACCACAGGAAGGAAAAGAAAGGATGGAGGATGATAGTATAACGATTCAAGTATATTACTTATAAGCAACAGTATTTATCAAGCACCCACATAGTAGCTCAGGACATGACAAATCTTAGTCATGGTTAGATTCTCAGGAACCCCCAAATCCAGGAATTTTCATATTACCATGTACTTACTGCTGTATGGAAAAATTTGGGGTATAATTTGTTTGAAATGAAGTAAAAAAACATAATTTGTTAGACATTAAATAAGTCCCTTTTACAAAAAATTACAATAACCACATTATTACATTTAGTTTTAAACAATGTATTGTACCATAATATACTTTTAGGGTAAATAATTTAAATGCTATAAAACTATAAAACAACTTTACAACATTAATTAACATATTTTAACTTTCACACTTTTTCTTGATTTGCAACAAATTTTACACCCTCATTTTTTTACATAATAAACAATTTATGGAATATGGCAGAATGTGGGAAGCAGTCTTCTACTCTCATACATCAGATATTAGTGCTGCTAATCAAACTTTCATACAATGACTTTGTACTATTGTACCACAACTAACACCACATTTGTATGTCACACACTTTCTCCCTATTGATCAGCATTGATAACCATATAATAATTTCAGTATATGTACTAACTCTTTGAGTACTTAGTCAATGTCAAAATCTTTATTTAATATTAAAAAGGGAAGTGAGATGAGAAGTGTGACACGTGACAAACTCGGCTGATTTGCTGCTCTTGTCTCTGGGTTTCTTATGTAACGGTAGGCGAGTCACGTGTCTGAACGGTTACTCGTCTCAGGGCACTGGTGTCCGGCCGGCGTACAGTATTGGCCTAGTAGGCAGTTGACTAAGCAAAAAATCTGGTTCTGCGAGTTTCACCCTGCGTGGTGTAGGTTTTGGTGGTGCCACAGCGGAACAGCACGTCTTTCCTGTGGGTTGTTTTTCTGCCCCTGTTCCCACTGCCCGGGTGACACTCGACTGGGGGGTAGGGTTTTGTGTGAGGCGTTGGTTCTGGTGTGCTGGTGGACCCTTCGCCAAACAGTACGTCCTGCAATATAGGATGATATCCTTCCACAACACGGGTCGGTGGCTCAAACAGGTCGAGAGGCATGGCAGTGGGTACTGGTATGGTGAGCCATCGTAGCAAAGCAATCTGTTCACATGGACTCAGTAGCCCGAATCTGCTGGGAAGGATGTGAAGCCCCTGTGGACTCTTAGAGATAGCCCTTGCGTTCCTAACCTTTCTCTCAACACCACCCCTACGGGTCTAAGGCATTAGGTTCTAATCCTAAGATTGGGTCTGCAGAAGGTAGGCAGTCGACATGTCAGAGTCCAAGTGTAGGTGCTAATTGCTGCTGCCAATACCGTACCTCACTCTTGACTTCCACACCGGAGGTGAGGAAGACTCAAGCTGCAAAAAGTTGGTTGCAGGAACCAAACAGTGTTGTCCCAATGGGGTTGGTCTTCCCTGTATAGGAGTGTAAACCCTCTCGACCCCATGAAGTGAGCAGTGTGAGTAGTCCACCCCAGCCGGCAAGCCGATCCCACCAGGAGCGTACCTAGTGTCGTGGCTCTACCGTTCCTCCCACCTGGGTGCAAGGAACGGATGGCCTTCCAATAGTGATGAGGTGGGTGTCCAGTGGTCGCTGGTCTCCCCAGACTCGAAGTTTCCCTCCTTGGCCCCACGGAGTGAAAGGTGAGGTGGAGGCAACTTCAAGCTGGCAAGCCAATTTACAGGGGACCGTATCCTAGTGTCATGGGTATACCGCTCACTGCACGGGGCAGAGAATGGATAGCCTTCCAAGGATGTTCTGGTGTGTTGTGAGTGTAGGTTTCGAATAAGCAAACCCGGTCTCCTGCTGGCTTCGTCTGCTCCAATGATGATAAGAGGAAGGAGGTCAGAGTGATACTCAAAAGAATGGGTAAGATCAGTGTTTATTTACCGATAAGGAAATAAATAAAAGATGGTACTACCTCCTAACCCAAACATGCTTGGCGGAAGGTAAACACCCTAGCGTTAACAGGGGAAGGTACCCTGTGCAAAGCTACGGAGCAGTAGTTGGTGCGTGTAGCTTAATAAAACTTCGGAACAAGCTCTACTCTCTGTGTGTCTGTAATGAATGTATCTCAGTGTGTTGCTGGTGATGCCGCTGGTTCTTCCTTCGGGGTAGGTTTGAGAGGATCTTTGGCTCCATGAGGAAGCGGTGAATTAACTTGGAGAGGTGTGAGCCTAGGCACCAATAGCTGGAGTGGTGAGAGCTCAGGAGAGGAGTCAGAATACTAGATCAAGAACTGAAGTAGAACTGACAATCCGGAGGTTGGGACGCATCTTCCTTAATACTCTTCGGCCATCCCTTCCTTCACTAGCATAGGGCATCTAGAGAGGGGGTTAGTAGGTGCAAGTCCAGCGCCTAGATACTTGGTGCGAGCAGTGTAGTAGAAAGCAGTGGGATTTAGGCATCTTACTTGTGGCGGCATCCCTTGGCACACTGCTGTACTCGCCACAGGCCTCTTGTCCAGTAGATACAACAATCCTGTAGGCAGCAGCGGTAACTCAATTCTGTAGACAACTGCCAGGGATGTAGTTGCACTGATGAGTAGCAGTCTTTAATTAATATTGTAAAATATGTAATGTGACAATTCGCCCCCCCTGTCCTTGTGACGTAGACTCATCTGGGTAATGAGTAGAGAAGAGAAAGAAATTCATATATAAGAATGTAGAACTGTCCCCACATTTCTTTCTCGCTGGGCTTCTATATGAGCGCCAGCTTTGTGCTGGTTGCAGCCCGTTCTCACTACTTGAAGATGCGCGGGCAGGCGGCCCAAGGCAGGTGCTGGCTGGAACGTATTCTTGCAATAGCTGAGTCGGCTAGACAAAATCATCTCTCTCTCTCTCTGTCACACACAAGGCTGTCTTCCCTCACTATATCTCTTTTTCTTCGTTGCTGATTATTGTGTGCCAACCTACATCAACAGCTGTAAGGCTTGGTTAGTGACAATATGATTCGTACGAATCTGAGGAAAGAGTAAACACATTGGACGGCACACGGAATAAGAAAATTATGCCCAAGGCCCACTAGTAAGGCGTGTTTTCTAACTAAATGCTGTGGCTGCCTGGTGCAGTAGAGTAATTAGGCCCTGTCCTTGGCCTCCCTATCTGAATGCAAAGCAAAGCAAGTTGTAAAAAAAAACTATGTGGTTTGCTCAACTGAGACCTTCCATCATCTCGTCTGTGCACTAAAGTGGGATGCATGTGTATTGGCACAAAGGGGACAGAATCGTACCTCACCATCTTACAAAGATATACAGAAGAAAGACACAGAGCCCTGGTCACACAACAAAAAAGAAAGCACTCAAATTTTTTTAACAAATTGAGATCAATAAGATTTTTTTGTACTATGTTCTTGTCCTTATGTGGTTATGATTTTGACATCAACAGGTATTACATATGCATACAGACTTACTGATAATTCTGATTGACTGAATTTCTCATATACACACAATAAAAAAATATCACCTATTTACAATATGACTTGAATGTGTTTTCTGGTTACTGAATTTGCCTCTTTTTATTACTATTTACATACATTATGAGTATAAGATTACATTTTATTCTTTGCATTAAAACAATTTTACTTAACTTTTCACAGTTTGAATGCAACAACTTAGCAAATTTCTTTTCAACAAAGAGATTTAAGATTACTACGTTACAGTAAGCTATTGCCATTACATTGTTACTCATAAAACAAGATGTGAAAAGTAATAAGGTTTACTACATATATACAACTGCATTGATTCACGACAATATTTACAATTTACACCTCATACCTTCATACTGTTGGCAGCTGGCTTACTCACAGCTGTCTAGACTGTTTTTATCACAGGTTTCCTTTTTACAGGATCACAGGATTAGGGTCACCCCTAGCTAACTATGGGGTGTTTCTTTCTGTAGCACTGCACTACCCCTTATGCATACATTGACGGTATGCCTACACTATTTGAGTGGGAAGAGAAAAAAACTTGATGATCACTCACTCACTGTGGTATGTTACACGGTCGATCGGGGCTTCCCCTGCATCTTCTTCACGTGCATGTGCCTCCCCTGCTCTTAGTGTGACGTGCGGAGGGGTAGACCAGTAAAACTTTGAGGGTGGCATCCATGGCGGTACCCGGTACCGGCCTGGCAGGACCGTTGAGGCAGCAGACGTTGACGGGGCAGGGGAACAGTTGTGCAGGCTCACCCTTGCCCGTGGTCCAGGACTGACCAGCAGGCTGTGTAGGTGCACTGGCAGGCCCACTGTCCGGCATGGAAGACAGTGAGAGAGCCACCAGAGGGAATGGTTCGGCAGGTGCTAATGCTTTCTGGTTGACAGCGTTGTGTTTGGGGACTTGGCAGCCCCCCCCCCCCCCCACGTTGACTGGTTGTTAAACCTCCTCTCGTGAGGGCGAGGTACCCCAGGTGTCAGCCTCGGCATGAGGTGACACTGGGGTTGCTGGCACCGTAAGGGGTAGGTCTTGGGGTCGATCTTCTTCTTCTGCCCCTCTGGTAGGAATTGGAGACAGGCCCCGAGTGTCGATGGGCAACACCGGGGCTGCAGGTTCCATCTGGGGCATGCCTTCTGATAGGCTTTCTTCTTCTGCCTCTCTGGCTGAAGCAGGCGTGTCTCCAAGGCGAAGGATGCCCCCACGGTCGTGGTTGCACCTGACTTGAATACTGTACTTGGAGCGGACAACTGTTCCTCGAGGAACTGCACGGCCATCGGCACAAGCTCAACGTGGGCCCATTCAGATGAAGAGTTCTGGCCTGACCCTCGCTGCCGATTGGGGATGTTGGGAACATTCCACCGGCTCTTCCGGGAGTTCCTTTCGCATCGGCGTAACTGTGGTTTGATTAGATTTAGGGGAAAACTGTTTCTTTTCTTTGGCTTGGGCCTGGATACCCTGCGGTTTTCCCTTTACACAAATACAGTTCGGTGGTGGCTACTACTGCCATTTTTCCCGATCCAGCAGACTGCACCAGGAGAGCTCATGGGTACTTAGGGTCCACTTTCTCGATCAAGTCTCCCTCCTGGTTTTAAATTTGGTGGGGTTTGTGGCTTGTTGGCCCCAATGTTCTTGGTGGCCCCTTAGGCCAGGCTAGTGGCAGGCAACTCAATCTCTGGCTGGCTGTGGTTGCCGCTGGGAGTACCAGCTTTTTCGTTGGCCCCGTGGGTGGGGCAAACGTGGTGGTAGGTTCGTCCCATTCCTCTGAGAATTATTTTCCATTTTAACCCCGGTTGACTGTTGCAGGATCATACGACTTCATTCAACTGTAGCAGTCGGATCTGCTCCTCCGGGCTAGTCTCCTGTGGTTGGGGTGGCCTCATGCGATCCCAATTGACTGAAACTCGGCATGTACCCACAAAAAACCCTTGGGGTCGTGACATACTCTGTTGCCTATAGGACATCACACATCAACAGGATTTACTGGCGCCCAATGTGGGGCCCAAGCACCTTCATTACGGATGTTAATTCAGCAGAACCAGGCCAGCACGACCCCGAGCCGAGTGCCCTAGTCAGGAGTCAACCAGCCAAGAACTAAAGACTTCAGGAAGTCTTAAAACACCCAGTGGCACTAAAGAAACCTAGAAGTCATGTAAGACACAAACAAGTGCGAACCCGAAAAAGCAGACAAAACACTAACCGAAACTGAACACAAACACTGTCCCCAACCTAACTGCCCTGGCACGAGACACACCGCATTGAATGCGGCCAATGCTAAAGAAACTATCATTACGTCTGTCTAGGCTGGGCAGACGAAGCAAGATTCAAAGATGGAATAGAGTACCGATGTGAAGAATGTCTGGCTAGACAACAAGCTTTCTGTAGCTGGATAAACTGCCCGAGACACAGGACCCACATAGCACGCTGTATACTGATGCGTGCCGCTTATATGAGTTATACCAAACAACTACAACTCATCCTAACATGTTAATACTATACCGGGAACTACAACCATAGATGGCTACAGGTTGTTTCCTGTGGAGGGACAGTTCCAGACAGGTTGTATTTCTTGATGTTCCAGACCCAACTTTCTCACACTACTCACATAATACTACGTAACCTGAGGAAGGGTCAAACCCAACACATTATTCACGAGAGCATACATGAATCGCTCTCAACCTAATGGAAGGTTCTAGCACATGAAATAAGCGAGGTATCCAAGCGGCTGCAGTAACACGTCAGCCTCCCCGACGTACCTGGCAGACAGAGTGTCGCCACACCAGCAAAGCTTACAGAAGAGGACTAAGCGCCGCTGAGCGCCCGAAGCTATATAGCCAAGAACAAGGGTAGACTCCCCCACCCCGCTCGCTCCAGGAAGATGTCACAGTTTCCACTCCAGTCCAGGCGTGGAGCGGTCGAAGATGCCAGTTTCGTATCCAGTCGCTTACCTCAACACTTCTGTGCTGGGGGTCTCTACTGCCTACCAGGTCTTCTAGATCTTCAACAACCACCAGTGGCTTCTCAGGTACCACACTGCCTGCTGTCGTCCCCGCCACAACAAAAACACAGTGGTCGGTGGCAGCGAAAATAAGTGACGTGCAGGGAGGAGAGGAGTCACCCCACGACTTTTGCTGCTTGCCGTTGAGCAGCCAGCTGTTACCACTGAGTTTCAGTGGGCAACGCCACAGCTCCTCGACGTCATGTGAGAGGAGGTGCCCACTCCCGCATCCAACACAGACCAGAAACAGCTACAGCAGCACAGTGGGAGCAGTTCTTCTGCCAGCTCGACCTATTTGTCAGCTTATTACCGTCCAACCTGCTCACGTCATCAACACAGCGGGTGACCACCTCGTTTCAGACACCAGTAACGTGCCCACCAGGGCTCAGGCATCTTCACTCACGGAACCAGCACGCGCCCTTCTGCAGACCCTAGGACGGGGTCCCCTACAATATTCGGGGATGCTCAGAGTTCTCGACGTCATCAGTGAGTGCCAGACACATCACATAAGGTAAGCAACTGGCCATTTCACACTCACAGGTTTAGACAGCACCCCTTACGCCGCCCCACCTCCTGCTGCACTTCAGCGTAGTTTTCACTGCCAGAGGTCGTCGATTCGGCCCAGTTGACATGGCCCTCACTGCCCTGCTCGAGTGGCAGACCAATGCTGCTTGCTGTGCATCAGCTATGCACAGCCATGTGTGTTCTGCATGGTTCACTGTGTCGTTCATACAGGGATGGGTTCTATGACCTTTTTAGTGAACCAAAAGACCCGCTCATCAAGAGAGAGCTAGTGTGTCTGTGATTTAATTGGATGAGTGTTGTAATCCCCTGAAAGCAGAGATTAAAGTAAATACGGGGTATTGTTATCTCCCGTTTACTTCCCCTCAGTACTCCGTAATTAATTAAAGAGTACCCGGCCACGTCGTCAAGGTAGTGAAAGAGACCTACATTTGGAGATGCTATAAATTCAATACAGTGGAACCGCATTATAAAGATAGTCAACAATGGCAAAATAAATTTCCGCTATAGCGAGTTATCGCTACAAAAAATGTGCTGTCTCCCATAATTTTTGTTAGAGTATTGGGTATTGGTATCTGCCGATACTTGGTATAGGCAGATACTTAACCTTTTCCTGATGTATCTGTATCGAGCAACGTATCGGGCTGATACATTAGCATCGGATATAGACAATGAAATTGGGTTATTACTTCCTTTAGACACAAAAATTATAAGGAGTAACTGTAAATTTTACAGTATCGATCACTGGTGCAATAATTTGTTCACTCAGGTTCATAAAATAACCATCCCGCACGCATAAAATGTTAACAAGTTGGAGCTCGGCCATAGAAGCCATCCACCTATGTTAATGGATGCCGTAAACTAGGTGTGTGCGGCAACAAGTTAATATAAAAAATTGAGAAGTTTGACGGTCTGACAGCGGCATTATGTAATGACCAGCTGGCGCGACCTTGCTTTCTCCTCCATTCTTCCCCCCTCCCCTTCCAAGTTTAAGATGGAGCATGAGGGAGTTAGCTGCCTACCAATCAGCATGCTACTTCAGTCTTTGCCCCCCCCCCCCTTTCTCTCTCTGTGTCTCACACACAAAGCCCGGAGATCGCTGAACTTCCCTCTTCTTCCTTCTACATTACTCCTGTCTCCCCCCCCCCCTCTCAGGATTCTCTTTCTCCTCCTGTCTCTCGACCCTCTACCCGCTTCCCCCTCATCATTGTTTCATAGGCCTTTGCCGGCTTCCATTCTCCAACCGGCCCTAAACACTTACTCTTAGCTCGCCAACAACACACTTCTCTCTCGCGTGCTAACAAAGCAAATAGCAGTCCCATGTGTCGACGTGGTAAATTTTTGTAACGGAAGGGTTGGCACCACGAACATATGTTACTTTCCCGTTCTGTTCTAATCCACGGACAACACAGGTATTTGTTCAAATGTAAACAAATGTAGCTTTATGGTAGGTTAGAAAAATATTTGGACAGTCAGCAATAATACTTTGAAGGAAATGAAAAATGTCAACATCGAAAACAGACATTTACAAAAAATGAAAAACTTACAATTTTGACTTGTTTTACTACAGAAAAGTATGAACTACCAGCATATGTTTACAATTTGTTTACTTAGGCACAAAATTTATCCTACAAGGTAGGCCGATAGCACCTCATCTCACCGCTGCCTCCTTGCCACTCATTCCTGGCCTCCCATTCACGCCGCTCCCTCCTCTTCTTCCTATCCTCACCGGACGTTCCACAACCTCCCCCCCCCTCTTTGTACAATCACCACGCCATCACAACCTACATTCAACAGTACCTACCATTCCCCTCTGCCCTCTCCCCATCCCAAGAAATAATGTCCTACATCCTTCCCCACCTTTTCTTGTCGTTTTCTAGCTTCCTTTCATACCTCTCCCCTTTTTCCTCACTACTTAATGCACACACAGACCTCTCTCCCATGTCTACATCTGATGCGACTGTCGCCACGCGACACAGACTAACAAAGGCTGGCTCGGGTGTGGCAAATGGGTGGATGTCACTTGCGATGCAACATATTAAAAAATTTAAAAATATGAGTTTACAAATGTTCCTATCACTATAGTGAAAGGCTTCATTAACAGAATTAAGTAATAAACGAAATTAAGTACCTTTAAAATGATAGGACAAATGACGGTGCATTTAAAAACAATTGCAATTGCGGACGTGACGCTATAGGTAATACTCGTAATAACGCGGTTCCACTGCATACAATTTTAGAGAGTTGATTAGATGTTTCTTTCATTTTAAAAGGATGTAATTCATGTTTTCAGTTTTATTAGCGTAAACAGTAAGTTGATTTTGGTAGTTCCAGCAGCCGTCATGCCAAGTGCCCAAACTTAAATTTCTACAGGTTTCACTAAATTAATGGCTTAATTTTAATTTACTGAAGTGTTTTTGAAGGGTCTCCTGTATGTAAAATGTCTTGTGTAATTTTTGTATGACTTTACATTTCTTTTGCAAGCCCGTTCAGGCTTTTCCAAGATATCATCATTTTCCCAGACATGCATAGCAACAAAGACACTGAACATTTAAAAGAAATATGCTTCAGAATTAATAACTTAATTCCTCGAAGTGTTTTGCTATGTTGTTTTCAGTTTTACATGTACTTGTTTGTAAGATATGTGTAACAGCTTTTTCCCTCACGGAGCTGGCGGGAGATCTCTACTTGGTAATGGCATCTCCACGTTCATGTCGCGGGGGACATCATCATCTTTGTCTGATCAGTAACAGCAATTTGAGGTGTTTTTTATCCGGAACATTTAATTTAATTATTTTCTCCCCCGCACCACACTTTAATCTACGTAGACTCGCGGCCCCGGAGATTTTACTGCCTTAAATTGTTCACACACTAACAAGTGCTTTTCGCAGTGTTGGCCCATGGCGGGCCTTGTACACCATGCCCACTTCATGCGAGGGATTTGTGCAATTGATTGCCTGTATGTTTCTCTTTCAATCAATATTGGTAATTGCAATGTCTCTCGTCTTAATTAATTTTAATGTTAATTTTCCTCTGCTTCTGGCCCACTCCAGAGTGTTAAGTCCACATGCTCATTCATGTAATGTAAAGGTATCAGTGACTTTTATCTAATTTATTCATAAACGTGAGCTGCGAGAGGAATATGCCACGTGGGTGTCAACCAACTACCGTCCTGAGACCCAGAGTCCTCGTGCTTGTCCGTGCTATAGATGAGCTGGCGCCCTACTGGAACTTTCAACTTTTCTGTGATAAATAGCCATGCGTCTAGGTTTCTCTGAAACTAGGCATCACTTGCCTCTCACAAGCTGCCAAACCATGTTAAGACTTCACCAATGTACATATAGTAGTGATTGAGAAATGGACTACCTAAAAGAAGAAACAGTTAGCTTAGATCTTTCCATAATTATTTGATGTTTAGGTACACAAGTAAATATAACTATGAGTTTTTGAAGTGTACTATGTAAAGATATACGATCCTAAGGGATCACAACTAAGAGTTGCTATATGCGCCGTGAAAATTAATTAATTTTCATCCCAGATATATTTTTCATGTAGTGTTTTGTTTATTAAATAATTGTAGTTTTCTTTTTTTTGAGTGTTTTACATATTTTGAATATTTTTGTACCTTTTTATACCAAACAAGAGTCAAACTAGAGACCAGGACCAAGTGCTTTCCATAACTCTCATAAAGCAACCAAAGGTACTACTTTATTAATCCAGGGTTCAAATGTGTTTTAGTGCTCATGTTTAGAATGTAAGGTGACCTCCATAGGCATATGTGTTTGTGTACTAGTTTCTTTTATTAAAGTGTACCCGTTTTGAATCGGTAACTAGCCAACCCCAGGTGACAGAAGGCCTGGGGTTGGCAACTTTCCATTATGTCACACATAACTGTTGTGCTAGCAGTGAGACCCACACGTTGCCTAAAAGAGAATGCAGGGTTTCCTCCAACCTAATACATCCTTGCAAGCAACGAGATAGTTCGTACTCCTCCCTGCCTTCCGCGAGTAAGGCATTGTATATATTTTTTATTCCCAGTTGTTTTACATGTGTTGTTCTTTTATGTAAATATTTTCCCACAGGTAGTGTTTTACATAATTTTTATATTAAGTAACCACAGCATCTATGCTGAGCTTGTAAACATCACATATAATAACGGAGGTCGAGGGACATCCGGTACAGTGTGTCACCCTTGACAGTAATCCCAAACCACAGGGAAACAAATGCATTAGCAGCGCTCCAACTCCGGCTGACCGGGTGGGCGAGGGAAAGAGAGAAAACCAGCACCCCAGAGAGAGACAGAACTAGGGCTGCTGACTCACCCGGAATGGCATTTCTCTGACAAGTCCCAGCACACAAAGAGAGATCAAAGACAGATGTCAACTGATCCACAGTTAAGAGGACCGCAAATTTCACCCAAAATTTTTTTCAAGGCTCCAACATGCTTAAGACTTTCCAGAGAGGGGGGATTAGTTCTGCTGTCCCCTGCTCCACCTTTACCAACGACATAGAAGCATCCATCACACCGGAGGGGGGGGGGGGGGGGACACTAAATGATGGCTACAGGATTGTTTCCCATGGAGGGACAGTTACAGAAACATGGTATTTCCTGATGTTCTAGACCCAATTTTCTCACACTACTCTCGTAGTACTACATAACCCGAGGAAGGGTCAAACCCAACACGTTATTCATGATTCATGAGTGCAAACAGGAATCACTCCCAGCCTAGTGGGCAGTTCTAGCACATGAAATAAACTAGATATCCAAGTGGCCGCACCAGAACGTCAGCCTCCCCAATGCACCTAGCAGATAGAGTTTTGCCACACCAGTGAAGCTTTCTGAAGAGGACCGAGCATTGCAAGCACTCACAGCCATATGTAGATTCCCTCACCCTGCATGCTCCAGGCAGACATCACAACTCCCACTCCAGCCCAGGTGTGGGCTGAAACCCAGTGCATTATATAAGGCCGTGCGCAGCCGAAGATGTCAGATATCATCTCCAGTAGCTTGCCTCAACACTCCTGTACTGCAGCTCTCTACTTCATACCAGGTCTTCTAGATCTTCAACAACCACTAGTGGCTGCCGCCACCAATGACCAGAGGCTTCTACCACCTACTACCAGAAGCTCCAGATGCTTCAACCACCAACAGCTACCAGAAGCTCTTCAACAACAGAAGCCTGCAAGACTTCACTCCACACTTCCGTTGTTGATCCTCCTGGTTCAACAGCAGCCACTACTTGATGGTGAGTGGCAACTACACCCACTGCTCTTTTGGTAGTGGTACCTTTCGTAAAGTCTCGTATAGACAACCCCTGGGTAGAGTAACTGTGTTAGAGTTATTTTCATAGCCGCCAAAGTCATTCTAATTTTGAGTAGTCTAGGAGCAGATCACCTCCACCTGTATAGTGTAGCGTAAGTCCGCTCACACTTTTCTTAGTATTAAGAGGACGTATCACCAGTATTTATTATTACTAATGAATACGATTTATTTCTATCCCGAGAGCGAATCTGTTATAGAGGTAAATCCGTTCCTAATACTACATACTCAACCCTTGAACAGAGCAACCAGGAGACCGGATTTTCTAACTGTACGAACTAAAGTGTAGGATGCAGAGTCCCTTCTGGAATCTGTACGTCAGAAATATACACCACTTTCGAAGGCAACTCATTCTATGCGCCACGGTGTATAGAAAGGTAGAGCCACAACCACTAGGTACTCATCCAACAGTAGCAGGACAGCCACCTGAGGTTGTATCGCTGCCGGAGCACCACTGGTACTAGCACAGGTATTTGCCTGGAACTGGAGACTCGACTGTTTCTGGACCACACCCCAAAAGTAGTAGGAAGACGGCCTACATGACCCACAGCTTTAGGTTTTGTGCGCCAAGTTACAGAACTGATTGAAGCACAGGGTTCGCTCCATCAACTACTGTTGGGCTTTACACTTTCTTAGGGTACCGTCAACTGTTTGTGCCCAACTAGGAGTAAGTTAAGTGTCACTTCTGCCTCTATGCCATTTGGGGAAAGGCACACAGCTCAAAGGGAGGAGCGCCAGGCAAAGTTTCTTGCTGCTAAGAGAGTGTGTACCAATAACCCCTCTGCATTTGGCAGACACACCCCAAGGGAGAGGGTTCAAGCCGCCCAATTCCTGGAGAAACCTTCCTCTTCAGCCAGCATCCCTGTTTTCTTCCCTACTCACACTAGGCTCGGCATTGAGTATCATCAAACATCTCGTGCCCTGGTCACTGGGAATGACACCAGGTTAGGCATTTCCAACACCTACTTCGGAATCAGTGCAGCTGCTGAGTGGAGTAGGAAGTACTGTACCACTCTGTACGGACACTAGTCACCCAGCACTACCAAGGAGAGTGATGGTCCCAGTCGACCTGCTTCTGCGACAGAGCCCATGAAACAGGTGCCGGAGTACCCTGGTATGTCAGCCCTACCTCAACGGGCTAAGGTTAGAGTCAGAGATATTGCGGTACTACCCACACCTGATTTTGTACCGAGTCATAAACCAACCTGACTAGTGTCAACCTCTGGCAGAAAGTCCAGAGAAAATAATTGTTAATTAGAGTGCATCTGACCTAGCACACACCAAAGTTACATTGACTAAGTCTAAGCAACAATCGTCAATACTATTTGCGGAACCCTATCACCACAGCTGTATCGAGTGGCCAGATGAACGAGTAACCAGACCCAGCTTGGTCTACCGCTGCGAAGTAGGTTGGCAAGCCACTGAATACCAACTGCACAACTCAGGGCCAGCCACCTATACCAGCACCACACAATGCACAGGAGAACCCCAAATCACAGAATTTGTGGGACGGCCGCATGAGGACCTGCTCCTGTTTATAGCGAACTGCGAGAAAGAGTTCAAAGTAAACAACATTCTACCCAAGCATTGGGTAAGCCAAGCACAAGCGAAACTCAAGGGCGAAGCACTTGATTGGTGGAACAAGTACGGTGAATTTGTCACTGAATTGGGCCAGTTCAGTAGCAGACTTGCCACACAACTCACTAGAGAAGACGTATTAGCCAACCCACACTAAACTGACTGTTAGCTTTGCTCAGTGTGTCAGTGTGTAGGAGTACTGCTTCACCGATATTAAAGGTTGGGATGCCAGTATGAGGTGGAGGGTACTTCCTCTTGATATATCTCTCTTGCGACTCTCGGGCATTGTCCGTTCGGGCTAAGGCTGTGTGTTGGACGTCTTCATGTTGAGGCATGTCTTTGGGTAGACTGTCCCACTGCCATTCCCATGGGCAGCGGAGAGTGTGGCACAGAAGGAGTTGGCTGGGGCTGGTATTTATGGCCTTGTTGGTACATCTCTTTAGGGCGAAGAGAATTTTTGGGATGTGTGTATCCCTATGCTTTTGGTCTTCTCCCACACTGAGACGAGGCACTTCTTCAGCTCTTGGTTCCCCTGTCAGTGGGGTTGGCCTGTAGGTTGTATGGGAGCTTCATTCATGTGTTTGAACCCCCATTCGTTGCAGGCTGTAAGCCATTTCCAGCTGAAGAACTGTTTTCCATTGTACTGTTAGGATGGATTAAGGGTAGCCCCAGTGTGAAAAATTTCTGTTTCAAATTTGTTAATGATGTGGTCGGTTTCCGGGCTTGGTAGGGAAAACGCCTCCACCTATCTTGAGAACTAGTCTGTAACCATTAGCAAGTAGCAGTTTCCTCTGATACAATGGGGGTATGGCCCATTAGATCGGCAGTGATGTGGGTCCATGGCGTGCGTGGTTGACGGGGCCTGGCAGTAGGCTGCTGTGCTGGGTATGCTTTGCAGCACTTTTTGCAGCTGTGCACATTTTCTGGATGTCTCGACTCATTCCGTCTCATATGTAGCATATACTCAGATGTTTGCCAAGGTCTCTAGAGTTCCTGGGTGATCTGCTTCTGGGTGGTCATGATAGTGTCTGCAAAGGTCAGTCCACAGGATCTTGGGAATCCAAATTCTTCACTTTAACCCAGTTTGGCCACTTCGGGACCATACGATGTGGTCCCTCAATTTGAACCGTTGGGGTTGCTTCAGTAGTAGGTTCTGGACTTCCGGGTCTTGTTGGTGAAGCTCTATTTGGCTCCGGTTGATCTGCAGTTGGAGCAGCTTGATATGTTCTTCGGGGCTGCGGTTCAGAAGTTGTGGAGGAGTCATCCTTTCCCATACTTAATCGACTTTGGTGTCTTCTTCTAGATCTGGTTGGTGGGACAAGGTATCTGGAAGATTGTTATACTTGCCTGGGCAGTGCTGTACTTCAAAATTGAATTCGGTCAGGAACATTTCCCACCATCCGAGCTTGGCTTTGGCATTACGGAACTCATGTAGCCATTGTAGGTCTTTACTGTTGGTCTGTAGGATGAAATGGTTGCCTTCCAGATAGTACCTGTATTTCCGAACCACCCAGATAATGGCTAGGCGCTCTTGTTCGTTTATGTGATGGCATTGCTAAGTGGCACTGAGCCTGGTGTTTGCATACGCTATCACCTGGGGTTGGCTGTCGGGGCCTTCTTGATAGAGTACAGCTCCTAGGCCATTCTGGCAAGCGCTATTTGTAAGATGAGTGGTCCTTCCCCTTGAGGTCGGTGCAGTTACTTGATGTCTTTGAAGTTTGTTTTCAGAGCTTGTAATGCTGCGCAATGTTTTGGTTCCCATCGCCATCAGGTTTCCTCCAGCAGGGGGTGCAATGGGGCCATGTGGTTGGCTATGTTGGGCACAAAATCTCGGAGCCAGTTTCATAGGCCAAGGAAGCGGCACAGTTGCTTCTTGGTGGTCAGCTCTTCTGCTTCCTGAATCACCCTTATAGACTTATCTTTTGGGTAGTTTCCGTCGGGGGGTGATTACATGGCCTCGATAATCAATCAAAGTCTTCCCGATGTGGCTCTTTGGGAGATTCGCTATCATCCCATGTAGCTCTAGATGTTCCAGCACCCACTGGATGTGCCCGATGTATTCCTCCCATGATTTCGAGTAAATGACATGAGCCTCTGGAAGGTTGTGAGAGCGTTGTTAAGGCAGAAAGGCATGACTTGAAACTGGATGGTTTCTCATTCCGGGGTGGTGAAGGCAGTGAATTTTCTACTGTCAGGGTGTACAGCAATCTGCCAGTACCCCGGCTGCATGTTGAGGATACTAAAGATTTTGCCTCCTCGATATCATGCAAAATGTGTAATAGGTTAATGGCTGGAGGAGCAGTGGGATGTGTTGCATCGTTCAATGCCTTGTGATTCACACAAAACTGTAGTTGACCGTTTTTTGGGGGACCAATACTACGTATGAGTTGTATGAGGAATCTGAAGGCTCCACGATTTCCTATTGTTTCATCTCCTCTGCTTGCTCCATTATGAATCGACGCCATCTGGCGGACACCCTGCAGGGTCTGTTGTAGATGGGCGTGTTGGTGTTCGGCCATACCGTGTCCAAAGGCACCGGAATGTTCGTCAAGGACTTTCTTCAGTTCCTGGGACTGTGCTTCTGGAAGTTGATGGTTGATCTCTTCGGTCTTGATGGCTGACGGAATGACGGCGCCTGGATAGTGTTCCTAGTTAGAGGTCTCTCGATGCTTGTTGCCCAGGTAAATCTTGCGCTGGCTGTGGTTTATCCTGCAATGCTGCTGGCTAAGCCAGGGGTGCTCCAGTATAACTGCTTGTTGGATGTTTGGAGTGTTTGTATAGCTCGACTGTGATAGCGGTCCAGCCTTTTACTCATAGGGTACAATCTCTCTTTGCTATCCTCATAGTATGCGGTTGTGGGCATTGTGATGCCCTTTCTTTGGCGGTCAGTAAGTCGCTGCGCACAAAGTTGCCCATGGTAACTGAATCGACTAAGGCGAGTGCTTTTCTCCCGTTGAGGCTGATTTCAATGTGGGGAGCTTTTGGTGGTTCCGCTGGAGCTGGATGATGGGTCCTTGGTGTCCGGTGGGGTTGACCGTTTCGCCCGCCGACTGCAGCGTTTCCCGCCTGCGATGTGATGTTCTTGTCAGTTGCTTGTCGAGTGGCTTCTGCCACACGGTTTGCATCTCCTTCCCATGTTCGGCCCCTATGTGTTGTCCATTATGGGTAATCCTTGTGAAAGTGTAATTTTGGGCAGTACCAGCACTTTGGTAGCTTTTCATGGAGAGTGCAAGGGGAGATTTCACTCTTCGTTCAAAGGGCTTGTCTGACTTGATGGACTTGCTGACCTTTGGTTGGTCTAGGATAGCTTGCACTTTGAAGTTGCGCTTGGTTTCCTTTGCTCTCTCTACTCATTCGTTGACCGTGAGCAGTTTCGGTATCAGTAGCAGGTTGCGAAGCTTGAGATTGTGTGTCTCATGTACAGCGGAAAGTTTCCCAGCCACGACCCCAACTTGACTGCTGAGTTGCGCTACAACCGATGCCCCACTTACTAGCCTGCCCACCCGCATGCCTTACCTACACCGCATGATGCAATATTGAGTGAAGAGTATTTTTCTTAAAAATGGAATTATGCCAAATAGTCTTTACTGTGGTGCATAAAATTAAAGAACTGTTACCTTGACTGGAACTGTGATGTGCCGTCAACAAACTATATATGTTCGTGAAACGAGCTAGCAGCAAGTTGGCTGTCATTCTGAGCTGCCCACAAAATAGTTCAATGACCTGCCACCTTGGGCGCTGGTGTAGCGCAGGAAGCATATACAGTATGCTATGCATGTTATAGATGGCACCACAAGGACTTAAATTCGTCGAAATTAAACTTTTCTGGTAGGTGCCAATTCTCCCCATTGGTTGAATTAAAATTTGACTGTCCCTAAAGTAATGGGGTAGTTTCTCCAGCCCAATATGTACTATAAATTAAACCCTCAACAGACTGGTCTTCAGAGACTCAGCTGCTGTGATCCAGACATGGTAAAAATTAAGTAACGTAACATCTACATAGGACTCATAAGGCCAAGTAAAAGTATAAATGAACTTTCTTGCTTGTCCATGTAGGCGTAGACATTTTGTCTGGTAGGCCTCGACAGATAATTTGAGATGTCTATGCATTTTAAAAGTCTAGTGATAAAAGGCTATTAGTTTAAAAATGTGTTTGCATCAGCGTTGGCATATTTCAGTAACCAACGTCACGTAGTTGCATTTAAAAAGGAAAATCTAGCATTTCCTAGTTTTGTGCATTTTTAGGAAGAATAAAATTTTGTCATGTAACAGATTTTAAAGTGTGGAATACTTTAAAAGGTTACAATGAAAGGAGATATCTTACGAGTTTATAAAGAATACATGTTTAGCCAAGTACAAATGCATCAATGAATCTCAAGTTATATTTTCATGCTGTGCCATGATAGAATTTTAAAAGGCTGTTTTTAGTATTTAAATTTTGTTATTTTCAGCCTTATGAGAATTACTGAAATATTTACTTCATTAAAAAGGATTATTACTTCCTGCATAGCCAAAGATACACATTTTAGAGTTTTAATGCGCAAGATATGTATGTAGTCTGATGGATATATGACTTGAAAATCGAAATTATAGTCAGTTGGAAGTAGTGTTTTGTATTTTGGGTAGTTGCATGAGTTTGTAATGTGTGTTTTTTTTTTTTTTTTTTTTTAAATATAGAAAGCATTTCCCATACAGTGTATGTATTTATACTTTTAAAGAGATATTATACATTTAAAATTCACTTCAAAATTACTGTTGGTTTTGGATAACTTATATCATTGTGTTTTGGTTACGTGTTGTCTCTCATGTCTTGCTGTTTTGCAGGAAGTAGCAAGCGCGTCAAGCTTGAGGAGCAGCATGCGTGTCACGTGTCTCACGCAGCTCTCCTCGCTTTCGTCGGAGAAAATATAGTGAAACATTTGCACCTTACTGCGAATAAATATCTCTGCCTCTTCGTCTGGGCTTTGTGTTTGTCTATAGAAGTACGTTGTGAGGTTTGCTAATACGTCTTCTCCAGTGAGTTGTGTGGCAAGTCTGCTACTTAACTGGCCCAATTCAGTGACAAATTCACTGTACTTGTTCCACCAATCAAGTGCTTCGCCCTTGAGTTTCACTTGTGCTTGGCTTACCCAATGCTTAGGTAGAATGTTGTTTACTTTGAACTCTTTCTCGCAGTTCGCTATAAACAGGAGCAGGTCCTCATGCGGCCGTCCCACAAATTCTGTGATTTGGGGTTCCCCTGTGCATTGTGTGGTGCTGGTATAGGTGGCTGGCCCTGAGTTGTGCAGTTGGTATTCAGTGGCTTGCCAACCTACTTCGCAGCGGTAGACCATGCTGGGTCTGGTTACTTGTTCATCTGGCCACTCGAGACAGTTGTGGTGATAGGGTTCCGCAAATAGTATTGACGAGTGTCGCTTAGACTTAGTCAATGTAACTTTGGTGTGTGCTAGATCAGATGCGCTCTAATTAACAATTATTTGCTCTGGACTTTATGCCAGAGTTTAACACTAGTCAGGTTGGTTTATGACTCGGTACAAAATCAGTTGTGGTTGGTACCGCAATATCTCTGACTCTAACCTTAGCCCGTTGAGGTAGGGCTGACATACCAGTGTACTCCGGCACCTGTTTCATGAGCTCTGTCGCAGAAGCAGGTCGACTGGGACCATCAGTCTCTTTGGTAGTGCTGGGCGACTAGTGTCCGTACAGAGTGGTACAGTACTTCCTACTCCACTCGGCAGCTGCACTGCTTCCGAAGTAGGTGTTGGAAATGCCTAACCTGGTGTCATTCCCAGTGACCAGGGCATGAGATGTTTGATGATACTCAATGCCGAGCCTAGTGTGAGTAGGGAAGAAAACAGGGATGCTGGCTGAAGAGGAAGGTTTCTCCAGGAATTGGGCGGCTTGAACCTTCTCCCATGGGATGTATCCGCCAAGTGCAGAGGGGTTATTGGTACACACTCTCTTAGCAGCAAGAAACTTTGCCTTGTGCTCCTCCCTTTGAACTGTGTGCCTTTCCCCAAATGGCATAGAGGCAGAAGTGACACTTAACTTACTCCTAGTTGAGCACAAGCAGTTGACGGTACCCTAAGTAAGTGTAAAGCCCAACAGTAGTTGATGGAGTGAACCCTGTGCTTCAATCAGTTCTGTAACTTGGCACACAAAACCTGGAGCTGTGGGTCATGTAGGCCGTCTTCCTACTACTTTTGGGGTGTGGTCCAGAAACAGTCGGGTCTCCAGTCCCAGGCAAATACCTCTGCCAGTACCGGTGGTTCTCCGGCAGCGATACAACCTCAGGTGGCTGTCCTGCTACTGTTGGACGAGTACCTAGTGGTTGTGGCTCTACCTTTCTATACACTGTGGCGCACAGAATGAGTTGCCTTCAAATGTGGTGTATATTTCTGACGTACAGATTCCAGAAGGGAATCTGCATCCTACACTATGGTTCATACTGTTAGATAATCCGGTCTCCTGCTTGCTCTGTTCAAGGGTTAAGTACGTAGTATTAGGAACGGATTTACCTCTATAAAAGATTCACTCTCGGGATAGAAATAAATCGTATTCATTAGTAATAATAAATACTGGTGATACTTCCTCTTAATACTAAGAAAAGTGTGAGCGGACTTAAGCTACACTTTACAGGTGGAGGTGATCTGCTCCTAGACTACTCAAGATTAGAATGACTTTGGTGGCTATGAAAATAACTCAAACGCAGTTACTCTACCCAGGGGTTGTCTAGACGAGATGCAAAGTCGTACTCACAGTATCAGATTTCGTGCTCTGCCAGAAAGCCACATAACCAGTGCTGTGTACTGGTTGGACTCCAGTTCCATGCAGCAAGTAGAGATCCTAACTCACCCAGTGTGCGCCTGCACTAGCACCCACCAAATATACTTTGGGTTGGTGAAGTACCTCAGTTGTCCACAGGATGTCATGCATCACAGTTACCTGCAAACATTCTCAACAAACCATCATCGCAATGTTGATTAAGATTAAATTACCACCCATGTCGGCTAAAGCTAACAAAACAATGGGAAAATGTCCCTTGTAATTATAAAATGATGAACCCCTTTCTCTGGGACACACTACGGATCTATTTTCCATTCAACGAACCAATACGATTTGGTATTATCCAAAGTTCCAAATATGTAGCAGAAAAACTTTACCACATATTTTCTGTTGCTTCTGGCATAAATTCAGGATAAAGCACTGACCATACTGCAGCACAAACATATTTTAAAAAGTTCCCTATTGTTGTTTCACCTCTTTTAAATTGAAAAATCAAATTCCTGAAGCTGTGCCAGTTTCAAGATACCTGAAAATAAATTGTTTTATTTTCTTTGAATTTTATGTTATTGCGAAAATATGCGACAAGTTGAGAGACTATAGAAATAGTGGAGTATGACTCTGAGGCAAAAACAAGCTAGTGATTCTGCCACTAACAATAAATGCATTTTTACACTGATGACGTGTTTTTCCTGCCTCCAAAACCAATTAAATAAGATAGGGTTATTAAAAATAGGTGATAAATTATTTGTTGTGTTTGCATACATGACAAGAAAGACAACATTTTCGCAGGATATTTTACACTGTGTGACAAAAATGTATGTCTACTGCATACACAAAATCACAAAATTAAAATATATATTTACCTTAATATGATATGCAATTTTTCATCAGCTGTAACTGCCCACCTGTAATTCATGTCTTGTTTACCACTTTTTCTCTTACTTATATTGCACCAGATGTACATTAAATTATCATCTTTACTCGAAGAAGTCATACACATGCTGCAGACACAGTGTTTCTTCAGTGTGCGGACGCATGTCTGAATCATGACTTTGCCCGCATATTATCTTTGTCTTGATGCATTTGGTGTGCGGCCTGCCTTACGTCTTTCAAAGTGAATTACAGGATTAACAATAGAAAGATGAGTACCATGTCACAACAGTCAGCAGTGAAGTTAGGCGTGTGTTAGTGTATCACTATCTACGCAGCTATAAACCTGACCTTGATTAGTCATGCAGCTCATAGGCCCCATTGTTGCTTATGTGAATGTCTGCCGTATAATAATAACAAAAATAATTATATATATATTTCTTCTCTCGTGTAATACGTATGCAGCATTTTCAGTACCTTACCATTTTACAGCCCCTTAATCTTATGTTTCTAGATACTTCAGCAATCACAAAAATAGCTAAATTGTACTCCAAATCAAAAATCCTTCAAAACAGAGAAAATGACATCCTTCTGGTGCTACAAATGTTAGATGCGCAAAGAATCCAGTGAACAGGCACACCAAGCCATTGAAGTATAGAATGGAGTGGAGAAATTCGGGCAAAGCTTAACGAGATCTTGAGAGCCGATAAGGATGAAATGAGGTGGATATTGAGCAGCACTAGAGTGCAAGGATGGGGGAAACTGGAGACCTCCAAGACAACCAGCCAACCAGCAGCATCCTCCAGTACAATTCCCATGTACACGAATCTGGGAGTGACCCGGCTGGGAATTGAACCCCGTCAGCATTGGAGGGAGGCAAATATTATATCAGCTGCGTCAAACTCAACCCCTGGAGGTGTTGAAACTTATGAACACTCCAGTGTGAAGTCTCTTACCAGAAAAATTCCATTTAAAGAGATGGCAAAAAATGTTGTATTTATATGATATAGATTTCAGTAAAATTTCTAACAAAAGTGGTCCTAATGTCTCTACAATTAGCATGCTGGCTTCCATCAACCATGGCAATCGAGGTGCAACCCCCGAAGGATCTATGTCAAGAAGTTTTACATGTGCTGAACTCTCCAGTGGCCAGGGGTTTTTATCAGGGTACTCCTTGCCCCTCCACGACAGCATTACACGACCTCACCACCCAAATCTCATGTCACTGCAGACTGGTTGGGAACAACAGATGTGTCAATGTATTGCAACCAACTTCACTCTTGCCCACCTTGTCTTGAGCCTCCTTAACACACAAACTAAGTGCACAATTTTTATACTAATATCAGCATAAAAAGTAGGATTTGACTCACCTAGACTTTGAGTACTCGAGCACCACGTCAACAATAACAGAAACGATGTTAAGTTACACACCAAAAGGAGGACAATACATCTGGTTTGTTTCTGTCGTAGCAGCACCTTTATTTCATTTGTGAGCGTTGGTAAAAATGTCTCGGGAGCAACACACTGCTGACATACAAACCAAATGTACAACTTAATAATCTGTCCTAAAGAAAAGAAAGGAAACCCTAAAATCATATGACTAGGGTATCCTACCTACCTCACTTGCAAGTTCCTTTAAGAGAGAGACATTTTCTAGTGTCCAGGTACCTGGAAAATTAAATAAACGTACTTTAGTATGAAAAAAATCTGGCTACGTGAAGAGCAACGTGACTGTCATCACAATGCTATTGAACAAAAAGATAATGCTGAATGAGAGATAAATAACCCCAGCACTTGTACATATGAATAATAGAAAATCACAGAGATTACCAAACTTATAATTTAAGTCCAGATGTTAAATGAACCCAAAAAAAAAAATTTCTAATGGATATTGTGCTTTTTACCTCTTAGAACACAACCAAATATTGCACAAAATTTGAAAATGTTCTAACAGCTAAAATTAGGCCACTACAATTTTCCCAGTATTTTGGCATCTTTGCTGATATGTTCAATCAAAATACTAAAATTTCTCAAGTTTTCTAGTACATATTCAGAAAGTTTTCTAGTACATATTGACAAACAGTCAAATATAATTATACAAGGTTGTAACCCTGATATAAAGGCAGTTTGTTTTTTGTCATCTTTCCTGCATTTTGTAAATATGTTGCAATTACATTACAGTATTATACATAAAGATTACAACCATTAATGTGTTGATATAAATAAGCAGCACACTGTTATAATAGTGTAATATTTCCATAGAGCACACGAATGGTAGAGGATGACTGAAAATGAAAGAGGAAGTATTTGACAACAGCGAACTGAGGGTGTGGTGGGCCAATCTGAGATCATTGTTGTGGCATTAACCATATACCCTAGAAGTTTCCATGTGTTCCCTTCAGAATGATGCAAGTACAAGCCTGATTTTTCAGTGGTGGTTAAATAAAAAAGCAAATTTAAACAATCCAGCCTATGTTATCTGACACAGACATTGTGCATTGTTAGTTGCATGAACTGCCTGTCTTCACATACAAAAATTTGAACTGACTACCCTCACATACAAAAATACACCAACATCATCCAGGCAATCCCACTGCAAATTGGACCCATGCTGATTGATTCATTTCAACTAATAATGTTCTTATGATCATGAAGTTATGCTATAAATAGGTAATCAATCATGTGACTCCCCACTTCCCATCCATTGGATAAAAATCCTGGTTAAGAAAAAATGTGTTAGAGAATGCAAGTACACACTGTTACATCAAATCTGCCCAACTTTTCCAAGTTTTTCACAGAAGCATTAAAAAATTTCTAACATTCAATAAAATATTCTAACAAAAAGAGTTTTACTTTTAAGAAATGTGATTATAATGGACCATTAATTACTGTACTGAAAATAGTTTACAGAAGTATAATTGTTTTTTTTTTTTTCTTTGTGAAAATAATTTGAACAGAATGTGGCTGTGGGTAATCAAGAATTTAATTTTGCATGAAATGACAATGATTAGGTAGCTAAGTAGGTAAGGCTTAACGTTCTCGTAGACATCAACAGAGGTCATTAGAGATGGAGCAAGTTGCTCAGACAAGCAACAATGGGGAAGCAATTGGCAATGGTCTGTAGTAAAAAACCATACCAGCATTCACCTAGAGTGATTTCGGGGAACTATAGAAAACCGAAATCAGGATGGCTGGACCAGAATTCAAACTCATATCCTCCCGAATATGAATCTGAAAGTTTACAATTGTATCACCTCACTCTGTAACAACTATTAGAAATAAACTATTGACTGACTTATTATTATCTTACAGATCACAGCTATGAGTATCTGTAGGTAAATCACAATACCTATGAATTTTAGCGATCTCAAAACAGTAGAGAATACCCAAAGGATAAAGCATGTCTGGCACGTTATTTCCTATATTCTTTGATGCAAATGGTAAACTCGGTAACTGATGAAATTTATTTTCTGATGCTGGTTTTCCAATAAATCTAAGTATGTACATTATTTCCTGCTCACTGCCAAGGAACTCTGTCTGTACACACACACAGAAACACACACCCATGCATACTGAGATGCACATGCATGCGATCACAGATGCACACATAAGTTCATTTGTTTTGTGTCTAGTTTTAGGTGAGACAAACCTGCAACAAACTGTGTAAAATACTTTAACCTGCAAAAACTATGACAAGGTATAAAATGAAATTCTATTTTGGAATTCCGCTGTTTTCCAGGCAGAATTTTACCATTTTCCCTGACATATTTTCAGGTCAGAAACCTTACAATGCCATACTTTTCCACAGCTGACATAACAAATATGCTATCAATGAAGTAGAATTAAATTACACTACAACAGACCAAGCAAGCAGGGCCAACATTTTATTCCACCCATCTATAATTCTTGTGATACACACTACTGACTTCACACGAGTATCAATTACAAACACACAAATACTTTACTTTGCAAGTATAGGCCCTATGTCACTTGGCAAAAATGTATTATTGCCATTTCACAAACTTAAAAATTGAAACTGTAAAATTACATATACCTGTATTCACACAACAAACAACTTTTGCAAAGTAGCAAATATTTAAATTTTCCCTAACCCATACAAAAATTCCCTCACATTTCCCTGTCATGTGAAATTTTCTGACTTTTCTAAGTTTTCCCTGCGGGTGGAAACCTTGCATAATTCAACTTTTTTTACTTAATTAGTTTGAACTATAAAAAAAATCAATGAAATTAATGATAAGAAAATAAAATGTCAAGTTAAGTGCAAGAGAACATTACTTAATTCAGAGTTCGTTAAAAAACATCTTGCATAAAAATGATATCAAGATGAAATGGAAATTGCACTAATGTGAGAATAACTGATAGCATTTTCCAGTTGATGATAATTGTTTACACATTGGTGATTCATTGTTGCACAGGTGCATCTAGATGTGTGATGTAATACATTTTTTATTAATTTGTCTAATGCAGGAAACAAGAGTACAACTACAGGGTTCGGATTTTGTGTGTGTGTGTGCGCGTGTGCGTGTGTCTATATATATATATGGGAAGTTCCCTGAACGTCAAAAGAATTTCTCATCTATCCTACAAACCTAGCCATTTCTTTCTGAGTATTTGTCAGATCACTGTGTTTTGTTGCTCAAGGTTAGGTGCAATAATGTATGAGGTTTGTCAAATTGGCTGAGGACAGTGAACATTTTCACTGCTAGCAATATGAAATTGCACATGTCAAAAAAAAGAAATACAAAAATGTACAGTGTAAACACATGAGTACTTTTATTCTGCTAAATCAATATCGATTCAATCTCTGTCAAGTGAATTACCGTGCCTGTAATGAGTTATTGGGTTTGTGAATGTAACATTTTTCACATATTTGCAACAAATTTTGCTACACTAAATATATGTTTATTTATGGAGATAGAAAAAATGCCTACATGCAAATCTGTGCCACTCTGCTTCCCAAAGTGCAAGTGAAGCAAGCATGGTGGGTGTACCAATTTTACCTACAAGTAATGTTGAAAGTAATTTTTACAGTCTTCAGTTAATATATATACCTATATGTATGAATTGTTGATGTTCCCAGACACTGTTTTGTATATTCTGTTATGGGCATTCTAAAAAGTACTAAGACTTACATCAAAGTGGTTAAAATAAAAAATATCAAGTATCTGAGTAAAAGTTTTATGATTCCACCTAATGTTAAAACAATCTCATAAGAATCAATGAAGAAATTTAACAGGTTAAGCGTACAGTAGAACTGAATACCTACTGTTATGACCACAAAGAACATTAAAAGCACGTAAGTAAATAACTATTTCTTGTTAATGTGACATCAACGGACGCTGTACTGCATTTTGAAAAACTTGAAGTAAATAACTTCAGTTATTTGAAATTTCAAATTTTGATAAAATGAAATCTTTTGGTTTAAAAGACAAAACCGGATAGTAAATCCCAAAGAATAACAGTGGAAACCAATGATTAAAAAAGTGTGTTATGCACATCATTAGTTATAAAACTTCATGTGAAACACACATAAGCAAATTGCGAAATTTAGTTTTCATCAGTTATGCATTTTCCCAATCTCAATCCCAATCTCATGTCCTTGCATCTTTACAAACTACCCAATCTATTAAAAGTTCTTGTAAAAAAAAAATTGAAGATGACGTTTTAATTTTAAAAAATTTACGCAACCCTACCAAAATATTAAGGCCATTTTCAAATGTCTTGAGATTCAATCCCTTTAGATCAAAAAACATAAAATTTCATTTCAAGATTGATTGGTGAGATACCAAGAGTAAAATAATCTAGTAATATTGAATATAATGTAACATTTAAATCACAACAAATAAAAACCTATAAAAAATCCATTGACACCGATACCAATAGTTGCAAATTAACCCAACATTTAGGAAAAAATTGTCATCATAAAACAAATTTTAGAAAATACCCATGTAAATTTTGTAAAAACACTAACCACCCAGAAACCAACTGTTTCTTTCAACATAAAAACAATGACAAAAATGATGTTACCTTCGTAACCAACAAAAATTAAATAAAATCATTGGATAAAACTATAAAGAGTGAAACATTTCCAATATATATAGGGTAAGCATTGCTTACCTTGCATCTATTTTATAAATGCCACTGCTTCTGAAGTCTATTTGCGCATGACCTTGACCAATGAAAGTGTTTCCCCATAGTAAGTCAGACATCACATTCAATGCTAGTGAGACACCAGGACCCATGTAATAATTTCCACGGAACTTTGTTACATAGAAGCTGTAGCCCACAACCAAAATTTATTCTTGTGTGGTTTACTTTGCAGCAAGTTAATAACTAGAGCATTAGTGGATCAAGGAAAACTGTTATCACTTTCTTTGGGTAAGTTAGTTAATAAGAGAAGTTCACTTGCAATTTTTGCATTGAAAAAACATAATTAATGAAACATTTTTACGAACTCAGCTATGTGTTAAGAGAGGCACACACTGCACATGAAAATTCCCGGATGCTGCACAATGCCGGCAACACTGCACCGTGAGATATTCAGAACACTGGAGAGTAGTGGACCAGGAAATTCAAGTAAATCCCCCTGGTAATTGCACAAAATGGAGAACGTACTTACTGAAGTAAACACGTGAACTTGTGCTGACAAACTGGCATGACAGCTTACAGCATGGCCACCTGGGTTCCGAACAGACATGTAGGAACATACAGAAGTTTTTCCACTGACCAAGAGTACAAAGGGACGTACATAAACATGTACAGAGTTGTGTTACGTGCAACACCCGGGAGCCGCGGAGAACAGACGGCGACGATGCTCCACAACAACCGAGGCTGCCAACGGAGCTGTTCAAAACTGTTGCACTTGACATCATGGGCCAGGTACCCACGCACAAAAGGTGGGAAACATTTCCTCAATGTCGCCACTGATTTGTTTACAAGGTGGACTGAGGCATTTCCGGTCAGTAACAACCCTGCACACACGGTTGCGCATGTAATGCAAAATGAATTTTTCCCCAGATGGGGTTACCCAGAATACCTACTGACAGATAATGGTACACAGTTTGTAGGAAGAAAATGGAGGGAATATTGTACCGCATGGGGAACCGAACACCGTACTACCCTAGAGCAAACCCGACTGAATGTCGTAACCAAGACGTGAATATCCAGTTGCGAGTCAGGTTAGGAACAGACCACACAAGATGGGCGGAATTGATTCCAGAGGTCATGTTTTGTTTACGGAATCGAGTCAATGCCACAACGGGAAAAACATCTGCGGAGATGGTGCAGGGCCGTGAACTGCGTGCGCCCAGAGAACCCCGCGAAAACCAGCCAGTACTGCCTGAGGAAAATATTGCCCACCAACTACAGATCCAGGAGCAGGCGAGGGAAAATCAGGGAAATTACTGTAACACATGGGTGTTGGAAAGCAGAAGGCCGCAGCCAGAGTTAGTGCCTGGCATGTATGTTTATGTAAGGGAAAACCCATTGTCACCGGGAGTCAAGAACCAGCGTGCAGGACTGGCACCCAGGTGGATTGGGCCGGTAAGAGTAACAGCAAAGATGGGCAATTCCACATTTCTCGTGAAACTGTGTCCACAACGAGTCACAAAACATCACCGCGATGAGCTGCGTATAGCCCGTACACCTGTAGGGAAGAGGGGTAAGGAGAAGCCCAGTGCCTCAGCGAGCGCGACGTTGCGTACCAGGTAGTACGAGGAATGACAGAAGCAGCACATGCTAAAACATCATCATCCTCGTAACCATGCGCCCGCAAAACGTAAACAACAGTATTATAAACACTATATAATTTAGGGGCTTCGCACCATCCGAACATTCCCCACCAAACAGGGAGGGAGAAGGGGACGAAAGTGTGAACACGCAAGTGAACGAAATGAGTGGTAGTGAATTACCATTTCGAGACTTTCCCGTAGGGGCAAGCAACAGCCTAACAAATCAAAGTAGCTTTGAAAGGTTTCCTTGTGTAGAGGAGGAAGGAAGTGGTAACCACAGTGTACACGTAAACTGCAACACAACCAGTGCAAGTGATATGCCTGTTTTAAGGGGTTTCCCCAAGGCACAAGTCAAATGGTTGTAACAAAAATGAAAATGTAGATGTTCATACCACAAGTTTTTCGGCACCCCCAGGGGATAGCCTAATATGGAAAGAGAATTTCAAAGGGTTTAGGGAAGCTAATAGGGCAGTAAACGTGATGCCAAATGTTACCACTCCATCCCAACAACATGGTTCCAGCCTACACCAGCAACTCCTGTGAACGCTGCAGAGTGAGAAGATTTCAGAGGCCATGCTTCCTTTGCCCGCAATCGGTGGTACCAGTTCACAGACGGGCAGGACCAGCCAGAGCAAAGTTGAGTTGCTCGCACCGCCTTGGCCTTCAAGGGAGGGGTCATATGATGCCTGCTAACAGCCAGCAGTGTTAAGAATATGACGGTGCTCACCACTCACGTGACACGTGGGTACGCATGAACTTTCCCATAATGGGATATTTATTTTAAAGTGTAAACCATGTCTTTCTATTTTATTCAGAGTCCAAGTGTTGAACAATGTTTGATTCAAATTCAAAATGTGCGCTGCGCGAAGAACAAGGACGTTATTATTCTGGCGTAAATGCCTCCATAACGAACAATCAATGAATACAGGAAATTCCCAATTTTAAAAGCTTAGAGTGATTATGTATGCAAATTATTTATGTACCATTTCTTTTTTATATTAAAAGTTTTACTCGGTATGCATAGCACTTCTGCTTGTGTGAACCCCATAGGCAGCCATGGTAGGTCCACACGACGCCTGCCGCTAGGCAGTCCGTCGAGCAGAGCTGCCGAGGTAAGAAACTGTCACGTACGCACTTCAACCTTTTTGCACTGAGATAGATTTCCATAGCACTTCTAGTATACCGATTAACCTTTGCTTTGCGTACCTTTTTGCCATACATTCCCCAGCATTATGCCTCCGCTTAACTTAATAATTTGCAGCCCTTGCGACTTTTTACGACTTAAATGAGAGAAGGAGGAGAAAATGTCGGAGAGGCCACGTGGCCCGCGCAACTTGTGACTCAGGTGCCATCTGCCTACACCAAAGGTTTTTCATTATAATTTCTGCTTAATTGCTGGGTGCAATATTAAGGGCTATATTTCTATGTATGTATTTCAGGGTATTTTTCATGTTTAATTGTGTTACTGCCACATCGTTCATGGCCACGTAGTCAGATATCTCCAAGTCTGTATCTGCACCATCCATGTGCTTTAAAGGTATATTTTTGTAATATCATATGTGCTGTAGTGAATCTCAGGGTTATATGTATTATTTTATTCAGGGTTCCATTATTTTTCATGATTGATGCTTTTGTATGTATGACCACGCAGTATTTTGCACATGTTGATTTTCACGCCATCAGGCGTGCTACAAGTTCTTAATTGCTTAAATCTTCAGGGGAATAATTTTCCCAATACAGCTACCACTATGATTGGTAATTATTTGCAGTTTCTACAGAAAACTATTGCAATTCCACCTGCACCACGTGGTCTGCTACGCATTGTATCCACCGGCATCCGCGCCACCTAAACACACTTTCATGCATCTGCGTGTTTATTGTGCCGATTCATGCGTCCCATATTGTATAATCCTTATTTGTGTAATTTGTGTGGTGATATTATTTCCGCCCTTGCCGGCTATGTGTAAAGACCATCACCACACTCACCACGTGCTGGGAGACGCGTCCCGACGAATCCGCGTTAGCGATGCCAGACAATCACAAATGTTAAATGCTCATATTGTAATTCTCCATGTCCTGTCTCCAGGAAAAACCTGCAATCTATCGTAGCGGCTGTAGACCTCTTTCCTTGTGGAGGCTGTTTTTTCAAACACCCCAGAGAAATCATCCATCTAGGAGTGCACTAGGGTAATTGCGAGCTGGAGGTAACCGCCCAACGGAATTCGCTAGACACGTCCGAGTTTTCAATCATTAACTCATTTTTCTGGCACGACTTTGTAATTGGAAAGCAATAAATGGTATGTGACCCAGTGTAACCATGTGCGTTTACTTGTAGTGTCAGAACAGCAAATCTCCCGCCTATTTTTCAGTAACAAAATGTTTAGTATTGATCAGACTTTTGTAAAGAGGCTTGGGTGAGATGGACACACAGAACCCACAGCATCTTTGAGAACCCTGAGTATCGAAGTGTGGTATCTGGGAAGCTCCGCAGGCACCCACCTACCGTAAGTAACTTGCGCCATTGTTCGTCTCATGTCTCACTCGACTGCGTCAATATAAAAAATCCCTTTTGCTCACGTGAAATTGGCCTGTTTTTGCTGCTCTGATGCTTTTTTTCCCTTGTGGATTATACCTGCCATCTAGCAGCATTTCCTGCACTAAATGATTGTCTTTTTTTTCAACTGTCCGTGCGCTCCACACACCGTTTTGTACTCACTATTGTTTTTGGTGTGCTTCCGGCATGGCGCGCTCACGCTGCGCGGTACCGGGAATGATTTTCTTTGCACTAAGTGCCACTTCGGTGGTTAACTTGTTCACCAATCTTCATGTAGAGTAGCACCAAGATGTCGTTGTACATTATTTATTTATTTAGTTGTTCAGGGTCTTTTGGGAATTTTGGCTGATCCCGATGTCCTCCATGTCCTCCATGTCCTCCATGTCCTCCATGTTCCCTCATTGGTAAATTTTCAATCAACTTTATCTTCCCTTTTTATCTTGCTTAATCACATAATTAATTCTTTTGTTCTGACTCCATTCTAGAGAGGGTCCATGTGTTCACATAATTTATGTAATTTAGCTCCTTCAAACTGCAAAAATTCTTCATTTCATGTTGTGGCGAAGTCCTGCCGTACACGCAACTTCTAGTTTCATTTGTTTGCTGTTGGGTCTTTCCTTCGTTTACTCCCACAGCAAAGTTTACTTGTGAAGACTTTTTTTTATTTCCCTAGACTCAACCTTGTTTCGCTGGACTCAAGCAAGTGCTAAAGAAATGTATTAATTTTTGGTTAATAAAAAAGCACCTTCACACACATGATTATTTTTGTTTCGACATTTTGTGGGTTTGAGTTTGTGGTTAAGAATGCCATTTAAAAAATTTAATATTCCATTTTGTTACTTTATTGCACCCTAAGGTCAATAACGTTATAGTTTAATATTATTTAGAGTCAACATAAACTAAATTTTGCTGCACTTTTATTAGTTGAATATTTAATTATAATTGGATGTAAAGTAACATGGCTTGTGTGCAAAGTGCAGTTAACTAGACTATGTTTCCCAGAAGTTAATGTTTTGTTGTTAAGGCAACAGCTCTGAAAATTGTGTTGATACATTTCAGTTGCCTGGTTTTGTTTGAATTCTTTTTTTAATTCAATGATATTTGATTTTATGATATATGTTCTGATGAAAAGAAAAGAATGAATTAAAAAGTAAACAAAATATTGAATTAATGCAGGACCACAACAAGATGAGACTTATTATTTGATATTCATATTTTCTCTGGGCCTTTTGATTAGACCTACTATATTATTTATGGTTTATGTATACATTCTATTAATATGTTGCGTTTCAAGTAGATGTTTAACCTATTCACCTAGATTGTTTGATAGACTGTTTGTTTGTATTGCTTCCTAGTCACTGTATGTACCATTTGGTTTCTTGAGAAGTCCTCAGGCTTATTAATTTTATATATATAACCGCAAAGCGGATAATCCACTCCGCGAGTGGATTATCTGTTTGCAGCTTAACCACTGCATATTCAGAATAATAAAAATTTTTTTTCAAAATTAACTCAAACACTGCCAGAACGCAGTTATTTAATAAAATGCCCATCTTAACTAATGAAATTCGTAATAGGTACTCTCTCAAAATAACTGTGGAATGAAATATGTTTGTTTATCGATGCAAATGCACATCAAAATGTGTTCCCGATGGTGCAATGAGCTTAGTTACGTCGCAAGACAGCGAGCTAACAACATTGCACAACTCGCTAGCCGAGCTGCCAGGTATAGCCAGAACCCGGTGCGACAGCCGCATTCCTCCAGTGTATCGCATTCCCACGGTCAGTGTCAGTTTTATCTCGCCAGTCAAAAGTTACGTTCGGTTTTGTTTTTGTTCATTTTCAGCCGAAAAATGTCTGCAAACGTAAATGTGTGGTTTTATGCTGGAAATTATTAATAAACTTGAAGGAGGAAGTGTAATACAACAGCTTTCACATATGTATGGAGTGGGAGAAACAACAATTCGGATTTACGAAACTATAAATCCAAACTTATTGAGTTTTCGAGCACTGCGGACTCTACCAGTGGATTGGCGAGTAGGAAAACGATGAAACTATTGACGTACACGGAACTAGATAAAGCTATGCTGGAGTGGTTTAACCAGAAACAAGCTGCGGGAACGCCAGTGTCGGGTTTAGTGTGTGTGAAACAAGCCCAATACTATTTTGAAGAACTGGGAATGGAAGGCGAAATTTGTTTCCTACATTAAACACTGTTTACCACACGCTGAAACTGCTGGCTGTATGCAGTACGCACTGGACACAGTGTGGGAGGTGTGTGTGACATGGGCGACAAGCAGTTCGCTTTGCACAACTTTGGCCCCTCCTGGGGGGGGGGGGGGTGACCTGTTGCCTAGCAACCGAGTGACACCAGCCTGCCTTCCCTCTTACGCAACTTCAGATTCCAGTATCACTCGGTGATGAACACGACATGCATCCCGCTGCGTTGTTTTTGTATTAACTGTAGCTGCACATTTCTTGTAATGTTCGCGAGAGAACTACCGTGATTACCGCATATTTTACTAACTTTAGATTCCGGTTTTGTAAGTTAGAAATCAGGGGTGCATAAATTACACATTGTTTTAAATTTCTTGGTTTGTTAGTAAATAATAGGGTACGGAAATTATGCTAGGCTGTAAAATATGCGGGTAAATATAGTAGTACGTCAAGGATACGCTAGGTTTCACACTGAAATACCCAGTATTCAGTTACGACCATACAAAATATTAGTGTTGGAAAAACTGTACTTTTCTCTTAGAATGCGGATTATCTACAATTTTGGTTTATCCGCAGCAATAACCCCCTCTATTATCATGGATAATCGAGAGTCGACTCTGTGTGTGTGTGTGTGTGTGTGTGTGTGTGTGTGTGTATATATATATATATATATATATATATATATATATATATATATATATATATATATATATATATATATATATATATCACATTTGTATATATATGTTTGAGGTTTTTTTTTTTATATTTTACTTGTACTAGGGATTGACTTATTTACAGTTTGATGAGGATATTTAGCTATTACAGTATCATCCACAAATAATGACAATATCCCATTGAGAGGGAGCTGTCAATATCATTAAACAATATTGTAAATAATATAGCCCCGAGGCCTGACCCTTGTGGTAGGCCTACACCTATTGTTATTGATTTTGCGGAGCTAAACAATATGTTCTCAGCCCATTGCATAATTTTGGAATCAATTAAATGCTATTCCTTTAACACTGGACTTCCTTATCTGGTATAACAACTCATGATCTACTGTTTCAAATGCCTTTTTTAAGCCCAGGAATAGTCCAGCACATTGCTTATTATTGCCAACTGCAATCTGTAATTTCATAATGATATCTATTGCAGCATTTGGGTTATTTTTCTCTTAAGAAATCTATACTGATATGGGTAGAAATACTGATATTACTGAAGTGCTTAAGTAATCTATTTTTTAAAATTATTTTCAATAATTTTACTTAGCAGTGACGCTATAGATATATTGGATGGTAGTTTCCTGGAACACTTTTGTCCACGGATTTACGAATTGGCACCACACGGGCTCTCATAATTATTTTGGGTACAACACCATTTTTTAAAGACACGTTAATAATGCCTATTGGCTTAATTTAAGAAACTTTTACATTTCTTGATGAGCATATTATTAATGCTATCATAATCCGGAGAAAGACACACACTCTCTCTCTCAATTAGGTTACCACCCGGTAGTGAGCTCTCTCACCTCTCCTTCACCCAACCAACTCCTTTTCCACTCCCTTCCTGAACTTATCAAGCCCTCTCACAGATACCAATTCCTCCCTCAATACATTCCACTCCCTCACAGACCTCACAAGCATGGACTGCCTACCCTGCTACGTTCTCCTCCACACCCTCTGAAGCTTCTCACTGTTGTTTCCTCTTCCTCTAAACACCCCTTTACTTAGCTTGCAGTGTTTGTTTTAGTAGCCTATTGCTAATGATAAGTTTGATGCTTTAAAACAACTGTAGCTAATTTTTCAGGTTGTTTATGGATTCTACATGCAATTTCAATAGCAATATTCATAAAATAGCTATTAAATGCTTCAGCATTTTCACTATCATCTTGTAGCAGTGTGTTTATAATTTAAATTTGATGTTCTGTTGTTTACCAATACAGCTTTTGTTATTATTTACAATACCATTTATTATTTTTCACTTATTCTTAGTTTTTGCTCATATCTTCAACTTACATTTGATTAAGAATTTCAAGTCTTCATTCATCCAAAGGTACTTTGTATTAAAATTTTGTTTTATGCAATTGGGTGTATTTTACATTATTTATATTATCTTTTAAATAGTTAAAAAAATTTTCACACTGATCATCTACATTATCACCATTGATCACAAATGGGTTATTTTCAAGTAATAGATTTAGTTTATTATAATTAATTTCAGTCATACTGATGTGAGCAAGGAGAACAGTGTAACCCAAGTAATTTCAGACCCATTTCATTATTACCAACAATTTCTGAAATATTTGAAAAAGTTCTTAAGAAAAGATTGATTCAATATCTAGACAGCTTCAATTTCTTTGCCAGTGGACAGTCTGGGTTTCTAGAAAACTCAAGTACACAAATAGCAAGGCTAGACCTCGTAAACATGCTGCAAGAGAGTCTAGATAATAATAAAATTGCTGCAGGACTGTTCATTTACTCAAAAAAAACTTTGATACAGTGGACCATGTGTATCACTTAGGCACAAGGGGAATAGCATTTAAATTGTTTGAAAACTATCTAAAGGATAGGAAGCAATATGTCACTTTGAATGGCCACACAAGTAATCTAGCAACAATAACACATGGTGTACCACAAGGCTCATTACTGGGTGCTATAATATTTTTAATTTAGATAAATGATATAGCAAACTGTAAACTAAAAGGACACATTACTCTATATGCAGATGACACAAATATTTTCTATACAGAAGATAAGGCTGAAGAACTTATTAATAACATGCAGGAAGATATAAACACACTGACAAAATGGCTAGAACAAAACAAATTAAGCATTAATGAAGAAAAAACTTAACTATATGTTTATAACCAAATCAAACCAAACTGTATACTGTGATAGACTACTTAAAATTAATAACAAAGTACTACATCGAGTGGAGTCTGCAAAATTTTTAGAACTGCAAATTTATCTGAATATTTAGAGGAATATTCATGCAAATTATGTTAAGAATAAACTTAAATCAGCCGCAGGGGTCCTGTGGAGAATAAAAGATTATGTTACAGTACAGGCACTAAAGAATATCTACTATACCATTTTCCATTGTCATCTGCTATATATGTTATGTATCTGGGAAGCATGTAATAAACAGCTGTTTCTTAGTATAGAGGTAATTCTAAACAGAGCAATCAGAAATGTTTCTGGTTACGATACTAGAAAATGTGTGAAGGATATGTATGTCGAACAAAGAATATTACCTCTAAAGATGACAGTAGAAGAAGAACAAACTAAATTAGCCAACAACATATTCAGAAATCTTACTAAAAGTAGTTTGCACTACAAGTTTAAGAAAGATGTTCATTCCTATAACACAAGAAATTCTTACTGCTTAGACATAAGTAGAATTAACACTGCAAAATTTGGAACTAAAAGTATTAAATATAAATTAACCAAATCATACAATAATTTAGGAACAGAGTTAAGAAACATACAGAATGAAATAATATTTAAACTGCAATTGAAAAAAGTTATTTGGGAAAAATTCTGTGATAACAATAGATGAACAAATGCACATTTATATACTGGCTATATGTAATGTTAATATATGTGACATGACTAAAGGTCATGGATATGTATTTATTCTTGCTTACAATTTTATTATTAATTTTATTTTCTACCCCTTACTACTTTAATCTCATGTAACTTGTCATTCACAAGAAAATGTAATTAATATAATAATGAGTTTGCTGATCATCTGGCTTGGATAATGGGTAGTGCATCTGTATTTTTATTTTATAGTGTGTAGGCTAAGTATAATTTGTTGAATGCTATCAAAGTGTTTCCATGTGCATAAAAGACTGGGCAAATATTATATTATTTCAATTATGTGTATCTTATCTCTAATAACTTTTCATATGATTGGAGATATAGGATCTGTAATTGATATTATAAGTTGTGTTTATTTGTACCTGCCTTCCCAAAGTGTTTTCATTTAAACAGTAAAAGGGCTGGACTTCTATACATACATACACTCGTAATTAGGCTACCGCCCGGTGGCGAGCTCTCTCACCTCTCCTTCACCCAACCAACTCCTTTTCCACTCCCTTCCTGAATTTACCAACCTCTCTCACAGATACCAATTCCTCCCTCAACACATTCGACTCCCTCACAGACCTCACATTCATGGACTGCCTACCTCGCTCCGTTCTCCTCCACACCCTCTGAAGCTTCTCGCTGTTGTTTCCTCTTCCTCTAAACACCCTCTTACTCAACTTGCAGTGTAGCCCTCCCCATCCTCTGTCTTCATTCTCCACCCTGTACATCCTGACTAACCGTTCAACTTTCCTCCTGTCCTTCAATGAGCTCCACCCCATTTCTTTCATCATCACTGATGGCATATGGTTCCCTTCTTCCTCATCATTCAGCCCCTGCCTACTCCATCTACCTTCACCCATCTTGCTGCCTTTCTCTGCACCTTTTCCAGTTCTCGCACCTCCACCTCCACATACGGGTCCCATACTGCTGCAGCATATTCTAACATTGGCCATACCATAGTGCCATACACCTTCTCCTTCACCTCACAGCTGACTACATTCAGCACCCTTACCAGCATACGCAGAACCCTTCTTCCCTTTGCAACCACCCTCTCTACCTGTTTTTTCCACCTGAGGTCTCCCTGCAGTACAATCCCTAGATACTTATATTCTGCTGCTTCTTCTATCTCTTGTCCCTCCCATCTGTACATGTCCCTGCTTATCATCTTCTTCCTTGTGAACCTCACTACCTTAGTTTTTCTTACATTTATCTTCATTATATTTTTCTGGTCCACAACCATATTTTATCAATGTCCGCCTGGGAATTTCCGCCCCCCTCTCCCACCTCAGCAAATACCACAATCGTCTGCAAACAATCTGATTTTTCCCCTAATCCCCAAACCCATGTCATTTACCATTATGGTAAATAAACAAGGACCCAGCACACTTCCCTGTGGTACCCCTGACGTAACCTCCTCTTCCTCCGATATTGCCTCCCCCACTTTCACCCTCTGCCTTCCCCCCTGAGAAAGTCCTCTATCCATTCCACTACCCTCCTGTCTGGTATAAGCGCTTCCACTTTCCTCATCAATGTCCCATGGGGCACCTTATCAAATGCCTTCTCAAAATCTATGAAGCAGGCATCCACCTGCTTCCCCTCATCAACTACCTGAACCAGATCCTCTAATAGCCCAGCGAGCTGAGTCTCACATGAGTATCCCCTCCTGAAACCATGCTGGGACTCCTCCAACCAATTCCTATTGTTCATAACCCTAACCACATATTGCACCACCAGCCTCTCCATTACTTTTCCTGTTCTTGATGTGAGACTCATCGGTAAGTAGTTGCCAAGCTTCCCCCTATCCTCTCCCTGTTTGTGTATAGGTACCACCATAGCATCCTTCTAATCTTGTGGTAACTTACCCTCTCCTAAGGACTTTTTAAACAGCACTTCTAAATATTTTGCCAACTCCCTGCCACCAAACTTTAGTGCTGCGTGTCCTATCCCATTTGGACTTTCTGCCTTACTGCTCTCCAAACCCCTAATTGCATTTCTATCTCCCACTCCCTCATCTTAAACTCACTAAACACCTGCCGAACCCTGTTCGCCACCCTATTCCAACCCTCCTTTACATCAAAACACTGACAAGTACTGTCCTTGCAGCATCTCCGATTTTTCTTGATCATTTGTCGCATGCCTACCATCCCTTCCTGTTAGCAGAGGGATCCCTTCCTCTCCTCCCCTTAACCTCCTAACATACCTAAACAATTTCCCCCATTCCTTGCCTTTTCCTTCTTCCACCATGTTCCCCAGAAATACATTCTTTGCCTGTTTGATCTTCCATTCAAGCTCCCTACCCATTTGTTTCGTCATTTCTTTAGATCTTATCATCCCTTCATTTCTCCACTTGGCAAGAAATTTTCTGCACTTCTTCATTTTCAAAATCTCCTGTCCATAATATAGCAGATCTCCCCCAGTCCGTAACCTTTTCATTGGCACAAATTTCTCCAACATAACTGCCTATAGCAATATGCTTCCATGGACTTCATTTAATTATTATAACTACTTTTAATTGCATGCATACAATGATTAAGTACCATTATGCAACATTTATAATATCAGACTACCATGACTTGAACTTCTATTGTTTTCTGTTTGATTTTTGTAATGAGTATTTGAGATATCGCCAATATGTTTTGTACTGTTCCCAAGGAGTCATACAGAACTCATGGGAACCTACAGTAAATAAATTTAAAAAAATACAAAAAAAAAATACTAACAGATTGTAATCTGTGAATGAGCAACCTATAATAGCAATTATAAAATTAAGCTCTCACTAATAATATAAATGTGGTCTATTAATGTAGATGATGATGTTCCTCTAGTGGTCAGTGTAGTTGTGCATAGAATAAAACTATATTATTTAAATATCCCTTACTACCTTTTTGGTAGTAAAGAATCTTTTAACGCATCAATGTTGAAATTCCCTACAACTACACAGTTTTCGTTAAACCTTCACATGCAGTATATACGGTACACAATTCAGAAAATTACATGTGGTACACTCGACACCACGATACGAACAATATACTAAATTCACGTGGTAATAGCATAAGGGCAAAATATCATACATAACCTATAATAACAAATCACAATTAAAACTATTACCATCCCACTCTGAATTTCCGGTAGTATTATTCTTTGTACACCTAATCATTATATACAATTTACATTAACGGATACTACTTAAAACTAAAATCTCAATTAATCAATACACATGTGTTTAAAACACTTCATTCCAAAAAAACAAAAACAATAAGTATATTAGGGTTGGCCGATTTCAATTCGATAGGTAACAGAATAGATTCAGATAATTAGAAGCATCGACTAAATCGATTTATTTATTATTATTATTTAAACTCAACTACACATACACAACAAATGTGATAAGAACTGATAAATAAATAAATAAATATATAAATATATATATATATATATATATATAATTTTCTGATACAGATATATAAAATAAAAAATTACATAGAAACGTCTCAGAAAACGTTATATATATATATATATATATATATATATTATATATATATATATATATATATATATATATATATATATATATATATATATATATATATATATATATATATATATATATATATAAAATCACAATATAAAAATATAAACATCACAAAATTACACGAGTTATAAAGGAAACATAGAGTGGGTGACAATATGAGTCAAATTAACATTGCGGTAAAAATTGAAAATGGGCCTCCATTTCCGTTTCAGTCAAACGATTGTCAGTAGATGATTATTGTCATGTTATTAACGCGAATGAGACATGATAGGTTTTAGAATATTGATGTACTGTTACGTGTGTTTGGTTTTTTTTTTTTGTTTTCACTTTGTTTTATTGTATCCGTAAGATCTTTTTTCAATATATTGCAGTACAAAGATATTGAACAAGCCAACAGCTGTGTGTAAAGAGGCATTCTGTGTTTGTGGGATTTCAAATATTTGATGCACATTATCTATACATTTATACATTTGTTTCGTTAATAGCTGCGTGTAAAGTAGCATTGCGAGTGTGTGCGTGATTATAAATATTTCATGATCATTATTCACACGTTTATGCATGTGTTTCGTTAACAGCTGTGTGTAAAGTGGCATTGCTGTGTGCATGCAAGATATCAAATATTTGATGTGTATTATTTATGCGTTTTGACTGAACTGTTTTTTATGACGAACTTACATCCACGCCCGTTTATTTATTGAAACACAGTCGTGTAACATTGCTTGCCACAGTCCCAAAAAAAATACTAAGCCCAGCCCGCAAATTTCAATAAACCTAATAAACAGTAATGCCGGAATCACATAGCCCCGACCAACACAGCACGACACAACCAAAAACGCAACCACGACACATCCTAATGTTACTACTTGAATTTACAGCTCGACCGACATCATGCTCACGGGATTTAACCTAACTATTTAGAAGGTGCTGATAGGGTATGGTATTTTAAAAAAGGTGGACAAGAGGGAAAATATTCGTTTACATGTTGCCTGTTATTTTGAACACGATTTAAGCGTAAAAAAATTAGCAACTGTGTTCCAAATATTGTTTTAATTTATAATATATGTGCTGATTTCGATACAACTTCAAACGAAATCGTATAGTACCTTATTCGCCTGAACTTTCATAATTAGCAACTCGTCAGAAAAAGAATCGGTCGGTTTGTTGGAACACATACTATCGGAGTATGCAATTAATTCATTTTATACTGGGCACTGGACACCAATAAGTAAATATTGTAATGTTACAGTGCATATTTCCCAGTGTAGGGAAATATTGGAAAGATTACCATACAATTTAATTTTGCAAGGTTGTACACTCTGCACATTGTGTCGCACGACACGATGAAGAATATAAATAATTTATAATTCAAAGTTACTGGTCGGACGACAAAATAGATCGGGCTTGCGACAATCTATCTTGTATTTCAATGGCTATTGGCCATAGTGTCGTGCGCTTAGAGGCTATGTGATTTTGGCATAAGAAGCAATACATAGAAATATGAGCAGAATAAAAGTTACCGTAGGCATGTATGCATGTTCGCCGCTATCATTTAAGTTTGTATGACAACAAATAAGCAACACGAGTTACATGCTTGAAATTAATGGGCCTTTTTCGTTTGACTGGTTGTTCCATCGTTCTAATGTTTATTCCAACTGAGGCTGAACTTTTAAAGAAATAACCCAACAAATATCAATGACAAAAGAATAAATACAACAGTTCTCTACCGCGCAGTTGTAACAGTGTTAAACACAGTCACTGCAAAATATTAACATGCATTACATGTAATGTACTATATTGTGGAAAACAAATATGTAAATTAAAAGTAACCGTAAAAAACTTCAGTCAATTCAGTCGTTTTTAAAACATCGTTATAAAGTTAACCTAATAATGTTAGAGGTTTAAAACTGTGAATATTCTAAGGGAATTATTTTTGAAATAGACGTGTGACGATTTTTTGATTAGGGAAATTGTGTGGTAAAACGAGTGGGAAATATATAGACCTACTTCATAATATTATTTACACATGGAAATATATGAATTGCCAAAAAGACAAAACCAAACCAATACAAACACCTAAATTGATAAGGGGGAGTTCAATGAAGATCGGCGAAATTGTGGGGTAAGACGATTGGAAAATATGTACTTCATAATAATATTGATGCCCAAAGAGACTAGGCCTCAGGTCATTCACTACATCATGTCAGCAGAGATGTCAAGAATGCAACACAACAGCACAGCGTGGCATCTGAGTCGGTGAACCAGTGCCATGTACATGTAATGTGTCAACTGCAGTGGCATATAGAAGGTGTAATTATGGTTGTGTCAGTTATTAGAGAGTGAGCAGTGTACGTTTATTTTTATATGTGTACATCATCATCCTACAATGCCACAAGTGTTAGTGTAAATGCCAAATGTTCGTACGCCTTAAGTGCTGGGGTAAGCATCGTGCATCAGTGTGCACATGTGTGCAATGTGAGAAATTTTTATATTTTTAACATGTGCTTTTATGTTTTGTTGTTAAGAGTTTATTGATATGTATATCTCATCAGCATTGTGGAACCCATTTCGTCTCGTTTATTGTGCTTCACCTTATGTAAAATTACGTCATGGGGGCATTGGCCAGTGAGTGGCATCCACACCAAACAAGAAAGGCGTAACATCTTCAAACTCACGAGAGTACCACTGCGCCGCAGCGCTCAGGGCACTTCATCTTCATTCATTTACCATCATGTAATTCACTTTAATATACTAGAACATTTTGTTTATTGCTTTCTCAGAGTTCTTGGTCTCTCACTCTCGATTCGTCTTTTAAACGACCAAGGCGTAATGTACCACATAAGTTCAGAGGACCTACTGCCATTTTATCTGTGTAAGAGCTTGCCTGGCTAGAATGGCGATATGTAAATTTCAGTACCCCAAGGGGGAAGAACTTATAATAAATACATACTGGTGAGATGCCGACATTTTATTGTGATTACTATTTGTTACATGACGTTATCTGTAAATGATGTATTTACCATGTGTTTAATTAATAATGGCGTTGGATAGCTAAAATAACTATTCGGGAGTGAGTTGGAGTATCAGGGGTCCGACATCCCTGACTAGACAACGCAATTGGAGTGTAATTTATGGCTGGCAGAAAGGTATTCCAACTGGAAACATCTATCAAGACGTGGACATCGGGGCAGACCAATAGTCGTCGGGCATCACAACCAGAGAGAAAGAGTCTCTAACAAGTTTATTTTTTTGCTCGCACTGCAGACTTGCGCCCTTAACCCTGAAAAATAGCATTTTCCAAACCACAACACCTCATTCGCCCTTGGTCCAGTATGCCGTACGTCAAATGGCTATTCCCAGCTAAGGGTTAGCCCAGGTGAACAATGTGCCCAGCATCAATATTTACACATGGAAATACATTAATTTCCAAAAAGACATAACCAAACCAATGCAAGCACCTTAATTGACATAAAATCTGGGTTCTCTATTAATAATAGACTGGATTTATATCATTTTCTGGATTTTTTTTAAAAAGCCCCTCTGCCTTCCATTACCTCGACGATATAATTACATATACCGGAACCTACTTTTCCACAAAATATAATTTTCACGTATGTCTCAATATACGAAAATAATGATTTTGATTACAAGTTCAATTCACCAACTTTGTGGAGATGCCAGCTGCTTCCCCAAGCCCGTTCGCCTTCCATCAGCAGCAGCCTCTGCAGCAACCAGCACTCTACCAGGTGCTTGTGCGCACCGGTTGGGCAGTGTACCACTGTGGATACACAGAATAAATTCCAGTTAGGAGTCGGTCGCTGGACAAAATGGAGCGCTTGTGTCGTGAGCATGGTACAAGGAAATTGTAGTGCAAAGAAGACCACATGCGCATGCACATATGTATTAAAATGAGACCCTGTAACACGGGGCATAATTAAGAGGACAATATTTATTCTAAATACAGCAATTTACCATTACCACGCGACCCCCATGTAGAGGCACAACCAGGAGTTGAAGGTGCAACTCAGACTCCGTGTTGGTAAGCAGCATACTAGTTGGGCCAAACACCTGCCCGCCTCCCTCTTCACGTTGCAACGTAGGACAAACGCCACAATGGGAAAAATACTGGCACAAGTACAGCTGGGACGAAACATCATGCTGCCTATCGAGTGGAACTGCCCATGCACGAAGGAAATTAGTAACATGGAAACAAGTTGCACAAGGGAAAAAAAAATGTAGGTGAGGGCACTGTGAGCAGAGGGAACACCAGGATAAATACACAATCAGATGGCTACCAGAAACGAAAAGACAGCCAGTGGCACTCGCCATGGGCAAAGTCATATACGTGAAGGCACACCTGCAGTCCTCGGCATGGAAAAAAATTTGCACAGGATTTGCACAACAATGGACGGGACCACACAGGGTGATAAAGGCGGTACGCCCGACAATGTATTTGGTACTAACATGTAGAAAGACAGTCAGAATCCACCATGATGACATCAGGATGGCAGTGGAGAACACCCGCGAACAGGATGGGCAGGGGCCCAAAACGGCCAGGACGGCCCAGCTCAGGACAAGTACAAGGAGGAAGTAAGTGATGCAGAAAGTTATCTGGGACCTGGAACAGAGGTCAGACCACCCAGTGTAGCTGAGACATCGGCGCCGAACATCACGGAGTTCACCAGGGGTCAACATCACACCAGCACCACAAGGAACGAGGTCGCTGCTTCCGACAAGGATGGCGACAGGGCAGAAGAAAGGGTAGAAGGATCTCCCAGACATTGTAAAGGATGCATGGGACCGGAACAACGTGCAGGAGGAGAGGACAACCAGGAGCTCCAAAACTGTGTTGGCGCTGACGAGCCCCCTGGTAATGTTCCAAAACCAGAAGGTGGTATAGCACTTCGAAAAGATGTAGGAGAAGACGACGCAGAGGGTCCGGTGACACCCGAACACACAAGTGCTGGCAGGGTTGACACCCAATGACCCGTGTCAGGAGGTCCAACGCGATCGAGCAGGCAAGCTCAATCGTTGTGATGGAAGCACTGGTAAAAGCCCTGCTACTAACTCAGGAAGACTGGGAAGAGGGAGAACAGGTTCCGACACTGGTAGTGCCACCTGTCAGCATGCAAGGCGACACGGAAACGTAGGTAAGGTACCAGAACTGGCCTACCATAATGCCATTTCTGGGTTGCAACTGGTATCGAGACGAGTGTATCAATGAAGAAAGTGGAGGTGTGAGCAGCGAGGACAGTGAGAGTGGTGGGTTTGCGATGTCCTGGGTGGCGAAGATAACTGCAGCAGGAGTGTACGACCTGCAGTTGAGCCAAAGCAGCCGAAGAACAACTTGAAGCTACTACCATGTAGGAATGATTACGTGCTACGACCAAGCCACAGGAACAGAGGAAGTGATCCCGCTGCGAGTGAGTTGCCAGCTGCAAACCGTCACAAAGAAGGAAAGGGCATTTGGCACCCGCCGATTCCCCCAAGCCTGTTTGCCCATCATTGCCGGCAGGGCCTGCAGCAACCGGCACTCTAGTAAGCACACGTGCCCACTGGTTGGGCAGTGCGCAACAGTGGATACACCAGAGAAACTCGGGTTACGAGCCGCGGGGCCAAGTGGAGCGCTCGTGTCATGAGGGTGGCGTAAGAATAGTGTAGTGCAAAGAAGACCACATACACCCGCTCACGTGTATTAAAAAAGATCCTGTAAAACAGGGTGTAATTAAAGGGCAATATTTATCAAACACTCAAGAATGCCAGTCCACGCAACTGTACTATATGGAACCCTACATCACTTAAATGTCCCTGTGGGCTCCAGGTTTTTTTGTTGTTATTGTTTGTAATGTTCAGTTTTCACATATTTCACCCCCACCTCCTCTCATGCAGTGAAATATGTGTTTTAAAGAGTTTCATTGTACAAGATTATTATTTATATAAAAATTGTAAGTGTCAGAGTCACGTGGATATGTTTTTGCACAGTTTTTCTGCATAAGAAAATAGTGTATGTATCCTGCTTACCCGCCAAATATCGGCTGGCGCATGGGAGGCTTAACTATTCTGTAAGTTTTGTGGCCAAGTGCTGCTTTCACAGTGTAACCCTGCTGGCAGGTAAAGCCCGGAAAATCAATGTAAATTATTTCTTGAGGGAACATTAATAAAACCCCTATGAACCGATGTGTAATGTGATCTCATTCGGGTTGCCTACGGGTTTAGGAAGCACAGGCACCTTTCCAACAAATATCCAGAGTGTTATGCAAAGTGCTTTAAAGTATTTTACAGTGTTTTTAAGTCTTCGTTTACCTAAATATGAACACTTGAGTCGCCCTAAGACCTTACTGCGTAGGTTGGTAAGCAATTTTATTTCTTCAACTTCTAGAGCAACCAAGGAAGGACGTCGCAGTGGCCGTTGGACTACGACCCAGGAAAGGAGTCTGCTCTACCGAGAATTGACACTGCTCACTGACTGTGTCTGGCGCCCAGGTAATACTACAGAGGTTTTGGTGAGAAAATTCCAACAAAATCCTTACTGCTTCCCAACCTCTAGTTTAACACCTTTTGCTCCAACCACCCGCCATCAGTGGTTTGATGCCAGACTGTTGTAATGTATCAATTATTTGCATTGCAGATTCGAGCAGAAACATCACAGCTCATTGCACAGTGAATATATCCGAGCACTCAATTAATGGATACATAAATCGCTTACATGTTCCATACTTAGGTTTAGACAATTCAATATCAAGCATGCAGGCTGGTTTGTACTAACAGAATTCTTCACAAAAATAAGATTCACAACCTTACACTATACAACTTCCCAGCGGTATGTTTTATGCCATATTTAACCCTGCAAAACAAAATCCACGAATTACCAGCCAGTAAGTGAGCGAAAATGTCCAATTGTATTTTATTTGTCAATTATTTTAGGTATGTATGCCAGATATTCCTTAATGTTACATACTACTGCAGACCTTTGTTTCGACTGAAATGAAGATGGTGAACAGAGGTTCAAGTGGTCTCAATCTGAAAACACTTCCGCCACTCTATGTTTACTATATAGCTCGTTGACAATAACTTATTGAATACAATGCACAATATTAAAAACATTACACAGCTGCAAATTTTATAGCACATTATGTTCGCTAAAAATATTCATATACACTGTAATATGTTTTTTCTTAGACATACTGTTTAATCAGTTTCTTGAAAACAGAAAACTTGTTGTCCTGCAACAGCTGTTTCACTGTTGGTAATTTATTAATAAATTATCTGATGAAAGGAATGGGCTTTGTTCAAATATCTTTGTTCGGTGCACTATTTCTCTCTTCTTGTGTTTATAAGAATGTATATCATTATCTATGCAATAATTTAAGTTAGTGAAACCGAAAATAATAATTTTGTAAATATATATGCTAGGAGGTGTGAGAATGTTTAAGTTTTTGAAGTAAGGTTTGCTAGAATTTGGCTATAATGCATATCATTTTTTAAAAGCTTTGAAGATCTTTTTCGAATGTTGAGCAACTTCTCAAAATATATTGCCATAATTTAATATAGAGTGGACATTGACAATGTTTAGTAATTGACTGCTTCCAGAGAACACGTTTTCTTAATGGTGTAAAAAACAAAGCAATAAGATCTTAATCTGTTGCATAGGGATGAAATATGTGCTTTCAATTTTAAAGTTACAGTCAATTGTAAGACCAAGTAGTTTATGTTGGTTTTGAACACAGCAACAGCAATAAATACTCACTCCTAAGTTATGACTTAATGTATTCTTTATTTTCTTGATCATCCTTTTATTTACATGGAACATACTAGACTTAAACGACAATATTGACAACTTTTTATCAGCAATAACAACACACAAAACCTTTCCAACATCTCCTTCGTTTACCTACCAACAGGAGCAAGAAGGGATCATAGATATGTATAACGAACATTACAGTTTTGGCGACCTTCATAACTTAACACCCTCCCTCGCCAAAAGTCTCTTGTCCCATTTCTTTACAATTCTGCAGAAATACAAAACTGGTTAAACCTTTTGTCAAAATGCCAGCGTGTTGACTTACACTTTCAACAAATTGTACATCAATCTCACCATTCTTAACTTTATCACATACAAAATGATACTTCAAGTCAATCTGTTTTACCCTTCGGATATTTTCTTTATTCTTAATTTCGCCAATACGACCCTGATTATCTGCATACATTGTAATCTTACCTAATTTGACATTTAAGTCTGACAATAACTTTTTCAACCATAGACACTCACAAACTGCAGAATTAATGCTACGAGTTCTGCCTCTGTTGTTGACAAGGCTACACAATTCTGTTTCCTTGTTACCCAGGATACCACATTTCCATTTACCTTACATAAAAAACTTGAAACTGATTTTCGATCATATTCATCTCCTCCCCAATCTGCAGCAACAAAACAAGAACGTTCAGGAGAACGGTTTCCTCTGTACACCAATCCAACTTCCGCTGTACCTTTCAAATATATCAAGACCCTTTTTAATTGATACCATGCCTAATAAGTTACTTTGTCCAGTTTTCTACTGAAGTAATTTACAGCAAAACATGTGTCTGGTCTGGTATCCGACATCAGGTCTCTAAATGGTTTTGTTGTTACATAATTTTCATGTGTACAAGGTTTTATGTTTAGCTATCGCTCAGTTCGTGTTGGTGAGGATATACAATTCTCACATCCAATTTTTTTTTTCAAAATTCCTTTAGTGTACTTGGTTTGGTTGATTTTCAAAACTTTGTTCTCCCTGTCATGATTTATATCCAACCCATGAAAATGTTTCAGTTTTCCTTTTTCTTTAACCTCAAAATTTGATGTTAGCTGAGACTTAACAGAATTTATGACATTAATGCTTGAACTGGTTAGAATAATATCATCCACATAAAACAGTAAATGCAAAATTTCATTTCCACTCATCAATGTATACAGACAACAATCGTTTTCAGACCTTACAAGATCTAATTCTAATATGACCTTGTTAAACTTGTCTTTCCAGCACTTAGGTGCCTGCTTAAGACCATACAAAGACTTATTTAATTTAAGAACAGAGTTAGGCTTACAACTAACACCAACTGGTGGGTAAATATATACATCTTCATGCAATTCACTATTCAAAAATGCAGGTTTTTACATCCAACTGCTCAAAATTATAAGACTTCTGATTTCCAACAGTTAACAAAGTTCGTGTGTAGTTATTCTAGCTACTGGTGCATATATATATATATATATATATATATATATATATATATATATATATATATATATATATATATATATATATATATATATATCATAACAACTTACATTTCCTTCTCGTGCAAAACCTCTTGCAACTAGTCTTGCATTATACTTGTCACTTACATCCTCCTCTAAGGTTTTCAATGCATATACCCACTTTGTATCAATAACTTTTATATCCTGTGGATTTTCTACTTGCTTCCAATTTCTATTTTTTTTAATAAACTCAATTTTCCAATCCATTTGCTAGTAACCACATTTCCTTGTCGACCCTTTTTTTCTACTTCATTATGGTTCTTTGGAACATTGTCTACAAAACTCATCACATTATATGCCATGCACATTTCAAAGTCATCAAATGTTTTTGGCATCCTTACACTACATTTGTGATCCCTAAATACACTTTCTTTTCCTTCTTCACTTACATCTACTGGACTTACACTAACATTTTCAGGTTCACTACAGTCCCCAGCATCCTGTTTACATTCTACAATTTTTCTTTAATTTCTTTCTTTAAACATAAAATTACCTTCATTAAACTTAACATCATGTGACACTATGATTTTTCTCTTTTCTAGATTCAATAGAATATAACCATTTTGAGAATACTCCACTACTATAAATTCTTCTGCCTTATTGTCTAACTTTGTACGCAACTCCTTTGGTACATGGCTGTATGCTGCACATCCAAAAACCCTCAAATTTTTTGTGTTTGGTTTACATCCATACCAGATTTCAACCAGTGTGACTCCTTCCACACTTGCAGTTGGACTACGATTTACAATATAAGCTGCTGTTCTGACCGCTTCTCCCCAAAGTGGTTTAGGTACCCCAGATTCACTGATCATACTATGCACCCTTTCGACTAAACTCCAATTCTTCTTTTATGCATTGCCATTTTGTTCAGGCGTGTATGGTACTGTATAATCAAGAATTACACCTTTATTTCTACAAAAATTAATCAATTATTGTGCAACAAACTCTTCTCCATTGTCACATCTTCGCTTTGATTCAAACTGCCCAAACATATTGCCTGTCATCCTATAATAATCGTGATAACATTCTGTAACTTCACCTTTAAATACAATTGCCAAGGCCATCCCTTCTTCTAGTACAGATTTCCTAGCCATTTCCACATTTGGTATGCACTTACCTTATACCGCAAATTTTATATTTGAGAATCAACACATTGGACAATTAAGTTTCTAGCCCGATTTTCTTTTTTCTGACCTTAATGACATGTTGGTTTTCCATCTTCAATTTCAACATTATGCCCATAAAATTATGTACAGAAATGAACTCCCTCATATTATTTTTAAAAAAATTAAAGATAACCTCACTTTGAGCAAACTAACATTCACTTCAAGAGAGACAATCCACCAGCACTTAACTAGACATTAAAAAAATCTGGTATATTATCTATTAAATTAGTATACAAAACTTTTCATTTCCTGACACTCAAAAAATTATACAAACTGCCAAAACTGTAATTTCTTGTACTAACCAATGAAAATTCAAAACAAAACTAAAAGAATTATGGGATGGGTACAAAAATAATGAGTGAATATTTATGTAAATGTTATTTTTCCCTTCTGTACCTGTATTATAATAATAAGTACTTATTGCGATTTATAGCAGCACAATGACTTAAAATACTTTTGGAAATAATTTCTTACCTGATATCAAATAATTCTTTTTTTTTTTTTCCAACTGTAGTCAATCTTTTCATTTCTGTTATGGTAAATGTATTTGCATTGAATGTTTTGAAAGGACAATAATAATATCTTTCAAAGTGTATGTTATTGTATGTTACTTAAGTACTTATGCATAACAAACTGCCAAATATCTTTTGGATACCATCTCACTTGCTATTTTTCTTATTGTAATTAATAAGAGCACCATTTCATTTTTTAAAAAGGTTTTTGAATAATTTCTCCCCTATTATCAAATAATTTTGTTTTAATTGAAATTGTAATCAATCTCTCTCTTTCTACTGAAGAAAAATGTAATTATATTGTATTTCTGAAAAAATTCTTTATTGTGTTTGTGTGTTATTTGTGTATGTATTGTATGTTACTATGATTGCAAACACAAACTGCCATGTTTTTTTTTGTGCCATTTCCCCTATATGAACATGGTTATTCGTGGGAAATTGCAACAAATAAATAACATATTCCTTGTTAACACACTCGGCAACATCATTTTCCGCAAGTAACATAAGCTTTCTGAACTTCCAATTGTAGTAATTCCAGCAATTTAGTGGCACTGCCATATAACCAACATTATTTTGCATGGAAATTTTTTAAATCTCTGAATAGCCACTTAGAACAAAAAATATTAACTCTTACATCTTGCCATCAAATATCTTCACAATTACCTTGGCCTTGCCGTGCACTGATATTTCACTCGTACAGCTTTTATGCGAAACTTTCGCCATATGCTTGTACATCTTACTCTAGACCCATAACCTGTTGCTTTTGAACACAGCGAAAGCAATAAATACTCACTCCTAAGTTATGGTTAAATGTATTCTTTATTTTCTCTTTATTCCCTTTATTTATACAGAACATACTAGACTTGAAAAGCACTATTGACAAACTTTTATCTGGAATAACAACACATAAAAACCTTGCAATCATCTCCTTCGTTTGCTTACCACAGGAACAGGAAGAGATCATAGATATATATAACAAACATTACACTTTTGGCGACCTTTATGACTTCAAGTTTAATATCTTTTACAGTAGGTAAGAATTCCTTATTATGCTGTATCAGAATAATAATAGAATTGATGTTGTAGAATGATATTTTGAGAGCGAAATGCAAAGCGAAGATTTTGCAAAATTAAGAGTCAAATTATTACTTCCAATCCATGTTACCATTTCCTGCAATGTGGTTCTGGTATTTACAAGAAGCTCTTCATGGTTTATCTCACTTATGATTATATATGTGACATAAGCAAACATACCTGCTTTAATATTTTTTTTAGGCACGTTGGAAAATCATTATTAATATTAAAAACAAACTGTCCTTAAAGTAGAGCATTGAGGTATTCATATTTTTACATCAGTGGTGTTGTATCTGTATTCAATAAAATTATTTTTGTTGTTATATTCAGAAATTTATACTTGTTGAGTTCTATTATAAATGTAAGATTTAACCATTGGAATTGAATAGTCTTTAATACCACAACCTATCATTTTCTGAAGAAGTAATTTATGATTGACACAATCAAAGGCCTTGAATAGGACAGCAAAATTTCCTGCTACAAAGTATTTGTTATCTAATTCTTTTAGGGCCATGTTTACAAAGTAATAGAGGGCTTGCTCTGTATATTTCTTTTGCTGAAAGAAAAACTGATAACTAGCGATAACGTTATTATTTTTTTATATGGTGATAACTGTTTATATATATATTTTTTCCAAAGGTTTGGAAAATGTGGTTAACATAGAAAGACATTTGCCTGCAATTGCCTACATCAGATTTACTGCCTTTTTTATGATGGGGAAAGACTTTAGCAGCTTTTAGGCGATCTCGAAAAATACCATTATTTAAGCATTTGTTGAATATAATAGTGAGAGGTAATTTTAGACAATATACACAGAAGTTCATTAACTTTACTGGAACACCATCAATGCCTACTGAGTTTTTTTTTTTTTTTTTTTTTTTTTTTTATCTCAGTTAAAGAATTTTCATTTATACTTGTGAAAGTAAAGCTATTGTGTATGCTCCTGGTAGTTGATTCTTTCTTAAGGTTAAGGCCAGTAATATTAGAAGCTGGGAGTTTTAATGCTACTGTAGAAAAGTAATCATTAAAAAAATCGCACAATGTTATGTTTATTTTCAATAGTCTTACCATTGACAGATAAATAGATTTCTTTTTGATGCAGTTGTTGTTTTATTTATTTTTTTATAATGTTCCCCATGATATTTGATACGGCCACCCGGCTCGTCGTCATCACGAACTTCAGAAAGCTATCGGAATAAGCGGTGCCGCTTAACCCAGAGTTCCCTACATTGGCTGTTGCATCTAACAGTCGTGACCTCATGGAACACTCGTTTAGGCCACATATCCATTCATCATGAGAGTTACCTCTTGTGATGAATGTTAAATATTATGACCCACAGCCATGAGTTACAGGGCGGCAAGAAAAGTATAAACGCAGTTCTTTTCGACCTGGCACTGATCGAGACATCATGCTAATGTCGATCGGTCGAGTATTGCTGTGTAGTTAATGCGTCTGTGATGGAACAAACAGGCATAAGGGATACGTGGATGTCAGGAACACGGAAAACGCCCTCCTTCTTGAGACTGTTTGATCCTCGCAGACACCCACGAGACTGCCATGCCGCTATGCGCAACAGGGTGTCGGCAGTCGCAACTTGTTAGCTTGGCATCAGATTATAAGGACCACGATGATGCTGTACTGCACTGCCTGCCGATGCTCCAGGGCAATGACTCTGCTGATGGTGAAGTGCCGCTGCCCGTGCTCGCCGAATAGAGTTGTTCCCGACCCAAGTGGTTAATGCCGGTCGATGCAGATGCAGACTCTAGGAGCGCCGGGAAGGGGTCGAGTACCACTATTCTATCGACTCGTCGACACTGCTACTGATGCTGTCGCTGCTCTTCGGACCACTTCTTCTGGCTATGGGAAATGTATGCTGTCCCTTGATGTACTTGATTCTCCTTCTGATGAACCTTCCCCTGTACCCCTGATGCGGTCCTCCGATGCGAGGTCAGCTGGTATCCTTGTCTTCATCGGCGTCGTTGTGAAGTCTTTGGGCAGATTCCCAGTGGGCTGATCAGTCTCGCATTTTCCCCACTGACTCCCTTTGTGCAACGTCATCCGAAGGCAGTGTCTCTACACTGGGTGTCATGACACAACAGTCTGGTTCACTCTGGTTTGCAGCTCCTGCTGTATTGATGTCATGTTTTGTTTGAGATGGTGTGACCTGGTATGATGCTGGTATGATGCTCGACTACCCACCTGGTACACAATTCTCTCCAATATTTCCCCATAAATTGTGTACCATTGTCTGTTAAGAGAGTACATGGGTAGCCCCATCGGGGGTAGAATTAATCTCCAGTACACAGTATATGTTGCATGCCCATCCTGAGAACGAGTCATTCGCCACAAGATTGAATCTCTTGCCTCTAGGGGTGTGTGGATACGGCCCCATCAGGTCCAGTGAGATGGACTCGAAATGCTCTCGCAGCTTCGGTGGTTGTTGTGTTACTCCATCTTCTTTCCTACTCTTGCAGAGATTACACATTACGCACCCCCTCATGTATTGCCGGACGTCTCTGGTGAAGCCGGGCCAGTGGAAATAGTTCTGCAGATTTCTTGTGGTTTGTGATGTGTCAGGGTGGCCTGCAACTCGTGCAATATGTGCATGATGTATCACCTTTGCTCGTACACTTTTGGGCACATACAGCTTCCAGGTTGCTTCAGTATGACATGGCCGTGTCTCGACGTGCGTGCCATTCATTCATCACCACTCCTGTTCACTCTGCATGGTGGAGGTGACAAAATGTTGGGTGTCTGTACACTGTAGTTGTGCATTTAAAACACATGTCTGTAGGTTTCGGTCCCGATTACTGGTTCCTCAGGTACAATGATTTGTTGTATGCTGGATTGCTGACTTTTGATTTCTGCCTGCTCAACTTGATGAGGAGGCATTATACCACAGGGGCCCTTTGCTGTGGTGTAGTGAGTATCCAACTTGCCTACTCCAACTGTCCATTTCCCATCAGTGTTCTGTAGTTCTGTAGTTAGTTGCGTTTTGGTCACTGATTGTTCCAGGGCATTTTGCCTTCTCCTTTGCAATGAAGGCATGCTAATGGTGGCTCTCATAGGCCTCCTACCATGCCCGAGGTTGGTGATGTCCGCACTGCAATCCTGGGTTTGAGGTATTTCTTGTCCGGAATGCACCTACCCCTAATACCTTGTTCACTGATGGTTGCTCTTCTTTCTGCTCCTTCTGCTCTGCCTTGTTCTCTGGCATGAATTATACCCATCATCACCTCTAGTCGCGGTGTTTTGCTCTCGGCTGGCTTGGTCCAGCAATGTGGTAGAGCTCATGATGTCCTTCATGCTACTGTGAATTAACAGTGCCATTGCTAGCCTGTTTTCTGCTATTACAGATGATGCAACTACTTCGAGGATCTCGCGCTCGCTCATGTTTGGATGGAAGTTTCTGAATTGCCCTCTCTTCCTTGTTGCCAACATGGTCAGGGATTCACCCACTTTTTGCACTTCTAGCACAGCCCTGCTCTGTGCTTGCAATGAGGATTAGATATTGGCAAATCGACTTTGAAAGCTGTTAAGAAATTCTACCCACTCCGTACCATGATGAATGATTGTTTTCCACCAATTACTTGCCTCGTCATCCAATTAGTCCTTATTAAGTTTGGCCACTCTTGCTGGCACATCCTGTATCTCTCTAAATGTGTTGTGCGGTCGTTTAGGAATGTCTGCGGGTTCATACTTGTTAAGTCTGGAAATGTTTGTAACCATTGAAATCGGGCCGGGGTTGTAACGACTTCGATGGCTCTTGTGATCGCTGTAAATAATTCTGAATTATTATGATTGTTTTGTTGTGGTTACATGACATGCGGGGGTTGTGATGTCTCTTTCTGCAGTTCTTCTGTTATTCTCAGCAAGAGTGTTGAATGTGCCAGTGGGCTTACACACTGGCCCATTCTGAATGTTCCCGCACACAGTGACGTGCACTAGACAATTACGCCCCTACTACTGACTTGACTTCTGACCGCAACAATGCGAATGCACATTGTCCACAGCAGATTTTTCCGGCAGCATGATTTGCCATGTCTCATCGGGTCAGACATTGCCAGAGCATTTTGCGTTCACACGTCTCACACATCACAGTTTCTTGTGACCCTTGCCTGCAAAATTCCTGTTCACACTTATTAAGCGTTTGTAAATGTTCTGTTTTGACTGCTTTGGAAATTTTCTCTGTTCGGAAAAATATGTGTTTGCGCGTTTCGCTGAGAATACAGCATTGCTGATCTGCTGTGGCCTTTTCAGTCCGGCTCAAACATTCCGGATGAATAGTATTTGCACACAGAACACAAATTATGGTTCAGTTTTCCCTTCCTGGACACACGTAATTTGTTTCACACACCTATCATCTTGCCAATGCGTAATTACATTTACTGTGGAGTTGAAATCAATGAAGTGTGGCAGTTTACATTGACAAAAAAATTTGCTTTACAAACCATGTCCATTTTGCGTTGTTTGTACTTTGCCACAGTCGGCACACAAAATTGCTGGTGCACCATTTGAGTAACAACTCCACATTTTTTGTTTGCGAATTCTCAAATCTGTTTTTCCCTACATAGACATATTACTTGTTCAAAGGGATTTGTACCAATTGTGGGTTGTTCACACGTCAAACATAACTGTCTTGCTTTGCTTGCGCTCGTACACCAGTTCAAATGCTTCTGGACAGTATCTCGTACCACTGCATGCTGTGGAGTGCGGGCTTCAAGGTCAAACATTATGTCGATTTGCGGCTGGCCCTCTGTCCCCCTTGATGGAGGAGGCAGATATTTACCATTTCTCGTGATGCCTTGCTTCCTGCTGAGAACACGTATTCCAGCCACACGAGTGACGTGTGTGTTTTCCCAGTATGCTGCTTGCTTTAAAAATGGAAAATTACTGTGACACGTTCCTTGGAAATTAGTTGTGGTCTCTTAACTTATTATTGCCGCACAACAGTTTTACAAACTTCACAAAAATACTGTTTATGAATGGCTGTAAAAATTTTCGACTTTTGAAAAGTCAGTGAAAAATCATTAAAATTGTTAATTATTTTAAAATATGCTTAGAAAAGTTTTTAAAATTGATTTAATTGACCGCTGCCCTTTAAGTTTGTTACTGTTCATGAGAAAATACTGGAAAAGTTTTTTGTTTATTTTTTTTAAAGTTTGAAAATTTTATTAATAATAAATTCTGCAAAATTTTCCGGAAAAGTTCCAGAAATAATGAAATCGAATTTTTATTGCTTTTGTATCTTAAATTGCTGACTAATAGTGCTTGAAAATACCATCTTACATTGCTCATTGTGATACCTGTTGCCAAATACTGTACACATTGATAAATGCCATGTGTGTTTGTTTACCAAACACTCTCGCACTTACTTATACACATCTTCTGTGCTGTTACCTTCCTGCTGTGCAATGTTGAGTACAGGTTCACTTTTACATTTAATTTACACTTTCAGTGTAGTGTGGGTGTGTTCGACTTGCATCTTTTTGGGTTTACAGTTGTGTCTTTTACATTATGTGTTGTCACGTCTAACCAGTGTATGTTTACAAAAGTTAAAACGTCTGATGCTGTTGCAAGTAAACAACCCAGCTTAGTGGATTGTTTTGACATACCCAGGCCCTCACTAGACATCAGTTTTCTTTACAGATATGCACTCTACAATGTAAACAAATCTGACAAATTAACATATTATTAAAGTTAGAAATAGTGTGGCAAAGAAAGCATAAAAACCCTTGATATTTTTTATGTTGATAGTAGTGTTGGCCTTACTGTCTTAATTGTGTTGTTAGATAGGTGTCTGAAGGTCTCAGGTTACTCGCCAATGTCTGTAGCTGTCGGTTATGAAGCACTTTTGTCGCACTGTCACCTGTCATATAGCCTGTTGTTCCAATGTTGTGCTGGGCACACTACCGACGTGTCGTTTGTGCTCTCTTTGCAGTCTGATGTTCTATTGTTGTTTGATTCGCCCGAGTAGGGAGACCCACTTGATGTAGGAATTAACTTTCACTATGATGTTTGAGTAGGCCTAGTTGGGCAACACACTTCGCTTACAGATGTGGCTTATATGTCTAATTATGGTATGCCTGTTTTATTACCACAAAGGTACAATGAAATATTGCTGCACATGAAAATGCATAACCTTGGTTGAAAGGACCTGGCACTCTGAACCTGCCGGTGGACACTACAGTGAAAAATACGGCATAGGCCTTAAGTTAGAGTTATGCAACAAAAGGCATCTCATACATGAAATCCTGGTATGCTACTTCAGGATGCTGGGAGACCTTCACTCGGCTCACTAAAAATACTTAAATGTTCCTGAGTTATGTTAACTATTGTGATGAAAGAAAATGCAGAGTATATTGAATATATTACTGTCTGCCCTGACGATTGTCTGGAGTGGTGAAGTCTGACTAAAGACATGGCATCGGTTTCGCCACACGTCCGGCGAATCCGGCACCAAAATGAGAACATGATAAAAATTTAACTTCCTAACTAACATGATAAACGCATCTACTATTTTTACCTACTCGCTCGGCATTTAACATGCGAATGGGAACTCCACAGCAACACCCCGTGTCTCTAGATGTTGCCACTATGTGCTGAGACCTTATCACCGGATGTACTTCTGTGGCCCACCAAGCCGTCACTTCCGGGCGATAAACAACTTCCAGTTACAACCAAGTACAATCCACTATCGCAACTGATAATAACATCCTATTACGTGCAACACACACACAAGTGCAAACATTTTATCCAACATGAAAATTTAATCCACCACCTTAACAAACATAGTTACTCCTTTTGGGCATGTTAAAGGGATCACATCGTGAGGAAAAGAAGGGGGAATGATTTAACCCTTCTTGCATGTCTTTTGTCAATCTAATGGTATATATATAGCTCCATATACCATTTTGGATGTTTCCCTAAGGAAGCTTCATAAATTTCGCAATTAATTTTAATAATAGGATTTTTAAAGGGTGCACTTTTTGAGTATCTAGTGTGATATCCTTGACGTTTATTTATATCACTCCATAAATATAATAGCATAAAATATATGTTCAAATCTTCCCCCTCCATACACCCCCTTTTTAATATAAAGTAAAAAGGAATATAAAAATTAAGGAGAAATGCTGCAGTACATTTCGTACCTACAAAACATTTATTTATAAAAAAAATTACACATAATCACAGAAAAATCAGTAAAAAATACAAAACACATAATCACGGATTGAAAAATAATCCCACGTGACCAAGAATATGCATGTCGCCAGTAGTACCAACTAATTTCCGATACAACCAAATCTGATCACCAGGGAGGCCTCAGGTGGGAAAAAAACTGGTAGAGAGGGTAGTTGTAAAGGGAAGAAGGGCTCTGGGTATGCTGGGAAGGTTGCTGAAGGGAATCAACTTGAGGTGTAGGAGAAGGCATATGGCACAATGGTACGGCCAATGTTAGAATATGCTGCAGCAGTATGGGACCCGTACGTGGAGGTTGAGGTGCGAGAACTGGAAAACGCGCAGAGAAGGGCAGCAAGATTGGTGAAGGGTAGGTGGAGAAGGCAGTGAGGAAAAAGGTAGCATGATTCAGAGTGTATGTATTTATTTATTTATTTATTTATAAACAAGTATAGCTTGTTTATGGTAATGTGCGCACTTATAGTGCAGTCTCATCAGACATATTTTGACCAATAAATACATTTAATTATGGCCTTGGGCTTTTGTTTATAGAATATTGGAAAAGATATGCATTGTGTAAGTTAGGTACTCACATGACAGTTTTTACATTAACAAGTGGAGAGATGAGAATTTGACAAAATAAAATTGTTGACTACTTAAATAAAAATTTTTTTTTCTTTAATACACTTCTTAAATTTTGCTTACCTATACAAGAAAAATTGGAATGTTTGGCTTCTCACCTGCTCTATTTGGGCTTGCATTGTAACAATCAAATGCCACCTGTTGTACTGTCAACTGTAACTTCAGTTATTTATGAAAAACTATAACGCAGTACCATAACATGAATAAACACTGTCATGTGAGTAATTAAAACATTTTATATATTTCCCCATACTCTAAACAAAAGGCAAGGCCATAATGAAATCTTTTTTTGGCAATAATATGTCTGGTGAGATTGCATCATAAAGTGCTCACTTTACCATGAACAGACTATACATATATACCATCTTTGTAAATTTATCTAATATTAATTTATATTGAAAGAAATGTGTCAAGTTCATATGTCCCTATATGTACTTAGTCGGAGGAAGGGCTGATGCTGTAAATATACACACAATTCCCACCATAGATACTTTGGATGTATTGCTCTCTGAGCATTTAAAGTAAACAAAATTGTTAGTAGAAAATTAATATTATTATAAAGTATGGATATGTACTGTTTATGGTGTGTATGTGTCTAGAAATGTTTAAAGATTTTCTACTGGTATTTTACTTACATATGTAGGCTTATTTTAAAATTGTCACTTGTTTGAGTAGACATGAGTGGTTCGGTTTCTCGAATTTTATATTTTGTTTTATACTTTCCATGTGCCATATTACAAGTCCAAAGAATAATTATAAAATTGTCTTCAAATACTATATACAATGATCCTACACATAACATAAGCAAGCCCAAAAATACACACAAATTCTGTACCAATACTAATTCAAGTAATGTTTCACCCAATTGCAGACGATTATTTCGTGGCAATGCGACAGAAATATCGGACACAACAGATTTTCTGAATATAAATATCTTCTAATTATGTCGTAGGTGCGACAATCATTAATAAACAAGTGTATTTTCTTGCAGCAAGAGTGATGGCATTGTTAATTGGTTACATTTGTAATAAAATGCAACGATATTATCTTGTTGGTGATGTAGAAATATTTTATATGTAAATTACTTTTTCTGCTTTCTATAAGCATAGTTGGTTGTAGGTACCATTGAAGTTTGTCGTCTTGGGTGAAAGGCAATATTAATTGGCTTGTGTTTACCATTTCTTAAAACTGCTCGTTCCTACCATTTTTCTTATTGTAACCACCGTCCACTGTGAAGCAACAAATTTAATTTACGTGGTTAAGTTTGTTGGTGTCAGGAAATGTGCGCAATGTTAATTTTAAGGAATGATTCCTCAATAGATATTTTAAAGCTAGTGACGAACAAATGTGGCTTTAGTGAAGTAAACTTGTAAGGAATTACATAGAAAAACATGTTTTCCAAGGGGCTGCAATTTTTACAGTTAAGTTTGTGTGTTTTGTAAATAACGTATTGAAAGGCGTGTGGCCTAATAAAGCTGCACTTTCAACACTTTTGTAGATTGTAAATAATATTTGTTTATTTGCCTATATAGTAAATTCAACGAGCGTAATGTTAACTTCAGCTAAAGTGTGTGATGTGTGTGTATATTGCTGCATCTATACGAATACGAACAGCGACGTATATATCGAATTTCCATTTTTCATTTATGTTAAAATTTTCACTCTTAAGAACATCAAAACAACGCTGTCTCATGAAAGCCATAACACTAAAGGACCCCTAGCACACCTATGCCACACTGTTTCCCTTTTCCCTAAAAAAAAAAAACAGAACCCACTTAAACATAACTAGGCAAAAATAACACTGGGTGGAACGCCAATCTAGCGATAATATCCTACATCGATAGAGTTTAGGCCCATACATTTTTTCAAAATTACAAAACATAACATTCATGCAGTTTTTGTTGTGTTGATTCTTCTATAATCATTTTGGTAAACACACAAATGGCTTTCTGCAACATTTTTGTATTTTTTGCCATGAGTGGTCAAAATATTGTTTTTGGTGTCGCATCTCATGAAAGTGTTTTCATTACAGCCACAATTTACAGTCGTGGCAATGCAAATCCAGTATAAAAGTATGAGTGACTTCCATTTAAAATGAAACAAAATAAAATTTAAAAGGAAAGGATGGAAAAAAATAAAAACACATACGCCGTACATGAAACTGCGCTTGGTCTTGAATTAAAATGATGGTTAATTGAATCCCTGTAGAGGAAAATATGTATTTATGTATCTAAATACATTTGTATAAATAAATATATTTTACAAATTAAGTTCATGTATATATTTATATATGCCATATATAAGATTTTTTTGTATGTACTTAAATTATATAAATATATTTCTTCATTCAGATATATTGATATACACAAATAAATATTTTTCTCTGTTGGGATTCCATTGACTATTATTTTAGTTCATATATATATATATATATATATATATATATATATATAATATATATATATATATATATATATATATATATATATATATATATATATATATATATATATATATATATATATATATATGTGTGTGTGTGTGTGTGTGTGTGTGTGTGTGTGTGTGTGTGTGTGTGTCAAAAAATAAATTCAAATTTCCCTTCACTAACCTCTATTTGTAATCTACGCTGCTGACTGCCATCTTGATATTTAGTTCATGACCATTCGCAAGGTATAACGGGTCAAAGATATTAACATAGGAGGTACTGATCTATGAGCCAGAATCACATGTATGCAGATCACACCAAACAGACAGAGCAAGCAGAACCAATGGTTGTTAACAATTTAGCAGTATTTCTGGGTAGCCATTTTGCTGTTGAATTCATGATTTGTAACGCCAAGATTCTAAAACAAATTACAGATTACAAACTAGCTGCAGTCGTCTTTCTACTCTAGTTTATTAATTCCATTAGACAAGCGACTTATTTACTAATATTGCTTTTGAAGAGATGGTAATTTTATTTTTACATCCATAAAAATTTAAACATTAGCCCTACCTTTTGGATCATCTTCAAACTATGTTTATTTAATGCAATGTTGAATAAAATTAACGTTTACTTTCAGGTATTTCATTATAAATACGTACATTGAGCTATTCTATGCATTTACATCTATACACATCGATTATACAAGACAGTAGTATAAAATATGTGAACCAGTTGACTACTGGGAAACATCGGCGAAATCTGCTCTTTCTGAGAGCAGAAAATATCGGCGTGAGTTTAACTATTCCGCGCGACTCGCGCAGAAACTGAAGACGGCTTCTGATTGTCTGTTCTAGACTTCTGCTCTGTCTGTTTGGTATGGTCGGTGTACATGTGAATCCGGCTTACTCTTATATTGTGTTTACTTTTCACTTTGCACATCTGGTTCTGTCCATGATTAGCTGAGTTTAACCTGAACAGTTAATATTTCTTGGTTTTCCCTGGTAAAGGTTGCTCACGATATTTTATAGTGACTACTTTTGTAACCAACCTTAGAAAAATGTCACTGCTCCTACCTGCATATATTTGCATGGGCACGCTGAGTGACATGTGTTCAGTAAACTTGGTAATGAAGGAGGGATAGTAGTTCTGTAACTGAATGTTGAATAAAAAGTATTTTGAATTTGGTTTTTATTTTTCAATACATACCTGTGTAAAGATATTGGACAACTCAAATTGAAGTATACAAAGTTTATTCACTGGACATTGTAAATAAACACATATATAAATGTCCGACTACACATACACACATCACATATTTTCCTCATAATTTGACCAATCCTACTCCAACATGCTGTGGGGCACCGTCGTTTTGCTGAAACAGTAGAAAAAGGAAACAAGAAAAACCAGATCAAGAAATGCTTACAAAGACGTTATAAAATAATTTATTAGTTTTTATAGCTTAGAAATTCATCTGCACTATAAAATGTTAGCATAGAAAAAATTCTTTCAACAGTTTTTTTAAAAGAGTTTTTGGTTAGAGAAACAAATTTCTTGAAGGTGTTATGGTAACTTATTGAAAAGTTGACTACCAATGTAGGATGACCCTTTCTGGACAAGTTTTATGTTAACTGAAGCCATGTGTAAGCATTTTTTTATTCCATTGTCATGCTTTTGAAAGGACTCATTTTTCTGGAATAGGTAACATAAGTAATTATGCAAACTTATTGCTTCTGAATGGGCTTCGTTTGTTAAATGATTGTTTCCTTGTGGATCAAGAAATTCATCTAAAGCATCTGTAACACTTTGAAGATGTCTCACTATAGGACGAAACGCGTCTTTCCTTGAACTCCACCTTGTGTCAGATTCTCTGTGTAAAGAACATCCAGTTTTTTTGTGTCATTATCATCCATCTAGTGGGAATTTCATTGAATAAGTTGTAAAATCTGTTAACAGGGCCAAAAAACGTCATCGTCTCTGTGCAACACAATGCAGAATGAACTCCGGTCAAGTTAAGCGAATTTGCTGCATACGAGTTATAGATTATTGAACTGTTGTTCTCCTTCATGTATACTGAACGCCTTCGAACTTGCAGACATGTTGCTGGCATTGTCGCACCCTTGTCCAACACACTCATGGTGTTCTAGTCTATTCATAAACTGGTATGCAATTCCCTTTCCAGTTTTTCTACATAAATAAAAAAATTCTATGAAATGTTCTTGGATGGTCCATTGTCTAGATTCCTCATTCTTATGCACATGTCTAATGATTAGTATATTTTGTTCTTGGTGTGATATGTCAGGAGTGGAATCACACATTATGGAATAAAAAATTGATTTGTTTATATATTATAATATTGTGTTAAGAACATGTTTGCCAAACTGATAAATGTAATTAATTTTGAGTTTCAGGGGACAGGTAATGGACTTGAAGTCTTTTTCCTTCAATTTGGCTATTTTCGGCTTTTTTAAAGTTACCCTTCAAGCAGCGTATCAAAGTGTGAAATCAGTTCAAGGCATCCTAAAAAGTTACCATTAAGAATATCTCCAACTTTTGAAGAGGATCCCTTGAATGGTAAACCCCAACTACCAAAAAAATTGTTACATCTAGAAATTGTCTGAGTAAACACATCATTACCTTTTTTTTTAAGTTAGTTGCTTCTGAATTTGACAATCGATAGCTCCAGATCCTTTAGTAACTTATTCAAGAGTCATCCATTGCAAATAATTTTATCTGTATGCTTTAGACTTCTCTTATGTTCTGCTAGCTTCCTGTATAGTTTGTGCCAAAAGTTTTTTTAGGATCGAAACCTTCGGTTGAAGCGAGATAGTGTGTGTTCTTGATGTCTGTCGTGGATGATGCAAACAGTCTGCATGAGACACAATAAAGTTTGTGGTTTGTTGATATTGATAAAAGCCAGTCTTTTGGCATGGTTTCTCGCCCACCAAATGTGCTTGACTATTTTAAATATTTGGGGAAAGAATGCCTATCTTTGTCAGCAGGAAGTTTATTTGCCATTTCTTTCGATCAGTTTTCGTCAAGAAGACCAAATCTAGCAATTAGTGACATCCATATCTGATATGTTCAAGGGCCATTCCTCTAGTTTTCTTTGGATTACAGCCCAATACAGCAGGTGTTCGGTCTCTATTATGTTCACTTATGTTTTCTTCCGATGTTTTATTAGCGTTTGTTTCCAATGATTTGGTTTGTGTTGATAGGCCAGATGAATTTTCTTGGCTCTCAGTAGAATGAAAGTCGCTAGATCCGCAAACATTGCCGGACACTGATGATTGTTGTTGAGTATCGTCTTCATTTATTTCTGCTGTTGGGGATGAAGACACCAGAATCTGGGCATCTAAAATTTGTGAATCTAATTATGATGATTGTTGGTGTTATTGATGTTGAGTATCATCTTCATTTCCCTCAAGCGATGAAGACCCCAATATCTCAGCAGTTGAAGACGAATCTAGTTTTGGTCTCTTCTCGAGGAAATTAAGCATAGAATTTTTAATTGACGCATCTTGCTCCTTGTGGTTTCTTTCTTTTCTGAGCACATTGATTTGTATTGGTGCATCTCTTGGCTCTTATACCTAAAACCGAGCAATAGGCTAATAATTTTAAAATTGCACGACATTTTCAATTGACTTTTTAAATTTTCACACTCACATGAATTAGTTAAATTCTTTTAGTATTAGTTTTTTCGTCGGTTTTTTCGTTCGTTTTCGTATTCGTTTACGTTCGTTTTTTGCATTCATTATTGCGTTTGATTTTGCATTCATTTTTGTGTTGTTTTGCATTCATTTTAATATTTGTTTAAAACTAGTTTTATATAATGCACCACAAATTTTTTTTTTAGTAGTGTAACGATTTTAGGTGTAAAAGCCCCCAAAAACATGTCTGGTGATGTATTTTTTTTAAATTTGGTTGTATGCATTTTGAAACACAATTGCCAAATATTTTTTTAAAATTTGATTGAGCTCCATTCTAAAGACTATTGCCAAAAAAACAGTTTTAACTTGGTTATATGACATTCGAAAAGATAATTGCCAAATATTTTAGAAATTTTATTGTGTACTATTCGAAAAGATATTTGCCAAAAAAAAAAATTCATTTGGTTGTGTGCTATTCAAAACACAATTGCCAAATATGTTTTTAACTTGGTTGTGTAATATTCGAACCACAATTGCCAAATATGTTTTTAACATTGTTGTGTCCTATTCAGAACGATAATTGCCAAATATTATTTTTAACTTGGTTGTATACACTTCCAAAATATAATTGCCAAATATTTTTTAACTTGGTTGTGTACTATTCTAAAAGACAATTTCTTGCAGTATTAAGTGTTGGTTTTTGGTGTTAAATTTTAAATATGTGTGTTAATTTTATGTGTGTTAATAATCTGTGTGTTGTTTGTGTGTGTCGCCCTCGCCCCAAGGCCATTTGACATGCCGGCCGCTCCCAAGTGCAGCCATGGAAAATGACATTCTAATTATATAATTGTTCGTGCAAGTGAAACAAGTGCAGCAGGGTTGCCAATTTTTGCAAGACAAGATGTATAAGTGCAAGCAGGGAATAGTAAAGAACTGGAAAATCGTGAATGGCATTGGAAACATCCATGCTGGGTAACATAGGGAAGTGGAGAGTTTACGTCCGTACACGTGCGCGGGATCCGGTGTTCGCCAATTCACACAGTGGCAATGTAGTCGGACACCCCAGGGTGTCAAAGACAGTTCGCAACATTTGGAACATTTCTTTTGTCCAGGACTCACGAAAGACGTGCACAGTTTAGTGCAGACTTTTCCCAGGTGCTACCTGTTAAAAAGTCGCAGAGCAGATGGCTGGCAAAAACAACAGCCGTGCTTGCTGCAAAAGCCTTTTGAAATAGTGTGCCTTGATTTAATGGGACCATAGCCTAGGTCAGTTAACGGGAAGCGATTCCTAGTGGTAGTCACTGATAATTTTTCAATGTGGGTTGAGGCGTACACTGTCAGTAGTGCTTGTTCGAATAACATCGCAAGAGTGCTCAGTGATGAATTTTTTCCCGCATTGGGGTGTTCCTAAAAACCTATTAACTGATAACGGTACACAATTTACTGGAAGGCAGTGGTGCGGGTTATGCCAATAACAATACGACCACCACTGGTGCCACAAGCAGGACAAGAAGCGTATGTAAAGACATACCCACAGTCCGCCGCACGTATGGATTTTTGTGCGGGCTTCGCGGCAAAATAGAGCAGGCTGCACTGAGTGATGCAGCAGATGGGAACCACTACATACTTGGTCCGCCTCGGCAGGAGATGGGTGAGGATGAATCGGGACGACATCCAGCTCATCCTAGCTGTCACCCACGACGAGGTTGATACTGGGGCCCCTCAGCTCCAGGACAGCAATGGTGCTGCCGAGCTCACTGAAACAGGGGGAGAAGTGGGAAGTATGACGGCACCTATGGACGAAGGAGTAGCTCTGGCTCCGTAAGAAACAAGCCACCTGGGGAAACCACCTGGTGAGCCCCATGATGGCCTCGGGGGAGACGAGCTCCCTGAGCACACAAGGAGGGAGCGGCATCTGCCCACAAACCGCCCCAGAAAAGGGGGGTACGGCATTTGAAGGGAGTCGCCCTTACCCCTAGGCCGTTTGTCACGCCAGCTGTTCCCAAGCGCAGCACACACGCATTCTCGACGACTGATTACTGGTGAGCAGTGTAGTGTAGGTGTAGGAGTGGGTAAAGAGAAGTATAGTGCAATGTAGTGTAGGGAGTGTAGTGCCATGTGCGCCCACTAGCCTGGCAGAGAATACACAGCCACGTGTGTTACGTAAAATGGCTCTCAGCATTTCCATAAATACATTTCTGGTCACGCGATAAGGGATATATGACACATAAATGAATACAATATGTTTAGATGCATTTTCACACAATATTATTGTTTTAAAGTGTTATTGTTTTATATCACAAATGTTTATTTTTTATCAGCACCAATGTTATGTTCACCCCATGTCATTTCAACCACAAGATAAGCTGTAGAATAATTATTGATTTGTGTTTTGTGAAATATTTCCAATTATGATAACATTATTGGTATATTTGTTTATTTGCAAGTGCAAGTAGATCCTTCTATGGCGCATGGTCCTGCTACCGCCAGCCCTTGCGACATGGCAGGAAGTCAGTCAGCAAGTCACACCAAGATTGGGAGGCACGTGTGAAACCGCGTTGGCGCTTTTCCCGCCCGGAGGTTATCAACTTTCATAACCGGTCATCTTTGTAAGCAATAGTTAAGTATCAAGAATCTCTTCGTTTTAGCCGTCCGAGATACTCCACCTCGCCTCCCCAGAATTGCATCGCCTGAGGAGTTTTTAATTTAACCAGCACACATAACCTTTATATAAGCTTGGGCTTGTTTTTGTACTCTATAGCATTCATCGCAGGTCCAAATGACCAAGTGTATAATCTATTCTCCTGGAGGGAATGTTCAAGTTTGTAATAAACCACATGAACTGATGACTGTGTTTATTCGATTGCCGCAAAGCGTTTCATGGTACGAGCCCCTTAAAACTCACCATTTACTGATGCAAGTATCTGTGAATTTTAATGGTAAATATTGATTTGTATGTGTACCGCAACCTAACCAAAGTACCGCAAGTAGCATTTATGGGCATGTGGTTTGGCCCTGACAATCCACGTGAAGGGAGTTCTGTTTTGACTACGCCAATGTCATACTAATTTGCAATACCAAGCCGTAATGGGCAGCCCGAAGAGTCCCTCGTTTAGGAAACACAAGGCCTCCACATCAAGCGAACTACTGCAAGATCTACACGTGGTCCTGGTGATCGGCCCGCAGCATCCCAAGGTTACGGGGACTCAGCTCTACCGCAACAGCATCAGTGATGCCGTAACAGCGACGTCTGGCGCCTACTAGGTATAAATTTCCTAACACCTTTTTCAAATTACGATCACCACATTTGTAAATCCCAAGTATCCTCATATCGTCCAATCAAGCCACAACTAATTTTTTGTGTTAATATTTGTGTGTTGGATTTGTAAACAATCTTTTGTGCTGGAATCGTAAACCAATTTTTGTAGTGGATATGAAAAACATTTTTGTAGAGGATTTGGAAACCAATTTTTGTGTTGGAATTGTAAATAATTTTTTGTGCTGGAATCGTAAACCATTTTTATAGGAGATTGAAAACCTTTTTTTTAACTGGATTTGTAGACTATCTTTTGTAGTTGATTTGTTATGCTGGATTTGTAAACCCTTTTTTGTGCCCAATCCGTAAACCAGAGTGCTATGTTAAGATACTCTATAAAAATTGTTTGAAACTAATACATAAGAAGGAGGTTATTATAATGTATAAAGGCTTAAAGGAAATGGAAAATGTGTCCATTATGTAGAATTCTAAAAAAAAATATATAAAAATCTATCAATTACATTTTTCGATATTTTCATTTGATTTTTGCTTATTTTACTTGATTTTCTCTTCAATTTGCTTCCACACTTGTAAAATTGCTATTTCTAGAAACCTTGATAATTTGCTTGAAAAAAAAAGAAATTTGGTTGATTTTAGCTTAAAATTTAATGTTTTTAAGGTCGCATAAAGCCTGCACTGTATCATTGAAAAAAGTGGTAAATTTGCTTGATTTTTAGAGTAAATTTGCTTGATTTTGGGGGTAAATTTGCTTTTTTTTTTTTTTTTTTTACTGTTGCAATACTGTTTTTATACTGTTCTTAAATTTCAAACCATAATTTTGGAGGAAAAAAACTTGATTTTGGCCTCAAATTGCTTGATTTTTCGATGAAAATGTAGGGTGCGCCAGAATCAGCCTTATACATCTACTAGTATGCTCTTGTTTGGCCCGGTCTTTTGCCGCGAAATACTTGCAATGGTTCATTGCGGTCGTTCTTGGAACTTCTTTCTCCAGCAATTTTTCGGACGACTGTGGCTGATTTGCTACTGCATGCTTCCTTTTACGGCTGTTCCAGGGTCTGTTCTCACACTGTCTTGTCAGTGTGAAAGTTGCAGGTGCAAACCCAGGTGCTTGTGAATTGATCGCTGGTGGTGCAGTTCCCACAGTGTTACTGTGGGCATGACTGTACCACAATGCCACCCTCCCTGCGTGGCAGACGCCACACCAGTTTGCACTGGTAAATGTGTTGTACTTCTCGTGCTCCCTTGTTTACAGTTTATCGCACGGATATGATTTTACATATTCGGTACAGTAGATGGTAATAATCGCACGTCGTTCTTTTATTCCAAATATAGCATACAATGGCTCTGTTGGGGGTGAACTAGTAGAAAATGGTGCAGTTTTGAACTACCCATTCAGTTTCTTGTTTGCATTTGCATATTGGATCATGACTGGTAAGGTTTCCTGCTAATTTAAATTTAGAGCAATGTTTACAAAGCAACTGTTGTATATTGAATTCGGAAATCATTCTGTGTGTGTTTACAGCAGCTGACATAACCTGCATGTGCTCAACATCAGGTGTGACAATCAGCTGTCTTTTACTGCCACGTGTGGTGGAGCACGGGCTTCAACGTCAAACATTCCTAAAGACGTGGCTTGGATGGCCCTCGGAACTACACAATGCAGGGAGAAGGGGAGTATTGATCGCTTATCCTGGCAGCACCTGTTGTCCTGCTGGTATCTCATGATACATCTGTCTGCGTGGCTCCTGCATTTTTCCCGCACGATGTCCGCGAAAGCTCTGAGTGTTCGAAAACTGCATTTGAAAAAATTTTGAAAGTTTGCTGTTGCCTTTGAAAAGTTTTGAAAATGCCCTTTATAATAGCAGCACAAAATGTTTTGAAAATGCCGAAAAAGTTTATTGTTTATTTTGAAAACAAGTTTTGAAGAGTAAAATAAATCTTAAAAATTAACTGTAAAAATTTAATTCTAGTACTTGAAAATACTGTTGTGAACTTGATCTTTAAGCCTGATGGGCACATGCTGCACACGCTATTATCCCTAGTTTCGTAACTCTTGAGAAATGACACGTGCTCGTGTATATAAAATATTATTGCACTTACTTTGGGGAATTTTTCTGTGCCGTTTTGCTTTTGATACACTGCATTTTATACATACACACTTTAAAATACAAACATTGCCCTTTTTACACAGTCAGTGTCGAGTGTGTCGGTTTGAATCTATTTTAGATTGCAGTTGGAAAAAGATGTTACGTGTTGCCACATCTAACCAGTGTTTTTCAGCAATCTCCTAAAGGTTACCTGGCAATGCAATGAAACAACCCAGCTTAGTGAATTGTTTGTACAAATGCAAGCCCACGCAGAACATTTGTTGACGTGTTTCAACTTCCACTCGGGACATTGTACATTTGTTGATGTGACACAAAAGCACTCTATGGTGTAAACAAAGCTGACAAGGTTTGATGTTATTGAAAATAAATTTGACAAATAATAGTAATGAATAAAAAGCACTGGTATAATCAACTGAAACGTTGATGCTCTGTGCATCTTGCGATGCTGTTAAAATGTATGACACACGGCACTTACCGGTAAAGGTTGGAACTTGTTTTTCTAGAGTGGTAATGATAAAAGGAAAGGGACAAATAGACCCAGGGTGCCAGATGCAGTCAGGCGACGACAAAGATGGTGCTTCTCACCTTAACCTCAGGGTTGCGGGCCGTCGACCCGGGACCAATCTCCTCGCCATATATGATGAATTGTTGTCATCTACCTGTAGATTATCGCTCCAGGTGCAGGTAGTTTTTTAAACGATAACCCATCGGTCAGCTATGCACCATTGTCGCTGTTTGTGGGAAAATATCCTTAAATATAACACTCGCGTACGTGGGCTGTCAGGGCCTCCCACATGCCCATACAGATCGAAGCAAAATGGTTACACTGAAAAATGAGACTTATATGCTGACTGAGCGGGAATATTAGGGCCCATCACCTTAAATGCTTGCGAGGTGAATAAACAACTTTCTTGCACAACAAGTTATTTTTTACATTAAACTTACACCCCTTCTTCGAGGGAACTTTACACTAAACACCCTCTGCTATTCTGACCAGCCGTGCCGTGAAACGGAAAAATGTCTGATGACAATTAAATATTTACATGCACATTAAGCTCCCCGGGGCAATGCTAATCCACTGGGATTGGATGTTGCCTACCGGGCGACGAGATAAAAGAATGTTCCAGAAGTGATGAAGAAGTCTATTTCAGTTACATTTCTGGTACAAAAAAGTTGATGGTCGCCCAGCACGTGCGGGAAACACCAGAGCCTAACACACGCACTCCACCTCCATGACTTGCTTCTAGCTGATTGACTTCCGACTCGGCGATGCCGGCTCATCTCAGCTTACCCTCGCGCCGAAACAGGGCTACTTTATGACATGACTTGCAAAAACTAAATTGGTGACTCGTTAATAAAAAATAAATCTCTCAAAAAAATTACACAAACACACTTGCAGCATAAAATCTTGATGAAATGATATGGACAAATCACTTGGTAGGAAAAAAAATTCAAAACAAACATGACCTTGTACAATAGGGATAAAACACTTGCTATCAAATAATAATAAATTATTTACTTGATGAAACATAACAATTTTACATTTGTACCATGCATTATTCAAATTGTACATACTGTATGTAATGACTTTTTCCTCGAATAAAAATATTTACACTTAACATATTTTGAATAATTTAGTGTCAAATACAATATATTTCTATAATGCTGAAGCTGCAATAAGAATTAGGTACCGTAATAACTTAGTTGTATAAATGAAAAATTTACAACATGAACTAATGTCATTATGGGCTATTGCTTGACATATATGCAATAATATTAAACCATTCATTAATACTTAAAAAAAAAATTAGAGTATGCAAACATTTATTTAATATTAACCATTTTGATATATAAGGCATGTTATTTCGTGATTATTCAGAATGCTCCGAAATTTAATCTTACAAACTCCTGGTACTTGTAGAGGGTACAGAGTAGACCATCTTTTGAATATAAATCTATGCTCGTAAAAAGGACTATTTCTGCGCTACAACCATTTCAAATCAGGTGTACACTCTTCTACTTCAGCTGAGGGAAAGGGCAATGTCTAGGATGTACCTGTGTTGGTATGCAACCGGGTAGGCAGTACATTTATTCAAACAATCACCTGATATCACATGTCTACCATGCCTCGAGCCCATTGCACGCACAATCGTTTGCGTACTCGCTGACAGACTCTGTTCAAGATTATGTATGTGTCCCGTGGTAGCCCATGGCATGTTTACTTTGAAATTTTATTCATTTGTACTACCATCCGACAGCTATATTAAAAACCAACAAAAAATATTCCTAAATAATCCATGTTTTAAAATTATTTGTTACATTTACATGGAATCCATACAATACTTTATAGTAATTTGTGTCACGATATATTCGAAATTAGTGGATATAATCAGCAACATACCCTGTGGAGTATATGTTAGCATGCTGAACTCAAGGTTCTTAGGTTCTAATCCTGCACTAGGGAAGTAAAATATTTTGAAATCATATAATATATGAAACAAAATAAAATGCATGTATGTAAATAGTTTCAAGGTAATTATAAATTAGAAAATTGACACTAATTAGCAAAATATTATTTATTCCTAACACAGAACAACTTATAACATTGGAATAAACCACACCAAGTTTGTTTATAAAATAAAAGAACTCATGCCGACAATACAATCGACACAGACACACACACACACACACAGATATATATATATATATATTATATATATATATATATATATATATATATATATATATATATATATATATATATATATATATATATATGTTTACACTCATATATGTTACAACATATATGTTTACACATATATGTTGAGTACATCAACTGTTTATATATATATATATATATATATATATATATATATATATATATATATATATATATATATATATTATATATAACAGTTGATGTACTCAACACCTTCCTTCATCGATTAATTGTAAAAACCTTTAAATTAAGAAGTCTCTATTCTTAATACAGTTTTTTCAGTTTTGGACTTAGTAAGGGCTTTGTGAAACCACCAGCCAATTTATTCTGGGTATCAATTCTTCTGATCTTAATTTCTCCCACTTGGACTTATTCTCTAACAAAGAAATTACGAATTGAAATGTGTTTCGTACATTTATGCCACACAGGATTTTCTACTAATTTTATAGCAGCATTATTATCGACAAACGAAGTACTTTCCTTATAATTTGTCATTTCTTGAAGAATTATTTTCGGTCATATCATCTCTCAAGTCCCCTCAATGGCAGCAATAATTTCTGCTTCTGTAGTAGAAATAGAACACTGTCTTTTACTAAATCACGTGATGGCACCTCCAGAGTGTAAACATACAATGCCAGTAATATATCTACCAGTCCTCTTATCGCCACCAAGAACTGCATCGGAGTAACATCCAAGAATTCTATTTTTGCAGTTTTTCTTGTAGAAAACTACAAGTTCTGAGTGTTGTAGTCTGGGTCAGTTCTAATTTATAAATCACAACTCAACCGTACGTTCATAACTCCACATTTATTTACATGCGTACAACGATCATACACTGCTAGCTCCATGATGTTAGTGTCGGTCATGTTACATATTGCATAGCTGCCAACCTTACACTTAAGTCCGATTTAAATTGCTTGAGAAGCCTTTTAATGTAGGAAGTTTGACTGACCTTAATACCTTCCTTACTCCTTTTAATTTCCAACCCAAGGTAATAATCAGCTGGTTTAGTCTTGATTTTGAATTTATGTACTAATTTTTCCATGGCACTAACACTTCGTTTTCTTCTGCTGCAGCAATTAACCCTTCATCAACATACAATACTAACAAAATTTTTCTGCCAGGAATATCTTAATTTTATTGTTTCAACAACGTGGAGCCTGTTTGAGACCATAGAGGCTTTTATGCAATCTGCATATCTTCTCGGAATTGTCGTCGAAACCTACTGGTTGGTGAATGTAGATCTCTTCCTTTAGTTGCCCATTAAAAAATGCAGTTGATACATCAAACTGATAGAGACCCATATTTTCATTTGCAGCAATACTAATCACTGACCTAACTGTAATTTTTCAAGCAACTGGCCTTAAAGTTTCCTCAAAATCTTCACCTTTTTCTGTGCAAAATCTTTCACAGCTAACCACGCTTTATATCGGTCAAGACTACCATCAGGTTTATACTTCTTTGTAAATACCCATTTTGAAGTGATAGATTTTTTTATCAGAAGGCAAATCACAGAGTATCCGGTTTTATTTTCCTCAAGCGAAGTCCTCTATTCTTCCATGGCTCTGCCCCATTGTTCCACATTCTCACACTTTATACCTCGTGAAAATCCATAGGCACGATTTCATTCCCCTCAACCAAGTTGACATAATTCATCATAAATTTAGGTTTATTTATTTCATCTCGGTTCCTCAGATTTATGTCTCTTTTCTATTTTGTCTCTTCATGCTCTACTGCCGAATCTAAGCTATCACTCTTCTTTTTCTTCAATTTCTGGAATTTCTTCTTGATATTCTTTTTGTTCTATCTGATCTCCTGTTCCTCTTTCATAATACATACCGATTCCTTTTCCATTTATTGGTTGAGATGGTGATTTTTCCATGATTCTTGATCATATCTCTTGATCTTATAAGTTTATTATTTGAGAACACTCTGTATCCATTGGCCCCTTCATATCCAACAAGCACTCCTGGTTGAGCTTTTGATCAAAATTTCTTCTTTTTCTTTGGGTATATGGATCCAACATTTTGATTAGATTACGTGGTTACTTATTCCTGGTTTTCTACCTATCCAGAGTTCAAAATAAATCTTTTCTTTTACTGATGATGGACCAGCTCGATTAAATACACTGTTGAATATACCATTTCTGTAAAAAGCTCCTTGGGGAGAGATTCTTCTCCAGAGTAAGAAAGGGTTCTTGCAGTTTCTACTATCATACGGTTATTCCTTTCCACACATCCATTTTGTTGCGGGGTATAAGGCATTGTGTATCTGATTTCAATCCCTTTGGTTTTTAGGAAACTTTCATTATTAAATTCTCCATTATCACACTGAATGCAAATCACTTTATGACCAAGAATACCTGCTTGTCAAAAACTCCTTTAATTTCCCAGAGACTTAGTCCTTATTTTTAATAAAATATATTGTTCGAAATTTTGAGAAATCATCCTTGAAAACTACAAAATACTTAAAACCACTTTGAGGCAATGAATAGGCCACACACATCAGTATGTATAACATCGCCCATTTTCTCAGATCTTTTCAATCTTCCAAACTTTTTTGAAATATTTCTATTACATGGTGTTTTGATACCCCATATTTTGGTGATAGAGTTGCAACACACGTTTATCCATTGTAAGAACAGACAAATATTTTCTGGGGTACAGTTTGATACAGGTATTCCCCTAATGACCAACTTATAGAGGCCACCATATACTAGAGATTTTCCTGAAACAAGCATTTCTTGGCCTTCAAATAATCTGCAATTGACAGCAGTAGATTCAAATTTACTATGTGGTCTACAATACTGCACAGCTAATAGGGGAGCAAATATTCTTAGAAACATTAGGAACAAGCCAGACATCTGTGAGATCAAATTTCTTATAATTGCCATTCGAACCGGCTTAAATCAAAATAGATCCTCTGCAATGTGCATTGACATGAGAACCATCTGCAATAACTATAGTATGGTTGTCTTTAAATTGTTCATACATAATCCTAAACCATTCCCTTCTACTCCATATATAATGTGTCGCATCATTGTCCATAAACCAAGCCTTATTATTGGTCTCTGATGCAAAAACTTCTGAACTAATCGTGAGTTGAACATTTGATTTAATTATTTTGAAAAAATTTAGCCATAGCTGGCTTAGGCGGGCGATTATCAGCAAAAAAAAAATCTACAATTCTTAATATGTCCTTTTTTGTCACAGTAGGCACATTTAACTACATTTTTCTTAAAAGTAGGTTTGAATTATTCTTTAATGGCATCTGTTAACCCTTTTGCAGTTAAAATTATTTTCTCCGAGGTTTTTTTTACAATAAGTTGCGTTCTAAAGTACAAAGTTTCTGTGTTAGATTTTCTATACTCGTATTTTCTTAATTTATAAACAAGAAGCGAAGGAATTGAATTTATCTAGCAACAACTTCAAAATTTTACAAATTAACAGACAATCTTTGTTCCCTTCAAGCAGTTTGTTAATCTCAAAGTGTAATTGGTTGCAACAATTGGATAACTTTGCAATAAAACTCCCTACATCGACCTCTGATAACTAACTTCAAAAATGTATCATATTAATAAAAAATCCTATCTTCATAAAAAGTATAAGGTATAGTCCTACCAACATACTACGAGCAGATTCATGTCTTCTAACTTTTCCAAACATTTATACAGTCATCACTTGACATAATTAATAAAACCTGATTTTCAGTAATACGAAATATATTTAACTGTTTTGAATAGTCTTTAGAAGCTTGATCATCCTTTTCATTAGCTCCTAGGGCAGGGGGTCTGCACAAATGTCCTTCGCATCTATTATGTCGATGGCTTTGGGTATAATCTTTAATGCCATTCTCACATCGACTTTCAAATCATCCCAATTGGATTTGCCTTCTAATGATGCAATCTGAAGAATGAAGAAGTACTTGGTTGATTCCATTTTAACTAATTAGTAGTTATAAAGAAAAAACAAACATAGGTACCTTGGATGGACGAATGCAATGTTAATATAAAAAATCAAACTTCTTCCTGATGCACTGGTCCCATAACCTGTTCAGATAACATTATAAATTAGAAGATTGACACTAATTAGCAAGATATTTATTCTTAATACAGAACAACTTGAAGCACCTCTTATAACAGTGAGAATAAAACACACCAAGTTTGTTTATAAAATAAAATACCTCATGTCAACAATACCATCGACAAAGAGAGAGATATTTTTATAATAATTGATGTACTTCAACAAAGAGGAAATAATTACTAGATTTTTAAATCGAAAAATTAAGTTATATTAATGGCCATACTGGTTATCTGGACATCATACCACCACAGAACTGGCACCATTGGGAATCAAGCAGCCGAGGAACCAGCATCGTGGCGAAATCTATCCCTTGCAGGGTCAGCATTATAACAACATCGAGCCACCGCAGGCCCAGCATCATAACTAAATCCAGCCGTTCCAGGCCTGGCATAATAGCAACATACAGGCACTGTTAGGCATCCATTTGGTATTTTCCTATCTGTTCCAATCCAGGATCTTTTTGACACCGTTGGCAGTCAGCTGCAGTTCCATATTTGCATCGGCCTGCTTCTGGTGTACAAGACAGCAGGCCAACATTACCTGGCTGTAGTTAGCTAACTTTCACCGGCCTGATTCTGGACCATGCTTTTCGTGTTTGCTAAATTATTTAGAGCCATAGTAGATGAATTACTCGATTACACCCTTCAGAGACTGCTGTACGTAATACCAATACGCCTTTCCCCGCACATCTCACAGTGCCATTATAATAGCCTCTAATTAGATTACCTTGTATACCACACTCAATTAGAGAGGGTATTGAACAAGGAGCGATTCCTCTAGGCCTGTCCTAAACTTGATTAGGGCTACCCTTGCAGGAACCACTTCTCCCAGTCACCTCCGACAATGCAGACAATAAGGACATCAGCACCACTGTACCACAACCGACAACCAAGCAAGCCAGCCTATAAAAAGGAGCCTACATCCTCACGCCAATTCTAAAGTGATGTGTTCATCCAGACGAAGGGTTGTCAGTGATCCCCGACTTAGTGACTGCCAGATGGCCCTCAAGGCCTACTTTGTATACCGGCCAGACAGCTAGATATTCATAAGGCCACATGTATTACCCCAAATGTCCCTGGCTTTGAGATTTTTGAAGACTGTCAAAGTGACCAGAGCTAAACCCTCCTAAAAAAAAAGGCTCATAGTGTCAAAATTGTCACAGGATTTCAAACCCATGGTCTTTGGTCCTAGGTGGAGGTAAACAAGCCCAAAGCAAAAAATTGAGCCCAGAATGTGGAGACACTCTGTCCTAGACTGATGTTCATTAAGATATCCCCCGGGGAACCCACCACCCTTTTTCCCTGGCAGCAACACTTCAAAATGGTTCTCAACTATGCAGTAAAATGCTTGTCTCTGCTGGCCCCCATTAGGACAGTGGTCGAGCTTAAAAATTGCACCCAACATGGGGCGTAACTGCTTCACAGGCATTTTGTATCTCAAACAGGAGAGATGCTGCAAAATGGCGCCTAGCAGCATCTAGTTCAGCCTTGGTAGATAGACTAAGCCAGCCATGCACTAGATTCACGACCATCACAGTTAAAATGGTCTTAACCTAACAGGTTAGTGGGTCTTCAGACACTTCCACAATTGAAAATTTTAACATTTAACTTTACGTTTGCTTTCCGACAGGTTTCTTATGGAGTTTGACAAAATGGAACTGTCAAAGGTAAAGTCGTGCAATCTTGACTTTACAATTTCGAAAAATTGAAATTAAAGTCAAATCAAGCACAAATTTTGCCAAGATTCTTAAAGAGGTTATTTGGCAAGTGCATTATTTTACTGTAGTACGATTTTAATCTCGGTGTACTAAACTAAGTTCGTTCGAAATTAAATAAATTGCAAACGAATATATTTCGAAGAGGAAATATAGGAAAATACACATTTTATTAAAGTAAACAAAATAGCTTATTGTTTTGGAAAAACTTCTAACAAAAATTTTGAGACTATTAAAAAAAATTACATAAGATGCATTCCGGGATATTATCATAATTATTTTCATAACAAGATACACATTTTTACAAAGCTTGAATTAACAATGTTTAATTTTCTGAACTCTGACTTTACAATTCTATTCTGAGTTAATGGTTTCGTCAGGGGAAAGGAAACGAAAAGTCAAATGCTAAAGTTTTCTATTGTGTAAGAAGCTTAAGCAGTTAGAATGTTAACCCTCTGGCTAAACAAGAACTAACTAGCTATATAAGTGATTAGAAAAAGATTAGCACACACTAATCTAGTCTCGAACCCACCACCAGGAATTCGTGGAGAAAAAACACCCCGTGGCACTCTATTAACCACTAACTCATCATGTCTGACTGGGCAGTGTCAGTACGAGGCCCAACCCTCTCCCACAGAGGTTACAATGTTTGGAAAGAATTTTCTCGACAAGCTTGATAAACGTGTAGTAGATTCATGCCCTGGCAGAGGCACCCACGTAATCCAACGTGCTCATTGCCCCAGATGCTTGCTTCAATTACACATGTGTAGGGTGGGAATATGCCCTTAGGTACACAGCTTGGAGCACTGCTGTGTAGTCTGCAGAGAAAATCAAGAATATTTCTGTAGTTGGGTTGAGTGTGATGGACAGGGTACGTTCACAATCAGATGCATTACATGTGCATCCGAGTTTCATCTAGCATGTATAGGTTGGCTGGACGAGAGAATCACTCGCCCCAGCCAGGCATACTACTGCGAGTTGTGTCAACATAACCTGAAGCTAACAAACCCAGAAACACCACCAATACTTGACATCCCCCATTTCCAGTTGTGTTTATCTCGCCCGTAAGTTTTTTGTACCTTGCTGTCTTGTTTTATAAAGTTGTTTTTGTGACAAAGAAGACGCACTGCTTCCTCTGAGATGATGTGTGGTGTTCGTGTCCTGCTTGCTAGGTGTAGAGAAGAAACTGGTGATGTTGCCCGAAGCCACGTTCGGTAGAATGAATGATTATGAAGGGATCGTATGGCCGACACCTACAGCGATCTCTGGAAATGGGGTCAATTTGAAGGAGAGTTTAATTTCATGACCAATTAAATTATGTTTCTTGTATTCAAATGGGACGAAGTTGTTAGCCACTTCGCACACCGATGCTAACACTGATTTGACTCTGCTTATGGGTGGCAGGCACCATAATAGCAATACTTGTAACACTGAAAGTACGCTTGATAATGAATCTGCGATATGGCGCAGTGGCCGATGGTACTGAGGAGAGTAAAGTCAATAAAAGCCGATGTGTGAAAAGTTTTATCGATGGAAACGGTACAGTCAAATGTCACTGCAAAAATAATGCATACTCTTTTTATGTGGACCAGGCCCTCGAGATAAGCCAGTGGTCGCTGATGTAAAAGTAAGGCGAGGGGCTTAAGAAACAATTATGCGCTGAACACCTCCCTGAGCGCAGAGTCCCGGAATATTACCTCAATGCACTCGGGCCTCCCCTCGGCTAATATAAATACAATTTAAAGATTCTGTTTCTGTGTTACACTATTGCTATTAAATATGCAGTTTAATTTGAAGTGTCAAGGTGGTTAACACGGGAGCTTGCCGCCTGTCCTACTAAACGGTCGAGTGCTGAAGTCTGACTAAAACACATGGCAATGGGTTTGTCGAACGTCGGCGAGTCTGCCACCAAATGCGAAACATGAAACACTTGACATACTTATTGTTAATGACTAAAAACACATTGGAGCGTCGGTATGGCTAATGTGACGTCACGAGTATATCACTACACTTGAAGGGTGATACGCAATGAAATTCCTTGTGTGTCTGATTCTCGATTAATGAAAACATGTACTCTCTTATAATTAACAAGTCTATGCTGGCGTATTTCACTATGGCGATAAATCGAATCTGGCACATGTATTCCATTTCCTGTGACGTCGCATGCATTTCACTAAAAGGGATGTGACTATGCCCTGTCATCTGTGGGATTTTGGTAATCATGTATGGAAAAACGGACAGCTTCCCTAGTTAACTATGGTGGAATAGTTGCTGAAAATTACTGTAACTAGATACTCTAATTAAATAATGCTGCTAGGGAGACGCTCGCCACTGTACACTTGCTCTAGGAATATTATTCCCCCTCTTCTGAAACCTCTTGGAGCCATGTAGCATACCGGGTTCAGCCACAAGGCCCGCTGACATCGAGAACATTGAAAAGACATGGGCTAAAGTGGCGCCATTTTCCCCAGTGTTCCCTCCAATCGCTGTTGCGTCTAACTGTCGTGACTTTTCGGGAAACACCCACTTGGGCTAAATATCAATTTATTATGAGTGTATATTCTTTCTCGTAATAAATTGAAAATATGGTGGTCCGGGGTTCACAAGTTGCAGAGCGGCAAGAAAAGTGAATCATTAAGTTCTTGTCGACCAGCATCGATTGTGTCAGTGACCTAATGATGATCAGTTGGGTGTTGCTGTGTAATTAATGCGCCTCTGGTGGTACAAACGGGCACAAAGGATATGAGGACATCTGGAATACATCGAACGTCTCCCTCTCTGGTGACTGGACTCAGCAGACACACAAGGGTCTGTCACACCACTAGGTGCAACAGGATGCTAGTGGTCGCAGCTAGTTACAGGGCCGCAGGTTGCAAGACCCCCTATGATGCTGTGCTGACTGCCAATGTTCCAGGGCAGCCGATGTATGTGAAGTGCTGCTGCATGTTCTCGACGAAGGGGATTGTCTCCATCGCAAGTAGTGCATGTCGTCCGATGGAGATGATGCCGACGCTTGGATCGGCGGGGAAAGGTATGTGGTCCATTTGTGAACTTTCTGCTCCTGATACTCTTTCTCCTGCACCTCTAACGTGGTCCTCCGATGCAAGGTCAGCCGGTATTATTGTCTTCGTCAGCATTGTAGCACAGTTCTGTGGGAAGCTTCCATGTGGGCTGATCTGGCCCACAGTTGCCTCCTCTGACTTGCTTTGACATCTCCCGAAGTCGATGTCTCTACAATGGGTGTTATGACACTCCGAGCTGGCTCACTCCATGCTGCAATGACTGCTATGCGGTTGTCCAGATGTTTGGAACTGTGCACCTTTTCCTCTCACTCCTCTTCGTCCCGTCATCCTGATTGGCATATGGATGCCAGATGTGGCAGTGAAGAAAAGCTGTATAACTGAATAGACAGTAGTGCCGAATAGCACTACTGTCTATTTGAGCTTATTTTTTCTTCGCACTTGGGCATTCCTGCTGCTTGATCTTGGTCACTGGGCCTTTTTTGCTGCTCGGTAATTTTGGCGCTGGGTCCCTGCACTGGAAGGCGAAGGTCGTCACGGTGTACGGCCACCTTTCACTTGCTGCTGACTATTATGAGGTATGTGGTTAACCCCAACTTAGATGCAAACCCTGCACAAAAGTTCTGTATTGCGATAATCAGGCGATGCTCGCAGACGTAGACACGTTGTCTGGGCCCGAGTCTTCTTGGTGGGCAGGTTGTTGCTGGTATCCATTATGCTATGTACCTCTCCTGCTGCCTGCATGCATTTTGCAAATCACCTTCTTGGCACTGTTGCTTCACTGTTTGTTTGTGTGATTCGAAACTCTCCAGGAAGGGGCAGCTCCCTTCCCTGGAGTATGGTGGCTGGTAACTGTCCTGTTGCAAGGTTCACCCTCAATCTTATGGTGAACAAGGCCGTGGGCAGATGTTCAGCCCAACTGGTATGGTTGTAAGTAGTATATGGGTAGGTCCAGAACAATCAATTTTTGCCCTAAATTCGTCGATTTTTTCCCCATGCCTTTGACCTCCAAAATAAAAATTATGAACTTGTATTTCTCGCAAATATTGAACAAAATCAAACAATTACGCATCAAATTAAGCAAATTTAAATTAAAAATGCAAGCTACTTCAAGCAAAAGGGCAAAATAATCTAAAATGTTGCAAATTAATCTAAAATAAAATTTAATATTATGTTATTCTTTATAGATTATATTCAAAGCCTTTTATTAAAATTTAAAATTTCTTCCATATGTTCAACTTCGTCACCTTTTCCCTGAAGTTCATCTTCATCGCAAACAATATCTAAAATCATTAACTGTAATTATTGTAGATTTCGATAGCATTTGAAAACTATATTTCGGAAGTCGGGAGACTTCATATTTATAGTATACGCTGAAAAAGTTGATTTAGAACCTCCTTTTAAATTGTTAGTCAAACTGCACGGTAAACCAAGCCAAGACATTTTTATTTATAAAGAAAAATGTAGTCATGTTTAACAAAATTGTTTATTAGACTAATCAAATTAATTAAGCATCTAACAATTGATATAAAATCATGGAAACAATGTTTTCATAAAATCGTTTACATCCCGCATTTATTAATTTAAAAAATGTGTATATCTTCAGTAATATTTTCTTTAAATGATAAGTTGGATTCCGTTGACTAATTAGAACATTACATATTGTTCCTGCTTTAACAGCTTTGTTAAAATCTACACTAAATTTTGTTTGTTTTATGTTTATATAGAAAAACAACTTTTGTTAAACTCATGGCCGTACGGTTGTCATAAAGGAGGTAATGTGGTTTGGGAAAGACAGTTATGTGGAAATTTTGGAACAAAGTAGTAGGTGCCAGACGTCGCCGTGGCAGCATCAAATGAAGGTCTGGTAGAGTACGAGATGAAGTCTTCTTATGGTGCTATGGGCCGATCACCCAGGCACACCAATCCCGCCGTGCTGAATCTGATTGCTGTAGGGCAATTTAGTGCCATGATGACCCGTGAAATCGTTGCATTTAAGAAAGTCCTTACGCTGTGGAATGTTGGGGCCAACCACATACCCATAAAAGGTATACTTCACACAAAAATTACCGGGCGAAGCAAACCGTGGGAAGGCGAGGGGCAGTATCTCGGGCAGCAAAAACAAAATGGTTCCGGATAAATTACCGTACTGTTGACTTTACATGGCTGGTGCAAAAGAGATGAGTACCGCCCGAGCATGGGAAAAGTGCGATGCATCTACGCAAAACCTGTTCCCCTGGTTTCTTCTTGCTGACCGACTACCCACCGGGGTGTGAGGGCGGGCCCACGCACCACGAAGGGTTCTACTTGCACACACATGAAAATAACTCTACTTAAAACAAAGTACAAAACCTAACACTTGCATACAAAATATTCTCTTAACAATGCATTTACCCTGGATGATCAAAATAATTACACGAAATTAGGTGGACATAGCACTGATGGGGCTGAACAAAAACACAACAAAACTCTGTAATAAGTGCAAAACTTTGAAATAAAAGATAGCATTTGCTTTTAAATGGAAATACTTGCCAGTGTTTGTAACTGTGTGTTCATATTTCCTTGTTAAAATTACTTTGGAGTGTCTTCGGCTAGAGTATCACTCCGCCGGAGTGTTTGTTTACAATTGGACCTTGCTCACATATGTGATGCTGCACTACCTGCACCTTCTCTGCACTGGTGCATTACCATTGCATGTACACTTCACGGTGATCAATCACAGAGTGCACCTGCGTGTGGCGCTGTCGGCTGATCAAACGGGCTAAAGGGTAGGGGAACGAGTGGGCGTCGAAACAATCAATAACAAATAATTGTCTTCACACCAAAAAAATGAATAATAATTGAGTGTTTATAGTTGGTTTATAATAAACTTCATTATTTCTATATACAGTATCTAGTTTAGATTCTGAATGAATAAAATCATTATAAGCATTATATCGCAAAGGCCATTGTCAATATTAGGTTCCAATTTTCTTTAGGCAACATCTCATTTCTTCCATTAACATAAATATTTCTTACATTACAATGATCAAATATAGAAGCATGTAAATACTGTTCAACACAATTTTTTGAATTTGCTTGAAAGCCTACAATTACAAAATCATGCGTATCAAATTGTAAATAATAAAATTGATCTCTTATGTTAAAATTAACTGCTGTTCCAGCAGGAACTTGTTTTTCTAAAATTGCCAATAATTAAATTTAGTACATGTTCTGGATTTTGTACATCTTTCTTTAGTTGCAATGACTGTATTAGATTCGTATTCAACAATTGCCCACATAATGTCTAATTTTTGAATAACAATTTTACCTGGATCAACATAACTTTTCTGAACTGTGCCATGGGTGTTGTTCGTTTCATAAACATATAAACAAATTGTTATCACTTTTCCAATAAATTACATTGCTACCTCGAATAAAACCAAACAGATATCTAAGTGGTTAGGTCATTTAATGTGTTTTATCACTGTGAACAGATTTTACACGATATTTATTATCAACACCAGTAAATTCTAAATAATTTTGCTCACTTGAAGATCTTAACAAATTATTCATCATTGTTGAAGTTAAACCTGGGTTATCAACAGCCTCAAAAATATGTCCATGTTTTGAGATTTCTGTAGTTTACTTATTCTCCAACTTTCTCTCTTTTTAGTGATATTGTTCACAAACATAAGCATCATTTGGAAAAGAAAAGCTATCACCTATAGGAACATCAAATTCAATTCTATTATTGTAAACATTTACATTCCCCCCCAGGTTGATTAGTTGGAGGAAAAGTTTGACTTTCAAAACTATCGATACTTTTATAACTCATTTATAAGTAAATTATAATATATAAATGAAATACTCATCAAAGGCAGTTTCTCGAGTTAAATTTCTCATTGAGAAATACAAAAATTATAAAAACAAACATGAATCTGATGAGAAAAATAAGGAGCAACATCTACCTATAATTCACGAATAACTAAATATTGGTAAAAAAGTAAAAGTAGCAAAGAAAAAAATTTTAAACACTGGTTCCTTTTGCAGCAAAAAAAAATTAGATTATTCACCAACATTAGAAGAAAGATATTTTAAAAGAGGATTATTTTCAGAACAAAAATCTCCTAATTTGGAAGATAAAATAGGAATTGTACTTTTGAAAAATTTAACACGCACAGTGGCCGATTCTACTCTAAATCTCAGAAAACAAATTGCAAAAAGAATAAATGTTATTGATACTCAATATGGATTACATGCAGAAGGTCAAAATTTTTACATAGGTAATACACAAGTAAAGATAGATGATAAGATAACCATTAAAAATAAAGAATATGGATTAACAGATGGACTTTCTATTTTGTTAATATAAGAAAGTGAAAATCTTGAGGATAATATCACTGATACTGACTATGAAAACTACACGAAAATTGTTTTAGATACCAATGCTGCATTCCAAGAACATAATGAAAAAAAAAAAAAAAACCTCTAATAGACGTTGGAAATAAAAAATATCATTGAACCAATTTATGATAATCATATAAAAGAATCAAGAACACCAAACACACCAGAAAAAATATTTCTCCAAGAACACATAGATCTGGAGAAGGTATAAAAAATACAATAATTTACTAAAAGAATATGTTTGGATGGATGATGTTAGAGAATTGGTTGACAGATTAATATTCATGGTGACGAAAATGATGGAAATAAAAATTATCACAATGAAAAGTAAACATAAATAATATGTTGAACAATAAATTTTCTGATTTTATTGTTTATAATCCAAAAGGAATTATTTGTTTTATAAAAGTATTAAATGTAATTCCACATTCATTGTGGAATTCTGAACATCATGGAAAAAATATAATAAATTGGGCATTAAACGATTTAAATTGCTTGAAATGCATTTTCCAGGGTATAATTATTGTGGACTATTTACATAATTGAATGAAAGGTTAGAAAAAGGAGATACAGGAATAAATACATTAGATGAAGTATGTAAATATCATGATATTGATTAGAGAGATCAAAAAGATTTAGAATCTATACATGGAGCAGACAAAATGGTGCAAAAGTAGCATAAGAAATTATGTAGGATAAAAATACTCCAATCAGTGAAAAAATTGCTTCTGCAGCTGTTGCTTCAACTATGTTTACAAAAAGAAAATTAGGGTGGGGTATTATAATTTAATTACTTATATTTCTTTACTTATAAATGGAATTGACAAATATAACATTCGATATACCCATTGCTCAATAATGAGAATTGGGTATAGATAAATTTTTAACAAAAGAATGAGAGAAAAATAAAAAATTAAAAGAAAGCAAAGGTTTCAAATTAACTTTGTCAATACCAACAATCAAAAAAATACTAAAAGATAAATCTGGGAACTGTTTACATTTTGGAGTTTTTTTTTTTTTTTTTACAAAATTTAATTCGTTTTTGCTGCTCTCTGTGCTTTAGCTGGTGGAATTTACAATTCTGTTGAAAAAAAAAAAAGAGAGAAGAGTAACATACATAACTCAGCAATAGAAAATAAATCAGAAAGTGGCTTAGTCGAAAAAAAAAAAAAAAAAAACCGATAAAAAAATTGAATATACCACCGTTATTAAATTTTGATATTCAAATATGAAAAAAAAAACACTAAATAATAAGGATTTCAGAACTGTATATATGATTAATGAATTACCAAAAGAATGCTCAAAAATGAATGTGCTATGGTTATTCTGACATCTCGACAGATTCTGGTAGTAACTGGGCTTATTTTAAAGAAAATAATGATGTTTACTATTTTGAGTCATTTGTAGGTAATATTCCTACTAATTTAACCAATTACTTAAAAAAAAAGGTTTATTGCAATGAAAATATAACTTAGAATTTTAACCATTAATCAAATCTTAAAATAAAAACTCTGAAACTAATGCTAATGAATTAAAAACATGCGTAGATTCAAAATACAGTAAGATTGTTTCAGCTTATCGAGATCAAGTAAGTAAAGTTTTTGTTTATACAACAGATTATGTTTCTCTTCAAAATCGTAGAATCAATAACATGGCTGATCCTATAGAAGGAAAAGATGCATCATAACAGATCTTTCGATAAAGAAATAGCTGTTAAATTACATAATTTAAACCAACCAGTATTGAATTACTGTGGAACACTTGTTAATTCAAAAGTTGAAAAATGTAAAGAAAAAAATCTCATATTTACCTGCAAAAAGGATAGAAAAAAATTCTTCACTTAGATAATAATCAAATTATCTTTACTCTTTTGATGGATTGTACTGTTTATGAAATATTTTCGCGAATATCAATTTACCTGTTGATGCTGCAACTGTTAATATGGGTTCTAAAAAAAGAAAAAAAAAAAAAAAAAAAACCGATTTCAGTAAGCATTTTGATGTTAACAGGAAATATTTTATCTTTTAAAATCAGAAAAAATAAAATAGTGAGTTATGATGATGGAATGATCGTAAAATATAAAGATTTATTATTTTTATTCTTAAATGGAGAATACTTGGTGATTGAAGAGTAAGAAATCTACTAAAAATAATAATATAAAAAATTAAAATACTAAAAATGGACGGTTAGTTAAGAAAAGCATATGTTCCATATGTAATTCTAATAAATCATCATTAAAAAATATTTTTGCCCATTGTAAGAAAAGGAATAATCAATTGATTATAAACATCTGCGCAAGAAAATTGTTCACCAAGAAGGTAAGTAATTTCGTACGGTATTGATGATTTATGGCAAATTGATCTTGTTGAGATGAATACTGGTAATTTAAAATACATATCACATATAAATATGACAATTTGCAATATCAATTAAAGATAAAACAGCCAAGAATGTAGCAAATGCTTTAGAATGTATATTCTTTAAAAGAAAACCGCTTAATATGACAATGGGTCTTAAATTTTATAATAAATTATTTAAAGAACTTATGCAGTTACAAGAGGGTAAACAAGAAGTATGATTTTGTTAAAGAATGCAACAATATCAAACATAGAACGATTAGTATCAAACCAATAGAAGTCGATAAAAAAAAAATGGAGAAAAAAAAAATAAAAAAAAAAAAATAAAAAAAAAAAATCAAACACACGATTACTGAACCAAAATTCAAAGTTGGCAATATATTGTTTGCGTTAGAAAAAATAAACAAACTTTTGAAAAGGGTTTTACAACTATTTTTAAAACAGAATTATTTGCCATTTTAGAGGTTTTAAATTGTGATGTGCCAATTTACAAACAAAGCCATCATGGGAGAAGAAATAAAATGTAGTTTTTATGTATACAAATTATGAAAACTAACTACCCTGATGAATATTTCGATTGAAAAAATTTAAAAACCAAAGGTGTTAAATTAATGTAAAATGGCTACAATTTGATCATTCAAACAACTCTGGGTTAATAAAACAGATGTAGTGTAAACTTGAATAGAAATCCAAGAAAATATAATATTAAAATAAAAATTAGCTTCTTACTCAACTCGATGAAAATTATTAATATCATTAGTATATTGTTGTAGAGTATAGTTATTTCTGACAATTTTAAAATAGTTACAAAAACACACAATGTGACAATTCAATGTTTCTTTCATGCTGATATATCTTGATAGAATCAAGAATTTAATCAAATCTCAACAACTGTTCAAAATTTGGATGTCTATCTTCAGTTCTATCCAATTGTCATTGAACATTGTTTTTTATTTCAGCATTAATGACATAATAATCACATTCAGAATCGTCATCGAATATTAAAAGAATAAAAGATGGCATTAAATTATGATGTGTTTGTTATACAACATGATGAGAGATAGCTCTGATTTCTTCATTTCAGCAAATTATTACATCAAAAGCCATATAAACCATCTCTCTTAAAAATCCAATATTTCCATATTTAATTTCGTTCATTTTTGTATGCTCTATTTGACCTTCGTATAAATGCATTATATCTTTCTGAATCTTATATTTGCAATATTTTCTAATTGATGGAAGAATTTCCTCAGTAACAGAATCTTGGAATTGTTCAACCTGTTTAATTTAGTAATTTAAAATTAACAAATACAACCTAGTTTCATCAATAAATATTGTATGTGGTTGCATATTAAAGGGGTGTTACGAATCATCCACCTCTATATTTCTATGTAATTGCCTATGTTTTTCTTTAATATGATCTTTCAGTTACTTTATGAGTATCACTGTATTCAAATATTTCAACACCTTTTGCTTTAAATCAAGGATCATCATCATCAACAATCATAAAAACTTGTTTACCATTGTAAATTAGTTTGTTATTATTTATGTTTAGAATCGACTCCATTTTTAATGTGAAATTATGCACAAGTAAAATTGACAGTATGTAATAGTCTTATTAGTCATGCTCTCTTTTTAATAAAGAAATTATATAAACCAGATTCATTAACAAATATAGTAAACTTTTTGTTATGGTGCTACCCCAAACATTCATATGATTAAACTTTTTCACATTAATTTTTATAAAAAACCGGAATATAAAACCATAAATACCTTCATTTTCTAAATTGTTAACAATATCTTTAATTGAATTTATAATTTTGCTGTAAGATTCACACTTTTTATCAAAACAAAGGAATGTTATTTTTACCAACTATAGTTAATTTCTTTGTAAATTCACTATATTCGCTGAAAGTTTCATTGGTAAAGAAATACACTAAACAATTTCTGTATCTAAATGCCGACTATCATACTTGGCAAATCAGGAAATTTATTGACAAATTAGGCCTCCTCCCTCTTTTATTTGTAAATTACATTCTTCTATTTCAGCATAATACATCTTTTCATAGATGATAAAAGTTTCTCCCGAATATGAATTAAAAACAGTATTTATTTTATATTCACCACTTAATTCAACCAAAGAAAATCATTTTGGATATCAATTAATACAATAACTTCGATAATAAACCATATAAATTTTATCATCAACAAGCACAACAAACTCACCCACAAGGTATTTGGTATATAAAAAAGTTATTGAAAATTTTGTGATAAAAACGGAAATATTTCCACTATAGGCTATTCACGATAAAATAAGCATTTTTGAAAACCCTGCTCAAGACCTACTTATATGCACGTTGTGTATTCATCTGTATTATGTAAGATTAACGTTGTCATGGGCCTCAGTACTTTATTCATGTGTCGAAGTGAAACTGTGAAATTATTAGAAAAGTAATTGTTTAAATCTGCTCATTTTTACACTTCGATACATTAAGAAATACAGATAACGAGAGAAATAATTTAAGATATCACACTTTTTGTTCGACATTAATATATGGAACTACTTTCTCCTCCATCATCAACTTTACTGGATACATGTCACTCTTTGTGCCCCTTAAAATACATGCAGGCAGGGGCCGAGACCTTTGTATGAGGTTAATTTCAAAAAAGCTCACTTTACCATGTACGGCCTATATCAAATTTGGCTTGTTGATTATTTCCTTGTCATTCAAGCTTTTTATCCGAACATTTTTTTTGTAAAAATTACACGAATGTCTATTAATAATTAAAAATATTTTTGTATATTTGTTTTTACACAAATCAATTGGTTCATTACCATTAAAACTATTTTGTGTGGGTGGACCATAAAAGTTTTGTATGTTCTGAATGTCAGCTGGTTGCAAATAATACAAATCAAAATAAAGAATTGGATACATAATTGCATTCTTATCATTTGTATGCTGTAAACCCAATGTATGGCTGATTTCGTGAATCAAAACTGCTAGTAAATAAACTTTATTTTCAGGAGTGTTTTTTTCGCTCCATTATGCCAATGATACTGTTTATTGATATGAATTTCAACAAGATTTTTATCGATTTGGAAAATACGCACGAGTCAATGCACTATCATGTGGATATAACCTAGTATGACAAACTCCACGTAATCTCCGATTATGTTGGCCTTGTTTGTATAATGTATGTCTGGAGATTACATATCGTATACAAACTTCAAATCTGTGTTTTTGTCAAACGAAAAAGCATTTTCAGGTAACTTTTTTTTTAAAATTATTTGCATATGCAAAATTCCATTATAAAATATTTTTGTTCCACTTTATGGTTAATAAAAGTTCAACAAGTATTCTTACCCCTGCATCCTTGTTTACTGATTAAATAAATTTTTTCCTCATTGGGTTTACCATCAATTGAAGAACTGTTATGATATTCTTGAAATATTCTTAAAGAATTTTCGAACTTTTCAGTATCAATTTTTGAAAGTGAATTTGCATCATCCTCTAGATATCCATATTCATTTTAAAAAATGGCAACACATTCTGTTTGATTCTCTATTTGGACAGTGCAAAATTTATATTTGTGATAGCGAGAATAATTATACAAGTGTTCATTTAAATACAAAAAAATATTTAACAGGCTGTAAGAAGGTTAATCATTTCAAATGCAAAATCGTTTAATGTACATAAAATATATTCAATGTTCATTAAACAAAAATCTCACCTATGGGGGGCTTTATTTTTTTAAATTGCAACAGATTTACGCACTGCTACACCATACCAGTGACCTGTTACATACTTTTCTGGCCTTGATATTGACAGTAGCAACACTCCAATTGGAGAAAACTGATCACTTCTCCACTTGGCTGACCTAAGTGGAGACGTGATTGGGTGTTATTAATTTTTAATCATTCCTGTTTTCTAGTACCACCCTTCCCATATGATGTTGGCACCATACATCATACCGAAACACTCCAGCTATACATCTGTTATATAAAGTATTTTTCTCTGGCGCTTGAGGTGGTAGCAATTAATGGCACCTACGCTCATATATCTTATACAAGAATGAGCAAGGTTTTTTAGCTAACATTTTGAATGCTTTGGTGATAATCTAATAGTGGAAACATGAGCACCTAATATTCACATTATTAGATTATCTACTCAGGCCGATGTTCGAACCACGACCTTCACATTTGAAATCAAACAACTTGTCCCAGAGCTAAGGAAGAAAGACGATCGCAATACTGAATTGAAAGTTACAAGTGTGTTGAAACTGTGCAGTCCCAAGCGAGTGCCAAGGTCCTCGAGTTATTATCGAGAGTCGTGACAAGTGTTCGTTCTGAGGCATGAAGATGAAAGCACTGCTCGATAAACTTTCCTGTTGGGTGTAGATGCCAGTACTGTAGGAAAACTTTCTTCTCTCACAACTATATCACAGCATGTTTGTCGAAGCAGATAAATTAATTCTTGGACAATAAGTGCAACTTTCAGTAACACTTCTTATTGAGACGAAGTTATTTTATAAACGACTTTGATCTTATTACGATACTTCAATTCCTTAATTTTTCTATTCATGTCTAAAGCAATAAAACTGTAGTTTTCGTCCCAAAATTTTGAACAAATATCTTTAAATTTCCCACATACCTTGAACAACAAAATTGTTAAATACGTATTTCAAATTTGTTTCATCTTGTCTGAACATACACAAAACATTTGCACTCTCTCTTACTAATTGTTTAGGTACTTTTGAATAAGTCTGTACCAAATAAAATACATAGACATTTTTATGCCTTCCCATAGTACAGTACTTATGAATAACATCTTGATTCTCTAAAATAACTAGATCATTATTTTCACATTGGTCCAGTGGAATCATTTAGTCATTGCTATTTAAAAATAAGCCATATTTTCATTAAACTTGTTGAACATGACATCAAAGTAATTTTGTAACAAGTTATTTGGGCTGACTTTTTTTTTATAGCATTTTCTTCGGAAATTAAAACACCAACATCCCAATAGACTATTTTCATTTATAACAATAATTTTTACTAAATGAGTAATAAAGTGTTTTAAGTTGACAAATAATACTTTTATACTAAAGAAGCTTCACTATTATATAATTCAATGGAAGATAAATCAACTGCTTTGGTTAGTTTTCATACGAAATTCGAGGCCCATAATATAGACAATAATACTATAACGACAATTGAAAAATTGAGGACTGGTGATGATAAGAATGAAGTTATATCTATTCCTAAAGGACAGTAAGATGTTGAATAATCAAAATATTAATTCGATTCAACCATTTTTAACAAACAACATTGAATTAACAGCAGATGTGAAAAATAGAATATATTTTAATTCCAAGTTGGATATTAAATTTGACGACTGACAATCTGATACTCTTGGTTTTTAAAATTAAATCATTAAAAACAATAAATGTTCACTGTAATTTAGAATATGGAATGTTTATAAATAACAATGAATCTAATCACTTAGAAACAGATATAATTGCTAGTTTTCCACCAAAAACAATGTTTGGTTTTAGAGCTTCTATTGTCCACAAATCTGCATGTCCAATTTTTTTAATCAAATTAATGAGCAGTTAATATTGTTTTAGAAATTTGGGATGAAAATGGTAAACTAATTGATTTTGATGGTGGTAATATAGATATTGTTTTGGAAATTAAAGATTTTTAAAATAGTGTAATTTCAGTGATTGGTACACCGACCGCTGAATTATTTGTCAATCCAAAATATATATACAAATATATAATTTAGAATAAAAAAATTATTAGTCTAATATCCCCATGATAATGTATCTATATCTTTTCCATTCAAAATCATACGTTTGTCATAGTTAAAATTAAATTCTTTTGCCATAAACTTATTCACCAATTTTTTTGTTATAACATCTCTTGTGTAATCATATTGTTCTTAATAATCACATTTTTCCCGTTTGTTTGTACTAATTTACCCATCGATTGCATGTTCAATTGTAAAGCATCTTCGTGATTTAGTGTGAATCCCTTAATTTTTTTTAACTTGTTTTCCCAAAAAAAGGGTCATAACCATAGCTTATTGGACCATTCGACACCATATCATTTTTTCCAAATTTATTTGTCCATTTGCCAAGTATACAACTTGTTTCACCAGTATTTTTACCATCACCAATGTAAACCACGATGTCCATATCATAATATACTTTATCACCTAATCTATCTAACATTTCATATACACATAATCTAGCATTTGAAGCCATTAAAGTTGCTATAAATATATTTGTTACCATGATATCTTCTACATAATTATCATTGTATTTATGACACCAATTATTTTTTCATTGATTTAAACATTATTTACTTCTATTGTTTCATCTAATAACAATTCATACCAACAAGTTGCATCAGCAATATATTCTGTTTGTCAAATGTTGTATTTGTCCAATTTTCCCCAAAATGAATTTAAACAAATTTCGACAACAGCACGTTCTCCAGAATTTTATTAATACTTCCAAAGTTTAAATCGATATGCTTTTTTTTTAATAACTCAAATATATTCTTTAATCTATAATCATCTTCTCAATGATTAGTTTCCAGTTTAATTTTCATTAATGCATTAAGGTAATTTCTGAACATGTTATATCTTATCTGTTTAAAATGCCAAACTTCATGAATGATATGTAATTTGTAACCTTTTTCAATAACTTTATTTGGTTCTAATGTAGCACAAGTACCATTTATTGATTTCTCTTCTTCACTGTGTTTACAGTCTCCTTTTTTCTCTACAACACAGTCTGAACATAAAGTAAACAATAGTTTTTCATGCTTACTTTCTAGCTGGTAAAATTTTACATTTAATCAATCCAACCCAATTTTAGTTGTAATTTGTAGGGTTAAATATTTTAATCTGATAAACTGTGAACAATATCATAAAACATCACTATTGGATATGAACTACTCGTATCTATATAGCTCAACTTTTATCCTGAAACCTTTAATTTTGAAGTATAGGTTCTACCACCAAAACACACATCTCTAGGTTGTAATGGTTATATTACATTTTAGCAAATCCTCAATACTTTCATTGTAGCAATTATTTATCGTGTCTGGTGAATATCAGGACAACCATAACAGATTGCTATTGACACATTATTTTTTTGTCATAACCATTATCTTTGCTCCACAAATAGTAACACCTCCATCATTTAATGCATGTAGAAATTTGTAAATGTATTTAACCACAAAATGGATTCTTTACTGAACATTCATTTTTTACCATCTTTAACTACTGCAATAGCATTATTCATACAAAAAGTTGATCTATAAACAGCTAAACAAACACCTGCAATTGTTACGTAGCGAAATGGACATATATTTGATATTTCTAGAAAAAATTCTCTACATTTAAGACAGCTTAAAATATCAATATAGGAATTACAATATTAAAAAAGTTTTTTTTTTTTTAAATCGAAGATATAACCTTTTGTTGTTTTCAGCATGCCATTTTAAGAAGTCTTTGTTGTTCTTGTTTCATTATAGACCCCAAAATATTTTAAAGCAGGCATTTTTTCCAATATAATTGCGATTTTCTGGTTTATTGAACAAGTGTGGAAAATATCCCTTTTAAGCCAAATGTTTTGGGAAATGTTGCAAGATTTCTTTGAATTAAAGTTTATACTAACAATTATTTCTATATTTAGACTCTGTATCTTAAGTTGCTTAGTTTCTTAACCTTGATATATTGTTTGAAGTTTTATACTGTTTCAAACAAATATTGTAAAATAAAGCGTGTGTGTGTGCAATAAATGTGTATATTAAGCTTATAATAATGTTCGGTGTATGAAATCCAGTGTCTTGTGTGGCTTCATAGTAAAAAATGTATCTTTCTGTGTAAGAACAATCCTTATTTTTCGTAGTTTCATCCATTATAAGTACAATCTGTTGTACAAAAACCACCTTTTTACTGCCTCATTTGCATATAACATTTATGTTCATCAGTTTTCACAATTTCCTTACAATTCCAACATATGCTACAACCAAATTAGTGTTTATTTCTAAAAAATATCCAGTTAAAAGTTTTACACTTATAAACCATCTCGCACACAGCATCGTGATTAGTAAAACATTTCTGTCCAAAACAATATCTACTACATTTTTGACAAATATTCGAATACAATCTTCACCTTCCAAAACTTTTTCATGTGATTTTGTTAAAACAAATTACGTATATTTTATTATTTTTCTCACATTCATGTTGATCTTTATTACTGTATGGTTTGTCAAATTTTTTTACACTAATAGACACTATCTAAAAATGCTTTCATACTATTACTTACATTGTAAAGCTCATCATGTAAATACAAATAAATACTTATTTTTTTCTAACCAGACTGTATAATTGACTTGAAATGTGCCACTAAAACAACTTTAATTCAAAAATTTAGAAATTTCTGCATTCATAATATCTCCCCAACTGAAACAGATTTTACGTTTACCCATTCTAACACAAAGTTCACGAGCCAATTTTCCTTGTCATTTTTCTCCTTTTCTAATATAAATAAGCCCATTATTCGTTAATTCTCTATTGAAAATATATTAGCAACGTATGTTAATGCTGTAATTATTGCCCTGAGACCACATAAACTGTCCTCATCGTTAATTTTATCAATACCCATGAAAGTTGGAGCCCCAAGTATGGCTGAGAATGTGATGTCATGAATGTCACCGCACTTGCAGGGTGAAATCAAATATGGCACCTTATGTGGCTGGTTCTCGATGAATGAAGATAGTACGCACTTATAATTAACATATATATGCTGACATGTTATGGGGAAAAACTGGAATTAACACATGCATTTCATTAAAATGGGCGGGGCTATGCCCTGTCCCCTGTGCGATTTTTGTAACCCTCTATGGAAAAATGGGCGGCTTCCCAAGTTAACCATGGTACAATAATTGCTGATAATGACTAACTACTATAATTAAATAACTTTCGCCACTTTACACTTATGCCGGGAATATTCTTCCCTATCTTCTGAAAGATCTTGGGAGCCACGTAGCATACCGGGTTTGGCCACAAGGCCCGCTGAGAACGCACACATTGAAAAGACCTGGAATAAAGCGGCACCATTTACCCCAGTGTTCCTTCCAATCGCTGTTGCGTCTGTCGTAACTTTATGAGAAACACCCATTTGGGCTGCATATCAACTTATTACAAGAGTTTACTCTTTCTCGTAATAAATTAAAAGCATGGTGGACCGGGACCCACACGCCGTAGAGCGGCAAGAAAAGTGTAAACATACTGTTCTTGTAGAGCTGCAATGATCAGGACCATGAGCTAATGCTGATCGGCCGGGCTTTGCTGTGCAAATGGGCACAAGGGATACATGGCCGTCTAGAACACATCAAAGTGCCTCGTCCTCCTCAAGTATAAGTCATTAACTATTGGTTTGGGGTAATGAAAACAAGAAATAAGCTATTCGTAAATTAGATTACCTTTCCTTTTAACAAACATCTGTCATATGGAAACTGCCAAGTGTAACAAACTTTTTTTTTTTTTACTATAGTAAATTCCTTAAGTTATGGCTCCAGTGTGTGTGAGAAATTACTATGGGTACGCACGCACAAGCAAAGAAATATCTGAATTTTGTATGATGTAATAACTATCTAAAATTCACAACGTTATTGTAAAATTTAATAAAAGTATAGATTATACTTTTAGTTTGAAAAAATAATGGCACAAATCTTAGTGTGTGCAATTTAGTCTAATGTTTGTTACTTCTACAATGCACTCTAAGAGAGTCTTCCACTGCACTCTTTGGTGCTGAGCCCACCGTTCTCCCTTCTTCACAAGTAGACAACTTTCTCACCTTTTTATTTAATCTGATATAATCCACTTTTGTTGTGGATATGTAATTGATCGTACCACCTGGTGTGTGGGCAGTTGCCGTATGTTGGCTGTGAACATGGCCATCGAAAGCGTGGGCTAAAGAGCGATATTATCGGAGGGCGGCCCCAGTTTGTCAACCAGGAATGGCACATGTTCAATTACTTTTGCCTAAGTAGAATGACTCTATAAATATAATTAAATATATTTTTTAATCTATGTTATTTACGTATTACAGAAATCTAATTGTTGTGTAAAGCCTAGACAACACAATGATAGTGTGAAAGTTAACCAACACAACAGTACCTATTTACACACAATCAAAACATGCTGGGCTAGTTAACCTCAAAAGGAACATGTCCTACCTGGCACGCTGTGACCCCAAGTTATGCAAATTTTCTTCGAATTAAATAAGAATGTTTGACATATGTATAACTAAATAAGGCAAGCATTATCCTTAAACGCTGTTGACATTTTAATTAGTTTCACATTGTAAACCACAATGTTATGTCAAACCCTGACAGCATAAAATCTGCGACAGCTAGTAACAGAAACAAAACAGTTATTAAACTTTACTTTCAAATTGAACACATGTACAAATGTGTGACTCATGCTATCACAATAGTGATGCTACACAGTTTGCACTACAAAAGTTGCATGTTGCCACGACAGTAACTACCAACTAGCTAGCCCGAACTAACAGCAACTATTGTGCAGTAGACATGGCAATAGTAATGAACGAGTAGCTTTTGTGATAGAAACTATCGTGATTTACTATCAGCATGTCAACTAGGCTTAAGCTAAGAGATTGCTCTTAGTTAAATAAAAAGTTGGTACATTTCGTGTTACGAATTGCCAATAAAAACAAATGGCAGATACATTAAGTTACTCAACAAAAGGTTTTGAGCTTAAAATATATTCTCTGCACAGCGCCACTGTAACACTTTATGGGGTGGGCGATATTGTTGTGTCGCAGGTCTGTCTGCACAACTGTCCTCAGCCCACCCGGCCCAGTCATTATGCGATAACGGTGGCAGGCGACAAGCAGCATTTCAGTTTCAAAGAGCAGTAGACAAGACATTATGTGGCACAATGCTTTGCGACCCTCATTGTAATGTTTTCCCTCATTTATCTAAGAATGCTCTGGATTACTGACCTAGGCTCTCAGCGCAACTCTCATTCAGTTTATTTATTTATAATAAGACCTCTAACCCTCACAAACTCAGATACACCCTTCAGGCATCATCCTTCACATGTAACAAAATTAATCTTGTGGGGCTAGACCGTGTAGTTGCTTTGTTATATTTGTGGGCCTCAATATGGTGAAGTCCGAAAACCAGAACCATCTTCCTCTGGGACCTTTGAGTGGAGACACGGTCTGTTGAGACATCAACCTTAATTGTGTAAACAGTTTTTCTCGATCCAAAAAGGGGGCCCTGCAAGTACAGTAACATCTGGTGGTTTTCTTGGTTTGCCATGTATGACCCTATTCTGCATCTGTTTGTATGTTGACCTTTCTCCCACCTGCATGGTGGATTGGTGGTTGAGATGGTGACATAGTGATTGTATATCATAATTATGCTAGAGACAGCTTATTCAGTTTTTAGTAGTGCTTAAATTTTAAGATGTTGGTGAAACCAGCCAACTGGTTCACATATTACATAAAACAACAGCTCAAACTTTGATCCTAATTAATACAGTTAAATGGCCATTCATTGTATACTTTGTTGCCACTTTCGAATCACGAAACATTTTTTTAAGCATAGGCCTAGCATGGTCTGTTACACTTATTGGAATGTTTTTTTTTCCTAGCAATGACGTGAAATAGAATTCCACTTTTGTAACATTATCTACATCAGAACTTATGACAAAAACCGGTTAAATTTCAAATTATCAACACCATCTTTCTCATTTCCAATGTATTTTCCGCACTTCACGTGCATGAAAACACATTTTGTAGCATAACTACAAACACAGCAAAACGTGAAGTTCTGTCATTTGTTAAGACTTCAATATACAAGTAAATTCTTTGGGGTACTCTTTCTCAAAAATGTAAAACCAGATTTTCTTTAGAGTTTTCCACTCATTTTGCCAATTAGTACGCGACAACACATTACAAAAATACGCAACTACAACACGAACATGGCTGACCAGTAAACAGCACACAGAACGTGATGCAAAGATGGAGAGATGCGATTCATGAACACTTCACAAATATACAGCTTCAGCACTGTCTAAAACTTCAATAAGCCAATAACATGCTGCGATTACTTACCAGTTTCTTTGTGCACTAAGGCAATCATATGAAAAATACATAAATAAAACAAATTATTTACGATGAATAAAAATCTAGTTTTTTTTTGCCATTCTTTCACTAAACTCGTAAACACAATATTAATTCAATACATTTTACAGGCAGACCGTAAAAGTTGGCAGGTATGCACGCACATCTGCACCTCAACGTGTATCTGTCTGCCCAACGTGAACATGACCTCAATGTTCCCTAGCTCGTATGAACATCCACTATTTTTGCAAAGGTACATCATCCTCTAGAACATATGCTGAAAGAATCCCCTATGGTGGCCAGTTTAAATATATCTAAATTCCTGGAATTTCTAAGATTGATTGTAGGGCAATCAGAGCAACACTGTTCACAAACGACACAAGTGTAGTGTACATTTCCCAAATGTAGGAGTTGTATGTCTTTGTAGATCATGCATTTAAGTTTTGTGTGGTTCAGTAAATATTAACTCACTAGTCGACTCAGGAACCACACGTACGATCATATAGGGCGAATTCTTTAGGACTCTAGAAGAGTTGAAGTTTGTAATGTATTTGGTTCCAGGGACTTACAATGTTACACTGCATCGAAGGAACCCTATCTATTTCTTGTTGTGCCCTGCTCAAAATATAAATTGCACACTATACCTTACAAGGTGCTTGGTTTCATAACAGGTTAGTACTAATTGCATTTTAGGTGCAGATTTAATGTGAAAAACAGAATTAATTTTAGACATGCAGTAAAATCATGTGTGTTTTTTATACATTTGTACCTAAGACAAAAAGTACAAAGCATGACACTGAGTCGTTCAATTATTAGGATAGTCATCTAACAACCAACATACCGAAATTCAAAATAATATGCAATATTTCCGAAGGTACTGACAACTGAATTAGGTCTAACAGACTTGTTAAGAGTACGAAATTAAACTTTTGGACAAAGAACCAGTGAAAAGACAACCATGCTGTTTAAGTCCACCCAAAATATAATTGAGAATGCAAACTCAAGAATTGCTAGATAAAAGCATTAGCGGAAACCCTCTGATTAGGCTTCGAAAGAAAACTGCAAAATAAAAACATTCAAACAAGACAACCACACAGCAAGTAGATGGTGTTTGGTTACCTATGCATGCAATACCCCGACAAGAAAAAAAAAAAACCCAACTATTTGAGAGAATGTTAGCCACAGAGTTTGGTAGGTATCGCAAAATCTAGACGGTATCAGGAACACACTTAACTTTTGCTAGAAACAATGAAGCATTGTCTTGGCTTTTGTCGAATCCCCGGCAGTTAGGGAAAAATTGATAGAAGATACATTGTCTAGCATGTTTGAAAATTTAGATTGTCTTGAGACTAATGATAACAGTTTAATTGCCATTAGGTTTCGAAAGTATCCAATCTCGTCAGGAATTAAAAGTTATCACTGAAATCTGGAATAGAGCAGAAACCACACTCCTCTTTCCTTCAGTGTTACGATCTGTGGTTTTAGAGTACTACCATTCTTCTCCGGTAGGTGCACCACTTGGAACATCTAATAGGACAATAGAAGTTATCCGGAAGGGTTTTATTTGGAAATTGATAAACTCACAAATTGCAGAGAGTTAAAGCGTACTATCTACACAACCTGAGGAAGCCTGTTCAGAATACACACTTAGGCCTAATGGCATCGAAAGTTTCAGAAAGACCAATGCAAAAGGTTTGCATTGACTTTTTCATTACACATGCAGCATTGTTGGTTGTCGCGTTAAAATTCTTTTACTCTGGTGCAGTCTTCAAAAAGGGGGAGAACATATTTCTGACAAGTTCTTTTTATGTTGCGCTGGATTTAAATCTAGCAAACCTGACAACATGACAAACATGACTCGCACTTGGTGTGATTTGGAAATGTGAATTACTACTGCAGTTGAATCCAAGACTACTGAATCTTTTACGATCGTTGATAGCATCACCTTAGACAATGTAGGTTACCTACTTCTTTGAGCGGCATATGGAAGCTAAACTTCATATGACAACATCAGATCGCCTAGTCACGCAAAAAGATTGTGCAAATATTAGCAAAGAGACAAGAGCAAAATCATTAAACTCGACAACGATTAAGGAATATGTCTTTAGTTAATGGTAGTATGACACCTACAAATTGTAACACTACTCCAACATGTGTTCCAATGGACAGAGATAAAGAAGTTAGAAGTACTAAAGGTCATAACATTGGCAATAATATTCTACAGTATAACTTAACTGCAGCAATGCTACACCATCCTGCAAAACAATAAAGCAAAGGCTTACCAACATTCTCTGGCCATAGTAACGAAAACCCTGTGATTTTTTTAGAAAGTTAGATGAATATGCTGCTTAGTTAACAAAAACTTTTGCTATGTCTGGGGCTGAGCCTTAAGTCGACCATGCTTTATTGGTGGGAGGCTAAAAAAGAGCATATAAGTATACTTTCTCGCACTTCCGACAAAAGTTACTACAGAAATATGGGGATGCACGCTTTCACTTAGAAAGATTCGATCCTACGAAAACCAAGTCCCTAGAACAACACTACACTGAGTTGTTCGAATATACTAGGCACTTGGATGCAGTCAATGTTTAGGCAAGCCAAAATTAACAAACTTACTTTCGTTCAAAGGCCTCGTAAAGCCATCAATTTTAAAGTACTGATTCTCTAACTTCCTCTGGAATAATCTAAAAACTTTGGTGGTTGGTAAATTACAGGTCCTGAAGATGAAGTTAATTTACCAATCCATGAAAACTGGAGTACTTCTGATGTTTTGAACATGTTAAAGAATGATGTTCAGATAATGCAATTGAAACATGAACATGCGTGTAATAATGACGTAACTTTATCCACAGATTTGTAAAGCAGTATCTGTTGAGTTAAATAGCCTGCAAAATTCACAGTTTAACAACAGGTTAGTACATCAGGATTACATGTCAGATTCCTGGTATAAATACTTTATGGAATCAAGATTAATGTGTAGGATACTAGCATATTTCACAAAAATGCTTATCAAATACCGACTAAGTACTTGACTGGGGCAGAAGCATTCCTAAAGTTAATGTTTGAATGGAATGTTATTAGCAGAGGCGAGTCCTTATGCTGGTCCCCTCTTGTAAGAAAAAAAAGATGGTACCGTGAGGTTATGTCTAGATGCCCGAAATATTAACAAGATTACCATAAAGAATTCTGATGGACCTATTCGAAACAGAGATGTACTATGGTTACAACAAGGTGAACAATATTTTGACACACTCGATAACATGTGCCTATTGGCAATCTTCTGAATCAAAGAAGTACGCAGCTTTCTTGTTCAGAAACTGCCAGTATGAATTTTTACGCCGTTTAGTTCGCACAATGTGGTAGCAGAGTTTATACGATGCTTCAATCAAACTTGTGGAGAATGCAGTGGTTCTGCACAAACTTATGTCGATATTTATATTTACATCTAATATAGTAATACTGATGGTCACAACATGTTAACATCGTTCTTACAAAATTGCAAGATGCAGGAATGATAGTTAAGATTAGAAAATCTCTGTTTTGCCATTTTGAGTTACCATTTTTTTTATGTCTTATCTCGACTGAAAAAGAGGACGCGTGCCACATACAACTAATCTAATACAATTATGACTCATCGCAAAGAGTACCTTTTTCACCACTACAATGGAGTGACACATTGCCTACCCTACAGGCAACAGGAATTTATGAGCTTATATTCATCTGGAGAATATGCAACCCGGCAGGCATGCCCCCCTAGCAAGATGAGCCAACAAGCTGCCCAGACCTTGGGCAACGCCAAGCACCACCGAGGCATGAAGCAGAAACTATGACCAAATTATTCCAACGCCTTCCCCGCTCTCGCAGCCACCAAGCTTCCACTACATACCTCAGGATGCTGCCGAACTAGAGTGATATCTTATTCTCTCGCGACTTCCCACAGCACTGCTCAGTGCTGGGACCTCTAAGAGAACTTCGAAGCAACGAATTCGCCCCCTGCGGCTACTTCGCCGACGGTCAACCAGCGAACACACTCGCTAACATGATAAATTCACTTGATCTCCTCAGGACACCTTTCTTAGACCAGTTTAGAAGTACTGTATCTTTTCTCGTTTTGACATTTCTTTCCCACTTTTCCATTAGAACCAGGTCGCTTACACCTGGCCAGCGTAGTTACATTCAGCACCCAATTGCCTGATAGGAGGTAACATGCATCAGATTTTTACTGACCCTTCAATGAACATACTTTGGTGTCCTACCTTACCACTTATTTCTGAGAGCGTCTATCCGTCTGCCTGCTATACACAGGTTGCTATGAACATAACTAAAAAGAACCGGGTATTTGATATAACCGAATTATCTTCAGTACAGGGTGCTCGTCAAGGGTCCGCCATATTTTCTACACACCAATAGACGACCATCTGTTGCTTTCCAACTGCCACAGCACTGCACCAGTGCCAGCACAGAGGAACCACAACCACTAGCAACACCTTCACTCAGGAAGCGGAGAGTCGAGTTATTACCTTATTCCACAGTATTGTTCGTGCTTGTATATCTGTAGCTTGACACCTGCCACTCATCTCTGAATGAACGCACACCCAGCGGCAGCACTGGTGACCCAAACAGCTCGTCTCTGATCAGCCCGTATGCGCAGGGGATCATTGGAGACTTAACAGAGCCTGGTCAGCAAGCCAAAAACAGAATGACACTATAAAGTACGATTCGTTTGTTCACGTCAAGGTGTACTTAGCATACTGTAAGCAGACTATGTATTACGACCATAGGCACAGTTTAAACAAAGGAAATGAAACACAGTGTTTCTTACTGCCAGACAGTTGAGCGCATTTCCTCAACCTACTCTGGGTTTGCAGGCGGAACGGGTTCACTCTGGCATGAGTCAGTATCGGCTGCTCCGGTAACCATCTTATTTGTATATTCGTGTATCCGAATTCATCCCTCGTGCCCACAACCACGGCACCCAAGAAGCAATGATAAGTACGTACTAGCTCACAGCCCTTGTCTCTCACCGTGTAATCCATACCACCCCACTTTTGGTCCAGAGGACAAAATCTTCGACCACCGCACCTAGTAGCCTATCTGGGCATGTACCAAAGGTATATGTACATCACCTGAAAATCTGCAAGATGTAATGCAGATACCAGTTCCAACAAACAGTTATGTGCATTTTTGATAGTTTTAGGGTTCTACAGAAGCTACCTGGACAAGATCTCGAAAGTAGCAGTACGTTTATCTACATTATCTACTAAAGAAAGATGTACACTGGAATTGGCCTGACAAACGTCAGGAAGCATTTGTACGTTTAAAAGAAATATCCCTTACTGATCAAGTAATATACCATCCAGTAAGGTAGTTTTTACTTTATACATGTGTGTGATTACGCACCGAGAATGAAGCTTGCACAGAAAGATAAAAAGAGATGTGGAAAGAACTGTAGCAATGGCTAGCCGTAATTATACAGTTACGGAATGTGAAGCACTAGCCATTATATGGGCCCTAAAGAAGTTTTGTGATCTACTGTTAGAGCAACGCTACTTACAGATCAAGCTTTTGGACATATACCGGATGAAATTGAAATTCAGTACATCAAGGGAACAGATAACGATGCAGTGTGTGTCGTATACACAACACTAACTCAGACTGGTTACATCTGCCTACGAAAATGAAGGAGTTTGTTGTAGCGCATGCATACCAGCAAAATTTCAAATCAAGCAAATATTTGGAAGTCGTTCTAAAACCGCTATCCGAATTGAAAGAACGAGACAAATACTGCCAAATAATTAAGGAGAAATTGTTGAGGTTACCACCGGATTCTGATGTAGATACTATACCATATCTGACAGGCATTTTATTCTATCATAGTGATATAATACACAGCTTTGAGAGGCTGGAAACCTAGATAGCATCGAATCTTCTGTTGCAGTTTAAGCAAATGTTATTCTAAGACACGTGGGTGCTAATAAACTATACGCTAGTGTACAATAACAAAGAAGTCGCATACAGAGAATTTGCAGGGTGAAAAATCAATGTTACCACGTACGCCTTGTTCTTTGGTATCTGAGAATATCTTTGGCAAATTACCTCTGTCAAAAGCTGGAGTGAAATGTGTGTAAGGTTTGTTCAAAGCTCATTGAGTTGTATCCTAATGTACAGGCAAAAGCATATATTCTGCTGTGACAATTGAAGGAATATATTAATGAAGCCGGGAAACCTATTTGCACATTATCAGACAAGAGAAGTCAGTTTACCAATGACTTGACAAAATAGTTTAAAAATTTGATTATTCCTACTACTACTACTGTTCGCCATTCAGAATCAAATCTCATAAAGCGTAGTAATGAAATCTATAGGAACCATGTTAAGAAACATTGTCACGCACAACAGTTAGAGGGATAACATAAGCTTGGTTGAATTCGTAATAAATCATACCGTACATATAACCACAGGACATGCACCAATCAAAGTACAAACGGGTCAACTATGGTCAGCCTGATAGAAGAACTAGAAGCTCTCGCAAAACGTGTTTACTGAATAAAAAAGATCCAAAAGCAAAGCAAAAGACTCAATAACAAACCAAATGACTGTTTCTTGCAGCAGTCATAAGAGGCTTCACAAGACTAGTAAGTTGAATAAATTTCATCAAGATTTTGGTGTTTCACCATAGCAATCCTAACAGCAGTGCATGGGAAGGCGTCGTCAAGAAATTATTTTTTAACATTTGAAGGACCATTTAAAGGTATAGATTGTTCAGAGTAATTATGGACTAGCAGAATTGAAGGGAAACCCAGCAGTAAGATACTACCTCAACTGAGTAATATTGTATCTAATTCCGAAGGAAAAATTGAATTACGACCAGTAACAGCAAGGCTATTTGGGTAATTGACAGCCCATCATAGGATGGACCAATTTGAAATGCCAACAAGCAAGTCAAGAGGATTTTGTTAGTAGCAGATCCTGCCAAGTAAGCAGGAAGAATGTTGTGGTTAATGCAGTTTGAAACCTTTGTACACTGTGAAATAATATAAAGGTCAGAAGATGAGAATTGGATAAATCTTACAAGACCACTAAGTTTCACCCCATGAATTTTACTCTTGCTCATGGATAAGTAAACTAAGAAGCCTATAATTATTAACTATAAGAATGAAATCAGTTGAGGAATGGTGCTTACATTTTGTCACCCATATTCCTAATGAAATAATATAGCGAAATAAAAGTATTTCCCTATATTATTTGCTGATGAGAATTTTCCTTGTGCATGCTTCTGTGGTTTACACCAGCAACATACGTCTATTTTATTGTTTGTGTTTTGTATATTAATAATGTGAATTGTTAGTGTCAGTGTACATATCTCCAATATGGAAAATTCTGCATTTAAGAAGAATTATGCATAGCGCTGAAACATGCACACTTCAGGTGTATCTTCGTTGTTTAGGGTTTAAAAGTGCAATGTTTCCTGTAACTTGTTTTAGTTCTAATTGATTACAGTCCATTGACGCCTTCATTTTGATGCATTTGAGGGAAAAAAATAAAAATTACAGTGCACATACTCTAGTAACTTTTTTTTTCTGTGCTAAGAAAGATTGAAGAACCGAAGCAGAATATATGTGTGTGTCTAGAGAAGTTTGTAATACCTGTAGCAGGAAATGTATACATCCTGTTATTTCTAATTTGAGCATATCTAATACCAATTACAGCAACAATGATGATGTTTGAAATGGTAATTTACAACTGATGAGATTAATACCTATTATATGTTATTTAGAAGCTATTGCGCAGCGCTTACAAATTCAGCAAGTTGGCAGACATGGTGTGGAAAGGAAAATCTCTATTTTGATCAACATTTCCCTAGTAACACGCTTGTCCCAATATGGCAGGCGATTATACTAAATTTTATAGTGCCTTACGACTGGCAGTGATGTGGCGACATGTCAATGGCACGGCATGTTCTGAACAAAGTATCAAGTTTGTACTTGCGTTGTTCGAACTTCCTAGGAAAGTTACAATGTTATAAATGTGTGTGTCCACGGCAGTAATAAATGTGCTGTTACGTACATTTCGTTAACCACTGCGTGTGAAATTGTGTGGCGTTGCTGCGTGGTCGTTTGGCTAGCCCTGTGTGCGATTTCAAATATTTAATGTACATTATTGAATTGTTTAATTATTTACATTCACATCTGTGACACATTATGCCTTTGCCCTAGGTGTTTGAAACAGTCATGTAACAAGCTTGTGTTTGTTACTTGAATGTGAGCCACAATCTTTACAAAATACTAAGCCTAACCAGATAAATTTAAATAAAATATACCTGCAAACCAGTTAAGTACTAATGCATGTTCACCACTATCGGTTATAATTGTCAATGCTTCAAACAATATAAGCGACAAGTTGCATACCTGCATTTACTGTGTCATTTTGTTGGACTGGTTATCTCTTAGCTTTAAATTTTATTCCAAATACGACAGTCCTCTAACGAAATAAACCAGCACACTAAGAACAGGTTAAATACCATCTCCACCAGTTGTAACAAACACTGTTGTGGCAAAATATTAATGTGTATTACGTGCAACAAATAGTTATACAGCCGACCTAAAAATATTGTTATAAGCCCAACAGTGAACAATCTTAGAAAATATGACAGCATTCTTTAAACAGCTGGAAGCAGCAACACTTATAAACGTAGAAGTCGTATGGCAGTGTTAATGTTTATGTGTAGCAGAATACATAAGGAAAAAAGTGTGTGTGTGTATATATATATATTGCAGGGCTTCAGAAAATGCTTAAGCTATCGTGAATCAAATGTAGTAATATTGTACACTATGCTTAGCAAATAATGAGTTGTGAAGCATAATGTTGATTTGAATAGCATATCAACATCACTGTCTACAAGTGAACAATGAACTGCTTGAAAACACAGCTATAGGCCATTCACTGCAAATTGAGCACTTTTTGAAGCTGTTCCATCAGAAATAACCAATAAATATATTTCATTATGGTCTCGGACTTCTGGTTATGGGTATGTACACGCTGCATATTATTCATATCACAGGGTTAACCGAAATATATAAATTGGTTAAAAGAAAAACTGAACAGCCTAAAGTAAAGTGAGTGACTTAATAATAGAAATAATACAGAAAGACTGATCAGTATTGAGGCCTAGCTAGTGTCAAATGGTTCATTGCTATATAAACATCCACCCTAATACATAACTGTCTATTTACATCTATTACCAGTAAACAAGTGTAACATCTGCAAGGTTTCGTGATGCATGCAGAAACTGTCATAGGAGATTGAATCTGCATGCTTACCTGCTTGAGACACCAAGGTTCCAACCATGCACAAACTGTTGTTCTGGAGCAAGTCCAGTGTGACCATCCCACCAACTTGAGGATAAAAAATGATTTATATTCATTTGAAGAAATGTTTCTCTATATTGCTAATGATTATTATGAGCAGTTTCTTTGTGTTGACCGTTTTGCTTTAGGAAATGCTTATCTGATGTTAGTTTAAATGGTTATAATACTACATAGGCAATTGTTTCAGTGGTTATTTAAACTGCAATGTGTTTCCATTCTATTAAGTTGCCTGCTACCAGAGTTGTCTTTTGTATAACCTTTATAATTAGTGTTCTCCCAAAAGATATTTCTTTGGCTCAAAGTTAGTGGTGCTTACATTAAGGAGTAGCCTTACCAGAGGTTTCCCAAAACTAGATTAATTTGATACCATTTTATCTTTGGAAACTTGTCAATGCTATTGTTTAATGCCTTATACTTGACATGCAGAAATTATGCCTAACATTTATGTTAAATAGGTTGAAGCGAGACAAATAATTATATGTAAAATTCTACATGATTAATTTACGAAGGTTGATAAATTTTTAATTTTTATTCAGCTTCTACAAGTCATGGACTTGCACATATAAAGTTTACTTTCATAATAACTACAACACAAACGAGGCCTTCCAACTTCCATGTCGTCTCCACCGAGATATAGTTAAGATCAGGTGTTTGCCAGTCTAGTCCTGCTGTCAAATTAATTTACTAAAGATCAAAATTGTTTGTTGAAATATTTAAATTTGAGCTTTCTCAGATACTTATAGTAAAATAAAAAATTCTCATAATTCATACAGTATTTTAAATTAATATAATTCTCAAGATTTTCCCTGGACAGTTATATGCAAGACCAGAGACCTAATTACAATAACCTCATGTGTTCCCAAGAAAGTTAGCTGAAGTAATCAAACTTTAAACCTGTTAATTACAAGTATTGATTCAAACTATTGCACAATCACATGAAATCTCCACTGTGGTGTAAGTCATGCAATATTTGAGAGATAATTTTATGGTTTCAATACTAAATTGAAATTCAGTAACATATTGCCGAGAACAATGTTCTGTACATACTGTTTGGTGTTGAGCAAGTATTTTTCCCTTTTTTAAATACTCTTAAGTAATCCACTTTTGTTGTGGGCATGTCATTGATTGTACCACTTGGTGTGTGTAGATGGTTGCCGTGTGCCAGCTATTGAAAGCATAGGCTAAAGAGCTCCAGCTTGTCAACTAGGCATTATGCATGTTCAATTACTCTTGCCTTGGTTTTGGTCGGCCCTCAAGAATCTGTAAAGATAAATACGACTTTGAACACGACTTGTAATGAGGTGTACAATTTTATCTTGCATGGCTTGGCAGTGTTACTTTGTTCCATTTGTAGGTCTCCATATGGTTAAGTCGAGACACTAACCTTAATTAGGTAAAAAGACTTCTGGACCTGGTTTTTCATCCAGAGATTCAGGTACCAGTGTTTGGTGGCAGGTACCACGAGGACCCTGTCAACTATTGGGAAAATATAGTGGTAGACAAAGTATGGGGATCTCTGAATGGGAGTAGCTGTGAACTCACATTTCCAAGTTCACTGGGGAGAAGGCGACACTCATTTCTGACCGATGTGTGTCCAGAACCCAGAGGAGGTAGAAATATATATCAGCCAGAATTTGTACATGTATTGGTGGAGATTTATATTTATAAGTGAAAAAAGCTGTGTACGTAATATTGTACGTATGCTGCTCCGCTCTGCAGAATTTATTACTAATTCCACGGCCCCAGGCTGGACGAGCTTGTGGAGCGAGCGAGGGCGGTGGAGAAAAATAAGAAGTCCCAATCCTTGTTAGGAGCAGGTGTTAAGGTCACTACCCCACCCCCTCCTCTCACCGCCTTTTGCTGGTACTGCCCAGGGAGACATTGAAACTGAGATTGTTCCACATGACAGAGCCGAGGAAGGGAAGGAACAAACATGCAGGCACCAGATATGCATCCGCGTTCCAACATAAAGGTCCCTGACCCAGGAGTTTAACACTAGTCAGAATGGCCCAACCTAGCCAAACCCTATAGGTTGACGGAAAACTAAATCTTACTGGTTGACCCAACAGCAGTGTGTGATGGACCATAGTTTGATGCAGTTCTGTGGTAAATAGTGACAGTTCTGTGGTAAATAGTGATAAAATGAAAACACCGAAATACAATTTCAAACATAAAATAACACAAATGATAAATATATCACGAAATTATCTTTCTCCACAAGACATGAACTCGTCGCCCATGTTATATACACAAATTTACTTCAGCCATAAAAAATTCTAGAGATGTACTAGTCACTGCAACAGAGAAATACTGGAGATGAGAAAATTATTGATTTTGAATCGAGACAATTCTTAAATCTCTGAAATCATAGTTCTACATGCAACACACGCATGTAAATACACTCAAGAATTATTTCTTGTGTAACAAAATGTAAACAAACACAATCCAAAGATTACACAAGCAATAAAAATGCTGAAATAAGCTACAGTAGTTATAGTCTTGCACCTAGACAAAGTGATTTGTGTTGTAAATGTGTGCGAGTCTATGAGGTTTATAAAGATAATTAAAACCACACTATGCAACTTAAATCCAGGACTTCATGTTACAGTCAAAACTACTGAACCCACAAACCAAAAGTCCCTACCCAGAGAGTATTTTTTTGTGGTCCCGACAAAATGCATATGTAAGTCAACTGTACTCATACAAAGTCAGTATACAGTACATTATGTCAACACGCACAAGTAATACTAATAGAAAATAAATAAATCTCTGCGTTCACCCGAATATATAAGCCTGTATTTTGTTCCAAATTTCACTTTAAAAATTAAGGGGTTGCCTTATTTTTGAATCACAAAAAAAAAAAAAAGTTAATATTCAAGCATTGGTGGTAGTAATTACTCTTAGTTTATGGTTTCTAAAGAAATATCTTTATAGCATTGTGCCTGTGAACGTGAGTGATCAATGTTGTTTGATGACCAACCTTAGCACAGATGTTCAACATTCAGTGACTGTATGGTTGCGAGCGCAAGACAGCAACTGTATCTGCGACTTGCAATATTTTTCTTATGTTGTTTACTTCTGGTTGAAGCCATTTTGTATAAAATATTGGTAAATGAGCACTTGTTAATTACGAGTTACCAGGATGGAAAAAAAAAGAAGTCAGCCAAAACCACAACTAAGAAAATTTCAACTACACAGTTGATGCAAATTTTTAAGTAATGGAAGTTTGGCATGCAAAAATGCATAATAATTGTGCTGCAGCCAGGCATTTTTTGTTACCGAAGGCAATGTTCGTAGATGTTGGGAGACTTTGTGAAAATAAATTGCAGTCTTCGCATTCAACAAGGAAAGCTTTTGCAGGCCAAAGATGAAATGGAAGAAGTTGTGTTAGAGCTAGTGTGGGAGAGCATCAGACTGGACTTCCAATTTCACAGGAAGCAATTCGAATGAAGGAACATTCCTCGACGTCGTTTCAAAGCAAGCAATGGGCGGCGCACACATTTTATGCTGCAGCATGGCCTTTCATTGAGACAAGGGACAATGATTGCTCAAAGGCTACCAAAAGACTGAGGAAAAACTTGTGCAATATCAGCAGCATGTTATTTAGCTTCGCCAGAAGAATCATTTGCTATCCCAAATAGGAAACTCGGGCAAGATGCCAGTATATTTTGCTGAACAGTAGACGTAAAAGGCAAAACTACAATTTTAATAATGACGCCTGGAAACTAAAAATCTCCCAAACAAGAAGTTACCTAGTGGCATTACTTTCAAATGCAATGAAAAGGGTGGATGATAAAACCATCTGATGTTGGAATGGCTGCAGATTGTGTGGGACAGGCGACCAATGGCTGCAGAATGTGTGGAATAGGCGACCCGGTGTTCTGCAGCAGCGTGGACTGTTGATACCTTCAAGGGCCACTTGAAAGAGTGTCAAGCCTGCTACAAAGTTTAATAGACCCTGTAATCATACCAGGAGGAATGACATCACAACTCCCAAGTGTTGGATGTTTAAGCCATTCAAAGACCATCTTCGGTATCAATATCAAGAATGGCTGCTTGCTGGGAACTGCCCACTAACACCAACTGGCAAGCTGAAGAGACTTTCAGAGGCTTTGCTGGGGCACTGGATTAAAATTGTTTGGGACAGAACCTCCCAAGATAAGCAAACACTTTTTATACCAAATTTTTTAATCTTGTGTAGATTTTAAACATAAGCAACTTTCTTCAGAAAAGCATTTTTATTCTCTTCCAGGATCCACTGTGAGGTTAAGAGTTTTTAATCATGGTGCCAAAATTGAACTTTTTCCTATTAGCAAAGGACAAATGTAAGGGGTCACCTTATATTCGGGTGAATACGATAAATTATCAACACACTGTTTCACTTGCATCTTGCTGTCCTGCATGCAGTCCTAAGTAATTTAACACTTCAGAAATAACCCTGTGATTTAATCACGATGTCGCACTAACTCTTACTTTGCAACAAAAAATAAAAACACATCGCATGTAGAGCACAAAATACAAAAAATGGATACAGTAGAACCATCTGTGGAATAGTAAATGCACTATGTACTTTGGAAACATTGGAAAAATATACAAATTATCTGACTAAAGTTCTGTAGGGGCATAAAGTCTGATTTTATTATGTTCATACAGAATCGTGACAATATTTAAAGGAATACAAAAATTCAGTATGCCTTTACTAGAAATAATAATTATCCCTAATTTTTCATCGAAAACTTATGGTGCGACATGCACCCACACTGCCTATACATTCCAAAATATGTATTTCTGTGCACATGATTTCAAGGTGTTTAAATACTTTGCTTTTATTCAGTTTGGTTATAGCAAATAACTCATTCTTGCAAAATGATATTGTGTTCCCTTGAACCTGTGGTATTCAATTCCAAAGGGTAAAAATTGTTTAAAACAAAACATGGGCAATATATACAAAGTATTTGTTACGCCCCACGTTATTATTAGCTTCATATTCAGTATGTTTAATGCAAATAAATGAAGAACCCATTAACCAACTTCGGCTCTAACAGTTCAGTACAATTAACCTCCACGTTTAACAAAACATTTCTGGTAGTGCTAATTCTTCAGTCTTCCCACGAATAGTGCATCAGACACGATGGAAGCGCTGCACCGTGTTGCATGTTAGAAACTTCTGCTGTGTTTGAGACTGATCAGAACTGCTTGTGCTCAGTTACAATGTGACCAACTTGTAAGCACCAATATTGATAGTGTTTAGCTCCCTTGTGACTACTCTGTGCATACATGAAAACATCTGATGCAGTTAATCTCAGGAAATACCCTGTTTTGAGCATAGAAAATGGGTTATAAGTTTATGTACAGTAATTAACCTTGCATGCATTTCTGCATTGTTTTTCAGGATTTGATCTATTGTATTCCATCGTCAGTGTTTCTACAGTGCAAAAACAGTTTAAACCAAACTAGAAAATTTCTTTAAACAAAAACTTTAGTATGCAATGACAGCAGAAAATGTGTAAAAGGCAAAAAATCTTTATGGCAATATTTTATGGTTGTTTATGTAATGTAAGAAATGACTATTTAAGACCTAATATGATGTTTAATAAGTCTCACGTAAATTTTATCGTAAGTATAATGTTAAAATGAGACAGTTCTTTTGCTATTGAAGCTAAATTTGGTATAAAATCTCAGAATTTTTAGGTTTTTGGGCTTTAACCAAGATAAATAAAGTCCGCAGTTTCGACAGAACAAACTACAGTGGCCAGATTTTGGTCCCTTCAGGTTTGTCAGCAAGGTTCCCCTGTATCCTCATTTCCATAATTTATTTTAGTTAAACTTGACATACCTAACATTGGCCTATCAACGTGTTAAAGTTTAATGATGTTTTTTTGGACTAATGCATCATGTCCACATCTATAGAATTTTTGTCAGTCCCCTGAAATTCAATGGATATAGAGTCCACTGAAATTTGATCATGGCCTCAAAAGTTTATGGGCCAGAGGGAGAGGACCATCAGGTAAAGTGCACAGTATGTGAAACTATGATTAATATGTGGTGATGCTCATACAGATATTAAGCTCAACGAATAGCAATCTAGGTATGTGGATTACACAATAGAGCTCCAATTTTATGAAATGTCACAGTTGTAGCCAATGACTCAATAATACTAAACAGGCTAAATTAAACCCAAGAGGTTATATACAACTTCCTTAGCAAGGAAACTAATATCAAGCTGAGCACCTGACTTTCAACTACAGGCATTACACAGTTAACTGGTGTAATTTTCGGGGGACAGTAAAGATTTCCACACATTCAGAATTTCAGTAGATGAGTTGACATTCACAGCAATAAAATTTAACTGCTACACCTGATCAACCTTTATGTTGAGTTCAATGACAGCTGTACATTTTGTGAATAAACGCAGCCTCCCCAGACATGGTACCCTCAATGTGGCATTTTCACACCCTAATCATTATTTAATTACCCCTTAACTTTACCCTACCTTCAATATAAGCTTTTCCCTCACCTTTGACTTACTGGAAATATTGAACAGACCACCGATAATCACAATGAAGTGAATGCACACCCCACCAATATTAGAAATAAGTATAAAAAATGCAACTATTATGCTTGTGCATCCAGAATTTGCGACTATATGTTCGAAAACTACCTGTCGAAATTCAAACTATACCTGTGGGCAAATAGAAACAAGTAAGAAAATGTTTGGAAAGGTCATTTAGTATGATTAAATTGAAATTGAGTTTTGGCAAATTACACCAGTGGTCCGACGTGGCCAGCACCTGTACATAGGCAACTACACAAGCTCACCTGCCGCTGTGGTGACAGCTGTGTGGGGCAGTGGCAACTCAACCAACCGACAGGCGGCGCAGAGTGCCCGTGTGCAGTTTTGCAATGGACCAGTTTCCCTTTGAATCATGCAGGTAATAAACATGTCATGCGGACAGCCTGTATCATTTGCTGGTTACAAACGTCACAAAAACAAGCTCAAAAAACTAAAATTGCTGGAAAAAACACTCCGGTAATTACGGGCAAACATTACAAAAATCAAAAAATTAATCTCTGCCATTACAATCCAAATCACTGGTATCACTTGGAAGTGTGGAATCCAAATCTTCATCATCGCACATAACCTCTGCTACAGGGCATCATCTGCACCATCTAATGCATTTGAAATTCCAGTCTTTTTTGAAGCTACGTGAGAATTTCTAAAGGTATTAGCTGCGAGCACGCAAATAAAACTTTTTCCCCATAATCAGCCGGAAGTTTTCGGCATGTTCGTTGTCGAACCAATAGATGATTTCAACACAAACTTGGTAACCTCCCCCCTCCAAAATCGCTTTAAATGAGTGACCCGAAAAACAGTGTACAAGTGCTACTTCAAGTGCTTTTACTTGAATAATTTTGTATGCAACGCTACTGCTGCTTGTTCGCAACTCGTGAACATAACTTAATACCCTGCTTCGATTTGCAAAAAACAACTTTCCACTTTTAGGGCCTTAAAGCCACGACTAATAGCTTGTGTCCAAGTTCATGTCTTTGCTTACGCCAATTCCTCACCATTTTGCCATGAATTCCAAATTTTCTGACAACTATATTCCCATTCTCTTCTGCAAAGACGATAGTATGCAACCTAAATCCAGCTGGAGCAACATTTCCCCATGTGACATGAACAGAGCTTGTCTTATCCACTGTGTTGATTATGGTAATGCGAGCTAAAACACTGCCACAGTGGATGTGGCCGTGAGACGACCTATAGCCTGGCAACAGAGCAAGGCAAGTACACCTAACCATGTTTGCATCTGGCAGCTTTGCCATGCCTGACGAAACAGCAAGGCATAAACTAGCTTGCTTTATCTAAATACAACACAACATGCTGGCAGAAAAAGGGGCCTAATTTTGATCAAGTGTTACATGTACTGGGTACCAGTAGGTAATTATGTGGTTTAGAATGCACAGTAATCTTCGATATTTTACCCTTCTGTGTACAATTATTTGGAGTAAAATCTCTTAACATTGACTAACTTTACTTTTAAAGAATAAATAACTTGAATTGCTAAAGAAATTAAAATGTGTGATAATCCCCCCCCCCCCCGCAAATTTGCTTCTCTGAACTGAGGGCATGGCCTGTAATAGGGGGTGGCTTATTATTGTGGAAATACAGTATTCTTATCTCTCTTCTTGCTCAATGGCTACTCAACAATAACTGACTTCATTTGAACACCCATCCCAAACCTCCACAAAATCCTAAAAAGTCAGCCCAAGTGTCACTAAAATGTTGCTGTTGCACATAGAACTTTAAACATAATGGTATCATTAGGGACCATGCTCTACATTTTGAATTAACTTATACACTTACCTTACATAACCCTGAAGAACATTGGGTGAAAATCTGATCTGGACGACACAAAAACCTACCAGACCTATCGTGTCAAAACGTTAACATCTCAACTCAACCCTTGACATGCTTTCTACACACAAATATTCTTGAACCTATTATGTATTAAGGGGAACGGTGCATGAAAGCAACATATTTACCCAAACTTTGATATAAGTATTTTTCCCAAAGGGTTTGTCGAAAGTTTTGGCCCGACAAGACGCAAATAATAATTTTAAATGCCTTTTAATGTCATTAGATATTACCTGCCACCATTGTTCTTTGAGCACCGTTAGAGTAAATATTTTTTTTTGTATCTTCAATCAGTGCTCCAAAAATACTGCGAACTTGTAACCATGTAAGAAGGTGCTCAAAATTTTTGGAAAATTAGCTGTAAAACAAATTATGACAAAAATTATATAAATGTACGGTTTGCATGCAAAATTAAAAATCTCAAACATTTTGTAATGTGTCAGTCACGAACAGTGAAAAAAATTGCAAAAGTAATTACATAAGGCATTTACTTCTGCTTCCATTAAAATCTGGCTGTGGCTGAGAGCATACAGCTAGCCTGCTGGCATTTATCTTTGTTCACGTACAATAAAATGTTCAATGTTTAATACAATGTTCCAATATTTCTTTTACCAGCAGTTTTGCTAATTTAAACAAGCTAACATTGAAGCAGTACAAATATTATGGCTGCAGTAAAATAAATTGCAGGAATAAATAGAAGAAAAAAAGCCTGTGTCAGCTGCAGATCATACTCTAAATTTTCCACATCCGTGGCAGAGACTGCAGCAGGACGTGGCAGATGAACTAAACATTTCAACAACAGCAATTTTGTCAGTGTCAGTTTCTTTCAGTTATGGCTTTCATTGGCAAGTACATCACAGAAACCTTACATTTGCACTTACTTCCCACAGGTACCCAGATGCACCAAAAAGTATTTAATGCAACCTGTTACAGACTTCAAATTCAATTCAGCACTCTCATATGCTTGCACTACATAAAAAAAATCAACATTGCATATGCTGTTTGGATGTAACTCTTCACATTTCATATATCAAACAACGCATTGAAGACATCCATTTCTTCTAATATCACAATGAACTCCTCCATGAATGGCACGTAACAGCAATGTCACACTACAGGTTCTTGAAACAAATTAGATCAATTATTTAAAAACATGGTTTTGCTGAATTTACTTGGAAAACATTCCATACAAAAATTATACAGTCTTGTACAGGCTATCATGAATAAGACGTCTAAAGCAAATACATAACCATTGAAAATAGAATTTTTTTAAATACTAAGTTGATAAAGTGTTCCAAACACATATATATGAAACAAGAATGAAGTAGCTAATAAATACATGTAATTAAGTGTTTTAAAAAATACTTTGAACAGTCACAGGTAGTTCTCCACAGAATCCAAAGTCATTCCTTTTCGTACATATAAAACAGTTCTTGTAAACATCAGTAGCTCAAAAACACTGATTAGAAATTGTCAAGGCTGAACTTTCAAGTTAATACTCTGTAGCCCAACACTATTTTTTTAACATTTACATTCTACGGAGGAATTTAAGCACATGAAGTAGAATATAGAATGTTTAATCAGATGACTTGTTGCAGCAGTAAACTTCTTGACCACACAATCTTGCTTCAATAATCGACGATACATGATTCACCTCTCGTAGAATATTGACGACGCCATTGGGGGACTGTAAACATGGTAAGTAGAAAGCACATTCTATCATTTCGAACGAAGACATCATAAAACATGTGAATATTTTTGAGTACATCTTGGGGCTGAAATTTTAGATGCAGATAAAAGGGGACAATCATGCTTACAAATTTAAAATGAAGGCGACATGCACTGTTTTGGCAAGGGTGTCAAAAGTATACTCCTTCCCATTAGACTCATTACTACATTGTTACTTATCATGCTTTAGAAGCTTGAAATATACTACATAATTAAATTTTTAAATGTTAGAATAATAGGAAGTAATGGAAGTTACTGTTTACTTGTGTATAATAGTTCCCTACGATGGAACTGCGAAGACATGGAAGAATGTTTCAATACATTACTTGTCCCCCATTATGTTCAGGCTAGATATAGAATTACTTGACAATGGTGGTTGTAAAGATATATTACTCTTAACTGACATACTGTTCGTTGTACCTGATACTTGCTGCTCTTAACCATCGACGTTTAGTATCCACCTGAACGACCGCCGTAGCCATAACTGTCGCTACTTCCATAGTCCCTGGAGCTGCAAAATTTTCAAGATTCGTAGCACTGACACTGACATTGTACATCGTAGAAAGTCAACACATACTGACGAAGTAGCAATAAGTACACTTCATGTCTGATATTAAAAAAATTAAATTTATACTGTGGTTAATTGATGAAAACTTATTAACTTCATTTTATTTTCTTTGGATAATCAAGTGGATGAAACTACAGGCTGCAAACAATGCCATGAGACAAATGCCATGTCCTATTACGAAGCACATAAAATTTGTGATGCGAAGCACAACCATTTGTGATTTGAAGATAATCTTCAATATTAAAATTTCGCAGAAATAACTACAATATCCTGCTTTGTACAGTGTTCAAAGTCAGCAGGATAATGGCAGTACAAGAATGTTTCTCATTAGCATTGTAGTATTTGTAGTAGTCGTGACTCAGATGGACAAGCAAAGTCTCATGACAAAAAATACAATTCCATAATGGCCAACGAATGTCAATTAAGAAGATAAATACCTGCCACGTCCTGCTGGGGACCGACTGCGATACCTTGAAGAGTCTCTGCCACCACTGTAGTAATCGTTGCCACCCCCGCCGTAGCTATCTCGCCCACGGCCAGATCCATAATCACGACTGCCATAGGAGCTAGAACGGCTTGATCCATAGTCGTCGTAACTTCCTCTGCCCCCACGGGGACTCCTGCTACCCCGCCCACGGAAGCCACCACCACCCCTATCATATCCACCACGACCACCTCGTGGAATAAATCCTCTACCACCTCTGTCACCCCCAAACCCCCTGGATCCTCCTCTGCCCCTCCCACGCCCACGGGCAATCTCCACCCGCAATTTGGAATCCATTAGTACAAAACCATCAAGATTATCACAAGCGGTTTCTGCATCATCTAAATTTGCAAACTCAATAAAGGCAAAACCAGGAGGGTTGAAAGCAACCCACACATTATTCAATGTCCCAAATTTCTCAAATTCAGATTCCAGATCCTCTTTCTTGATATCTTCACCCAGGCCACCAACATAGACACGAGTGCCACGAGACTCATAGTCCCTATCTCCCATCTTGCAAACCTGAAAAAGAACAGAAAACAATTTTAAAAGCATGGGAAAAACCTTACTTTTGACATCCTAGAATTATTTAAACTGCAGATAACTTGGACCACATATGCAGAATCTGCACTAGAAACACACTGATTTCTGGCAGGAAACCACTAGGTCAGCTTAATTAGGAATGAGCGAAATACTTCCGTAAACTGATCCCATTAAACCCCAGAAATTTTTCTTAGCAATGATTTAAGATATGTTATACGGAAATTAAAATTTCTGGAGTTGGCTGGCTAAGGGCTCGCAGATAACCAATTTTCTCAGTTAAAGCAATTGATGGAGGGGGGGGGGGGAGACTTTACCTTAGGACATAACACGACAGACATATGAGAAATGTGGGCAGGAAGGAGATCTTAGACAAAATGTCTATGTATTTTGTACAGTTACAAAACAGCCGTTAGTGTAAAAATTAAACTTTGTTCTAGAATATGGAATGCAGCATTCATACTTCATATTCACATAAGAGGCAGCGAAATAGGAAACAATGCTGCCATTTGTCAGCCAGTACGCGCAGTTCGCTTTGGAAACCACACCCCATGAAATTATTTTTTCAGTGTGTAAAACGCAAATAAGCAGTAAACTCTCAGTTTTAAATTTTACAAGCTCTATAAATATTTTAACGTAACGTATTTCCATGTGAAGCAATTCTGCCTGCTGCTAATAATTTGGACTTGGCACACAATCTTTAGCCTTTCCCGAGGCCAGTTCTCCATTTTTTGTCCAGACTTCCCTCCCACTTCAGCTACAAAGCAATAATAAATGTCATTTAATTATTAAAACCATGTGCGATGTGTTGTTTGCGTAGGAGTCATTCTTGTGGCAAGTACTTACGGTAGTCTCAAATTTTATCATCCAGTTGCATTCGGTGCCATGTATATCATAAAAATAGCCTCTGCATGTACAAACTACTGTAAACTACATGAAATCACCGTTTTGACAAACAGGCACCAGTTTTAATATGCTGTCTGACATTTTCCCTGGTTTCCTAATACTTTAACCTTAACAAGCCACCCCTGGTAAATTGGGAGTTTACTATATATATATATATAGTGTGTTTACTCATCTCAAAATTGATGTGATCCGTTTTTCACACCTGTCAATTACTTTGCTAAGTACTTTAAATCCAAACTGCTTGTTGAGCAACGCAGCATAAAAAACCCAGACCACACATAAATACTACAATAGCTTATATCTGCCTTACCATAATACAGGGTTACTGTTATCTCCTGCAACTAACTTTGACCTAAATGTTGGACAATATTTACTTTTTCAACAACAGTTTAATACTGATAAGGTCAAGACCATAGCTGACAAATATACCAATAATCAAAATGCATAACTCTCCACACCCAATTCCCCATGATTACAAACACACTATTGTACTTCAAATAAACATCTCTGTTCTAATGTTATGAAAGAAAAACAAAATTGTAAACTTGCATAATAGATAGGGTAATCATTCCAACCATGACAAACTGTTTGCAAATGGTAAAAAGTCAAAATATCTGAGAAGTAGGTTGTGAGACATACCTGCAAGTTATATTATATAAATTAATAAAATAAAGGAGATAAATATGAAATAGCAGTTTGCTAGGATTCCCCCCTCCCCCAAAACAATGGTTAACATCAGTTAAATTATGCATCCTGACCCTACTCTAGTTTTCCAAGTGCATCAACCCCCAAAACAAATGTACAAATGTTGAAAACAGCAACTGTGTAATTTCTGAAGTTAGAAGATTTTGATAAGGACAGACTTTATATGATGGTTCTAAGACAGGCCTGCCATTTTAGCAAAGTTAATATGTTTTAAAGATATTTTAAGGTCAAAACGGATAGATTGAAAAACACAAATTCACGGATGCACGCACGTATACCAGCAATTTTATAAACATTTAACGTAACCTAAGCCGCACAGGATCCAAGGAAGTTTGACGAAACCTATACTGCACGCAGCAGAATGTTCCACTAATGTTTAACCAATCATCTGCTCGCATCCGTATTGATTCAGAGACTATGGCAACGAAATGCCAGTGCCCTTATTATAACTGCCATCTTGTGAAACCTAAAATGCACGCTGCAGACTCATCCACGCATTCCAACCAATCATCTGATCACACACGTATTGATCCAGTGTGGCCGTTCTAACTAAATGCCAGTGCCCTAAAATTACAACCATCTTGATAAACCTGAACAGCATGCAGCAAGCTGATTCAATACACTGGTTGTTCACTATACTTGCAGTCGCTAGCGCAAGACATGTTTTAATAAGAAAGTAGCATTACTAATTAAATATTTTTGCATTTACTAAGTGCATCTAGGTCTTGTGTATACTACTTTGGACACTTATTAAGCTTTTTCAAACATTTTAAAGAGCATTTCTTTAATAAACACTTTTAATTCCATAATTCAAAATCATGTAATTCAAAGTCAAAAAATTAGACCACGAGCACCCCCAATTAACGAAGCCTTACAATAGATATTTTCTGTCACAAATTTTTTGTAGGGGTGAAATTAAGTGGGAATTTATTATGTTTGAATGGAATCATGAGAGATTCCTGCAAAAGTAGCACAGGTTTATCGTACGTCTGTTTACCTACTTCTTTGTGTGAATTGGCTTGGGTTAAGTTTTATATTTTCCCATTTACTTTCGCAAGTGGGTCGGGGGGGGGGGGGGGGGGTAGTGAAGGCATCACCAGACAAATCCATGTACAAACAGCGATATTGCAAAGTGGGAACAAGAACTAAAATGGCTTAAATGTGGTAAAACAGAATTTTCAGCCATTCCTTAAGTCTGGAGCTCCGAATCTAACGTGATTAAGGGCGGTCTGAAAAACTTACGTCGCCACGAAAGTATGCAAGTTCATTTGAGAAATCAGTGCTCCGCTGATAATAGTGGTTCTTTGTCCAGTTTCATCAAGCAAAATAGTAAAATAGCTGATGCAGAGCGCTTATGGGCAAACTTTGTCCGTGAAAATATTTTGCCAGTGAAACTAAGTGATAAATGTGTTCCACAAATGTTTTCAGATTACGTAATTTCAAGAAAATTTCAGTGCTCTCGTACCAAAATGAGTAAAATAACTGTTCAGGTTCTGGGAACATCAGCTGTAGGCTATGATTCCTCTGCTGTGAAAACACAACTTTTTACATGGTTAATCAACACGTCAACTGATATCACAACCACAAGGCAGGCTGTGTAAGCAAATTCTTTCCACCTGAGATGGTTGAAACTCATTTGTACAGAATGATGGCACTAAGTAGTTCTGCAAATGGAGAAAATTTCTTTGCTTTGGTGAATTCAGCCTTTGAAGAAGATTGTATTCAAAGGGATAAGAAAATGTGGGGTTCTTACACTGCACATGCCATGTAGCTCATGCATGCAGTGAACTGCCAGATGTGTGTAAACAGTTATCTAATTATGTTTACGTACATTTCTAGACCTCAAGAAAAAGATGAATGTAAGAATATTCAGGAATCAATGGGTGTAGTGTGTCACAACATACTTTGACCTTGCTTTATGAGATGGTTGGCACTTTTGCAGTGTGAAACACTTGCTAAACAGTGGCCTGCACTTGAATTTAACCTTCTAAACAGGAAAGAAAGTCGGATGGAATCTTTTCAATGTATTGTCAATACTCTTTACTCAGATTTTGCAAAACTTTACTTGCAGTTTCTTCAAGCAGTGCTCCCTAGATTTTTGAAATTTAACATGTTCTAGCAAGAAAAACCTTACATACATAAACTATCAAGAAATGTGTGTGCTACACAGGCAATTCGTTGTTAGTAATGTACAATTTTCAATAATTCAGGAATATGGCATTACAAAAGTTGATAAGTTTGAAAACCAGCTACCAGGTGATGGTATCTTCAATGGTCATAAAACAAGATTTTCTGGAGGCCTGTAATTTTACCTCTGAACAGAAAAAAGAATTAGAAGTTCTATCAGACAGGAACTAAAGAGCTTTATCGCCTTCTGCTTCTCTATGATGTTTTAAAGGATGTTACAATTGTTGATACTTCCAAGAAACCATCAAGGGACTGGCAGAAGGTTGTAAGACTTTTTAAAAGGTTTCCAAATGGCATTAGTGTCAATGTCAAAGACTAACTTTATGATGAATCTATTTTTAATTCCCTGCATGAAGCTAAAGTTCCACTACCAAAACAGGATATTGATGCATATTGGTATGTCTGAACACAAAATGGTCAGCCTACATTTCCAGTGCTTGCAGAACAAACTAGCAAAGACAATGCTAATTCTTCCCCACAGCAAGGCTGCTGTGGAAAGAGTATTCAGCAACCTCAAGATGGTGAAAACTGTCATCAATGGAATCACCAATGTTGAATGTGAAAGTCTATGGGGATAGAGTTCAAGCCAACTGACGAGTTACATAAAAATGCACTAAGTCTGAAGAAATAATTGTGTGCTGCGATACTTTTTTTTATCGTAAATAAGACACAAATAACTTTGTATGTTTTTTTTTGGTGAACTAAATAAATCTCTTAGGATTTGAGTGACAAGTAATTATATTTCTATTGGTTTTAATTAAACCTATGTAACAAGTAAATTACTAATAGGTTTGTAGAAATTAATACCGTTTGCGAAACAATATAAGCATAGCCGAAACCTACCCCAATTTTGTAAGGTAAGAAATTATTTTACTATTATTTTATGTTTCATGATTCGAAACTTGCAAATGTTGTCCTGAAAATGACAAACTTTAAATTTTAAAGGATTTTTCAGTGCTAGTAACAGGATTTTGAAATTGATCTTGGTGGTAGGCCTGGTCTAAGCAGAGAAGAAATTGAATGGAATACGGAAAAACACACTTCAACCAGGGGGAAAACATAACTGAAAATAAAATGTGTAAACCCACCCGATTAAGGAAATGCACAGCGGGAGCTAAATAATGCGATAAATTAATTGGTTAAGACTTAGTATAGGCTATTCGCACTTAGATGTTATAGCGCAGTGGAATCTACACATTGATTACTTAAATGGCAATATTTATTTATAAAAAGTGGGTAAAGGTTAAAGAATGGCTGAAATAAAAAGTAACTACAGCCTCAAAAAGTGCTCCCTTTAACATGAACCTATAGGCAAAAATATTACACACTACATTCAAACTAGGTAGCCAGTAAAAATTCACAATATTGGATGCATAAAGATATTAGCTTGGCTTTGAGAAAATGTACAAAAACATGCATTAAATGTAGATCTTGGTACACTTAATCTAGACAAAGTTTAGTAGGCTGTCAATCTGAACTCAAATTCAAAAATTTTGTTACAGCACTGGGCAATAGAACACCTGGCAATTTCAAATGAGTTGTGCAAACCAGTGCTTGGTAATTACTGGTGTAAGACACACACAGGCACCACCACTAGAGCACTTTTTGGATTCTCTTCAAGCAAAACCACACCCCTCATCCAAGATTGCCCTGGTGGCTTCCTTTTAAATAGCCAGTCTAGTTACATGGCCAAGTTATTTACATTGAAAAGTATTCATAGTCCTGTCTATTAGACCAAAAGAGACTAAGATTAACGCAAAACAATTTTGCAACAAGGAAGCTGTAACACTACTGGAGCCTCCTACAGCAGCAAAGCTTGCACACACAAAAAAACACAGTAAAACTTCTATATAGGGAACCTCTTTATAAAAATTACCTCTCTGTAACAAAGTCTCGGGCCCCGTCAAAACTGTATATGATACAATACAAATTCTACTCTTTCTAACCAATTTTTCTCTTTGGCAAAAAACCTCTCTATTATATTTACTTTCCTTTTATACTTTTAGAACTGTAAAAAACTTTACATTTGTCACATACTTCAAATAAAAAAATAAAGAACAAGAGCCACAATGTTTGTTAACTGCTGTAGAAGCTGTATTGTTTTACTCTGCGTGTACCAAGTATTTTTGTTTACATAATGTGACTCCAAACAAAATTAGTGGCTTATTTTTTCTATCACAATGGTAATTTATTAATAATGGCCATAATGTTTTACTGTTCAAGTGTTCAAAAGAGAATCCTTTTAATACTTTTCTTAAATCAATACAAAAGAACCAATGCTACTCAATTCCAACAGCAATTAGATTCAAAACTGACTGCATGATAAAAAAAATAAACCTAGTAAATCACCTCTCAATAAAAACCCCCTCTATAACAAACACCCAAATCTTTGGACCCTTCAGTTTTGTTATACAATAGGTTTCAATGTAAATCAAAATATATTAAAACAGAAAATTCTGGTAATTAGGGTCCCAGGTTTGGATAAAATTAACCTAGAATAGTGACCAAAAGGATTCTCTATACAGCAAAACCTCATTGTAGAGATCCTACTTATTCAGTTTTCCAGTATTTCTTTTTTTTTTTTTTTTGGATATAATATATATATATAAATCGGCTATTAAAACCAATTTCCACTATTCACTGATCATATTCAGCCCAAAAGAAAAAAATATATTCTTAACAATCTTTCAGCTATGAAATACAGTGAATTTTCGATGATTCATTTTAGTTATTTACGCTTTACCATATTTCTCACCAGTACATTCACCCAAGATTGCATGCATCAGTCTTTCTTGAGCAATATGTGAATGCAAAGCATGGATAACTGACAACAGGTTGTATCGATAGTATTGTTTACATTCTGCAAGTTTTTTGTATTGTTCTACAGACTGTTCTTCTACTCCATAAAATTTACTGCATCCGTAGGTTGGCGTAGGTGTTTACTGCACTCAGGTTGACAACAATTAATCGCACAATCTCAGACACTGTTCAACAATCTACGGCCTTGTTATTGTAAACAATTTGAAATGAGGTCAAGAGCCATGGCGGTATGGTGACGGGTGAGATATTATAGGAAACTATTGACTATGTGTTTGGTTAGAAATGTAAAGGTGTGAAAAAGACTTGGGAAGTAACGATTGGTAAAATTGTTGCAAATAAATAAGTTGTGACACTTTAAACCAAGGGATTGAGCATGGCTTGGCCGACTAAGAACACTTGTTTTAATATCGTCTTTAGGCTATTGGTTTAAACAAAAATGCATTTTGAGGTCATGCAAAATATTTCTCAGGTCTAAAATCCAAGTCAGCATTCGTTTTCCCACATGCTTTGTGTTTCCTTGTTGGTCCACTAAAGAACGAATAATCAAGGTTCAACTGTATTAAGACACCATGTGCAGAAATATGGTATGTAGTATTATATTGTAAACTACATAAAATAAATTTGTTGGTTTAGAATATACTAAAACCTCAGTATACAACTCAATAGGATTACCATGCAAGTGTGTCACAAAAGCTGAGGGCGAAGCAAGCTATCCAAACACGTGAACAACTTTAACAGATTACTAAGAACTGATTTTATTAGAATGCAGTGCAACCCCGGGAGAGAGCATATAAGGTTACTGTGATTGTGAGAAATATGTATTTCTCGGAGCAAATTGTCAGCCAAAGAGGATTAGCGACGACGTGCGCTTTGACTAGGGCTCAGTACATGGTGGCATGAGAAAATCAAGCATGTTCTCATTTTCATTCTATTACATTCCAGAAATTATTTTCAAGATTATACCATACACTGCTAACAGATAATTCTGGACCATTAATTTAATACCGGTGAGATATAGCTAGTGGCATCACAGTACATAGAAAACACGTCAAACTCCATATAGAATTCATAAAATTGCACAACATTGTACTAGAAAACATTCTTACACTGGCACATTTCCCAAGACATACCTAACGACACCAAATTCTACTTAAAGCAGAACAAATACTCTTGTTAAAACAAAATATCTAATGAGAAATTAGAATTTACACTCCCTAAGTTCAATAAACAAATGCACATTTTTTTAACACAAAGCACGATAAACACGCAATATCTTATCGCACCTCGCGCCCCCTGCGCGCTCTTATCTGCCATGTTGAATTCCAAGGCTAAATCTTTAAACACGTCAACCTGCAGTAATACTAGGCGGTTATTGTGCGCACAAATAGCATTCACGGCGATAATACTCAACGAAAGAAGCTGAATTCACAAATTCACCTATAAAATCCGAACCATTGAACAGAACTTAAACAGCAATGTCATTACAATTACTCAAGCAGTAAAATTATCACAAATAAATGAAAATATGAAGTATGATTAATAATGTTGCAGCCATCACAACCAACAACCAAATACAGAATTGATATCCTTTATATTCAATCAGAAACAAACTATCAAACTAAAACCTTAATACACTGCAAGGGTGTATTCCTCCTAATAAGTTCCCTTCATGAACTAATTTCACTGTCAACTGTCAGTCACGTATCTTGTGTATTTATTGATGCAGGTGCAAATTCATTTTTCTGGTATGTTTGGTGCAAGGGTATTGGCAGGTAAGTCAGGCTTCCTTTATAACACAAACGATATATACTTTATAATACCACCAACATCCTACTACGAATAAATGTTATCAATGGGCTAATTTAAAAAAAAGGAACAGATGCAATAACAAAACAAACCGATTCTTACGCCAAAAAAGACATTATGGATTAAAATACAATTCAGCACGACCATGAATATGCATGTCACCAGTCGTACCAACCAGCTTACGATACAACCAAATCTGATCAAGTTCAAACTTAAGTTTCTTACGCGAAAACAAGGAAGCGTTACCAAATACGCTAATAACAGCAGTATTATCGGCCTTCCCTTCATGAACTGGAAAAGTCTTCCAACATATTATATCACGAAGGTCAATGTCACTAATTTCCTTAGGCACAGGATCCTTTTGAATATGCGACTTCCTAAAGAAACACATTTCCAACAAACCACTTCCAGCACATTAATATACTCCTTACCCCCAATTTTAACTAACCTGGACTAACTGTCCATGGGTTCCCCATTCTGTAGAGTGGGAGGAGGGATTTTCTCCTTATAATTGCCCTGGAGGAATGAGAGGCTGGGGAGTGTAACCCCAAGAACCAGCATGACTTTCACGTGCCCAGCGTCGCAGAGATGCTGGGGACGTGCCTTTCGGCTAGCAGTGAAGATAAACGCCAATTACAAAGGTGAAGTCAGAGGCACGATACACTTCATCTAGGAGGGCCTTAATATCTAGGGGGAAGCACTCGTGTAAAGCGTAGGACAAGTCGCCTTCCAGACTAGAATGAAGTCAGGCACACTAAGAGCCACACACAGAGTAACTTGGCTGCAGGTACCTTCCTCTTCTCAAGATTGGCTCTGATGGGAGGCCAGCTATATGACAGCGGCAGACTGGTTTCTGCAGGCTGCTGCTACCACTGGTTGTTGAAGCTTTATCGGGAGGTATGGCAGGGTAGAATTCAGGAAGGTCTTCCGAAGAAATTCCTATTACTTGGAGATCAAAATGAAAGGTCACCAAACGCTTAAATGGGATCCTGTTTGATGTCAATGTGGGAGGTTCAATTGGGGGGTTTTCCTCTGTGGACTGTGGTTTGGGTGTATAGATTATCTGTTTCTTAATTGTTTTCAGTGCTTGTAGAAAACTGGATCTCTCTCCACTGCAGTGAGTGCATGGTGTAAGGCCAGCTGAAAGTAAAGTAACTTTAGCAAATTTAATGAAATAATTTAGGGAAAATTAAAAAACTCTGAACAAAGCCGGTTCGTATGAACGAGCATAAGGTGTGTGTAAATCTACGGCCTGACTTGACCAGTACTCCCTCCTTACAATCTAGCTTTCTCTAGCCAAGATTGAATGGTAGGGTTTGGGTTCTCTCAGCCAAGGTCCTTAGATGGTGAGTAATCCTACCTTATTGGCTAATCCTGAAAACAAGCATTATTTAGGGTTACTAAAACACTGAACTCACTCTACTGCACTGCTTAAACTGGGATTCAAATTCAAGTAAAGAATAAATGGACAAATTGTTTTTATAATAATTCACAAATTCAATTACTTACAATTCAGAATTTAACAACATGAACATTTGAAACAAGAACTGAATACTCTAAGAAAAATTAATATTCTACAATTAAGGATACCACACTAAACTAAATATTATTTATTTTTATGGAAGCTAGTCTTGCAAATCCAGGCGGTGACAACCTGGTATACCATCACTTATTTACATGGACTTCTTGAATGCTGATAAATGTTCGCTAACTAGTCTGAATATCATCCTAACCATCATTGGAGGTGATGTCCATAAGGGACTTATGGTGATTTTTTTTTACACAAAGGGAGACTTCCACTCAAGTGGTGAGGTCCAGCAGGGACATCACTGCCACAACCTTGTGCTAGGGCCAGTTTCACCACGTGAGATAGTTTATTGAGATTAACTGACAAATCTCAATTATCTGCACTGTTTCACCACACACATTAATCTCTATTTTCTCAGAATATCTAGATAAAATACTATCCCGCTGACCGGTGGTTTAAGTAACATTATTGGGATTAAACTGCAAAAAAACTACTTTTGAGAGGGTGGCAAAAGGGCATTCCCAAAGTTATTTCATCGAGAATAAAGAGAAAAAGGCCCAGGCAATGTAAAATTTAATTTTGAAGAGGAAAGTGATGATTTTATTGTTCATCGTCTGCGATGTTTATGTGAAAGAATAAATTTGGAACTTTATGATGAAATTAAAGTAAACGTTCACCTTACGTCAATACACTATTGTTAAGTCAAAAACATGATTATCAGACTATATATTTAATTTATTTTCCTATACTACAACTATTCTGCATTAACATTAGTTATAAATGAAAATAAACAAGTTACTTTTGTAGGCCTAATTCAAATCAAGAATGTGACTAACAGCAGGTAGTGCTTTTAACTGAAAAGGTCTTTGATAACACATAAGTTACTTAGTTATGTCTAGTTTAAGCATCTGCAAAGTTAAGAGCTTTGTTTGAAGCTTCTCCTGTATAGTTCTTCCTTGTTACTGCTTTAACTTTAGTTGAAGAATCTATAATTTAACTTTAGTTTAAAGTGATAATGCACAATTTTGCCCACCACCAAAATCACAAAGTCAACTTAGATCCTGAGTTTTCACCATCGCTTTCCTAGTAATCACTGTAATGATTACATAATAATGCACACATTATTGCAAAACATCTGCACTATTATACATGTAAGTTCAAATTTCCCCTGTAGGTAGCAGATAAAGTGAGAAAGGTAAGAAATTGAATAGTAACAAAATCAAATTTAAGAATTACTGCAGAGTTGCACATTGACTTTTATTGATCACAACGCTGTTTATGAACAGTATTGCAGTTACCATTAACGTGTTAACGTGTCAAAACATTCCCAATGATTGTGCTGTATTCACACTTTTATAATGCTATGTAATATTCAACTAAATAAAAGCATTAAAAGGATAAAGATAAAATTATTTTCTAACAAAATCTAGTAAACTCTTTCAGACAACTATTTTCTCGCTCGACTCAATTTTCAAACCAGACTCAAATTTAATTGAAAAATTTTGGGCCTAGAGGAAGCTCTGTACTAGGTTATGTATTATAACAAATTCTCCAATGTTAGTGTACATTATTCGTTATATTCCATGTGTCATACTAGTAAATGTTTTGTTTTGATTTAAATCATTTTTGCATGCCCCTCCAGAAAGGCATCCACTCTTGGCCACTACTTATATTTGAAATTGTTTTACACATTTCTACATAGCATAAAATTTTAGTAACTGAATATTTAATAATTTTTTAAATTTACAGGTCTTTCATACATATAAATGTGAGCAAATTAGTGAACATTGTTTGGTTTAACAAACTTAATTATGGTATGTTTAAATTCTCGTTACCCACAAATTTAACATAGTTTTGAGCTACCAAAGAATTAACTATTTTGCCTAAATTTTCCCAAGGCACCATGACATTCCTAGCCCAAGCACCTGGCATTTGTGGTTTCTCTTTGACGTCATAAGACTCACCAAGATGCATGGTGCCAGAATATATATATGTAGAGTACGGATTACAACATACTGTATGGAGAACTTTGCATATGATAGGTTCAATATATGCCTCTGCTAACTGCTGGAAAATGCTGCCACGAAATAACATTTATGTTGACTAACAAAAGTACAATTCAATGGAGAATTCAAGAATTAGTAAACAAATCACCTTTACATTAATGCAGTTAAGTGCATCTAACATGAACCATGCTCGTATTAACATATCAGAGTGAAACTCAATATTAATGATTGAATAAGTGTCAATAATAATTTAAACTTCAATCATGGTCAACACAATCCTGCAAATTGGCTATTGTTTGATTACCAATTGTGGGTATTTAAATTACTTAGATTGCTTGGGAAATTGTGCCTCGGCTGTTAATAGCGGTAAACCACTGCAGATCAGATGAAGTCTTGAAGCCATCCATCTCCGGTGTGGAATGAAGAAACAGTTCTCCCACTACCTGGCTGCATACCCCCTGGTGGGCATCGGTCCAGAACTCGCCTGGAGTTGGAAGCTGGGAGACCTCTCCTTGCTGATAGGACTCTCCAGGTGCAGGTTACAGCATTGTTCCTGGTTCGAAGTCTGTCTTCCATAGTCCTCTACTGGATCAGCCTTTCGTTGCAATTCATCATTTTTGTTAAAATTCTTCTTACAACCGCTGGGATGTAATTCACCACGTGCTCTTAACTTCCGCCTAAAATATCAATGTTTTATAAATCGAGACAGTGAATTACTATTAATAATCAGGACTATCATACTTCCTGTTGTGGTCCCCTCAGGAACCATTTGCAATAGTATCGGTCAATATTCTTGGACCACCACCAAGATCCAAAGCAGGAGTAAGATATGCATTTGCAATTCCTGATTTGTTTTCCAAATACGGAAAGCTGTATCCGGAGGTACAAATTAATGCACATACGCTCCTATGTAAACTCAAGCCGTTTATTTCGAAAGTCTGGAAATCTGCTTGTGTATAAGACCAAGGAAATCAGTTCACCGGTGAAACATGGAAGGGGCTGAAATAGCTGGACATCTACCTAATCCCATTTCCATGAGAAACCCACAAAATACAGTAACCTGATTGCACGCAACAAGAAAACAATAGGTACTATGTTATGCTAATACTGTCGCAATTGCCAACAGAGCTGGCGAAACAAGATAAATATTGTCGAATTTATCATGAATACAGTGCAAATTACTACAGGTGTACCACCTAAAGGGAACTAACAAGTCAAAGCTTGGGCGGCCTAAGAGCATTGGAAGATTCTCCAAAACTTGCAGCAGTAACCGCAAATGAAGATCCCAAGAAGATTAAAAAATGAATCGAGAGAGCTAGTAAGAAAACACCTCTACAGATCAGCAGAGAGCAGTAAAAAGCATTGCAAGTAAATAGAACGGAGTTCTGTTTAGACATTTTCAATGAAAATCTTTCAAAAACATCTTAGCTGGGAAAACGTCCTACGTGGGAAACAAAAAAAGGTAGTCCGAGGCAGAATTTTGTAGTGACAAAAATACCATGTCGGCATTCATATCAAAACTAAATAACCCAATAAACAACATAACCAAATGTAATCCAACATTGAACATAAATTGAACCGTAATTGATATATAGGTTTTGAATAAATACTGTGCATATCAAACACTAACAGAAACTGAAATGCAGGTGTAGGCCTATACCTTATTTACATCACTGATTTTTACTAACAGGTTCCTTATGTCACACGGTTTTGGTTCTGTCTGAAGCTTATGTAACCTACACTTGTTTATTTTTTGTTTTTCTAATAGTAAAACTCACTTAAGACATTCCCACACAAGATGTTTTCCCAGCTAAAATGTTCAGTGCGAACAATCCCGCTACTTCGCCATGTACTTTGGGGGAAAAAAAAAAAAAAAACCTAATCGTTCCCACATAACAGGATCTATTTTTTCCGACAAAACTATGTTTTCAAGAAAACTTTACATCATTCATGCACAGTATCAAAATAACTACATACTCAAAACAGGACATGAAACAAGTTAGCTTAATACACCATTTTGTGTAATATGTTGCAGTGGTTTTGGTTTCTCAAGTCACGTTACCATCCGTGGAATAGTAATTGCATGACGTATAATCTTAAACATTGCATGGTAATGTAAATTTCCTGTTACAAATGTATGTAGGGGGGAAATTAAGTCTAAATTTATTTATTGTACAGTTGACTTATTTACAGGAACAAAAATTCAGTGATAGATTAATTACCCCAAACTTTTCATCAAAAACTTCTAACATGTTAAATAAATTATTACTTACATAACAACCAACATAATTTATAGCTCATTAGATTATGTAACAAATTTCCAGTGCTCTGCAAAAGGGACAGCAAAAATAACCATAAAAAAAGTTGCAGTTTTCCCCACTGATTAATCATAAATATAACCTCACTTTATAATGTAAACATTACAAGATACTCACAAATTTATTCAAAAATATATACAGTGAGGTAATTCCATGGAAAATCCCAAAGGTTGCAGACTCCATTTTGAAAAAATTTGAATGTCACACAAAGTACATATTCCAACAGTGCAAACCCAAAGTTATAGATTTTTATCTGCCACAATATTGCTTTTACAGACCAATATGGCCACAGCCACATAGCAAAATAAGATTCGAGCCTTTACTTTTTGGTTAATATCTTAATGACTATAAAAGCTACAAAGTCATGTGAGATGTCATTGCAAAGAGACAGGGCTATTAAGAATGCCACTAAAAATGAACAGAAAGTTATTTTGTATGTCTTCTACATAGACATGAAAGTTGACCTTGTAACAGACTTTCTATATTTAATGCCTCCTACTTTCTTCCCAAATTAAAACAAAACAATGAAACATTCAGGGAAGTAAGTCTACATGGAGTACTTTGCAATTATATGTCAAAAGATTTTATTCAATCCCTTCTAGGTGAAAAAATAACTTAAAAGTTGGTGTTTTCGAAGGGGAAAAAAAATAAATAAAAAAATAAAATAAAAAAAAAAAACCTTTTTGAGAAGTCGTAAAAAAGGGCAAGTGCAAAAAATCAGAAAATTTTGCAAATCATTGTAACCCTTAACACAGCACTAAAATCCCTGTTTTTTTTAATTGGTTTATTTTCTGTAGCTGACCAAAGATGCAAAAAACCCCCCCTAATAATTTACTTTAATTGATCATTATTACGCTACCTAGTAATTTGTCACATATTTGGCACAAATATGCCTCAAAATTGCTTACACATTGCTATATAATTTAAAGCAGTCCCTAGTCGGCTTTGTGTACTCTTGAGTGTGCCGGTACACTCGTCTGAGCAGGTCAGGACAAGAACTGCTACTAGTAAGCCAGTGTGAGTCTGGAAGTAGACCAGTGCAGATGTAGGCTTAGAAACTCAGTGTTTGTTGTTTTAAAGTGGTATGTAGTCAGTAATTGATTTTATTCACACCATGACATGTAAATTTGGTATGTCTTTAAATTTTACTTAATTTTATGAACATTGTTTATAATGGAGTGCTCTGTAGGAATCTTCTTGAATGAACCTTGTCATAAGATTGGTTATGGTGAGTCTAAAGGAACAGGCAGACAAATGAATTTGAAGAGGATAACAAGTTACTTATTCAACTAAAGACTTAATACCACAAACATTGAATGTGTGTGTAATTATCATAGTACAAAAATGCTGCAAAAGGATAATCATTTATTTGGAAATTGTTCCTCAAATCCATTACTAATACATAAAAAAGGTATTAGAAAATCTCTTAGAGACTTTTATGGCATAATATTAATGTTTTTCACTTTAGCTTTATTATATTTTTCAACAGTTATTTTTCTATCTACAAACTGTTCGAGAAAATATCTGATCTTAGCTGTGGAACTGACAGTAATGATTTAGCTTATGAACCCTCTTCGTGAACCATTGAAAATGTAAATACAGCTTGTCAGCTGTTAGGTGAGTCCCCATTAAAAGTAGCCAAGTTTAGTTCAGATAGAAGAAAGTCTCGATTCAAGAAAAGTCAAGAAATTATCAAAGAGCAGAGAGAAAAAATTATCAACATATTTTGATGTGCCATATGTTTAAGGGTTATTTATAGAGCTTGATAATTCTGATGAGTACAGTACTTTGATAAACAAGCCTAAGGAAAAAATGAAATTGGCTACATCAGTAAAGGACAAAATCAAAATATTAAGTTTATTACCTTCAAGCTGGAGTCAAAAAACAATGACTGGTGTGAGTGAATACTTGGTCAAGAGTACAAGAAAATTAGTAAAGAAATATGGAATTTCACCTGAAATTAATCGAAAATCAAAACCTTTTTCTCAATCTCACAAAGTCATTGAATTCTATTAGAAAGATGAGAACAGCCGGATATGTCCAGGTAAGAAAGAATTTGTAAGCATTAGGACAGAAGATAGCACCAAGATCTACAAGCAAAAGTAACTGATTCTGTGTAATTTGAAAGAATTGTACAGAAAGCTCCAATCAGCAACCCCTCTTTGTGTAGGATTTTCGAAATTTGCACAACTTCGACCAAAATGGTGTATCTTAGCAGGACCTAAAGGAACTCTCAATGTGTGCACACGAGTCATCAAAATATCAAACTAACGGTCAGCTCTCTAAGAAGTGGTTCTTTCAATTACAAAAGTCAAACACATTTTGTGTAAATGGAGAGGAGGTAGAAGATGATATATCTGATGACTGTGAAACTGAAATCAAATATCAGTGGGTAACAGTACAGGTGTGAATTCTTTAACAGTGTACAAGCCATACAATGAATTTATAGATAAGTTAATTGACAATCAGAGAACTTTGAAGAAACCATTTCATTGCTAAAAACAGGCTGAATATTCGACGTTTAGGAAAGAGAATTTAAAATTAAATTTTTGGTGCTAGGGGATTTTTCTAAAAATTTTAAATTTCTGGTCCAAGATGAAGTAAAAGCTAATTGTCGCATATTTCAAGTCTGACATGGAGAATGAACTGACAATGAAATCTAAAAGCTTGTGTAAATAGAAATTCTTTAAACCACACAATATACTATGCATTGCTTTCAAGAAGGTCTCCTTACTGAACTATTAAAACTCAACGGATATTACTTTACATGTTGCTTCTCCTATTGAATTAAGCTTGGCCACAACAGGAAGATGTCCTAACATTAATCCAAAACCAAGTGAAGAATTGAGTTTACTTTGGTTTTAAAATTTACTATACGGACTATTGTGAGGTAGAACTGTTCTCAAAGACTTTTTCCAGTGACGAAAGCAGCTGGTAATGAAACTACTTCAACCACAGAAGAAAACATGTAAGTTTAATTTTCATTTATGTAAAATACTGTGATTCTTATAAATTGATTTCACAGGACACTTGCCAATACATAATTTACTGCAGATTTAACTCCAAGTGTCAAATATGTGACAAATTAATTACTAGGTAACGTAACAATGATCAAGATTTAATTTAACTTGATTACCACAATTGAATTTTTTGTATCAGCTACAGAAAATAAACCAATAAATAAAAAAAAACACAGATTTTAATGGCGCATTAAAGGTCACAATGGCAAGGTTATGCCGAATTTTCAGAATTTTTGCACTTGCCCTTTTTTACAGCTTCTAAAAACTGATTTTTCCCAAAACACCAACTTTAAGTAATTTTTTCACTCACAAGAGATTGAGTAAAATATTTTGAATTATAAACTGCAATAATGCATCACATAAAATAACTAAAAAAATTTTAATCGGCAGAGATTTGAACTCCCAAAACCCAAAATTACATGGCACAAACCCATAGTGTCTAGCCAAGTTGGCTCACAGAATTCTTGTACAATTCCCCCGCACAGCAATGAAAAAATCCATGTAAATCTGCAGCTTCCTCTTAATGATGCTCACAAAAGTAAAAAAAAAAATTTCAATTACAGTTTACTCAAATACACAGATTGATAAAGCTCAAAAGAAACATTTAAATTTTATCTTTACGTACCAGTTTGCAAATATTAACATGTAGCACATTAAATAAACTTATGGTATGCCTTTACCAATGCAAACATCTAATGCAGTCAGTGACAATATAAGATGGGATCAATTTTTTTTACTACCGGTAATGGTAATAAGTCAATACTGGTAGAATAAAGTTTATTTAATCATGTGCACATCTGAAATACAAAGCTGCCCCGTCTGACAAATTATGTTTTATTAAAAAAATATAATTTTTAACAAGGGGAGAGAAAATGTTATTTCTGTGCTGCATATACTTGTAAAAATGCATACTGTTTCAAGTTGCTAGGTTACATTTTATACAGCCAAGCAAGACACAGGTATGCAAAATTCTTAGCACTGCAAAGTGCTAAAAAGAAATGGTAGCTATGTTATAGCAAATATGGGTGAGACGTGGCACTAGTTCAATTATGGTGAATAATTAGGAGTTGGCAAGTATTTAAAATTCTGAATTGAATACTATACTAAGGCTGAGTTCAATCTGATAATTTTTTCATTAAGTAATTTAGGATTACTTTGGTTTCAGCTCAGATGCCATCAGCTTATTAAGCACTCGCAACAACACATTGTACGTAAAATTCTGATAGTTTAATGCGGCAGTAATTATATTCCTGTTATGTAACAGGACAAGCATAGCAAACTGCCTCTATGTAGGCGCATCAGTCGGTCGTATGCAGCGACACACACACTGCTACCTTGCAAGTTTGTCGGCAGGTGACCGCACGTAACAACAGCTCACCCCGCCCCTTTTAGTAAACTCCGTCATGCTGCAGTTTCTTGCCAAGTTGATCTTTTTTTACCCGATTGTTTATAAGAGACATGAAAGAATGAGAGGTACAGAAGTTCTTGTCATAATGTCCAGGGCATGGGTTTAAAGAAAGATCGCCACGCTAAATATTTTGACCTGAAAGACACTTCATTTGAGTGGTTTTGTGCTGAATAACCATACTTGGGTAACGGCTTCAGAGAAAGGGTGCAACTACCAATGCCCATAGGGATACTATGTGTAGTAGTTCCAAGCAGATAGTTGCCAAGCTGCCCTTCTTGTGTACACTTGGAACGTACTACCACGGTTGGCTGACAAACAGTCCAGACAAGGAAGGAAACAGTAGTGGGGGGGGGGGGGCCCGCATGGGGATTATTTTTCAGTATGTTTGTAAACCAGGGAAAACTCACGGTGGAAATTTTCTTGTTTTACCTCCAAACCTATAGTCTACATTGTATTACCCCCCCCCCCCCGGGTCATTTTGTGCTAAGTTTCCACAAAGTAAACTTAATTTTAAAATTGCTCTATTTTTTGTGTAATATATATTTAGACTGGCATTTATGACACTTTCGTCAAGTCCGCAGATTTAAGTTAGGCTAATCAGTTTTTCGATACTGGGAATGGTAAAAACTAGCATTTTTAAAGTTGTAGAGGCTGTGCGGATTTATTATTACGCCATAAAATTACAGTCTCCACTGGAAGCCATAGAGGCAAGCTACAGGCAGAAAGACGGCACACCAGTTTTTGTGGCTTTTACATAGAGCACCTTTCTGGAGGCCTTACTTTTGAGAAACAATTGCAAGAGACACGTGAGTAAATACTGCTATACTAATATTTAAAATGTGCAATGCCACCACCACTTTCCAAGGAAAATACCCGTTCCAAAAAATAACTAATGAAAAACTTTTCAAAACTCGAAATTACATGATTCGAAGTCAAAAATTTCGGCCCCGGGCATATCGAATTATTGAGGTTTTTTAACTTAAATGTTTATAAGCATTACAATGAATATGTCGTGCAAGCCCTGTTACACAAACGTCATTGTCTGTTTACCATGCGTTAACAGAGTATGAACGCAGCTACCAGATGGATGCATGTTAATAAGTCATTGTACCGTACTTACGAAACACAGCTGCAAGCAGCTAGTCGAGATTGGGAGAGTTCATTAGTCTGACCAATGCACGTATTTTGCTGTGAGTTATCAGTAGCGAGAATCAAGCACGTATTTTGCTGTGAGTTATCAGTAGCGAGAATCAAGCACAGTCAACGTCAGCAGTAAAACATCAGTCAGTGCACTAATCACAAGATTCACAAGTGAGGTTGCTTTACCACCAAGCATTTTGGCTTCTATGACAACATTATAGACTTTCGGAAAGGAGGAAGGGAAATGAATTCTAGGACATCTGACTAAATCCAATGCAATTCCTGTAGTCTTCCCAGGCAGTGGAATTCCTATACAATTCCCATGTTTCCTGGTCAGTAGATACCCTGAAACCTGTGAAACATGCGCACCAACTAACTGATCTACAAAAACCGCTTACAAAACATCCATGTGAAATGCATATATAAGAAATCCAGTAATTGCATATTTTATAATGAATTTATTAGTTGTATGACTGTGGGAGTTAATTGAAACACTTCCAGTTACACATAAATTAAATTTCATTTTGTACATAAATACATTTTACAGAACACAATGTATTTGTAAACAAATATATGACTAAAGTTTATACTTGGGTGTTCACCATCCTGGGTTGCAGCTCCATGAGCACAGTAGAAATTTAGAACACATTCTATTATAGTTAAGGGCATTCCCATGGGCACGAAAACTGTTATACCTGGAGCCAGACCTCTCTGGAGCAGGTTGGATTGTAACCCACCTGGGAGCAGAAACACTAGCAGAAAATAGGCAGGAAACTGCCATGTAAATGGGCATTGTGTAAGGCCAGCTTAAGAGCCTCTAGTGTTATGTACATGACCACTGTCTAGTGATGTTCATTTGTCTACGCTATACAGAATCATACCTGCCAACTTTTCAAATCCTCAATTAGTACACTTAGAAAATGTCAATTTTAACAAACTGGACGTGCCATTTTTCTAATAACCTACAGTACTTCCACACAGGCCTACTTTCTTACATGTTAATTTAACATTTTAACCCAAAATTACAAAATACACCCAATCAGTAATCACGGTTATATGCAAAAAAAATATGCAGTAATCATGAGCTATAAAATTGCTCTCCAGTTTCACTCAAAAATTTAATAGGATACAAACAACACATGTGCACACGGGTGAACCAGAAAACAGATTTCAACTAAAATAATCGCCAGGATATGTTAAAAAACATAAATCAGACATCCATACCTTCTTACTTAACACTCGCTAGGAAACAAACGGTTAACAAGTTTTAAAAATTTTAGTGGTTTTATCGTAATTATTAAAGTTCTTTTAAGTGTTTTGCATTATTCAAACTTTCAATACATTCCACTTAAGTATGCAACTACACATTATACCACCCCTAGTTTTTGCACAAACAGCTGTTGTCCATTTTAAGTGGGATAAATTTTCACAGAAAAAAAGTGTGGCCACAATGAATCCTTCCAACACAGCTGTTTTGTCACTGAAGAAAAAAACTTTTGTAAACAAATGTTGAGTCCAATGTACACTTGCATTTTCCTCTTCCGAGTTTCCTGTCATGGCAGGCACTGAAAAACTGACGTTAGTAACTTCCATCCAGTAATCAATGTAGGATATTAAGACTAAGTTAACATTCCAACCTGTTTTATTATTGTAATTCCCAAGTTAAGTTTGTTGGAGTTCTGTTTATTTTTTTCAAGGGAAATTACAGTGAGGGGAAGTTCTTATGACTGTGGCATTTTGTTTTGATGGAGATATGTAAAGTTTTGCTCGTACGGAAATACCATTCAAATTATTGTAACTTTGAAAATTTTGACTTCAATGAATAAACAAAACTTGCTGACTGCTGTTCATATTCATATAGAAAATTGACCACATTAACCTTACACTCAAATTCACAATATAGACAAATAAATAATATTTACACACTACAAAAGTGTTGAAATTTGTTTTATTTTGTGGCTGCATATATTGGAATAAAAGTGACTGTTTTCAAGTAAATTATTTACAAAACATGCAAACTTACTGTTTGTAAATTCATAACCCCTTGAACATTGTTTTTTATGGAAATCCTCGCAAGATTACTTCACTAAATTCACGCTTGTCACTAGCATTTAATAATTAATTTGCAGAATCCTTCAGTAAAATCAACACTGCACAAGCTTATTGAAATCTACAAACTTCAACTTGGTTATGTAAATTATAGTTGTCCATTGCAGGCGGCGATTCATGAAAATGACGGAATGAGCAATTTTATGGAAATGCATACACATGCAGACTAATATCACAGAAACAAACACACTTTCTTGCTAGGAGAATCTTGAGAAAACGAAGGTCTTTTAAGAACAGGATCACAGTGATTCACATTTTTACTTGTACTAACCTGTGATTTGCAACTAAAATTGCTTTGACTACTAGGAGATTTCAATTTTTTTTTTTTTCAATTTAAACTATTGTCTGGCTTCTTTGGTATTCTGTATTCACTCAATGAACCACAACTTGATGCTAGCTGTGCAATGTCTTTGTAGAACCTGAACAATGGCTGCCACAAGTCCACTAATTGCTTAAACAAATACCCAAGTAAAGCGAACGTGTGCACATATGCTTTAAGACCTTCTTAATGTCTGTATCAAAGTTTTTGAAAATCATTCAGCCTATCTAATATTTTTGTGTCGTCATCCAGGTAGGAGAAAATATCTACAAGAATCTCTTCCACATGAACAAGTCCTCTCGAACTTTTTTTCTTCAGCCAAACGTATTAAATGGCAGGCACAATTTAACACAGATTTTTTGTTGTTTCGAAACACAAGCAACACCACTCTTACACCCAATCATCACTGCTGCATTGTCAGAGCCTAATGCAATACAATTTTCCAAGGGTACTTTATGATTTTTCAGAGTATCTACTAACATTTCACCAATATTTCTACCTGTAGCAGCACCCTGTATTCAAATAAAGAAATTCCTTAGTAACCATAGTGTGTTTGGCATTATAAGACACGACTACTGGGTACTGTTGATACAGAAAATGTAACAGTCTAAAATACATCTGCTACACTCATTTCACATTGTTTAGCAGTTTCCTTTATGGCAGTTTTTGTTCAGCCACAACTAACTTTTTGCCTCTTCATATTTTACACAAGAGACAGGTAAATTATGTTCAATAACAAACTATACGGCAGCACTGACCTAATTATACTTAGTCATTTTTCACATTGAAAAACTGCTCTACAACTGTACTAGACTTTCTTTGGACATCAGACGCCTCACAGCGTGAATTTTAAAATCACTTCTTCCTCCATGTGCTATATTTATATCGCATTTACACACAATAAGGCCTACATTTTGCAAAATTTTCCCCCTTCTGAGAACATTCTGCCCACGGAAAGTCTACACGTTCAACTGCAGAAAAACTAGCTTTTACAATCAGTTTTTACCACCTCATCCTGTCATTTGCTTGGATAACATAAGTCATACAAGAAACAAAAAGAAAAAAAATCTTCAGCGCAAGTTTAAAACCTTAGCACATTAACAATGCTTCAGATTACTTTGTACATTAGCACTGAATGCAAATGTTATTAAAATCTTCTTGCTATTGCTTATTGCCAGATGCAAATCACTGTAACCTAACACAGAGTGAGCTTACAACTGTCATGGCTGACAGCACGAAGCAGCACCAGTTTAAACACCACTTGTGATTGGCCCAGACCAATGGAGCTGTTCTCGTAGAACCAATTACAATCTCATTGCAAACACTCATTGTAACTAATGAGAAAATAATCCAGAGGAGATATTTCCAGCTGTAATATTCTTATTACAATGGCATACCTTTTTTGCATGGTGAAGTTTATAACCACTCTTTGGACAACCGGTAATAAGATGTACATACGCACATGTTTCTTATAAAAGTTCATAGTATGGAACTATAAAAAAAGACTGCAATGATATGGATAACAGTTCCTGTTCAGAGTTAACACAGCACAATACAAAAAGTTACAATGTCACATACAGAGTAAAATGAAAGATTCACTGACCGAAATGGAACAACAAACATGAACAAAAGCTTGCCAGATATGGGAATGGCAACCAGAGTTGCCACGTCATGCTCTTCCTTGCCCAGTATGAGTATGCACAATAAATACATGCATGGACGAACACAGGAATATTTGAATATTCTCAAAATAAACTGATTGCCGAGGTGTTCCGAGGCAAAATTAAACAGACGAATTTTGTGAATCCCAGTATACTTAATAAAAATACCCCAAAATGTGTAGTGGCACAGATCCTTCTTATTTATTTTGAAGCCAAGTATTGTTTAGGTTATGATACATGTATTGGAGAAACATAACGTTTACTTATTTAAATTTATTTTCTTTTACACCCTCCCGATACTATAACAAATAGTTTACATTTTCTTGTTGAAATAGTCACGATTCTTTCAATTCACAAGCAACATACTAACTCAGATATAGAGGACAGTATGAACAAACTCTGCTGAAGTCTTGATTTATCATAGTGGCAATTTAAATTCAATACCCTGTTTAATATATTTTCTCTTTGGTAAGAGTAATTTTTCAGCATAAAGTTCTCTCTTTAATGTTTTGCCTGTAGAGTTTTCAAAGTAGCAATCAGAACATGACATCATTAGGATTGCTACACTGTAAGACGAAAGTTCTAAGCTTAAATTCTCCATATTATGGCAGCAAATGAACATATGTAAAAGGAGCTATGTTACAACACCAAGATTGGCTGGTGCCGGACACTACTGCACCCGAAAGACGACAGGACTTGAGACGTCCAGCTTCCCAGGAGACGTGGGCGCATTATTTCGCACTCGTGATTCGGATTGTGATATCCCTAAGGATGAGAATGGTGGAACTATGTCATTGTGTATCTGTAGTGTAAGCACTGTACATGGTAGCTTTGTAATAACATTGCTATTTGCCAAACTACTGCAATTTTAATTCTCATAAACCAAAAGGAACTTCCTAGTGTAAATACTTTGAAAGTATAAAACTTTAAAGAATTCAATTTAAAGAAGCCTAAGTTATTCTATCACGAGAAGTTAAGATTACATGTTCGAACATTTTACCAGTGGTCCCCTACCAAGCGTACAATCAAGAATGTCAAAACTGTTTATTGCTGGCCCGAGAGACTTTAAATGAAGTAAATCTACATCAGTCAAATTATCAGTAGAATATTTTGAAGTTGAGCCTATCTGTAATCATACATGTATGAGGGTAAAATTAATTCAGTAATGATTTCTTACATACACACAAGTATCGGACAGGTTGGCTGACAGCAATTATCTTCTAGTTGCAAATGATTTGTTGTAATTTTAAAGCGATTTGTTATATTTGTAAAAAAAAAAAATATTATAGTTGTCAATTTTATAGTATGTGTAATATTTTCTGTAATGTTTCGAAATTGTCTGAATAATGTTGAGGGTCGTGAACTATTCACATTGAAATGGTTTGTTCCTATTATGCAAATATTTGTTAGTCACACTTCACTCCACTGATAATCTAGACATAAATATTATTCTTTCTTTCAAATGGCCAATGAACTCTTTATCAAGTGTAAGAAACTGCATTAGATCATATGCTAATTTCATTAATATATTTGCACACATGGCAATCAAATAAGAGTATTTTAATTTAACCTCTTTGGAATGTCTTGCAGAGATAATATAATTCTTGCACGTTTCCGCAGCAGCATTTGTATAATGCAATTTGTATGAAAGGCCTAATCTTCATGGAATTGTAATACTTATTTTGTACTTTTAGATTGGGTGATCAAAATATATTGAATATTACGCAGTTAGGCCGAATTTCGTATTTCTCTTTTCACTACACATCACAAAATCGTTCTATTATAAATGCTTTAAATTCGTAAAAGAAAGCAAGTAAAACTGATTAAAATGTGGACAAAATACGAAAAATTCGTATAAGTTGGCAGCTATGCAGTTATAACCTCACCATACAAGCGTATTAGCTAATCAGTGTTTCTCAAAGTCATTCATACAGTAACTATGGTTTACCCCAAGAAGAAGTCTTTGCACAACGAACATCACAGGAGCCCGGTCCTGGTCGCTGCCATGTTCACTGTCTACCGTCGGAGACCAATCGCTTCAATTGGACGATGCACCGAGGAAGCCATGTCTACAGCTACCAACTTTGTGCAGAGGCACAAATAAATTTCTTCAGCTTCATCAAGATGTATGATCATTATCAAGTGCATCTTGTTTGCTTTGTTGCAGTAAGACTAGTAAAATAAATTACAAAATATTTACTTATTTGTGTTACATCGTAATCTTTGCAAGGATAGTATAATTGTGCGAGAGCGAGTTGTATTTAACTGATTTACATTTTGCAGTGTAAATAATGTTATGCATACAAAACTAACACCACCAACCAATCCACCAACACCTCTGTGTAATTAATAAAAGTATGGAAGGAAGGGCCTTATGCTTTCTAGCAAAGGAATGAAAGAAAACTATAGCTTTATTAACTGAACAGAAAAACGCCAGTTTCCTAGGAGCAACATGCCTAATAAAAAAGATAACTTTCTGGGGTTCCATTTCAATAGTACAGTAGAAACTTGAACCACAGAACCCACTTAAAAAAACCATATGTCCACAGAACATTTTCTGTGGTCCTGACAAAATGTCCATGTAAATAAGGTTAAAAAGTCAGTTTTTGCCAAACCCAAAATTTAATTTTTATCCCATCAAGCGAACAAATAACTTGCATCACCCAAAATTACATGCTCCAAGCATTTAACAGCATTAAAAAAAGTATAAGTAAACTGTACTAAGGCCTACAAAGCCAGTATGCAATACGTTATTTAAACATGTACAAGTAATACAAATAGAAAAAACAAAATTACTTTCCAACACACATTGTTTTGCTTACGTCTCGCTGCCCTGCATTTAGTCGTATTTATGTAATTTACCACTTCCGAAATAACATTGATTTAATCGCGATGTCACACTAACTAGCACATTGCAACAAAAAATAACTGACATCTCAAACACCACATCCAGTATTTAGAGCATGAGATTTTTAATAAATAAAATAAAAAGGTGGGAATACAGCACACATGTATAAAAAATTCAAACTGTAGAATTTTGTCAGATTATCAACAAGCAATTGCAATGTTTACAGCAGCACTCTGCAACCATGTAGGTAACGATCAACGCCAACAATGGTGGTAAATTTGAGATATCAACTCATAGATGCAACATTGCCAACAAACCTCATAACTATAATTTTACACATGAATATTTTTGCATGATAATTACGAATGCATATGTATTGTAACAATAAAATATGCCTGGAAAGTTAGTCAATGCAAAATAAGGAAACCATATTCACAGCACTATCAATCACAATATTCAATACATTTCTATTTCTTGGCTAGTAACCAACTTGTGTTAGTTGCTCTATGGATAATACTTCCGCTATGCCAGCAGCTATTTCCCCAGCACAAAGTTTCGAAAGAAATTAAAAGTGGATTGTTTGTGTTTTTTAAAGACTGAACATGGCTCAGCCAATTAAAGAAGTGAGGACAGGCAGTTAAAAATTATCAAGGAAGTCTCTAATGGGTGGGCCGCTAGATTCTAAGAGCACCATGAGTTAATTTATTTATAAGATAGATATACAGGCAAAGAGCATCAGCGAATGATGAAATCAGTGATTGGTTTTGTAAACTGCCAAAAATTTTGAAAGGTTTCAAACCACACAATATTTATAATGCAGACGAAACTGGAACCTTTTATAACTGCTTGCCCGATAAAACACTTAGCAGTTGGGTGAAGAATGCCATAGGGGTAAAATGTCTGACTTGCAGTGCTTTTGTGTAAACAGTGATGGCACAGACAAATTGTAGCCGTTAGTAATGGGAAAATCTCAAAACCTTACGGGTTTCAAAAATATTCTTTTTCTTCCTGTGAAATACCACTTTAATATCTTGCCTATGACTAGTTTTGTTTTAAAGTACTAACTTACACTCAGACCACTAGTTTGATTTCAAACAAGGATCAAGGACCATTCTAAAAAGTTAATGTCTGAAGCTACATTTGCAAACTGAAGATAAGTACAAATTCATATATCCTCGTTAATTACACTGAGCTTCTACACGAGCAGAAATAATTTTCAGCAGTAAGCAAAAAGTTTGAAAGTAATTGTATCAACCTTACTTGAAATGCATAAGCTGGAGATGACCGCTGGGGAAACACAGCAATCTGAAAATTAGTAGTTAACATAGTTCCCTCCATGGTAACTCCATATTGCTCATTCCAGTGCTGGGGCAGCACCTCTGCTGACAACTTAAACTCATTCATCTCATCGATATCCACCAAATTTTCACCCAGGCTGGCGGCACAAATTACTGTGCGTCCCACCTTCCATAGCCCTGCGATACAAATGCCTTCTTCCTTGTTCCAGAAGACAAATTATTCCAACAAAAACCTTTTAATTCATGTGTCTTTAAAATGAATTTTAAGACAAAGCTGAATGAACGTAATTCTTCCCTGTAATCCAAACGTACCATTGAGTAAATACAGTAACAGAAAAATTTAAGATCTCTTCCAAAACTAAACAATTTCAATAATTGACTAAGCATTCGTTTTGACATAGAATAAGACTGCAAACACGTGACTATAAAAAATATTAATTCTGAAAACTGCCTAGTTTCACTTGGTTATAATCACTACATTCTGGAGGGGCTCAATATTAATGGAAGATAAAATAAAAACTGATTCAATCAAAACATGAAAAGAAAAAATGTAAATATTGAACATAGTCAAGTTTAGAAGTTGAAACTAGTAAAACCAACTTTAAATTTATTAGATGCAGATCCCTTCGCCACATTTTTCTAGAGGATAAACATCTTGACAGTTCAGGTGGATTCATCTGTAATACCACACTACTAGAGATTTTAAAATTTGCTTATATTTATGCTGACCTGGTGTTTATTTACATACTGCAAATAACGGTGTTATATTTTTCTCTCTCATTTCTTGAATGTTATTTTGATTATTTAAAAACTTAAATATTGGTCCCAGAAGTGATCAGCAAATGAACTATAAATTAAATTATTTTTCATTGAAACAATGTAAAATGTTTATATTATGAAATACTATCAGTTACTGTTGAAACATGGCTAGGGATTATAAAATTTTTGAACTCATCTTGGATAAATACGCAGTCCTATTCGGTATTGTGCCCCTATAGATATTGAGCAGCTCTGCTCAAACTTTGAGTTGTTAAATCATTAATGATGTAATTTCACTAACACGATAACATGGGTGGAAAGCCCTTTGTTGGCGACTCCATAAGGGCAATTTTAGAAGAGGCCCTGTCGCAAATAATTAACTTTTGGAGCAAAAGAAGATGCAGCCTGATCCACTGGGAAGCCATGTAAGCTCTATCTTGTTTGGCATAGACAGCTTGCGTTAACTAGGATGCTATTTTCCGAAGGGCCACAGGAATTTTCGACCATCTATAAATTGATCATCAGTGTTTGAAATTTTTTTTTATAAAACTAAGCAATGGTTGGAGAGCAATTTAAATTATTTAGTAACAAATTATTCAAGGACAAACTGAAAAAACCCAGTGGCAGGTGACAAAAAACTCTTGGCATCAACTGTAAGGTTGGCAGCTAGGCATGATGTAATATGGCCGACTGTAAAGTAGGAATCGCACGATGCAAGACGAGTACTAATCGTGCACGAGATGCCGACCTTGCACGAGAATTTCTTGCACTAGTTCTTGCGCAAGGCAAATCCTGCACGAAATGAGATAGAGGTCCTATTTTTCTCCTGCAAGGCAATGGAAGTTGCGATCCTATTGGTCCTTGTATGCTAGTCATGTGACTTGTAAACTTAACCATAGAGTAAAAGAAAATTATAATCTGAGGTGTACGAAGAATACATGTAAATAAAACATTGCTGGAAAATAACTTTAAAGTGTCGATTGAAGGTAACAGAGTTCGCTGAGAACAAAATAATTATATTGTGGAGGGATAGCTTTGAAACAAATACCTTGTTGAGGTAAGCAACTTCATATTTCACATTATGATAGCTTGGCTGTTTGGTACTCACCAGCGCTGTCAACTAATTTTGATGTGAGACGGTAATCTTATTTATCCATGTGTGAGCTCGTTCCACAAGCAATTTAGTTGACATTCTCGTACAAAATCTTGAACGAAATGCATCTTGCATCGTGTGATCCCTGCTTAACAACATTGAGCTAGCAGTGTATGCTGTTACACATATAAATAAATGTGGCGTTATGAATGGACTGTTGTGTTGTGATTTATAAATTATAACAACTGGACTACAACTGTGTACAGAACCTACCATGGACTTAAGATTTGTTGGGCACCTTGTGTATAAATAAAATATTTTATACCGATTTAATGGTAGTTCATTGGCAATTAGCCACTTAAAATTACACATGTGCATATCACTATATTTGAGAACAGTGTATAGGTGGTTCCTTGTCAGCCGTTTGTAACTGGAATTACAAGCAGGCAGTGGTGTGAACTCATCTTTTCACACCCAGGGTGACATGAATAGTATGAAGAATATACATGTTATACCAAATATGTCAAAACCTGTATTACAAAACACAAGCTGTGCATCAGCTTACAATATAAATGGTTAAAAGATTGTTTCCTCCTATACGACTCAGTATGGATGAAAGCTGTCAAAAAAAAAGTCCAAATTTTATAGTTTCCTTTTAATTCCAATCAATTTTTTTCTTATAATTCTCTGTTGAAACAAAAATGTTTATTTTCCACACTAGGCCGGTCATGAGTACAGCCTACTACTGGCATTGACTGTACAAATACTGAAGTATATTTTTCAAAATGTTCTGAATACATTTACACAAGTTTGCCACGGTAGCTTAAATTTCACAAGTCTCAACTCAACGTACACTTATGGGTGTAACAACGTTAGATTAAACATATTTAAGTGTCATTTTGAATTCAGCCTTCTTTTAAAATGATAATCACAAATAATGAAGGTAAAAAAATGCCTGTCCCACTAAGAATAAAATGTGTGCAATCAATTTATTTAATGAAGAAAATTGCAATACTCAATGAACTCTCCAGATTTGGCACAGTACATTTGCAGCCAATCAGAGACAGATCTTTGAAAAGCCTCTACCTGAGATTGGGATCCATATGCATGCCCTTATCAAACACACTCAGATCATATGATCGGCCCACTCTGACCACCAAAAGTAAAATATGCCATGCATATTGTTTATACCCTTCTCTTTGACATACAAATTTCCACCACACAGTCCAGTTACTGATGATCAAGCTCAGAAAACATAAATACAATTTTTTATGGTATTTCAATTCACAAAATTGACAAGTTTACAACTCTTAATTGTTAAAATACAATACAAACTTTTACCGTACTTAGTCAAAACTTTTGCTGTTACATTCAACGATCTTTTAAACATCGTGGGTGAAACAAAAATAATAATAAAAATAAGGCAATTCTTAAGAATAGAGGCTTTTTCGAAGAGCGGAAAAATAATACCTGGCTGCTAGATATAATTAGTAATCATAATACTAGGAATTTGAGGGGCTTCAAAAATGTTTCTGTAAAATAAAAAAATAAAATGTGATAGGAGGGTGGTCAAGATTGCTGCATAAATGCTATAAAATACATATAACTTATGTAGAATATATTTATATATAGGTTCGCTGAATTGTTGTACATGTAAGAATACAGTTTGCAACGAATATTTTATTTGTAAAATGTAATTTACGTGGTATATTTATAGCACTGCACTGAGGTTTATACAGGTAAACACGTATGAAGCAGTGTCGGGATATTATGTATTTCAGGCGAATTACTCAAGGCCTACCTGGCCTATATTGACAAGAGGATAAAACTTATTACTAGTAGAATAAATATAGATATCGTAGACGATACAGGGTCTTGTTCAGAGACTATGGTTAGTTATGGATCCAATGTATACCGCCATGTTATTACTACACTGAGCATATACCGCTATGTTATTTTCAATACACTGTGCGTGTACCGCCATGTTGGTTGACACCAGATGGATTGTGGGATGTGTTTGCGCTGGTCCTGTCTGAGGCTTCGGATTAACAATTGATTAAACGCGCGTTTTATTGCAATTCATGTTGTTTGAAGTGTTAAATCTAATAATTGCGTGAAATTATGAGTTTCTATGCTATTATAGCAAGGGAAAAGGAAAATTATAATATGTGTGGGGTGATTAGTGTGCATGTAGTATGGTCAAATGGACCGAAGTTGTGCATATTCTTATACACCGTATGAATGGCAAATGATTTGGCGAGTATACGTTACATTTTATGAATTTTTTTTTTTGGAAAGTGGCATAATTCCACTACTAATTACACGGGACAAATTTACTAGGGGCATCAACATTTTACCCATAGAAACCACAAAAACTAATAGCGGAGAGGGTTATGAAGATAAGAGAATTTAGGGGTAAAACGAGTGAAACATGTAAATAATGTAATACTTATTGATGAAAATCTGTTAAATGGCAAAAATACAGTACAAGCTTAGCCATACATTAAGCACAGAGCCACAGTCCCAGCACCAGCAGGGGAGTAAAACCCCAAAACAGTGATTCAAAGCATGCTGGCAATTTTTTTGGGTAGAGACGCCAAGCATCGCGCATCAGCTAAGCTTGAAGTTACCCCATAAATTGCCATGTGTAGCCTATTTACACTGAGAAATAATGTAATTTAACATTCTTTTTACCATTTGTAATATTACTGTGATATTGTCTCATGAAAATATGCTTGATTGCAAAAAAATTGAACTGAACAGGACCTAAATTGACAATATTACCAATACAAGCTACAAACATGAAAGCGGGGAGGGCAATGAAGACCAGGGAAATTGAGGGGTTAAAGTTTATAATGAAAATTTACTTATTTTGTATTTTTTTTTAACCCCACAATTTCCCTGATCTTCGTGGAATCGCAGTCTGCTGGGAGATGAGGTGAACCAGGTTCAATTCCAGTGAGAGCGCTTCAGATTCAGCTGTGAACTGCATGATTTCTCTTAAACAGTTTAGTCCAGCGTATTCCTTATTATTTATCAACCCTTTACCAAGGCTAATTACTAGTGCACCGAAAAAGGGTGACTCGGACATCTAAATTGAGGTCCTTCCTTACTAACGCTTTAGTGGTTCACTAATCTTTTATAGTAAACCCATTTATTATGTTAAATGATTCAATCTTTTAAGATCTTGTGCAGAATAGATATAAAGAAAGCTGAGAGACCAAGGAGTACCCATTCTGTGTTCATGTTCATTACAATTACTTCTTTTTTCATATCCTTCATAACATGAAGGGTTACCTGAGTTTAGTATTTACTTTAATTTAATTTTTTTTTGAAAAATATTCAGATTTAACTATAATAATGTGATAATACTGACTCTTGCCCTTCATCTTAGTCTCAAAACCAAGGCAAGTGAAGTATAAATAATTATCATTAATACTATACATATGAAGTGGTAAGTACCATCAAATTTCTTGGAATGAAAACATGTTTTACATCTTACATATTTAGCCAGTCAAAGATTGAATATAAATGTAACAGTTCAGATAAATATCACTGACTTACAGTGATTATTTTGTTTTAAATAAATAAGTGCACATTGTTTGGTAGTAGTATTTACGCAGTGTCAAACACTAAAAACATACTAAATGAGATGTATATATTACAAAACCTGCGTCAGTATTTTGCAACAGCTAAGTATTTTGTATTTCATATGCTGCAAGACTTTTCTCATGTTGCAGAATAGTTCAAATTCATCCCTAGTCATTCACTTGCATTTTGAGTGTTTTCTTATGTAGTACAAAATCTAAAATACTTCGCTGTTACAAATTACTAATTAAGATTTCATAATATACACATTTTGTACACCTTTGGTGTAAAAATGCCTAAATACTACTGCCAAACCTCATGCACTTATTTATGAAAACAAAAATGGTAATTACCACGGTAAAGCAAAGCAATCAGTGTATACCACAATGGCCACGAAAACGATCAACAAACCAAACACTAGATTCCCATTGGCTACACAGATTCACGGACAAGAGTAGCACGATGCTCCAGCGTTCTTATGTGTATCCGTACCTTATTCACACTTGCATGCGTCTCATTGATTGAAACGTAATGTTACGTGCTTGCTTCCGTATCCACATACGCCGCGAACAAGCCTAAACCCACTCAATTGACATTCCCGATCATAGCCCGCCCCACTTTCACATTTGGTAGTATGTAATATGAATGATTTATCTTAATTTTACAGTAAGAAGATTTGGGATCTATAAAGTCAGGGTAAATGTGCAGGTATAGGGATGAAAACCAGCTAATCAGAGGATGTTGTCTGGATGCTTACTAATGTACATATTGCAAGGTATAGGCTCTTCATAGAAAAGCAAGCACTTTAAAGGCTGTCCTTGAAAGTTCTTTTCAACATATTTGTATCTTTTCATCATAGTTAATACAAAAATTGCAATGCAACTAATTTAAAAAGTGCACATATTTTATAATGCCACAACAAAATTTATTTGTTTTCATGCCTGCTAAGCTTAGAAAGTGATCACTAGTGTGACCTGAGTCATGTCTGGCCATTGGTTTATGGTTTCCAATAAATGAGTGCACCACTCCAAGGCCGACCACCGTAGTTACCATTATGTACAGAATACATAGAGAAAATTAAGAAAATAATTTTTTTAATGATCTAAACATATCGGAACATTTCCTGAACATCCCTATTTGTAATGTTATTAAGGCAGTGTCCCAACTTTTAAGTGTGCTCACGCTCTTCACTCTCGCTTTGGCTCACTAGCGAATTGAGACTTGTGGCCTCTATGCCTTTGGCATTATTTCTAACTAGACAAGCACAAAAAATTGTGAAAACTAAAACATAGTTCGCCTTTCACTTTCTTCGAATAAATTTACAGTGTTATGAAATAGTAAATCTTAATTTGCCATATTTTTGCGAGTTTTTAAAAACTTAATTATATGCAAAGTAGAATACCTAATAATATACTCGTAATTAACATGAACAAAACGTGAACATAACATTCATAATTTGTTGTTTCATAGCATATGGAATATTGTGGGCATTGCAAATTTCACAATCGTAATGATTAAGTTAAGGCAATAAAATATTTCTAACACTGCTGTAAAGACAAAAAACGTGTGTAAATATCAGAGGTTAGCTTTGAAAACAACACGGCTGCCACACGAGTGAGCTGCGAGTACACAGTCATTCACTCCCAGGGCCATGCTACAATTGCAGTGTCCCCTGTCCTCTGATGTCACGAGCACTGATTGGCCCACGTGTTTACGAGACGCCTTGAGTCATGTCCCCGCTTGACCTGTCTCCGGTCCTCGGCAGATTGGTCAATTTATAATTTTCTATAATTCGTTGTCCCCGGTCCTTTAATCTTTCATGGAACAATAAGAATAATTTACCAGTGATAAGTGCATAATTTGCAACAGTAAATAAAAAAGCTGCAAACACACACATTGAAGCGAATGTGGAGTATGCCAGTGCCGAGTGAGACTAATATAGTAAATATTGCCATGTCCAAACTTGGGCATAGGATGTTCATAGTAAAGTGAACACTTTTTAAGGCCCTTCCAACAGGCATTAACTACTAATAATTACATCTTATTGCAGCCTCTGGCATTACATTTAAGGGTGGTGAAATATATGCACAGTGTTTATTGGTCACACTGCTACGTTTATATTAAAAAAGCAGCAGGAAGATGGAAATTAGACAAAAGGAAAAATTTAGAAGGGCCTTAAAAAATGCCCACTTTACCGTGAATGGCCTATATACACTTGTATACTCCACTTACCCTTGGCACCAAACTTTATGAATTCAGACTGGCAGTCTTGTTGGCTTCGGTGTCAGTTATTAGCCAACTAACCACTTTAAATGTTCATGTATTCAGACTAAAAATTTTATAATTGTTTAAGGTTTTAGGGGCCAAACTAAGTATTAAATAATATTTAAATTTGATTTACATGAACACATGTAAGTGCAGTTTGGATTGCTTTAATTATCTACACAGTTTAAAATGTCTACGCAGTAGTAATGTTACCCTATTAAAATTTAAATCAAATCATTATGTCCAAAATCAATTGTACCCTGCAAATTACTTCTCAAAATGGAGTCGCATTCTGCAAGTATGCGAGAAGCATACAATTTAGTATACTTGCAGTTTGGACAGCACTTGCGACGTCACTTCCGGGGATAGGTATGCACAAGTATGTACTTCAGACGAATTCAGACAGTCGAAACACGCACCTTGCAGTTATGGCCTGAATTATCCAATAAATAAGGAAAATTTATTCCAATGAAGGAATTTGATTCTGGATAAAAAAAAAAAAAAAAAAGCAATGCAAATATAAAGAATATGTTCAAATAACTGATGTAGATAAAATACTGCAATAGTCAAAATTGCCTTTAAATCAACTCAAATTTATACCAGTCAAATATTTGTTAAGTACAATACCAAATTGCGCAAATGATTTACTGCTATCTGGGAACAGTTTTCAAAACCAACTTGTTAGTACAGCTTTGGACATCTGTTGTAGTAAATTGTACGCGAGTCTTGTGACATCAAGGACTGGATATGGGGAGCATTTTAAATACCTATAATTAGCAACAGGTAGTCAATATCTGTTCCTAGTTTCTGGAGAACCTGTTGCCATCCCTGCCTGTTACTGAAGTACGAACGATTATTTCATCCTACCTGATCCTATAGTCAAATATTAGTATCCAATACTGCATCCCAATTGTATTTACAAACGAGAATATTATATGTAAAAAAAATATTTCTAACTTCATTTTGAACTGTAAAATTCTTTAGAATAGGGGCTTTTCTGGGAGGGAAAAAAATCTTGGAAAGATTTTTATTACACACTACTAATTACACAGAACACTAATTTACTACGGGCATCAACATTTAACCAATGTAAGTATAATTTTTTTTATACGGACAACTTTAAAAGTAGTTTTTAATAAGTTGAAAGCCTCCAACTACCAGGAGTGTATGCACTACATTGAGGTAGCAAAAAATATACCAGTGCATGGCTATTAACAGGTATTTGAGAATGAGAGTCTAATGTGGCCTAACACTGCTTACCCATTAGTGATGGGTAGTTCACAAACTACCAGTTCATTTTGAACTGGTCTTGAAAAAGCACTAGGTGCATAGTTCACCATGACAAAAGAACTAGTCTCTTGTGATACTGGTCAGTTATACTTAGTACCAGCAACTACGTCAGGCATACCAGTGTGCCGCTCCGTCGTTCCCTGCAGCTATCCCCCCTCCATGACTGGCCACATCGCAACGTGCATACTTCTTATCAATCTGCCTCTGTATCGGTATCTTTGTTTTAGCTCGTTCAAAACTGCCTAGAACTGTAGGGATCGCATAGAAGACCTACCTAGTTCAATAGTGATGAGTCGCAAATAGGCCGGGAACTACACACAATAATGCAGTAATTCTTTAGCAATTAATTAACAAACATGATTTATTTGCTTCTCTTCCCGTTTCACGCTTGCTTAGATTCTTCTGGGGAGGGGAAATGGAACTGTGAAAGAGGAAACACAAAGACCTATCTAGTTCTGGGGCCAAGAAAGACCTATCTAGTTCTGGGGCCAAGAAAGACCTATCTAGTTCTCAGACCAAGGTTACACTTACCCTTTGCAGTTCGCCAGTACGCGTGATCATTCGACTGTGACCTACATAGTTCAAAAGAACGGTTCCCAATGAACTGATCTCAAATGTGACTAGTTCAGAAGCTAGTTCATTCTAATGGACTATTATCCCCATCACTATTACCATAACAGGCAGGTACAGATTGTTCCTGAGAAATACTGGTTGAACTCTTTTCTAGCAAGGACAGAGGACGGATCACGGCAATTGCAGCAGGGCCCTCACTCACTCTCCTCCCAGCTGGGACATCAGAGGATGTCGAGAGAGAGAGAGAGAGTACTCTGGGAATTGGGCAGTCTTAGCGGCTGTTCAGTTAAGCCAGCACTTTTCGGCCACTTTTTTAATCATTTAACATTTCTAAATACTTTTAGCCATGCACGTAATGAACAGTTAGTATATTCCAATATTCTTTAGATAACATCTAACGCTAAAATAAAAAATTGTTGACTATACCAAAAGAGGGGGCTTTCAAATGCTGTTTATGTTGGAATAATACAGTGACATATACGACGCAAAGGACCAGACACAACAAATATTCTCGTTAAGAGTTTACCACCTCGCAATAAAAATTTTAAAAAATATTTTACAAATGGTTTCTTGCTATAGATTGCTCCATGTAAAATGAGAACTTTAGAAAGCCCTGCTTAAGACCTACTTGAATGCACGTTGTGCATTCTTCCACACTATTTATGCATTAAAACATACACAAAGCAAGAGAAATGATTTATCAAATGGTTACCTGACTTGTTCGATTTTAACATATCGAACTTCCCCATTCATCATTACCAACTTTACTGGACGTCAATCATTGCGCCCGTTAATATAGATGTAGGCAGGGGCAGCGATTTTTTTCTACGGTTGATTTCAAAGTGCTATCGTGAACAGCCTATACTTCATAACCACCTCTATTACGGTGGCCATTGTTTCCATTATTTTCTTGTTTTACAATCATTTCTAAAAATTATTTCATGTCCGCTGGTACTTGGCTGTAATTACACCTATGCATTAACATGCGATGCTTTGCTTATTAATGTGGTAATAGCGCACGCAAAACTTTAGCGCCAAAACCATGGCGGCATAGGACAGATTTATATACCTGTCGCGCCCGCGAAACGAATAAATTAGAAATAATTTCTGTTCGGAAATATTATCGCGCGAACGATTTTCGTCGCTGTGACGTTCCAAAGTCTCCATCTTGACTTGCTGAAAAATTTTGTTCGAGTCGCGCCCATCGCGCTATTGTGATTCCAGCATAACGTGACTCAAGGTTTTATTATACCCCACAATTATCCTGACCAAGTACTCCCAACTAATGTGCTTCCTGGCAAGATGCTCTGAACAATTACTCTAATGCGATTGGACTAAATTGCTTAACCTACCCATTATTTCATACGCAACATGAAATTTAGTTTTATTGAAGAAAAAAGAACGGCCATGTTGCAAACCTTTTCCAGAAAATTCAACTAATTCTGTACAATATAATTTACCAAAATTACGTAAATCGGACGTGAGTAATGCAATCAAATTTCCGTGGTGGCAGTATGGGAATGGCGTTAAAAGAGCGAGTCAAACGAAAAACTAACTTATTTGAAAATGGCGTAGTCGGAACATCTAACCTTGCCCGATGCGTCACCTACATAGCTTTACATGTTCCAATCCCTACACGTGAATAAACATCCCAAGCCAACTAGGCGTGATTTTCTCAGTTTCTATATAATCTGAGGTTTAACTGCGCAAATCACATTATTTAAAAGCTGTATATCACACAATTGTTTCGAATGTTTAAAAGAATAGCACAAATTATAAACTTGGATGAATTTACATGGAGGGCTTCGACAACGAACTACTTTACTCCAAAAACATCCAGTTAATACGACTTTTAAGGAATAATAATCTATAGAACGGAGTAATTAATAATTAAAATTAACTTACCTATCGCCTAAGCTCCTTGGCGTAGTGAAAACGATGAAAATTCACGATATTCTACCACCGGCAATTCCCCGCGCTTAAGATCGGCGTGATGCTATGGCGGTAAAGAGAGGATCACGGTCATAAAGTTAGGTTTGCGTCTGGCAACCGCTATTTTTTACTTTGTATAACGCGTAAGCTTAGTGAAGCTCGCGGCAGCTTGCGAACTAACAGCGCTAGTGCAGGCTGACCCGCTTTTAGTTCCACATTATAAATAAAATTCCGAAATTATTAATAATAATAATTAACATCTTTTTATTTTCATATGTACGTTCGGTATAAAGAGTTCGTTCGTTTAAAGTTGGTTTCGTTTTTTTTTTCTCGCTCTAAGCTTTTGCTGTTGTTTATTGTAAAAATGATTTTGTTTCAACAAGTTGAAGTTTTTATATCCAGTAATAACATATAAAGTGCCTAGAAACACAACAATATAAGACACTGTAAGGGTAAAAATAAAATTAAATATAGGTGCTACAATATTGCCCTAAAGTGTAAATATAGAGTTTGTTTAACAATTTGCAATAAGGCCTCAATATAAGTTTGTTTATTTTTCGTCTGAGTTATGTTTGTATACAAATACATAATTATTTTAAAACTTGCAAGTATGGTTTAAAATGTATTAATATTACATTAATATTCCAAGAGTAAAGATTTGGGCTTACCGGTGTTTCCATAATACTTTGGCTAATTTGTTAATTTACTTTTCGTTCACGACTATGTTTGCTGAACGTAAATATTATTCTTTATCTATCCCCTGTAATATTTATAATTTCAAAGCTTGATAGATCAAAACATAATATTTCTGCTAGAAGCTTAATCAATTAAGAACGCACTGTGAGGCATTATTTCTTAAAATTATTTTTGAACATACATCAACTAGGTGAACATTCCTATAATTTAATGAACTGTCTAAAAACTCTTTGGATTTTCTTTGTATAACAACTTTATCCATACAGCTGTGTTCTGAGATTCGCCTTTGTCGAATGCCATCAATTTCAAAACCTCTACAATGACATTCAAAACCAAACTGTTTGTTGTGGAAGAACCTTTTCTTAGAATCTAAAAGAAGGCTTCATTCTTGGAGTCTGGTATCCAACATTGAATGAGGTAACATGTCAGTTCGAGTTCTCTACAATGGCGCCGTGTGACATAGAAGGTCGGCATCTAGATAGGGTCTACACAATGTAATTTCATAAAAGACTACCGGTGTGACTTCTTGGCAATAAAACTAAAATGTTGTTATTAGTGTTAAGAAAATGTTATGTGAGGGAGAAACAGTGTGAGGGAAAGAAAATGTAAATTATTTGTTTCACCTTTTACCCTATTGTGGTCTACTGAACGACTAAGCTACAATAACTTGAAGTGCGCCTGTAACCTAGGCCACTCTCTGTGTCTACGCGACCAGCACTCTTCGACCATGTGGGCTGCCACCAAGAGAGCCGATGCGCCCAGCGTACATTCCATGTGTGCATGCTTAGTGCACCAGTGTAGTAATCAGTGCGCATAAAAGAAGGCAGAGTAAATAAGTGTTCTTTGTGTTAATGAAAACGAGTAGATCAATAATAGTTCAGCCAGAGCGGTAAGTGTCATTTCAGTAAGTATTTTTCTAACAGGGTAAAATGTGCATTGCTATTGTGCCGATTGCATGGAAAATGTTTTGATACACACACACACACACACACACACACACACACACACACACACACACACACACACACATACATATATATATATATATATCAATGCATATAAATATTAGTTGTTTTAATGTTCCGAATGTCACATACATGTACATTTCATGCATGATGTGCAACCATATACAGTAAGTGCCTGCTGTCCATAAAATATATGGCACAGTGTAATAATTATTTTATAGTGCCTTGTAGTAATTTTTAAAAGGGTCTTAGTGTTTTGTTATGTAAATAAGTGCCACGTTCATAGAGCGCACATGGACATCAGTTGTGGGAAATCGTGCTATACAATTGTAGCAGTGGCACAATGTGTAAATAATTATGTTGTAAATTTTCCATATTAATATCCATGGTACTTTTCACTAGTTTATTAGATAAGTCTCTTGTGAGTAATATAGGAAGTATTGGGCAGTAGCTTGCCAGTACTGAGTCAGTAGTTTGAAGTTAGATTGTTTTGAACCAGTATACCAGAACGTTAACATTGGCGGCACTGGTTTTATAACCCCACTTTTGCATTAACTTTATTAAAACTACAAATCCGAGAACTTTGAGTATGATCACTTGAAATCATCCATACCAATTAGCGGTATAATATACTATTACAAGATCGGAAGGAATGTTTATAAACATAATGGTTGTGTGGATGTTGTGAATTTAGATTAAGTTGGATACTTGTGTAGCTGCGTGGTACGTACATTTGCCCGGAATATAACTGACCTACAGGAAATCAAGTAGCCGACTTTTCTTCATAACATTACATTCCATAAAAAATGTGGACTTTTAATACAATATTTTGAGATACTTTAGGAAGGCTGGCACACGCATGCCAAAGAGAAACACTGGATTCCTTGTGGAATACCTACACCAACATTCATTAATGATCAAATTGAAATATTTAAATTCAATATTAAGAGACACATTAGTAAATCAAGACACCTTGAAAAAATCATTTTACAACTAACACACACACACTGAAATGACAGAATACCCTTAGATATCAGTTTAATTAAAGGAATATATTTAAGTTTACTAACCCTTCAAGACAAATTCAATTCAACGAAATAGAACAACGCTCAAAATTCATGCTGTCAGATATATATAAGGATTTTTGTCAAAGAAATCAGATTGAGGATTACTGCTTTGAAAACTTTAAAATTCAGCATGGAGAATGCAACTAAATTAAATCTGCTTTATACTACTGCATGCCATTTTGCAGACAAAGTTCAGATAGTCACTCTCTTTTCATATAATTTAAAATTATTGTACTAGGGGTAGAACACAACAAAGAAATGGCCCCTGGGAATGTTCACCAAGGAATGTCCATTTAAACATTTATAACAAAAGCGATTTTCATACGCAGCAACAAACTAAACTTGACTTCCTAATTAAAACAGTTCCACGGACAAATCTCACAGTTAAGCAATATTATCAAAAGACTTCACTAAGATTGCCAAGTTGCGACTATACTTTTGACTTATGCCATGGATAGGTTTTACTTGAGAGCTTCGGGAAGCGATGACATCGGAATTTTCAAAGCCGAATACGACAGGCATCACTGAATATTCCACTCGAACGGAACATCTCTTTCCTTCCTTTGCCTGGTTACACAATGCTGGCCATCCTCAACACTCCGGAGTCGTCATGTACGCTGTCATCAAGGTGCCGACAGGTGCGGCACTTAAATGAAACGTCTGGCCATGTTAGATGTCTAACCCTAGAAGAAGGACTCCTGAAGCCTTTAATTCTTTGGGATATCACGATGTGACGTCATATCCTCCCACAATCTTACTGTAACAATCGCCTTAGCACATTCTTCCTTGGTTACTTAAATATGTATTATTCCAGCTAAGAGTAATAAATGAAAAAAAATGGTTTTAGATGCATTACTAAAATTGTTGTAGGACACCACATTAAAATCAGTCTAGTGGTCATTTTACATGTGATTAATTAGGGAATTTTAAAACAGATTTTATATAAAAAAATAAATGTAAACACTGAAACTACTCAATCTGAGGAAGCCGTATTTAGTACGGTAAATATAAATACTAATTATAAATATAAATATTATATTAATCGTTTTGTAAACACAATATCAATCATCACTTTATACTAAAGTGGACTGCAAAATAAGACTTGATGAGGTGTGAGGGAATGGTCCCTACAGATATATACAAGGTTGTTGCTTGTGTACTTGTTCAATGTTTATTTAGAGGGAAGTGTTAATTCTGATTAACTTGTTTGTTTTGATTCTTGTGTAGTTTATCTACAGCTGAAAATATTTATACTGTTGTGGTAAATATTGACAAATGATAACTTTAATATAACTAATTTATTAATTATTTTATATGTATTCCCAAACGCTGTTTGTTTACATGCAGTTTAAAGATATTCTTCTAGCTGTCAACACTGAACTAGTATAACAGGCACCGGGTAGGAAAGAGTTTTATTTGTTGCTACACCATTTTTCCTTGGTGATAGGGAAGATAGCATGCATTGTAGTTGGATGGAATAAATTTTAATTAAAAATAGGATATGTTTTCCGCCCGCATGATGTGTGGGCGTAATCCCTGTTTTTAATAATGACTCTCCTTCCAGACACTATGTGATACGGACCGCTGTAATTATAGGGCGTAAGCCGACAAGTATTTTAATATGTCCGTCAACCTAAGTTTAGTCAGTGGAGGAGAGTTTGTCAGTTGGTTAAAGTTTTGAGGGCAATTAAGAAGCAGCCCGGGTAAATCTAGGTAGCTATTTCAGTGCTTCTACAGACGACACTGACGCCAACTGTTTAAAATGTAAGACCAATTCTTCGGCATTAGCTTCTATACTAGTCTACTTCTAGATCCTTAAATTTTCTACCACCCAAATTTGATTTTGTGTTGAACTGTTTGGAGAACTGTTTACTAGCCCTGCAATAGTTAATAACTTTCGCTAAATTGAATAAGGATTTCTAAAATATATATAAAAGGATAAACGTAATTTTTTCAAGTGAATCTTCATACCCAATAGCTACAAGATTAAAAGAGTTTGTGACTTCACCTACTTAATTAGCCAGGAGTAAATCATTTGTATTAAAGAACATTAACTTCTGCATTATTTAAGTGACAGATTTATTTAACTGCTCGCGTAATCGGCATGTTGTGTAGTGTGGTAGTAATTGAGTACAGGGGAAAGCCTATGGAAATAAAATTTCTGTAATTCTACCAAGCCCCACCATAAGCTATAATAAGTTTAAATTGGATCAGTCCTAAGATAAAATGATTTTCTCTTATTTATCCAACCCATGCATGTTGATAATTAATGAAAAGAGTAGTAATAAATCAAAGCATAGTATAATGAAGAGAGTCCTTGTCGTTGTAATATATTGTAGTTAGTTTCTGTACCAGTGTTAATTTTGTCCAAGTGTTTATTTGCAGTGCTGTCAAGTTGTTTATTTGCTTTTACTGTGTGAAAATCTTATTTCTTTTCTTGTGGCTCCGTGGTGCATACAATTTCTATGCTATTAATAGTCATTCCTTCTACATACACATACACCTGCTTTATCCACTCACACATAATTTCTGTCCTGTTGACACTACATGTTAGAATACTACTGAAAGAAAAGTAATCGCAATCTTTTCAGAGAGACAATATATTTTGTCCATAAAATATGAATGTAAATCTCAATTATGAACTGAGTTAAGCACGTAAGGTTAACACAAGATGCCGCAAGCTGGCGTAAGAGATATTTTCTTATATACATTTAATGTTAGAGTTTTAGGAATGAATTGCAAGTGTTATTATGTTTTGTTTTGTCAGTTAACATTATCCTAGTGTATCATTCATTTAAAGTTGTATAAGAAATTTAATATAAAATGTTTTTCATAATATGCACGGGACGGGTTGGTTAATCAGGAGCCACCCTGCCCAGCGCCAAGAGAGTTGCGTGGTAACCTCGGTCCTGTCCGCACATCATTGTGTCCTCCCGGACCTTCGCCAGTTTTGTGTCTAATCATGTAGTATATCAATAGTAAGTTTTAAATATGGAACTGTAAATTATTTTCGCATCCAGGGAGAGTCCGTCTTTTATACGGCTGGGCTATACTTTGTTCACGTAACCATTATTGGCTTCGTGCCATTTTTGTCTGTTTAAGTGCACTCCCACTAAATGGGAGCTAAGGTACATTTAAGTGCCTCATTATTAGGGAGCAAGTGAAATAAATTGAGACTGTCTTGAAAGTTCGGCGTCCAATTTATTTTTAGATTGCCTAACGACCCCTTAACCTAGAAATGTGTGTTGAAAATGACTTGGGATGGCCAGAACAATCCCTCGTCTTTTAGTACAAGCATATAGAGGTAGCTTGGATAGCCTCTACTAGACCAGGCTATAGAGACGTTTGCACATCTGCATTTAGGCGATCAGCCCACGACCCAATGCAATACTTCGTGCTCTACACTGAGGGGAGCAGTGGCACCCTACAGGACATAACCTACAACCACCATCACCTTTATAATTACCGAGATGGCAAGAGAACAAGTACGTCAAATGGGCGGCTCAAGTGGGGATTTATGAACAGTCATCTGAAACACCGACGTGCTAGTATGTCAAACTTATATTTTCAATTAGTTTTTGATGTCTTTAATTCAATTCATATGGTTATGGGTATAGGGCCCAGACTTCCAGGTGAATGAGTCAGATAAATAATGAACATGGGAAGCAATTACTGTATCTGTATGGTGCTGCTCTTATGAATGGATGGAGATGAAGGTAGGGGAAATGGCACATGGGCAGGTGCCACAGACGTCACTCGAGTCATTCGAACAAACTTAAAAAAAAAATACTTGAATGTGATACCCATTCAGGAAAAAAACTCGGCTTATTTAAGAGATCCAAAGACTGGTTACATATAGGATATAATTAACATCTCAATTACCATTGTGCTTACCGGAATAGTAGGAAATGCATACTTGAGCAAGCTTCTCACTGAAACATTTCCAAACAACATTGCCCTGTTTGTTTGATAGAGCATTTCATACTTTCATTTGGCAATGTGTGTGTCGAATACATAAAACCACTTTTCAATCCATGAATAAGGAACACTACCAATAAATATACTCAATGTTTCAATAGAATGATTCGTTTTATTCAAGGTAGGGTAGTGTGGATACAATACAAAGTTCGTTAGAATAAAATGCACAAATAAAATATAAAACTTCCTTTAGTCAGATTAAAATAAAAATTATATTAAAATATTATTTATCTGGGTAAAACAATTTGAAACAAATGTATAGGTGTTTAGGTAATGAATCGCTGTCCAGATAACAGGGGTTTGTAATTTGTGAATAGGCCTAAATTCCCACTAAGTCAGGCAGATACAACAACACATCAACTTAGTGTACAAATTCATATGTGGCATTTTGTTCTGGCTCAGCTTAACACTTTCCTAAACCCTAATAGTATTTTAATATTTTTAAAAACCTAGATCACTGTGATGCTGTTAATTAAATTAACTGTTTAGTTCATTAAAAGTAGTATTTAATCAAGTTCGGTGAATATCTAGACTGGACGATACCCAATTAACAGATTCATCTCCCGCTGGGTCACGCAGCTCACGTCTGCATCGTCAATAGTTAATGTTCACTCAAACCATGATTTAGGACCATGCCTCTTCTTAACTCGCCTGAAAAGTGTCCTACTACTAAAAACAAAATCTGCCAATTAAAAATCAACTTATTTTCAGCTGGCACACATAATTTTCCGTGTGGATTATTGGGGCTACTTTTGAATGAATGTTCACTCTTAGAATGATGGTGGCAGAGAGAGCGAATAGGAACCTTTGCAGCCAATGCAAACTTAGAATAGAGGAAGTCCTATGAAATCACAACAGCCATGATATTTTAACAATTACGAAAGATGTTCGTACTTAGAAAACCTTAAAAATAAAACTTTACTTTGTAAGATGGTTTTAAAAAGCATTAAAGAGTCCTTAAATTAGATGAATATGTCAGATAAAATATTTTAAAACCAAATACAAATAATAAAGTTTCATAAATAATTGTCTGGTGTGTACAGTAAACAAGCTATTCTAGGATAAGGGCTGCAAAATTAAGTGTTTTTAAGTATCAAAACAGAAACATAAATAATAAAAATAATAAATATTACATAGGTTAAACACAAAAATGACACGTAATAAAATGTAAACAAACCTAAAATCTGTCATTCTATCACAGACTGCCCTGTCCTAGCTGACATCATATCTTGAACACAGTGGCGAAATGTGTTGGACAGCGATTCTTAAAACTTGGGTTTGTTTAAGGAAAATATTCGCCGAAAACACATTGTGTGTTATCACAATATCATTGTAAAAATAAACACAAAACAACAGAAAATACAACACGCTCTGTGTGCTACATAATAAACGTTAAACACTTTCCATAGTTGCCAACTTCTTCACTAACAAATAGATTATTTCAGCTTGAGTCCTTTTTCTTCTTTTTGCAACTGAATTCATCAACATACCAGTTTTTTTTTTTTCCGATGAAAATCATAACTGAAACAAAAAATACACAGAACTACTCATACATTTTAATCACACTTACAAATATTGAATTACCTTTAAAGCAGATGAAGAATTTGCCACTGAAAGTATCTGTCTCTTAGCATGCGCAGACACGACGAACCAGACGACGTTGAGCAAATGTTTACAAGTTGTGAAATATGGCTGCCACGCGTTGAACCTCCGTATCGTGCACCACATTAGCAGCCGTCCATCCGGTGTTAAATCCGCGTCGAGATGCCTCTCGGAGTCACAGACTGTGCAAGAATACCTGGAATACTGGACACATGTAATTAAGAAAGTTCGTGTGTGTGCGTGCTATGACCATAACATACATATGTAGTAAAAACACTTTCCGCACCAAAACACTTGTAATTTTCACTGTATGTCTGATGTAGTATTCGTTACTTTCAGTTCATACTAGGCCTAGTAACTTCCAGTCAAATAGGCTAGATACCATTTACAATAGTTCAATAATTAATTTTGCATATCAGTTTTCAGTTTATTCATTTAACTATTTAGAACATCGGAGCACTTGCAGTTTTTTCCTCATACACAGTTCGTAGGCAGGAATTCTTATCAGTTCACTTAGAGCCCAAAATATTACCTGTTGCGGACACATCAATGTATTGGGCATCTGTCTTGATAGTGGGAACAAGGAATGTATAAATTGTTTTATTGAGCAAATTGTGTTGTTACTACCACGGCTTCTGCATAGGCAATGTCAGATGACCCTGACAAGCGTTGTAGAATATTCATCCTATGTGCTCTCGAAATTCAAAATAAATTATTACCATTCAAATGTAACATATACAATGCAGAACATAACCTATACATAATACAACAATATACATACACATACTTTGCAAGTTAAATCACTAAGATTATACACGAAGATATACAAAACTACAACTCTATCATTTAAAGAAAATACACTAATTAGACAGTTCTGTGCATAGTGTGTGAAATGCAAAGAAGAAAAAGAGCTGCAAATTTCTTGAAGGTATTTTTCCATCATGTCACAAATAAAATAAATAATGAGGGTCCCAAATATTTCCCTCAGTTCCAGTTGGGATTATAACCTCTACCTTGGTGAGTACATGATTTAACTACACACATCACATGGATAGGCTGATAGGAGTGTACAATGTGTTTCTTTGTTTTTGATTTTGTCCGTGAGTGTATAAGGAAGTGTTTTGTGTTCGCGAATGACTTTCAACCAAATGTTTCAAATAGGCCGTACTGCCGTACTGTTATTGAGTATCTTTTTAACTTCCTTTGAACTTGGCAGGAAAAATATCATGTGGCGGCTTCTCAGCTGCTCTTAGATTTTCTTCGCAGTTCAGGTTTCATATTCTGCAGCGATACAATTCCACTTCACATCCATTCCAAGTATTACTTACTGAGCAACGACAGGATGAACTCACGGATAATCCAATGGACATTAGTTCCTTTTCAACAGGCATAGACGAGCGTTGCCGGCTTCCCATCCAACTTTCCTGGAAGGATGACCACAATTTCAATGTTACTTACTCCTCCGGTCGCACAAGCATATGTCAACTCCCTGTCATCTGTAGCTAAGTATACAAATAGAGCAGATATCATCCCATTACATAATTTAAACAGACGTATTGGAAGAAACCAACTACGGCAGTGGACGATATTACCTAAGCTAAGTGATATTAAATCGTCCAGCCGGCTTTCCAAGTTCGGCAAGCTCATAACAGTTATGATGTACAATGTTAATGATCTCGAACGGGCATTCAAACAATAAACACAGTTTGCGAGTAACGAAATCCCACTGGGCACTTGTTGGGTTAGTTCGCTTCAACACAAGATCGTTTAAATGAAACTATTTCTTTTTGCTCAACTTATAATACCGTTTATGACTCTCGGCAGACAACAATAGCCTCTTCTTTACTAAGTCATTTAATTCAGCCTTTAACTTATCTGAGTCCTCGCCCATAGTATGCACAACAAGCCTTGGAAAACCATTCAATTTTCTACAATTCAACAAATCAGTTAGTATTTCTCAGGGAGCTACGCCTGTAGAAGTGTGTGCAGTATTATTTATTACTAATTCGATAAGAGGAAGTTTATATTTCCAGCTCTGCTGACAGTTATAGCAGTGTAACCTCAACATAGTTCCTAATGTGTGCATAGATCTCTCAACAGGATTGCTTTGGGGATGTCGAATTGAAGTCAGCGTAGGCAAAATATCTAGACATTTCAGTCCTAATTGCCAGGTCTCTCCCCGTAAACTGTGTTCTATGGTCGAACATCACATACTTAGGCTTGCCTACATCAGGTATGTAAGACTTGAGTTTCTGCAAAAGAGTAGGGGCCCCTGGCTTGGACGACGGTGTACAACTTGACATACTTAAAAAAAAAATTCAGAACAACAAAAATATACTTGGCATTAGCCCTCGACCTTGGCAAAGGTCCATAAATGTCAACTGACACAAGTGATAACGCAGCATCCTGCAAAATAGGCTGCATCTGTCCCTGTAGGTTCTCCTTTGGATGTTTTCCCTTTTGGCATAAACCACACATCGAGGTCGCCTCTTGTATGGTCTTTAACATGCCTGGTCGGAATATGTGCCTTCTTAAGATTGCATGCAGTTTACTGGAGCCAATATGTCGCAAAGCAGAATGAATTTCTACTGCTACTAGCAGCCTAATTCTCTCTGGAATCACTGGCTTCCATTCCAGCTCGTATTTCGTGACCCTTTCACTTTGATAGAACAAGCTACCTTAACTTGACATACAATAGAAGTGGTGCAAACCTGTCTCTGGTAGCAAATGTACTAATTTCTCTGCAATTTTCTGGCTTCAAGGGTATTCCTTTTGCAACTGGGGTAAAGATTGCAATAACTCTTTCACTGACACAGACACATTCGCTTGCGTGACGATGAACTTCTTTAAATTCTTAGGCGGGCTAGTCCGACCTGGCTCAGCATATGGTATCCGGCTCAGGTATCTGCAAGAATAATAGACACCTAAATAATTTGTCGCCAAACGCGACATGGTATGTGAGAAGCTTAATTTTCTCTTCCTATAATATGTCTCTGAACTTCTGCAGTGCCCAGATTATTGCTAAAGCCTCACATTCTGAAGTTGTATAATTCCTTTCGGCACTGTTTAATGTGCGACTCGCCATAGCAATGGTTTTCTCGTGTCCATCATGGTCAGTTTGAGCTAACTTTACCCCCAATGCATATGAAGAAGTGTCGGTGTAAAGCAAAAATTCTCGGCCATTAACCAGGTGAAATATCATATGATAAGATAAATACTAGATATCTTATTTGGTAATTCCGGTGAAACCCCAGAATGCCCAGGAACTCTCGCGGAGCTGCCATACATTACGGGGTGCAGGGGACTCTGCAAATGCTTTCAGCTTATCTGGAGCCGTGCGAATACTTTCCTGAGTCAACACATGTTCCAGAAAAGAAAGCTCCTCCCTACAAAATAACGACTTCCTGATTTTAACAGTCGTCCCTGCTCTTTGTAGCTTCTCTAGTACCACATGTACATGCTGCATGTGCTCCTCAAAATTTGTTGATGTCACAAGTATGTCATCGACATATGCTTGGCAAATGTTTTGCACTCTTCCCCTAGAGTAGCATTGAGGCAAAGGTAAATTCTGCAACCGCATTGCATAACCCGAAAGGCATTACATTGAAAACATACTGGTGGTTCTTGAAGAGAAATGCGGTATACTGTCTGGACTCAGCTGATAACGTAACCTGCCAGTAGGCGCATGTCATGTCAATAGTAGTTAGGTATTAAACTCCCTGGTATAGCCGACACACGTCTCTTGTCTGGATCTGACACTCCCGAACCTTAATAATTATCTTATTTATGATGCGAGCATCAAGACATAACCACACTGAGCCATTTTTCTTCCGTACACAAATCATTCGGCTTGCGCAAGGACTTGCCTCTCTCTTAATCACGTCCCGCTCGATCATCAAGAGCAAATAATCTTCCACTTCACTCAAATATTTTGCAGATATTGGGTAGGACTTCTTATGAAATATTGCATTATCCACAATGCATATCTTATCCTCATAAAACTTGTTTAGTCCAGGTGTTTCTGACATGCATATGCTATGTTGAGTTAGTATATTGAATAGTTGCTATTTTCGTGCATCATGCAGTCCTACAGCTGCCATAACTGTGCTAGAAATTTCATAGTCAATACTCATTGATCTGTAACCGACAAAAACTGTAGATACATTGCAAATAGGAATATCTTTATGCAAGGTCAATACTATGCCATCTGATGTTTGCCATCTCACTGGTATAGGAATTTGTTCAGATTCTGTGGGTGAAGTTATTAGCCAGCCACCAAAATTAGGTATGATGCCATACTGTAATAGAAAGTCGGTACCCAGAATGAGGGGTTTGACAAGTCCCTTAGTGATTAGCACACTCGCCAACTTCGCCGAGCCTAGTCCCTCAATAGACAGTACTGTTTGCTTTGTTACCATCAGACTCACTCTAGATGTAACCCCAATGATCTTTAATCTTGGCACAGGCAAAATGGGAAAGCGATAGTAGCGACTCACTATTTCACTAATTAGGGCTTCACTTGTGCAGCTTACTTCCGCCCCATTATCCAATAGTGTCGGAACAACCATACCACAAACATACAATGGTACCTCTGGACATAAATATACCCTGTTATTTTGTGAACAAGTTTCACTCTCGCATAACAGATGCTCACATCCCTTCTCATCCATGCATAAAGTTAACAATTTTGACTGATTACATTCAGTTTCAGCAGATAACAAATCATTGCAAACTTCTGAATTTGTACACACTAACATTTCACTTTCTACAGGTGCCTCATCCAGGAGTACCCGGTCTGGTTTAACGCTAGCCCTTGTGTTGTTATTTTACCAGCATCTTCCGAACTTCTGATATTAGAACTTCCAGGTGGTGGGAATGCAAGGGCACATGGATTCAAACCCTCATTCCTGCGGAAGTATCCCATTGCTAATGAGTTCTCAATATTCTGTGTGAAATAAGAGCTCGGAGGTCGGGGTGGCGGCAAACTCATAGCAGGCAATTGATGCCATGTCATACTATTACTATCTACCTGGTGTTCGTTTGAAACAGTTTGTAGCTTTCCAATCGGGTTTCCAGCCCAGAAATTATTTTACTTACGAACATCTTCACCATTAGGCAGAGCGCTTGGTCTTGACTGATTGCCAGGATTACCTTTAACTGGCACTGCATATACAGTTCCATCCATGTGAACATAGGAATTAGGTTTTGGAGAGTTGGACTTCCCTTTCTTCGCTCCTTTTCTCCTCCGATATTCTGGTGAAAAATGACCTCCCTGTTCATTCCAATCGAAGTTAAACTGTAGGTCCCCTTGATCTGGATAAGGTCGGAAGATTTCACTCTGTTCCCCACCTCGGACAAAACCTGCGAAACTCACTTTGGGGTTATTCTGTCCTCCCACATTGTTTTCCAGTCCCTGGTTATAACGATACATTTGCCCCTAGTACAGAGGAGGTGGTCATGGTGGCAACACCCGGTCTCCTTCTCTCGCAGCATTTTCCCTCAGTCGCTCTGACTGATCTATCTTCAATAACTGTTGTCTGAAGTCTGTCAGATCGGTAAACAATCTGTCCGCCCACCGGTCTTGGATTCGGGGAGGCAGCTGCGCGATAATCACTTCTGCCAGCTCCTCGTCACCCGTCGGAGCGTCTAGATGTCTAGTCATCTCATATACTTCACTGAAGTGTTGTTCGGGCATCTTACATCTTTTTGGGTCGTACCTCTCAGTGTGCAAACGAGAGCCCAAGTTCCCTTGTATTATAGGGATCCAGAACTGCTCTAACAATGCCTCCTTAAACTGCCTAAATGAGGTTATGTGGGATTTCTCAACCTCCCACCAAAATAAAGCTTCTTCTGTATCATTTAACCCAAACAATATGGCATACTCTTCCAGTTTTCTAAGGTAAATTACCGGATTCTCCGAGCTGTTTCCAGAAAATGTAGGGACCCCTCAGAACACTGTTTCGCTGGGTGGTGCAATAGCACGGTGGTGGGGTGCATGATTGCCGGTACAATAGGCGACATAGTAGACTGAACGAAACTAGCTGGAAGGTGCCGGGCGAAACAGAATGAGTTACCTCATCTCTACCATACAATGGCCTGTTGCTTTCGGTGGTTTGTAGGAACTGCAACCAGTCATTTAACTTTTTTATTTTATCATTGATATCTGCACCCCTTTCCACCAGACTAGAACGAGCACTAGCATACTCAGACTTTGAGCTTAGAAACGTATTGTCCAGATGTTTTTCGAAAGCTACCATTTACTGTTTTGCCTGTGAAACACATCTATAATAATCAATGATATTAGCTGTGAAATAAATAAATACATCTTATTATGGAATATAGAAATGAAACACTATTTATTATTTTTATTTTTATTAGTAATTATTACTGTATTAACAGTCCTATTATTAAAATAAACAGTCTTAAAACAGAATTAAATGCCTAGAGGGGGTTAAGGTACCTGTAATGGTATCGGCATAAACCCTCCAGGCAGCATTATAGTTGGTGCGAGAGGTGCCGTTCCCATTACATGTGCACCAGTTAAGGGGGGTGTTGGCGCTGATGGTGCCAAAGATGCCGATGGTTCTGAAGGTGCCGACGGTGCCGAAGAAGATAGATTCCTTCTTTTAACAGGCCTCATCCTCCTCCTCTGAGAAATAGATGATATGTTTGATGTTAAAGGAGATGGCATCCTTAGCATCGAAGGAGACAGCATACTTGACGTCGAAGGTGATAACGTCATCGAAGTTGAAGGGGATGTCCTCTTCAGCATCAAGGGATATGACCTCTTATACGTCGAAGGGGATGGATGACCTGTTCGGCGTCGAAGGGGATGGCCTCTTCGGCATTGAAGAACATGACATCCTCGGCATTGAAGAAGATGGCGTCTTCGGCATCAAGGGCGATGAGGTCTTCGAAGTTGAAGATGTCACATTCTTCAAAGTTAAAGGTGTTTGCCTCTTCAATGTCGAAGGTGTTCACCCCCTCGATGGCCTCTTCGTCACCGATGTTTATGGCCTCTTCGTCACCGATGTTTATGGCCTCTTCGACGTAGATGGCGGCATCATTGGATTCGAAGATTGGCATCTAGGCCACTGGAAACCACTACATACAATAAACGGTTGGTTGGCCATCGGCTGATGGTTGATGTTGTTTGTCACAAAGTTCACTGCTTATATACTCTGGCTTCGATTGGAACGATTAGAGAAAAAAGTACTCTGGCTCTTACCAGGACACTAGGAGTAAAAAATACCCTGAATCCTACCCAGGACACTAGGAGAAAAAAAAATACTCTGGCTCTTACCAGGTCGCTAGGAGAATAAATACTCTGGCTCCTACCCAGGACACTAGGAAACAAAAGAAAGGTTTGATGGTAGATGGGTGGGGGAAACATGAGGGGAACCTCCTTTTTGCATCATAAAAAAAAATTTTTGCCCCGAGATAATTCTCGCATAATAATGAGGCCAAGTTGAGTAATGTATGCCAGTCGCCTCACTAGCCCATGTACGAACACTAGTCATGACTTTGAGCGAGCGAGTGCATATCAGATACACAGATGAGAAAAAAATAGAAACATGAATATACGAGTGCATGAAGTAAGACAGGAAAAAAATTCACTACTCTGAAATACTAAATAAAAAATTTACTCGGTACGCATATAAACACCACGCACTTCAGTCTAGAGTCAGTGTGCTAGGGATAGCAAGTATAGGACTGTAAAGATAGCTGTCGCTAATTTTTTTTTATATTTGCAAGAATGGATAAGGTGGTTGGAGCGAATAAGGTAGAGTTAGACGGGTTATTTGAAGGAATGGGAGATAAATTTAGAAATATTTACCACAGGTTTTTGATACACCATAGTACAAAAAAGGAAATACAAATACTATTAGAAAAATATACAGAAGCAAAGGAAAAATTGGAAAAAATGCTAGGGGTTCAAAATAAATTAGGGAAGGAGGTAGTTAAGGAGTATAAAGAGTTTCGGGAAGTATGGCACAGATATAATATTTCATGAAAAATAAATAGTAAAAAAGCCACGAAAGTATTGTCAATGTAATATTACACAAAAGTGAAAATTTTGCAAAAAAAAAAAAAAAAGTAAAAAGTCTGCTTTCCTTATAAGCGAAGGAAACAAAAACTTAAGGGTAAATTTTTGTTTGACTTTAGAGTGTTTTGTTTTGTTTAATTTTAGAGTAACACAGATTGTGACTTTTTTTTGACAGCACATTCACCAGCTAACGTTGGGGTAAACGGTGAGAAGGAGGAGCCGGAAAGCAACTTTATCAACCATACAGTGGCTCATCTTACAACTTCAGCGGCTGTACCTCGTCCATCCACAGGAGCCTCTCGCCCAGCAGCAGCAGCTCCAGCAGCTGTTCCTCGCCCAGCCACAGACCCAGCAGCTGAAGCAGTTCCGTCCCCACCCTTCCAATCACTACCACACCCCCAACCAAAGCTCTTAGCTATATTTGAGCTGTGTAGGGGGTGTATGGTGGGGAGAGCAGTGTGGGAGGAGAAGTGTTTCAACTGTATAAATTCAAATAGTATGGATATCGTTTTTAAATTACAACCTTTTACAAAAATGATAAATCCTAACCTGGGGGATCCAAATTCCCACTGTAAATTTATACCCTCGGGTAAAGATGAATTAATTTTTTTTATATGTTGCTTTATTTATGTAATATACAATTTTTTTTATATGTTGCTTTATTTATGTAATATACAATTTTTTTTATATTTGTAACCTTTTATATTTTATATTTGTAATATTTTTTCATAATTATATTATTTAAAAAATAAATTTTATTTATTTAAAAAATTGATTATTTTTTATTTTTTACATTACCTTCAGGAATCATCTGTCTCTTTGAAGTTGAATAAAGTGTTTAAACTAATTCAAACAAACTGAATTGAAGAAGAAACTGTTTGGCGAGCAAAACAAAGTGTGCATTTTGATGGAACTGCCAAACATATTGTAAAAAGCTCGTATCAAATGAGGTTCGAAATAACATGAATGTTCGTATATTTTAGCCGTATCCTTTTCTCCAATCTTTTCTATCTGGGCTTGTAAAACGCGATTACAAAACGCGTTCATGATTAGTGAATTTGGAGAAATGATTATTCGTCCTGTTGTATCCGAATTTATGGTAACGTGAACACATTGAAAGTCACTTGCATTTGGTAAAGTGTGTGCACTTGATTGAACATGCCAAATTATGAGCTGGTCGTTTGACAAACTGTCTTATGCCGCACGACGAAGCAGTTTTTGTTTTTACAGAAGTTGTAAACTCAGTTTTCATATTTCCCGCATAAATATCGAGCAAGTGAAAGAATACACATCTCCAGCTGGCGGCATATTCTTCTACAGCGAGAGTGAAAAAAGCTGGTCTGAAAACCAGAGTGTCAAAGTTTTCCAATTTAGGTACAAAATATACATCGGCTAAATTTTTTGCACTAACATACTCTTTAAACTGGTTGTATATGTAGTCTCCCGATTGGAGTAGGCTATCAACTAAATGGATAAAACTTAACGGGGATGTAGAGTATTCGTTTAAAGATAGGACATTAGGTGGTATTGAGACGTTGACCGATCCTCGGATAGATTTGCGATTATATAGTGAATAGAGGAGTGCCGTCCTCGTTCTTTGTCATTCCCGTCGAAAGATATGCATGTTCCATCGGGGTTTGATTGGAGTCATAAATCAGTGAGCAGTTGTGCGATGACTCATGAATAGCATTTTGGTATTTGCACGTGAGCGAAAGCCGATGTTGGTTGTCAATTTCGTTTTTTTTCTGCAAAGGAAACACGATTCATTTTTTTTTTTTTTTAGTTTACATCTAGGTGTATAAAGTGTCGCTCTTCCCTGGATGGTCTTATTGTGAAAGTAGCAGTTGTAGCAAGATTAGTTGATCTTTCGAGTTAATTTCAACAGTGCGAGAGAACGGCAGTTGTTTGACGTATAGATAGTCTTCGAGTGTGGTGTTTGGGTACTTGGCCCGAAAATCTTTAAACTTTAACGGAATGTAAGTATTGTTAATAAGATCAGTATCAAATTCATCTTCGAAATCTTCGTCAGAGTCTTTGTCATCGTCATTTTCGCGAGTGTAAATGCAATCTAAGAGACAGTTGCCAAAATACGTGTAAAACCTTTCAAATTCGTCCAAAGTTTACAGTTCTGGGTCGTTGTAGATATTTTTGAATATTTCCAATACTCTAGTCGTGTAAAACTTAGTTTGTTAGACATAACTAAAGGTTCTTATATAAACAAAAAATTTAGCCCTCCACATTCTTTAAATCTACAAAATAAAATATTTATACTGAGGTCTTTTATCTACAACAATCAGATAAATGTGGTGGTCATCGATGTCAAAACGATGAAGAGGCATCAATAAATCTTGTCTTCCCCCCTCTCACTCTACTTTCTAGTTGCTTAAAACATGAAATACGAAATGTGCCAACTACTGATTGAGTTATATGAACAATATATCAATTCAATCGTCGACACAGCAATCTCTCTGGAAACTAATTCAAACTCGTTGCTGGAAATTTTGATTAAAAATGCGGCAAGTACATTGCACGTTTCATATAATTTGGTAAAAACTGAATCTCTCACCACGAGTAACTTGAACACGGTCTACAAATTTCTCGTGGAAAATAATTCTGGAAAAAAAAATACTACTTTACCATCCAGTCGAATGATGTGCATTTCATGTTGCAAATGGAGTTATACATCGAAACTGTAACTTCAGAGGTGATGTTACAAAATTCATCCATCAAACTGAATCAATTTGCAAAACTAAAATTTCGCAGACCGAAACATGGGGACGGTAGTCTCATGGTGGAAAATATATTTCGTGCCAATGGAGTGTACTCAGTCACCGAGTCTAAGCATCTAATCCTAGACACGTCTTACGACTACACTCATCTGTACAAGTACATTCCTGTCGTGAGCTTCGACAACGAGACCGATGTGGATAATTTGGAAGACTTGCCCCTGGGAGGTCTCGCACCAGAAAAACTGCTCATGTTTGTGCTCTATTTTGAGTATCTTGATATCGAAGTGAGTATAATTTAGTACCTAGAATGTTGCGGCATGCTCGTTGATTTCGACATGGAAATGCGGAGAAATAGGAAAGACTGCCCGCGAAATGCATTTGGATCGAAGGTTTCTCACACGAAGAGAATCTCATTACTAATTATCTCTTCTGGTATAGTCAGGGATACTTGTTGAAAATGCTAACGGGATACCAAAATTACTCACATTATTTCGTCGCCCACAACATTAGCGAATACGATTTGAAATTCCTATTGACTTGCTTACGAGTCCTCGATATGCAACGTGAAATAAAATCTTTTGTAACCCTCGGAAAATTAGTCACAGCTCTGCTCATTTGTTTTCACACATTCGATATGTTGTCAATCTTGAAAAAAAAAATGCATTGGCGAGTGGGAATTTCTCATTGGGTAACTTGTCTAAAAACTATCTGAGTCAAAAGTTTAGAAAAATCTATTTGAACTCTGTGCTTATGCGAATTTATTATACTCTAGATGACACCATCACAGATGATGACTTTCGTCACGGGTGTATGAGAAATATCTTTCAAATCGAGCCCTACAACAAAGAAAAATTTGATGCAGTGAACGCTCAATACACAAACATGCAAGTGTGCCACACCGAGTTCATTGGTGGTAGTGTGTGGCATAAACTTACAGGTGAAACAAATGCAGACTCTATCATTTTCTACCACATGGAGCACACTTTAATTTACGAGAGGGATTGCGTGGCCGTGGTCGGACTTTACAACAAGTTTAATTTGGCAATTTTCACCAACCAATTGGCCAATCTCTTTAACTGCTGTCTCGAAGACAGTTCGATGAGAGTCATTTCTCGCCGGATCGCGAATGCGTTCCTGTATCATGCGCTATCCTTTGGTATGTAACCAGGATACCAGAGCAATGATTCCGTTTTACTGGACATGCCCGATCTGAAATGTTTGTCGCTCGCTGAAAGAACGTCCACGATGGACATTAGACCAATTTACACCAAACCAAAGTTCAAGTACACGAAAAAAAATATCCTGGAGCCGTGGTGTTTGCAAACCACGGTCTTTTTTGGAATGTTATTCAATATGATGTCAATAGTTTCTACCCAAACATCATCAACAAATGACTTTCCAGATCGAATATCGGTTGTTGCTGCGCCAAAGCATTGAATCTAGTGTTTGAAAATGCTCCGATATCCCGCGATACGTTCGATGAAATGCTAAGGAATGATGTAATTGCTCAGTACGTAAATCATAAAGTGAGAATTGCCATAACCTTCACAGGCCGTAAATTCAAAAGTAAGTTTGGGAAACTTGCTCTGGTTCCTGGTTCCTGTGGTAAGTTCGAATGTATGCACACTGGGATTTGTAGGCGTCCACTGCCTCAGAACCCAAAAAGAAAGCGCTGTTGAAACCCATTGCTGTCGGCACCGAATGATACACCAAACAACAGTCGGTATATATGCAGTAAAAGATTTTCTTATTTTACTCTTGGAAAAAGTGTGCAAGGAGAATTCTTCTTTTGCCGTTACTTGAATCAGTTCAACGACTGTGTAGAATACTTGGCTCGTAAACATAATGTAATTTTTCAGCCTTGTCTCAAAAATACAATTCTCAAATGCAAACTGATTGGCATCTGTGGTATTCCATCGTGTTCTCGTTTCAATCACGTTTATTTGGTCTTGTGCCATTATCACAAATTGAACTATACACCTTGAATAACAATGGAGAATCTTCATATCTTAAATATATTCCCCGCGATGCTGGGATCTGATTTGGATTTAAGATGACTCCATCATTATTGCAGTTATTGCGATGGCATCGAAATGACATCATCACCCTCGTCATTATCTTCATCACCACCATTTTTGTGTGAATATGTGATGGAATACTGTATTGTGAAAGATTCTAAAAAGAGGAGATTAAATGTTTAAGATTATTCGACGATAAATTCCCAAATTCACGGTTATTTCGTCGAAAACGGTCGTTTGTGTTGGGGTTTCCTATATAATGACGAATAATCGCGAATTACCACACATTCGAGTGAGTCGAACATGCAGTCATCGCTTTTGCATAAACAAATACAGTTACACCCAAAAAAATAAAGGACATTGTTTCGAATTGATTTTGCCCGTGGGTAAAGAACCATATGTGTTTGTTCATCATAATCCTGAAGGTGAAAACTTTGAAAACGATCTTGATTTGTGTACTTCACACTCTTTTGAAGTGGATGATAAATACATTGCCTATGATCATCAACTTTTCGGGTACGTATTAAAACGATTTGTCGGCCATATCCGGCCCATTGATAGTTTCTCCAATAAACAAATTTTCTCCCCATCACTGTTGTTAATTCGGCTGGTCTTGTATGCATTCGACAATAATGAAGAACTGGCAAAAAAAATTGTTGCAACTGGCAATTGGTGCAAGCTCGTTTCCATGACGAATACGTACAAAACGAAAAAAAGAACAAATATTTCAAACTTGAACCGTAAACCATTGACTCCCGAGATCGGTGATCGAGATTTCTTTGGGCTCGTCGACAGACCTGTACCGAAGAACATTGACACATCCACGATACCCACAGATTATTGGGGATTTTTGTATCTTTTAGAAAAAAAATGTCGTCATCGATTCGTTCAATCGTGTTTACTCCCTAGTCTCGGATGTGAACTTACCCAGGAGCAACGATTCGTATAGGATCGACAAACTGATTTATAAACTGATTACTAAAGGGTACTGGTTGCCGCTGGACGAACGTGATATCACGGATATGAAAAACAGTACTTTTACCGGTCACTTGTTAACGTTCGAATCGATATTTCCCTTGAATTACAAGTTGAATCCCAAAGTGAAAGTGAATAAACTGCGCTCAAAGATTCGATGTTGGTTTGGTTTCATCGATGTGCTTGTGTTTGAAGGTATATTCAACTTGAATAATTTCCAAGGTATGCCGTTCAAGACATTTGTGGACGAGGTGACGGGAAGAATATGCACTAAATCCGCATTCGAATTGACCATGGACGGCGATTCGGTGAGTGTTTTGACTCTGGATAATTGTTTCGGACCGCACATCACAGAGCAAACACGATCCACATTTTAATATGGGAAAATGGCCAAGCTGTTCACCGAGATAAACTACTTGAAGACAAACCTAAACACAAAATCTCTTGTTCGTTTTTTCGAGCTCGGTATAGAAAACGTAGGTGTTTATCTGGACAATGCGGGATGGAAATCACGTGACGGCGAAGGCGAACATTTAGTGGTGAAGGGTGACGATGCGAGGTTCTTGAAATAAAAATGGTCTTTACCAGTCATCCGCAACTCACTGAAGACGGGCATGCGATCAACGCCAATAAAAACATTCCGACCATACATTGTCGTCGTTTCCGGATGATCTTCAACCACGATTCCAAAACCAGATTTCGCATTCGCTTGAGTAAGGACTCGGTGCCCGTATTTCTACCATTTAATAAATCCGAGACGGTCTTTGTCCAAATGAACGTGTATTGTGGCGAGGTTAATTCGACCGAGCCACTAGAATATTTCAATAACCCACACTTTAACGTGTGAGGACAATCATGTACAGAATATCATTGGCGATTAACGACAACGACATTCTGTTTCCGTGTACGAAAATCGAACGAGTAAAGACGAACATATATTTCGTGCATAATAATCGTCTCATTTTCGAGGTTGTTGTAGAGTCCCGGCATCGATTCTATGATGGTTTAAAATCGAACAATACACTATCGCAAAAGGGAATAGCCGTGCCTATGCCCATGAAAGATGATTATATCGATTGAATGGCTTCCTTCTATTCGGTTATTGGTCGATCGCTGCTGATGCAGTTGAAAGAAATGTGTATTAATCTAGAAAAAAAATTCCCAACAAATATATTTTGCGGCAAATCGTCGACGGCAGTGTTGAAAAACATTGCACCTGATTGTAAGAGCATCGGTTTTATGAAATTCGACAATTTGTCGATAAGCAACTTGCAAATAAACGAGTGTAATACTGCCATTTACAATATTCTCCAGCGAGCCTATTCGTAAACAGAATGGTACAAGTGTTTGCCAACAGCAAACAAGCAACTGCTTCAACTGTTTCTAATGTTGAAAAAGAATGTGGAATTTACCACTACAAAAGATGTTTCTGGTGATGTCAAGTTTGATATATACGAAAAAAATTTGACTTGTACCAACATGAAAAAATTGGACGAGTTCATTTCATTTTCAAAATTGTAATCTAAAAAAGAAAAAAAATTATATAATGTGTTTTTTTGATTTTTTTTATTACAAAAGTGTTTGGATGTGTTTGGAACATTGGTTGACTTTTCTTTTGACGATTGGTAATTTTAGCGCTTCTGCCCCCATGTTGTTCAAACACAAAACATCAATGTTTTGATGCAGTGGTTTGGAATTGATGATGGCCTGGACATCTTTTGGATACCGATTACCCAACTCGACATTTTCTATGTTGCCCAAATCGTGCCTGAGTCCAAATCCCGTACCATAAACGAAGTTTGAATTTAAAATTCCGATGTTTACCACATATCCGAGCACATTGACTTTGATATCGCATGAGAGGAGGTAGCTTAGGAATGTTAACATGTCAAATATGGGGAACTGTGCCAAAGAAACCACATATTGTATCATTTTTTTGCCATCCTCAATAGCGAATTCTGTGTTTGGCAAAGAGATCATTATGTCATGGATCCATTAATTTTGTTTTACCATGTACATATCTTGATATTCCTGGTCGAAGAACATATTCATTTTAGCCTTCTCGGTACATACTAGATCTAAAACAGAAGCCCACGTTAATCCATGATCGGTCACGTGTTTGGTAAAAAGTTTGAGTTTATCGTTACTGGCGATGTTTTCGGGATATGTAGAATACTCGAATAAAGTGGCCAATTTCGACGAATCGATAAATTTACAGTTGTTGGAGAATAGATTCATGAATATTTTAGCCGAGGTTTTCAATGGTTGTTCGACAAGCATGGGATACAAGGGACATTGGTCGACTGAAATGTTCGTTTTTGAGTTGAGTCTTAATATCGCTTTGTTGTATTTTCGAAGTAAATTATAATCGACGTTGCAGGAATCTGACTTGTGAGTCTCGCACAATCAACCAATCAACAACTGTTCGCTAGCTGGTGTGTTTGCACCTCATCGTTAGTTATTCAAGAAACAAATAGGCGTCAATTCCATATCGACAGAAGTGTTACAACCATTACTGAGGTTAAGTTTTTGATGAACGTAAATGAGTGGGTAATATCGATTCATTTCATTTGATTGTTTGAGATTAATGGTATGATTTGATGAATGTGTACCGAGATTCGAAAATATATTCGAACTACCCTGAGCTTGAAGTTGACTCTGTGATTGAATTTTTGTTATTTACTTATATATATAACTAAGAAAATACATTAGATGTCCATATTCACTGGACAAACAAACTTGGATTATTCAACTGCTTTGAGAAATGTTTTTGAAAGACAAAAAATATTACCTTATAACGAATACTTGCTGCGAGTGCCGCAAATATTTTCTCATGTATACGTAGAAATTCGACTAGATGTAGAGTTACAAAAGGCAAACTTGGATTTTTTAAATTATTGCTATCAGGTTCGTCTTAAAGGTGGAAAACGATTCTGCGATGCATATCGATGCAATCTGCATTATCCACGGGGAAAAAACATACACGCCTCGAGATCTCCCTAAAATATTCAAGAGTGGTAATTCAGATGTGATTGCTTGCCAAGGAGCACGTTTTCCAACCAAAGATTCCGAATCGAAATATCATAGATCAAATAACTATTGGAGCGACCGCTGCGATGCATGTATGTTGGTTCATCAAGAAGTCTACCTGTTGGGAATAGATGATTATTGGCACGTAAAATAAGGCACGTTATTCCGCGCTTAAACACGATAGGAACTGGTTTCTATGTCGATTCTTCGCCGTATGTGACAGAGATGGATGATGAAACAATACACTTTCGTCTAAACTCATATTATTGCGATAATTTTATAATGTCTCTGGCGGGTGACGAACGCACAGACCATTTAGATAATAAAATTATAGTGTTTATCATTGGAAATTACTTACACAAGATTATCGAATATAATTTCGTGGAATTGGCTCATGGAATCGATCAGTACGATGTAAAGAACCCGCAAGTACCACCAACGGGACAAATGCCTGATTACGTCGCGGAATGGAATAACTTCTTCAATCATGAGGCATTCTGCATAAATCCAGACATTAAACTCAGCGACCTGGGCATCACAGAAAAAACACAGAGACAGTTATTTCGGACCACAGTGTATGGGGGAGGGGGTAGGCTTGTGGAGCCTTCGATACTGTCCCGCGATGTCGAATCCATAGTTTCTGATAATGATACTCGGGTTCGAATCGGACCACAAGCCGATCCGGTGCCATACCACTTGAAATATGTAGATAACAGTAAACGTCAAATCGACGAATATCAAATGCTCGGCTTAATGGACGGTTTTCCGACCAAATATCCCGATGATGTATACACTACAGAAGATATTTCCGACATAACTGTCGATATTATAAGCTCTTGAATCCAAGGATTGGGTAGTAACGAGTTCCTACTGCAATTATTGAATGAGGTCGGTCTGAATATGGTTCTCAAGACCTCAGTCAACCACATCGGACCCACAATGATCGAAATGGGTGCAAAGAGCTTGAATCGTCAGTTGGGAATTTATTTATTCAGAGCTTTGGCGATAAAATTTGTTACGAGATCTGTGATATCGACTGCTTTGAAAATGGTGGGATTCACAGTTAGAGCATTTTCTGCAGTTTTTCTTTCTTGGATGTCCATACTTGATGTATTTATCATTACTGCAGTCGCCGATGTGTTTTTGATCATATTCGATCCATTCATTTTACAAAACCTACAAGGTCAAAGACTATGTAGATGATATATGAAAGCTGGAATTGGAATTAAAACTAAAGATTTGGGGTTTTCGAACAATGGAATACACACAGATCATGTTCGTGATGGTGTGGAAGAACGCGCACGAAGGAGTTGTCGATTATAGCGAATCATATTTCCATCAATCTTCTATCGATAATGATGCCATATTTAACCCACCTATTACGGGTATTCATCCTACTAAAGCAGTAAAAGATGACGATTTAAAAACATTATTGCAATTTTGTTTACAATACCTACTGGCCCTCAAAGTCAACTCGAATGGATCTCGTATCGATTGGAACAATATGGGTGGCAATGGTGATGATACAATGTTGTCAAATCAATTGAAAACTTTTAGTGCACAAAATCCAGATCAAGTTTTGGACTTTACACTCTACAAATCTAAAATGAACTTCCGAATAAACATGATTGATAGAGGATTGTATTTGCTGGGGTTTTCGATACTAATCTCGAGAATAACTGCATTTTTCACCAATAAAACAATACATCTATTTATTGTATCAAAGTATATAATAGCTAAATTCAGAGACTTTCTTAATGGGCAGTTGTTCTTCGTCATGCGTGGGTAGAAGTAACAGGGCATAGAGTTCATCAGGTGAGTACTTTGCGTGATGTAATTGTCGATCGTTGGCTAATTTGAAAATCTTGGAAACTGTGTTTAAATGTACCTTTTTAGTTTTTTTCATACCTTTCTTGATGAAGGTAAAGAAACATCCATCTTCTTTGCATGATAAAACATTCTTCGCCAGCCTATCGATGAAAAGGGCAATTGATTCATCATCATCCTATTTCCGACTTTGTTATAAATCATTTTGGTCAACTCTGTGATAATGTTGACATTTATTTTCGTAGCCATCTGGAGCGCTTTGATGTGTTTATTTACTTACACCAACTACAAGTTTGCTACAGCACTCTGAATGTCACACTATATATCCCAAAGAGGAGAGAGAGAGAGAGAGAGAAGAGAGAGAGAGAGAGAGAGAGAGAGAGAGAGAGGAAGAGAGAGAGTAGAGAGAGAAAAAAAATATTAAAAAGATTCTTTTTATTATTTTTTTTTCAATGTTGACTTACATAAATGAATGTAATATGTGCTAAAAAATATCAATATGATTTTGATTTTTATAATCGTCGTTATCTGCATTATTTGCGTAAATACGATAGTTATGAGGGTCGGCGTAATCATATATTTTAAAAAATTTTGCCAATCGAAGGTGTTGTTTTGTAAATTTACGTTTCCCAATTGCAGTATCTCTTCACGTTCATCTTTCGTATTTAAAGTAGCTGTAGTAGTTTTAGTTTTCGAAACATTTGCATTTTCAATCAAATTGTTGAAGAAAGTATAACTTTTTTCAGCAGCTGCTAATATCTCGGCAGCCTTATGGTTTTCCTTCACCCGAAAATTGTTTTAAAAGTGAAAGTTGCTATTTGTAATACGTCAAATATCTTTTAAATCTTTGTCGTTTTCATACATGTATAATTTTATGTGTAGCGGGTGGTCGTAAAGGTTATTTTTTCCCAGATGATGGATAAAAATTTTGTAGTAAAATTTATTTTCATTATCTACGTACTCTATATGGGGTGCTAAAATCACCTTTTTACCCGAACGTACCAAATAGATAAAAGGGTGTGTTTTTTTTTTTTTTTTTTTAAGTTTTTCTATTTGAGTTTCCTCTTCTGTTATTCGTATTGAATTCGTTTCTTTCAAATTAAAATATACTTTCGGGCGAATATTTTAGTGTTGTATTTCTATTTAGAAAACACACACACTGTAGAGTTGTTATATTTTGCCCAAATATTTACCCAAAGAATTCCTAAAGGTGGTTCATATTCCCCAGACTCCCAACGTATAACCACAATGGATGGTCTATCATCTACGATATTAAAATTGGGAAAGGGATTGAAGGAATTGTAATAAACACACATCTGACTCGTTTTCGCCGCCCTGATCACCTCTTGGTTGAATGTGTCAAGATTACTAGTTGCATATAAATTCGAAGGATATTTGATCATATATTGCGTGGTTAAAATAGTATATCCTTTTAAACATGCGAGCCTATGTGTACCGCAAAATTTTGTATGCGAATTAGAAATAACATTTTCACCAGAAGGTAGTATGGGGTTCATTGTCAAATCCACACACAATATAATTTTATCATTTATACAATGAAAACCATTGATTTAAATGCTATCTGAACTATTTCCTCTCTCAATATCATTAATTATTTTACTCGAACTAGATACATATAGATAATTCAACATTTTATCATCATGATGGATTTCGTCATAATATGCGTTTAATTTATATTTCTTCAGATCGGTAATGCTGGCAATTACAACCTTGTTATAGAAATCAGTAGGATAACTTTTCATAAATCGCAATATGGTATTGAAGGAAGCTATTAAAATACCATGTATAAATTAAATCATAACCGTTAGGTTCTCATTGTCCAAATCTGTATTCAGCTGTAAATTAAACTGGTTCGAACTTTGTTGATCACCACATCCCCATGGTTATTGTTATGGGTATTTGAGGTATTAAACTTAAACAATTCGCAATTCTCTTCGATAAATTGTAAATTATCTACATACGATTCAGCAGTAAATTCCAAATTTTCGGTATCTAAAACCAATTTGCCTTCTTCGGATGTGCTAGAATTTTTGTGGAATAAAATATTTGTGTTTGCACCAACCTCTAATTGCAAACAATCGTTTAGAACTTCGGGGGAAGCATTTGAAATGATGACGAGGTTCCTTTGAATATTTTCAATGACTTGGAAACCGTTACTTTCGTGAAATAAATTGGTTAGATCATTTTTGAAAACGATACCGCTTTCTCCCGTGAATGAATCGATAATCTTCACCACTAGTGTGTCTTTTCAATCAGGTATGGCTTCCAAGTACATGCTCAAATAACAAAAAGCAGATAAAATTGCTTTGAATAGTACTATTCGATGAAAATAGTGTTCGTGATTGTCATGCGTGTTGTCAATGGTTATTTCTTTCGAATTTTTATCTTCGTAAATGGCAGAAATCGCTGGAATACCAACAAAGGATGAGAGGTAAACGTCATAATGTCGACCATCAATCGCACTATACATATATTCAGCATTTGATGGAAATTGTTCGTTCACCGAAGGTTTGTATAAAGAAGCGGTGGCCATAAAATCATCAATGATGTTGGCTGTCACATTTTTTTAAGATTTTCACTAATGACAAATCGTAGTGTTTTATTCGACCTGGTCGTTTGGACAATCACTTCGTTTTTGTTTCTGTCGTAGAGCAGGGCTGTGTTTAGATCTCCTATACAAATGTATTGATACATGGAACTATTGGATGTGGTGCGCATTTTATACGAAACACGGGTAAGTTGTGTATTTAGTTGGTTTTCCTGAAAATTATCGTTTAGCCTAGCCGTCATAACAAAAATGGGCATGTATTTGGTCCTTTGGCTTTTAAAAGTGGCCAAATTCGTCACCAAAACACGGAAAAATTGTTCGGAAACATTACCATAAAAGACGAAAATTAGAGAACGTGTAAGTGTCGCAAAGTAATTGATTGACGAATCATTCGAGTTTAACGAATTTCGCATTTTATTGATACCTATTACATGAACTTTCCTACCATCTACCAACTTTAATTCGTGGTTGTTTACTACGTGCCTATTCAAATCTACTGGTGATTAAACAGCTTCCCCCGAGGATTCAAAGACTCCCGCTTGACTATTTTGCTCATAGTTATTTGGGTCGAACGAAAATATAACATTAGCCATACTTACATCCAAATCCAACATTTTTGCCTTGTTTAAAATTAATTTGGAAAAACCAATTACTAATGTATTAGTGGAAGGAGTGGAGAAAGAAGAGGAGGACGAGGATGACGGGTAGGAAAACTGGAAACTTTGATCGTCGTTTAGTCATTTAGTAACAGACATATTTTTTGGATGGCATATCATAGAATAATGTGTTTGAAAGAACAAACTATTCGTGCTGATATTACACATTTGAAATGTACTTTTTGATTCTGGGATCGTCTATCGAGTTGCTTTCGACTTGAAACAAAAAGGTAATGTTGTACTTGTTGATCAATTCCGTTGCCTCTCCTATTAAAAGCCCTGAAGCGGATCGAATGAGTGCAAAATACTGGTATTTATTAGTATTCAAATCAGTATATTCAATTTCGTCATTCACCATGACAGTTTTTGTATTTTATATTCGATTGTAATTTTGTAATTTCAAAGAAGAATCTATAGTACAACTACAAGAGGGATAAATGTACGAATTGTTACCAGATGGAACATAAACAATGCCGTGCTCTTCTTTTAACTTATCGAGAACGGGAATCTGAGCCGTGCTGAGTGCTAGTGATGTAGAACTATCGATAACTACTTTGACCAAATCGTTATTCGGTGTCACCGCTACAATATTCTTTAAGTTACTCGGCACGACGAAAACGAAATTATTTTGTAGCTTGAAATACTCGACGGGAAGGTTTATCAAATTAGTATCGGATTTATAAAACTGAGACGTGCATTTGAAAAACAAGTGCTTGTGTGATAGGTGTTGTAAACTATTATTGATTTGTGCCGCCAACCAGTCATTGTCTTTATCGAGAACGGAAATTGACAATTTTCCTAATTCAGTTTTGGGTTGTAACCGAATCTCTTTATCTGTGTATTCAAACGTTTTTGCCGCGATCGCTTTGTTAGTAAATTTTATGATATTTGGTGTTCGAATTTTACCCTAGATACATGACTTGACCACCGCCGTAGTTTGAGCATCCAACCCGCAGGTAAAATCAATATCGATTTGGCTGATGGTGGACATCAATAATTGTAAAGTGACCGCGTTTTTAAATTTAATAATCGAATTATTTACGTTCGAGTAGTTCAGCATGAAAACTATATATCCTTCAAAATCATGTTTTACACATTTACCCGATTTAGAGCCAACAACCTGCACCAACCTGGTTAAATATACAATCTCACGAGGGTGTAAATTTTTCGCAAGTATCACGAATCCAGTTTTACTAGTATCGAATACTTTGTCAAAACTATTCATTATTTTGGCAAGGTCTTTAAACGAATTCGATTCGGCAACAACTGTGTAATAATTGTATCTATCCAATATATCAGAATTATAAATTCTCAAATGATGTTGAGAAACTTTAAGTGATTTGAATTCGGGTGGATTTCGAAATATTTGTCTTTTCTGATTCGATTTCCGCCAAGTCGATAATATTCTCGAAAGAAACGGTATCTGCATTATATATAAATCAAATGGTTCAGCACAATTTTTATTTAATGCACAAATAATGTGGTGTGGGTTATTTGCCAATAGGCCAATGTGCAAACATTTAAAAGTCGCATAATTTGTTTCCAAATTACGTAAACATTGTGATATAATAAAAAAAAAATTGTTTAATACGTTTAATCCCTTATCCCTTTTTCCCCGCCTCTTCATGATATAAATTATCCGGAAGTTTTCCTTCAAAGTTTAGAAGAAAAAAGTATAGTCATTCAATGATAGTAAATTTTGTAAACTGTAAATACAGTTTTTATAATCGCTAAATTTTATCGTGTTAATAAGAAAAAAAATGTTTCGAATATTCATTTGTTATACTTTCTGAAATTGTAAAATGTCCTTTTTTTTTAATTGGCACCACCTAAATTGTTATTATTTTGAAAAATCTGCACACTTCCCATATTTTAATTAAGAGTCTTATATACAAAAAAAATACATTACCTTTTTTTGCAACACATAGTCTTTTTATTTACACTATATCGAACTAAAAAAAATCTTTGTTTGTAATTTTTATGGATAAATAATATACTATAAAAGGTCCTGTTTGTAAGTAACTTTGTTTATTATACCAGAAACATCCATGGTGGAAGGTTTGAAATATCACAATGGTCCCTTTATTTTTTTGGCTGTTCCACGAAAATCTTCTCAGTAAACATAAAAAAAAAACCATTTCACGGATCAACACCTTTGGAAAAATCGTCAAGTAGTAAATTACGAGTGAAGCATGGCCTTCTGGCTAAACGAGACTGGAGTTTATGTTTTATAAATGTGTTAAGTAGTAATAAAATGTGTTTATAGGCGCAACAAATTCCACGTGAAGATCCCGAGAACACGTTAATTACTCTTATATATTCATCGAATTCCGAACCGAAAGCTGTGGAAACAACGATAAATTTAACGTCGGCAAAGTTAACTCTTTCAATGGAACAAGAACTTGTTAAAACAATTTTATTTACATAGCTCGATGAGAATGATGGTGAGTTGGCTACACTCAAATACATAACGTTAAATGGTCCTGCCAGCAGTGGGAAATCTACATTATTGCATATTTTTCTCGAAGAAAAAAATACAGAGTTTTTTACACGACCCCACAAATATTTGTCGACAGATGAAACTAGCAAATGGTTTGACGTTATCACGTCTCCTAATTAGGTTAACTAAATTTAGTTACTACGAATATTTGAAATTCATGCAGTTCTTGCCACTGATTGATCTTGACAAAATATCTACAGTGATACAAGAATTGAGCAAGTTTTGCGATATTAGATACAACACTGCATCGTTTTTTGTGGAATGCAACGACTATTCAATTTCCTTCGATGCACCCATTGTTTTATTTGTTGACGAATACAGTATGATAAGCGCATGTCTGGCAAAATTTATAGTTGAATTTTTTCAAATGGTGAAGCACACTTTTAGTAAACTATTGATTGTATTTTGGGGCGATCAGTATCATCTAAAGCCATTTATGACAAACAAGCCCAATGACATATCGCTTATTCGCGAACTATGCGGTGATAATTTTTTCCTTGCCACACAGTTTAGGAGCATGGATTCGACATACCAGGAATTTCTGACACATTTAAATACGACGCCGAATTGGAAGAAACTGCTTACACGTCATTTCGGCGTACACGATCGTAACATGAGTTGTTTCACTCTGGATTTTGAGTATCCGGTAGAGTTGTTGGCAACTGTGATTGAGCCGCCGAAAATCAAAACGGCTTCACGTTTGGTACTCAACACAAAAGAGATTATAAACTGGGCGCAGGAAAACTTGATAAAGTTTCCCGGATTTCTTTTCTTTGCCTTTACAAACATTGAATCACACTATTTCTACTTAAGTGTGTCGATTGCTGTTCTCGCTCGAAAAAAAAAAAAAATTCTTAAGGAATGTAGCTGCCGGCTTGATGTGACTGAGATGGATAGACAGAGTATTTTCAAAAATCGTCCCCGGTTCACTCCGATTTTCTTTTCAAACGACAGAAAAATATTGATAATAGAGAAGAATGAAAACTTCAAACCTGCCTAATTGCCGCTAATCGTTGGTGCTCCCTACCGCAGTTTAATTCATGGTCATGGAGTATCCATCGATGAAGTTATATATTATTTGGGACATGTTGGAGACGAAATACTTATACGCGACGAGGGAAAAAACAACCTCTTTCTGATACCAAAATGTTTCTTCAAGATGAATCTCTATACGATAGATAAATTTACCTTTCTACACGCAAGTGAAGCTACTAAAAACAGCAAACTCTTTTTATGTGGTTTCCCGCTTCAAATGACGTATGAAAATACAGTTCGGAGCAGTATAGGATTAACAACTGATAATGACATTTATGCAAATTTGACGGGATGTACGCTAGAAGAAATTTATGTAGTCTTATCCAGAACAATAAACAAGAATAAACAGAAATGTATTCAAGTGTAAATACTTTTTTGTTACTATTGTAAATACATCACTGAATAAAAACAATTTGTTCACTAACATGTTATTTTCTGTCTTTATCCTTTTTTTGTCCTACTTTTCCCAACCCTATGTGAAAATTTATTTTCATGTTGTATATATATATATATATATATATATATATATATATATATATATATATATATATATATATATAAGCGTATATTTTCTTGTTTTTATTCATTGTCATATGACAATGAATAAAAACAAGAAAATATACGCTTTTAACATCATTGGATCTATTTTATTAATTGGAATTTTAAGGTTTGTTTTATGAAAATTTAAAAGTAAAATCAAAAGCTCGGTGAATACACAATTTGGTGCGAGTACATCGTTCGGAGGTACTGCTAATTCAGGAGCTACAGCTGCCGGTAATTAAGTAAATTAATATTACGCTATTAAAAAAAACAATATTACCTTGTGATTTTATATTTGGGATTAGAAAGTTGCTAAAGTTAAAAAGGTGGAGAAAATTAAGTAAACATGACACATTCTGAGTTTATGGAATTAATAAAACTAAATCCACTGCTGTACTTGGATTTTTTACATCTGACAGTAATTATAAATAACAAATATTTTTACTATTCCATATTGAGGTTAAAAGGCGTAAATATATATTCGTTAATGATTAAACGTGATAAACTCGCTTCTGAAATAAAATTAAAAATTTCGCAATTAACACATCGTTTAAATTTTCTATATCGTAAGCAGTATTCTATCCAACAAAATTGTTTGGGCCTGCATGTCACTCGCGAAAATTATAAAACATTTTTGAGAGACGAACAACGTGCAGAAAATGAAAATATTAAACAGTTAACAAAATTACTATACAAAGATATATCATTTCAAATTGAGGAGTTTAGGAATAAAGTTGGTTCTGTATGACACAAGTACGAAAAAATATTTAATCGCGTGAAAAAATTAATTTCTTTTCAAATTACCACGAAGATGTATTGGCTGATGTAGAGACATTATGGGAGGGCGTTCAAAAGACAAACGATCCCCAAAAAATACGTAAATCTATGGCACCTTTTATCGATACCTTGAGTTATTCTCAAATTTTAGAAATAATATCTGTGTTCCTCACTTATCTGTCAATAAAATACGATGAAAACGCCATTCAAACATCAGTGCGGCAAGTATTTTGTGGTTTGCGCACAATCATTTGCGATCCGAGCTCGGTCGTCATGGCACCCGACGAACAGCTATACAACCGACAATCGCTCTATGTAATTTTGAGTTTTTGCTATCGTTTGCCAATATATAGGTAAGAACAATGAATAAAGGAAATAAACAACTCCATGTGGGATTGGGTCTACTCATAGTTAGTTTAATTATTGCATGTATGCTCGGTATGTACATTTGGGGGAAAAAAACCACAATTATGACACCTCTGTAATAGAATTGGACGGGGAGGGTGGTGGGGTGGAAAGAAAAAGATACATCACCACGACCGCATCACTGGAAAGTGAATTTACTACCGAAACGGATGATTTTACAAACACCAACGAATCTAGTTTAACCGACGCAAAAATAGCATCTATACGGTCATCAATCATGCCGGGAGAGGCGAGCATAATTAGTTTTAAAACGGCAAAGAGATACACTATGAATATTCCCAGAGGTGTATTTACTCAGTAAATATTTATGAATTAAAAACCGTTAAATTTCGGATTGTTTAATACAATTTCCGACCTTTAAGATAATGATAATGAAGACGACCAAGTCAAAGGTTCGTTGGATGTCAATGAAATCATTTACAAAGTTTTACTCAGCCAACCGCTAGTTTACAAACTATTTTACATTGAATGGACTTCATGAAAATGGAATCGAATTAGTTTATGGGTCCGTTAACAAACTAATCGTGATTGTATCTCCCGAGGCATCCAGAAACCTCAAAGTGTTTTCAATCAGTTTCGTCACTAATGTCAAAACTATTCTGAAATTTGAAAAGTAATAAGTGAATGTCAAAATGAAATTTGTTTCATCTGTGGTCACTACGCTATTTGGTAACTTTGATAAACAAAAACTAACTCCGATTACCCGACTGCTGAGCTCGAGAGCGCGAAAACTGCTCTCTCGTGAGTCCATCTGTCGTTTACATGAAAATGTTTTGGAAGTTAAAAAGTATAAATAAGTTTGCAATTAAACTTGCATAATAATTGCCAGAACAAACAAGCGGCGTTGCATTTTAACGTTTCACATAAATCTAAACTTAATTTTTTTTCGCACTTTGTTCATTTAATTGACAATATCGTGCTAATATATCCTAGTCTTTTTTTGCATCTGAAATTGTGTACGGGAAAGTAAAATTTAAAAAAAAATTTTTAGTCGATTTATCTAGGTCGGTAAAACTCACGATACCATATATATATATATATATATATATATATATATATATATATATATATATATGAACTTACATTCATTTTCGGCCAATAAAAAAAACTTAAATTCCTTCTCAGCCAATAAAAAAAAATATATCGCACAGAGCGCGTATAAAAACGAGACGATTGAACCAGGGGATCACACTCGCTCTCTGCAAATTTAAGAATGAAGACACCGTGAGAGTCAGCAGAGACACCATGAGAGCCAGTGAAGATACCATCAGAGCCAGTAAATACACCATCAGAGCCAGTGAAGACACCATCAGAGACAGTGAAGACACCATGAAAGGCAATGAAGACACCATGAGAGCCAGTGAAGACAAACAAGACTTGTTTGACGAGAAGGAACTGCCAATGGTGAGTTTAGCTGCCTATCGTGGTTGGCTAGACGAACTTGTACGCATGAAGGAGATGAAATTTAATAAATTAAATTTTGAAGAAAAGCATTTTGGTGGTAAATTTCCAATTCAACGAGCAGCCACGGCGGGGAATTTGGAAATTGTAAAATTCCTAGTAGAAGAAGGTGTTAATGTTTTAGCCAAATATTCAATGGGTATAACCATATTGGGGTATGCCAATTATTATTTTGAAAATTGGCCCATACTTGTGTATTTGGTGCAAACAATAGACGCGGTAATGAAAGGGATTCACAAAGACTGGAAATTGTTGGTGAACGTTGGTGGACGTCAGAAGTTGTTTGAGGTCTCGACTGGTGGGAAACAACTGTAGATCTAAGCCTTTGCGATCTTCGAACAATTTTGTTGGCAAAAAAAATATTATTCTCAAATTAATAATTACAATAAATATATATAATAAATGTCAATCATAATTACATAGATTCATTCAAAAAAGTTGTTGGACCAAGGAAAGAAGCGGTTGATGGTCCAGGGGTTGAAGAAGTTGATGGGCCAAGGACTGAAGATGTTGATGGCTCATTATCTGTAGTCAAAAGCATCTCGTCCATTTCCTCCACATCCTCCGTATCTGTTTCATTTTCCATTTGACTGGAAATCGAGAGATTCACCAGAGATCTGTGGGAAAAAAATTCACAAGACCAATGATTGTTCCGTATTGTGTATCTAAATCCCTCAAAAACTACTGTATTACATATCCGATGATAAAAAAAAGTCGAGACAAAAAACCGCCAATTACACATCCAACCATGACCGAGGAAAATCCCAAATAAAATACAAAGTTTCCCCCTGAATATCCAGCGTACCTTGAAAAGGCTGGTTTTTACCAAAAGTTTCCCTTTGCGTATCCAGGTGACATAATGTGCAGGACCGAAAAGGATGACATTGCCTATCCGAGCGGGAAGGGGGGAAATTGGTGCCACACCCCACTTGTTTCGAATTGCGTATCCAGCCGAGTTGGGGGAGAAATTTTGACCTACACCCAATTATTTCCTATAGCGTATCCAAACCGAAAACGGAATATAAGGTAAAATACCCAATTTGTTTCCCGTGGCATATCCAGGTGCCAAAAGTAACTATTGCTAAAAGATTCCTATCGTGTATACAAATAAATTATTTTTTTCCCCTTTTCTCGTCCCTGTTTAAATACACGTGTTTCACGATGCATAGTTTTTATTTATTTTAAAGAGAATATTTAATAATTATTAACATTTTAAAAATAATTTTAACAATTTACTATATAAAGATTCACATGTACGCAATCACTAAAAGGGTACACCAAAATCGTGAATTTAAGCATATGGATATTTAAGTTTTATATATATGCCATCACTTTGTTTTTATAAATTACCTCACCACTCGAAACTGGCAGGTCCAAAGTCCGCGAAAGCAACAGCGTATGCAACTGCATCAATCGCCGGCCGTACCAGTCATGACAGACACGACCGCGCTATGCCTTTTCGGGATCGCGAATTAATGTAATTATTTAAAAATCAATTTACCTTAGTAATTGAAACTGGCAGATCCAAGTTTTGCGGATGCAACAGATGCAAGTACACCCGTCGTCACCAGGCGGACCCATCACGACCTACTTGACTGTTTTGAGTTTCTTCCAGATTGCGAATGAATGTCTACACAAACAGTATGTCAATCACACTTTTATTTTAACCAAAACAAATGGCATGTCAATCAAACTTTTTCACAAACAGCAACTCAACTAAACATTTATTTTATTTTGAATCAAGCAGATACTCAAACAAACTTTTTTTTACTGAAACAAACAGCAAGTCATTTAAACTTGTTTTAACTGTAATAAACAGCAACTCAATCAAACATTTTTTTAACTGAAACAAACAGCAAGTCAATTAATCATTAATTTTAATTTGAATCAAACAGATACTCAATCAAACTTTTTTAACTGAAACAAACAGCAAGTCAAACATTAATTTCGACTGGAATCAAACAACAATTCATTAAACATTAATTTTAATTTGAATCAAACAGCAACTCAATTAAACATTAGTTTAAACTTGAATCAAACAGCAACTCAATTTAACATTAATTTAAACTTGAATCAAACAGCTACCCAATTGAACATTTATTTTATTTTGAATCTAACAGCAACTCAATTAAACTTTTTTTAACCAAAACAAACAACACGTCGATCACTCTTTAAACTGAAACAAACAGCAAGTCAATCAAACTTAAATTTTATACTGCAATGGCAACAGCAACTCAATAAACTTTTTTAAAACAGCAACTGCAACAACAACTCCATCTCGCTCGTGCTTGAGAATTAAAAACAACAGTGACAAGCAGATACCTGTTGAAATTTGGATAGCCTTCGTCACCATCTCCTCTGCGCTGATTACGATGGTGCATGTCGGTGGCATGAATCAGCAAAGCGTGCAGTCGTTCTCCGTACCGATGATTATTTTTCCAGACGTACTCGACCAGGTAGCCGACCTAAGTTTTTTCCATCGGCCGAAGCAGGGAATGCTGTATTGCACAGAACACCAACTTCGCTCGATGTTTTGAGTGTGCACCCTCAACGTCTCCGCCCTCTTTATCTTTAGTGTGTTTCGAGTGTTTACCATTCCTCTCTTTTCACTGCACACAAATTCCAGCCTATGATTCACCTGCACGTGACGGTAGCCGTGAATGTCCAAGTTGCTGTAACCGCACCGGCAGTCTGAAATTATCGTCGTTCCCGGAGCGATGCAGTCGCGAATGATTTTGGTGAGGGTCGCCACATTCCTCTTTTCCTCGGATCGTCCCGCTGCACTCCGCCAAAAACCCACTGGCTGTGAACTTTGCGACCTTTGCGGTTCCTGCGTTTGCCCAGCTTTGACACGTCGATCTCTACCACTTTGCCCGGCCCGCCGATGTGCTTCCTGTACATCAACACCCAGTCCATGCACACTTGGCGGCAGAAACTCGACCAGGCAACGACTGTCTTTCCCGAGCACAAAAGTTCGTTCACTATAGTCTTCTGTCGAGGATATTTGATCAGGTACCAGAGTAAACACAACTCGACTATCTTGCCCGGATACAAGTTTGAATCTTTCACGAAACTGCCCTGTCTCGCCGACACTTTAAAGTTGCATTTGGTACAGTCCTGCCGTCGCCGTCAGAACCAGTTAAACAAGCTCCTGTTTTCCACCAATTTCGCTTCGGCTTCCCCACATTTTTTTTCGCACCGCATCGTCGATTTGAGAATGTCGTGCTCGATGAGAAACATATTTATGTCCGGCGAGGAACGAATAACTTGCCTGGTATTCAACACTGTGATTTTACATCCTGCGCACACCATTTTGCGATTCGCGAGAGAGTGGAAAAAATCCTTGGATATGCGATACGGAACAATAGTTGCCGAATTTGGATATGCTAAATGGAACTTTGCCGGATACGCGAAATAGCACTAGACTGCAAAGTAAACAATTGGGATGTATTCTTTACAGTACACACTGAATGTTTGTATGGTTTTCCCCTTACGATACGCAATACGGAACAATTACCTCAGTTACTTTATAGAATGGATATAAAATCATGTAAGCTTATCAAGCAGGAGGACTTGTGCTAAACAGTGTTGATGAGCATGGCTATATGTAAATATCAATGGAACTCACTATTTCTGGACATATATGTTGAAAAGAACTTTAGCGGTGTGTGTGGGGGGGGGGGGGGGTTAACAACAAATTTGAGAGAAATAATGAACTAACAACTAGTCTGTCAGTTTGCACAATTCACTTGCTTTGTTGAACTTGGGTGGGAAAACAGTTCATTTGTACTCCAATTCAACCCTTGGATTCCCTCTACAAGGGTTTCCAAAGTTACCTTTTGATGGTCACCATAATCGCAAATACCCTTCACAAATTATTATTATTATCATAAAGATGAAAATAATAAAGAGTAAACAAAAGAGTTTTAAAACAGTTTTAAATTGTATGTGGACACTGTAGAGTTGAAATAAGCGGACTGTTCATCCGCTACCCAAGTAAAGGTAGCAGCAGTGATTTTCATGGCTGGAGCCTCTTATTGACTTGGTAGTTATGCGTATAAATACATCACCAGGTTGCATGTGGTCGGATGTTCACCACACTGTTTTGATGCTGTGCAGCTTATTCAGAACTGTTTACATTTCGTATCATACTAGTTAGTAAATAAATACATACCAGTACCTATCTGTTTTTGGAAATGAGATATACTTTTGGTTCTGTTTCTCATGCAGATGAGCAGAACTGACCCATTATTTTTGAAAATATAAAATTGTTTTGGAAGCAGGGCATTCACCCTTCCTCTAATATAAATAGTTTCCTGCCTCACTTGGTTGTAATGTGCGATAAAAAAGTAAATAAATTAATAGATGCCGAAAAAGTCTAGTACACTAGCCATTTATAATGTTTGCATGATAATAGATCATGGTGGCTAGCATCAGCAGGGAATTTCACATTTCTAGAAAAGTCGGGGAAATATCAAAGAAATTTCAGTAACATCACGAAATATGAATGACTGTGTTAACTTTATTAAATATGTAAGATTCTAGCACTTAATGCTGCATGCCATCTCCTGAATCGTACTATGCCTTTTTTTTTTGTTTGTTCTACCTTTGTACGAAAATTGCAAAACTTTAAGGATTTTTTTTTTTTTAGCTGTATGTGTATTATAGCAATTATGTATGTATTTTTGCGGATGAATTAATTTTCCTATATATAGGAAATGTCTATTTTGGATGCTAACAGTGGTCTAGCAAGATATTTATAATAGGAAACTCCAGTTAATTTTGCCTTTGCAGTTTACAAAAACATGAAGCAACAAGTTAATCCCTTCAGTAACAAGTCTTGTTTGCACTCTGTCTGAAACTGTCTAGCAATAACTTAATCATTTGTGTGTTAACGTGTGCTTATGTTTGTCTCCAGAGAAATATATATATAATGTATTAATATGACAAAATCAATAAAGTTATATTAAATTAATTATACTTTAATTGATTTATTACATTTTATGGCAATATTGTATTTCTGATGTACACCTTTCATATTTACAGTAAAATATAATATTTTAAGGGCCTGTATTACCACCATCTGATATAAGTGCTGAATAACTATCAGCTGACAAGTCTATCAGTAGTGTGTTACCAGTTCTTGCATATTTCGACCACGTGATACCACACAAATAACTATCAGCAAGTTATCTGGAAGTTCGGGCGATACCTGGTATTTTTTCTGATTGTTGCCAATAGAAATCACCATTCCCAGCAAACACGGAAAATACGGGCCGGAATCAGGCCGGTAAAAGTTAGCCGACAAACTCCGGCCAGCTGATACCAGCTCGCTGTCTTATGCAAGCGGCCTGATGGAAATATTGAATAGCGGCTGACTGTTGGCTGACAGTGTCAAAAATACACTGTACCACTACCGGCAAGATACAACATATATTCTGGTAAGACTCGAAATATAGAAACAGTTGGGTTAGTTGCGTTGGCGACAGTGACTATGTTTTAGCTTTCGATGGACAAAAGTGATGTAAAAACGAGTGGGGACTATGAATTACAGCTTTGAAGACTGTTTGCATGTTTTATAAGTAACATGTTCTTAAATTGTTAAGAAAGCATATTGACAGGTTACTGGGAAATATCGATTCCCAGCAAAAACGAGTGGTATATGTGAATTACAGCATTAAAGACTTTGTGTGTTTTATAAATAATGTTTTCTTAAATTGTTGTTAGAATATTTGAATGCGTATTTAGAGGTTAATGGGCAAGACACAATTGGAAAGGCCGATTCCCAGATAAAACGAGTGGTGTCTGAATTACAGCATTGAAGACGGTTTGCGTGTTTTATAGATAATGTTTTCTTAAATGATTATTAGCATATTCGAAATGTATTTGGGTGTTAAAGTAACCTTGTTTTGCACTAATTTATTGTATTGAATTTCTAAGGATTTGCACGTGGAAAGTTAAATTTGTTGAACATGTTTACATTATGCATCTTGTACATTGGTTTACCAGTGACGTATTTATTGTGCTTTGTTCTTGCAGGATGTTTTCAAATGTACATAACCTAAATAAACGCCCTTTTAGTGTAAAGTTCATTACATAAAAATGCAATGCTATTCATGTGTTGATTATTACTCGCATAGGCACGGACAGCGACACATTAATCACACACAGTTCTTTCGATGAAGTTATAACTTTCGAGTTACAGTAAATTGAATGATATTCCCGTACGAATAGGCTTTTCCACTGTTTCATCAAAACAATGCGTGTTCCAATCGCCACTCTCTCATAATAAGAACAGCAAAACAATCACGTCTCACGAAAGACGTAAAACTTTAGTTCCCCGCGGCAACAATAAAATAAACAGAACCCGAAGTAGTATTTACATTGAGAAGTTTAAATTTCTTGATTTCAAGAAGTAGCTCAAGAGTTATGTTAATTGAATACATCAGCACAGAACCCTTTCACGAAGTGGCAGACAGGTGTCAATTCATTTCACCGAGGCGACTGTTCCGAGAACGCACCTACGAAGATCCACATTTAATAAAATACAATAATTATGTACTGCATATATAATATTTCTATAACACTAGCAACAAATTCTCTCATAAACATACATTTTGACGGAAGAGGACTCAATTGCAATATCATTTCACTGGACTAGTAAACTTTTTCGGCCAGGAAAAAACAATTGTAGAAAAAAAAATCGATGCAAATACATGGACGGAAAAGGTAAGTTATTTGAAATATGTGTCGCCTTTGAATTTCTACCCCACCGAAGCATTTCATCCAAAACCTACTCGTCGGAATCGCTGTCAAATACACTTTATCTATACCACCTGCCGCCATATTTCTCAAGCACACAATTTGACATGCTGATAGATAGCTATCATGTGGACGAAGTACCTGATAGCTTTATCAGCTGATAGATAGCCTGCCAAATAGGTATAGCGAGTCATATTACGCCCCACACAGCACAAGGATATCCTGAGAATATCCCAAATCTATTCTTGCAGGGAAAAAGGAATATCCCTTTGAAATGCCTAGATATTCTGAGCTTAGTACTGGAATGTTCCAGGGATATGTTATGTCCGACCATATCCCTGCCCAAGATATTCCAGGGATATTCTCCAAGGAATATTAGTTTATCCCTATAATATTCATCATACCTCTATTCATTCCCAGGGATATCTCGGGAATATACTATATATGTTCTGTTTACACTCCCAAGATATGCTAGAGATATTCTTCGAAGAATATTAGGGTGTCCCTGGAATATGATCTCTTACCCCTATTCATTCCCAGGGATATCTCGGGAGTATGCTATAAATGTTATGTTTATACTCCCAAAATATGCCATGGATAAACTATAAGGTGCATAAGTTTATCTCTATAAATTCCTACATATTTGGAGGGAATTGTTGGTTTTGACCACTAGGAGTGCTGGTGTCGCTCTCGTTCGATTGGTCGATCTCGCATACGCGTCCGCTATATTGGTTTCTTGAATTGAATGCTAGGGGCGTTGCTTTTTTTAGAACTGAAAATGTAATCTTGAATAGTGCAGGATTGAACCTTGGGTCGCCAGACTTATACCTTAGACCACTCGGCTATCACGACACACATTGGGACAAGAGTTTTTAGTAGTACATAGCTTGGAGATGAATAAAAAGTATCTTACTTCTCATTATAGATATTAATTTTTTTATTTCCTATCTAACTTTTAAGTATTTTTTAAGTTTTTGTTATCTTTTGAAGAATTTCATTTTCATACCAATAATTTTTTTAAGTTTTTTGTTTTTTTATTTCTTAAGTATAGTTAAAAGCTTTTTTATTTAAATATAATTAATTTTTTAAGTTCATGTACAAATCAATAATCTCTTAAGTATTTTTAAATATTAATTTTTATTACATTATTTTTATTATATTTTATTATTTTGGTTTAACTTACAATTTAACTTATATAGTTACATAATATTCCTATTTACTCCAAAATATTCCAGACATTCAAGTAGTAAGATGTGAATTCCTATTTAATACGAAATATCCTAGGCATGCAAAGAGTGAAATGAGAATATTCCCATTTACTTCTACATACCCCAGGAATACAAAGAGTAAAATGAGAATATTCCTGTTTACCCCAAATATCATTGGGACACAGAGAGTAACATGAGAATATTCCTGTTTAATCCTAAATATCCTTAGGATACTAAAAGGAGATATGGGAGTATTTTTATTTACTGTTAAATATCAATGGAATACAAAGGGTAAAATGGGAATATTTTTATTTACTCCTAAATATCCCAAGAATACAAAGAGTATGATGATAATAGTCCTGTTTGCTCCCAAATATTCCATGAATACAAATAGGAAAATGAGAATATTCCTGATTACCCCTAAATATCCCAGGAATACAAAGAGGAAAATGAGAGTATTTCTGATTACACCTAAATATACCAGGAATACAAAGAGGAAAATGAAAATATTCCTGATTACTCCAAAATATGCCAAGAATACCAATAGGAAAATGAGAATATTTCCATCTACTCCTAAATATTCCAGGAATACAAAGAGGAAATTGGGGATATTTCCTTTTACTCTCAAATATGCCAGGAATACAAATAGGAAAATGGGAATATTCCTGTTTACTCCCAAATGTCAATAGTGATATACAATAGTGATATTGAGAATATTCGCTGAAAGCCCCTGAGTTTCCAGGGATATCCAGATGATATTAGGAATGCAAATAGGATATCCCTGACATATTCTGTGCTGTGTGGGGCATTTCTTGCCTATCTAGCTGATAACTTTTATTCTGGACTTTATCAGACGGTGGTAATACAGGCCCTAAATGAAATACCTGGTAGTCAATGAATATGTTTTCTTAATGCTTTATACTTTAAACATCAAGTATGCAGTTTACTATACTGGCTAAGGGTATGAATAGTAATATAGAATTTCCTTTTGTTTAGATCCATGTAAACCTTCATTTATCATGCCATCCATAACACAATCCAGCAGTCAGACCTAACTCAGTTATTGTAACATTAAGCTGAAAAAATCAAGACTTCATGTCTCTAAACTAAACACGTTTGAAGTAATTGTTTCTAAGATTACTTTAGAAAAGATTGCAAACAATTCAAAAATGATTTTGATTAAGTAAATAGGCATATGAATTTTAGTTAAGTGGCATGTTCATATCTCCAAATTCAATACTGGAAGCTTATCATCAAAAGGTTGACGTGAACACAGGGTTCATTCTACGTCTTCCCTGACCATTTGCATCACACAGGGTCGTTTTTCAAAATTAATATTTTTTCACTCCAATAATATAAATCATTTAATGCATAGTACACCCAATCGAAACCCACACATGGTAAATGCTGAAACATTACCCAACCATATAAATTATTCGTATCCAAATAAGCTAAATAATTTGATTCTTGATTTGAGTTAAAAACTTCTAAATACTTGTTATTTTTGCATTAACATATCGCTTAAAACATTGTTAAATACCGCCTCGAACTCCTTTTTCAATCATTAATATCATATCATAATCATATAATAAATCTAACAATTGTTTAGTAATTTTTAACATTGCGCCCCACGGTAAAACTGGTGCTGTAAAATTTTCGAATATTTCTGCTAACAATAGTACATCACTTTAAAAATATAAATCATGGTATTCACCAAGTTTTTTTTATATTAAATTGCTTCCATATATTTTTGCATGTTTGTATTCATTATCAGATATAACTATTTTCGTTTAATTTATTATAAAACTCACTCTTTGGAGGAAGTTGAGTTTCGTTAATTTTTTTTTTAATTATCCATATAATCATAAGTGTAAACACCTTTTTAATAACCAAATCTATTTTATCTTCTGGAAAATATTTTGTGTGTGTTTCATTTGTTCTTTAGTTAAATTTGACGATAATTTATCTAAACTACAGGCCATAAATCTGAATGAGTCTTTAAATTTCATCTTCAAATTTTCTGGGTTTTTTTTCCCCCTAAAAATTTTTAAACTTTTCTTCATTATTCGCAAAGTAAATCTATCTTTTTTTTCATCATAGCCTAACTCTTTAATGAATAAGTGAGCATCATAACCAGCTAAGTTATTTCTAAAAAATGTTACAAAATTTGGTAATTTTTAATTGTAAATTACAATTGTTGCATGATGGCTTGATAAAATTTCCACTTATATGATCATGATGACACACTTTTTTATTGTCCTTAGAATATTCACACTCACATATAGTGCATTTTTAAATTTCCTATATAATATTTACAGCTTTTGTTAGTGAGTGCATTGGCTCAATTTGTGAATATATTTCACCAATTTCTTCTACTTCCCTTTATTGATTGTATAAAAGTTTTTCATGTGCATTTGGACCTCGATATACACTGGTGGCTTATAACCCCTATAAGCAGATACAATATAATAGCAAAAAACAGATGCTTTGTGTATCTGATATTTCATTGTGTATGATTCGTCATTCAATTTTAAATAAATGTTATTTATAAGCCCATTTTATAAATTTGTATTTTTATTTGCGTATTTATTTGTAAAGACCATTATCGATATCGCCCTCGGTTAAAACTGAATATTTTTTGATTAAGTTACATGTTTTTATTTCTCCTGGATTTGGTTTGGTGGTTGGTATTTTCTTTAAAATTGATTAAAATCTCCATATATTATGATTGGTATTTTTGTTGTGTTTTATATTTTTTAATTTAATTTGTTCGTCTTTTGAAGGCAAGATTATCTTCACAGGTTGGTTTTTTGAACAATCTTCTGTGTGTTCATTTAATTTCGCTTGAGAATAAAAAATTTTAAAAGAGACATATCGCAAAAATAAATTTTACTTTTGTGTTTACTTTTTTGTGCTGAAAGCAACTTCGATATATATTTTACCCAACAATAATGTGAGTTTTCACCATTTTTAAAATAAAGTAAATTTATGTGCTGGTTTTTTAAAATTTTTTGTAAGCTTTACTGGATAAACATTAAATTTATCACCAATAGAATAAACATTTATAGAAATACCGATTTGGTTTTCTATTTTTGCAATATTATCAATTTTTATAGGATATTCATATTCATCTAACGCTTTCTCGATATTGAGACCGACATTTTTATATTTAGGTATTCTTTGTGGCTCTTTTACAGCAGGAAACAGTGCAGAATTTATCGCCCAAAGAAAATATTTTTCATCATTGTTCTTCACATTAATGCAGGCTTTTTTATTCTTACTCACTTCTGACAGTGCAATATATGACGAGTCATTTAATGGATTATACTTAGTTATTGCTAGTTGCAACCCAATTATGCTATGTAAAGCCCAATCTGGGGTGCCTCTTTCAATGTTTTCTATTCGTGCAACTATTTCATTTATTATTTGTTTGTAAATTTTTTTAATGTCTCCTTCATTCAATATTGTAAATGTGTGTGAGTGAATGGCGTCAAATATTCCAATCTCGTCAGTTTTTCGGCTTCGAAAATGAGCAACAAATGTAATGTTGGAATTTACAGCTCTATGTTTTATAAGTTGATCGTGTAGTATGTTTAATAATTGTTGGTTTACCGATGCTAAAGAATTTCAGGCAACACTATATTAAAATTATTTTCAATATTGTATGTTGATAATCTGCACTTAAAAGTTTTCTCAACTTCGTACGTGTTATTAGTTTTTCTATTTTCGTTGTCACATATACACTATTGGAAAAGGGGAAAATTTCTTTTAAAACATTTTTAGCTTTTCCATACATTATTTTACCATTTGGAAAAGGTAAATTTGCGAAATTTATTTTTCTTTATTCAATTTTAATTATTGGCATAAGAGCTGTAATTAAATCAGCTTTTCTTAAATTATATATTTTTTACTTTAAAGCTTTTAGGTTTAGTCCTTAATTCCGAAACTGTTAAATCAGGTATACTCTCGATAGGCTTTTTAGAATTATATTCTCTTTTTTAAATCATATTTGCAATAAAATCATCTTTATGCAATTTCTATAATTTTTTTAACTTCTAATTCTTTACCTATAATTCTCAACTCGCGCAATTTATTTTCTCTCAACTCACCCACTAGGTTGCTCATCTCCATATTTATATATAATAAATGTTCTTATAATAAAAATATATGAAGTCGGCGGCGAATGCTGAGTTTCCCTTAGAATATCTATTGCTGCAATGTACATGTTACTAATTTTATGCTTTTTTAGAGAATGGTTATATACAAATTTTCTGCATTTGCATTGCACTTTCTCTTTTTTTGACTCATAGCATCGTTTACCATATTCGGTATAACATTTTTTGCAAGTGTTAAAATGTTAATATATTGTGTTTTTATGAGATGCAGAATCGTCGATAGATTTATTCTCCCTGCATACTATGCAGGTCTTGCTTGAAGAATCACATTGTAAAATTTCATAAGTATTATGCAATTAAGTATTTTTGTGCTTTTCGAAAGTTACCTTGCAAACAGATATTCCACATTCGCAAAGTACTAACTGTTTTTTTTTTTAAACACATAGCGACTTCTAGAATATTCATTGTAACATTTTTACAGGTGTTAATGTGCTTACCTTATGTGTGTTTATGTGATGGAAAACGTTAAATGTTTAAAACTTCACCCCATTTTTTACATTGCTTGCTTATACTACTATGCTCCATTTTTATTTATAAAAAGCCCAATTTTATTAAGAAAAAGAAAAAATAACATTTTTATATAAACATCATTCATTAACAAATAGGGAATATTATTTGTTTCCAACTAACCCCGCCTACAGACGAGGTTCACATAACAAATAAAATTGACGACAAACCAAAAAAATGTTATACTCGAAGCTCTACTAATTTTTTGAAAACTTCTTCTATGTGCTCTATATATTCACCCATTTCTCAAAATTCATATTAGTTGTCCAGGTTATCTAAGAGTGATAATTATAAGCTTTGTAAATTCGAATGAAATTTGTGAACTAAATTTTTAAGATCTTCGGATGCTTTATCTAATTTATAAGATGGTGAACTTGCGCCATCGCCACCTTTTAAAATATTGGACAAACTGCAAGGAAAAATAGGCGCAGACATGTTTATTTATAAAGAAACAAATTTTTTTTTAGAAAGAATAAAACTTTTTAACTAATGCTTTAAAAAATGTGCTTAGCAGAATTCTAGACCATGCACAGAATTACAATTTTTCATTTCTTTTAAGCTTTTATACATTATAAAAACTTCTTTCTCATTTAAAATTTTCAAATAATTTATAATGAGTCTCTTGACATAGTGCTCTGGTAATGGGATTTTTAATTTGTCATCTAGAATACAATAAATTTTTTTACCAAAATTAGATTCGTAAATCTCAAAATCTGTTACCCTGAAACATTTGTCTTTTTCTACATCTTGTAGTTTGGTACATTCAAGTGAATAGTTTAACTCGCAGAAAAGAGAATCTATTTTTTTTTTGTTTTGTATTATTTAGGAAGAAAAAACTTTATTATGAAAAAGAGAAAATTTGGTGCTGGAATTTTATTAAGATAAGCTGATAATCAAGGATACTTAGTGTTTTATTCATTATGGAATTTCTGGTGGGACAAGTATCCTGCCTACAAATTGTGGCAATATTAAGAGGGATTTAGTAAAAAAAAAAAGTATATAAATGAAGACTTATATAATTATTCTCCCTATTACAAAATTGATTTATGCACTATCCAAAAAAGAGAATCAGACAAAATGTGTTACCAACTTTTTAAATAAATATGGATATTTAGAATGTGATGCAAAATCACTTTAAAAAACTGGTACCGAAAAGAACGAAATTTCTTTAAGAATATTTCAAGAATATCAACCTCTCTTCATTTGATGGTAAACTCATTGAATAAACACTTAATTTAATCAAAAACCAAGATGTGGTGTTAAGGACGAGATAATTGTGGACTTCTCATCAAACGAAAAATGGACTAAAAACTAATTAAAATGGAATTTTGCATATGCAAATAAATCAATTAATTACAAATTTAGCAAAAGAGACTTAACATTAGGCAAAAACACACAAATTTGAAATTTATTTACGATAGGAATTCTCCAGATATTCTTATATAATATAAACAAGGTCTACATAATAATCATAGGTTGCGTGGAGTTTTTCCTTATACATTATATCCATCTGGTAGTGCATTGGCTCATGCATATTTTCCAAATAACAAAATAGCCTCGTTGAAATGCACATCAATATGCAGGAATATTCGTATAATGTTGGTAAAAACACTCATGAAAAAAAAATCAATTTACTAGCAGTTTTGATTCACGAAATTGGCCATGCATTAGGTCTTCAACATACAAATGATAATAATGCAATCATGTATCCAACTATTGACAATGATTTGGTTGATTTGCAACGAGGCGATATTCAAAATATTCAAAACTTTTGTTGGCCACCACTACAAAATAATTTTAATGATGATGAACAATTTGATTTATGCAAATACGAATATATAAAAACCATTTTAATTATTAATGGCGAATCGTATATTTTTTACAATAAAAATGTTTGGACAAAAATTTTGGGAGACAAGAAAATAATCAATACGCTATTTTCGATAAGAAATTGGTTTCGGTTTCTACCGACCAATATCAGTAATTTTTTATATTCCAAAGACCATCAGGTGAGTTAGTCCTGTTTGTTGACGAAAAATTTTATATGGTTGATCATCCTTGTTATAATCTTATTGGTGGTTATCCAAAAAAAATCGCTTCATTTGGTGTAAGAGATGAATATAAAATAAATGTTGTTTTAATTCATATTCGGGGAAAACTTTGATCTTTTATGAAAAGCTGTATTATGCAGAAATAGGTGAACGTCGTTTCCAGATTTTAAAAGAAGCATGGTCTAATTAGTGAGAAATTTCCTAATGTACCAAATATGATATACTCAGCCTTTAGATATACAAATGGTTTACTGTATTTTTTTTAGTAATGTAACTTTAATGGAATATAATTAATTTACAAAAAATTGACAAGAGTTGGCAAAAATAGCATTCATTGTTTGGTATAAAGTGTGAATCCTATAATGAAATTATAAATAAAATTAAATATATTGTTAATGACTTTGAAAATTTAACTCCTTGGGAGCTATATAATTCGATGAATTTGGTCGATATTTTATAAAATTATTTTCTTCAATTTTTCGTTTTCTTCATAAAAAAGAATATACATAAAAACACTTATTACAACTCGCCAATTTCACTTGCACATAGTTTCACATATAAAAAATGGAGTCAACTGTAGACATAAATAACAATCTTATTTACAATGGTAAACAAATTTTTATGATTACTGATGAGGAAAATAATCCTTAGTTTAGAGGAACTGATGTAACTAGACTTTTGGAATACAGAAAAGCACGAAATGCTTTATATTATATTGTTCATAATGATGATAAAAAGAAATATACTGAACACAGGGGTGTCCCTAAAATAGGGACACCATCAAATATGCAACCAAAGGCTTTATTTACCAATGAATCAGCTCTGTATAAGTTGATATTTAGATCAAATATGCCTCCAGCTGAAAAATTTACTAAATGGGTGAGAAAAGAAGTTTTACCATCGATTGGTAAACATTGGAGAAGATGTAATGCAATATTTAAGGTCAAATAAAACACATTAAAAAGTGCACAAAATTGAAGTTAATAATTGAAAAGCTATAAATAAATTTCAAGATAATCAGACTGAAAATTAAGAAATAAATAAATAAAATTAAAGATAGAAATTATGAAAATTTAACAGAAACAGTTGATAGAGCTGTAGATGGAATAAATTGCAGAAAATTGGTAATTAGAGATATTGTCCCTCATGTTGTACCACAAACACAAAACCAAAATTTAAATCCAACTTTAATTCTTCTAAAATAATTTGATAATAATTGTGAATATGATTATTATGTAATTATAACTCAAAGAAAATATGTTCAAAGACTATTGTTTAGAAATGTAGATATACATGCAAATTGTGAAGAATTATTGAGATTTGAATATGTTCCTAATTATATAAATTTGTACCAAAGAATGAAGGAATCAATGAATGAAAACATTGAGTTTTTCCATGACTATTTTAACATTGATAGAAATAATTATACTCAAGAACAATTAATTAATGATATAAATAATCTTTGTCAAATTAAGAAAGAATTTCAATGAATCTGGCATCATGATTCGTGGACACTTATATCTTTATGGTGATATAACATTATGGCGTTTTAAGGATTAAAAAGCTAATCCCTGTAAAATTTAAAACAAATTAAAATAAATTTACTGAACTCCGAGCTGTCCCTGAAATAGGGACGATTTCAGACATGTGACAACACACAATAATTATCAAAGAATTTGGGCTATATTTTATAAAACTATTTTCTTCAATTTTTCATTTTATTTATAAAAAGAGTATATATAAAAAACATATATCCCCACATACAAAATGGCCGAATGACTATAAAAACAACTACAGAACGTACAACTAGAAGAAAATTATGCTCAAATAATGTAATTGTTGACAATAGAGAAATAAATGTTGTATTAGCTAATAATAATGAGCCATGGTTTAGAGAAAAAGATGTTACTGAAATTTTACAGTATATAGATACGAGTCAGGCTATCAGAAAACGTGTTAGTCCAAACCATAAAAATGTTTATAAAACACAAAACCGTACAAATATGTTGGCAATATTGGTAACACAATTTATATAAATAAAAATAGATTAACACAACTATTGACTAAGTTAGAATACCATTCGTAAAACCAATTTCTAAGCAGCTTAATTTAAATATAAATGTTTTTGAAGAAAAATACGAAACAAAATATATTACCCAACATTGTTAAATGTTTTAAACATTTAAATTAAAAACACCAATATAAAATAGATAATTATAGAATTGATTTATATTTTCCAGATATAAAATTAGCTATTGAATGTGATGAATTTAACCATGGAGATAGAAATATTAATTATGAAATAGAGAGGCATGTAGAAATACAATTAAATTGTAAACTTATAAGGTTTAATCCTGATGCAATAAATTTTGATATAGCAGATGTGGTTAATCATGTGTTTGTGCATTTAAGTAATAATATTCAGATTTACACTACATCTGTTTTATTAATCCAAGAGTTGAGAGAACTATCAAAACCCAACCACTTAACATAAATTTTATTTCTTTTTGTTTTTAAAAGTTTTCGACCAAATTTTCATCACAATAGTTTTCATAATTTCATATTCATAAAAACTACACATTATTTCTTCTCCTTTTGTATGTTTTAATTTGTAAGTTAGTATATCAAAATTTAAAACCTAACAAATAGTAAACAATTTTGTTGACCAATTAGCAGTATAACATTTTTCAAAACAAATATTCAGAGTGCTCACATGAACAATATCTCCAACTTTATATTTTGGTTTAGTAAACACAAAATTTGTTTGCAATAAATTTTTTCCATTTTTTTTGTTAACTTCAATTGGCTCTTGCCAATAGTGCTGTGCTTTGTGTTGTTGTAGTCTTTCACTAATTGATCCCATATATTTACCCACTTGTAGTGGCCATTCAAAACAAAATTTCCACATCATATTTTTTAAAGTTCGATTAAAACTTTTAACAACACTAGCTTTTAATTCAGAAAATGAATAAAAATGATTTATATTATGCTTTTCCATAAGTTCTTTAAACATTTTTTTATAAAATTCTCAGCCATTGTCACTTTGTAAATTATTTTGTTTTCTTTTCGTCAAAATATTTTCTAAAGCATTTGCTACATTTTTTGTTGTTTTATATTTGCTTGCTAAAGCAAATGTAAACTTTGAAAAAAACATCAATACTTGCGATAATATATTTATAGCCTTTGTTTATGCGAGCTATACCTTACAAATTTCCAGTATCCATTTTTACAAGATCAATATGCCACAAATCACCAATGCCATATGAAATAACTTTTCTTCTTGGAATTTTTTTTATATGGGTTTATACAATTCATTAATTATTTATTCCTTCTCTCACATTCAGCAATTTTTTTTTAAGAATGTTGATTTTTTTAGAATTGCACAACTAGCATGTACTTTTCTGGACTAATCACCTATTTGTTGTATTCTCATTTTTAAATTGTTATTTTTAGTGACTTTCTTGCACTTCAAACACCATGTGTTCTCCAATATATATATATATATATATATATATATATAATGTTAACAGAGGTGAGTTTTAAACTTGTAAAAGAAAAAATAAAATAAAATAATCTAATTATTTTGTTGATGGAATGTTGACCTCAATAGGAATGATCGAAAAATACAAATTTTATATATATATATATAATATTATAATATTATAATATTATATATATATAATATTTGTATTTTTCGATCATTCCTATTGAGGTCAACATTCCATCAACAAAATAATTAGATTATTTTATTTTATTTTTTCTTTTACAAGTTTAAAACTCACCTCTGTTAACATAAAATGGTTTACGTTAATCTATTTTTGTACTTCCCTTAATAACAGTTAGATTATCATTAGATAAATTATCAGAAATTATTTTATAAACTGTACAATCCATAAAAAAAAATTACATCATCATCTATGTGGGAAACATTATAATTTTTATTCCACTTTCCACACAAATAAAATATTAGAGATTTTTCTTCCTTAAATTTTTCAATTGATTGACTTAAATTTTGCAGTTTATCATCTATTTCTTTATTATTGTATCTTGAATCTATATCCTTTTTTAATGCAGTAGATACCGAATCTAAATCCGATGCTAAGGCATAATCATAATCAATAGTGTTGTATCTTGAATCTACATATATTTTAATTCGTAATCAGAAACAATAGTTTTATATTTTGAATCGACATCATTTTTTAATGCATAGCCAGAAACAATAGTTTTATATTTTGAATCTAGATCAATTTTTAAGCATAGTCACAAACAATGGTTTTATATTTTGAATCTAGATCATTTTTTAAGCATAGTCACAAACAATAGTTTTATATTTTGAATCAACAACTTGTTTAATGCCTGTTTTCCATTATTTATTCGTTTTATATAATCAGCAATAGCGTTACTGAATTGTAAATTTGTATCTATTTTAAAAGCATAATCAGCATTTTTTATTTAAAAATATTTTATTAACTGCATCTTTTCCATCGAGGGGGTCAGCTATATTAACAATTCTTCGCCCCAGAAAAGAAACATACCATTTTGTAAAACCGAAACAATTGCTTAACTTATTTTGTAAAGAAGAGACACTCGAATTGCATTTTGAATCTACATTTTTTTAAATCTTCAGCAATATTGTCAAAGTTTTTATTTTAAGATTCGATTAATGGTTTCCAAAATATATATGTAATTATTTATTAACATAGAGATTGTATCACTAAACCTAAATTCTCTCGAAAAAAGGTGTAAAACAATTAAACATAAATGTCCAGAGATAACAGAATTAAAATTCTCAATTCTGTCATCATTGTAATATACAATATGTTATTGAAATAATTAATCAAATTATTAGGAATATTGCCACCAAATGAATAAAATAATAAATATTATTTTTCTTTAAAATAGCAAACCCAATGAGTACAAGGATTTGTTGAAAAATCAAAATTAAACACGGCATAGCATATTTTTGGTAGTTTGTCAAACATATAAATATTTATGAGATTTTTAATAATTAATTTTTTACATATATTTCAATGTCGATATTGAATAATGGAGCTAAATTTTTTTGGCCTTCCTCTTTTTTCGCAACTACACCACTTCCAGCTTTATTTTCCATTGCTAAATTGTGACTCTATTGTTTTGTAATTATTTTATATTTATTTTTTAGTTTGTTCAACAGAATTATATATTGAAGTAGCTACTCCTGCTAAAGCACCAAAGCCAGTTAAAGCTGCAACTATGAGAGGGACAATTCCTCCATGATTTAAACCATTGCTGGTTATATATATATATATATATATATATATATATATATATATATATATATATATATATATATATATATATATATATATATATATATATATATTAGTATTGGCGATGCTAAGGTTAGCAAGAAACCTTTGCCTTCTTTTGATTTTTATTTTTTTCGCTCAAATTGATCTTTTTTTTTAAATTTATCTATACCCAAATCTCTTAATTGATCAATGAATATGTCCAAAGTTAAGCTTTTTATCTTCATTTATAAGTAAAAAATATACATAAATTCAATACAACATTTTAATTCCAAAACCTAATTTTCTTTCTGTATACATTGTTGGGGCAACAGCCGCAGAAGCTATTTTTTCTCCAATTGGAGTATCTTTATTTAACACTATTTCTTTTGCCACTTTTTGCAAAAATGTACTATCTTCATGCCTAGACTCTAAATCTTTGTGGTCTCTATAAGCAATATCATGAATTACAAGCTTCATCTACTTTATTCACTCCTGCATCTCCATCTTTCATTTAGTTTTGTAAATGGCCGACAATAATTATAACCTGGCAAATGCATTTCGGGCAAATTGAAATTGTTTAATGACCAGTTTGTAATGCCTTTGCCACGGTGTTCAGAATTCCAAAATGAGTGCCGAATAACACTTAAAACTCGTATTAGAGATGGAATTCCTTTCGTGGTATTAACAACAAAGTCAGAAGATTTTTTGTTTAGCATATTCATAATGTTTACTTTTTCATTGCAAAAATTTTATTTCCAGCATTTTATTCGCCGTGAATAACTAATAATCCGTAAATTAATTTTCTAACATTTTCCATCGAAATATATTCTGTCGGCAAAGCATTATATTTTTATTCCTTCTTCAGATACAAGAGAATATGTAATGTAAAATTCGCTCTTTTTGGCATGTTCTTGATGCTCTTATATAACTACTATAAATTGGCTTAATTATATTGGCATACTTCCAACTTCTATTCGAGTTTATTGGCTTTTTAGGATTATATTCTTCGAATGCAGAAAGTCCTTCTGTTTATGTATATTCCTTACATTTAAATGACAGTTTATCATTATTCATCTTTACTTCTGTATATCCAATTTCAAATTTATGCCCATCTCCTAGTAAACCATATGGTGTTTTAAAAATAATTTTTTTCAGTAATTTCTTTTCTGAGTTTTATAACAGAATCCGTATGTGTCAACTTTTTTTATGGGTACAATGCCCATTCGCTCTTCTACATTAGGTAATTTTGGGAATAATTTTCTTTCAAAAGATGTTTCTTCTGGTGTTGGTTTATAATCTAAAAATTTTGCAGCAACAGGTACTAGTGAAGTTATTAAATTTTTGTTTTCTTCACTTTCTTGGTATACTTATTTGCCAATATTTTGTAATTCACGAATTCATGGTAGAACTTTTTCTTGTTTTTGTAATATTCTATTCCATGGTACATTTATAATTTCGATACTTCTCGATGAGGAATTTCACTCCGGAAACACCCAGTGAATCCTTCATTAAAAAATTTTTTTTCTTATAAATGAGTTATAAAAGCATTGAAAGTTTTAAAGGACAAACTTTCCCCCCAACTTTTTCAAACGATGCTTATGTTTTGGAAGAATATCGCCTACCAAAAAGAGATAAACCTGGATATGAGGCAAAATATGAAAAATTAGATAATATTGATGTTTTCTAGAGTAGAAATTTCAAAACATGGACATATTATTGAGGCTGTTTATAATCCAGGAATAACTTCCACAATGATGAATATTTTTTAGAGTCTACTGGTGTTGATGATAAATTTCGAGTAATATCTGTTCATAGTGATAGAATAAATGAAATAATGTATCCTTTAAGATATTTGTTTGGCTTTATTCGCGATAATAATGAAGTTTACTGGTAAGGTGGTTATAAAATCCCTTTTTCTTTAGAAATTCATCTGATAACAATTGTATATTTGTTTATGAAACTAAAAAAGCAGATGGTTATGCTGATCCAGGTAAAATAGTTATTGAAAAATTGGAAATGTTGTGGCCTATTGTTGAATACGAAGCCAAACACACCAATTACAATTAAAGAAAAGATACAAATAAATCCTAGAATTCATGTTGGTTTTAAGTATTGGCAATTTTTAGAAGAAGTACCTGCTTGCAAAACTGTTTTTAATTTTTATACAAATATCAGTTTAATAATTTGCAATTTGACATACCTGATTTTGTAATTGTGGGTTTCCAAACTAATATAAAAAATCGCACTGAGCAATATATGCACGCTTCAATGTCTGATCATTGTGATGTAAGCAATATTTTTGTTAAAAATAGTAGAAATTAAATATTTCCAAAATAAAATTGGAATCTAGATATTTAAAATGATCTTTGTCTTAAAATGTTTCTGGATTTTAATGATTTTAGAAATTCTAGAACAAAATTAGATACTATGTACAGAAATAGTGAACTTAATTATAAGCCAACTACAAACTATCATGGCGATATCACTTATTATTCATTTTGGGGACGAAGACCTTCATATGTTATTGACGGCCTATATAGAAAAACAGCAGCGGTTAAAGATAAAACAAATATAAAAATTAGCATGTGATTAAAAAAGCTGTTGGGGCTAGTACAATTTGTAATAATGTTTTAATTAGCCAACGAAATTTAATTTATGATCATTTGAAATAAAATATCACTGTGTGTGTATATATATATATATATATATATATATATATATATATATATATATATATATATTATATATAAAATGTTCATTTTATTAAATTGATAATTTAAACGATTTTACAGAAACAAGAAATTGTTTCGATATTATAATACAATTTCTTATATATTTGGTTGAGTTGTTTTATCGAATAACAAATATTTTTTAAAAATCGAAGTGAATTTTATTTTGTTTCTCTTGTGTTTATATGTACATGTTTTTTTTTAAATATAAATCAGTAGAAGACTATTGCAGATATTGGCACAACTCAATAATTTAACTGAAATTCACACAAATTTCTCACTTTCAAGCAACAATGTCTCAATCTCTTCTGAAAACATGATTCATCTCTTAAATCTCACCCCCAAAATCAAGATAATTTGACAGAAATCTGCGTTCTCAATCAAGCACACTTTTTTAAAAAACATAATTTGTCCACTCTTTGATCAGTGGTCCATTTTCAGGGTGAATTAGGCTAAAGTTAGGTCAAAAGGCAATATTTACTAAAAATGTGAGAAAAAAAATATCACAAGAAAAGTATGAAAATTCTTGGAATTTCATCAAAAATATGATGATTTAGCTCGAAAATTAGTCTTTAAAGAACCACACACAAAGAGTGAACACAAATTAAAAACTGATTTTGATTTTGTTTTATGCTTTGAAAAATTTGATGGGGAATTAGATATTTGTTTGAAGTTAGCTTGAAATTGGTTGAATTTTAGTTAAATTATTGGGTTACACCAAGATCTGCTATAGCCTTCTACTAATAGTCATTTTTGTATTCAGGAACATTTTTAAGTTAAATTTTAATCCGGAGAGCATGCCATTCGAAAACCCAGTTCTTTTGTCTGCGACTGGGATGTAATGTACATGTAATTTACTTTTTGGCGTTCATGCACTTTTTCCGTATTAGAGCACTACGTGCTGCAGTGGAGTTCTTTCATGTAAGTGCCACATACGAGGGTTCGTAAATGAATAAATCTGATTGTTGCATATTCACATCAGTTTATATTTATTCTGGTTGCCTCTTGACCACATAAACCTTGAATGAATAATGCAGCAAAGTCTTGACTTGGGGATGGCCTCAACAGTTCCCGCAGTGTTGCATGAGCGTATCGAGGGAGCTCAGATATCCTCGTCTAGACCAGGTATTGGATTGTAGTACACAGAACACCTGCAGCAGTGACATTGGAGCATCAGGGGGCCACATTTAGGGCGAACGGCCCACAACCCAACTTCATCATCGTGTTCTCGACTGAGCAAGCACTGGCATCCCCCTGGCAACTTGAACCTACAGCATCGAGCATCATAACCTATAATCATTCCCTGATGCCCAGTTTAAGATCATGCCATTTTAGAGTTAGTTATTGCCCCTGAAAATTAATTTGATGTATGACTCAACATACAACCACCCCAAAGCGGACACACCAGCCACAAAATATTAACACACCCACATCAATATAATGGTTAAATAATCATAATTAATTCAGAAATGTATATTTACAAAAATATTCAAATCAAGTATGTAAACAAATTATGTATGCATCTTTGCTCATACATTTATTATAAGTTTCAGAATCGCAGCGACGCCACATTCCAGCAAAAGCCCTTCCGGAAGGCACCGACAACACAAGGCGGAGCCAACATCACGAGACCCCTCAGGTGACGTCAGCAAGAAGCATCTCTGCCCTCTCATCACCACACTCCCGACGCATATATCACACCATCCTCACCACTTCAACCCAGGTTTATAATGTATAAAATATTCCCCAGGTAACCTGGCGACAAATTACTTAACCAGAATCTTCACCCTGCAGGCACACAAACATAATTGACACAAACATCAGTTAAACAATTAATATAACTGAAAGTCAAAGTATTGTGTTTGACATAGTTATATATTTTCATACGGTTTACCAATAACAACAAGGAGCACTCTTAAGTCGAATTACAATTTCACAGTATCAGATAATAGTACTAGAGTTTTCAAATCAGTTAATTCTCTACATAAGCTTACAATGAATAAAATTAACATGATATTTCTAGAAAAAAATTATAATATTATCTACCAGTTATGGACTGAAATTTATTTAAATATTTTCGGCTAACAAAAAAAAAGATTAAATATATGATGTCGCATTCTTAATAGTATCGAAGAAAAACAGCAACTGAGTTAGTATATATCTCAAGTAATAATAACGGACATGACTCACATCTATTAACTTGTCGTAATGACATAGTAATTTTATATTACACTATATGTTTACTCAGGTTATGTAAACACTGAATTTCTATTATATAAATTTGTAATATACAAAAAAAATGTATTGTGCATATTTGCTTAGTACAGTGGCCATATGAAAGAGTGCATAGATGATATACACAACTATTTTTTGTTTTTCAATGCATTCTAAACAAACATATATCTAAGTATAACTTCACAGTTTACTGAAACAAGCACAGAAAATGTCTATCCCACACAGCACAGAATATGCCAGGGATGTCCTATTTACATTTCTAATGCAATCTGGATATCCACTGGAAACTCAGGGGATTTCTGCGAATATTTTCAATATCCCTAGTGTATTCCCCGAATATTTGGGAGTAAACAGGAATATCCCCATTTTCATCTTTGTATTCCTGGGATATTTGAGAGTAATGGGGAATATCCCCATTATTATCATGTGTTCCTGGAATAATTAGGAGTAGATGAAAATATTCTCATTTTCCTGTTGGTATTCTTGGGATATTGTGGAGTAATCAGGGATATTCTCATTATCCTCTTAGTGTTGCTGGAATATGTATGTGTAATCAGGAATATTATCATTTTTCTCTTAGTATTCCTGGTATATTTAAGTTTAATCACGAATATTCTCATTTTCCTCTTTGTATTCCTGGGATATTAGAGAGTTAATGGGAATATTCTCTTGTTCCTCTTTGTATTCCTGGTACATTTAGGAATCAACAGGAATATTCTCATTTTATTATTTGTATTCTTGAAATATTTAGGAGTAAACAGGACTATTCTCATTTTACTCTTTGCATTCCTGGGATATTTAGGAGTAAATAAAAATATTAAAATTTTACTCTTTGTATTCCATTGATATTTAGGAGTAAATAAAAATATTCCCATTTTCCTTTTTGTATCCTAAGGATATTTGGGATTAAACAGGAATATTCTCATGCTACTCTCTGTGTCCCAATGATATTTGGGAGTAAACGGGAATATTCTCATTTCACTGTTTGTAGTCCTGGAATGTGTAGGAGTAAATAGGTATATTGATATTTTACTCTTTGCATTCATATGATATTGATTAAATAGGAATATTCACATTTTGCTCCTAATATTCCTGGAATATTTGAGAGTAAATAGGATTATTCTCATTTTACTCCTAATATTCCTGGAATCTTTGGGGGGAAACAGGAATTTTCTCATTTTAGTGCTTGTATTCCTGGGATATTTGGGAGTTAAAAAAATCCCCATTTTCCTTTTTGTATCGTAAGGATATTTGAGAGTATATAGAAATATTCACATCTTCCACTTTATTATACGTAAATAATAATCGAAAAAGTGAGAATAATCAATGTTCATAATATAATACACTTGGCATATACTTACTAAAACAGTTTTTATATATGCTTATAAAAATCTAATATGGCGCTTGTCATAGAGAAGTAATCAAAGCGGTCATAAAGATAGGTCTGGCAACTTCTATCCTTTTGCCTTGATCGAACACATATGCTTAATGAAGCTCGCGGCAGCTTGCGAACTAATAGCGCTAGTGCAGGCTACCCACTTTTAATATTGTGGTATATGGGAGTTTAAGAGAGTTTTGAATAATATTAAATAACACCTTTTTATTTTCATATGTCCGTTCAGCATAAAGAATTGTGATATATTTAGGTGTGTTTGAGGTTGGTTTCGTTTACGATAATGTTTTGCTGGTGCAGTATACCGAGTTCGTAAAAACCTCTTCATCACATTTTTCTTGCATCATGTTTATTGTTTTTGTTTATTGTAATGAAGGTTATGGTTCTACAAGTCCAAGTTTGTTTTGTTCGGTAATATCGTACATCGTGCCTAGCAGCACAACATTATAGGACATGCCAATAAATATTGTATAAAAATATTTTTTAATTTAAAGTAAAAATACTATTATGTACCTAGTATAAATATACTACTGCATTGTCATCACGTCCGCACATATGATAAAATGTGTTTAAGTGTATTTAGAAACTGTTCAATAGAAGACACTCAGCAGAATATATTTAATATATTTCTTAAAGTTCTTTAAGCTTATTTAGGTTATCGAGTCTGGTAGCTTATTGTGTATATGTATACCTTTCTACTCAATAGGTACTTCTCTTGTACAAATTTGCCCAGTGATAATATACTCTGTAGGCACTTATTTATATTCCTTGTGGAATAGTGATGAAAATCAATTTTTTTTTTTAGATATTCGTTTTTGTTTGAGTGAATAAATTAATAATTTCAAAAATATAAATTGATGTGAATAATAATTGTAATTTTTTTAATCAAGATTTGTAATTTGTATTATACCTATTTACTATATATGTTATTCTCATGGCCCTTTATCTAGCTACAAATATTTTGTTAGCATTTTTTCAGATCCCCAAAATAATATGCCGTATGATGATAATGCATTGCTCAAGCCACGATATATTTGTTTAAGGTATTGGGGTTGTAATACTTCTACTAGTATGTGTGATGCATAACTATTTTATTTTGATGTATTATTATTTGCCATATTTAGGGTACTGGCAATATTTACAAAATAGTTGTTAAATTCATTAGAAACATATAGTGTTTCAAATATAATTCTGTTGTTTTAAAATAACTGTATTTTTATATTTTCGCTATAATAAACCTTCAAATTTTTCGTTTTTTTAGTGTTCAAATAATTCACTTAAAGAGCGAAGGGGCAATCTGCGAAACCACAAAATAATTTTGAGTTGAAATTAGTACAAGCAATAGGGCGAAGTGAAAAACACTTCGACCTGAAAATATTATGTAAAAAGGCATATATTTAACGATAGCAGTGGAGCAGTTATGGCCAAAGAAAAACATGAAAACCAAAGTCAAGCACCAGAAAACTGATGACATTCAAATTTGCACCAATTAGCTTGCTGAGTACAGCTCGTTAAGTATAGGAGGAAGTGGAGGGGGGGGGGGAGGGGTGGCAGAGGAGACATTAGGTGCTTCATATTTGCGCCCTCTATGCTCTCTACACTACAGCTCGGGGAATCAGAGTGGTGTATATTTGTGTGTAAACAGTTTCCCGGAGTTTCATATATATATAAATGTATATACAATAGTAATGAATGTAACATCATTTGTCACAGGTATGCAAAGAATGGGACATGTACAAAACCTACCAATGTACTATGATAAACAAACTAAGTGATTTGCCATACAGTTAATTAGTAATGTACGGTCCAATAGAATAAATGTGCACATTTACACTCCACACTATTACAGGTTTCTAAAGACAGCTGACGAATATATTCTCTGTCCTTGGCCAATTCAACAGCTCTCATACGAGTCACACTTCACCATATATAAAAAAACCTGTAATATTACAAATATTCAAATATATCTGGCCAGGATTGCACCACCAAATTCATAAATTCATAGCTGATACTTAACCGGTGAAGCACTTGAACATGTAGCCTCCATTTTATATTCACAAATATTAACATATTAACTGTTAAATTCTTTGTACTGAAAACTGCTTTTCAGCTTATTGTTGCTCGTTAGTCCACAGCACAGGGAAAATCACAAACATTGTCAAACACGAACAGATACGACCCAGTATGTATGGTAATTTCTCGCAGTCAAAAAAACTAACAATTTTCACATCAGGGAACTGTGTAAACATAGGAAATTTTGTAACTGCATACAAAGAATTTTTGTTGCTAAAGTAAATTTATCTATTTATTTGCTATCAAATCTCTCCAGCGATCCTATGATGAGCAGGAGTTGTGGAATATAGCATTAGTGAAAAATGTTACAAAACAAACATATACCTACAGAAAATATTTGTAAATATTTCCTATCGCTCTTTTCGGAATCTGAAAACTTTAGATAGTTTGAGAAGAAGGTGCCCACTGAATAATACAACATAACATAACAACATGAAAATATGAATAATTAATTTGTTTAATGGAAGATGTCTTTAGACAATATGATAAATTATGCAAAGTGAAACACGCTGTGGTTAGTTTTGGGACTATGTTATGAATGTGAGTATTCCTATAAAGATGACTGTCAAAATGTATGCCTAAAATATTGTAGGATGGCTTCCTTTAATCATAGCTTCTATATTTTATTTAAAAGTTATAGTTCTGTTGTCTTTATGAGTGGAATCACATTAACACTATTTGACCCCAATTCAAAAAAAGATTATTTGCTGTAAATAATTTTTATCTAGTCATGAATATTCTCATTTAATGACACCATAAGTGCTGTCAGATTCTCATCTTTAAATACAAATTTAGTAGGTATCATCCACAATGTGTAGAATGTTGGAATACAGATACTATATATCAATAAATATAATAGAGGGCAAAAGATGGAACCTTTGGGAACAATGTTTGATTACCTTACCCTTTTTTTAGACTTGTAATTATACCATCTGTATCTATTGCAACCTGCTGATATATATGAGACAAGTAAGATGTAGACCATGATAAAGTATGTGCCTCCTTGGAGGGAATTTAGTGAGTAAAGATCAATTCAGTGGAAAGAGATTATTTTTATTTCACTGCAGGTCGCTTTACAACCGTATAACTGTTTAGGGTATTCTACCCACTGCATCACTGCAACCTCCTGGCAGCATCTTAACTTATTGTGTGTGTCTGGCATGTGAGGTGGCCATTCGACAAACTCACTCAACATTTAGTGGTATACAAGAGGGCCAACACTCTCGTTAGATAGGCATAACAGGTTTATTGCAACATTACAACAATGTCACCTCATCGCAGGATGAACTAAGGAGAGCCACTTGGTCGAATGGCCCACACACCCTGGATGAGTCTCTTGTGCTCTGGCACCCTTCGCAACTCTACGAATACAGTAGAAAGTAGATTATCCCGACTAATCGGGACCAAGGGTAATTCGGATAGGTAATCGAAAATTTGGATCATGGAAATATGTTGCAAATGAAGATAAAAGAATTTGTAAAAATAAAAAAAAATATTTTTGCACACAACGTAAAATTTATTAGACATGCATAGAACACTAACTTATCCAAAACAAAAAATGTACAAAAAGTAAAAAAAAATAATTTGTTAACAATAACCACCGAACTGCGAACAACATGTGAAAGTAGACATCACAAGAGCACACACAAGTGCTTGTCTCTCCTCCGTGGGTAAGGGAAACACTGTGACAAAAGAAACGTTTCGTGTTTTTACTATTCTCTTTATTTTTCAAACAAGTCCGGATAATCGACTTTCTACTGTATTCTAAAACCTGGTATCGTAAGTCAAACCTCCCTCCGCCCCACTCCTGAGACCATGATGTGCCGTCAATGTGGATAATTTCTTGATCTGTGGTGGGGAACATAAATATAGTGTTATAATTGGCTTCTTGTTTGCGTAAATTTGACATGGTTCGATACTGTATAACATGTTTTGAAGTACAGCAAATAGTTTATTGAATAGATATGAATAAAAACACACATGTACAGGTGAACGAAAACTGATCTGGCTCAACATGACCTGCAAGTGGCCATAGCTGCGAAAAAAGTCTATATGGCGCAAACAAGATCACTTGATGCAAAATAAAAAGCCCGTTAGTTGACGGAGGGATGCTGTGAACACTGAAGGTTACACTAAAACAAAGTTCAGGTTACTAACGTTACAAGATTATAGCACACAAAATTATCAGAACAAAAGTAGATCACATACGGCCAGTTGGATCCAACCAACTGGGCCACACTTAAACTGGAACAATCACTGTACAACAGGCAGTCTGCTCAAGTACGTGGTGCCTTATATGCTGATTATAACATTTGCCCATAGGCTTTAAACTACGTAGGATTAAAAAAACATTTTGACATAATTACTGACTATCACATGAATATAGGACACGGGAATACTGGCACCAGATATAAGATTACTGTGATCTGAGTCTCCACAAGTTGAATGACACACTATCAAAATACACTAATCTCTCAAATTCATTATACTGTAAACATAGATACTCTGACTATAACAACAAATATCAAAGTACAAGAATGGTATCTCGCTGGTGAATACTGTGTCACCCGCATAAGGATGTAGTAGCCCTTGCCACCCCTACTGAAAACAGTTTAATTGTTTATTAACTGTTAGATATGAGTTTGTGTCTGTCTGAATAGTATCCATAATGATTTCAGATTGTACAAACGTTCAGAATATACCTACTGTTCAGTAATTATCAACTTAACAAACATTTATTTAAAAATGTAACAACGTATTGACCATAGTGTTTTTATACTGTGTTGAATGCTTTCCTGGACAGTTCTACAAACACACTGTTACATAATACTTTTATACTGTCAAGTAATGTAATTATTTTGTGCAACAGGCTGATGTTCACTGAGGGGGTATACTTTATTAGAGTATTTAATAATTACAATCAGGTTTGGTGTGTAAGGAGGGCTACTTTTAGTGTACGTGTGTTTAACATGATTCAGGTCCTAATGATGATAAGTTTTGTTTGTCTTCAAACTACAACAGTTTTGACTACCAGAAACTTCCAATTCTTAGCGTATTTAACTTTGAAAAGTTATAGCTTATGAAATCTCCATTTTTGTATGTCATGGATAAGGATATGGATAAAATACAATTTTATAACTGAATAGTCAGCCCAGAACCTGAATTTTGTTCAAAATTGTTGGTGAGACCAGCACTTCTCTGTATAATCTAAATGATAGTGGAATATCAGCTCTTAATTAAAAATTTGTAGGCCAATATCAAAAGTTCTTTTTTTTTTTTTTTTTTTTTTTTTTTTTTTTGATATTATTTTTTGAAACTACTTCGATGCTGTAGATTCAACTTTTACAAATTGTTGGGAAATACCCTTCCTGTTCTGCACATTTGCTAAATTTTTGTCTATTTTTTTGTGTGTTTGGTAGATGAAAGTGGATTTCCATTAAAATTGGTAGGCATGATTTGCAGTCTACAATGCCTATTGGAAACCATTCTCCCTTCCTATCGTAGGTCTACAACTGGTCATGCACACTACAAAATCTTGAAATTAAATGATGATCCAAATTTCACATTCTATAATACAATTTTTTTTTAACATGTTTTACTTGTGATTAATCACATTGTTAGAAAATCATAGTAGCAACTTCGAGACATTAATGGAAAATAACATGCAAATTATGCATCAGATAAGAAACCTGTCGATGCAATGTTTACATAGTGTTTGTTCGTTTTTTTCCTTCTTCCCCATTATGGGGGCTAAAGAAAATATTTTGGTGAAAATCTACATCTCAAGTTTTAACTATTAGATTAAGGTTGCAGCATTTAACCATGGCATTTTGGACTTTGCGAATGGCTGGCGAGAGGTCCCCACCTCCTGACGCCAGTGTCACATGGCTGTAATGTGTGGGACATAAAGTATGCTCACTGAATGCTGCCATACAATCACATCATAAATTGGTAACTTCGTACCTGATTTGGATTCAGTAACAGCATAACATAGAGCTTTTAAACATAGCAGTATTTCATTGTATTATAATTTTGTCCATGTTTACGTAATGAAAACTATTTACGACGTGAAACAAACATTTGCCTGGCCAATCATGACATGTAAAAGTTGCATTTTGTCTTATATGCAGGTATGTTTATACTTCTCAGAATTTGCATTAATTTGCCAAATTGCAGCGGATTTTGCAGTGAATAAATAAATGGTGTTACTACGGAGTCGTATTACTTTCTCAAATGAAAATGAAACTTTTAAACAAAAATAGTCTTATGTTATGCAAAAATACCTGTACAGGTGTAATGTACATGTACACAACATGCGGATATTTTCTTTAATACATGTAAAAAATCATTCTGTCCAACACCACTAGCAGGATACGAGGCCTAGGTTATAAGGAGGATTCAGAATTGGAAAGTGATAACTGTGGTGGACTAGTGCCTGAACTGAGGCCACGATGGTGTAGTGGTCAGCTTACTTGCCTTCCTCTAAAGTGAACTGGGTTCGATTCTCGGTGGGGTCACTCCAGAATTTTTATACATGGGAGTTGAGCTGACCGGCAGGCTTTCTCTGGGATTTATTATTTCCCCTGCCCTTGCATTCTGGCACTGCTCCATTCTCATTGGCTATCAAGACCACAATGTTATGAGCTGCCCAAATCTCTCTACTACAGTGCATGAAAATTTGGCTTAGGAAGACCAAATATAGGCCTATAGACTGTGTTCGAAATTTTCTGTTCAGTACCTTGGATTTTAGAATAAATATTTTTTTTTGTGTAACATCAGTAGTTTTGATATTGGTTTCTGGAAACTTGAGAAGTTCCATTATTATTCAAGGTTGGCAAATAAAACACAAAAACATATTTTCTTTTTGCCCTTAGTTTCTTGTATTATTTAGAATAAATAATTTTTTTTTGTGTAGTATCAGTAATTTTTATATGGCTTCCTGAAAATTTTATAAGTTCCATTATTATTCAAGATTGGCAAATAAAAACACAAAAAAAAATATTAATATCTTTTTGCCCTAAGTTTCCTATATTATTTTGAGTATTTTCATTTCTGAAAACCATTTAGTTACAATGAAGAACTTGCCAGCTGTGGTATGAATCAACGTAACTCAAGGTCAGTGCTGAGAGAATGCAATACCTTGAGGCATTGCTGTAAACAGCGACATGCCGCATGTTGAAAAGCAACATCAGCAACTGTGACTGGATGCATCTCACCTTGACAAGTGTGAGATCCTAGACTTTCATTAGGCGGTTGGAAACCTACTGACCACCTTAATTACCTCAGGTAGTAGGTACGACAGTCAATTGTAGCTCATGAAATAACGGCATGTAGCAGGACGACGATTGTCAAGTGAGGACATGCAGGAGAGCCATTCACATTAACAATCAATGTATTTGACTTGCATAACAATCAGCTTGTATCCTATGGGGTACAGTATTTCCTAGGAGTAGGTCACCATACATCACACACAACATGAGTAAACATGGGGTCAAATATGTACTGTATGTACAACCAAACATGTAAATAAAACACAGTTTTAGTGTAAGGCAGTTCACGATAAAGTGAACACTTTTGAAATCAACTTCAGAAAAAAGTCTCTGCCCCTGCCTGCATGTATTAAAACGGACATACTGAGTGATATGCGCCCAGTAAAGATGGTAATAATAGATGGAAAGTAATTCCTTATTTTCACATCGACTAAAAATTGTTAAGGTAACTGTTCGTGATAACGTAAATTAGGCCTGTTTATTTCGCTTTCTGTTATTTTAATGCATCGCACTGTAATAACGAGCAGATTTGTTAAATATTTACTTTTCTATCAATGTCATAGTTTTCTTGACCGACGCATAAATAAAGTGACGGGACATGTGGCAATGTCAATTTTACATAATGCGGAAGAATATGTAACGCGTACACAAGTATATCTGGAGCAGGGCTCTCAAAAGTGCTCATTTTATCATGAACAACCTATAGCTGCCCTACTATCAAAATGTAGACCAATGTAACTATTAAAAACTAAAAACACTTTTGTCGTATGTAACATGTTAAACCGAAATCATTTTTTACATTTTTTCCCCACAAAAAGTAGTCATTGTGGCACTTTGGCGAATGTTTTTTTCTTTCCTCTTTCGGATTGTTGTATTTGCGGCGGGGGGGGGGGACATTAATTCAGTAAAATCTGCCATCATTTTCAATTTTTTTTGTTGTGTTTCAAATTGCAGTAGCCTACGAGATGCAGTTCCATTTTCTTGTTAAATGCATAATAGTTTTTATTGTTATATCATATCATCTGGTCTTTTATGTTAGGCAAAGTACCAGTTATGTAAATGCCAGGTCACAGAAATTTTACATAAGATCAGTTTTTATTTTACCTTAATTCTACAGTACGTAAGTTTGAACATTTGTTCTTCCACTACTCTAGGGCTGTGTTCTAATTCATTCATTCACTCACTCACGCACACAGTTGAAGGTTGTTCACGATAAAGTGAGCACTTTTGAAATTAACCTTAGAAAAAAGTCACTGACCCTGCCTGCATATACTTTTAACATGCATACTGAGTGACATGTGCCCAGTAATGTTGGTAATGAAGGGTGGAAAGTAGTTCCATATCATAACGTCGAATAAAAAATGCTAGGTATCCATTTGTAATAACTTAAAATATTTCTTCAGCATTCTGTTTTTTAATGCACCAAAATGTAAAAATGAGCGGATTTGTAGAATATTTACTTTTTTAATAATTCCACAATTTCACTTGACCGACGCATGTACGCAATAATAATTTTACATAAGGAGGAAGAATATACAAGGTGCACACAAGTAGATATTAAACAGGGCTTTCAAAAGAGCTCATTTTACCATGAACGACCTATACTTACCCTTGATCTCTTCATAACCCGCAGTTCTTTGCATTTCCTTGATCCCTTTTTGAGGAAGTGGATATAATTTCAAATACCCATCCTTATTTTGAAATTTTTTAGTTCCAATGCATAAACGATTGAAGAATCAATGAACTAAACACATTTTCTTATGTTGTCTTGGTTTTTGTTCGAACAAGTGTACAGCAAGCAACAGGAATAAGCTGCATAATTGTTACGAACAATTAAACTTACACTGTAGGACATGTGTAGAGGACATTGCTCTTGGCCCTAGTCAATGGGATATTCAAAGTGCATTCATGACCTTACCGTAAATTCAAACGGTGACAATTCAACATCACAGCCATGATGCACTTTTCAGGGACACACAGCCAGGCAAGGGCTCTTCGCTCGTAAATTAGAATACACATCAAGTTAGTTTAAACAAACCTGTTACTTTGTGAATAAACACTGAAATAAGGTGAACATTCTTTCTTTTAACAATACCTACTCGTGCTTTTTTTTGTGAAATACGGCTTTGTAGGTATGAGTATTTGAAAGCACACTTTTTCAGAAGGGGGACAGATTAGTGTGAATGGCAATAAATTGTAGTTTTGGCATTTTAAAAATAAAGAATTCCATTATATTTTTAAAAGTTTTACTTCATAATTTCCTTGGTCTTCGAAACTATACTCACTATGTAGAATTTTTGGCTATAATTTTAACTTAATTCAAAAATGAAATGTCGGGGCATGACTGAGCAATTTCTGTACTTCTCAAATATACTATTTTCTATTTTTTTTTATCTTTTTTAGTTACACTAATAATAGGTTAACAAATTTTGACTCCATTCCAAGTACATTCTTTTGACAAAGACCAAATATTAAATATAGTTGCTATGAAAACTTGTCATATGGAAAGAAAGACATTAAGAAATTAAATGGTTTATATATTTCTTTAAAAGGTACTTTTTATTTACGTTAAATCACAATATCACAACACAACTCTTGCATTATGAAAATATATTCTTGTCCCAATGTCACATATAAAGAACATGTCACAGTTTTAATATAAAAAAACAGGAAACTCCACTAATTACTATTACAATTCGTTTGTCAATTGCTTGCCTACATGTATTTCTTCGGAATAAACACGATTGGTTAGGTTAAATCAGAATACCATTACACAATAATCATTGAATTACATGTATTTAATCTTTTTATACTTGTCACGCCACATCATTACGATTTAAGAAATATAAAACGCGAAATGCGTTAATTACAACTTATTTGACACTTACTAGCCTATGTAGTATGTTTACATTCAGAATAAACACGATTGTTTTCGTTAAATAGGAACACTATAACATAAAAATCATTGCATTGCACAAATTTAATCTTCTTTTAATTGTCACCAAAAAATTATTACAATTTCAGAAATATAAAACACGAAATTACGATAATTTTTACATGTATGACACTTGCTGTGCATGTATTCTTATGGGTGAAACAAGATTGTTTTAGAATATCCTACAGATATTCTTTTGCACCTTAAATAATATCCATGGCATATTGGGGGAGTGTAAAAAGAACATTTATAGCATATTCCCGAGATATCCCTTGGAATGAATAGAATTATGAGGAATATTATATGGATATACTAATATTCCTTGAAGAATATCTCTGGAATATCTTGGGGAGGGTGAAGGTCGGGCATAACTTATTCCTGGAACATTTCAGTAATATGATCAGGATATCTAGGAATATCAAAAGGAAATTCCAATATTCATGCTAGAATACATTTGGGATATTCTCAGGATATCATTGTGCTGTGTGGTAAATGCAATTTTCAATTAATTCCCAAACTTGATTAATATTTAATAATTCTGTATATGTTAGTATTAGTATCCTTTCTGTGTCCCAATCAAATGTCGAAACGTAGTGTAATGTGCCGGCAAAGTTCATTTCTTTATTTACAGCTCTTTTACATTTTGAAGTTAATTAATGCTATCTTCAATTGTCCTTATGACGTCATCAGTTTATAGCATTAGTAATCGTTGTTCTTGAAAAAATAAACAGACATTACTATTCAATTATTTTATCAATGCATTTCTTCAACACAGATCAAATAGACTATACTCATTATCTTTGTAATTATGTAATAATATTGTTGCATGTATTATATGTTCGTTTTACAGGATAAATCATGACTTCATAAATAATTATTATTGTGATGGGGGTGTATTACATTTAAATATTTTCTTGATCGAAATTTCAAATGTTAATTATTACTTTCATCATGCTGAGTATCAAACACACACCAAGTAGTGGTAGGGAACCACCGTGGAGCAAGAAAAGGCTGTCGCGAATACAGCCACCGATGGCATCTGCCATGTCCGCATGGAAGACTATACACACCCAGCACTTTTCAAGATCAAGGCTTCCCGCAGCCACCACATAGACAGATGTAGCAGTTCTAAACACACACATTGTTTACGGCCCACCCTGATCGAGGACTCCTAGGCAGTTCCTATTGTCCAAACTATCCTTATTTTTCTCAGCTATATCCTGTCGCAAAATAACTTCCCTTCCGTTTTGAAGACTTGCCCCACACTCCTCCCTCTGCAGCATTAAGAAATCTACAGATAAATTCAAATATTAGAAAGTTAGCCAGGATTTGAGCATGGTGAGGACACCATGGTTGTGAAGATAGGGGGACATGTAGCGGCAGCATGAAGAGGGCCTTAACAAATTGTCATGTACGTCATGGTCTGAAACCGACCTTAGACTTCAAACAAATCCAGGACGCTAGGGATTGCGTCAAAAGGCTGCAACACAACACCCCCACCACTGAAGCGGAAGGAGGCCAGTTGCAAAAAAAAAAAAAAAAAAAAAAAAAAAAAAAAAACTGATATAAGCCGGCGCGAAGCAAGGGTCGTGGCCTTTCCACTACCAAAGACGTCGGAAGGAGCTTCCACGTCAGGCAGCGAGGAGTTCGCTGCCTTGGGTGAGTCAGACATCGTGATCCGAATGAGTCATATACAGCCTCCGGCCTCAAGATTCAGGTGGGGACTGTTCTTATTAGCTTGAGTCAAGAAGGCATAATTGCTAGCCGATTAAATATTAATGTACTATTTAGTAGCACCCCGAGTCAATTAAGTCACAAAATTAACAGGAATATTGCATGTAAATTATTGTGTTACAAGACAGATTAAAACAGTGTATTTTAAGACTTACCTACCACTTAATATTAGCGTAGAAGCTACACCCCCAAACTATATGTATGGTGCAATGCGGAGCACAAAAGTAACTATTGCAACAGCTTGAGAGCGATTTGTATAAAGTGCAAATGCGGTGACATTCCCCACAACAGTTATTCGAGTATGATTTAAAGAATAAGCTGTACCATGTTAGTTTTAAAAGTGCACACATTTAGTTTGCATTTAAGTGATAACTTGACCTCGGTACGGACTCTCGTCGCGGTCATGTTAGCATCTTAGTCTGGGCAAGCGAAGAGATGAGGCCAGCTCCACAGCCACCCCTCGGCACGCCTCACTTAGGCCATTACCATTCATCGCCAATAGTAAGTTATTTAAGCACCTGAACCTTTTTAGTATTTTGAACACGAAAGGTTGGACCCACTACTTTTCCTATTAGCAGGACTTAACTTCACGAATTCAATTATTAAGGGCCTTGCCCGACTTTTAACACTACGTTATCGGCAGACTTGTGAGTGCCGAGCCAGCGTCACACACCTCATTATTCAAACGTATGTGTGCCTCTGTTTAATAAACGACTTTTCATTGAAAGCCATTGTTTCTTATTGACTTTACCGTTAAAGGTAATATTGGGCATGGAGCCCCGAAGGCCGCAGTCCGAGAGTGTGTAGCCATGATTACGGGAGCTATCCCCTAGATATCATAGAAATCAGTGAGTAAATGGTGTGGGAGGTCAAACAGCCCACAGTTGTGTGATGGTCAAACCACCACCCTAAGTCCGCATATGTGGTGTTTAGCACCTGCAACAGCACGACACAGACTTCCTGGGACCTCCATGGGCCGTCGGCCATACGAACCCCATAATTTGCACTACCAATAGGGATGGCGCCGGCATATCAATCACTTTCCGGTCTAAGAGTTCAAACACCATCCCTCGAGGCTGGGAACCACACAAGGTTATTTATCGTGCACTTTTTTTCCTTCTAAATTGGCCACACACTTCATCAAATTTTAACTTGCAACAGCACTATTAGATCAGATTGTATCAATGAGATTTTATGTTTATACTAAATCCGTTCATTTAATTTTTATAACATAGTTTTGAGCCATCATTTTGTTTAGAAACTTATTTTTGACCTGCAGTTAGAAAATATAGCTATAGGAAGTACATTGAACATAACCAGTTTAATACTAACACAGCAAATCTGATGGTAAATATTGTGGAAACAGTAGAAAAATTCGAAAAGTTTTTCCAGAAAAGCACGTTGCAATAACACCTTTGTTGACATTATTATACGAGATTCAATTTTGTTGCAAGCTCATAACAATTGCTTTGCATGGTTCATGCTTGAAGTTCTTCGAGTTCCAATCCAACTTGCACTATAGCCACAGAGAGCTGCTTAAAGAGCAAGTGAGCAAAACGGATATTTTTCTTGTCTCATGCTTGCAACAATAAGATTGTAATTATAGTCTTGTCGAATTATTCAAATGTAGGCCTTTTAAAAAAATTCAAATTAACTGATAATTATGTTTTTTTTTTACTCTACAGATATGTTGGAGTAAGTTTTCTAAAACACAAAATAACTTAACACTTCAGTGCACGTATTTTGCATTTAGACTTTTTATGTGATGCAAGCTTACCGGAGCAGGCTTGGCACAAGCTAACCACGTCAGGCTTGATGCAAGCTTTCCACATGATGACTAGTTAGCTTGATTCTAGCTTAATGGCTTGTCGGGGAAATTTTGATTCAAGCTCACAGGCTTGTCATGGCAAGCTTGTTTAAACCTTGAAACAAACTTGTTGTGCTATGCGGGTTGTCTCTGGTACTGACCTGTGGAAGGTAGAAGGAAACATGGGACAATAATTAACAATAACAAATACGTTGGCATACACGAGACATAAAATCCTAAATGATAACAAACAATAACACTGGCAAAGACATTTGATTGCATGGATTGCTTCAATTGCACTAGGGGCACAAAGGATGCTTTTGTGACCCATGGGATACACAACGAAAATAATAATAAAAATGGCACTGCAGAAATAAAATAAACACAATACACACGACTCCACTCTGCCCTACTAAATAAAAGAGGCCCTTGAAAAACACAATATTAAAATATTTACACTACAACCTGAATGAACACGTGCACATGTGACACTGAGTTGAGTATACTGGTGTCCTCTCATGATGTTGTGAGCTGTAACATTTCTGTAGGCATGGTGTGAAGAATGACCTGCGGCCAGGCAAAGCCAGTTCACATCAAGTGTCAAACGTGTAATATTTACAAAGCCAGTCGTTCCGAACAAAACCCAGCAAAAACCACGAGTGCCAATTAAACCATTCGATACTGTCACCCTAGATGTGATGGAATCCTATCGCAAGGTAAATTGTTCATTATAGTGGTGACATATCAGTTCTAGAGATGGATGGAAGGATATGCAGTAAGCAGTGCAAGAACAGTCAACATTGTGGAAGTACTGGATTGTGATTTTTTCCCTCTCAGATGGAGTTTCCCCCTGCGTTTTCCTGATTGACAACAGTACACAATTCACCGGACAAAAGCGGCCTAACTGTTTCGGAAAATGGAAGGAGCACCACACCACAGCCCAGTACCATCCGAGTGCAAACCCGACAGAACGGAAATACCAGGACCTGAGTGGTAATGAGGTCATCCTTAGAGAAATATCACATCACCTACAAGCAGCCCTGTTTTGTTTGAGGACACGTGTAAACATAGCCACAGGGAAAATACCCTCAGTAATCCTGCAGGGCCACAAACTCATACAACTTGGGGGAACTGTCATGCCTGGGAGATGTAACGGTATAAGCAGACCGAAAGGAAAGGTGGAAAGAAATTGTGCAGCATGTGCTTGAGCAACAGGCACGCTACATCATAACCTGGCTACCCACTACACAGCTACCACAGAGACCACTTCAGTTGGGGGAATTGGTGTACATTCGTAAACATCCAAAAATGGTGGGAAACAAGAACTTCTGCAAAGTGGAGCAGGCCGTATCCAGTTACTCGTAAAGTAGGAATTACCACGTACATGGTAATAGTGAATGCAAAGGTGGTCAAACTACACAGTGAGGACACCAGAGCCACAGGTGGTGTGAAAAACTTTTTACCCCCCCTCTTTCCGAGATAAACAAGTTGAATTGGACACCTTGACATATTGACACGGCGCCCAATAGGAATAGAGCATACTCCAAGGAGCGGCTAAAAATCTCAATGCACCCTTAACATAACAAATGCCGCTCAGAACAGCACAAGGTATGCGAACTTTACAACCAATAACCAGCAACCTGCACAACCGAAGATTTCACCTTTCACTCTGCCGACACCCAGCATCTCGACGCCCAATATGGGATAATAAGAAGGGCCGAATGAAGTATGCAGTAGCCTGCCAACGGCTTCAGCACTGCCAACAAAAGCAGTCCAACCTACCAGCACCAGTGTGCTCAGAGCCCCAATCGAAAACTTAACCCCAAGAGCATCAGCTACACTGACATCCAGCGCCCAGCTTCTCAACACGGACTCCATAGCAGCAACAGGAGGCAGTGGGCAATTTTCAAATTCAGCACCTCAGCCACCAATCAGCACAATGGTTCAGCCAGAAAACCAGCATCCAATCGATGTCATAAGGACTGTGCCCTTGCCTGGCGTCCCGACGCCCGATAAGGAAGCTGCATGTCATCGAAGTCTAGAAGACGCATTGGGTAGCTCAATACACCTGGCACCTGCTATCACCAATAATGACAATACACCCATTCTGCACCGATGCCCGGCGCCTCAACGCCCGATACCGGATCGGTGGTGGAAAAGTGGAAAGTGGGCAGCCAGCATTCACAACATATGACAGAAATTCACCATGGGACAGGGGCAACAGCGACACTTCTGACCACCTGCTTCGCCTACCACCGCCAGTGCATCCCACAAAGATATCGGTGTTGCCAGAGGAGCGCCAAAGGCCAACCAAAAAAGTGACGACACAGCCACAAGTAAACACTGGAAGTAATCGAGTATCAGTTGCAGCCTGGTCCCTGGTGTGGACTGCAATGCTGCAGGACATCTCCCAATGGAGTGGGGCATTTGACGTCGACCACAGCTCGCATAAGAGTCCTTTACTGTCAACCCACGTGCTATCTAGCAGTTGCAACATGGATTATATTACACCGAATGCTCGGAACACAGCACAACACCGCAGTCCAACAGCCACAATGAGGCAAGTGTCAGTGTAATACTTTTTTATTCCACAAGGGGTAACTTATTTTAACGAATGATTACTGAAGAACCACACAAATTAAAAATAGCCCAATTAAGTAATCATCAGCATATAACAATCCCATTTATATTCATATAGCTAACAAGTGCCAAGAGATAACCATGTGATCTCCATAATCCGTTAATATTTAACAAGTGTTTAGCGCATCATGCGCACAAAAATAAAGAAATTTCTGGACAGGTAGTAAGCCCTTTTGACAAAGTAGTTTATTTAATCTCTTACAATGTAACATTGTAGCTTGCAAAGTGACGTACTCTCTTCAAACAGCGCAAAACAAAAATTACTTTGAATATTTTTAAGAAACTAAATATTAATTTGTAGTGTATCAAATTTATACAGTATAGTCATTTTTAAAATTGCCAGTGCGTTATGTATCCTTTTCTCATACAGGAAAAATGAATCGTCTTTCATAAAATACATTTTTCACTAAAATTTAGTAGCACATAAATTTTATGTTGTTATAATTTATTTTTAAATGTTTTACATCAAATTGAGTTGAACGTAAACTTTTAAGTTATATTGTTTTATTTTTTTAGGGTATTGCATGGCATGCAATTTGATGTATCATCCAGTGTAATGTTCATTACATTCATGCTAAATATTTTTGCAAGGGATTTTCCGATATCCATCATGCCATAACCATTAAACCGATAGTATAGGATGCCGTACCACCTTCTATACTATCGGTTTGATGGTCGCCAGGGCAGGTAGCGTAACTCGTGGCTCAGAGGTGAAGCAACTTTTATAATTGTCAGTTAGTTACAATAGACTTTAAATTAACGTGTAACATTTTCTTTTACATTGAACACCTCTAAGCAAGAGTCCCATCCAGAGCACTCGCTCACTATCCATCTGGTACATCAAATAATTTTACTTCTTTCACTGCATCTAAGCTATTTTGCTGCTTCAGCCAGTGCAGGGCTATGCGCCACAGGTTGGTCTATTTCAAATCGTGTACCAATGCATCGTCAATATTGAATAATAAGTAAATTTATTCAACCTATGTGTTGTGTAATTTTATTCTCAACAATTGGCGGGAAATGAAGTCGCCCGAACTTTATTCCACCCGATACCTACCATGTACATGTATGTATCCACACAAGTCTATGTTTATTGAAATCACAGACACGTGATTTTGGCAGGAGCCTTGGCCAAATGGCGAACTCCATGCCACCAGACGAATAGCATTTATGTCATCTTGCAAAGTGGGTGTGGTCATGCCATACTCCCCGGATATGCATCTTTACAACTAATCGTGCAGTGTATCAATAGTATAACGTTGTTTACCGGAACCTTGTGCATGTGTTTCCGTCCAGAGTGTGAGCCACCCAATATCCGGCTCATCATTTATATGACCGGGACTGCATATTTTCACGCATACCATGTGGATATAGAACCATATTTCTGTTCAAGTGCTCGCCCACTAAAACGGCAATTCTGTACATCAGTGCTGCTTCGACAGCGTTCATACTAAATTTAATGTGTCATAACAGAACTAGCTCTTATTTACTTCGGCAACATTATTATGAAATGTATAACCAAGTTACATTTAAGGCGTCAAGTGACTTCAAAACAACCGGCTGGGAGTGAACACTTACTACTCGTATAGCACTCGTTAACTAAACCTTGTCTGGATATAGTGGAGTTATTTTCAACATATACTACAGATGTGGGGAAATCGAAGCCACTTTAGTGCCGTCGGCCACGTGATCCAATACCACCCAACGCTCTCCACTAAGAGATGGCGCCCACTGCAAAAACAACTTTTTGAATCGTATCCACATAAGTCTAAGATCACATCACAATGTACGAAAGGCGCACAGGGAAGCCACAACAGCCCAACTCGAGTAATTATTTTATCCATGAAAGTCTGCTGCAACAGTAAAATCAACTTATTCAGACACCAGGGTACAGAAGTCATTCAGCCTGAGCTTTTCGACCATGGCCCATCTCATGCGTGTCGTGTTAACCCGAGTACGTTCCCTCTTGTTTGATTAGCTGGCACCCACATAAGACCCTCGAAAACCCCGCTTGCAACAAATCGCCATATCCGAACTTGATTTTTAACAGCACAGATACCTCACTAGGCATCGGTCCCAACATAAAACAAACTCCACACATATCTAAGAAAAATTTCAGAAAAAATTTATATTCCACATCATACAGGAAAGTGGAACTCTTATAATTAAAAAATATCTAGTCATAAAATATTGGTTTTTACGTTGGTCAAATATGAAAACACATGCAAATTACAAACAGTAAGCCTGCCAACATTAAAATTTTAGAGCACAAAATGTTCGGTTTCCATATCACAAGCCAATGTTGTATTGTATTTAACACAACAAATGCCAACACCACTGGTATAATTTAGGTCGCTACTTTGGCTGGCATTCATTGCAAGAAGACTTCACACAATAACTACCCTCAAACATATTACGTGTAGATTTTCCGATATTATAAGGACCTGTGGCATTACAGCTACCGAAACAAATTACTCGCAGGAAAGTTCTCCATTGCATTTAACACTTTCCAACTAAATCTCACGATTTCGCAGCTTATAACCTGTCATTTTTAAGTAATACTGTGAAATGGCAAAATACCAAAATAATTATCAGAGATTTGTTTCCCCAGACAATGCAATCTTTGGGGGAGTGCGGGTTGGTGTCTCGGGCGGAAATGTGAAAAACTATTACAGTAGTGCATGTTAAATGATAAGTCCCAAAATGCATTTATACTGCCCGGGTGTGGAAACATGCAAAATGCTGCGACTCGCAACCCTAGGAGGTGCTCGACACAAACTGATCATCCAAAATGGTACAGATCTACTTCCTTGCACAACTATGCCTACACATGTGGCTTTCCTGCTCAAGACAACTGCCATTCTGCACAAAAACACAGAAGTATTTCAACATTCATACAAAAAACTTACAAAAATGACAGTAAAACGCAACAGATGTAATGAGCACAAGAAAATAAACACACAATTACAAGAGACAAACGCAGGACACAAAAAAAAATATGTGTGGGCTCGATGTCATTATTATTCATATAACACCAAAACTGTGCGGCATGCACTACAAAATTTACAAATGCATTTTTATGGTCTATTTTCCCCGGTATCACTCTTCACAACAGTCTCTGGCCAGTCGGATTGCTCGCAGCACTACACAAGCTTTCCCTGGTTTACACAATCAGTGCACACTGGTAGAGCATGTACGCCAACTGTGGTCACGTTACGAGTGTTCGGCGGTACAAATAGGCTGAACGGGATGCAGCACAAGTCATATTTTAATTATGACAGAAATTACATTTGAAACCTCCAGGTACATTTGATTTCCACTGCCAAAATTACCTTACAGCCAATGAAATGAATTCTAGCATTGAAACTAGCTCAGCTTGTTAACAACACTAGTGTGTTCCAGCTAAACTAACAAAATTGGGCTTTAAACCAACTAATGGATTGCATAATCAACCACCTTCCAGAAGACCAAGATAACTGTGTTGATAAATACTTGCATAATAGTTATAACTGTACGTACAGCATTCTGTCAAATCAAACACTTAGGCTGGACCATCGAGGATATAGGTTATGTGGACTGGAATGAAAGAATTTTGTTGGTTTCCCACAAGGGTGCTCGTGTGCAGTCGAGAACGGCTGTGGGTTGTGGATGACAGTCTGAAGTGGCTTCCTCGATGTCCCACTTCTTGTAGTTGCTGTAGATGATGTTCGACTATATATAAAAATGCCTAGTCCACTGGCATATATTGGAGGTTCCCACAAACACAGTTATACATTCCTGGTGAGAACTGTTACAGACCATTCTCACCAATGAGCGACACTTAAATGAGACTTCCTTAGACGGCTGAGATAAATAAAACATAGCATTAGAAGGGAATCACATTTATTAACCTTTATAACCTCGCCTGAAGCACAAATAACATGTAACTTAGTTGTAGCGAGGAATGCTCTTAAACAGACAAATGTGGCACTAGGTCTACATAAGACTTACATTATTCACGTTCCGGTCACGTAGTAAAAGGACCCGGGTTGCGGAGCGGCTCACTCCCCAAATTAAAAAATATATACAAAGCTTTCGAACGAATGAAATGACTACTGATACTCTACATGATTAGGCTAAAGTTAGTGGTTTGGGGAGGACACAATATGAACGTCCACTCCGTGAGATGACGACCTAGACGATGACCCTACTGCTGTGGGCTGGCTCCAACCCTGTAGAGTGGCTGCACCTTCCTGCATACTCATGAAAAACATATCATTTACACTGACAATGAAAATGAATGGAATGGCTGTGTAGTGGGAATGAGGCGAGACAAAAAAAAACCTTAAATAAAACTATGAATACTAAATATATAAACTATGAGTATGACAAGCCTTTCTGGAGGCTAACTTGACCCTTGCCTTTAGCATGTTATTTCAGGTCCATTTCAATGTTTATTATATCAACGTTTCAAAATACGTGCGATTTATGCCACAAACTTGAAATTTACACAAAACACTCTTATAAACTAAGTTACACGAAAGTAGGGTTATGTCGCGGCATGGTAGCAATTAAGGACCACAGCTTACAGGCTACGGATGACAAATTAAAATAAATATACAAAGGCAATCGTACAAGCAAATAATAAAAATAATAAACAGTGAAATATACACAAAGCACTGCATTGATGAGCACAATCGTACTAGGAACACAATGTGACACTACTTAAGCAGCGATGTGATTAATTGCTGTGGTGTGAACAAGGCATGGTGAACAGGCTGACTGTGGGCTCATTCAGTTGCAAATTTCTAATGTCAATTTCTTAAATAGTTGTTAAAATATCTGGAAATGCACTGAGAGGTTACTGGGCAAAATACGATTCAACAGAAAAAATGAATGTGAATTACAGCATTGAAGAATTTGAGTTTTCCAAATATTATTTTCTTAAACAGTCATTACAATATTTTTAATGTATCTGGACATTAAAAAAGCCCTGTTTATTCTAATTTATTGTATCTAATTCCTAACGATTTTAACATGGAAAGTTAAATTTTCTGAACATGTCTATATTGTACATTTCATACAGCAATATACCAGTGACATAGTTTTTATTCTTGTGGGTGGTTTTTAAATGTACATGGCCTAAATAACACCCTGTTAGTTTAGTTAATTACATAAAAAATTCAATGATATTTATGTGTTAAATATATCTCACATCGGTACAAACAGCGACAAATTTATTGCATTAAGTTCTCCGATGAAGTAAAACTTTAGAATTATAGTAAACTGAATGAAATTTCAGCACAAATAAACTTTTCCGCTGTTTCATCAATACAATGCGAGTTATAACAGCTACTCTCTCATAAGAACAACCACAATACAAACATGTCTCACAAAAGACAAACTATAGTTCTCCATTCAAACAACAAAATAAACAAAACCCCTGGTAGTATTCACATTGTGAAGTTAAAATTTGTTGGGATCAAAAAATCGCTCAAGTGTTATGTCCATTGAATAAGTCAGTACACAATATAATAACGCTTTCCAAAGCCAACAGTACAGTGACTAGCCCTTAGCAACCTGCGCAGCACCCCATCTAGCAGAGAAGTGAGAACTATCACGACAGAGCGCAAGCCATGCAGCCCTCTACCAAAGGCCATTGCCTTCCAGTGCAATAAAGTAAATCCAAACAGCGGCTGTTCATTTGCAAGGGGATTTAATTACCACTGCTAATTAAAATGTTGTCATAAAATAAACACATTAAGGGGGTATTATTTACTCCATGTTCGGATTTACATACAAATCTTCGTAATGAAAATGTATGACCAGATATAAAAAAATCAAAGCAAGACATGAAATGAACGAATTTTTTTTTAAATTTGTAGGCATAACATTTTGAAAAACGAACTTAGTACATCATAATGCCCGCATCAAATTCAATCAGAATAAGGTAATGAGCTAATTAAACTCTGCAAAAACAGAAATACTCCTAACATTGACTTTTTGACATCAGCAGTGCTACGTGCCATGCTCTATATGTGCAGAATGAAATTACTTTTGTATTTTATTTTAATATTTATGTTATTCTATTGGAAAAAGGATTCACAAAATGTTTTAGAACCAATAAAAGTTAATCACACACTTGTTCCTCTTTAAGGGAAAAGAGACTACGTTCACACATGTTTTAAAATTTCTGAACATAAGTGCCTGGCCTAACATTCAAGAATGTATGTCCCTTATCCAGTGTTATATTCTACATAATCCATTTTAAGAATATTGCAAGAGATTTTTGTACTGGTACGGCATCGGTCATGAGGCCTCACTGACGCCATGCACCCTTTTCAGACTTGGTTCAACGGGCAATAGGAAAGGAAGCGCCCATGCCACAAACAGATGAAGCAACTATGGACTTGTAATTTTCATGGCAATAGCATAATTATTCTGAAACTTTCGCACATAAATTACGAAATAATGTTTTCTTAAACTGAAATTGCCTATTATGGTTTTTGGGATTTTCGACCATGGCCCACCTCAAGAGTTTCATGTTAACCCGAGGAGATTCCCCTCGGGGGGTAGCTGGCGCCCACGGGATATTATTTAAATTGCATTATCAGCCCTGTATCAACCTCCCTAGCAGCAATCGGCAAACCAATACTTTGGTTTCACCAGACTGATCACTGCTAGGCATCAATACACTTTTATGAAGTAGCAGACACATTTCAACTCATTTCACCGAGGCGGCTGTCCTGGGAAGAAAAAAAAAAAAAAAAAAAAAAACCCGAAGACGACCTACATTTAATAAAATACAAAAATTACGAACTGCATGTAATATTCCGATACCACCAGCAACGAATTTTCGCATATACATAATTTTGGCAGAAGAGAAAACTATTGCAATGGCATTTCACTAGACTAGAGAACTTGATTTGATCACAAACGAAAAATGGTGTGTGTGTGTATATATATATATATATACACATATAAACCAATGCAACAACATATATAGATAAGTTATTTTAAATACGAGTTGCCTTTGCATTTCTAGCACAGAGAAACATTTCATTAAAAACCTCATCTTCGAAATAGCTGCCAATAACTATGTCTCCTACCATATGCGCCATTGCTCATGCACAAATTTTGTCATTCTAATATATAGCCATCAGCAGGTCGAAGTATCTGATAAGTAACAAAGATTCTACCTCTTTTCCCAAGCCTAAAAAAAGCTCCCGAAATGGCTAAAATATGTGATATTTTTCAAGCCTGATTTTCTAACACGAAAAAGCGACATGCAAAGCTAATTTTAAGTCTGAATTTATCATACGTGAAAAAATGTTATATATAATTTTTTATGCTATCTTAAATTTATATAAAGTAAGCAAGTTTAAGCAAAAACATTGAAATCTGCAAGGTAAATCAAGAAAATTTTAAGCTAAAAACTTATTATTTATAAAATTATAATATGAATAATAATTGACATCCAGACTTGCCAACATTTAAAGTTTCCAATAAGTAAAATGGATAAAAATCATTAGAACACATGTTAACTGCCTGCAGCTATTTCACATACACTAATTTTTCTTAACATTCACACTTTGTTTCAAATAATAAAATTTCTGTAATTTCACGATGAAAATTTAATATAATCTAACATTTGTTCAGTGTTTCAGACCAGAAACTATGATTTCCCCTAGGGAGCCTTATACATCATGGAAATATGTATGCTTAGTATCATGCAAAGCAAAATATACTTACTTACTCCTTGCCTTGGCTGAAATATACATTAATTTAAGGAAACACATCCATGCCCTAATTATGTTCACATTCTAATATAAAAAATACATATTCTGAAATGATTTAAACTTAAAAATTATAACACTTACAACTTTGATATAAAAAATGTACAATATTCACAGGTTAATTTTCGAACTAATAAAGATTACAGATATTTATTTAGAAAATCAAACATTACATTTTTTTTTTTCTGGATTGTCAGATTGAGGAAAATGTGGGAATTGTTTACACAAAATGACAATAGCAATTTTTCAGCTACCTGAAGATAAATTTATTATTCTGTTTGTTGTTTTTTGTTGGTAGTTTTCACAGATTGCACACACACACAAAAACATAAAATAAATATGAAATACCAGTTGTAAACAAAAGGCAAGTAAATTTTGGCAGTTCTAAAAATGTTGCTCGTCTGCAATGTATCATTGTGAAACAGCTGCTGTGTCTATTAAGAAAACAATGAGAATATTGTAAACAAATGCAATAATCAATGTTGGTTACCATTCCAACCTACCTTGTTTTTGTTAGGCAAAGTTATACTGCTGGGGCTTAATTAATGTTATTGCCAGTGGAATGGACGGGGGTGGGAGAGACTAGTTTAATGTATTTCACTAGACTGCATTGTTTTGTACCTTTTATTACGAGAATCAGACCTCAACACCTCGATGTTAAGAGCCGTGCAAATCTCTTCACTGACTCCTCCTAACAAGACTACAATTCTTAATTACATACTGTTTTAATGCAAGAATATATAAAATTTGCTCCTATGAAAGTAACATTCAAATTAATTAATTGAAAACCTAAAATTACAAAATCACTCATGTTGCATTGAAAATTATTAAACTAATATTTTATATCAAAGTTAAATGTAGCTGATCCAGCAACCCCAATAATTAAAACTAATGAAAATTTTTAGGATGTTTTAATACTTTTCATTATGCAATGGCTGTTAGATTAATATTAAACAACAGGCCAAATAATTTCAATATTTTTATTAACAATTTTACCTGGATCAGGATGCGATTTCTGAACTTTTAATCTTGTACACCCTTAGTTTCAAAACGATATAAACAATTGTTTTCAGGTGAATTACAAATAAAAGCAATTTTACAACCACCTTTCCAATAAATTTCATTGTTATCACAAATAAAACCCAACAAAATTATCCCAGTGGATAGATTTCATTTTTTTTATAACTATCAATATATTTTTCTCGATATTTATTAACACCAGTAAACAACAAATAAATAATTTTGTTCACTTGTAGATCTTAACAAAATATTCATCATTGTTGATGTTATTGTTGGATTATCAACAGCATCAATAAAATTTACATGCTTTGAGATGTCTACTCTAGCAAATTGATTAACAAGAAGGTTAGAACAAACATTAATACTATCATATTCTTCATATTTTACCGGATCTCCTCCTTTACAATTTTTTTTTAGTAATCTATATTGTTCATACACATAAGCATCACTTGGAAAATAAAAACCATCACGTATTGGAATATCAAATTCAATTTTAATGCTGTATTCATTTAAATTTTTTCTACTTGGATTAGTTGGAGGAAAAGTTTCTATCAAAACTCTCAATACTTTTATAATGCATCATAAGAATATATATATATATATATATATATATATATATATATATATATATATATATATATATATATATATATATATATATATATACACACACACACTTATTTATCCTTAATAAATATTTTCTCACATAAAAAAGAATATATATATATATCCAAAGATTCGAGAGTAAAATTACTCACCACAAGAAATATCATCTGAAATAGAATTAATTTCAGAACACAAATGGGAACTATACCATTGAAAGAATCCAATATAATACTCACAAAAGAAATTGCTGAAAAAATTAATGTCAACACATTGAGATGGACATAATCTTTACATTGGAGATAGAAAAGGAAAGATAGATGACAAAATATTTATTAAGGATAAATAATATAAATTAATAGAAGGACTTCCTAATTTGTTAACAAAACATCTTTAAGGTAAATTCACTGATAAAGACTATGAAAATTACACAGAAATTATCTTATCAATCAATGCTGCATTCCAAAAATATAATAAAAAAATAGAACAAACTCTAATAAAAGTTGGAGATACATAAATATAATGAAACCAATTTATGATCACTATGTAAAAGAATCACAATCAAAATCAGTCACACACACCAGAAAGAATGATGTCTCCAAAAATTTCTAGATCTGGAGAAGCTATAAAACAATACAATATTTTTACCAAAAGAATACATTGGATGGGCGATGATAAAAATTGATCAATAGATTATTAGATATATTAATAGATCAATAGATTATAAATGATGAATATGTTAAACAATAAACCTCTTGAATTTTTGATTAATAATCCAAAAGGAATTCCATACCTTATAATAGTTTTAAAAGAAATTCCATATTCTTTTTGGAATCCAAATCATAGTCGAGAAATAATAAATTGTGGATCATTTACAAAATTAAACACGCAATTGGAAAAACGTTGGAATAAATAAATGACATGAAGTGAGTAAATATCATTATATTGCTTGTAGGGACCATAAAGATTTAAAACTAGACATAAAGCTTGCAAATTTTACAAAAAGTAAAATAAATGTTAGATAAAATAACTAATTGGTGAAAAAATTGATTCTGAAGGTGTTGCTTCAACTATATTTTCAAAAAGAAAAATAGGATGGAGTATTAAAATTCTGATAATATTTTTGGCATTATTAATGAAGATAAATATAACTTTTGACATACCTATTGATCAATAAAGAAATTTCGGTATACAAGGAAAACATTTCAAATTAACTGTGCCACTTATAATAACAATAAAATTGTTTAGTTGCAAAAGGGGAAGAAAATAACATTTACTATTTTGTTTCATTTGGAAGCAATATTATAATTCAGTTATATGTTGACATCTATGTTTAATTGTATTATATCTTTTTCCGAGAGAATTTCAGTTTAATGACATAATTTCTTTATTATTAAATGACATATATCTGGAGGACAATTATTCAAATAATAAAAATGAAAACTTGTGGCACATTTACTGAAAAGTTTTAACACTTATCATGAAAATTTAATAACATATGTACATTGAAAATATGATACGCTATTGTATCTGATTTTAAAAAAGAGATAGATACAAAATGTGATAGTATTATTTCTGATTTGATGGAAAAGAAGCAGACAAAATATTTGATAAAAAAATAGCTGATAAATTTAAAAAAATATTTTTTGACTTATTGTGATACTTGTTAACTTGAAAAGTGCATTGAAAAAAAATCTCTCATATTTTATTTTCTAAGTAGAATAAAATTTTCAAATTAGATAATATAATTTTCCTTGAATATCCATACAATATAAAGAATATAAATTATAAATATAAAGAATAATCATATTTTTTAAAACTATTAAATGGAGAATGAATGATATAAACAACCAAGAGAAAAGTTTCCAAGAAAAGTATTAACATATGGAATTTATGATTTATGGCAAATTGATATTTTTGAGATGGGAACTGGCGATTTAAAAAAGTATATCATACATAAATAATGGATATAAAAATATGACAATTATTGATTCCTTTTTAAAAATACGCATTTGCTATATCTATAAAAATAAAACAGCTAAAATGGTAGTAAATTGTTTAGACTATATATTGATATAAAGAAAACCCCAAAACATACAACGAAATAATGGTTCTGAATTTTATAATAAAACATTCAAAGAACTCGTACAAAAATATAACTTCAATCATTATTCTACATTTAGTCAACTGAAAGCTAGTGTTGTAGAATTATTTAATCACACATTGTAAATTAAAACGTGGATAAAAAATTGCCTTTAATGGTAAATATAAATGGATACATATCTAAAATGATTTATTAAAATAATACAATACAAAATGTAGAACTATTGGTATGAAACCAATTTATGTTAACAAGAAAACTGAAAACTAAAAATGAAAGGATCCTGAATATTTGAATATGCTTACTCAACCAAAATATAAAGATTATGCTGTCAGCGTTAGCAAAATTAAATGAATTTCTGAAAAGTAATACTAATTGGACAACATAATTAATAACTATTTTTAAAGTTTAAAATTATGCCCCAGCTAACAAATTAAAAGATATCAATGGAGAAGAAATAAAAAGGTAATTGATATGAATATAAAATTATGAAAACCAGCTAACCTGAAGAACTGATCGAAAGTTTAAAAATTAAAGATTAAAAAAACGTATGTAAAATGGTTAGGATTTGATAATTCTTACAAGTTATAGATGAATAAAAATGGTGTTTTTATCAGTTTTGAACATTTCTATATAATTATTTATTAAAAATGAAACATCTTTTAAAGTTAATCATACATTCTTACGTCCAAAAAAATGATGAAATAGGTTGGTAATTTAGCTTGCATATTTGTAAAAATGTTTATAAAAAAAAAAAAAGGTCTACTCAATGTTATAAAACCATATTATTCATCCCAACAGTTAGCACAAATCTCTTTAAATTTATTATGTCATGTCTCCACCAACAAAATAATTATAAATAGGCTTTAAATTATTATCATCTTGTTTAAATATACATAGAAAATTAGTATTATCCCTTACCAATCGTTTTGAAATTTTCGAAAAAGTGTATCAGTTATCCTTTGAACTTTTTGGTGACGGAATATATTTTGCTTGATTTAAACTTTTTGAGGAAACACACAATTTATTAAAACTAAAATAGATATTATTAACAACATTTCTCATCAAATTAGTGTTACCACAAGCAATATAGTACCAGTAAGCAAAGCTGATAGTACTAGGTAATAACTTAATTGCATTTATTCTCCATTAGGGCCTGACACTACATAACTGTAAGAAATTTCGGTCTTGTATTCCTTCCATTTATAATATATACTCTTTCTCTCCTCTGACTCATTGTCTTCAACATCTGAAATAATATTACAATATATATTATATATCGTGGGTTAGGCTAGGTTTCTTTGTGCACCACTAACAAAAACCAAACATCTTAACTGATAAATGACATCAAACGGAATTTTCGTTAAGGTTTATAATATTACATCTAATGGAAATAACCAACAAAACTGAGTCAGTGCAATAGGTTATTATTTTTTCATTAAGCATTATCACAAATACATTTAATTGACAACATTAGACTCTTCCTTTACGTATATAATGTTTCTACCATTCAATTAAGCAAACACTAACAAAATTTGATATATCCATTAAAACTTGAGATAATGTGACTGCACCACATCCAACATATTTTTTATACCAATCCTCACGGTTTTCACCACCCAGAAGTGCAAGTGGGGGAACCTGTCGATGTGCCTCTCCAGGGCAATGCAATAATACCATATCAGGAATAACATCAACAGAACGAGTAACCCCTCCTTAGAAAATTCGCACGTGGAATAGTGCCGAAGAATTGGGATAGATTTTCCTTACATGCCACGTCACCCTTCTTTGGGGGAGGGGGAACCGGACCTCGCTCATGTACCATGTTGAATTCAAGGATATTTTACAAGTTTTGCCATTTAAAAAGTGTACTTATTGTTACTGTACGGAAATTATGCCCAAGGGTTTAATTAGCATGTGGCAGTGTTGATAAAGTTAGTGCACAGAAGACAACTTATTTTGTCACTTTCATTGTTAGCAAAAAAAATATTTGACCAACTCCAATTTCACACTTTTATAGCCCGTGCAGAATTAACTGTGATAAGCTAGGCAGCCCAACTAATATTGCTGAGGGCTGCAGGGATTAAACCATTGAACATGCTATATATAGGAGTGACCAGTCCCCAAAGCCGATTTCTTCTCTCTTCTTGGAGGTGGTCCAGAACAAGTGTTTTCTCACTGCTTAGATTATCGGTGATCTGCTGTACTGGGATTGGCAACATTACAATTCCCATTTTCATTATGAAGTTTAATAACTATAATTTTAATTCATCTGGTGTCTGTTCCAGTGCCATGCAAGAAGTGTATAGGAATTAGCGTGAAGTGGGTTTGCTCTTGCTATTATAGAGTTCAAGATTTAAGACTATCTATGTGCCAAACACTGACATAGGATACATTTCTGATTTTTGAAACACATATGTCCAGTTACTAATTACATGGATGGGGGTTATTACTCATGTTGCAAATTGATTGAGAAATTCATCTCTTAACGTGAAGCAGAGCCTTAGGAATGCTAGCTTGAAAGCTATCTTAGGCATGCTTACCTTCTGGCACACGTCATAGGAGGAAACAACATACTTAACTTGCTTTTACAGCTAAAGAAATGGCTTGCAAGATAACTGGTTTCCAATAACTATTGAATGAAACATAAAACAGTATAGCGACGTTCGTGCCAATCAAAAGTGCTTTCTGGCCTACCTATCCTCTCGAAATTAATTAGTCTGGCGATTTACAATACGACTGGTTCGATAAGTAACTCTTATAATTTCTATTCCAAATACTGGCAAATAAGATTAACTAGGTGCAGAATCAGACCGATGACTGGACTACTCACATAACTTGTACTAGCAGAGGCAAGGGGTCGGAGACCTTGCTCAACGATTCATTTCAGTTTAGCTTAGGCCCGCTGTTACCTGGCCTTGCAGCTGGTCCTGGTGCAATTTGCAGCATCCACTGGTACTGCAGGGGCAGGGAACTGTGGTACTCAATATTCGACCATCTCCTACCTCAGAAAACAACACTAGTGGAATTTATTTCTGCATCGCATTACCTGCAGTTGGTCCATGTACTAGCCGATCCAGGCTCATAGGTCGCGCAGTTGGTTGCTCGGGTTCTGGATGACTTTATTAGGAGACAGGCTACGCTGATCCTTGGGATACTGAATCCCTTTGATCTCGATTGCTACCCCTGCCCCAATAACCCTGGTGAAACCTGCCATCTACCCCTTGGTGGCATCAATTCCACTTCATGTACAAGCCACTTTCATGTCAACAGGGTGAATGGTATTGTGGCTGCTCATACCGCCAGTCGCCTAACAAGTTCACGTTGCAGTCATGTTCCTTGCCTCTGCCGTGTGGGTTGATCCCACACTGCCTGAACTGTATAGACTTGAGTGGCAGCAGTCTTCTCAGTCTCCACTGTACGAGCTGCAAGGATGCCTCTCCAAATAGTCCTTTCTGAACTCTGAAATATCCTGACGAATCTTGCCTGTAAATTGCCATTGGTAGGCAGAGTAACTGCAAAATCATCAAATCTGGAATTTCTGGTCCTTCACAGGTGAGGATAAATGTATACACTTTGCTGAAGTGCTCTTCCAAACACTTGTCTTTTCGAGGGCCTCGAGTGTTCCTGGGCCAATTGGGATCATATATATGGGTTCGAATTCTCAGGCTTCAACAGTGGTGCAAAAAAGGCAAATTCCTGGAAATTCTCACCAATTCTTAAGTTACCTCTCACCAGAAAAATGCAGTAAAGACCTTCCTGCAATTGCCCCTTTATAGCACGTAACTACCTCGTCACTACTAGAACCCAGGGGGTTGCTGGAGTACTATACTATGTCACCACCCCTATCAGTTTAACAGCTTTGTGTAATTATATATCCTCAATTTGCATGTTCCTGATAGCAAGGTCTGTCTTGATACTTATGTCCTCCCATAATTTTGCTATCTGAATCTTCAACGTATGGCTAAGGATCTCGGTGTTATGCTTTACTTCTTCCCTCAGCTGTTTCACATCTCGTCTGTCGACTTAAGCTTTGTTTCAATAGTGTCCAGTTCCATTTGCTAGATCAGAATATCCCCGTTTTAACCCTGTTTACCCACCCGCATTCATTTTTCACTTATTCCAGTAATTGGGCCAGTATGGGGACTGATACGAGTGAGCTGATAGTATCTACTGCAATAATACCCATCCTGTTTTATTTGGCACAAAAACTATTTACTTATCTTATAATTAATTTTTGAAGTGAATTGAATTAGGCCTTACATAAATTTTATGGAAAATAATTCATAAACAATGCACGAAACATTGATTTCAGGAGTTATAACATTATGAAAAATTCAGTGACCGACATCATTCTGTGCCTTATATTTTATCTGTGAAACGTTTAAACACAAAGAAAACAAACTTTATCTTTGTCAAAAAACCTCTGAATCAAAAAAGACAACACAGTTAGAACTGTCTGTTGGGAGACTATGTAGAAGGAAGTTTGCAAGCTTGGTAGGGTGTGTGTGGCCCCAGCCATGGCGAATGAAGGAAGGTTGGAGATTTAGCACCACCAGGAAATGACGCGGAGGCACGCACCACCATCAGGAGCCGAGGGCAAGAGTCGTAAAGGGCGATTCTACAAAATGCTGGCTGAAGTGAGACCCACATCTTATGTCCCAGTGGCCATCTTCACTGCTGTCTGAAGTAAGGTCGCTCTAACATATTCAGTAACTGCTGCCAAGGGATTACTTATTCAATTGCCAAGGTCTATATTCAGTGTTGATGTTGAATTGCAAGAATTTTAAGAGAGAAACTTTCTCAATTCCAGCGCAAAAATCTCATACAATTCACTTCCCGTCTAGCCAGTATCCAAAAGAGAATTAACAATTTTTTTGAACCGATGACAGTATTCTTTACGCAAGGTCAGAGGTCCGAGATACCAAACAATTTGAAATAAATGCTTATACCATAGCTAGCCGAGAACGTCAAATTCGTTAAAGCATTTAAATTTTAATTCAGTCTACAGGTATCATTAAATGCTTATAGCATATTAGGCTTTTCAGGTAATATTTGTGTTGTGAATGAAGTTGATACAAGGTCACATTGCTCAAGATCCTATCCAAATCATGGACAGCAGGTGAATTAATTTGTTGTTCAGTTAGTGTGTATGTTGTCTCACGAAAATGTACACACACATTTCCAACACTATCTAATCAAATAGTAGCGGCAAGACAGATCTTCCATAAATTAATATCATTCTTAAATTGGAAGTAAAAACTGTTCTGTAGCAAGAAAGGCTATAAAATTGAACTACCTTAATTTTTTTACACTTTCACTGCTTTTCCCAGAAAATCGAAATTTTATTGTATCATAATTCATTCTAAACATTCCACACACTAAAAAATTGAATTCTCCATAGGGTTATTATATTTAATTTCACACTAACACAAAATTACTTCTACATATTCCTAACCAATGGCACCCAACCGATTGTTAAAGACAATACAGGTGATCTTATCGAAGATTACCTGTAAATAAATAATTAAAACAATTTTCCAAAAGGCCAACAAAAAACAAGAGACATAGTCACATGTCATCCACGAACAAAGTTTTGAATGGCGCCATCCCTCCGTGAATAAGTCCCAGTAAAAGGTGCGTAGATTTAATCTATATGAGTTACGTCACTCAAAACTATCAGATGCTGTTTAAATTGTGTCTGATCACGTAACAGATATCAGTGGAAATAATGGCCATGTACCATCTTGTGCACCCAAGCAACGTAAATGCTAAGATGAATGCTGTGTGCGACGATATAAAGCCAACCGAAAATTCTTGGCGAATAAAAGAAATGTTAACACTAAATCAACATACTGTGTATTATAACGAGTCCTTTGTGAAAACTAGCACAAAAATAAAGCACTGTCGAAAATATCTTTCTAAAACTTTATTGCAAACACTACAGGAACTCGCAAACAAAACTACAGTTTAACCAGAGAGAGTGTGTGTGTTTGCAAGAATTTTCTTCAGAATATGTAAATATATTCCTAGAGCTTTGTTGTGTCATGCTTGGTTTATTAATTGTCCAGTCCTACAGTCTTATATTCTTATCCACTTTAAGGCCTAGGGTGTTCTACTTCTGCTAAGTTCATGTGGATAGGAGGTAGTACATTCACCATTACTGTTTATTTCAGTAAAAAGAAAAGTTTGACTCGATCAAGAATATCACTTCCATAGTCCCGATACCTCTCCTAATCAACATCAGGACCCTACAAGGGACAGCAGGTGACAAGGAAATATTTCCGTACACATCACACCAACCGCAATATAATCCTGGAAAGCCATTCACTTCACTGGTGTAGTGAACAGAGCTATGATACTAGGATAACACTTCCTTAGAGATTGGACCGCCAGTCAGGTTTATCTTCCCATAGTGCACTAGTGGTGCCAAGAGGAATCATCCAACAGCATAGACTTGTCAACTCAGACTGCTCTTCTCATCACACTAGTGGTGCCAAAGGGAGTACTCAGGACATGGGGAGACCAACCCTTACAGAACAAAGCCCTATATTGACACTCGCCAATGTACGCAGCCCGACTAACCCCACACCTCCGGGGCTGGAGTTTGGGAGCGTGGTACAGCATTAGCAGGCAGCCACAGTACACATACTATTCGCTCTGCATGTCAACTGCCGCCCTTTTGCAAGGTCCGACAGTAGTATCACTGGTCTTCATACCTAACCATACTGGTGGGTTCATACGAGAGCGAAATGGACAAAAGCTTCCTCTAAAAATCCACTGGGGCATAACAACCTCACTGACAAGTTCGTGCTTCCACCGTAGCAGCTGCACCAACCTACGAACCCACCACATTTGAGCCACATACCAGAACCTCGAACACTTCACCCACCACTCCAGGCCTATTTCAGTGGCCGAGACTAGTCATTTGGGACTGATAAATGCTGGATTTGGGAAACTCCGGGCACACAGCATACATCGGCGATAACCAAACCATGGACTCCTAGGCAGACTAACAACCACCTGAGGCAGCCCCTAGCATTCCACGATTCGAGCCAGTCGGCCCAGCAACAGGTTAATAGCCACCCAGGTATACCCCCTATGAGTTTAACTGGAAAATGCTTGCCAAACCCAACTTCGTCCCCTGCCGTAAGGCGACCCAGCACTGCCCACTGTCTCGAGCTCCAACTCCTGCAGTACCAATAGATATATTTATCAGACACACACCTAGCAGTCGAACATCAAATTGTTACACAAGAAAAATTGTCTCAGAAATATGCATTTTAAGAATATTTCAACAGCTTGCAAGAAATAAACATTGTACCATTCTGTACCAACCTTGCCTGTGTACATACACCTGAACCTCGAATTTAAGAGTACAGGACTCAAAACAATCGTGCGAGGAGTCAAACCCAATGTTCAACAAATGAGTCAATACGAGATTTTGCACACATGTAGGTGGTCGGGGAAGAGGTATGGATACAAGTTATATATTTAAAGCAGTTGCCAACTGGAATTGTACAGCTGATAGTTTGTATTTCCAGAGTCAGAATTCATCATAATCCAACATTCATGTGACTAAATGTGCTATTATATATCGGTAGCTTATGTGCAGTACACGGAACACTAACATGCACTAGTAAGAAAATGTAGTTTACCTAGGGCGAGGGTGTTGTTACATTTCTGCTGGAGCATGAGCAAGCACTTTGTACGTCGGTGTGATCAGAAAAAAAAAAAAAAAAAAGATACAATATACAAATTGAGGTATATAAAGGGAAGGGGAAAAAATGTGGTTACTTACGACATCTGTATTTAAGTTAAAACCAATTAAATACTGGATAAAGTGGAAAAATAGTTGCCAGAAGAAAATATGTCGATCCTGAAACTGTCATGGTAGTTTACTAATGAGAAACAAGACAAGGCGACAACAGATAAACCTGCTCTTCCTCAGGTTTAAAATAACTTGTTTCGAGAACAATTTTTTGTAATTTCAAATTAGCATCTACCTAGTAAGGTTTAGTCTGAACACAACATTACCTAGCAAACCATGCTGCTAATAAGATATCACGACTTTGACATTAAAAGTGCACCAAGTCTTAAAATATATAATTACTTATTCCAACACTGCCAATATCTAACAGAGATCGGCAGGTGCATAAATTTTCGGGCCGGTTACTGACCATAAAATCTTCAGTGTTGGGATATTATACAAAAAAAAAAAAAAACCTTTGTGAAATAATGCCTGTGCAAGATCACAAAGTTAGGAAAATTTCTTCGGAAAAACTCATCCAACCCCTTCAGGTGGAAAATAACACTTTTCAGACATTTACAGATAATCGGAAACAAATCTACCATGAACATTAAAAAAAGTAATGGCTGAAACGATATATACATTTTAATCAGCCATCGGGTGCTAGTCGAAATAGCGAGCGTTAGTCTAACGCACATGTTTCGGGTTCAACTCCTGGTTGGTGCAAATCTTAATAAGGTTCGAAGAAATGAATATTCTGGTTGATTTTATAAACATTATGCTGAATAAAGTATATTTTACTGACCAAAGTATTAACATACGACCCAAGGATTGTCAACTCTACGACATAATTGTGATTTGATAACAGGGCAATTTTATTGGTCATAACCATTTCCCAGAATTTTTGAAAAACCCACTACATCACATCAAAAGGTACATTAGTTTCTCCCTGTTTATTTGAAAACTATGATAGGAATATACTATATCCTATTGCCATGTACATTCATGAGCCAGCTTTCTACAATATAACCACATCCTGAGTGGCTGGAAGAGTTACGTTAACACGAATGCAGACATGGATTGTTAACTGCTGATTCTGGCTGTTGACATGATTTACAGTTGTCTCCAGTACTTTTGACGCTATTGTGGAGGCACATGTAGTTCAACAAGTGTCCTTGTCAATTGCTTAAGGTTGAAGCCAATGAAGCACTGCGCCTGACTGTACAATAAAAAGTACTCAATTCTGCTTCTCAAAGCATATCTAGAATGGAAATATACTTAATTTAAAAAAATTCACACACATTTGTAGCGCTTAAGAAGTATATTTGAATAAAATATATGTTGCAAAACATACTCTCTTCTTTTGCACGACATAAATCACACTCTTCTGACAATTCCTACGGTGTCTGTATTTTCTACAAGTTCTTCACGTAGTCTGGTGCAGTGTTCCACAGGCAGCGGCATTATTCCAACCTTAACAGACGTGTTCGTACGAAAATGTCGTTGACCCAATGGTAGTCACTATGTCACAGCAGGAATGTTTCAACAGTGAACAACTGTCAGAAACTAGTAATTTATAGTGCTAGCCATGCAGATACTGCAGTATATGGCAATAGTCATAGTACCAGTACCTAACAAAATTAATTCACATACTTGGCCCTGATACCGCAATTTACTTATGCTTTGCTGTAACACCAGAGGATAAGAAATACGGTGGCAACTTTGTTACTAGTTTGAGACAGTGATAATCATCTACTGGAAGAGGAAAGGTGACGGGCCGAGATAGAAATTTCAGTATTTAAAAATCTTTAAAAAATACGAACTCTGGCACCTACTACCGGGCAGTGCATCAATTTAACCCATAGTAAAATAGGGGTCTGCTAAATTTAAGAACTACAGATATTAATAATTCTTAATTTTCTGAATATCAACCCAGTTAAACTATGCTGAGAAATTTGGTAAAGAAAAACCTGTTAGATTTAATACTTTCTGTGACAAGTTTAAAAATTAAATAGTTTATTACATTAACCCAGGATTAAAAATATATTACAACAGAATCCCGCTTATTCGTGCTTCGCTTAGCCGGTTTTTGGCATATCCGTGCAGCGGTAAGGCAATGCTGTAAAGTGCGTAGTGTAACAAGCAGCGGAACTGTACATCTATCACTGCAGCGTGAGGAGATGTTTAAACTGTCAGCCTGTCGAAGACTTGTGTCGAGTCAACCATTTCTGCCCGTTGAAACATGCATCACGCTAATCCCAGGCCATGTCCGAAATGACAGCTTATGTTGACAAATTCACGAACTTGACTTGTACACAAAAAAGGTCAAGTATTTGGCAATTCAGTATATTATATTTTCTATCTAGCGAAAATTAGAAAAAATACTTACAGAAACATCAATCATAGTGCTCCGAACTATTCCCAAATTTTACATTAACATTTGTGTGTGTGGAAGTCTGTAAAATTTAAATACAGTCCTAGTAATGGGGATTATACTGTATTGTTTAAATTACTTGTTACCTCATATAAAGTTCCATTAGTCTGTATGCATTGCATTCTGATCATCCAGCACAAGGAAGCGACAAACACTACACACTGCCGGCTTGATGTGTATACTTGAAGTGCTGTGAATTAATTACCCTATTTTGGCGTGTATAGGCCGCACCAGAAGTTTGCAATGAAAAATTAGGGATAATTAATATTTCAAGTACAGACCGCACTAATTTTTTCCCTGTAAAAATAGTAAAGTCGCAATTCCGCACAAACCTAGTAAATTCCGACTTAGCTCCCCTACAACACAGTTGACAAAAAAATCTGTGTTTATGATACTATTTAAGAACGTACATCTAAAGGCAAGCTCCTAAATGTTTACATTTTACACATGCAGGATGGTCATTTTGTTTATGAATGTGAACGAACAAATAACTGCATTAGCGCAATTTTTTCTTATTCTCTCCCCAGTCCCAGACGTTAATAAACATAAAAATTAACTGTGTTTTTTGCAGGGAAAAAATGCTAAGCCAATATCTTGTATATAAGCAGCATTCCACAATTGTGGTAATTTTTAAAATAAAAACGTACAGCCTACACACGGTGAAATACGGCATACTCTGTATCTGTATTAGGAATCATGTATTTTAAAATCCAGCCCATAGCGTGATTCGCATTTGCTTTAAAATTTATAATAGGTATTGTGGCAGGGCTCTTACCATCAAATTGGGAAATGTACAGCGAGCCGTGAAAGGGTGTTGCTTTATGCCAAACGAAGCATAACTTATAATTACTCCGATAAATACTCAAAATTACCACATCACGTTTGTAAAAGTGTACTTTTAAACAAATCAAGGCAAGTTGTGATAAATCTGTGTTTCCACGACAGTAATAAATGTACTGTTACACGTGTTTCGTTACCCCATGCATGTGGAATGGTGTGGCGTTAATGCGTGGTCGATACGCTGGCCCCGTTTGAGCACGATTTCAAATAATTGATATGCACTAATTATAAGTTTCAATTGGGAACTGCTTTTATGAATAAGTTAACTATTTACACCCACGCCTGTTTATCACAACATTGTACCTCGCCCTAGGCGTTTGAAAGTTATCAGTCTGATTTTCTACAATCCCAAAGAAAAACTAGGCCCAGCCCATATAATTTCATAAACCTAATAAACATTAAGTATGCGAACGGAATAAAAAAATTATAGTAGGCTTATGTTTGTGCATGTTCACCGCTATCTTTCACGTATGACAAAAAAATAAAGCAACAAGAGTTGTGTGTGTATTTAATGTGCCTTTATAGTTTAACTGGCTGTTACTTTGTTTAATATTTACTCCATCTGAGGCTACAAAAAGTCAACTAATATAGTTCTTTACCTCGCAGTTAAATGTTAAACACAGTTGTTGCAAAATAATTAACGAGCATTAATCGTCAGTAATGTACGATGCGGAAAACAAATGTTAACAATGTAAAATAACCACAAGAACTATTGTCAATTCAGGCATTTTTAAAACATCACAAACTGTCCTACATAATGTTACAGGCCTAACTGTAAACATTCGTATGGAATGGTTTTTGGAATATAACAATCCTTTGAAAAACTGTATCACATTTCAATGTTTATGTTTAGCAAAAGTATATGAACACACACACAAGGGAATGTAAACATTGATATTGACAAGATGCTACATGGCAACCACAAGATGTAATGTAGAACATAAAATAAAGTTTTCACAAAACACAACAATTATTTATATTGCTCTATGAAAAATTACTTCAAACTGTCAGTGCTGCAGACAAAACAAAACTTCTGTAAGTGGCTACTTTGGAAATTAAAAGCTGTAAATAAACACTACTCTCCCACCATGTTTATAGCCTCGGGCGGGGCACATTTTATACCATATCAGGACAGAGAAAACAAATTTAGAAACATTTTCATTGAGTTAAGGATTAGTCATTGCTAGGGTCCCCAGAAAATGGTGAACCACTAAATTTTAAAATATGCAAAATGTTGCACAAAAAGGCATTACCATGAACATTAACATTCTTCAGATACAGTAAAAATAACCCTGTACAATCAATCACACTGCCAACATGGCAAATGTGTATCTACTAAAATTCTTTGTAGTGATTATGCTTGTGGTGAAATGCAGAGAAATAGGTAATATTTTTGATTGCAAATGCATAATGAAGCATGGAGGTTTATATATATATATTTGACATCAAGAATGAAATTATGTGAGAGTTCCAAGACGGCTGCCAACCGAGTTGTGAAAAGTTGGCTGCTACAGTATTTTTATTAAACCGGTCCACAATAAAGCAACGCAAACAATAGTCTCATTGAACTTAAGTTTGTTAGCCAGAAAATGTGCAGTGTTTATTTAATAGAATGACTTTACAAATAAATTACTAAATTCTAGTGATGAACAAGCTGCACTACCAACTCTTCAAGTAGTGGATGAAAAATATTTAAATTTTCTGGTCTGTAAATTCAAAAACAAGTGCAAGGTTAACTTTGACCAAACTACGTGTGTACAGCTGAATCTGTACAAATATGAACAGCGAGGTGTAGATTGTGTTTTTTTTTAATTGGAAGATAAAGAGGGGCTGGAATGCCAACGTAACTATAATATCCTACATGAATTACTGGACACAAGACACCTAAGGTCAGATTTTCATTCAAACAAGTTACAGAAATTAAGCATCACTTTAAATGTAAAAGATCAAAATTAACAATTTTCATCCTTAAACATACAAATTTTAATTAATAAATACATATTTTGTTCATTACCAACCAAGTCGCTAAAACTGCAAGTACTTTGTTTTGCATTGCGATTTTCAGCTAATATTTATGCCAAATTCTCCCTAGGTAATTTCATAATTTAAGTAAATGTCAAATGGCATTTCGGTATGCCAAATATTCCTTTAGGATATTTAGGTTTTAGTTGTGGCCCCATTCGCCAATAAAAAACGAGTTTTAAATGGTTCAGTTTGATACGTTAATAATGGTGATTATTAGGGATCCGGACCATAACAGATATTTGTTGGTCAAAACATTAGTCTTGAGAATTTTCAATTGTGCGCCCTTTCAGCATTTTAGCAGGTTGTGAGGTTCACCGTCAGCAGGCCTTGTACGTGGTTCTGTCATTTACTACATCCTAAGGAAGTTCACATTCTGTTCATTCTTGTAGCTATGACCATAGTAAGCTACAGGTCCAGTGCTGTCTCAAAACACCACTCCACTAACTTCATCCAACAGATCACACCGCAAACCAGAACTGCGGCGTGATGGCCCCCCCACCTTAAAATAACACCCAAATGATACTGGAAGAGGGGGGTGGGGAAGAACGCACAAGGAATCCCTTTTCTTACATAAGGGTAGTGTTACATTCTACCATAGCAAAAGAGAACGGGTCACTGCTAAAAGGAGAAAAAAAAAAAGAACAAAGCTGGAAATGTTTTATTATGTCTAATTTTTAATTTTGGCAGTTTGCACCCAAGTTATTTAATTAAAGCACTTCCCAAACATATCACAGTCACCATACAAATGTACAAAATTATTTGATCCATACTTAACAGGGCACCACAAATTTTTGGTGCAATTTTATTAGAAAATTGCCCCCCCCCACCCCCCCCGGCGTTGCAAAAATCATGGTGCACAGAACACAAGACTGCATTTGTCAGAAAAAAATTGTTTGAACATTGAGCAAGTTGTATTATAAGTGTCGGAAGTATATTCTTGTGGGAAATTGCAAGAATTTATATTAACTTATTTCAAGATACATTTTTGAATAAACTGATACCTTAAGTGGCTATTCAACACGTCTTACCATCTAACGGGTAGGTAAGCACCAATCCAAGTGCAGTGTAAGTCCTGGCAGGGAAAATCAGAGGATGTGATTCTGAATGATTAACGACTAGACAGTGAAGAAATCAATTATAATTGGCTCATTTGCATCTCAAAATTACAAATTCCCTTTGCAGTACAATATGATTAACTACTCATGCTCCAACAGACTTTCGATTTAAGCGGGCTCGATGATGAAATATAGTTTTCCTAAGAAGAATGTTTACAGAGGACTAAACGCAAAGTCAATTCCATGATGGAAAGAACTTACTTGAAAACTCAATTATACAAATGTGGGTTCAAATTTGGAAAAAAATGTGCCACTTTCCTCTTGGGAAGAACATGCGTTACTGCACTCTTGCAGGTTAGCAACAAACTAGGTATCATAAAATTCCCAGACTTTTCCAAGCAAAACGGTCATATTTACCAAACTTAAACTACAGTATTAAATTCCTCACAAATCGTAGCAAAAACAAATATGCTAATTTTGAGAAACAAAGAAAATTTGCTCACCTTTGTAAGTTCTCAATCTAAATTGTGAGAGGTGCACTTGTATTTAAAAATATTATAAATGTAAGAATGAAACACACAATCACTATCTTTTAAAAGCAACATCAACGTTCACCACAACAAAATATTGTTTTTAATGTACGAGTATACTAAACCCTATCTAATGCTTTAATTAGATTTATATCACGAAATTCATTTCTGCTTTGTTCCAACTTCTGCTTCTTGTTCTCTCTCTGTTATGTACGCTTCTCTGTAATTTGTTGCTTTCAAGTGTGTGCCTAATAGATCTTACTTAACCAAAATGCACTAAAGACTGACATTTTCACATTCTCCAAACCAATGGTCGCCAACAGTACCATATACTTGCTTGATACCAATAGGAGAAGTTTCCTTTTGGCATTCCAACAAGCACTGTTTATGAAAAATCCCTTCTAATGGTTGGGATTGCCATTAGAAAGTATAAAAAATAAAGCAAGTTTTCATAACCTTGAAAAAGGAATAACCACAATGCATCCTACCTGCCTTCACCGTTTGCAAAATCGCTCAGTTCCCAAAGTCCTGCAGGCCACAAAGAAACTCCAGCTTAATATCATCTGCTTTTGTACCCGGCTGCCACTTATTTTGTACCAGCACATTAAATGTGAACTATTTATATATTTGTTCCTGATAGTGGAATGCAAACAGAAGAATCTAAATATATATTCCTTTCTATAAGAAATAAACAGTACAAGAGATCTCTTGGATACTATCTAGTTCCACAAACTCTGTAAAATTCTTATGACTGCACATAAAGATTCATAGAAGAGCCTGAATGGAATTTAGTTAGAAAGACCTCCAACTACACTGCTACTGTCTGGAAACCAATCTTCCCCAGGACTCTGATCACTAAACAACTCGCACCACAGTGAACAGGTATTATCACCAGAAGAATGCAGACTTCTGAAGTCTGTCAGCCGCGTCAACTTCCACAACTATAACGTATTGTCTACACTTAACTGCATACCTAAGATAGTAATTTCTCTTACCTACGGTAGCAGGTCATCTCCTTTGACTGTTCACAAGCAGTTTCTAACAGCATTGACACATACTGTGTAGTAAACCGTAAACACTTCCTTTCTCCCAGTCACGCCCACTTCACCCGAGTTCCACCTGCCGCCCGTCAACAGCAGAGCAAATAAAGTGGGCCTGGAGATTGTAATTCTATCACGGTTATGCATCGCTCAATATATTTGCACGTAATACCACTTGCATTTCAAAGCAAATGGCTTCACCAGAAAATGTAAATATTTCCACTAGGAATTATTTGAAAAGATTTCTTATGCAACAAAGTGGTTTTATCCCACAAGGTTGGCATCTCATTGTACCTGGCATAAAATTAACATGATTTAAAACAATATTTAATTAACTCAATGGTCAGCACCTTCATGAATAAAATTGTATATATACTTGGAATTCCCCACGCCACCAAAAATTGTTTGAACCTGAAGCAACTTGTATTGTACATGGATAACTCATTTCCAGTAACTTCTGCACCAAAATCTAAAGATTTATATCAAATTAATTCAGTTAAAAATTTATAAAAGGCAAGGACCTATTTGACACCTCTTTACATCTAATAATAAGTGGGTAAGCGCAGAGCCCAGCGCAGCCTAACTTACGACAAGCAAAATCAGAGGACGCCAATTTGAATGATAAGTGTGCACAAATTAGAAAGGTTCAGGTCCGCTTGCATCAGGTGTCCGACTACAATCAATTATACCTTGTATTTCAGAAGCTACTTTTCTGAAACCAAGTTTAGGCTAAATTTTTTTAAATGTATGTTTTATGATATTGTTTTCTAATATTCAAATTTTGATTCATTAGCTTAACTGTACACACATAACGTACAGTAAAACTCGTTTTAAGACGTTCCAGCACAATAGGATATTTACAATCCACTAAATCTCTTCCCTTTAGCCTTACGTTGCTAAATCAAATTGAAAGGCTGTGGAAAAAAGCTAACCTGCACATACCGCTAAAAAACTGAAGGATGCTTATACCAAAAACATTCAATTACATAGTTTTCTGATACGTATTGTTCAAAAAGACACCACAAATAATTTATAAACCTATAACAATAACAAAACCCTATCCACACGTCCACGTAAGTTTTGACAAAACTGCACAGTGCTGAATGTCCCACACATTTGTTCGACCAGAACAGCACGCTGCAAGCTGAGCAATTTACTAATATACATTTTATCAGGCACAAAATCTATAGAAAACCAACATATGATTTAGGCTGAAGGAGGGGGGTTTGACCTCTCATAATACTATTATATTTGAGTGACTTTTCAGTTACGAATGTATGCACTAAAATATTTGTAAAAGGTTCAGAACCAGTGGGGCAAATGTAAGAACGTGCCACTGGCATTGGCATGTGCACTTGTTTTTGTTCAGAATAATCGCATTTTGTGCTCACTAGTCACAGAGACATTGACAAACTCAAACGCAGCAAATTTGCTATGCGAAAAATACAATGTACTCAGCTAATTTTAGTTTCATTATTGATGGATGAATTAGCTGTTAGCATACAGATGCGGTATGGTGCACTCATAACTTTACCGATGCAACTTGACTGTGATAACACTAAGTAATTCAAAGTGTGTGCACACAGACAACTTGCCAAGTATGGGCTGTTCATGTTAAAGTGAGCTCACTTCATTGTGAACGGCCTATACTCTTTTTAATACCAAAAATGGAATGAAAAATGCAAAAGTTTCATAACAGAAGTCGTGAAATTATAAAGAAAAAATGTAGGTCCAATCTATTTACGTATTGTAACAGACATTCCTAATAAATTAAAATATATTCAAGGAGGATTAATTTGCAGTGAAACAACTAAACGTATATAACAGTATAAAACAATGACTTGTAGCCCGAATATGAACTTCCACAAGTCATTACGCTAATAGAAGTCTTAATATAATGTTAATCTCCATTAAAACTTGAAATATTTATCCTGCAGATAACAGTAGTTCCCCACCCAAAATTTTCCCGATGACAAAATTCCAATCCAGCACACTACTATGTTTTTGCATATAAGTGCATCTAGGCCAGACTATTTTATTGCAGTACATGTCAGAAACTGCATCTACTAAAATCCCACACGCATGGACATTTTTTGGCAGCCTCCTGAATAGTAGACTGTACTTAGCTGTGTTAAATGTAAAAGCTACCCATCCCACTGCTTTCTTAAATGTAATATAAACGTTACTCTGATCTAGTATTTGCATGTACCTTATTTACCCTTGGTTCCAGCCAACTTTAAAGTTAAATTATGAACTTTGATTATCTCCAGTATAAACAAGGCTGAGGTGCCCAAGGTTCATTACTGATCAAAAAGCTGTGAGAAAAAGAACACCTGATCAATACACTGACATGAATAAGGCTATATTTAGGAAATACAGGCAGTAATCTGGTATATGAGAAATCCCATATTGTTAAAGGACCGCATAGTGTACCAACATAATTCACTTTAGAATATCCGTCCCCTTGACAAACAATGTTGCCATATATTTAATACGCTTTATAATATTTTTTAATCACACTTTTGGTTAAATTACTCTTTTCATTTGCTGGTGAGTGTACGTTTTAAATTTTTCCTGTGTGCCACGTGGAGTGGGAAATAGCTCATTAATAGTCAAAGTTCATATTTAGATTCATTAACTGTAGTGCGTTGGCATCTCAAGTTTTAATTTTCCTCATACTTCTGGCAGTTGTGGTTAGAGAAAGTAAGCTGCAACACAAAACGTACTGGCCAATAGAAGGAGTTTGTGACCAGGATTTCCATACTTGGAAGTGGGATACAACACACCACTAGGAAGGGACGTGAGCCCTGGATGTTTTTATTTATAGTAATGCAGCCAGGAGATGGGATAGTGGCACGCACTGCACTTAAGACGCATGGAAGAGGCAGCAAATTAATCCAAGACCACGAGAACAAATAAAGGCATAACAGCTTAGCCCACCCAAGAATGCACCAACGATGTAACATTCTACTTTTACAACCTCTAACTTCTAAGCACTTTTGGCCAAAAAACGGTCTACAAAACCCCTTCTGCTGGTGTAGGGGAATCAGGCGAAGATTTCCACATTGTGCTTTCGTGAGCGTCTTGCGATGGCTATAGAGTAGAGTAAAACTCCACCCCATTACGACCCAATTAAGAGGAACCGTGAAAAGTTTGGGTCAAAATAGTAGAGGCACATTAAAAAATAGGTGCAGTAATCCCTCACAAACCGTGGTATCTTGAACCACAGCTTAAGTTATTCACGGATTTGTTTGCAACGGTACTAGTTTCTATTAACAATGGTTCAATGATGGTCGCACATATCTCAAGCTATAGGCTATTCACGGTAAAGTGAGCACTTTTGACAGCCATTTTTATCCATTAAACACAGTTTTCAATAAATATTGCCATGTAAGTAATAAACCATGTTTATATCCCACCACACCAGGAAGTTAACGTCCAAGGCTAAAGTAAAGCATACTTACAGACTATTAATCCAAATGAGTGCAATTTCAAATGTGCTCACCTTACCATCATAGACACTGTCTTTTCGCTGCCATTACCCCTCTTATTCACTGTAAAAAACAGTGACATTACACAGACTAGTATCTTAATCATTGTTATGTACGGCAACCTCAAATTTAATTCAATGCCCTACTTTTTGATTATTTTTAAGTCTATATGCACCCATGCCTACATAGTATGCTAAATTTTTATGGCGGGCAATTGTCTTTACTTTTTGTGAAGACAATGCAATGTGTAAAGTGAATAAAGAAAGTGTGAGCAAATAAAGTGTGTTATGTTACAGGTAACACATTATGGCAAGTGAGGCAGTGTGCATGCATAGGCAACCCCAAAAGTTTTTGATGTAGTACATGAGGTTATTGACATACACAAAAAAAATACACCTAACCTTTTAATACTTTGTTGGGTAGTCACAGTAAAACCTGAACTCCGAAGAAAGTTTAGCTAATAATAAATTTATTATGTACATCACCTTAACTCTAAAGAAAATAACGACCCAAAATACTGTGTATAATTGATTGTAAAACACCAAATGCAAGCTGACCTAAAACTTTCAAACCACCTGAAAACGAAAATAATGACACTGAATGCAAGTCAAATTTTGAATTCCCATGCGCACTCATTCAGCCTGGAGCGAACGGAGAAGTTATTGATGGAGTATTGTGTTCACAGTGGTAGGTTGGGAGAGGGGTGGCAATGGGAGGATTAACCCTTTACAATCTATGCCACTATGCCCGCACCACTATTGTCTATGTTTTAAAGAAACCAACATTTTACTGTAAAAAAAATTTTTTTTTTTCGACACAAACAAAAAAAAAATGACAATTATAATAAATGTCTTTACCCAAATTAATCATTCAAAACAAAGTCCTCTGACTTCCACTGTGAGTTATAGTGCACTCAGCTCAATACTTGCATACCCATTATTTGACAGTAAAAGGTTTGAAATAGACCCTTACATTTTATCAGGTTATTGAAACGACATGTCTGAAATAAATCATTATAAAATCTCATATTTTGTCGCAAGAAGTTACTGAAAATGAACTTGTCAACAAGATGAGGTCAAGTATATGCTTCTGGGAATTTAATTTGCAAAGATGCTGCCCCTAAAGTTAAACGATCTTACATCGCAAAAGAAGACTTCTCCGGAATAATTCCTCAAATGTTTTGTATAACATTCTCAGGGAAAATCATGTGCTATGAAATACAAGTGATAAGTGCAACACAGTGCAGTCTGATGTAACAAGTATAGTTTATAACAAAAAGTCCACTAACAATAATATCAGAAACATCAATTGCCCATATACTCAGTGGGAAAAGAGGTCTATAATAATGAATGCAGTGTGGGCTTATTGTAACTATAACAATAGCTTAACTTGGCAGGTTCCTTCAAAAACAAAGCAAGAAGAAATGATTGAATTAAAAAAAATTATGAAAAGGTATTGGTTTCCACGCATAAACTTAGTGTAACATGGCAACACTGCTGCTACCAGCTAGCTGCACACTAACATAGCACAGCTTGACTGTCATGCTGTCGCCTTGCATGCTGTATGTGCGCTCCACCACTGTGTACGCAAAGCGAAAAGTTTCAACATCGGCTGAAGTTAACTGTGAAATGCAAAATTAATACCCGACCATAAAATGAAATTGAATGTAAAATTACTTACCAATTAGTGTATTTACGTAAACTTCTTTGAATCAATTACTTGAAAACGCTATTTAGGGTGCTGCCTATCCAAGAGACTTTTGGAGGGGACTGGTAAATGGCAAAGTTTCTGGCCATCAGATGACACGTCAGTTCCCATACGTGAAAAAACCTCAAGACTTTAAAACAAGAGTCATGCAGCCTGTACATGCTAAAATACAGTAGATTGTATGTAGTAGTACTACATAGCAATTTGTGTGAGTTACGAAAGTTACCACTTCATAATACAGATTATGCACTTATGTAATAGTTTTTATACTAATGTCACGTAAATTAGAATAGCAACCTGTCTGGCGATTGTAAGATTGCCAATTTTTTTTTATACAATCATACAATATAAGAGTACGTATGGAAATTTTAGGGGCCTATATTAAGTAAACGTCTTGCACACCTTCAAATACTGTGTATACATTTGGAGAGTTGCTAGCTTTCCAAGAGGTCCCATTTGTCATGACAAGGTGAAAAAAAAAAATCGCAGGAAAGAGAAATTTGAAGTCTTTTTTAAAGTGTATTTCGGTGTCAAACTATCACACAGTAATTAATGCCTATCTCGTGAATCAATGTGCATTACTATAGTTGCCAAAAACGTGAATTTTTTGTTAACTGTCAAAAGTGTAATAAAATTTCCCGACTCACGTTTAGCAACAAAATGCCAAGGGACAGTTATACATAATACTGCGTGCACATGCCGCCCGTCTGTCCCCGCAGTGGTGACACCTGCACGCATTGTGCATTGCCTTGCCACCCTCCCTGCATCAAAACCTTACACGTGTCACGTCTGTTCTCTGCTAGTGATTGAATTTACATAATATAAATTCAATGTTACTTTTTCAGGCTGTGCAATTAATACAATACAAATAAACACAGCACTAATAAAAAAACTTGTAAACACAGATTTTCTCTATTTTTCAGACAAAGAAACTGTGAGAGAATTTCTTGTGATGCCAAACTATCGTTGCTACAGACTTCCCACTGCATTCTGAGCAACACAAGCCTGATAAAATTTCTATACATGCTAGGCACAGATTTACTCTAGACCGGTGTGTGAAGGCAAGCAGACAAAAAGGACGGCGACAGGACGCTAGGTTACCACGCTTAATACTATAGGCAACCTCTCAATAGCTGCTCGGGAGTAGCAAGCCAGCCTCGCTTGTTGCAGTGTCGACATACATGTAGGGAAGACAATACAACAAAGTGCCACAGAGCTGTGATAAATGGTGGCGCTCATGATTCATTTCACACCCAGCTACAGTATGCACTGCATTGTAAGCAGAGCCTAAACTTTTATATTAAAGAATTATAAATTTAAAATGTGGGTTAAACCCCCCCCCCCGCAATTTGGTTTTGATGAAATAGGGGATAGCTAAATCTATTTTATCTTCATCCTGTATTAACCTGTGCAAATGTAAATATTTAACGTACTGTATACAGGCATTGTATGCCTTGTCGAGTAAAATTTACACGAATCCTTTTTTAATAATCGGAACATGTAATTTTCAGCAAAGTTAAAGAAAACCTGTTTGAGCAATGCAGTAAAAATTAAGTTAGAGTTCTGCAAACGCTGTCTTGTTAAGCAACATTCACACAGGGATTTTGTCGGGACCACAAAAAATGCCCCGGAAACAGATTTTTGGTCCAACCATGTTTAATAGGTTGAGTTACCACTTGATCATATTTACTTCACTCTCCTTGTTCAATGGATACACAGTTCGAACAGGCTTCATATGAACATCCATCACATGCCTTCATGATTTGACAATACTAAAAACTATTGACGCCTTCACACTCAGTCCAAGTGCCTCCAAAATATTGCTGGTGCACACAGAACTTCAAACATAACAGTTTTAATAATTTCAGTGTCCTATCTTCCAAATTAAGTTAAACACTTACCTTATATAACTTCCTGGTGCACATTGCGGTGAAAATCTGATCTGGATGGCCAAGTCTACCTTATTACAGTGTGAATGACATAAAAACCTACCAGACCCAGTGCTAAAAGGGTAATACATCATCTCAATGGAACTTGAAATACTCTCTACACAAATATTCTTGAACCTATTATGTATTAAGCCTGAGTGATAAATTTAAGTAATTTTTTTTAACTATTTCAACCAAATATTTAAAAATCACTTAACAAGTGTGTAATGTGGCAGTTATGAACACTGGAAAAAATTGCAAAAGTAATTACATAAGGCATTTACTTTTGCTTCCACTAAAATCGGGCTGTGGGCGAGAAGCATACAGCTTGCCTAAAGGCACGTATCCTTGTTCACATACAATAAACATTCAATGCTGAATAAAATGACCGAATATTTCTTTTAACAGCAGTCTTGCTAATTTAAATGGGCAAACGTAGAAGCAGTGCAAATATTAAGACGTTAACTGTAGTAAAATCTATTGCAGAAATAAAAGGCAGAAGAAAGCCCATGTCAGATGCAGAGTTCAAATGCTCTAGATTCTCCACATCCGTGGCCGAGACTGCTGCAAGACGTGGCAGATGAACTAAAAATTTCCACAACATTTTTTTCAGTGTCAGTGTCTTTCAATTATGGCTTCCATTGGCAAGTACAATCACAGAAACCTTTCATTTGCAATTACTTCGAACAGGTTTCCAGATGCACCAAAAAGTATTTAATGCAACCTGTTACCGACTTCAAAATTCAATTCAGCATTGTCATATGCTTGCACTACATTAAAAAAAAAATCAACATTGCGTATGCAGTATAGATGAAGACTTCTTCACATTTGATATATCAGGCAATGCATTGAAGACATCCATTTCTTCAAATGTCATAACAATGAACTCCACCATGAATGGCACGTAACAGCAATTTGTCACACTACAGGTTCTTGAAACAAACTATATCAAATATTTAAAAAACATGGTTTTGCTAAATTTACTTGGAAAAAATTCAATACAAAAATTATACAGTCTTGTACAGTCTATCATGAATGAGACATCAAAAGCAAACACATAACCATTGACATTAGAATTTCCTTTGAAGACTCAGTTGCCTGAAAGTGTTCCAAATACTTATGAAACAAGAATGAAGTTTGTAATCTATATAAAAACATTACTACTGCTCTTCCAATGAAACTCCTAATAAATACTTGTAATGAAGGTTTTAAAAAAATACTTCGAACAGTCACAGGTAGTTCTCCACTGAGTCCAAAGTCATTCCTTTTCGTACATATAAAACTGTTCTTGTTAACATCAGTAGCTCAAAAAACACACTGATCAGAAATTGTCACTGCTGAACTTTCAAGCCAATACTCTGTAGTCCAACACTATCCTTTTTAACATTTACATTCTACGGAGGAAGTTAAGCACATGAAGTAGAATACACAATGTTTAGTCAGATGACTTCTCGTAGCAGTATACATCTTGACCACACAATCTTGCTTCAATAATCGACGATACATGATTCACCTCTCGTAGAATATTGACGACGCCATTGGGGGACTGTAAACATGGTAAGTAGAAAGCACATTCTATCATTTCAAACGAAGACATAAAACAGGTGAATAATTTTGAGTACATCTTGGGGCTGAAATTTTAAATGCAGATAAGGTGACAATCATGCTTGGAAATTTGAAATGAAGGTGACATGCAGTGTTTTGGCAAGGGTGTCATGAAAGTACACTCCTTCCCATCAGACTCATTACTGTTGTTACTTTATCATGCTTTAGAAGCTTGAAAATGACTACATGGTGAAATTTTTAAATGTTAGAATATTAAACAATTGAAGTTACTGCTTATGTATCATAAAGCCCCTTACAACGGAACAGCGAAGACATGGAAGAATATTTCAATATATTACTTGTCCCCATTATGTTCAGGATATAGAATTACTTGACAATGGTTGTAAAGATATATTACTCTTAACTGACATACTGTTCGTTGTACCTGATGCTGCTCCTAACCATTGATGTTTAGTATCCACCTGAACGACCGCCGTAGCCGTAACCGTCGCTACTTCCATAGTCCCTGGAGCTGCAAAATTTTCAAGATTCGTAGCACTGACACTGACATTGTATATCGTAGGAAGTCTACACATACTGACGAAGCAGCAATAAGTACACTTCATGTCTGATATTTAAAGAATTAAATTTATATTGGTTATGTGATGAAAACTTATTAACATCTTATTTTCTTTGGATAATCAAGTGGATGGGTGTAACTACAGGCTGCAAAACAATGCCATGAGACAAATGCCATGTCCTTATTACGAAGCACATTATCAAATTTGTGATGCGAAGCACTACCATTTGTGATGTGAAGATAATCTTCAATATTAAAATTTCGCAGAAATAACTACAATATCCTGCTTCGTACAGTGTTCAAAGCCAGCAGGATAATAGCATTTAAGAATGTTGCTCATTAGCATTGTATTTGTAGTAGTCATGACTCGGACAAGCAAAGTCTCATGACAAAAATTACAATTCCATAATGGCCAACGTATGTCAATTATGTAGATAAATACCTGCCACGTCCCGCCGGGGACCGACTGCGATACCTCGAAGAGTCTCGGCCACCACCGTAGTAATCGTTGCCACCCCCGCCGTAGCTATCTCGCCCACGGCTAGATCCATAATCACGACTGCCATAGGAGCTACCACGGCTAGATCCATAGTCGTCGTACCTTCCTCTGCCACCACGGGGACTTCTGCTACCCCGTCCACGGAAGCCTCCACTACTACCTCTATCATATCCACCACGACCACCTCGTGGAAAGAATCCTCTACTACCTCCGTCACCCCTAAACCCTCTGGATCCTCCTCTGCCCCTCCCTCGCCCACGGGAAATCTCCACCCGCAATTTGGAATCCATTATTACAAAACCATTAAGACTATCACAAGCTGCTTCTGCATCATCTAAATTTGCAAATTCAATAAAGGCAAAACCAGGAGGGTTGAAAGCGACCCACACATTATTCAATTTCCCAAATTTCTCAAATTCAGATTCCAGATCCTCTTTCTTGATATCTTCATTCAGGCCACCTACATAGACACGAGTGCCACGAGACTCATAGTTCCTATCTCCCATCTTGCAACCTGAAAAAGAACAGAAAAATATAGTTAAAAGCTTGGGAAAAACCTAGCTTTGGACATGATAGAACTGTTAAACTGCAAATAACACACATCACATTTCACCAGACCTAAACTGATTTCTGATAGGAAAAGCACCACCTCTAATATTACTTTACTGCACAACCTGGGCCAGCTTAATAATCAATGAGGAAACTTCTGTACAATGAACACAAACACCAGAGATATCTCCTAGCAATAACATAAGATACATTACAGCAAACACCCGATTTTCTGGGTTAAAGGTATGGGAGGAAACTTTTTTACTTTAGGTCCACATAATGTACCTGTAGGTTACGTAAACAAATAACATTAGTCAAAGAATTCAAATTTTTTGAGTCAGTGCGCAGCAAGGTCATAAATTACATTGTGCTTGCTGTTAACGTCGCCATGTGTACATCGCAGAGTTATTTTAAAGTAGTTCATCAACTTGACGAATTATATTTCAAACTAGAGTTGTTTTAGGTCCACATAAGATGAAAAATGGACTCGTATAAAACGAAAGTATGAGATTCGAAAATCGCTAAAAATATTTTAACGCAACAAATACCCGTGCGAAGCAATTCCACTGGATATTAATAATAATAATAATGGATGTGGCCTGTGCTTCATGAGGTCTCTCCGCCATTGGCATTTTGTTTTGACTCCTCCCACTGCAGCAACAAACCAAAAATAAATGCTAATTAATTATTAAAAGCAAATTTTTCTGCCTACCAATTTATATTGTTCCACCACTTGTTAATGTAAACCCTGCCTTGTGAGTAATAAACAGTGTATACATTCACCATACCAAAAACCAAAAGCCCGAGGCCACAATTAAATGTATTAATTGGTTGTTATGTCTGATGAAACAGATTCAAAAATTGCTCACTTTATCGTGAATGGCCTATACTAGTTTCAATGCCACTAGAGTACTTTTGGGATTCCCTTCAAGGAAAACCAAACCCCTAATCCAAGACTGTCCTGGTGGTTTAATTTGGAATAAGCTGTCCAGCATATGGTAAAATCAACTATATTAAAAATTATTGATAGTAACCTCACTATAACAAACAAGGCCCTAAGACCACTGTAAAACAATTTTAGATAAGGAAGCAGCACTACTGGGTATTTATTCTGGATCAACAGATCTCAATGTCAAGCTACAACTTCCTGCCGATCGAGACAAGTAATTTGAAACGATTGGGAGCAAAATGTACCCAAATAGATATTCTAAACGCACTATAATTCGAGACCTCCCTACCTCGGCAATCCTCAGGTTTTACCGACCACCCCACTAAAACTCGCTTCCTCACCCTGCTGGTGTTCAGGCAGGCAACGTGACGAATGCCAACACATGCTGTGCCTGCAACAATGTATGGTTAAAGTAAAGCTATTCTTATAAATTGCACATTTTAAGTAGCTTGTTAATGGACAAAAGTGCATCTACACAAATCAATTATTTATACAATGTCTTATTTGAAACAAATACTATTCCATTTATTAAAGTGTAACGCAGGATATTTAGAGCGAAATTTCTCAATATGGCTACTCTCATCGTAGAAGCTTGGCTGAGGAAAATTGTGACACGATCAGTGGTTATTTGTTATACATACAGGTTGGCTGTTGAAAATATTTCTCTTTTTAAAGGAACATACAGTTTTAAACGACTGTAAAAGATAAGATAATTCGTTACATAGTATTCCCTCTTCCTTCTAAGTCCTTTTAATAACGTTCACAGTGATGCAACAAAATGTATAGAAGATACGTAAAATGTCATTTCAATAAATACAACCTTAAAGTTTGCTTAGATAATTACGTTAGGCATAAACAACAAATCTTACACAATACTGTGTGTAATTGATTTGTTGCAGGAATGCAGGAATTCCCATTACTAGCGAAGTGATGTGCTTCATACACAAAGACTGTAGTCTATATAGTTGTTCATAAAATGATAGAAGCTGTCCATTTAATAATTTTCTATTATTGCACATAGCTATGAAGAATTGTAAGGGTGTGTGTGTGTTGTTTAGTTCAAGTCTTACGTGAAAACATTATTTTGATGCTCTTACAAATGTATGACATTTCGAGTTACATATTGTTTCGATGGAGCAGTGGTCAATATTGTTCGTATGGAAATAACATTTACTATTGTAACTTTAATGAAAAACAAAACATAATACATGTGTCGTTCGTATTCATACAGATGCCGTAGCATACACATGCACACTACCAAAAGTTAACCTTACACTTAATGCATTTACAATATAGACAAAATAAATATTATTCATGCACTACAAGTGTGGAAAGTGCAGCTCTTTCAGGCCACGTGCATTGCAATAATTATAGTAATGTTTTACAACCACATTATTTACAAAGCACGCAAACTTACTGTTTGTTAACACAGTAACCTCTCGAACACACATTTTTCTAGGTTAATCCTTGCATGCGTACCTTACAAAAATCATAGTTTATCCGTCGCAAGCGTTAAATAAAATTATTTGCAGAACTATTCAGTAAAATCAACACAGTGCAAGTTTCCCTGAAACTAACAAACTTAAAAGATAGCTTTTAAGAAAAAGAACTAACAGCTTTACGAAGCGGTATACATGCACAGATTACTACTACACATTTCACTCAAGAAAACACGCTACACCCAACTATGCTTGAAGAAAGCAAAAACACAAATAATTAACTACAGATTCAATATTCCAACAACACCAACATGACGCCCGTATAAACATAACCTCTCTGCCATTGCTATATTACATAATTAACTCACAATACAAAAATATAACTTCAGACTCACGAATGTGTGGACACAATTAGATGCATATAATGATTCACATAGATTATAATATTTTGTATGTTATATATTATGGTCAAGAAGTACGAAACCATGAGATATGCAATAAATATGGCCAATACACTTCTCACCCTCCACGTTGAATTTCCACTTCCTGATCGGGACGCGCATTTAGACAACATATAGCTGTCGAGTGTCATCGGTTGTTTTATCACGAGAATCGACAAGTCATCTTTAACCTAGAATACCAAAACCAGAAAAGGACTTAAATAATTATTTCACGACTGGGAGCTCCATTTCTTCAAACTTAGAATAAACGCTAAGGAGCCTCCTAAAAGCAGCAAAGCTAATACCGATTTGATCCTGATTCAGCACACCTGGCTGTTGCATCATTGTGATCTGCATGCCAAACAGATGAATTTGAAGCTTGCCTTGAACTGTGCCTTTTGGCAGTTCAGAATGATGACCTCGAATCAAGTAAATAAGAGTTTTATTTTAAAATGACAAACACTCAAATATTCCATATTTAAGCTCTGTTTGCCACTTAAACATACATTTTATTAAGGATTTATTATAAAGCGAGCAGAGAAGAATAATAGTTTGTGCAGAATGAAGCTTATATGAAGATAAAATCACTAAAATATGGGGCCACAGCTGAGCGATTAGCACGCTTGCCTTCCACATTCCCTTCAACGAACCTCATAGGCTCTCAAAACCTCTCTGTTAAGAGGCGTCCAAATCTCTTCACTCACTAGAAATAAACTTAGTAAGAACAACTAAATGCCTTTTTAAACCTATTGAAATAGTACAGTTGTAAAATGTAAAGTAAGGCATTTTAGAAAGGCTTTATAGAATTAAAGATGGTATTAATGCTTTGTAAAGAGAAAACTAAATCCATGCAAAATTCACAAAACTGGAAAAGGCATTCAGAATATTAGAAATTGTCCGAATATTACGCACAAGCTAAATTTCACATAGAATTTATTGCTCACGAAAGCGCAGCCGTAGCACAGATGTAGTTTGAAAATACGCCAACACACAGCGTAAGTAAAATTTTATTTTTGAAAATTTAAAACACTATACACACTATTCAGTAAGCTTCGTACAACAATTAATTTACTTAAAACAAATAAAACATATTAACACCTAGTTCTACGTACACTACCTTCTCCAATAATATTGGCATTAAAAATAACAATAAAAATGAGTGCAAAGTATTTGCAATAAAAAAAAGTTTTTTCTTCAGTGCATACAAAAATATATTAATTGTCTCAGAACCTCAAAATAAAATATTACGCCATGACGCCACAAAATGAGAACCAATCAAAGTGTTTCATCTAAAAACTAGTTTTGAACAGAGATCAAACTCGGCCGTTCATGTTGGTGCAACATTCTTACATTGAACTCTGATCAAAATGAATATCTTTGTACCAATATCTTATGATCTTGGTTCAGGGCAATGGTGCAACCGGGCATTATACACTAGTACAAGTACAAAACTCTAAAAATAAATATTCTATTTGAAATAAAACAATAAGTAATTTTACTTGAATGAAAGTTAGGACACAGCTAACACATTGAATAATTATGAAATTTTTTTAGACTTCAAAGCACTTAAAATTAGAATTTGAGGCACATGGCGGGATCTCTTCAAAGATCCACACTTCCCAACAACTTTACATACATTCCTCAGTCATGCATACTGATCTATCCTACTGCAGGAAGAAAGACAGTCATTTTTACCAAGCAATGGCTTTGACATGACAGGCTGCTTTGAAGTAAGGACCAAGAGAGATATAAATAGTAACCATAAAATTTATTTTAAATTATATACGAAATACAGTAGGAACAGTACACAAAAAATACACCTGTAAAAACGAGAATATGGACAAGGCAATAGGAAATTGTTACATACATTACAGTATAAAAATGTGTACAAACGTAATTTGTTCAAACTCTTGAAAAGAATCTACTAGACGACGCCTTATTGCCCCCTTGTTCCAACATATCTAAGAGGTAAAGGCCGCTGTGGCATCTGCGGGTGACAACCTGCTCCGTACTTCGGACTAGAAATCACTTCACACTTCTTGATTAACAGCTGCAACCATTTATACGCCAGTCAGATTTTCGTGACCAGCACCATCCACTCATTGATGCCTGTGATTGTATCCTCACATCCATCAATCCACTTTCTGCTCCATTGTGAGCTCCCGGACATTCAAAGAATTTAGAGGGAAGGCCAGATTTCCCCCCATGACTTTTTGAAGATTTGCGAAGTCACCGCTTCCGCAACTCAGCAGTCCAATAAACATCCTTAATGTTATGTGTAATTTTTTGTGACAAGTCTTCGATCAGTGTTCGAAGTAACATTATGCGAGTTTTTAAAGCTTGCAACACACCCTCATCCATTGACTGTAACAAGGGTGTTTACATTATGAGGTAAAAATACAGCTGTAATGTCACCATTGGTAAGTTGCTCCATGTCAGAGAGAGATGGCGCATTAAGAAAAGCACAAGGTGGCAAGTAATTTTCTTTGTCGACCATTTAACCATGGGTACAAACTGCTTATGAAACCACTTCACTGAACAACGTTGCACCCATGCATGTTTTTTTGGTTCCTGTAATACACAGGAGACTTAACGAGATTCTTGAGGCTTCGAGGATTTTCGTATCAATAAATGTAGCTTGTGATTACCCGTGGCATTACTATAAATAAAGTGACATACTCCTCGCTTAATTTTGTAGTAACTTAATTCTGTGAATTTAAGGTACATTTCCTAAAAAATGATTTTCAAGCGTAACCTCACAGGGAAAAATACTACAGAAGCATAGCCAAACATTACGCAACGAGCAAGTCCCAGCAGGGGAATAATCACCAAAGCAATGATTCAAGGCACACCCGCAAGTTTTTTTACTGATGCCACAAAGCATCACGGATCAGCATAGCTTGGAGCTAGCCAGAAATGATTCTCATACGTAGCTCATCCACTGGCAAATAACACAGGCGTGTAACATATTCTCGTGGTATTTTTATATTATGGTAGTATATCGGGGGGGGGGGGGGGGGGAACATGTAGCATTGCAGCTAGACGTATAATTGACATATTTGGGAAATATTTCAATTTGTCTATTATTTCAGTCAAGGATAGTAATTCATGTAATATTTGAAAGATTGTGGCAATGTCAACTTGTTTGTACATCATATATTTTTTCATTTTTTCCAAATTTGTTATAGGCTGTTCATTGTAAAGTGAATACTTGAAAGCAGTCTTTTCGAATAATAGTTTATAAATATATCTTATTTTAGCAGTAGATGTTAACTTTCGCGTGTGGTGGAACATACACAATGTGTCATAGCAATATTTATTTCTAAAAATGGTTAAAAAGTAAAATTTGGCTGAAGGTAAAGAATAATTAGAGCCTCAAAAGTGCTCAATTTACAGCGAACCATCTAAATTTTTCTTTCCTAATTTAATCAGTAGTAACAGACGTCAGGATGATAGCATGTCCTTTCCTATTAATTGGGTTAGCAAACTAAAAACATCGCCACCACAAGGCACGACACGGTGAAACGAGGAAAATAACAGGTCACCTTTAGCTGATGTGACAGACTGCTCGTTTGTCAGCTGTCAGTCTGCAAAACGTGATCACGTTGCTCGCACCTACCAGTGCCTGTGGCTAACCTTTTGTTTTTTCTGTCGGTGTGAGGAGTCAATATGCCTCTCTCGTCTTTATAACTATTGGAGTGAGAAGTTTTGTTTTATGAAGGCTGCCATTCTGTCTTGTTTTTCTGTTAGCAGCGAGTATCAATAATTTGTTTTGCCGAGATAACCAATCTCCAGTAAACATTTAACTTCTTTTATTTATCGGCAATCCATGTAACAACAAACTTTCGTTACTATGTAGTCAAAGTCTCCAAATCACGCTGAGCTAGTTCGTTGGTGCTTACCGAGAACTCCAACGAGAGAACAGGACAGTAACCTGTTACAACCATTACATCAATACAATTTAGAAATACGATATTGGGGAGGGCTATGAACTGGAGGGAAATTGTGGGGTAAAATCTTATGAAAATGTACATACAGTGGAAGCCCGGTATACAGCAGGGCAATTTATATTCCCCGGCCTGAATAAATAAGTGGAAAGTGTGCGGTTAGGTAGACCTGTGGTCTGTCGGCCAGTGGTCATGAGTCAGGACACTGATGGATGAGGAGGGGGCGGGCACCTGTTCTCCCTCCTTTCAGCACACAGATCTATTTTACTGATTCTTTACAGCCAATATTGTATGGTTTTCTGTATATGCAAATAAAATGTGTTCTTATATTACCATATTGGCAAGGAAGGCAGAAGTTTTTGATGAAAAATTCGGGATAAATAATATTTCAAGTAGACAGCACATTTTAATATTCCTGCAAACATTGCCGGGCCTCATCGTGCCAGTGCATATGCCAACTACATTTAGTATAAATCCAACACATTGACGTGAATCACATATATCAGCACGTTTTCCCAATGCCGGACCACTTATGAAGTAAACCAGCCCTGTAACGGCCGTCTGCCCCCCCAGAAGAATCTTGCATTGACCGACCGACAGCTGCCTAGCCCCGACGATCTAGGCACGAGCGAACACAGCAAGCCGCTATGCCAATCTCCTACAGGGCATAGCTCTACATAATCATTATGATGTAGACACTTCAATTATAATGTATATACACCAGCTATGTGGTATGTCTTCCCGTTTTAAAAAATCCTAAATTTGAGGCGCGCCTCACAAATTCATGCTTCAGAGTAAGTTACAGGGCTATAATTAATCTCATACAGGATTTAGCTCTACATAATCATTATTATGATGTAGACACTGACTATAATGCATATATACCAGCTACAAAGTAGGTCTTCCCAAACTTCGGAAAAAAAAAAAAAAAAAATTCCCAAGGCTTAATGCAGAAAAGCAGCCGTTCTTAGCATGCCACAAATAATTAAGCCATTTTTGTTCTAGTTTTCCTTTGTAAAATACAAATCAGACAAGCATGTGACATTTCACAACACGTGAGGCACTGATAGATCCCATCTGCAGTGCAAGCATGCATTCGACCAGAGGTTCCTTTCTCATTCTCTCTTCCTTGCAACCAGGCATAGCAGGAGGTGAACCATCTTCAACCCACAGCGAACACTGTCCTTGGTAGAATAAATACATAATTTGCCTGGAAAATGCAGTATTTTTTTATAGCTATTCTTGCTATAATGCACGTCACCCTTCAGCACAGCATGTTTCTAAGCTGTCGCTCTCCCTTGGGTGCTGTCAAGTACAGTGAAGCAAGGGGCTAAACGTTTGATGAGTTACTGCGGTAACTAACACTTGCCCAGTTTTTGACAGGTGCCACGTCACATTATAACATTGCTTTTTTTTTGCTACTGTACTCGGTCACTCCCAGAATAGTGTGAAAAGGTATAACGCAGGGCTCAGTTACATCCCCAACAGCCATGTTATATCTGCCTTCTACTGCATTTAATTATTTTACCCCACAATCTTCATAGTCCCAATATAGGCAATGTTCGGCTGCTTTTTGCAAAATTAACATATTTTCATGAGTAAATATTACATTATGTTCATATTTTTCACTCTACTCCACAATTTCCCTGACCATAGCCCTCCCCCCTATCTTTTTGAGGTTTCTGTTTGTCAAATATCAACGACCCTAGTAAATTCTAGTTCTGTGTAATCAGCAGAGTGGAATTGTACCACTTTCAGAGACTTTTTCCCAGAAAAGCCTCAATTTTTAAGAATTAAATGCCATTGGAAACACAGATGGCAAGATTTTGACAGTTTAACGAAAGTTTACATCTAGCTTACGCATCCCTTCGCCATCAGATGGTACCCCAATTGGAGGCTACACAAATACAAGGAAATAGGTTTCCAGGGAAAACAGGGTGTAATTAGGACATAGATGTACAATTCCTAGCCCATTAGAAATTACTAGTAATCCAAATCGCTGTATACAAAATATACATTACTTTAAAAATTATGCAGAGCTTGCAGAAAAATTAAACTATTGGTATCTGTAAATTTGTTATTTCACATACAAAACATATTCATTTCCGCTTTATAACTGGTTAGGTTAGAAAAAGAGCCCAAAGATGGTTTGCACAACACTGCAAGAATGTGAGCTGCACACAATACCAACAGATAGCATGTTCACTACCTCTAGATCCTGCTTTTTAAACTTCTTTTATTACCGTCTCAGAATGACATGATTTTGAAATATATTTAGTCAAATTATTTAATATTACACTGCAAAGTTTCTGTAGGCTTTTGGCATTAATACCAAGGTCTAAGGTTTGAAGTCTCATTTCATCCCACTATGAATAATCTTATTGCGTTTCATTCTGAACACCTATACATTACTACTTCAGCACGAAGATTAGTTTGTAACACCCACAACAGCGGTTTTGTGACCAAGTAAAATAAAATATATTAATTAATCTAGGAACTCTTATGTATTTTGTACTGGATTGATGTGCGTCGGCAACTCAGAATAGCCAACTTAAATATGAACTTTTGTTCGTTCATGCATCAGCTGATAACACGATTTTGCAAACAGCACGTTGATTAGCATACGTCAAGTTGCTACTCACAGACTTTCAAAACCCTGCAATCTTAAGAGATACAATAATAGCTTACTACAGTTGATTCACGATAACTTCGGCCTTTTCTGAAGCCGTGCTAAATTTCTACTTTTGGTTTCTGGTTACGTATCCTTCCGCTACACGTAAACATAAACACTGCCATGCGACTTCTACTTTTATAACTGTAACATGCATTGATTGCTGTTTACAGCTGTTAAAAAAATTCTGTCATATTTCCTACGAATGTTCACAATTTGGGCCTATAACAATATATAGGTCGGCTTCATAACTGTTACACACAACATAGCACGTTGCACATAATACACATTAATATTTAGCCACAACGGTGTTCCTTACAACTGTGGCGGAAACAAAAGTAATAAATATTTACCCTGTTATTAACATGCGTTTGGAATAAAAATTAAAACGAAGGGACAACCAGTCCAACAAAACGACACAGTAAATTCAAGCACGCAACTCGTGTCTCTTAAAAAAAAAAAAAAAAAAACACGCAAACACACAGGCCTAACCTAACATTTATTCCACCAATATTTACATGCATTGGTACTTACTGGTTTGTAGGTTTAGTTTATTAATTATTTAAATTAATCTGGTTGGGCTTAGTATTATTTTCGGGCCTGTGGCAGACATTGAAATCACAGGAACATAATCTCGTTACACAACTGTGTTTCAAACATCTAGCGCAAAGGTACAACGTTGTAATAAACAGGTGTGAATTTCAATAAGTAACTTCATCATCACATCAGTTCATGGTTAAAACCTATAAACTTGCACATATATGAAATCCACACATCTGGCCTATGCGCAACGATTACAACACAGCCACCAGATAGAAATGGCGGCTATGCCCTTACACATGTGGTGATTACAACACTCGTACCAGTATATTAATTATCCCTGTCCTGGAAACACATTTATCACAACATTGTAACTTCCCTAGGATGTTTCAAAAACACAAGTACAAACTTGACGTTCTGTTCAGAAACACACTGTGTCATTGTTATGTCGCAACACAACTGGCAATCGTAAGGCACTATTAGAACGGCCCGCCCGCCGTATTGGGACAAGCGTGTGGCTAGGCCACGTCTGCCAATCTGCTAGATTTGTAAGTGTCGCGCAACGAGCTGTGTCGCACCATAACATCTAAAATATGTTGTTGCATCTAAATACTATATAATATGTATTGAAACAAGCTGAAACTAGAAATAAAATGTATACCTTTCCTACACTTATTGAACTTATATTCCGGACAAAAAAAAACCCACCAGTCCACACACCTGAATGTGTGGATATTTTTACCTGCAGCAAAGAAATGTGTTTCAGTCAGTGCTATCTAACAACTACAAGTATATCAATTGGCAATGATTACCTTACAAATAGTATACATAAAAAACAAGGTTAAAAAGATTGTAACTGAACTACTACTTACCAGCCATTGCCAACACATCGCTGCTCTCGCTGTTGTTAATTCAGGTTTAATACGAAATAAATATTAAAAGTTGTATAAGACACTAAGGAAAAGTTTCATTTATTTAATAATACAGTACTCTAAAGTTAATCAGTGTTAAATATTGTTGGAATACAAGTTATTGAAATACCAGGTTGACATACTATGCCTAGGGTGATTTTTCGAGGGTTCGATTCCAAAAGGCCAAAAAAAGTGTGAAAGGACTATAGCAGAATTATCAACAGCAACTGACAGCCAGGTCGATAATCTAAATTTGTGAAAATGAAATCCGAAGTTTATAAGAAAACTTGCACCAACAATACTAAATTAAATAAAGTTGGAACTTGAATTTAATAAAATCGCATGCTGCTCTCATTCTGTATTTTCACAAACATGACAAGTACTTTCAAAAACATGCCCTGAACATCATAACTTATTGCATTTACCACAATAAATATTAATGTAAAATAAACAAAATACTTAATAACCACTCGACTTGTTAGCAACGAAAACCATTTTGTCAACACTATGCATTGCACGAGAAGATTTATACCAAGCTGTTATTTTGATTTCCAGTACATTTCGTGACTAATTCCAGTAGTGTTTTACAGAGTAATGTGTGACCAGATGAACCATTGAAACCAAATTACAACAATGCTAAAAATGCAGGCATGTTTTATTATACACAGAACCAATGACATGCATATCCAGTATAAGGCGGTTAGAAATCTTGTTCTTAAATAAATTCAAAACTTACTGTGAGAAATTGACTCCGCGTTGAACATACATATTGTAACCAACAGCAATACACGAAAAAGGAAACAAACCAAAATTAATGTCTGGCACTTGAAAACATTTTTAATCAGATTTGCTAAGAACGTTTAAGTGGTGATTTTTTTTGCAAGTACTTATGAACTGCCACCTTTTAACCTGAAAATTGTGAACACATTCTTTCAGAGTTATAATTTTTTTTGGCATTTAAATTTTAATGATCAGCGGAATCTTATTGTGACCTTTTAATATTTGTAGTGATTTGTTTATGTAAAGTTTAGGAACGTGCTCTGCATGTCTTTTGGTTAGTAAGGAGCCAAATTTGAATTTCATTGTTATTGGCCAATCTCGGTTGAGATGATAATGCAATTCGGGGTTTCCGCAATCATGCTTGGTGTGGGTGCATAGGACCAGAATTCGGCCTTCTTCCAGCAGATGCCATAGAACCATTCCGATGTACCTTTGAGAGGTCCTAATTTTTGTTGAGGTATGTACCAGTGCATGCCACCAAAATTAGTTAGTGTTTGATGCATGCGTCCTGTGTTTCCTGCCAAGGACGTCACCCTTGATACAGGACCTGGTACAAATGTGCTGCCGGAAATGGTCGTGGTATGGCTAAACGTACATTGCTGGTGTGGTCGCAAGTATGCAACGTAATTCTTAAGTTACAGGTTTATTTTGAACTGCATCCGAGCAGGATATAATGAATTTCCAAAATTGTGATATTTGAACAATTTAGTTTTTTTGCAACACATCCAGTACTTTTAAAGTGTGGATGCCCAGCACCCTATTGATGTTTCTGCCCATCTGGCTTAGCAGAGCGCAAGAACAGATAAAGTTTGATTCATTCCGGAATGTGATTCTCCACTTTCTTTCAATTATTTGAGAGATTTGTTCCAATCCAAGATTACGTTTTCAGTAGTAAAGTTTTACCTACCTACACCAAAATCTCGCACTAATGAAAGTAAATTTTACCCTACTACAATCAGTTGTTTTCCAAGCTATATCTTGTAGCGAAATCTTGACATTTTTTTTGTTACATCTGCTGTATTTTCATCGAATGGTTTCCTCTGTTGAGTGACTATTGCCCACGTTCCTATGTTGAGGGTTGTGTTAATGCAATATTAGGGTAAGTGTTGTTGTCTAATCTTGTTTCATGTGATGGTTGCTTAAGTGAGTGTTGTTACTAGTACGAGTCTACAACTTGTATGCACTGTATCTCACTTCCAGTTGATTCAGTCAATGTAAGAACTATATTTATGTTTCGCAATTTAATGGCTATTGAGTTGCAGATGTTGGCATCAAAGAAATGTAGGCTAAACTCAGGAGAAAATTAGAATGCAATATGAATGTCCAGTCTAGTTGCTACACTAAAGAGTGTCAAAATATTTCACACACTTTATTGGTGACTTAGGTTTTGCAAACGACCTACCTACTAGATGGGAGAAGGTTAAGACAGTCACACTGGTTTCCTTGCTCTTTTAGAGGTAGTAGGTATTTTATGGTGTGTGTTTGTTTTGCACATTCCAATTACTCTGGGCACTCAATAACTTACACCACTTGTTTTATTTAAAATTGTACATGTTTTGTACTGAGGTGTAAGGTTGATTGTGTTCAGTCATACACAGCTTACACTGTCATCTCACCAACACATACACTAGCAGTAGGAACACTACAGTACAACCAAGCTCGAAAAAAGGAAATAAAAATCAATCAACTATTGATTAAATATTCTGATAACACCAAGGCAACAGCCATACAAAACACAAGAAAAAGCACACACACAAGGCCATTCACAGGGCTGGAAACTGGAACCAGAAACATGACTAGCTGTTTACTGGAAATATTTTATGTTTGTACGTGTTGACATAGACCTACTGTCGTAAATGCCCAACATATTTTTAAAGTCCAGTCACCCACCAATAGCCAAGAAAATTTAATATTGATTAAAATTTTTTTAAAACCATAAATGTAAGTATAATTACGATTCTAAATCACAAATTTTAGTTATAAGTACTATTTTCTTAAAAAAAAAACATAATCAAAATAGGCATAAACAACTTAACAGTGATCATGCAGCAGTTCATCAGCTGCTACAATACTGTACATACAAGAGCATGATTTAGTTAAGGATAAAAATGTGAGAACTGAGCAATTTAGTTTTTCATAAGTCACAAAAATAATTTGCCAGTTTTATTGGAATTAATGCTGTTAGAAGTGTTTGTTGAAATAAGTGTGTATATATGGCATTATTCAGAAGAGAAAAGTTTATACAGAGCTAAAATAGAAATGTGCTGTGTCATGGTTTTTAAATAAAAATTATATAGGTACCATTGTGCAAACAATGTGTTTCATGCTGGATAATGAAAATGAGCACGGCATTCCATGTTGACGAAAATGGATGTTCGATTAAGTGTTTATATATCCAAGTAGAAATGTGTTTCTGGTGTAATAGAGTGCTATAGTTAGGTATGTTAGGAGTGTGTTTAGACGGTATTCGATAAAGTGAAGCGTATAATATATCAGAAATTGTATTAAAACTAATCTGGATGTAAATGTGTGAAAATAAATCCTTTGTGATATATGCACCCATCACAGTAATTCATCCCCACACGAACCGTGATAAACAAGGCATGGCTGAACAACCAAAAAATGTGACTTGTTGACAGATAAATGTTAATTTAGGAGCAAGTTAGTAAAATTAATATTTTTGTTCCAAAATTAACGTTAATGTGAACACAACTTTACCTCCCAATAAACATTAAAAAATACTTAAAAAAAAAAAAACCTTGCCACTGCATACTTCCCCTTTTACAATGACCATTAAATGTTTCCATTATCTTATTTTGCAAGCTTATCAAAAATTCTTCCCATGCCCCCTGGGGGTTTATTCTAAGTGCTTGGGAAATATATCGACGGGTCTTGGTGTCAATCTCGACAGCTTCATAATTGGGAGAAGCAGTTCGAAATGATCAGGAGCAAAATGTGCCCAAACAGTTAGCGCACTATAGTGGAGACCTCTTGCCTTCAGCAATCTTCAGGTTTTGCCGACCACACCACCAAAAATTGCCTCCCCTCATTCCTGTATCTTCAGGCAGGCAACGTAACAAATGCATACACAAAATGCAAAAATATATGATTAAAGTAAAGCTATTATTACAAACTGTGCGTTTTAAGTGGTTAGCAGACCAGCCAGCCTTAGAAAATGTCTACCAGTTAAGATCCTAGAATTCTTGAAATAGTGCGTAAATAGGCGAGACATTTCAGGATAGCCATTTGCATATAACTACTGCTCACCCAATGTATATTATTTGACAAAATCACAACCAGATACAGTGGAATTCTGTTATGGCATTTCTCAAGTAGTCAATAGCCTTCAACACTTTCACTGCTGGGCCTGAAAATGTAACCATTCTGAAGACGGTTGGGCATATTTTGGCGTTTAACTAAATTTTTTTTAGTAAACTTGCAAAAAAAATTGATCGCACTAAATGAATGTTTAAAGTTTGTATTTTAATTATATGCACCCAGATACAGAAGTATAAATATTGAAAATTTTGAAATATCAGTTTTGAAAGTCATTTTGCACATAAACAAAAAATCGAACAAAGTTAGCATATGAGCAAAATAAACTAAAAATTATACTTGGCAATACTGCTTCAATTTATATTACAAAATAAGAGTTCAAAAAATCTAAGTTCCAATTTTTGTCCATTTTTAAATTTTGTAATTTTTTCAATGGGAGATCTTTAAGCACAGTTGCATGCACAGAGCCACCTTGCACACATTGCACTGATAGCTCGTGTCTTTTCTGCCAGCTTTCCTTGTTTCCCTTTTGCAGAGCACACTTTACAATTCCTCTGAATCATTTTCTTTCCTTGAGAGGGTGGAATTTTTTCTATGAAGTGCTCATTGTTGGAAATATGTGCCAACTGGGTTCTACTGAATCACGGTTGATGCATTTTCTTGTTCACCACATTCATGTAGAGTGCAAGCATTTACCACACATTAGAAGTGTGGAAAGCTAGTTTGCCACAATTTTACACTGCGATGTTCAAAGGCACCGTAGGACATTTTCTGATCAGAAAAGTCGACACCAAACTACTTATTATAGTCCACAACACACACTAGCTTGGACTTCTCTTTGCCTTGCTTGTCCACAAATGTAATCATTTGTGCCTGATGCAAAGTACTTACAGTGAACACATCACGTTTGTCTTTCCAACGCACTGCTTATGTTGCCATTTTGTAGGAAAATCTGTTGGCCACACTGGGCCACTTTCACTGCAGCTGGCAAGCCTCTCCTGTTCTTTTGAGTTGTACCAACCAGAGCAGTTTTCTGAGACTCCGAAGTACTAGCAAGTGTGGGGCTAATGTAATAACGGTCAGTGTACAAAGTGCACCCTTGTCCAATCAAACTTCCTAGAAAATTTATCACAACAGTCTGAATGACATTTTCTTGGCCACAGTAAACATGAAAATTACAAATGTAACCAGAATCAGATAACATGTATAATTTGCTTCCATATTTACTTGGCTTTTGTGGGATATATTGCTTGAAACTCAAGTCAAGTGTACCACAAAACTTGCACATGCTTTCATCAATCGTAATATGTTCACCTGGTTCATATGATGCCTGAAATTGTGAATGCACTCTATCAATGGACGAACCTTGTGCAGTGGGTCATAACTAGTTTCACCTTTATGTTTTGTCAACGAATTGTCATTCAAATAAAGTTCAACATAATGCACAGAAACCTATCCCAAATCAAGGGCAAAAGTTACATAACACCACAAGGTTATTTGACCAATGGTCACAGTTGTGATTTTTCACTGAACCTCATGTAAAACAATTGCTAAGAATTTTAGCATCTCTCCCAAGGTCACTGTTTTCCACCTCTTGGCTCTGCTGCGTGGAGAAATTTCTCCCGCACTACTAAGTTTTTCAAACTCTGGCAAGCATAGAGATGTCTGTTCTTTCATGTAATTTACAAAATTAGAATCAATAAAATGGCTGAAAAACATCAATAGTTTGTACTCTATCAACACTACTCCAGTTTTCTTGAGAATCATTTCTTGTGTTTGCTCTTCCTGCTTGTAAACTACCACACGCACCTTGCAGATAATAACCTGTTCGACTTCCCCCAGCACTTGATGTACCACTTACTGAATTTTCATTTGGTGTGGGTTCTTCTCCAATTGCAGATTCACGCTGCATTTTCTAAAACAAAGAAAATTTATGAATGTGTAGATAAATAGATAAAGAAATGTTTATGGGATTTCTAGGTGCAACTTCATAATAATACTTGTATGGGACGTTCACGATAAAAAGCACTTTTGAGGCCCTAATTACTTTGTCTTTTCAACCATATTTTAAAATAAATATTGCTAAGTCATCAATACAATGTGTATATTACACCAAACTCAGAAGTTAACGTCTAAGGCTAAAATGAAATATATATATATTGAATATTATTCCAAATAAGAGGGCTTCCAAAAGTGCTCACTTTACCACGAACCCCTATAATAAATTTCTATTATAAAAATAAAATTACATGTATATTTTCTTACCTGAACTACTATCTGAATTGCCTGGATCATATTCAGAATCAGAATCAGATTTTATCTTCAGATTCGGCATCAGTTTCATCCCAATCATGACTAAATTCGTGATAACTTTGAGTCGCACTATCTCATTGCTCCAGTCTACTCATGTTTGTACTACTAGTGCACTCTAGCAGTTTATTTTAGAACTAGAAGTGTGTGTGATCCCATTGCTACAGTCGACTGTACTACTAGTGCATTCTAGCACGAAGAATTTATGAATAAAGCGAGAATAAAGTGGCGTGCGTGAATGCAGATGCAATTTAGCAGTTCATTTTAGAACTAGAAGTGTCAGGAATGCTGCAAAGAACCGAGAGTGAAATACATTTGATGTAAAAATGGACTTAAAGCCACCTAAACTTGAAAAAGTCTATTGACGGGCTTCACATTTTTGGAGGTATAAAAAAATGTGAATTTATGTTTTTAGCAGTGAAACTATTAAGGGTGGACCTCACACTATGTATAAATTCTTGGTTTTTGGGTCAATTTTATTACCACAATAATAATTGGAAATGTTTATTATATAAAGAATTTGATATATATATTGCTTAGCATTTCCAAGCTTGATTTGCCTAAGTATTCATTATATGTTATTCTTAAAATGCCATGGAAATATGAATATTAATTGATTTTGCATTTCTTTTTTCTAATAGCATTATAGCACAATGCAAATCAAGCATTAAAATATTAAACATGTATGCCCAATTTCTTCTATAATCAAACATTTCCAACTATTACTCTGAGATGAAAATCACCACCCAAAAACCCAGATTTTATACACTAGGTGTGAGCCCCCCCCCCCCCAAAGGAACTCCAGGCACACGAAAGGCAAAAATTTTAATGTTTCAGAAAGTACAAAACTCTGTACAGGATTTTTCGATTGAAAAAATTAATTTCTGGGCCAGGAGAAGACTGCATGAAAAGAAAATGTTTGGCTATAACCGGGGATGTTATGAAAGGGCTCTATTCTAAAAGTACACCACCACTGAACGTAACTACAACAAAGATTCAGCCCCAACAATCTTGCCAAAATTTTCAGCTGTTTTCACTTTGTATCTTGAGCCTGCACAATGTTAAATTTTTAGAAGCTTTCAAGGAATTGGTCAGTTTCTGCTTCTGGTTTCAGTTCACAAATTAATGTCGCACTGACAACAGTGCACAATCAGCCAAAAGCAATAGGAAAGAAAGGACAAAAACAGGTTGGGCAGGTTACTTCTGGTGAGGAGTTTTGGTTAAAATAGTTTCATTCTAGAAAACAGCATTCCTCTATTCTTAATGTTCCCTAGGGTTAATTTTAAGTCTATGTTGTTGGAAGTACCAGAAGGTTGGTGGGAGTGCTACTAAAACAGGTTGGGTAAATGGGTAAGTTTTCCTTGAAATTCTGAAGCCCTTTCAACATTATGCCTAAAGTTCTCCTGATCACAAAGTGTTATTGCTAATGGATAACCATGAATCACATAATCACAATTGGATAGTTTGACTTGCAAACATGGCATCAATTTGTTAACATTACCACCCCATACCAGTGGGAAACTAGAGCCATTGGATAAGGTCGCAATTTAAGTGCGCTTGTAATGAGTGGATGCTCACTCATCCTGGACAAACCACTTCTATTAGTTGATAATGTAGGCAAACTTTTTGGCAGAGCTTACCCTAAGGCCTTCTCACACTTTAATATTGTTAGCAGATTTGGTTAAACTGGTATGTGGCCTCTTATTAATGGATATCTTGGCCCAGATGACTACCCTCTCACGTCACTGCTGATCCTAATGAGACAACACAGACTAATGTTTCTGCAGTCATCTTCAAGGAACACAATGCTTTGCCTTCTCAAACCCCTTCTACTTCAGAAAGTGGCATTTCCTACAACCTAAGCTTAGTGAATCACAATCAACCCTGCACTACTTCTAAGCTTTCACAGCCAAACATGGCAGTAGGCCTGATCTCACCTGATGAGATAAAACCTTTCCCCAAAGACTCTCAGAAAGACTAATGTCACAAAACGATTCAAGGCACAGTGTTATTATCAACTTAAGTGCAAAAGAAAAAAAACCAATATTAAATCAATATAATTATGCTACTTGTATTACGCAAGTAAAAATTCCAAAGAAGTTACCCATGTATAGGGGTAGAGAATTCCTCTATACACAGGTTGGCTGTTGAAATATTACTAGTTTTAAAGGAACATACTACATTAACTAGTGGAAGGATTTAAATTGGCTGTTAGAAAAAATAACCACGGCTTCAAAAGTGCTCACTTAACCATAAACTGCATATATTTAGATTTATTATAGCAAGTCGGTGTATCATTGTTTTCCCTATTGTTATGAGAAATACAAAAACAGTCAGTGTTAAGCTTTAGTTTGACATCTCTCGCGAGACTGCATTATTTCGATGCTCTCAAGAGTGCATGACATTTCGAGATGCATCTTGTTTTGATGGAGCAGTGGTACATTTTACTTGCATGTTAATTTACATTATTGAAACTTTCAAATTTTTTTTAGTATTAATGTAAAAACAAAACACGATACATTCGACGCTGTTTGTACGCATACAGATGCAGCAATATACGCACTATGACCAAACTTAACCTTACTCGTTGCATTTACGATATAGACTAATATTCACACATTACAAAAGTGTTGTGGCTTTTTCAGGTATATGCATTTCAATAAATATAGCAACATTTAACAAATACATCATTTACAAAACACGCAAACCTACCATCTGTAAACTATGCTATGCTATCTCTTCAACTTGTTTTTCTATTGTATTCTTGCAGGTTTACTTCAATGAAATCACTTTTATTGCAAACTCACAACTCGAATCTGAATGCTTCAAAATCGGACACGTACAGAAGCGGAAAATGTTTACACAAAACAGCTTCGAAAATGAAAGGAAACTCTGACCGGTTAAATTGTGCACGCTTTGGTCACACTGGAATGACAAATTTCTAAAGTGTTCACTTTATCGCGAACAGCCTTTAGTTGTTTACGTAGATGTTCGTGTCCTAATTTGTAGAAATATAAGTTACACTGCTTTTCTTAACATACAGTGCTTGTACAATAACAATTCCAATCAAAACCAACTTCTGTTTATATGGCATCAAACTCTTCAAGCACCAGCAAAATTCACTACTTTTGTAGCCATTTTTGCCATCACGCTGTGGTACCGAAGTTCTGATTGCCCCAGCTCTGCGTACACACATTATAGGATATAGCTCTACTGTCTGTGCATGTGCCATTTTCTATGTTAAATCAATTGTAGCATGGCATTAACTATGCATGAACGCTAGTAAAAAAATAACTATGGATTAATTTTTCTGACAACACAAACAAGACACACTTATTAACACATAACCTCTCCGCTATTGCTACACTCACAAAATGCAATAAATAAGGCCACCATGCTTCTCACCCATATTGAAATTACAATTTCCGATCAGGAATGCGGCTTTTGACAACACGCTGGCTACCAAGTGCTCAATTGTTTTCTCACAAGAATTGAGAGGTCACCTTTAACTTAAAATACCACACATCAGAAATGACTTGCATAGTTATTTCAAAATTGGGAGCTCTATTCCAACAAACTTAGAATAAACCCCTTCCTACCTTTTAAGCGTGAAAATATGGCTGCAATTACACATCTAGACATTAAAATACACCCTTTGCTTATTAATATGGCAAATAATAGAGGACGTAAAACTTTAGCACAAAAAATATGGCGGGTTAGGACAGATTGAAGGCCCTGCCACAATAAACCAGTGGATTGCTGGTATGGTGCGGTAGAGTCAAGTGTACTTTACGATTCCGAGATTTGTTTATAAGTGCGATGTACTTAATGATGCCAGGACATCACCTGTATAGTTGAATATGTTGGTAGCATTTGCAACGAATAAGTTAGAATAACGGAGAAATTTAGTTTTCGTAAGTTGCAAGTCTTCATGTTTATTCGCTTCGAATAGGGAAAAATTATGAGAATAGTGGTTTTTGAGTGGTCTTGTAGTTTCTGTGAGAGCTAAGAGTCAGTTTTATCACGTATCATAAAATGGATACACACCATATACAGTGATAAAGTAGTGTGCATTATATATAAAGTGAAGTGGTATAGAATAGCAAACGGCGTTAATAACAAAATGTTGTGAATAATGGTGTTGCTTACAACAGATAATTACACATGTACTACAGTGCAAACGATACGAGTGTCATGTAATGAGTGTAGAATTACAAGTTGGCAGAAAATGGACTTTGTTACACAGATACCTAGTCTTTACTACTTGGTTAATAAAATTATATGCTTGATGGTTGTAGCAACATGTAGAATAAGCTTGTATAGATGGTTCACGATGAAATAAGCACTTTTTAAGGCCCACCAATAAATATGTTTTATTGCAGCCTCAAACATTAGGTTTTGAGAGTGGTGGAAGTTTAACACTGTATTTATTAATCACGTGGCAATGCTGATATTAAAAAATGGCTTAAATATAAAAAATCGACTTAAAAAGAAAAATTTGGAAGGATCATAAAAAGTGCTCACTTCACTGTGAACGGCCTATAATAGGTACGTCCTGTTAGGATAAGGGTAGTATGATTAGGCAGTATTTGATAGTGACGCATATAATATAGCAGACATGTTAATTCTTAAGAATAGGGGGCTTTTTTCGAAAGTCAGAAAAATAATACCTGGATGTTAAGATGCGATTATTAGTAATCATAATTACTAGGAATTTTGGAGGGGCTTCAAATATATGTGCAGAGATAAGTGTGGTCAAATGGACTGACGTTCAATAAAAAACCCCCAAAAGACAGTGGGGAGGTTATGAAGACAGTAAAACAAATGAAACACATGCAAATAATTTAATATTTATTGAAGAGAATACGTTAAATTGCAAAAATACAGTACAAGCGTAGCCATACATTATGTAAAGAATGAGTCAACACCAACAGGGGAGTAAATCCCCAAAAAAAGAGATTCAAGCTGCACCAGCGAAACCTGGAGTTTCCCCAGAAATGATTTTGAAGCACAGCCCCCTTGCACTTAATACTACTGTACAAGCATAACTACACATTATGCAAAGAGCCAGAGTCCCAGAGCCAGCAGGGGAGTAAATTCTCAAAAAAGTGATTGGCATACCTGCAATTTTTTAGGTGGTGACTCAAAGCATCACGCATCAGTGAAGTTTGGAGTTTCCCCACAAATGATTGTAATGTGTAGCCTAATTGCACTGAGAAATAATGTGTTTTGCAATTTAACATATTTTTGTACAATTTGTAATATCGTCTAAAGAAAACATGATTAATTGCAAAAAAAATGGAACTGAACATTAACTAAATTGGCAATGTTACCAATACAATTTAGAAATACTACGGTGGAGAGGGCTATGAACTGGAGGGAAATTGAGGGGTAATAAAAGTATATAATGAAAAAGGACTTATTTTGTATCTCCCCCCCCCCCACAATTTCCCAGATCTTCCTAGGTGCCACCAATCCCTAGGTGGCATCGCTTAGTACACTTGGGCGGATGGGCAGAATCGTTAACAGTTTAATACGAGTGTGTGTTGAGAGTGGCAGGCATGTAATGTAGTAGTGGTAGTAATGTTATATTGCAAAGCATAATGTTCTGTATGTTAAAAGAAATAGTTGTGTGAAAATACAAGTGTTTATTTGTGCCCTTATGGAAATAGGAAACAAAATAACGATACACCTACGATGAAAATAGGAAATAAAAGAAAATATATACCCACATGCAGAAAATGTAAATATGTGGTGTTTTGACAGGTTAACATGTCTTGATTAATCATGTACAAAACGATGTGTTCAGCTTTGGTAATGAGGAAAAGTGGCATTAAAGGTGTGTAGATATTTAAATAGATATGTGCGTATCAGATGTAATGAACAGTAGGTAATGTAATGTTAGGTCAGGATTATGTAGCAGATGAGCAACAAAAGGAGCGACAAATAACGGGTTTGTTCTAAACATGCATCGATGAAAGAGAATGGAAGTGACTAGTGATAAACTTGAGATCCATAGTTTAGCCGGGCAGTCTGCAATGTAACAAAGTTTAATTGAAATATGAAATCCATATAGTGACTCAGCCATACTGTCACAGACGAACTGTGATAAACAAGTGTGGCTGCTATATGAAAAATTTGATTCGTTGAATAGATCGAACAGTCATGTTAGTTTAGGCAGCAAAATATCAATTGAGTATGATCCCTTTGTGATATCTTGTAAATGTGAGTGGATGGACAAAAGAGTAATATCAGATACCATAGGTGGAATCGGGTAGTACACCTCAGTGGATGGGCTCAAGTGTACTATCCTATAAAACATAAATGCTGAAATTGTTCCTGCCCGAAAACCCCCACATTCCCATGGATGCCCAGTTAGAATGTTGTACGAGAGGAATTAGGCAATAGTAAAAAACATGACTTCATCAACGCCATAACTTGATTCTAAACACACTGGAATCGAAAAAAACACTAGCCCCCCCCCAAGTGTGTCATTCTGAATGGCTTACCCTGCTGACGTCAGTGCTGGTGCGGCAGAGTTGACAAACTTTTAATTTTCACCAGCAACTGACCAGCACTTCACATCTGATTGTTATTTGCACCACAAAAACCAATCTTATTGCACAGGTGCAATTAAATTCGGAATTTTGCAGATGGAATAAAATTAAAACAGAAGATACCCGCTGTCACTAAATTCTAACACAACTAGCCATGAAAAGTTTATTATTTCGTATGTGATAACTGCCAAAATAGAGTGCCAAGTGTTTTTGTTGTTGGGTCGAAAAAAGTAAAACATTCAAAACTTCAGAATAGCAGGAAAACATAGCCAGCGTAAATACAGTAGAAAATAAAACTTGGAAAGAGTAATTACGTTAAATATCAATTTAGAAAAGACTTGAGTTAATGAACTTTTGTGCTTACCATAAAACGCTTCACTCTTAGATTAGTGTGCGGTATAATGGACATTTACTCTCTTTCCAATACATGGTTTCTGTCAACACTCTTAGTTCCTGCGTGCACTGTGGCCTGATGTGCTATCTTTATCCAGCCTAAAAAAAAATGCAATTTTCTTTGTGTGCACGCCATGCAATCACAATGATATTGTTTCTCACAGGCTTCAATTTCAAAGGAGCTGCTCAGGGACGTAAACAGATAATTATCTTAATCAGGCCGTTTTCTTTACCGCCCATTTGCTTCTCAGCTTGCCAGTTACATCACAAAGCTGAAGCAATCTAACAGTGAGCGCCATAAGCCCTGTACTGCAATCTAAGCGTGAGGCGGATGGACTTTAGGGATGGGCATAATCGAATGACGAAATTCAAAATATCCGATCATCACAGATTATTTGTACTAGTTTGAATGTTTTGAACCAAGCAAATCACCCGGACTCTCCACTACTCATCACTCAAATATTTTTAACTGAGCAAATTGCTACGACTCCCACCACTTGTCGCTCATCAATCACAGTTCAATACTCACTTTGGTACACTGACAGGAGGGAGGACAGCGAATATCGTTGTGTTTGTCAGTTATCACTGGTGCTTGTAGTCTGTCCACTGTAATATACTATCATTCGGCCAACATATTGCTGCAGTGATATATTACTTGGTATAACGTTAAATTATTTCAGGCCAAGTTATTTATTTTATTTAGAAATTAGTTTTTATCATCGTGATAATTCTAAGTTTCACATGCAATACACAAATATAAAAACCTAGTTCTATCTGTAGCAAGTCAAACTACGTTTCACCAGCAAAGCAGACATTTCATTGTAAAGGTTGGTCACAATCATGTGAGCACTTTAGACATAAACCCTTAGAAAGTTACTGCTCCAATATGAATACATTTTGATAGGTGCACTGAGTGGCATGCACCCGTAAGGATGGTAAAATTGAAAGAAAGTAGTTACATTTAACATCAAATAAAAAGTATTAGGCAACAATTTGCGAACTCAAAATTATTTATTTCACTTTTTTATCTTAATGCATCTGTGTAAAAATAACTAGCTTTGTAAAATATTTTCCTTTTTAATAATCTTACACTTTCACTTCTAAGATTGTTTGCAGACAATTGTGTTGAGTATGCTGTAGTGGTAGGGGAGGGGGAAGTTTGCAGGCGGACATTGACAAGATATGGTTGCGGACCAAGAAAAATCAGTGAAAAGCTTCAGAGGGCGTGGAGAACAGAGAGGGGGTAGACAGTCCATGCTTGTGTGGTCTGAGGGAGCGGAATATGTTGAGGGAGGAATTGGTATCTGAGGGGTTGGAAGTTTAGGAAGGAAGGGGAAAAGGAGTTGGTTGGGCGAAAGAGCTCACCACCACGCGATAGCCTAGTTGCAAGTGTGTATGTATAGTCCATTCCCCACTGGAAGCAACTTTCTCGGAGCCCTGCTGAATACCTACTTGCAGGCCAGTTTCGTATCCTTCTGCCAAATGTAAACAAACATTGCCATGCGACTGCGATATAGCAACTGTCAAAATCAATGTTTATATTCCATCATGTGTGTACATGTTCCTATACTTTCACTACACCTAAAAAATGAACATTGAAATGTGATCTACTTTTATACCTGTCAAATGTGCTGTTTACCGTTTACAGCTTTTCAAAGAATTTTGTCATGTTCCAAAAACCACTTCGTATGAATATTCACAGCTTACACCTCTAACGTTATTTAGGTCAGATTTACGTTTTATAAATGCCTTAATTGAAGACAGTTATTATTTTACATTAACATATTTGTTTTCTACGGCGTAGCTGAATACGTGTAATGCACGCTACTATTTTGCCGCGACTGTGTTGCACTGTTGGTACAGGGCTGTACTAATTGTAATGATCATTTTGTTATTGATGTGTTGGTTATTTCTTTAAAAGAACTGCCTCAGTTGGAATACGTATTAAACAAAGAAACAACCAGTACAAAAGGCACTATAAATTCAAGCACGCAACTAGTGTTGCTCATTTTTATTATACTAACTTTAAAACATAGAGGTGAACATGCACGCAAATAAGCTTACAATAACTTTTATTTATTCCTCTCATATTTCTATGTATTGCTACTTACTGTATTAGGTTTGTTGAAATGTATCGGGCTGGGCTTAATTCTTCTGGGATTGTGGCAAATTACGTTAAAGGACTGCGTTTCAAACACATTAGGGCAAAGGTACAACGTTGTGATAAACAAGCGTGGATGTAAATAACTTCGTCATAAAAATAGTTCACATTTAAAACGTATATTGTGCTAATCAAATATTTGAAATCACGCACACACAGGGCCAGCGTATCCGGCCACGATGCACAAAGGCACGCCATTTCAGACGCAATGATTAACGAAACACGTCACAGTATATTTATTACTGCCGTGGAAAAACAGATTTATCACATCGTAACTTGTATAGGTAGGTTTTAAAAACACAACTTCTACAAACGTGGTGTATTAATTTTCAAGCATTTTTTCAGAGCAAGAATAATTTAAGTTTCGTTTGACAAAAAGTAACGCCATCTCATGGCTCGCCACGTCTGCCTATTTCACATAACTGTCCCACCATCACATCTAAATATATTAAAATACGTATTAAAACCTCTTTTTAGTTGTAAATTACACATTCAAAAATAATTATTTTGGTTTAAGTATGAAATATGTTACAATTGAAAACATAATGTCCTTGCATACTAGCCAATTTGCCTAGTGTGAAAGAGACAAAGGAGAGAGTTAGACCAGCCTCGACAGCAGTTTTTCAATTGCTTTCTTGCTCGGTAACAATACCGTACCATTACGCCATGCTCACGCTCTTTTCCGCTGTTATTTTAAACTGTAAAAATGAGATGTTGCCATCGGGGCTACTTACATATGCAAATTTTAACGGTTAACTATTTCGTACCGGTTAACTATTTCGTCGCTGTTAATTCATATTTAAAAAATAAATATTTCTACAAAAGGCAATGCTTCATTTATTCAATAATACAGAAATCTCGATCCTGGTTGGGTGGAAAATTATTTTATTTGCGTCGCGTCTGTCGTGCTATTGTAATTCGAGCACTGTCTTCCATTTAGTAAACGACTGCACATCCCTAAACTGCGATTGACTAAATCGCTTATACGTAAACCAGGCATTTTGTTTATACAAAAAGATTTATCGGCCATGTTGCAACCTTTTCAATTCAACTTATAGATTCAGCAAATTGTACAAATAATTCGAAAATCACGTACACCGGACAATAGCAATCGGATTTCCCTCACGGGTGTGTGCGAAATAAAACGATAAAGAGTAATTCCGTTGGCTAGTTAAGTTACGAAGCTTACATATTCCTCAATCCCTAATGTAATGAACATACAGCCCACGCCTAAATAGGCGTGGTTTTATCGGTATACATAAATAATCGGAAGTGTTCAAATTTATATGATTTTCCAACTGCGCACTTTACATATTCAAATGCTGCATATCACACGATTGTTTTGAATATGATTCATGAGTAACAGAAATGATAAAACCGGAAGAATTTACATGGGGTACTATAACAACGATCTACTTTAGTCCAAAAACGTAGTCAATATTACTTTTACGTCATAAGAAACGATAAACTAGAGTAAATAAATCATTACAATTAACTTACCTATCGCCTGAACTCCCTGGGATGGTGAAAACGATCAAAATCCACAATATTCTTCTACCGACAATTCCCCGCGCTTAAGTTCGTCGTGATGTCATGGCGGTAGAGAAGGACGAATAGACGCTTCTTCAGGAAAGTCAATATGACGCCGGAAATGGTTCTCATTACTGTACCAAAGGATTACGTTCTATTTTGGTCGTAGCTTATCGCGAAACATAAATAAGGATCTTTCTCTTCCTTTTATATCAAAATTAATATTATTCAGGAAACATTAATTAAAACTGTTAATGTTTAATTTACAAAATATAATTACGAAGTAAATGTTATTTTATGTGAGATTGTGAAATGTTGGTTATGCTGGTTAAATGTCATTCTGTATTTTTTTTACATTGTTTACGTTTGAAGTATGGCATTTTCTGTTAATATATCGATAGAAGCACCCATTGAAAATCAAATCCAAGAAATAACTTATGATGGGCAGGAAATATATCAGAAGTAAGTTTTTTTGAAGTTGAATACCGTATCAACTGTGAATATATTTATAATCCAGGTACATGGGCTAAAAGAAGGGTCTAGCTGTGAAGTTCTGAAGGGGAGAGAATTTTTGGTGTCTTTATGTTTTTTGGGGTGCTGAACACGAATTTGAGGTTCGCCAACAAAAATTTTGACCGCGAACCCCCAATTTTTTAAATGAAAATATGGAAACTTTTCTACTTTAGCGCAGTTTTTTTGACATAATTTTTTTGGCAGGAGTTACGGAAAATGCGATTAAAATTTTGAAAACAAGTCATAATTTCTTACAAAATTGATACTACTAATTTTGTTGTAGGAGGAACTGATGACAAAATGAAGTTCGGAAGTCAGTCATAAAAGTCCCCTCAGTTTACTGAAATTAAAGGTTTTGACAACACCTCCCCCTGGTTTTGTACCAATACCCCCCACCCCCTTCATCTTTGCATAGCAACAGGCCAAGTGGAGTGTCCCTAACCTTTTCAGTACTTCCCGAGAGCTGGTGATCTATGTTTTGTGAGTGTGTTATCTAATAAGAGTGGGTTTTCAGACATTATAAAAGTGCTTTACAGTTGTATGTTGTACTTAAAGTAGTAGTTGTCCCTGGCAGCCATGTTAAAGTGATTTATATGTGATGCTACTTCGGAAGAGGATGGTGATAGAACAATGGTGGTCAAAGAGAGAGGGCTACAAAATTTAAGCCAGTCAAGTTTGAAGAGGAAGGATGGTAAGAACAAATTCCTAGCAGTCCTGAATAGTGTTCATAATGCATGTAGGAAACGTTATACCAATGAAAGGATGATAGCAGCTCACCTACGTAGGCTTGAGGTAAGTACTTCACTGCCACAAACAAGATCAAAAAGTAATGATTTTAATTTTAAAACTCATTGTTTGCTCTGTTCTAAAGAAGTAAAATTGGAATTTCTCGCCAAATACCTTAATGATGAAAAAGAGAAAGTGTACTGCATCCATCGAATGGAAACCAGGGAATCAATTGCTCGTAAAAGAGGTGATGAGTGGGGTTCTGCAGTTATTGCTCACATCTCTAATGTTTCAGATCTAGTTGCAACAGATGCGCAGTACCATAATATGTACATGAAGAAATTCTTTGCCACTGTACAAAGCACTACTGGTAAGAGAACTGGTCACAATGCAGATGAAATTGAAAAAGCTATGCAGTACATATATGAAAACATTGAGGCAAATTCAGATGAGTGTCAATTTCCCCTCACTGATGTGATTTATAAATTCAGGGTTCTTATTGTCCTCACATTCGAACTGCCAAAGTATAGATGGTATAACAATTGCCATTTCTCCTAATAAGGTACCGATTATGTGCCTTCATGGCTCAGGGATCAAAATATTTTCTGACTCTGCCGACAGCAATCGTAAAAGCTCTGCGGAAGAGGAAAGGTGCCATGTGGTTGATGCAGCTGGTGCAATTATAGCAGAAGATTTGCGCTCTTACCGATCATACCATCAAATACAGCAGTTGCTTGGAGTAATGGAAGAAGCTCATTACTGGGTATGGCAAAAATGATCTTCAGGACTCGTTCCAATCACCATGCTTCAACCACCAGTACCAAACTGAATTATGAAATTAATTTCTTGCAAATGTAAAAAAGGAGTACCGACGTGCCTGTAGTTGCCGTACGGCTGGTTTGATTTGCTCCATATTATGTGTCAACTACAGTGGTGCTCGTGACTGGTTGCTAACAAGATCAGCATAAGGAGGATGAGACCACAAGATCATTAGCACCCGCACTAGTAGGACAAAAGACAATGGTAATTTAAGATTGCTTCGACTTTAACAAACACCCTGTTGAATTCCCCGTATATCAAAATTTGGCTTCCGATAGCATGAGACTTTTTTCACTGACTTGACCCTAGCTTCCCAAAGTCCACCAAAGTGTGGAGCAGCTCTGGAGGGTTCATGTGCCACTGGATGCTTGCCAATGCTAGTTTTGTTAACATTTATTGGTGGTACAAATCCCAGTTAAAACTGTATAATTCATCACTTACTGCTCTTGCTTTCACAAAATTTGTCTCTTGCACGAGTGTGGAAAAAATCTTGCAAACTAATTTTTTCCCCAGATGGGGCTACCTGCAGATTTATTAACGGCTAACAGCACCCAGTTTACTCGTCAGAAGTGGCGTAAACTTTGCATGCATTGGGGAGTGCGTGTGCGTCACCTCAATACTGCCATTTGCCACCCACACGCAAACCACATGGAGCGTCTCAACCAAGACCTCAAGACCCAGTTACATCTCCGTGTGGGGGAGCAGCACACAGCCTGTGCAGAACACCTTCCTGCCGCCCTATTCCCCTTCATCGGCACGTCAATGTCGCCACCGACAAGTCACTTGCAGACAAGTCACTTGCAGACATCCTGCTGGGTCAAAATCTCGCCCTCGCCCTACCTGGCGAGTTTGATTGCCTGAGGGCAGTTGGCAACAGTGGCCCAGAAGACAATGACGCCAGCAAAAACTGTGTGAGAGGGAGCATGAGGAGGTATGCACCCACCAGCAGCACTACATTGCGCAGTGACTGGCGACCTCTGCTCTGCCACCATCTCGCCTCTTGCCAAGACAACTAGTCTACATCCATGTGGACCTGCTATCCACAGCCTGCAAGAACTTCTGTGCGGCTTTTGCAGCCAAGTGAAGCTGACCGCACGAGATCCTGTGGACACTAGGGTTGACCACCTACCTTGTCCCCCTCAGCAGATGACGGAGGGCCAAGATCCACCAGGATGAGCTCCATCTCACACCGGCTGAAGCAGATGCGCCCCATGATTTTGTTCCCGAGAACATCATCAGCAGCACCAGCATGGCACCAAACATGCTGTGGGACCCTCCACCATGGGACCGCTGTACACATCCTTTGGCCTGATAACACCCAGGTGCCTAGCAGAGTGTGTCGGAATGAGGAAACCATCACCAACTGCGAGGCGCCACCAGGTGCTGCCATCCACACGAGGACACAACCTTTGCCACTGCAGCAGCAGCTGGAGGAAGAAGCCGCATGGCCTGCCCGTGTCATGATGCCTGGCATTTTGGCGTCCACTTTGATGGGACATCACCTCTTCCCCTCTCATCTCGCTAGCTCCAGGTGACACCCCAGGTCCTCCTGACTTACTGTTGATGGCATAATGGTTGTCTCTGGTGGTGTCCACCTCCAACAAGGGAGTGATGCACCAGGGCAGTGCCACAGCAGGGGCGTCACCACCTGCCAAGGCGACACTCCAGGGTCAAGTACTCCCCTCAGTCACTGCCTGCATGGGTCGCTAACAGCAGCAGTGTGGCCAGTGAAGGTGACTGCGAGGGCAGCGACACAGACAGCTCGCCCTCCTCGTTCACAATGACCACAGCACAGGACAGCGTGGGCTTGTCCAGCCTGCAGTGACGTCACTGTATCACCCACTGCAGCGGACCGCCCACAGCAGAGCAGTAGACGTTACCATTATGTCCAGGATGGCAATAAGACGCCGTATAACCTGTAGCCTTGGCACTGCAGAACTACGACATGCTCTTGCTGTGCCTGACAGCACGTGGCCTACAGACAGTCTCCGCAGAGGGGGTATTAGACGCAGGATGATGCCCTGCCCTTTAAGACTATCAGCCATACTGCGCGTCCAATTTCACCGCAGCAATGCACACTGCATTCTTCAGCGCCGAATGCATTTGTGCAAGGGCAAGTTAGTGCAGTGCACGTGTGAGCACTGCAGTGTCGCCATCTCCTCTCCCTGGCAGCTTCATCATCCGTAGGTGGGCGGGGGGGGGGAGGGGGGGGGTATTATGGAAAATTTAGTGTAAAATTGCAGTGTGAAAATAAAGTGACTTTAAAGTCACAAAGATGCTTGATTATGCACTGGATGGTCCTGCAAATTCAAATAAGTATTATATTTTTCTTTTCGTAAACGTGTAGGTATTCCTCTCATGTTGTCATCCCCATTTCACCCCCATCAACCAAGAGATATTGTAAGTGTATAGGAGTATATTGAATTATGTTGTTGAATTTTCGAGGTACGTGTGGCAAGGGCTAAGTGTTTGTTTCATGTATATATTTATTGTGCAAGTAGTTCTGGCCTGCAATTGCGCCATGTTGTAACTGCACCCCCCCCCCCCCCCCCCGTGATTCAGTCTCTGTCTAGCGTCTCGGGGTTGGCGGCCACGTCGCATCGCACATTCCGGGTGACTTCATTTTTTTCACACCAGCCATGTAGAATATCAAAAGTTAACTTTAAATACTGGAGTCTTTTTGTTTTCTCACCTGGAGATGCTATCCCTCCATCCCCAGAAATAACATCACTTGAGAAGCTTAAGTTTCCATAAGTTAATTGTGGGATTAATTTGTGCCTTTTTTGTGCAGCTTAGCCCACCTAGCGGGCATGTAGCCAGGACCTGCTTAAGTTTTCACTATGCAGTGATGTAATTTTTATGTGCAAGGTCATTTATCCATCAGTTATCATATTGCGTGTTTTATTTCCGAGCATGGCCCTCGTGACATATAGGGCCATGGATCCCCACAACCCACATCAGATTATATCTTTCAACATTTTAGTTCTGCACAATTTTCAGTTAAAGCATTTTCTATCACTGTTTAAGGCTTGTGGGTGAGCCTAAATAGGCCCACAGTACTCCACAATGTATCAGGCACAGGGGAGTCTGACTGCAATTTCATTCTGGGAGGACTCAACTTAAATTTCTCACAGAGGGAATGTGCATGTCTGGGTGGACGACCCAGACTACCCTAGATCACCATCATCATCATCGTTGGCTCCACCTGCCAACAATCATTCTCCTCTATTGTTCGCCATCCTTTAAAACCCAAATGCACCGACCGCAACGGCATTACCTTCCACCACTTTTTAAAATAAATATTGCAATGTAAGTAATAAACATTGTGTGTATATTTCACCTGCTGCAATCAAATATATTTATTGATTATTATTCCGAAAGGGAGTACTTCAAAAAGTGCCCACTTTACCATTAATAGACCATAACAAAATGTTCACATATCTCATAGTTGGAAATAAATTTGGTAATGTGTCAATAATCAATCGTTGCTTGACTGTCACTGAAAAATGTTTTTTTAAGGTTTAATATTGCATTCTAAACATTTCTGTTGTATGGAGGGTTATGCATTTTGCTTTTGTCGACATTTTAATAATAAATATTTGTACTAAAACTTCATGCAAATTTGTACACAATTTAATTTATAATAATTTTATTCAGGAATCTGGAATTATCAATTGTTCACTTCAAATGACTTACTAGTAACATTAAATAGACTGGTTACATTCGAGAAGATTGCAAACTTATGTGACCATTGTTAACAAGGTTAGCTTGGTTTCCAGGCTGGAGCCACATTTTGTTGACTGCAGGAACCAACATTTTGCAATACATTTCAGTAGGCAGCTTCTGGGTCTTTGAACTAGACTGGTGGCCAGAAGCTAGAGGAGGCTCTAATATGGAACATCACGGTTAACACACCTGGTCATGTATCTTGACTGACTTAATCTCAATTGTTACAAAGAGAGAGAGTGTGTGTGCGTGTGTTACTGATACTGAAATTGCCCTATATTCCCCCTCAATTTTTTGAAATTACTGTAGAAAATGTTGTGTTTAGTGACATCAGTTTGTTCACAAAAGATCAATAGAGTACTAGAAAGGAAGGAAAAAAAAAAACTTAACAAGTAAAACGAATAACATGTAGCTACTGAAATAGAAATTTTTGTACGTGCACTGCATTTTTACAAATGTTCATTACATTTTTCTCAAACCTGGGATTCTTAGTAATAAGTTGATATCTTGCAACAGTATTTGAACAAATTTTACAGAATTGTCTTTGTTTTGCCCTTTTCTAATTTTCATGATCATCAAAAACTCATTAATTATTGTCCACTGGGTTTTCATAATCCATGGTAGAAAACCAAAAACTATCTTCGTGAGCAAAAATTTTCCAGAGTGATGTATTTCTGTGAAAATATTTGTTACAATGTGAAGTTGTACAGTTCATTGTGGCGCAGGGTATTATTCTAAAAATATATATTTGCCCAGAAAGTCGGCAAAGTTTATGGTTTCTTTGTATTAGCTTTCAAAAACCTAAAGACTTAATTTATATAAAGTGTTAAGTTTTAATTTTTCCTGTACATTCTCTTTTAACAAATTTGCTTTGGGTAATTTTTTTGTGTGTGTAATTCTGTGTAAATATTATTGTTTGCCCAAAAGAAAAATAAAAAATGCTCACACTCAAGGTTATAGTCCTTAATTTTCTGATGATATTTACCAAGAGAATATAGACTTTTTTTGTGCATGGAATTATATAGTTGTCGCGTATTATATTTCCAATGAATTTGTATGCAAACAATATTTTTTGTTGCTTTTTAGCCCTTTGTCTATGTCCGAGAGTCTTGCAAAATTGGCACAGAAAATTGATTTTTCGAAGGCAACTGTAGAAGATATTAAGAAAGAGAATGGTGAACAACCAGAGAAAGGTGAAGAAGACCCATTATTAAAAGATCCTGTCAACTACCAGTCATCGCTTTGGCCATGGGACACAGTAAGGAACAAACTGAGGTAGCCTGATCAGCTTTAATCGTTTAAATTCCTCTCATGCATTAAAATAATGGTATTGTGTGTGTTATGAGATGTTGTATAAAAGATGTGTTTAGTATAGGAGAATTGCATAGGAGAATGTAAACTATGACAAAATCGAGTACATACCTTTCACAAGATCATTTCAAGTGGATATGGATTTCAAGTATCTACACTTAAACACTGAAAGTCCTAAAGAAGACACAAATTTTATTAATAACTAAAGAAAAGACACCTATTAGACAAATGCCATCATTCGCAATTGTATGTTTTCCTTGAGATAAATAGTAACAAGCATGAATTTTAACCTTAGGATTATAGTTGGGTGTAGATGTTTAACTAGTAGGTCTGTTTGACCTTTAAATTCTTAGACAGAGCTAAGTGAAAATTTATGATCATCATTTTCCGTAGTAACATCCGAGAGAAGGCACTCACAGAAAAAAGAACATTTAAATTTTGCTATTTCTTTCAATTATATAAAATTTGTATTCCAGACTAGTCATTGAAAGCAAATAGAATATATTATACCACTATGTAAGATCCTTTTGAAAATTAACACAATAGACTCCGAAATCTATGAGATTCTTGGTGGCTAAAAGTTAATAATTATTACAGAGGTGATTTTCAGAATTATTACCTAGCTGAAACACGCTCACTTTAAGTTAAAAGTGACATACGAGCTTAAATGTTCGCTGCTGGTACTCATCCTTTGAGAATCAATTGTCTCCACACATATAGATGCTTTACAATGCCTCTCCAACATGGCCCTATACTTATGGTGGGTGGTCATCAATGATAAAATCTTTTTTTTTTTCCAGTATCAAAATCAAGTTATACCACTATCGAACATGTCTCAATGGAAAGATTTTTTTCACAGAGTAAAACCTCCTCATGGTTTAACACCTAGATAATTTTACTAGCTAATAAGCCACTATTTTATTTCATTACATTAAACCAGTGTTTTCTTAGTAACAGACATACATTCAGAAACCTAAAATATACAAGGAGAAATATAAAATTTCCAGTCAGCAATCTTCACTCTACTTAGCTCCACGCTTTTATTAAGACTTTATAATGGGACCTCGAGATTGGGGATGACACCTTACTGCCTGGCCGGAGTTATGCTCACCAATATTAGAAGTGCAGATTGCCTAATATCTGGAGTTCCTCCAGACCCTGTAGCCTTCTGCTTCATGCTGCTCCGGCACTGACGTCGACACAATGCAAGCTCTCGCTGCCACCTGGGGGGGGGGGGTGTTACGGGCTCAGGTCCTTTATACTCTGGCCACAGTGGGTCAGCCAGGCTTGTTGAATGAAAAGGGGGCTCGCAAAAAGGAATTTATACCCTGTAGTACTTTAACTTTTGTGCTGCCTGCTGGAGCCCGCTACGCTACCCCCCAGGTCAAACAAGCAGTCCGCTACCCCCTAGGTCAAACAAGCAGTCCGTCTCGGTTGCTTCATAGGTTAGATAGTAATTTGAGTTGGTGGGGTTGAAGAGCTCAGGCAAGATCGTTGTCTCGTAGTCGGTTGGTGGCATTCAGTATTATGCATAGAGGCAGTGTCGAGGATGGAATACCAAATTCAAGGCACAGTTTCACAAAGATTATAATATTTGAATTTAAGTTAATATGAAAAAAAAACTTTGGCAAGGTAGAAGAAGTGAAATAATATAACATGGGAAGTTTCTTATATGGTTTAAAACACTGGAAAAAGCCTATGCATGTTGTGTAGTGAGACTATGGAAAAGAAGGAGGTACGTCCATCTCCACATTTAACGTTTAAAAAGCCGCCACAATTCTAGGTGGTGGATGTGGGTAATGAGTGAAATTTTTTGTGCCATGGGTGGTGCTTCACTCACAACGTGCTTGGAAGTTAATCTCAATCAATTTAACATTTTATTTTACGTGCCTAGTGGCTTATATTTGATTTGAAATGTACATTTAGCAATTAAAGGTATACAAAATTTGTTTAAAGGGGAGACTTAGATTTAAAATAGTTTGCATTCTTTAAAGAAAGGAAGTTTGCATGCCGATGTTGGCTATGCTGCCCGGCAAGGGCGTGTTCTGTTAGTCGCAGCATTATTCCTAGTGAGCTGACCATTTGCCGAAAGTTGGCTTTTATATTTATTGAAGAATTGTTCTTACGTTACTCATCAATGTATGACCATTAACCAGCTAAGTATTACACACTTACATCAAGAACACTTTGACATGAAATTAAAGTATTTAAAATATGTGATTTTTTTTTGTTGTCATAAATTCTATACGTGAATCATTAACCCCACTATGTTTTAGTGCGAGAATGGTTTTAAAATCTAAAAGTACAATGACTTAAGATACTTACACTATAACGTACATGGACTTTACACTTTAGGAACAATATTGCAACAATATATAATACCGTTACAGCATAAAAAATGTTTGATATACCTTTGTTATTTATACCATGAAGTTGGCGTTGATCATTGATAGTGTCTTTTGCACTTTTCACTACTGCCTTCTTTTATAAGTTTTTTGCACTTTTACGATGCACAATTATTTTTGGTGTGTCTTTGATGCACTTTGAAGCACTGTTTTTATGTTATGTGTGGATTTCAGATTTTTCGCTTTAGCAGGCACTCCTCGCAGAGTAAGCGTTCATGCTGCAATTTTCACACTTACAATTCCCTTTTTTGTTTTACAAATTGGGAAGTATCATAAACATATACTGAATTTTCGGTAAAAGTTGTGATAACATTTAGTGAACATTAAAAATATTTTACTTATACAGCGGCTAATACAATGTCTTATCTTACTATTCTAACTTATGACTACTGTGTTGTAAATTTTCATTATCTAACAGTATACATGTACATATAAAGAAACTAGAGGTTATATTTCTTTTCAATAATTATATAAGATAGTGACCTTGCTGAAATATTAAAAACATCAATACACAGAGGTGACAAGGGAAATGATGTACAAAACACCCAACGGTACAGAAAGAAAGCAATTGTAGCTAATATAACATTTTGATTAACCTGATTTGGATAGTATGATATGACTCGTCTATGTTACAAGAAAGCCTTTGATTGGCTTCATATTATTTGTGCTACTTTGTGACACATAGTTGACTGAAGTTTCAATTTCATAAGTTATGACTGTGATGTGACACATAATATAGTGAAGATCTGTTGACTGTGTATTAAATTACATGTATTCACAAAATACTTAACAGCCGAGAACAAAATAGGGTTAATGTTTAACTCTTATATGCCTTGGCCTCACTTAATATTATATACACTTTAGCTAATTATAAAAGTAGAACTATAGTACTAAGTTTTCATCTTGATTGCAATTGAGGATTACTTAATTGCACAGGCCTTATGTGGCAATACACCCTTAAATTTAACGAGAACTTCCTTAGTCTACAGGTTGGTATGATAAAAGTCAACATCTACACTTGCTTATATAATCCATTAAGAGGCTGTCATATCAGCAATATCATGAAACTGGCAATAACAAGGATTCATAATCCACCTTTGTGACCTGATACTCATTTTGTCTTAAAGAGTCAGTGGTCTCATAATAAAGTAGTTCAACAATTCCAATATGTGTTTCAACTGACAACCAATTAACTATTCTTTTTAAAATCTGGTAAACTTGTTCTGGTTGTCCATTATTAATGTTATTAATTATAAAACAAAATTGTAAGGCTCACTTCAGAGGAGTGCAATGTAGTATAGTATATTATATAGATATTGGCAATTTAAATACCTGACAAAAGTGCTGGAACAATTTACAAAAATACAAATGTTTACCAAATACACCTATATAACTACCATTAACATTTAGTTATAATGCAATTGAGCTTGCTAAACTGCAAATACATTTCATTGGTGTGAACTTATTTATAGGAAAATGTGGATCAGTTACTGAGTTGGCGTGCAGTGCAAGAAGAAAATTTGTTGAGGTCTGAAGTCATGTATTTCAAATAAAATACTCCTTGACTTCTCAAGGTGTACTGCAAATGTGCAGAAATAAGTTCGGTATGGGAACAAAATAAGTTATCCTAAAGTACTGACATGGCTTGACCTTAATTGATATTTGATATTTTGTAATTTTTTGAAATTTTATCTGTATACTCCCATACTTTGGTGTACTGAAAACTTCTTACTTATGTACTCTAGGCTGTCTAGAAGCCTTATGACAGTTATGTATTCTTAAGTAGTAGGTTGTAGACGTGATAGGATAATGGTGAGCTTCAGGATCTTAATGTACATGGTAACAATGCAAAGTAAAAATACAGTAGGCCTAAGATGGCCATGGCAACTGGATGTGGTTTAATTGCCAATTTGTGTCCAGTGCTGTAGTGAGGTTTGCAAAGTGTATGCCAGTGGAGAGGTGAAGTTGTTGAAGGTGAAATGAGTGTTGATGGAGCCAGTGCACTGGGATCACAGTTTGCTGTAGAGGGACTGTGGGTGCCCCTATATCGCACAAATGAGTTGCTTCGATGATGATTTGGTCACGTGTAGCTACTTAGCAGCCACAAGGAACATGAATTTCAATCGTACCCAACTTGTAATTTTGCATGTCAACATCTAGAGATCTGTTCCAGCATCATAGCATGGTGCCGTCTTGAGGGTTGGTGGGGGAGGATGGGGTGGATGGAGAATAAATTGTCGGGAGAGCACTGAAATTTGCATTTGGAAAACAATTCGTTGGCATCTGACAAAAGGATAGATCCTTTTACTCATTTTGCGTTTTCACAGGTGAGGGATTCTTTAGGGATGGCTAGAACATCCGGGGAAATGTTTGATGAGGGCGATATAGCCTTGACAACGCCCTTGTCGGGGTCAGTTGCACAATGGTGGATGGAACATGAGTCTTGCAGGTATTATTTTGGAAACAATATTGGACAGGTATAACATTGTAAATTTTCCAGTTTGCATTGGTACATATGACAGGTATTTGTAATTTAATAACTATCTGCATAGTTGATAAACTGCACTCGGTCAGCTTATTTGTGTACTAACTGATAATGTCTGTTGTATCAATGGGTAGTGTGAAACCCATTTTGTTCAGCTAAATTTTCAATTCGTGCAAATCATGTGTCAACTGTGATTTGTTTACAGCACTAAGGGGCAATTGGTTAATGTGACATAAGTGAACATAAGTTTGTACTAATTCCTCTATCATTATATTATTTAAAAGTTACAAAATAGAAGTGGACAAAAGTGTGAACTGGTTTTCAAAATTATTGTAATTGTTAATATCTGTCTGTTGGTGTTGCAAAATTTCTGACATGTCATTTATAGTTTTGGATAATGTGTTTACCTTGTCAGTGATCTTATGCTCAACCTGAGTGGTAACTTTAAGGGTGAGATTTAAGGGGTGATTGGTGGCTCTTATACTATCTGTAAGATCATTGGTCTGGGCATCCAGGCGTGCGTCGTCATCAAGTAATGCTCGCAAGTGCTTGTTCGTGAGCACATTGCAGCACCAAGATGCTATGTCGCCCAGAAATTGGATCCCGTGCTTGTGGCGAGAACGTGTCGAGACCCTGTCGACGAACTCGTGCAGGATTCTGTGTTCCACATCCTGTAAGTATACATACAAAACCCTTGCATTTACACACGATGTTGACGTACTGTTAATGCACGCAACGTGCAAATACTGTTCCAGTGTTTCGGGAACTTGGGGAATAGTTAAAGGAATTGTGTAGCCAATTGGGAAATTGTTTTCGTAAAGAAAGCTGACTGATGCCGGCCGCCAGTAGACGCGGGCGTGGACACTATTTGTGGCCGGCAATGTAAAAACAGCTGGCACGAGGAGCATGGCGAGGGCTGTCACGACCTTGACATCCATGTGATTGGAGTGGGCTCCCCACTCCATGTCTCGAGGGCGGTCCGTATTGGCAGTCTCCATGACAACCATTGTGCGCCTGCGCAGGGTGTGGCTTGTGGTGTGTAGGGCTGCCAACAGCACATGGCAGGAATGGCCGCTTCACGTCGCTGTTCCTGTTTCCTCCTGACGTGCTTTATGGTTGACAGCTGTGGTGCCCTCTCTGGAACTTGGGCGAACCTCTGAAGTCGTGTGGCGTGGTAGCAGCGAGGAAGACCGGCTCACGCCTCGCGTTGCCCGCTTCCGCTACACACACTTTCACTGAGGCTAGTCCACTGTCAGTACGTTCCTTTCACTGCGTAGATAGACTGTGGAGACGGAGCTCGTGCTGGCTGTGGGACTGTACGCTGCTTCGCATATACAATGACACTCCTGTAACACACTTTCAAATAGATTTTAAACATTGAACATAGACAGTAAACATGGACATTAGACATAGATGACTTAATTCTAATAATGATAAAACACTAATTTAACGCTTAAAGGCAAGCTTGGTATGCCGCATGCATACAGTGTCGTATTTCAGTATACCCATTTTGTTCATTTGAATTAGTATTGTGGATTCCCTTAATACCTCAACAACTTTGTATGATCCGTGATAAAAATGAGTTAGTGCCTTCTGGTGATCTGTGGCGTAGCGTAGTGGGGACGGCAGGGGCAGCCTGCCCCGGGCGGCACTTTTAGGGGGTGGCAAAATTTCACAATAAATAATAAAATAAGCTGTTTTCTTCGTTAGATAGAATCATTGTAGAAATTCGTGACCATTTTCAGCAGCTACAGAATTTGGCGGATAAGTTTGCTTATCTAATGCCGGCTATATTACTAGATTCGGAACACACTAAATGTAATCTAGACTACGCATCTGCCGAAATTGATGAGCAGTACTTCAAGCTGGAACGACTTCAACTGCGGACTTTCATTGCTGCCACAGGCAACGAAAATAAATTAATTAATGCGGAGTCACTTGAATTATTAAAATTTATTGCGTAAGCCAAGCTGGAAGATACTCTGCCCAATATTATAATAATGCTCCGAATATTCTTGACAATTGCCATAAGCAATGCCAGCTGTGAGAGAAGTTTTTCAAAATTGAAATTGATCAAAAATTATTTAAGATCAACAATGAGTACTTTAAGGCTAACCAATCTGGCTATCTTGTCTATTGAGCAAGAAGTGTGTGATGCTATAGACATTGATAATGCAATAAAAGACTTTGCTCTTAAAAAAAGTAGACGAATAAAGTTTTAGTTAAAGACAGAAGTTTTGTTTTTAATTCTAACAAGTATATTATTTTTCAATAAAAATATAAATATTAACAGTATCGTTCTAGTTCTAATTGGAAGTCGATTTGCATTTTATATTCAATTTGCTAATAACTTAATCTTGTCGATCGTTAAGGTATAATCATAAGTGTTCTATACCTGTTATATCAGTGTAAGTGGCATATGTGTAAGAATTTTTGTAATAAATGTGATTATTATATTGTAAAACATATATGTATATGACTTTTTTATTTGTAACCTGTACAATACACAATAATGATGACTGTTCTTGCCGAAAAGTTCTTTTGAATTACTGTATATTATAGTCTTTTAAATTGAAATGCCTAAATAAGAGGGCGGCAAAATTTTCTTCCGCCCTGGGCGGCTGACACCCACGCTACGCCACTGCTGGCGATCTCTGTTTTTTACCCACACATAATCATTAAATTTAATGGAGCTTTTCTTGTGTGAACGGTTGAACTGTTTAGCCCTCCTGTCCATGAATGAGGTTCAGTTTTGCAGTTTCAAGGTTATTCGTAAGTTTTTCGCACCAGTCAAGCGCTCTGAGCGAATGTTGATTTGGAAAAAGTTGCTCGTCTGCTACAAGTGTACTGGCTATACTGCTTCTCTAGCATCCGGTATCTAGAAAAGCATAATGTTGTAAGCCTTTTATTTTAACCAAGACGTGGGGTGTAGGTGCCATGTTTACCGCATGCTGGTAGACTGTATTTAATGATGTGTGTGGTTTGTTGTGTGGTGCCTTGGTAGGCAGAATCTTGCTCGGTGTATTTTTCTTCAACACATTATCATCATTGCGAGTTTGTTGCGGTGTATTTTGAAAATAGTGTGTATTGGGTGTGGTGCAGTGTCTGTGTGGTGTTTGTATACATACAGTTTGTGGTGTGAGGCCAAATTTGTTTTTAAAACATTTCAAACGGTTTCTGATATCCGTTGCGAATTCAAAGTGTTGTTTAGGGAACAGCTGACAATGTTTGACCTTGTGTCCAGTGTAAAAACAAAACACGCATGTGTCGTGTACAAGGCTACTTGGGCCGCCGGTTTCCTGCTTGCCGGATGTGTGTTGCGATGATATGGCAACACCGCTTTGTAGGTTGCGCCGTGTTGGTGGTGTAGCAACATCGGTCGTCTGCGCGTGGGGGGGGGGGGAGAAGTGTCGCGCCTACAATTATCATGTGGGGCCGGCTGCACTCGCACAGCGTGGTGTTTAGAAGTTTTGACTGACGTAGCTACGAGAACTGGCCCTGTAGACTGCGTGTGGACAATTCTGTGTTTCCCTGTCCTTGGAACCGCCGTTGTTTCAGTGTTATTTGTTTGGACGCTTACTTTGCTTGACCTACCTACAGCCTCTGGTTTCACTGACAATACGGAAATGTTTTGCGGTGTGTCATCGTGTTGTCTGTTGTCCTTTATTGTGTGTATGCTTGTATGTTTGACGTGTTCAAGTTCTTCCTGTGCCACTTGCACTGGCTGGCTTTGCCGGCTGTGTAAACTCTATGTGAAATATGGGGAGTTGTGTTTTATTTCAGGGATTCGTGCACACATTTCTTTGTATTGGGGGGTGGTTTACGTGCTTCAGGCAGGTTACTGTAGGAATTTAACCTCTCAATTTGGGTGTAGGTTCGCTGCGGTACATCTTTGTTAAACATAGCTCTACAAGCATCCCTGACCTGGTCATTACTTTCTTGGGTGGGGTAGGGATGAGTTTGCCTGTACTGTACTCTGGAAACGTGCTCCTGTACTTGACCGTATTGTCTGTGTTGTGCCCTGAAGGGGTTCTGTCTGCAGGTGTGTGCTGTGTTTATAGGGTCCTGGGTGTGATGATTGTCTGTATGGTCCCCTCTGCTGTCTTCACTCAATGACTGTTAGCTGATTGTACCATGTCTGATAATGCATTTTTCTGTGGGTGGGGGTGGAAATGTAGTTGCATGAGTGTTTGTGACTGAACGTGGGGATGGTGCAGTATAGCTGTATGCATTTTTAAGGTTGTGTATTTACTGTTTCAATAATTATATCTCTTCTTGGAGTTCACTGTGATATGTGGTGCGTCAGTCTTGTATGAGTTGTTGATGTGTGTGCGTACCCCGCTCAATATTTTTGATGTTTTGTTGTAATTGGTTCAATGTGGTATTCTCGAAGGGCCCAAGTTTGTCAGCAAGAGCTGGTGTCAGAGAGGTCCAAATTATGTTGACAAACTCTGATTCTGGTAATTATAGGTCACACTTGTTTTTGTAGAATGTCAGATTCTCTATGTGAGCTTGTGTATTCTGGCCCAGGTGTTGCTTAGTTGTGTGAAGGAGCTGTCTGTAATTGTCTGTAATGTCGAGTTTTCTGGATGTCTATAATAACTTATCTGTAATCTGTTGCCACGAGATTTCCTGCTCACCTGCGTAATAAAGTTTTTTGCAGGCCCTTTTGCAGTACCTTGTAAATAGAACTTCAAGCACCGTCATTTGTCAAGGTCTAACCACCCATTAACTTCACTTGCTGCATTGAAATTATCTAAAAATTCTTCGACGTTTTCATGATTTTCCCCGGAAAAGGTAGGGATGGGTTGTGAGTGCTGTAAAATGACTTGTGTGGGCGTTGGAATGTTGGATAATTGTGGGGTTTGTACTGTGTCGTTAGTGGCATTGTTAGATTGGTGTTCTGTTGTATTATTTATGTTTTGTGTACTGGTGTTCTAGATTGTGAGTATTCGTGCTGGGAATGGAAATTGAAAACATGTTTGTTTGTAGTGTTGAAAGTGGGCGGGGACAGAGATATCCACAGGAACTGCGTTCGTGTGTGTCGTGAAATGAGTAATCTAATGCTGCATTCTGCTGTGTAGGGGAAATTTCTTCAGTAGGTGTTGTGTGTTCCGTGTCATCAGTTGCTAGCTGGGTTCTCAATTGTTCGTGTACATCTACAGCATGTTTCACGTCGCCTAAGTCTAACAACAAGGTTTTAACTATTTTGTGTATGTTTTGTGTGCAGATCTATTTTCTGTGTTCATGACAGCATGTTAGCAAAGAAGTGTAATGTAAGTGGTGCCGTGCACGTAGTGTACTTATAATTAATTCAATTTACAAGGTAGGTAGGGAAGAGTTTTATAAAACACTCCCAAAAACACGCAAACACACATGGAGTGCCCCCTGTATCAAAAGGAACAGATGTCCTTACGTGCAATTACAAGCTGAACACATGCATTAAAAATAAGAAAGCAGGAAGTGTTTCTAGCAGGAGTGGGACGGGTGCAGTGACGTTGTACAGTGTGGCTGGCAAGGTGGCGTACGTGTGTGTACTGCTGACTCGTGCTGTTGTACTGACCTACCTCAATGCCACGAGGAAGCTAACAGCTGTTGCATGCTCGTGCTGGTTTGCTTTGTTCTATACATATATAATTAACAAGACTGGCAATGGGATAACACTGTAAAACGAACTTAAGGTTAAACAGAAAATACATACCATTAACAGAGCAAGACAGTAACACGAATCTGTAAGAATATATCACGTTTACGCACGTAGTGGTTGGCTGCGCAGCCATGTGTCCTTCCAGCTTTGTACAGGAACTTACGCGAAGCACAATTAAAAGTTCTAAGTACAATGAAGCTACTCGCTTAAGCTCGAGGTGGATCAGTGTAGGAGGAGTCCCTATACTTAACTCTAATTATTCTCTTCACTGCTACTCCTTAGCCTTTGGCTGCTGCTAGTCAGCTTAATATCAATCCTGTAGGATAGGGGCCTACTTGATGGTGTAGCTTATTGCAGATGGCTAGTCAATAAGAGAGGCATTACCACAAAACACATTTATTACGTTAACTCAAACTTTGAACAGACTAGTACATTAATTACAATAAGGAATACAAATACTTTATGTTACTTGGGGATGACACTTTAATTACAAGAATATTAAGATTTGTAACTACACAGCTACTCCTATCCTTGCCACACTTTTATTAAGACTTTATAACGGGACCTCGAGATCGGGGATGACACCCTACTGCCTGGCCGGAGTTATGCTCACCAATATTAGAAGTGCAGATTGCTAAATGCCTAGAGCTCCTCCAGACCCTGTAGCCTTCTGCTTCCTGCTGCTCCGGCACTGACGTTGACACAGTATGAGCTCTCTCTGCCACCTGGGGGGTGAGGGTACTCGCTCAGATCCTTTATACTCTGGCAGCAGTGGGTCAGCCAGACTTGTTGAATAAACAGGGGGTTCGCAAAGGAATATATACCCTGTAGTATCTTAACTTGTGTGCTGCCCCCTGGAGCCCACTACAATAGGATGGCAAAACATAACTTATTTTTACAGTTAGCATTTTGTTTTCTTTCAATAGAATGATATAAATTACTATTTGGCTTAATTTTTGTCATCTGTCGTGGGTACTTTTGATGGTTTACAGCCCTTTACACATACACACACATTCACATTTACATATTCTGTTGTTCCTCTCTTTCTCACACACCACAAACCATATCAGTTTCTTTGGTAGCATCTGCAAGGTAAGGTTTCCAGAAGGTGCTGGGTTTATGAAGCATTTTCGTAAAGTACCTGAATAATATCATTGTTCTGCTTGACTAGAAATAAGTAACTTTTTTATATTGAGAGCCAATTTATAAGTTTTAAACATGTATCAGGTCAAGTGTGTAATTTTTATCCCTGCTTTTTTTTATTTATTTTTTATTTTTTTATTTTTTTAAATTTTATTTAGAATTGGTTTTGTGGCCCGTAATTTTATTCCATGTAGATTTATTCAGGGATAACTGATTCTAAGCATACATTTCATTTCTATCCAAGACATTAAAAAACCCATAGCTGGAGAGGGAGTTGAACTAACAACATTCAGATTGGTAAATACGAACTCTTACCTTGAAATACTACCTGTAGTTAACTGCATTTTATTTATGACATTAAGTGTTCATGCTCTGTACAATGCAAATTAGATCTGTAACAGTGGGGCTTACTATATGCGATTAAAGCCCACAGATTAAAATACATCTGTGTGCTTGTACTTTTCTCTTAACATTAAGGAAAACTCCACAGGTGAGTTATAAAAGTTTTTTTATAATTTTTTCACAATTTTTTTTCATGCACTTAATATAATGTGACAGCTGTATCACTGTTTTGTAGCTATTACTTCGAGAAATTTGCTAAGAACCACACTTCATGTTAAATAGTGGTGATATATCTGATATGGTATAATCTTAAAATTTCTTTAGTAGCAATGGGGTTTTCCAGATCCTTTTAATCCTATTAAGCTCCCTGGCATTCATGCATAATCATACAGTGTGATCTTTTTGTTTTCACATACACAATTGGGTTGAAGTAAGGACTTTTACTCCCTTCAAACTATTCCCCAATCCAGCATTGATTTTAAGGAGGTACCCTTCTGCCTAACTCAAAAAGTCACCAGTATGAGTTTTTGCTGTAGGTTATCCTTCTTTGACCTTCTTTGACATTAATTTTAGCTGTAAAGCTGTTATGTAGACCAAGTTTGTCGGGAAAAACTTTTTGGTCATACAATAAAAATTTATACAGGGCAGATTTATGTAGTTATGTGATAGATACATCCGAAATCACTTTTTGAATATTTTTATTAGCAGTTATTTGGTTAAAGATGAGATGGATTGCACAAATGGTATGGTCACCATTATCTCAGGGTAGTTGGCTTACAAATTTTTTGCAAGTGCTCCATTTTTCAGGTGGTGTAGATAGGACTGTAGAGGCATTTGGTACATTTGCTAACCATCCTACGAAATCTAACTGTATCCCACATTGAGACAAGAAATCTGCTCTTAATATGAGTGAGTTATCTTGCCACACCCTTCACAATTAAGACAGCTGTTTGTTTTAGTTTTCCAAGCCTTTCAATACATATATTAGCTTGTCTGGTAATTACAGGTCTGGCCTGAGAAGTGATGCCTAAAATTCTGAACCCAGAAACTGGCAGCCTACGTAACTTATATACTGCATTTTCAGTTATCTGGCATGCTTTCTTGCTGATGCATGTTACTTCAGCTCTGCGCTATCTATTAAGACTGACTGTTACAGTTATTGTGTGTACATTCACATGAATTTCTGTACATAAGGACTCTGAATTGGTGGACTGTTTCTTTTGACATGTGTAGCAGAAATTTTCATTCTGAATCAAGCAATATCATGGTACTTAAAAATACCTTTGGGGTATAGCTGTCGATATGTAATGAACTGTAAAAGTGTGCTAAGTGACTCTTGTACCAGCTTCTTTCATTAACGTGGGCTGCGATGGGGAACCGCCACGTGGCTGTCGACCTGCTACTGCCCTGAGATACCATTCACACGTGTTCACCTCTGTACTAGATGAGCTGGCGCCCTGGGAACTTTCAACATCTTTACTAAATTATCGCCATGTATCAGGGTTTCTCTCAAATCCAGCATACCCCGCCCCTTGCTAGCAACCAAGCCACATTAGTAACATTTCAGTTAAATCAGGAATTCAAAATTCTGTTCACCATTTATTATTCGACAATTCTTTCCTTATTTTTCCAAAAATTAAATCAATTCATTTATTAAAATTCAAACATCTTGCAGCATTTTCTTAAATATGCACATATATATTTATTGCTTACTATCTCATCTTTTAACGTATTTTCACACACGCACCTGTCTTTGAAGGTGGTGGTAAGATTTATATTAATGAAATAATCAACTTAAACCTTCAGCCTTACGTTGTTGTCTGTCCTCCAATTGGCTGTCAGAGTCCACAGCAAACATCAGCTCAAAACTAGCTTAGATAAGCATGAAGCTCTCACCAAAAAAATTGAAAGTTTGTTGATAACAGGAGTGCCAACAGTAAATAAATAAAAGATGAACAATATGTGCATTGCAGATTTATTGTAGTCTCTTCAAACTATCAGCAAAACAAACAATTGAAACTCGCAGTAGAAATTAAAAAAAAAACCAAAGCCAGAAAGAATTGCAGCGTGTTCACTTGCTACCTTACACGAACACTACTTCGCTAAACTGACTGATGAAGAAACTGTGACAAAATGTGAAACTGTCTTGATGTGAATTACTTGTGACAACAATAAAGTTGCACTTACCCTATATATATTGTCTGAATGTCTCATCAAGTACACATGGTCCAATCGTGGTTTCGCAAAATGTGGTAATGTCTAAAAATAGACAGTGAACTCTGACGTGGCTTTAGAAACAAAGGATTACATGCATGCAGATATGAAAATTATTTCCATCTCTGCAATCTGTTGGCTGCAAGCAGAGGAATACCACAATATTCGCCCAAGAGATGAATTAGTGGTTTTTGGTCAGTGACTAGGATGAATTTCTTCCATTTTGAAAGTGGAAGAAATTTTTAATACCAAAGATAATCGTCAGCACTTCCCAATATTTTTGTGAGTACATCTTTTCAACTGACGAATGTGTTCGTGAGGCAAATGTGATTGGCTTCTCAATACCACCTGGGAACACATGACTGATAGCTGCATTTATACTATATTCTGAGACATTGCAGGCCAGTTTGACAGGCAACTCCAGGTCGTAGTGAGTAACCACTTGAGAAGAGGAAATCAACTTTACTCAAGTCAGCAAATGCCTTTCGACAACTGTCTAACTACTGCCAAGGGGAGTCCTTTTGCAACCTTGCATGTAACTGTGCCAAAATTGTGGAAAGATTAGGCAAGAATTTTGAATAATAATTGATTAGCTCTAACCACAATTGTAACTGTTTTACAACTGTAGAAACTGGAGCCCCAACCACTGTTGTCATCTTGTCCTTTGTGTGCAACCCCTCTCTGTCCACAAAATGTCTCAAAAATTCTACAGAATTTTAAAAATTTTACTCTTTTTCTGGTTTACCTTGAATATGTTGTCACTTAACCTTTGCAACAGATCATGGATGTTTCTCACATGTTGCTCCCTCATTGACCCAGTGACCAGGATGTCATCTTAGAAACAGACAACACCTTCTAGCCTGTGGCAGCACCTGTTCCATTGTTTTATTAATGATGGCTGGGTGACCCTTTATGCCAAATGGAAGGCGGCTGTAGTGGAAAAAGCCTCTGTGCGTGTTTACTGTACACAGCTCTTGGAATTTGGCATTCATTGGAGTTGCTGAATTGTCTGCAGCAGGTCAATTGTGGAAAACTCCATACCCTTCACAGCTTGGAAAACAGCTCCTCTGTCCATGGAAGCAGATAGTGTTGCACTGCCTAAAGGGATTTACTCTCAAACTAAAATCCCCATATATATACGCACGCTACCATCTTTCTTAGCCACAGGCACAATTTGTGTTGCCCAATCACTGAAATCCACTAGGTGAAAGTTTCCCAGTTGTAAGAGAGTGTCCGATTCCACATTCACCTTACAGATTAAAGCAAGTGCTAAGGTTCTAGATGGTAAAAACACTGGTGGAGTGTTGTTTTTTAAGCAGAGCGAAACCCGACTGCCTGTAAAGCTTCCTATTCCACCATCAAACAACAGTGAGTAAGTTTCCAGAAAATTGGCAACTATGCTCTGATTTTTTTCGACTTCCTGGTGTACAAGTGACCTGGACATTATTTAAACATGGCTTTGGAAGGTTTAGCTTGTTGTACCAGTCTCTACCCAAAATTGGTGGTCCACCATTCTGTACCATAAAAAGACTTAAATCACTCTTGTTGCCCTTGTACTCTGATGGGTACTTTGATGAAACTGCAGGGACGTATTTCAGCATTTGTATAAGACTTATATATCCTCTGATGTTGCTGATATTCCTGTGTCTATCTCCGTGTCCAACTTCACACTGCCTACTGGCACTTCCAGTACCCAAGGTTTGTAGTGTAGCCCCAACAGTTGATACAAAGGGAGAAAGTCGTCATTAGTTTTTTAACCATCTTTTGCTACTTGTTCTTCCTTTACAACATAATTATGAAAAGTAGTTTCACCCGGACCCTTTATTGATGCACTGTTGTTGGGGCACATCCTTTTTAAATGCTTCACCTGATTACAGTTGTGTCACACAAAAACAACAATCCTGTACCAAATGTTCAGCATGTCCATAACATGTACACCCTGTAATTGTTCCTGATGACTTCTTCTTGTGTAACATTCTTCCTCCCACTCTTTGTTCTTGAGGTATATAGCGATTAAACATCTCCTTAGGTCGATATCCCTGTGAACAGGCCTGTAACATACGGATATCTTGTTTCATGTCTTTAGTTTCACCAACTTCTAATGTTTTATTGGACACATTGTCCACTGCTGATTCAAAAGACGTGGCTATACTCATTGCTTTCCCAAAGGTCAATTCATCAGACTCAAGGTATAACCTTTGAGTAATGTTTTATATCTTTTAGGCCAACCACGAACTGACCATGCAAGGCGCTATCTAAAAAGTCCCAAAATTACAAAAATGTGTTAGCTTCCACAAACCAACAACGAAGTCAGAAATGCTTTCACCATCTTGCTGTACTCTTTTATGAAAACAATGGCATTCTGCAATTACTGAAGGGTTAAGGAGCAAAGTGTCTCATTAATAAGGTTACCAATTTGTACTTTTTATTTTGTGGCTTTTCTAGCTCACACAAATTCAGTAGAATCTAGTATGTTTTCTTCCCAATTGATGATATCAAAATTGTGCACCGTTTAACCTGTTCCTCTTCTTTGTCTTCGACACCAGTGGCTATAACAGTTACTCTAACCTTTTAACGTATGATTCTCATAAATCTTCATTAGGAACAAACTTTTCAGCCCTTAATCCTGACATCTTAAAATGTTTTATTTACACAACCTTCAACCTTGCAAACAATCCCATCCTCATCACCACTGTTGAGTATTGAACCCATTTATTACTGCTGTTGCATATTACAGTTTTCATCTACCCTTGGTAGCTGCCATTGCACTCACAACTCCTGGCAGTGCTGCCACTTGTACAACTATATACATTGCAGTAAAGTAATGGGAAAATACAGCTGCTTGAATAATACTTGAAATAATTGTAAAATATGATTTGCCATAGGAATAAATAAAATACCAGGAAATCAAATGAGACTTAATTGTGTTTAAATGTTACTCAGGCTGGGAAAACAAATTAAGTGAATAGAGTTGAGTTTTGAGAGTCATTTTTAGAAAAGTTAAAAAATTGTAATGTGTTAAATAATGTTGAAATGTTTAATTATCTTGTTCTCCAAATAATATGGTTAAAAATAAATTAAATTGCACTGGCTTTAACTTCGGTATGCACTGCCTCTACTTCAATATATCTGGAAAACAATTTGCAGCTTTCAGAAAAAAAAAATTAGTGTTACTACAATATTTCCATTAATGCAAATGTATTTGGGCCATCACAGATGAAGCTGCAGCATTTATAATCAGATAAAATAGCTAATCTCAGCATATATAAAATTACGGTGACAGTATTTAGATTCATATATGTCTATTCAAATTGTTTGTTTGCTGTACCATCATGTTGCTTCGGAGTCTGAAAAACTTTTTCAACTGCTAGATTATCAGTTACATTTTTTTAAAAAAAGCCTGAAATAATTTTTAGAAATTAAATATAACTAAATCCTAGCCGAGTCTTGTCATTTTTTACTATAATACTTACTTTCAAAAACCTGTATGTTCTTACATATAAGCAGCCCAACATAGTACAACAAAATGTTTTCATATTAAAATGCTGCTTTATTGCATAGTAATCATTTCATATTAAACAGTTAGTAAATTTTGCTACATAGTATAAACAAATAGGCCTACATGAATTATATTAAATTGTAAGTAACTTTAAAATACTGTGGCGGACACCAGGGGGCCACACACGACGAGCTAAGTTAACATATGCTATACAATTTGTGTGAGCATCCTGTTGCCAAAACATACTTTTGTTGACCCACTGCCAGCCACTATATAGGCTGGGCACACTGCGCCACCGCCCAACCCCCCTAGTCAGACGTACGAGGCCACGGAAGAGTGACATCGACGACGAGGGCATCTTGATTCCTAGGCCTAGACGAACTCTGGGCCACACATCTGTCTACAGTATATGGTGAGCATAACTTCGGCTTGGCAGTTAGGCGTCATTCCAACTCTCAAGGTCCTGTTACTTATTCGATTTATTAATCATTAAATTATCTGCCAAGGCTAGGGCAATAACTTGTATTCATTGTTAAACATTGTTCCTCTGTAACCTTCAGAGTAACCTCTGACTACTACGTATCCTACCCCCCCCCCCCCCCACCATCACCGAGCGTCTCCCAACATACAGTATTCATATAACACAGAGAACAGCTCATATAAGCAACAGATATAAATATCCAACAGTAGTAAGTTTTAGAAGGAAGGGAGTCTCTACAATACAAATATTTAATGTAAGTTTCTCAGGGAATGCCAAATGTTAATACAGTATTATGATTTCTCGTTTCACAAAATATAGGGTATACAAAACATATTTTTTTCAGTTGGGGTATACCTTAAGCAAAACTTTGTTATTTACCATAAACCTCCATGCCTCTTTTCGACCCATGGCCACCCAACTTCGATGCGCATACCCATTAGCAAGCGAAAGAGGTTACACTGTCCAAGCTTTTATTTCCGATTTAGTTTTTTTGTTTTTTAATTTTGTTAGTAATTGGAATATAATTTTACTAACTACCAAAGATTATTTATGTTCAACTGGTGGTACTTATGGTCAGCATTAGGGAGTAATTAATAATTTATTGCCACTAATTCTAAATGATTAACCATCAAAAGCATTTAATTACTATTGAGTGATATTTTATACATTTGTTTTCAAAATGTTCTGAAAATTTAAAAACAAATTTATTGTTAACAACGTTCATTAAAAATAACTCAAGTATTTTATAAGGTGTAAACATTTTATAAATCATATTAAAAATGTCATACTGTTTCCAAAATAAAATTTTAGCACACACTGTTCATTTACCTATTTGTACTTGCATCATTTGGCTATTACCTATTCTTGTCATTGTGTTGACATGGAGGAAGAGGTGTTAAGTTTCCATTTATGACTACTAACTCTTGAAGTTGTAAATAAAAACCACACAATTTTAAATAATAAAATTTCTTATGTATTTTTGATTATAAATACACTTCAAAAAAATTATAAAATAATATATTGATTAAAAATAAGCAATGTATTGTTACCTGTACGTATATAGGTAAGTAAAGGCCAAGGCTCACCCAGCCCTGCCTGTGTGCAACACAACTGATGTTTTCATCTTATTTTCCTTGGAAGAACTTTACAAAATCCTTCTCAAGGATTCTCTGTGTTTTTGCATATCTGTTAACAAATAACCTTGGCTTTTTTTTATATTAATTTTGTACTTTTTTTTCATAACAGTTTCTTCAACATATAACAAATTTCTGCAATTGAATTTGACTGAAATCAGTAGAACTTGAGAAATTACTGAATGGAATGAAAAATTTAGGCTTGTTAACAAGGAAAACTTTTGAAAAGGATCAAATAACTTTGGTGTTTATAGACCAGGTGCAGAATTATGGCAACTTTTTAAGCAGGAAAACTTTTTAAAGGGAATTTCTTAAATAGTTTTACTGTTGTTCATTAAATATCAGTATCTCAGGTTGTGCATAATTTACTCATGTGTTTTCCCCAGGAGTGCTCTGACAGAAGTTTGCGTGCTGGCAGATGTTTTGTCAATAGCGAAGGAAAAGCGCTTCATGGTGCTGGATCCAGTGCAGCAGGAACCAGTGGAGACCAAGCCTATTGTTCAGGTGTATGCAAGAAAGAAGGTGAGTCTTCAATGCAGGGAATTTGGCCATAAACTGTGGGAACTAATCAATGGTGAGGGGGTGTGCCAAGAATTATTATAGTGTGCCATTTACAAAACATGAACCAAAATATTTGAGCAGTCAGGTGTATTGCTTTTATTGGAAATTTTAGTGTTAATAATTAAAGTTGGTTCAGTTTATAACTGTATCATTTCTGTGCTATTTTTGTAATATTTCCAGTGTAACATTTTCCTTAGGAAAAATTTTAGTGTATTAATTTGTCCATTTATATATACGTTTTGTTATGCAGTGTAATAAAAAATTATGTGATATTACACAGGCTTTGTTTGGAGCAGCATCTGTTCTGCTGAATGGTGCCGAAAGACTTCGTAACACCCAAAATGAAATGACACGCAACCGCTCAACCCCTGATTTTCACATTGAACTGTTAAGACTTCGTCAGAACTGGAGACTGAAGAAAGTATCAAACTCTATAATTGGAGACCTTAGCTACAGGACTGGTTTGTTAATTATTATATTTTATGGCATTTAGTGGTACAAGCTTGGGCATTCCTTTTTCCAGATTACTGTAGATTGCTTTGAGAATTACCGTATTTGCTGGCATAATTCTCGCCCTGGCACAATTCACGCACTCAAATTTTATGGTGCTGAATTAGGGGAAAAACTTTTCCTTTTATATTCCATGCAGCATGTTTCTCTCAATGAGGCATGTCATGCTAACAGGCCCGTGCAGTGCACACTTTGTTCAACCGTGCCAGGTCACTGACACTCCAAGGTCACTGGTCCCATTATCAATTTCTGGCTGCTGTGCCTGCGCTGCAAACATGTAAACAAAATCAATCACTGAGTTTATTTGTATGCGGGTGGATTTTTTAATGCAAAGGGAATAGTTTACATTTATATAATTTTTGTTTAGCAGAAATGCATAATGAGTAAATATACCAGTCAAACTGCTGCATTTAAACTTCAGGTAATCGTGTATGCAGAGAAACACTGCAATAGAAAAGCAGGTCGAAAATCCACTGTTTTTGAGTTTAAGATGCATGTCATGTTTTCCCAATACCGGGCTGCTGTTACAAAGTGAACTGGACCTGTAACAACGGCAGTGGCGTGTGGCGGCCGTCCGCCACCCACCAGAGTAATCTTGTAGCGGCCGACCGACAGCTGCCCCGCCTGAAGATTTAGGGCCAAGTAACAGCGGCATGCCGCCACGCCCGGCCGTGCTGCAGAGGATCTAGGCGCTCGCCCAGCCATGCTGCAGCGCACCTATGTGATCGCCCAGCTACGTGCACACTGCAATGTTTTCGCTGCTAGCCCCAGCACACAAGTGATTTAATTTTGAATATGTTCCTTATCTACTATCAATAAATAAAGTGCTGTGTTTTTAAAAAATGTATTCCCTGCGGTTGGCCAGGAATTACTTACAGTAGACCCCATTTTAATGTTTAAATGCACGTGCTTTGGAGATTCCTTGCATAATTCACGTACCCTAATTTTTTGCAATAAAACCCTGCAAAAAAGGTGCGAGAATTATTCCAGTAAGTACAGTATTTACCATGTTAACAGATATTCATCATTAGAAACATATGCAAACAGTGTAGAAAACTTTTAAACTTTTAAGAAAGTTTCAGTATTTCATAAATTATTTTATGCCCGTTATATTTTAGTGTATATTTTACCGTTGGTAAATCGAGAGCTATTAAAAGTGCCCACCATTTTGTATCCATCTGTAAATGCAAAAATAAAAAATGGCCATGAATGTAACTAGTGTCCATGTATTGATCAAATGGTGTAAAATTGTGTGAAACATTACCATTGTAATGAATCGTCCAAGGTGTAGGTCTCTCCAAGTTTGTTAGAGATGGAGATCATAATAAAATAACATAAAATAATTTACCAATTTATTTGCAATGGTATAAAGGTACAAAGAGCCTATTCCTACTTATTAACACTGATGCATGAGGTATTTCCGACTAAACCACAACTTGACTTTGCCTCATTTGAACATGCCTGCGCTTCACTAAGGCAGGGTTATAACTTGTTTTAAAGACTGTCCATGTGCCAACAGGATAAGCCCTTGCAATAGGTGCGTTATTACAGACTTGTCCGTCCAGCTTGTACTGTTCACTCTCTCACTCTAGTCAGATATCATATCAGCCTCCCCGAAGTAAGATTGTACTATCGACCGAGTGAATCAGCCCGCCACCTAAGGTCACGTAGTTCTACCGAACGCCAAAGGATGGCACCACCAGTATTAAAGCTCATGCGTGCAGCCTTAGCAGAAAATAACCAGCAGATGACGCTAGCAGACGACTCCAGAAGACAACTCGAGGGGTAGTGCTTAACAATCCCCCACACCCCTCTCTACTAAGGGCCCACAGACAAGAAGTATATAAGTCCATGCGCTGCCCAAAGACAGCAGTATGTTCTGTTCTTTCCACCGCACTGAACTGTGCCGGCAGAAGTCACCAGGTTCTCACGATCCACCAGGTTCTCACGACCCACCAAAAGCTCTTCAGTGGCTGCAACAATGCCTTCCAGACCTTCTGGTATCTCTTTGTCAACAGCTCTCGAAAACGTCATCAACCCTCTTGCCTTACCTGCTGGTAACGGCAATTGATCCTCACTACCCCTCTGGTATTAGTCTATGACGGTCCCTTCAGGACTCACCATGTTCACCTAACCTGCTGGTAACAGTACTCACTCGCCACTGCCACTTCTGGTAGTGGTCTTCAGCAGTCCCTTCTGGATAACGGTGAGTTTTGTTAGTACCAGTTAAACAGTTACCTAGCCAGATCGCCTCTTCTACTCTCTGTCTCATAATTTTGCAAGATTATGACAGTCTGTGAGTGACATTTTGACGTATACGAAATAACCAATGTGCAGTTTAAAAAATCCTGTATCAGCTGATGCGTGAACGAATTAAATTAATATTACATTGGCTATTCAGACTGCACTGCAGACTCACGTCAGACAAGCAGAAAATACGTAGATAAGAAAGAGTTCCTAGATTAATCAATACATTTTATTTTACGTGATAACAAACCAGCTGTTATTAGTGTTACAAACTAAACTTTGTGATAAAGTAGTAATTTATGTGTGTTCAAAATGAAATATACATTAAAATGGTCTGTATTCAACTGAAATGCAATTTCAAACATTGGGTGTTCTTTTTACATTGTACCCCTGCTCTCCACACCTTCCATACATGCTTGAAATCAATACCAAAAGCCTACAGAAATATTGTAAGGCATTGTTGAATAATTTTTTCAAATAATTTGATGAAATATATTTTAAACTCTTGTCGTTTTGAGCCAGTAATATGAGAAAACTGAACATTTACAAGGCAGGCCATCATGCTGCTACCTGTTTGGGAACATGTTTAGCTCACAACACGGCCTGCCCCACTATCTGCTCTAACACGCTCTTCCACGCTATCTGTTAGGGTGAATCACAACCAGAAAAAAAAAAAAAGTTTTCTTGTTCAAAATAACAAATTTACGAACAGATACTAATGGCTTTATATGTTTGCGAGCTCTGTATAATATTTTAAGTAACATTTGTGTTTCCATGTACAGTGATTTTGATCACATCCATTACATGCCAAGCTCTCCTCCCACAAACCCTTATTTTTGTTGTTTTCGTGTTGTTACTATTCTGTTTTAATAAAATGAAGAAAGTGGGCTGCACGTGGTTAGTTTTGAAGTTATTATTACGTTATTCTACCCCACATATTTCTAACTCGAGCTGTTAAGCAGTAATATCAGAATAACTGCTTGGCAAAAGTTGTTGGTAAGTTGTTTGTTGGCAAATTAAAAGTGCGTTGTTAAGCAAGTTCCCAGAGTTACTTTTATTTGCAGTCTTAACATATTAGCTGTAACATCCAAATTGTGATAAGAACTACAGTTACCATCTCACAAATGTAAACCCAAATTCATTGTCCGTAATAAATAAAAATAAAGTTAGCAAATATTCCATTTTTGCAAGGTTTTCTACTTTTACTATTATAACCTACAAATTTTTTACACAAATGTCAGTCTATAAATACCTTATAATTTGTTAAGCATTACAATGGGAAGTGACAGCGTGTTAATACAATAAATATACAGCCACCACTGGACACACCAGTTGATTGTGAAAGAATACATAAATTAAAGTTATCATTGGCGCTACTTTCGTCAAACTGTCAAAATCTTGCCAAGTTACATGAGAAAGAGAGTAGTTCAGGACAGGGGCTTCTTCACCTGTATTCACGTAGGATAACTTCTGTTCAACTCTGGAATAGTTAAGAGGTAGTACAGGCCACGTGTATATTATACCTGGAATATATACATTATGCACACTTATTTCTGAATACTTACTTCATTCAGATACTGTGTAAGCCTTATGTAGATAAAGAGTCCTTCAGAGTGAAGCAGGAGGAGACTATCAATTTCGCACCACATACCCATTTGACAGCCGCCCGTGCTGTACCCCAGGGGTATAGTACAGTAGATCTTCCACCACTAGCAAGACCTCCCTAATGCTGCGAGCCAGACAAGCCTATGCTCCGTCCACCGTGCTGAACTGTGCCAGCGTAAGAACTTGGTTCTGGAGGACTGACCTCTTTTGGATACCACACCCAAGTCTTATTGATGAGCAGCTGGAGGCACAACGCTCTGTATCCACCGTGCTTAACAGTGGTGGACGAAGGAGCACAGGGTATGACTTGACGCATGATGTACCGGGAATCTATACTCACTTGGCCATAGTAGAAGGTATCGCAGTTCTTTTTGGCTAGAAGTTAAGCCAGTCACTTCTGTAATGTAAGGGGTTTCAGTTCTGTCGGGGCACTAGTGCCTTCCCGTTATAAAAAGCCGATTGGGTAGCTTTGCGGCAGGGCACAAAATCAGGTTTGGGCAATAAGATTTGTCGCTTAGGTGCCACTGATGCTTGGGCGATACCTGGATGACGGGTTGCGGGAGCTGTGTGTGCAGACAGGTGCGGGTGTAGGTACAGTGTAGCAGGTTGACGTGAACTGTGGCTTTGGGGGTGTAGCAGGGCGCAGTATGGTAGGACCCCTAGTATGCGATGCTGGGGTAGTGGGCTAATCAGGTTAGCTCAAGTGCTCAGCTACCCCCCAAGGGTACTCTGCCAGGCCGTTGCTCTCTGGAGGGTTGAACAGATCTCTTGGTACGGCGACTTCCACTGGGTCTTGAAGATGTCGGAGTGCTTGTGCTTGAGCTCGGGGATCTAAGCCAGCTCTGTGACACACCAGGGATGGCTAATATTCGTGTGATCTGCCAGAAGCCAGGAAAATCTGTCGCACTCTTTCCATCAGCCCACTCCACTTGGAATAGGGTATTGGGAAGGGGATTTACCCTGCTGCTACAGTAAGATGGCAGGCTCTTTGTTCAACTTATTTTTGGCACCACGTGCGGGCCGGGGACTGGCGGACAACTTATTTCAATGCCTGGCAGAGACTGCAGTACACAAAGGAAGTTAGGCCACACCTGTCCAAAGTCGCAAACGTCTGTGTGGCCCTGTCCCAGTCTTCCCAACTCAGGGGACGTCAGACTCAATTGGCAGAGACTGCTGTGAAGAGCCCAATGGACACCAAGTTGACAAGCTTTTTTCAGGACAGTGTACCTCTGTGACTCCTTTCTTTCAATCCCAGGGGGATTGACGGGAAGGGCGGCCTAGGTGAGTGCGTGTGGGTAAAAGTTAGTGTTTGACTTGTTTAATTAAGTTTCTTGGGATTACCTGCGGTATTATGTGAGGGCAACTACAGAAAAGTGCTAGGTCTACAGGAAAGAACTCAATGTAAAAGCCGACCCAGGTTTTATTCCAGTAAAGGAATAAAACAAGTGGTGAATGCACCCTAGCTCCTGGTCGACGGTACAAATTTCAGCCAGAAAGCTAGAACACACTGCTAAGTGGACCGGTAGAGGCAACCTATGTAAGACAGAGGAATGCCGGTTGTGATGCAGAACGTCTAAGCAATCAACTCTTGCATTGTTGTACGTAGGAATCGTGTACGACGACATAACTTAGTAAAACTGACATGTAGCTAGATATAATAAGCAAGGATGTGACAGGATGAGTCCTTAGAAAGGCTGCAAGGATAGGTTCACTTCAGATATGTCCGTATACTGTAAGGTGAACGAGTTTAGTGAATTATGTAGCTTGGAGAGAGCCTAACTAACGTACCGACCGAAGTGGCGCAGTGGTAACTCACTGGACTCTCATTTGGGAGGATCCAGGTTCTATTCCCAGTCCGGCCATTCTTATTTTGGTTTTCCATGGTTTCCGGAAATCACTCCAGACAAATGCTGGGATGGGTCCCTAACAAAGGCCATGGCCAATTTATTCCCCAATCCCTCTTCCCTGTGCAACTTGCACTGTCTCTAATGACCTCGCTGTTTATGAGACATAAAGCCCATCTACCTACCTACCTAACATAACCTAACCCTATTGTAAGCGTAGCTTAAACTATGAAATGGGGTATAGAGTGTAGTGTCCAAGCAATGCATGCTGGAAACTGAGCTCAATCTGGTAGTTTTGAGCCACTGGCACTAAAAGTGAAGACTGGTTTCAATCTGGTCGGGATCCTAGCGGCTAGCGCTGGGAACGAAGACTGCTACAGACACGTGGGCTCTCTCTCCTTTTATACTAATTTGGGGGCTGCTGCCCAATGCTGATTGGCTTGTGCCACTAAGGTGAGGGGTGGTCGCAGAGCAGGGGTAACGAATGCATGGCTTGCCTCTGTGACGTGTCACCGGCTGGCTGGAAGGGATGCAAAACAAAATACAAACTATAATCCTACTATTAATGCTATCTAGCGGGAAGTAAAAGAACTCATTGCCTTTAAGCATTGTTACGGGGGATCGGTGAATAAAACAATCTGCAGGGCAGACAGTGCAATCTCACATTACGTCATTACAAATGAAAATGCAAAGTTCAGTCTCCTGGCTAAACTGATCTAAGGATGGAGCGGAAGTCATCTAATCTCCATTGTTGAAATAGAAGTCATGTGTCTAACTCTTGCCTGTTAGGTTTTGGCCTGCCACACCACTTGGGACTTTGCCTCCTGCTGCACTGTGTTTAGGCCAGTAGTAGTTCCTTTCCCTTATGCCCTTTACTTAGAGGAAGGGTATTCGGCAGAAAGTGAGAACCGCAGCTACGGACTCTAAGACTAAGCAGAGTTGCAACTCCGTCAAAACAACTGCACTTGGCAGCTTAACTCCACGGAATGAGCTCTTGCCGCCAGTCAATTGGAGAGGCCTCACCTCCCAGTTTTCCCCCCATATTTATTTCCAACCCTTATCAAGACCGCTGAACAACCACATCCAATAGTCGCAGGCATCTGCCGAGGTGAGGACATCCCGTACGGAATCGCCAACTCCTGTTTCGGGGGCTATGAGACCACCTACAGCCACAGCCTACCCCAGGCTACCACCAGCATCACCGGTGTACCATGTCCCGGAGCCAGCAGCAGCGGCCACCACCTGTCACCCCAGCTGTGTCAGCAGCTACCCTGGGCCACCATCCAGACAGATAAACCCATTGCTGTATGCCGCCCCATCCGTTGGGTCATTACAGTGACACAAGACTTCGTACCGAGTAGGCAGGCCGCACGACCTACTCTCTACACCGGTCATGTGCCACTACAAAGGCGCTAAGTCAGTGACCTTGCTAATCTCCTGTGACTGGCTACACAAATAAAACTGAACTGACCATGATGACCTCCTCTTAACCTTAGGCCGTCGTGCACCAACACTTAAATATTTTTATCAGTGAGAAAAATTGTTATACTAATCTCACTTTATAATTGAGTCCTAATCACTCTCTGTATAATAACTAGTCACTTAATTACCATAATTACAAATATATAACCAAAATGTCCACTGCCATCCATTCACGTTGTCCAAATGTACATAGTCCTAAAACAAATCCCATTTTCTTACAGTTCAGCTTGTCATTTTCATTCTCTGCTCTCCAAACATCCACACACTATACACACTGGTCATTTCTCCATCACCCATCATCTAGCAGCTTGCTCATGTCTCTCGCACTCGACACTAACAGCCATTCAGGACTCTGGACGGAGGCACACCACTGCTTTTATAGCCAAAATGACCTGGTTCAGAAGGGTCTTTGCACCTTGAATCATGCAGATGGAGGTGACAATCAAACAATTAGCTCAATGGTTCCCAAGTTGCTCACTCCTTCAGCATATGGGGGTGATGTCAGCCCCAAAGGCATTATCTCATCCCAAGTGGGGAGGGCATACTACTTAGCCAACCTAGGGTATGGGGAAGAGCTTGTTAATGAAGCAGCCGCATGTAACAATATGCATGCTAATTCTTACTGTAGTATGTATAAAATAAGAAGGAACAAAATTTATTTATCACAGTAAATACTACTCGTTTGATGGGACTTTGATATAAAACTACTGTATTTACACTAAAGGAAGACGACCCTGAACTTAAAACTACGCCTTCCTAAAATTATTTTTAAGGGGAAAATATTTAAACCTGAATTCAAGGCTACCCCTGTAAAGTGCTGAAAAAATTATTATTAGGTTGAAAGTATTTTCGCATGAATTTATGACAAACCCTTCAAGACGAAATGCTATTATATTAATAATATATGTTTTATTTACTTTTAAAGAAAAGCTAATCACAATGGAATAGGCATGTCTAACCTGGCTGTATGGTAGCAGCAGCTTTATTCCACTGTAAAACTTTTGTGGGTGTTATATTCGTGACTTGAGCCATTTTACTTCCCAGCAAGGTGTGCAGCCAGTGACATCAGATAAGGGGACCCTTGTCAATGTTGACAGGCACAGTTTCAGTACTACAAAAATACTTACACACTGTCTTTTAGCATGATAAAATTGATAAATGGTATGAAGCTACAGAATTTCAAATTTATGATTCTAAGTTTAGCAAAAAAAATTAATAGCATTCTAGGTGGTAATTATAAAATCACTTTACCAAATCGTTATACAAAGATAATTGATGAAAATACCGTAAAATTGATGAATGAGGGGTGAGTTTTTATAGTGTATAAAGGTATAAAAGAAATGAAAAATGGAAAATTTGTACATGATATTGAGTTTAATATTTAAATTCTATCAATTATCTTTTCATCTCATTTGCTTGTTTTAGCCTTAAATTTACTTGATTTTTGCATAATTTTGCTGGTTCTACCTGTGTCAAATTATGTGCGCTCATTTTTTAAAAACTGCAAAAAAATTTCCTTGTTTTTCTTCCCCCCCCCCCCCCCCCACTTCTGCTTCTTCTTCTTAAAATTGACCATTTTTGAGAGCTCCTTTTTTAAAAGCTTTTAGAGCTTAAATTTACCGCTCAAATACCTTATTTTGGCATTTTTTTTAAACATGATTTTCACTATTTTTTCATCAAATTTCAGATTTTGAGTGCAACTTTTCCTGTACTTTTGGACAAAGTAACCCTGTTTAGTGTACTGCATTTTTTGTTGTGATTTTAGAAGTAATAATCCTAAAAATTGTGCTGCACCAGAACTCCCCTTTTACATCTACTCCCGTCTTCCTTTTGGGTTAATATGGTACTTTTACTAATTTTCTGCATATAGTAAGTTTGCTAGTTATTTATTTACGGTATTACACTTGCATAACTGGCAAATTATAAAATTTTTTGTATTTTGTCTAAATTTTAGAAGTTTTTACGATCTTACGAATTATGTAAGTATCCTTTATATTTTTTGGTTTAGTTTGGTTAAATCATATAAAAAGAAGTGATTATTCTAATATTTGAGTATTGTTGGTTAGAACACTAGAAACTGAACTTGCAACTTTAATAGACCGGTACTAAAGAAATTAGTTCTGGTGGTGGCTGCACTATACTCTGCATGTGTACTCGGTTACTTTGTTTTCCTTTCCACCTAGATATTTCAGTGTCAGGCACGAGTATACACAGCATGTGTGCTAAAGCTCTTCCGTGATTTTGGACAATATTATGTTACTATCTGTATTTTGATACTGTTGAATGAAGTGACTACGAAGGAGCAGTGTTTTTTTCAGTATTGCTGTACAGACTTCCCTTGGGGAGGGCGTTCACAAAAAGGTGAGAATTTTGTACATTGTGTGGTGTGTGTGTGTGACTTAAATATTGCGCATGGTGGAAGGAGTGATTTAAAAGTTCATGAAAATTTAGGGAAGGATATGATCAATGAATTAACTGATGTCCAAGCCAATTCTAGCAAAATAAAAATACTTTTTCAGTGTGCAGAGTGATGATTTTATTGCAATTAGGGTGGAGTTCTTCTTTACTGCAATCATTGTTTTGCATGATTTACCTGTTGCTGTAACAGATCATGTCAGACATCTGTTTCAGAAAATGTTTCAAAAATTTGAAGGGGCAAAATGTTATGGACGTGGATGCGCAAAAATGATGGTAATAATAAATTAAATGGCAAAACAACACAAAATAAGTGTAACAGATGTGTTGAAGACACTTCCTTGTTTTGTGACAACGGATGAAAGAAAAAGGCGACTATAAGCTGTATCCACTAGTCACTTAGTATAGCGCAGAACATTCAGTCGCGAAGAGTGTCTTGTTTACAATCATATCAGTTCAGGGTTCTGCGACAGGTAAACACATAGAGGAGATGATAGTAGTTACACTTATACATACCATTAGAAAATTGAATTGCGTTACGGTCAGATAATGCTGCAGTGATGTCTGGATCAAAATATGGGGTTGCAGCGTTATTGGAAGAGCATTAGGAAAATAATCATAGTGATGCATGATGCCACCACTAGAGGTTCCCAAAGACTTTGCTACGTCCTCTTCCACCCCCCTGGTGCCCACTCCAGTCCTGGGTAAGGTCATGACGAAGTCCCTTCTGGACCTTCCCCGCTACACCAGACGGTGTTAACATTGATGTCAATACCCTTCTGTTAGACGTCCAACCCCTAGGTTCCTTCAGAACACCCCCAGTACTTAACCGTCGTAAATTACGTAACTAACTAGTAACTTTTTATCCAATCCTATTTCATAGTCTTATGTTCTCTAGCTCTTGCCCAGGTCACCTTCACCTGGTTAATTATGTCAGGGTAAAACTTCCGTTGCAAGTCATATTATCTTAGGAGGTAGTATGCAGCCACCGTGTTTATTATTTCAGTAAGAAAGCATGCGTATTCAATCTATTCTCTTTAATCTAATTTTCTTGGATGTATTGGAGTCCTATGTAAACTAACTGGCAGACGAGAACGTAAAGTTAACTTCCCATAGATTAAGAGGCAGATTCTAGTTTTGCCAAACTGATAGTCCTTCGAAGGAGCCCAAAATCACTAGGTACACATCCACTAGGTGAATTGAACAGGCTAAGTTGTTCCATACTCCACCACCGCTTCTTTTGGAGCTGGAACGGTGCTGGAATTGCCTGGTGTGATCAACACCCTGTGGTGACCTCACCCGGATATTCAGTCAGGAAGCAACTCGGATCATATGTACGTTCTGTCCACTGCCTCTTTTGGGACAGGATGATGGGGACACCTTGGGTCCCCTTGCTGCAAGTCTGAATATTCGGCCGAACACAGTAGGGAAGGAATCACCGACTTTCCTTTTTAGGCTCTCTAGATTCTTTCTTTATGCCATACTCCCAGGAAGGTAGGTAGTGGAGAAGACTGAAGAAGGCTATACATGCCTCCAAGAGTAATACCACTTGTTCATTTCATATTGATTCACAGGCCAGAGTTCACACCACCTGTGAGGTACCTACCCCATTGAAGGTCCTCATCTTATCTTAGAGCCCTTCAGTTGAAGAGAGGAGCCACCACTAGGCTTACACAAACACCTGTTTGTGTAATCCAGACCTCTCCTATATCACCACCAACAGTTACTCACTGATTCAGAGTACTGCACAGCCGACAAGTATGCCAGAACCTACAGCAGTCCGCCACCTGCCGAGCCGCTGAGTCAGCCACAGAGGAGGAATCCGCTTCCTCCCAGTCCTCTCAAGTTAAAGGGTTGGGTTGTGAGAAGGGTTGTGACAGCAGCTGTGGATTTTGTCCCTACTAGACATCTACCAGGCCAGTCTTATACTCCAACAAGGCACCTACCAGACGCTAAGGTCTCTGCCTTACCCATGTTCCTGGTGATACTGGCATCACAATATGAAACCTTTACTATAGCTACTTGTAAAACGACTTGTGTTTAAACCAATTTTACCAAATTAGAAATTAAATTTAACTTCTCCAGTTGTTTGTTCATACCCAACAATAAAAAGCCCAACGTGTAGAACCACATTCCAGCCGGTCATGCATCAATATTCTTAGGTTGTTTCTGCCATTTGTTACATTTGGCAGCAGAGAAGGGATTAAAGAGACTTCAAATAAATGTGGTTGAGATTCATGTAGATACATATAATCATCTTGAGAAAAGCAGCAAGTGAAGTGAAAAGAAGACTGGAAGAGCTACAAGAACTTTGTGACACAGATGTTAAAAAGGTGCTAAAACATGTATGTACGTGATGGTTTTCATTGGGTGTGTGCTTGAAACTGCTTGTGGATTTCTGGCAGCCTTTAGTGAAGTTCTATAAGGATGAAATTGATACTCGGCTACCATCTAGTTCTGGTTCTTTGAGTATTTACAAGATACCAAAAAAACAAGTAAAACGAACTGAAAAGTTTGTTTTTAATCTCTAGTTGTCAGACCACTACCAGCAGCCAGTCAGAAGTCAACGCTGGCGGAAATATGAAGCCCAGTAAACATACTTCAGAATTACCTGTTATATAAAGATCCTTTTCCTAAGAAATCAAAAACTGGTACATTTGGTTTAAGTACTGGAAAGAATTCTCAGATCACTTTCACTACATGAGAGAGTATATTTTTTTACAGATGTTGACAAAGCTCTTGTGTTATTATCTGTTGCATGTCATACCTCTGTTTCGTAAAGTAATTGTTGCGTTGCAGTCAAAAGCAACTCGGCTCCACATATTAAGAAATATGCTTTTTCAGTTGTTGAAAGATTTGCTTATTAAGTTTGTAAAGCCTTCGGTCATCAAGTTGACGCGTGGCGCTTTCGGGAACAATCTGAAGCTACATCACGGCTACAGCTAATTTTTAGTGTGCTGGCCCATCACTCACAGGATTAACAATAGCTGGTTCAAACTCACTTGCCCACAGGGGCTCGACCAGTGAACACGGTAGGTCGAGTCGCCTTGCGGCTGGGTAAGAAATCGAGTCCTGTCTAGGCTACGTGCCGGGTCACTGGTTTACCTGCACTGGTGCTTGAGCGACTGGGCTGCACTGTCTGTCAAGTAGGTGGGTAGTGGCTACTGGAGGCGCTAGTGGAGCTGGCCGATCCCCAGATGCTTCTGCGGCTGGAACTGCTGCAGCACGTCCGGGTCGGGATGGTGCTGCTGCTGCTTCCACGAAACCAGGGACAGGCTGTGCCCAATGAAACCTCTTCCCCACGACGAAAGGCAGCAACCACGGGGTGCAGTGTCCCTGGCGTCGTCTTGGTGGCTGAAAAGAGAGGGGGGGAGGGAACTTGGGGGTTTGAAGCCTCACCAACTGCTGGGCGGCTTGAGCTTGGTCCCACGAGTAATCTTTGCAGAATGCCTTATCGTATGGGGTACAGCCTTAGGTAGCTTTGTAATTGTCCGTGGCCTTTCTCTCGTGCAGATTCTTACCACCCCTTTTGCTGTAAGGCATGGAGGGGTTCTACAACCTGCCACATGAGAGGGAAGCATGCGACGATTAGTCCTTGGCTAGAAGTGTTATGCCGTAGCGGCAACCAAGCCGACCCAGAGCTATACCTTTACCCCAACCGGCAACACAAGTGGTGCGGTGGTCGGAGAGCGAGTTTTCTCTGAGTAGTCCCAACTGCAACTGCGGGTGTAGGCCTTAAGGCGGTCAGCCCCCCCCCCCCCCCCCTCATCAGAATCGCTCAAACACTCCCTCTGGTCAAGTGGTGCGGTGGACACAGTGCAAACTGGCCTGGTGGTCTAGCCTCCTTAGGGGTTGTATGACTAGTGGTTGAGTCTCTGCCTTTTGGTATACCAGGGTGCACCGAACGTGTGGCCATCGAGCATGTGTGTGGTTTTGACATATGAGTCCTTGATCGGTAGCCCGTAGTCCTACACTATACGGTAGAATCAATTGGTTTAAAATCCCAAGCTCCTGCTTCATTCCGCAAGGCGTGGTGTCTACGTGAGAGATCACGGTCACCTAAGGGAATGAAAGTCTGAGAAACGTGTCTTAATCCAGGAGGGCATAAACATGGTGGCCCGTACTACCTCCTAACTACCTTGAGCTGATCTGAAGTAAAGTATGCAGATTCCAGTTGATGCGGACCTGGTTCAAAACTAGGGGGTGGCAGTTTCGGCTAGATAACTGTTACCTTTCCCTATCTACTCTGTGCCATGTCCCCCTATTTACTCTGTGCCATGTCCTGAAGGAACTTAAGGGGCCCACTTTCTGAAGTGTTGTGGAGAAGCCGTTACCAGGGGCAATCAGCTAGGGGGTTTTGACGACTTCTCCAAGGTCTGCAGAGGGAGATCCTCTGGAAGGTCTGGTAGATGTTGGCAGTGTTACGGAAGAGCTTATGGGCTGTCTATGTGACGAAGAGCGGTCAGAGAGCTTCAGCGCATGGGGCGGTGGAGCGAGCTACCGGGGCTGTTGTGGCTCTTAGAAGAGTCGACAAACAGCTGGCGTGTCTTAGCCTTACGCAGGTGTAAGTATAGTTGGCTCATCCTCGCCTGGGCGGCATAGTGGAGGGTGGTCAGTCACTTGTTCGTGGACGGAGCTAAGGATGGTCTGCTGCGGCATCCATTGCTGGCTGGAGTGCAGGTGGTGCTATCCCTCAGTGCACCATTGAACTACTTGACCATTACAGGGGTGGCTGCAGTGACTCATCACTGGTTCACTCATCTTCTTCTCTTCTGAGGGGGTGGCGTGGCATGTGATGAACAGCATAATACTGATGCATCCGTATTACTCCCTGCTACTATAGTCCATTCACTGTTTCTTTGGCCATTTTGAATCAAACCTTTGAAAAATCTCCCTACGTATGACATGTTGAGTTATTTCTAAATACGTCCTGTATCACAAGCGTTTTATACGTTTCATAAAAGTTGCTTTTTTTTTCTGTAAAATTGAAATATTATTCATATTTTATCTATAAATTATAATGCTTCATTTATAAATAATTTGAATAAAAACAGTGAGAAAATACGTGTGTTGGTAGCAGCGCCTAATAATAAATAATTCTTACACAAAATACTGTTACAACTGAGTGTGCATGAATTCGGTGTGCTGTCCTTGGTGTATTTTTCTAGATTTGTTTAAACTTAGATTGTACGAGGCGGAGGAATATCCTGGAAGTAGAACTTTAACAGGGCTTCAGAAAAGGCTGAAGTAACCATGAATGGACTATAGGAACATAACCTGTAGGCACTCTGGTAGATTTATCCCCCATCCCCCCTTTTTCTCTCTCTCTTCTCTCTCTCCCCCTTCTAGTGCGGCTGAGGTTCATCTAGGCGATCTGTCCTCTTGGAGATGATGTAGCACTGTCATCCCAAAAAGACTGCATTTTGCCTCTGTAAGCTCGCTCTTCTGTCCACTGGGCTCTGTTGGGTGGGAGTCGCACGCCGCGACTCATCTCTAGCGGGCGGCTGGAGTAGCGTTGTCTCTCTCTCTCTCTCTCCTGACAGCTAGGATGTGGTCGGCCGGGTGAACTACTGCTTTTCTCCTGGGGGAATCTTAAGGTGAGGGGGAAAAAGGGGGGGAAAATGTAATGCACTGTCGAGTGTCTGTGTGTGTGCACACGTCCTTCGTTTTGAGTATGCCGCTGTACAAGATTAGCTGAATGCTTGGTTACGTGAATACAGGTATCATTTAACAGATATCAACTGTGGGAATTAAAGCAAATCACAAGCAGTGTAAAAATACTACACTTTGCGTGTATACTGGGCCCCACTCATGAGAGGCATGTTAGCTAGCTGGGTTCTACTAGGTGTGGCGCTGAAGGCGAAAGAGAATGGTCCTGTCTGGCCTTCTTAAAGGTGACTCACAGCAGGTAGCAGTTACATGTGACACAATCAATAGGATTTGCCAACTCGGGGCCTTTCATCACCCTAGCTGGCGGGTTTACTATCCAGCACATCGAGTTGCAGCATCCGTCAGAACCGATTGAGCTCATTTACCCCCGTCTATTTATACCAAAATCGTCCTGTGTCAGCAATTCTCTGGGGGGCGAGGGGTAACGTAGCCTTCCAACACAGAGGCTGGTTTATCCGCTGTGGGAGCGCAGCTCAATTTCTTATCTCTGGTGGAGGCGATGAAATTTTCATGCACCCCAGACTGAGGCAGGCGGGACGTGACGTTAGGAGGTCACAGGGGTGCTGCTATCTTGAGGGTTGAGTGGAACTTTTTGGTCAGGCGGGGTAGCGTAGTTTAATTCAAATAAATTGTATTCTATCTTCGTCGGAGTTGCTCTGGTACATTCCTTCTCAATTGGATGTGGAAAAATATAAGTTCAGACATGAAGTTCAGTTACTTAATTGACTCATTAAAGCCTGGCGTAATTTCAATATATAATTTCCAAGTCTCAGCAGCCAATGAATTTGAATTCCCCCCCGCGCGCTTGACGCACTCAGATGGGGTGAAGTCGGCCATAGAGTGTGCATCTCGGTAGCGCAGAAAGCTGGCATGCGTCAAAGTGTAATGAAATATTCTATTATATTTTGTAATTTGCAAATGTTTTCCACAAAAAAGGAGAAAAAATAAATCAAAGATTAAGTAGTATCACACAACCACAAGCATTTTGTTATTTTGAGATGTTCTTTGGTCTCTAAAATGTGTGTTGCAGCAAGTATGGTTGATCTGATTTTACTTTCATTAATGTGATTTATTTATTCTTATTTTTTGTGCCCGTGTCCCTCTTACTGCCTAGCCTTTTTTTTAATAGTCTTTTCTAATTTCTTTATGTCTGTTTGGCTTTTGTTTATTTGTTGTTTTGGACCACAGCTTTATTTGTAATGTGTGATGGCCTTCTTTGTGATGTGTTTTTGCCAAGGACTTGCTACTATATTTATAAATAATTATATTTGTTATGGTCATGTGGATGGAAATGGTGACATAGGAATAAATTTAATTGCAACATACATACAACATTTTAAAGTATTGTTCAGTAAATGAATGTCGTATTTTCTAGCAAACTGTAAGAAAAATGTCTTAGAGGCATAGCTTCTTAGGCTGATTTGCAGCCCTTTTGTTATGCTAATTTTGATGGTAATGTGTGTTTATGTCTGCTATTTTCTGGCTCTCCTGGATTGTAAATATTGATTTTCTCCACCTTTATCAGATAGATGAAAATAATTCTAATTTCCCATTCTCTGCTTGCTCTCGCGTGAAAATTTTTTAGGTCTGATTTTTTTTTATTAAAGAAATATGTTTAGCAGCATCTTTGTGGCTATTGAAGCTAGGAATATTAGTTTATTAGTATTGAATTGTTGAAAAAGAGGTTTAAGAACAAAGATAGTGTATAATTTTTTATTTGTAATTCAACACAAAGTTTTTGCTGTGCCTCTTGTCCTAATAACCTTTTCATACGAAAAAAATAACTGTTTATTAATATGAACTTGTCATTATCTATTTGTTTGCAGCAGTGTCAAAGAAAGATAGTTTTTATTTCTCCTTTCATTAGTTCAATCTAGTCACAAAAGGTGGTCTCTGGGCTAGCGAACTCTGGCATGTAACGTAGCGAGTAACTAATGGCAGGCCAGTAGGTGCACGTTGTAAACATTGGCGACCTTTATAGAAGGCGTGGACAGTTGTGTGGTAGTGAGTGTCTTGGTTTCTGCTTTGTAGTTGTACAATAGTGGTGAAGAGAATTGCATTGGCAAACAAAATAAATTCAACAAACTTAGCTTTGACCTATTTTCTTCAAAATGTTCAGTTTTTGGTCTAAGGGTCTTTGATTTGAGGGAATCATTATTTCTGGGATAATTTTGTAGATAGAGATTTGACTATGTTCTTTCAATTGTTTCATTTCATTGACATCAATTTTATTCAGTTCTTTGCTGCCTGGAAACAGTTATTAAATATTAAGCCACATAAGTCTAATATGCATGCATGTAAATGTGTGTGTGTGTGTCCATACACACACACTCCTATGTTTATGTGTATGGTTTGGCATAGAGTTTGTTATATGTGGTATTTTTCTCTGATTAATATTCAATTCAAGATTCTTCGCTATGGCTTCATTGATAGACAATATTAATTCATTGCCCAAGAGTTCATTTTTCCAAACACACTTTTAATAATATTTTAAGAGTTACCATTTCAGAGTGTTATACACAAATGCAACTACGGTATAAATGTCATGAATGTTAACTTTTTCAGCTGGATCGAAGTATGCACAGACGGGTATGTTTGAAGTGACCAAAGCAGAGGATGAGCCCCCGAGTTCTGGTAGCCCTCCCCCATCTCCAGGGGCAGGTGCATCTGCAAAACCCAGCTCTGCATTGCGAGTCACTGTGCCTAGCGAGCTACAAGGTGTAGGCTACATTGAAGTTCTGTGTCAGAAAGGTATGTGTTTTGCTGATGAAACTGTACTCCGAGATGGATAAATTGTGTAAACGCATGCACTAGGTGAGTGGAAAATATTTTGGGACTGGGAAAATTTTTAAAAAGTTTACAGTGTAAATTGTTGTAACTTTGCATCCACGTACAAATACCAGGAAGAATGTAAACAACCACATGCAGCCATCTTAAATCACCAATGATGTACAAAGATATGACACCAGTTGTAGGTACGGTCTGTATCAATATCTATGGGGGCTTATAGATACAATCTATCATTTGTGACTCCTATAGACCATTTTATATTCAGGTTTCCTTATTTCATATGCATGTAGTCCTATCCATGTGCAAAGGGAAAACAGCCTATTTTCTATCTTACTATCCTACGAGGTGTTTATTTTATGTATTTTGGTTATTTTGTATGTTGTTAGTAATTAACAATGTTTTATTTTATTGTCATCATCTGGTAGTTTGACAGTGTTTCATGACAAGACATGTATTTAATTTGTATTCTAGCAACTTTTAATGTTGATGCCTCACCATCGGATGGTTCTGGAGTTAATAGCGTTGCGAGCCTTCTCCTCAGACGACTGGGAAACAGGCATAGTCAAATTGACTATGTGCTTGATGAGGAAATCACTTTGAATTTTGTTGTCTTGTCACCATAGGATGTGTTGTACTGCATTGTGTCGCTGTATTGTAAAACCAGGTGTACACACAAAGAAACATGCGCAGATATGTTACTTCACTTTTATTGTACTTAATAGTTTCTCATATAATTTTTTTGGTGTACAGTAATTCCTAGGAAAAAGTTGGATATGTATGGGAAATTTGTTGCTGGATGCACTGTTATCTCTTATGGTGCAATAGACCACAGCAGGGTGGGGGTAGCATCTCCCTCCTTCCCTCTGTCAGTTTAATACTTGAAATAATAACTGCACCTGCTAACTCAAAACAACAGCAGTTAAGCCTGCCTTGTTTCAAAGTTGCCATGCTATTATCCTCTGGTGTTAATGGCCAAACATAAATTAAAATATTGTGATGCGTACCCAAGGGAGTAAATTATTATTAATGAGGGCTAGTCATGTCAAACAATGACTTTAGATGCCTTAGGTAGAGTGCTACGCAAACTCTGGTTACATAACTTTTGAAATAGAAGGTTGACGTCATAATCACTTTCACAGTTTTAGTCACTGACACCAGAATCACGAGAAACATAGAGGTGATGTAGTATTTCTCTGTACTCTTGTGTTATACAGGGCAGGTCGAGTGCTTGCCTGACTGAGACAAAATCAGGAGTCACTTTCACGACCCTGCGAACAGACTGGCCCTTAATTGCTGGATTACCTGGTGTCTTGATGACTTGCTGATGCTGCTGCTCCAGTTGGTTGGCGGGCTGATGACTGCCATCTTCTTGCCCAGGGTGTGAAGTGCTGCTGTTGTTGATGTCCCGACTGAACTGGAGACGTCGGAACAGCTGGTCTGTGAACCACGGGTTGGCCAACCTGAGCAGAATTTCTTCTCCTCTTCTTATGGCTTCCACTAAAGGGTGCGGTGTACCAGTGGTTTTAACAAGAGGTGGAAAAAGTGTCTGGGGTAATGCTGAAGGGTAAGGTCCTTCAGGTAGAGTGCAAACTGCTGGTTTAGATGAATTCGCAGTCCAGACTAGCGTTCGAGTAAGTTGCCTTTCTTAACCTTCTCCGGACCCTGCCCTTCCGGGTGTACAGTATAGGTAATTAAAAGGTGCAAATCATTGCCTCGCGAAAGTGGAACTGGCAGCTCTGTTCCTACCATGTACTTCTAAGGATCGCAGTCGTACAGGCGAGAAGTATACCTTGTGCTCCTTTCATCTGGCCCCGTGAAGAGCGGTGGACAGAGCGGTAGGTCAGCTCAAGCTGCACGACAGGATACTTAAGTGCATTATCCACAGGGGTCAGTTTGTTAGCAATAGTTCCAGCTCCCTTCAGGTGAATAACTGGTCAAAATTTGGTAATTGCAATACTGGGGGTGTAGCGATCTTCTCTTTAAGCAAACAAAAAGTCGTATTTTGCATTTCTCCCCACACAAACTCTACCCCTTTTCTTTTAAGTGCATTCAAGGATTCTGCTATACTGGCAAAATTTGATATAAATTTAGAATAAAACCCTACTAGTCCTAGAAATTGTCTGAGACAGCGTACATTTTTAGGGACTGGGAAATTTACTACAGGTGTGATTTTTTTCTGGGTCCATCAATAGTTTCCCCTCCGAGATCACAAACCCTAAATATCTCACATTAGTCTCTGCCCAGTTTACCTTGTCAGGGTTTATCGTAAGTCCTGCTTCCTTCAATGCAAGCAAAAATAATCTGAGATGTTCTAAATGCTCATTGAATGGGTTGCTGTACACACACACACACACACACACATCATCATCTATATATGTTGACGCGTGTGCTGTGGAGTGCGAATATCCTAGAATATATTACAGTAACGTTGATCGTCCTGCTAAGCCCAGCTTAGCCTACCACGGCAAATACTATACATTCAATTAAGCCTAGGAGGCGTAAGGGGATTAGATACAGTATTCGGCCACTTGGGGACGGGTTTGCTATGAGCTGGAGGAGAGTCAAACCCCAGAGTGAGTCGGATATGGGTGGCTTCCCGCCCAGGGAGCGTGATCCTTCTCACTATTAGGGTCCCAAATATGCAGGACGCCAGCTGTCCCAAATGGGTGAAATGGAGAGAGGTCACAGGGGTACTGCCATCTCTCATGATTGCAGGAACTTCTTCCAGAGGCCAGACACGAGTAGTAGAATTCTCAATAGTAATAATTCCAATCGTGGTGGTGCCTTTTGCATGCATAATTCTGGATGGGCAATGAGGATTGTAATTAGGCGCGTAATATACAATGATGTGATTGGCTACCCAGGCTCGTTAGCTTCATAGCGTGATACATGTATTCTGGTTTGCCGCTTATATATTCCGCCCCAGAGCCCACATGGCTCGTAGATGGGGCGAAGTCATCCGTAGAGCACGTAGTCGCGCTGCACAGCATTCTGGCATGCGTCAATCGGCCACCCCTTGAGCAACAAAGACCCGTCTGTGGTTCTACTACTGTGCTGCCGGTCTTGGAGATGGATGCCTCAATCATCAAACGTCTGTTGGGTTTCCAAGCAAACGCCTCTTCTGTGCTTGTGTTGCCTTGAGCAAGTTGGGCTTCTGGGCGAGCGCCTGCTCTGTGCATGCTGCCCTTGAATGAATAGCAGGCACCCATATCTGGGCCACATGCCATCTGGTTACTATCCCTGTGGCGGTTGAATGACCTTCCCCTTCTCTCCCTCTTCACTCTCTCTCTCTCTCTCCTCATAGTAGCGGTGGGGTGTTGGAACGTGAAGCCATCTGCTTCCCAGCACCGAGTAGGGCAATCCCATTAAGTTTTTGTTTCTCTTGCTTACCAAGAGAGGAAGAAATTTTGAAGGAGGTTGGGGAACGAGCTGTTTTAATACTAGGCCTTCCTTGTTCGAGAGCAGAATTACACTGGCGTATAAAGTGAAAGAAATTAATTTATACAGCGTGTGTACAAATATAGTTAAGAAAATTTTATTTATTTTTCTGTTCTCGAAAAATAAAAGTGTTATATTAACGATCAAGTTTTCATGCAGGAGTGGTATACTGTGGCGTTGGGGTAATGAATCACTGACACACTGGTGGTCACACAGTATCCGGCATGCATTAAAATTTACAATTAAAAAAATTATTAATTACTCATGTGGCTTTAAGTTTACTCCCCTACATTGCTAAATGAGCATTGCATAATGGGAACAAGACACTGAAAACACTCAAGTAAAACAAAATATTTTTCTTTTCATAGTCTTGAGGTGAAATCGTATTGCACAATTTGTGTGTGACATAACATACTCTGCTTGTACATTTCCGCAAATCATTGGACAATGAAACAATTATAACTTATGAACTAGGTATGTACATTTTCAAGCAATGGTTATAAGTAAGAGTTGTTCCGATAACGATATTAGGTATCGGTATCGGCCGATACTTCGCCTTTTCCCTATGTCTCTGTATCGGGTATGTTTTCGGGCCAATACTTTAGTATCGGTTGTAGACAATGAAGTCGGGTTATTACTTTCTTTAGGCACAAAAATTACTGTATTTCGGTTTGTATACGCCCCACATTAAAAGAAAAAGTAAAATAAGAACAAATGCCATATTTACTCGTGAATAGTGCATCCTTTTTTCCCAAAATAAAGAAAAAAAATTCTGGGGAGAGCTATACACGGAAAAAAAAGAGGAAGGGGGAGTGTTAGCCATAAATTGTCCGGGGATGTTGAGGGAAGTGGCGGAACTGTCTGTTGTCTCATCTCTCGCTCTTACGTCACTCCTCTCCCTTCTCTGTCTTTCTCACTCAGCGACCCTTCCCCACCACCAACTAATGGCATCCTGTCATGCCACAAAACCCGAGCTGACACATGTTTACAGCTCCCCACTCCCTTGTAATAACACCCAAATGGTTGCCGGTTGATAATTCCGCCATCCCTTTGTTTCCATGGGAGAGATTAGCAAGCCATGTTCCTTGGGGTGGGGGGTCGCACCTAGAAATCCTATAAAAATTTATTTATGCATTTATCTAAACATTTATAAATGATCTTTGTTGTAGAAAACGTAGCGAGTGAATCTGCAAGTGGAGAAGAATACACCAAATGAAAATTCGGTAAGTGGTACAGCAAGTGCTGGAGGAAGTTGAACAGGTAATTATCTGCAAGGTGCATGTAGTAGTTTACGAGCAGGAAGAGCAAATACAAGAAATGATTCTCAAGAAAACTGGACAGTATTGATAGAATACCAATTATTGATGTTTTTTCTGGCAGTACAGGAATTTCGACAGTATAAATCTTGACGAAAATAGCTCAGCAAGTGATTTTTTCAACCATTCTATTGATTCTAGTTTTGTAAATTACATGAAAGAACAGACAAATCTGTATGCTTGCCAGAGGTTGAGAAAACTTAGAAGTGCGTTCTCAATTTCAGGCATCATATGAACCAGGTGAAAATATTACGATTGATGAAGGCATGTGCAAGTTTCATGGTAAACTAAGTTTCAAGCAATACATGCCACAAAAATCAAGTAAATATGGCATCAAATTTTACATGTTATCTGATTCTGGTTACATGTGGAATTTTGATGTGTACTTTGGCTAAGGAAATGTTATTCAGACTGTTGTGATAAATCTTCTAGGAAGTTTGGTTGGACAAGGACCCACTTTGTACACCAGCCATTATTACATTAGCCCCACACTTGCTAGTACTTTGGAGTCTCAGAAAACTGCTCTTGTTGGTACAACTCAAAAGAACAGGAGGCATGCCAGCTGCAGCTTCAGCGGGGCCAACAGATTTTCCAACGAAATGGCAACATATTAGCCTTGCGTTGGAAAGACAAACGTGATGTGTTCATGATAAGTACTCTGCATCAGGCACCAATGATTACATTTGTGGACAAGTAAGGCAAAGAGAAGTCCAAGCTAGTGTGTGTTGTGAACTATAATAAGAACAAGTTTGGTGTTGACTTTTCTGATCAGAAAATGTCCTACAGTGCCTTTGAACATCGCAGTGTAAAATGGTGGCCGAAACTAGCTCTCCACATACTTCAAATGTGTGTGGAAAATGCTTGTACTCTGTACATGAAAGTTGTGAACAAGAAAACGACAATTTCAGATTTCATCACGGAAATCTGCAATGATCTTGTAGTCTTCGTTGAAGAAACACCTTAACCGCGATCCAGTGGAACCCAGTTGGTACGTCTTTCCTGCAACAAGCACTTCATAGAAAAAATTGCACCCCCTCAAAGGAAAACAAGCGACAGGGAAAGCTGGCAGAAAAGACACAAGCAATCAGTGCAATGTGTACAAGGTTTCTCTTTGCATGAACCCATGCTTCAAGATCTTACATTTAAAAAAAATTACAAAATTTAAAAATGGACAAAAATTAGTACTAAACAATTTTTTTTACTCTTTTTTTGTAATATAAATTGAAGTAATGTTGCTGGGAATAATTTGTAATTTTTTTCTTCATCTGTTAGTGTAGTGTGTGCAAGGTGATACTTTCACAAACCACTGTTTCAAGATCATCCATTAAAAAATTACAAAAAAAATATGAACAATGAACAAAAATGAAAAGTAAACAGTTTTTGAACTCTTTTATTTGTGATATTTATTGATGTAGTGCTGCTAGGTATTTATATATGTGTGTGTGTGTGTGTGTGTGTTTTTTTTTCAGTGTAATCTGTGAAAAGTGGCTCTTTGCATAAATCATTGCTTCAAAATATTCCCTTCAAAAAACAGTTTCAAAATGTGAAGAATGGGCAAAAATGAGAACTAAACCGTTTTTGGATACTTTTTTGCAATATAAATTGAAGCAGTATTGCCAAGTAAAGTTTTTAGTTTATTTTGCTCATGTGCTAACTTTGTTCAATTTTTTGTTTATGTGCAAAGTGACTATTTTTAAAACTGATATTAAAAAATTTTCAATAAAATTTCCCTGTAACTTATTGCAAAAATGATGGTGCTCTCTGTACACGAGTGTGCACTATACACGAGTAAATATGGTATGCGTTGCTCAAAATAGTTGCACCTAACATCACTTGTATTTTAAAGCAAATGCTTTCACCTGAAAATGTTATGCAATACATTTTAACGAGGAAATATTATTTGTAAAGATGTTTTCTTTTGTGCTTAAAGGTTGTTTTATCCAATAAGGTTGGTGTTTCATTGTATCTGGCATAAAATTAGCATGACTTTAAAACTTAATGTTTATTTAACTCAAAGGGCAGCATCTTCGCAAATAAAATTATATGCCCAAAAGCATATACTCTACCACTTGTCAGAAAAATATAGTTTGAATATCGAGCGACTTGTATTATAAGTGTTCATTTTCATTAACCTCTTGTGGGGAAATCAGAGAATTTATATTTATTTATTTCAATGGACACGCGTCTTTGAATAAACTGATAATATGTAAGTGCCTATTCGACTCATTTTGCGGTCTAATAATGGGTAAGTTATCACCAAGCCGAGTGCAGTGTAACTCATGACAAGGAAAATCAGAGGACATTGTTTTGAATGATTAATTATTAAAGACAGTGAAGAAATCAATTATAATTGCTTCATTTGTGTCTCAAAATTACAAGTTTTCTTTGCGGTAAATTATGTTTGATTACTTTAAAAGATACACATTTGCCACGCATGCAAGGTGTCGTCAACAGGTAGCGGCATGAAGAGGTCACCCTTCCATTGCCCCCCCCCCCCCCCCCCTTTTTTTTTCTTCTCATAAACCAACAGACATGACACTGCCCGATCGATAACTTCTCCGTGCACTCTTAGCAGATAGTGTGCGTGGAACATTTAAAATATGACTTGCATTTGGAGTCATATTACAGTAGAACCTCTCTATTATGACCCCTCATGGTTACTGAGAATAGGGTTGTAATAGAAGGGGGGGCGGGGGTCGTAATAAAAGATTTGGAAAATTTTTGCCTTTTTTTGACCCACCCCTAACCCCTGTGCCCCCAGACTTGCTAGTTTTTCCATGAAGTTCATGTTCAATCATTTCTAGCACATAAAAAACACTTTTTTAATTAAATATAATTATGTTTGTATATTTGGTCTAAGAGGCGTAAGGGGATTAGAAACAGTATTCGGCCGCTTGGGGGCAGGTTTACTATTAGCTGGAGGGGAGTTAAACCCCAGAGTGAGTCGGATAGGGGTGACTTCCCGCCCAGGGAACGTGACCCTTCTCACTATTAGAGTCGCCAATATGCAGGACGCCAGTTGCCCCAAATAGATGGAAATGGGGAGAGATTTAATCTAACGTGATGATGGGGGTGCGTGGTCTGAGAGATGAAACTTTAGTTGGGCGAGTAGGTTGATGGGCTGGAACAAAGTTTACCGAGGGACATGTCACACGGGCCCGGGAGCCGGGTTGTGCTGGGAGTCGAACCCGGATCATCTTTTTCGTTGCCAGTTTAATATCACAATATTTCGGGAGTATTGTGCCTGTGGGATGTTTCACTTTAATACGCCGTCCGGATTTTTATTTAACAGTACTGAAAATTTTCTGTGCTTTGCAAGTAGGGTTGTCATGGGGAATAGCCTCGTTCTCCTGACCTAACAATTTTCCTGTTCTTCATATTCCGTTGTCGGATACCCAGGCCAATTGGCACAGGGTAGGTGATCCAGCAGGGAAGAAATATCCAGGTGAATCAAGGGAGAAGCGGATCATGGAGTTTGATCGTGACACCTGGCCAGGGGGTTCATCCTCAGACGCGTATTTGGCATTAGCTTGTGCATGGTCACGACGTTCCCTGCGTCTTTGCTTACTGGGAGCACCACCTTTCTTATTGTACATCTGTTGATCAGGATTCATTCAATACAAAATGATAACGAGCAAGGGTCCACTAACTACTAGTAACGGTACACAAGAATTCAACGTTAGGTGGTTCTTTACTGCGGGGTTTGGTCCCTGGGGAGTAAATACAATGATTGTCACTAATACCAAAATGCACAATTATAATTAAATTAATTCACAAACACTGGAGTAAAATATGATACGAGAGTCACATAAATCAAATGGGGGTCAGGCGAAGGTGAGCCTGAGGAAGGTAAAATATAGCTACGCAACTTTACAGCGGCTACGAATGAATAGTATAGCAATGCAACTTTAGTGTGGCTAGATGAAAAATATAACAATGGATTTTACAGCGGCGAGATTAAGGGGGAGCTAATCAGGTAGGTAACTCGAAACGTGACGGCTCGTGTTACCGTGGAGTCAAGGGAAGTTGACTGGGGTAAGGATTACTGGGTTAAGGTGGGGTATACCTGTAGCTGGTGGACGTCTCACGTGCAGGTCCCTGGTGACGTGTAGGTCTTGAGAGAGAGAGTCTTGATGTGGGTTTAAGGTGCAGGTCAAGAAAGGAGGGTTGGCGTTAGGAAGTAGAGGAGCCTTTGGTCGAACTCGAAGGAGAGCCTTCTGCAAGCTGGGTGTAAGAGAGTCCTCCACAGACTGGAGTGGAGAGCAGCAGAGCCCTTTCGGACTGGAGGAAGGTAAGTTCTTGCATACTGAGAAGAGTCTTCAGCAGACTGGGGGTTGGGCTCGCGTCCTCTTTGGTCGCCAAGCCCGGCGCCGCTCACTTGTGCTGGCTGCCGGGGTTGTATTTATACTAAATTTTCTCTGGTCAGCAGTTCTTCAGGGTGTGGGGGAGTAGCGTAGCCTTCCGACACGGGGGCACATTTATCGGGGGTGCAGATGCTCTGCTAGTTTTTATCACACAGCGTGGAGGCAATGACAAATTAAAACCCCCTGTCTCTGAGGCGGGCTGGCTGTAATGTCATAAGGTCACAGGGGTGCTGCTATCTCTCGTGTTTGCAGTAACTTTTTCCAGAGGCCAGATACAAATAGTACAATTCTCAATAATAATAATTCCAATCGCAGGAGTACCTTTTGCATAATTCTGGACGGGCAATGGGGATTGTAATTACGCACCTAATATACAATGATGTGATCAGCTACCCAGGCTCGTGGGCTTCTTAGTGTGATACATTTATTTTGGTTTGCCGCATATATATATATATTCCGCCCCGGAGCGCACGTGGCTCGTAGATAAGGCGAGGTCGTCCGTAGAGCGCGCAGTCACAATGGGCAGCATTCTGGCATGCGTAAATATAAATAAAAATTGATACTGGTATTTCCCCAATACGGAAAAAAATTCTCTTAACATAGCTTGAGGGCCGCAATTTACACCCATAGACAACCACTTCCATTGGTATTGACCCCATGGAGTCACAAAAGACAATATACCATGGGAGTCCGGATTTAAATTGCATTGTAGGAGTGCGGAGTTTAGATGAAAAATAGAAAAATATTGAGCATCTCCTACATGCTGGAGTACAGACTGATGCATGCCAACATGTTGCGCCGCAGAGGCATGCTCTATGAGTGACTCTGCCCCATCTAAGAGCTCCCTACGCTCAGGGAGAGTCATAAACAGTGGCAAAAATAATTTTTACTAGTTGAGCAAGAAGACTCCATGCATTGGACAGCCGACTAATTAACTGTAATTAATTTGTTTGGTCATGGAATTCTACGCCTGCCTGTGGAACCCTGCATGCAAGCGCCACCCCAATGGATAAATTATTATTTTTTTTTTTTAAGGAGTAGAGTTTGTGTGTGGAGAAACACAAAATAAGACTTTTTGTTTGCTTGCTACACCCCTTGCAAGTTGATACTAGCTCGAAAGCTGTTGAACTTGCATAAGAAACCAGAACTAAGTTGTTATCTTTTTCGTGACACAAAACCGCTCCCAAGGCTGTTGAACTAGCATCAACTTGCAAGGTGAATGGCTGGTCAAAATTCGGTAATACGCCGGCGGCTGGCCTAGAGAAAATGTGTGCAATAGAGATGAGCTAAATCAGTATTTCTCAGGAACAGCCCGTACCTGTTTCTGTTCCCAGTCGATACCTGGTATTGAGAATACCTGTTATGGGTAAGCTGTATGCTAGGCTGTGTTGTTCCACTATCTCACCTTGTTCTCGGATACCTGTTATTAGCCATGTACTGGGCTGATATTTTCCACTACCTCTATGTAGCGTATACCCACCTGGTAATTGGATTCTTTCAACTACTAATATAAAAAACTTTAAATTCGGCAATATTAAAAAAAAAATTGTATATATGAAAACACAAGTACAGTGTTTGTTCACATCGGAAAATTAGGAAGGTGTGGGGAGATTCCCTGCAGAGCAATTATAAATGTTGGGCGTTATGATTGTCCTACCAATGAAACATGACACACAAGGAGATTAGGTATGAGGAGGTATACCTCTTTGCATCGCATGTTCTCTTGATAGGACAGTGACAATAGGTAGCAATTTCCTGGTCGCATTTGACGGATAGGGGAAGGGGATATAAAATTTGCCTGTAAATATTATTGGTTGGTATTGAGTATTGGATTTTATGGGATGGTAGGAACAGGTATGAAATGATATCTCAAGAGTGTCGAGTAATAAGCGAGTTCTACTTATGATTGTTCCTGCTTCATGATACGAGTAAGTATCAGTAACAGGCAGGAGGGATGGTAACAGGTATTTCCAGAAGCTAGGAACCATAGACTAAAGATGAGGTAGACCGCTTATTCGTCTTCTGCACATGTACCCAACATTGACCTTCCCCAATTCTACACAACGGTCAAAGTCACATGGTCAACAGTTATGAACGTGTTTGTTTGTATCCTAATTTTTAAATGACAAGCACTATTATATTAACAAAATACTTTTACCAGTTTTAATGTAATCAAACTACATAACAAATTGGTTAGCGGAAGTATACATTCATCTCAAAGCATTTGTTTACATATCAGCTTTCTAACCTAAAATTCAAGCCACACCATTTTCGCTAGACGTGCTGATAGAAAAGCAGCTCAATATTGGTACACAGAGATTGGTTGTGCGCAGCCAGAGAAATCTGTCTGTCTTATCTTTTGTCTTTCGAATGAACAGGCTATATATGTTTCTTCTCAATACCTGTCACTGATAACAGGTATTGGAAATACTCCCCATCTCTAGTGTGCATGGCAAATGTAATTTTATGAAGATTGTGCGTCGCTCAAAATAGTTGCTCCTATCATCACTTGTACGTCAAAGCAAATGGTTTCGCTTGAAAATGTTATGCGAATCATTTTAATGAGGAATTATTATTTTTAAATTATGTTTTCTTTTGTCATTGAAGGTTGTTTTATCCCGTAAGGTTGGTGTTTTATTGTTTCTGGCGTAAGATTAACATGATTTTAAAACTTAATATTTATTTAACTCAAAGGGCAGCATCTTCGTGAATAAAATTATATTCCCACTTGTCAGCAAAATTTGTTTGAACATCAAGCGACTTGTATTATAAGTGTCAAGTTAATTTTCAGTAACTTCTTGCGGGGAAATTTGAGGATTTATATTAATGTATTTTGATTGACATGCGTCTTTGAATAAACTGATAATATGTAAGTGCCTATTCGACATATTTTACCATCTAATAATGGGTAGGTAAGCACAGAGCCAAGTGAAGTGTAACTCATGACAGGGAAAATCAGAGGACGTGGTTTTGAATCATTAATTATTAAAGAAGTGAAGAAATTAATTATAATCGCCTTGTTTCTGCCTCAGGATTACAGGTTTTCTTTGCAATAAATTATGATTATTTAATTTAAAAGACAGACATTTGCCACGCGTGCAAGGTGTCTCCAACAAGCAAGTAGCACGTGGACAGGAGAGGTAGTCCTCCTGTCGCACCCCCCCCCCCCCCTTCTAACCATCAGCCATGACATTGCCCAATCGATAACTTCTCCATGTACTCTTAACTGTGGTGCATGTGGAACATTAAAAATTTGACTTGCATTTGGTGTCATATTATTTTCATTTTCAGTGGGTTTGAAAGTTTTGCGTCAGCTTGCATTTTGCGTCGGATTACAATAAATTAGATATGGTATTTTAAGACGTTATTTTCTTTATTTAAATGAGTCTAGGAAAAATGTTTTAAATGTATTATTAACAGTAATACTTTTTCTAAAATTCAGTGCAAATGGCATTGGTATTGGCACTGGTATTGGGGTATCGGTATCCGAAAACAGGAACAACTCTAATTCTAATTTAGACCATGACTTGAAACGTACAATTTGAAAAAAAACAAAGGTTGATGCACCGAAAAGAGACCACTTACCTGAAAAACGTGCAAAGTATCCATAATCAAACATGCACCATGACTTACCAGTGTGAAGAAGTAGAAAGCTACCCAAGCTGCACGAACATCTGGATTTCAGCCAGACACCACTGCATGCAGAAATATTCAAAAACGCTTTTGGCGATCAAAGTTCTTAAGGCGGATGTGCATCGTGCAGAACATGGCAGAAGGCCTTACAGAAGTTGAAGTAGTAACCGAGGCAGAGGACCAGTTGACAAGTAGACAAGAAGGAGTAAATGCTGTCCACCAGCTTATATATGTTCTCAATACTCTAATGGTGCTGGCTGGGGACGGGAATGGGGGGAAGGGGAACCGAACAGACACCAAGCACTCTCACCAGGTTGGAGTGTCTGCTAAATTCTTAACGAGCGACAGTGGGGCTGGCAGCTCAATGGAACACAAAAATAGACAAAAGTCGAATCTTGTTAATTTGTGTTCAATTTGACGGACTGTAATATTCAACTTTTTCAAAGTACCCCAAAGTTCTTTTTCTGTAAGTATGTTACCAATGTCTCAAAGTTGACAAATCTTGATTGTACTGTATTTCAAAGTACTGCCTTTAGGGTGTGTATTGTAGATTGGAAATTCCAGTGTTGGCACTCATATTGCATACAGACCTATGAATCCAACTTTGCCTCTCTTAACAAAAGTCTGTACAATGGTATGTAAGAAATCCATGGCATTGCCTTTAAATCTGTTAATCTGTTTGATGATATAAAAATGGCAGCACTGGTTTATAAATGTCACATTTAAATACTGGATCGTACCAATTTGTGTGTGGTTTGTCAGCTTTCTTTAGGTGGGTTACTTTGTTTGAATTTACAGATCAAGAAGATCTTTGTAGTGCAACGATAAATACTCTGGGTCCGAGCCCCACAACTGCAAACCCTGATGTCCACTGGCAGCAGAAGCTGGAGGCAGCACAGAATGTGTTGTTCTGCAAAGAGCTCTTCAACCAATTGGCCAAGGAAGCTGTTCAGTTACAAGCGCCAATACCACACATGGTTGTGGGCAACCAGATCCTGGCCACGGTCAGTGTTTCTTTGATTTTGGCCATTGTTCACAAAGTCAATGTTGGCCTCCTATTCCTAACATTTACCTTGTTTATTACTATTGGTTTAGTCTGTTTCTAGAAAAGTACATGTTGTCTTCTTTTCGTTTTATCAAACAAATTATTTTTGAGACAGTCATAGTATATTGACGCATGACACACTGTCGACTAACTGTACATCAGACACACCCTTAATTCGAACAATCGTTACTCAGTTAATCTCCACGTGGGGCCAGTGCTTTTCCTTAGAGTACTGGCCGGGTAGCTTTATGGCAGGGCACAAAGTTTCTGCCAGAATAATCTTTCATTTCAGGTATACCTGGGCGACGAAGATTGCTACTGCTAGTGCGAGGTTCTGGCTGTCTGACTGTGCTAGTAGATGATCCTAAGGTTAAAGTTTGTTGAATGTGATCGGTGGTTTGTGTCAGTGGGAACAAAGCAACATACGTAAGATAGGCTACGTGTTCTGTTGGCCGCTGTTTCGGTTGATTGAAGTATTCCACAAGCCACGGGTGAGTTTCATAACTCAGGTGGATTGGTGGCTTTAATAAGTCTCGTGGGACTTCCGGTGTGACTGAATGAGCAGGCATCAGAGGGCTTGAGCTTGATCCCTTAGAGTGAATTGTCCTAATGCAGCGACAAGGGCAGGGGTCAGCTCTTACAAATGCCCAGAGGAAACGAGCACCTGTTTGACCTTCTCCTTAAGATCACTACGTCTGGAGTAAGGCATATGGAGTCACACACACACACACACATCCGTGAGGTGAAAAGCAGGGTTTGTGGTTCTCTACTGTGTAGAGCCATGTGAGCGGCTGCCGACGACAGTGCTCGGTGCTAAGATGTGGTGAGTAGAGAAAATTTGGCCTTTCTGCCTGCAACTTCAACACATGGGTGTTGGTTTTGTCTGCATCTTCCGAGTCTAAGGCACATCCCGTCCGGCACAAAGGTGCATTGGAAAGGACAAGCACCAGACAAGAGTTTGAACCAATGTTTATTCTATTTTACAGGAAGTAAACATGTGGTGATGTACTCCCTCCTTCTTTTGTCAAGAACTTGATGGGACGATAAGCTACGCAGTCCGGGTAGAGACGACCCGTTTCTAGGCTAGTATAGGTTGGGGCTGAATGGTGCTGTTATAACAACCGAAAACTAATACTGACTCCCTAATGCATTGTTTCCCAGAAATGGCCACAGTGCCTAGTGTAGATAGACGATGAGTGGTACAATGCTAGGATAACTAAGCAGGGTGTGACAGGATAAGTCCTACAATGGAGCTTAGGATAGGTTTTCCTTGTGGTACAAAGGTACTGCGTAGAAAGGAACGTATAGCGAGGAATGAAGCTGGCGAGTACTTCGGCAGCTAGCGCGGTGAACACTGTTAGGTCAGACTGGTCAGTTCTGGCAGCGAGTGCAGTGGATGACTGAAAACACTTATACAGTAAAACATTATGGCTACTATTAATAAATTACCATTGTCACTAAAAAAAAATAACCCACTAATTTTGTTTGGACCCACATTATGTAAAAAAAATCTTGCAAAATTATTACAGTTTAAATAAGTAATGAAAATTCTTATGATGAAAAAAATACTTGATACACGCAGAGTAAGACAATACAGCTTCTACAGCAGTTAACAAACATTATGGCTTTTGTTAATTTAATTTTTTATCTGAAATATGTGACAAATGTATGGTTTTTTTAAAGTTCAAAGTAAAGTTTTGTGTGTGTGTGTGTGTGTGTGTGTGTGTGTGTGTGTGTGTGTGTGGTGTGTGTGTGTGTGTGTGTGTGTGTGTGTGTGTGTGTGTGTGTGTGTGTGTGTGTGTGTGTGTGTGTGTGTGTGTGTGTGTGTGTGTGTGTGTGTGTGTGTGTGTGTGTGTGTGTGTGTGTGTGTGTGTGTGTGTGTGTGTGTGTGTGTGTGTGTGTGTGTGTGTGTGTGTGTGTGTGTGTGTGTGGTGTGTGTGCGCGCGCGCGCGCGCGCGCGCGTGCGTGCGTGCGTGCGTGCGTGCGTGCGTGCGTGCGTGTGAGAGGAGAAATATAATCAGACTTTTCAGTCTTTGTTATAGAGAGGTTGTGTGCCGAAGAGAGAAAAATAGTTTGTTATAAAGAGTAGAAAATGCATTTATCATATATAGTTTTGACTGGACCAGACACAGACTTTGTTATAGAGAGGTTTTTGTTATAATTTTTGTTATAAAGAGGTTCACTATGTAGAGGTTTTACTGTATACTATAAATAAGAATACTTTCACGGTTAAGATATATTTGTATTCACGTGTATACTTATGCCTTATGTAAAATTAACATTGGCATGGACTTCATTACTTTATTCATGCATTGGTCAAGTAAAACTGTGAAATTATTAGGAAAGTAAATGTTTTATAAATCTGCTCATTTTAACATTTTGACGCAATAAAAAAATTGGAGAGCGACAGAAATAATTTAAGTTTCTCAAATGGTTACTAAACATTATTTGCTGTTAAGATATGGAACTACTTTCTCCTGCATCTTTACGATTTTGACTGGGTGTATGTCACTCAGTGCACCCATTAAAATATATACAGGTAAGAGCAGTGCCTTTTTCTAAGGTTGACTTCAAATTTTCTCACGTTATCATGAACAGCCTTTAAAGACAAAGGGAAAGTAGTTCCATATATTTATTGTTGAATTAAAAGTGTGATGCATGACGTCTTATCCTTATTAATAATAAACGACTGCTACTCATCAGTGCAACTATACCACTAGCAGCTTTCAACGTAGTAGAGTCACCACCACCGTCTACAAGATTGTTGTATCTACCGTGCCAGGACAGATATCCCAATAATGGAAATTATTTTCGCCTGATGAGCCACCGGGACCACACAAGAGGTCCAGGGCTAATACAGCAGTGGGCCATGGGATGCCGCAACAATTGTGATTCCTAGATCCCACATTTTTCTACTAGGTTACTCGCACCAAGGATCTAGGAGCTGGGATTGCACCTGCTAACCCCTTCTCCAATGTCTTATTCCGGTAAAGGAAAGGATGGCTGAGGAGTATATAAGGAGATATGCCCTGGCCTCCGGACCATGAATTCTGCTTCAGTACTTTATCAGTCTTCCGACTCCTCTCTTGGGCTCTCATCGCACAAGCATTCGGTGCAGAGGCCCGCACAAATCCAGAACACTTCACCGCTACCTCACGCGGCCGAAGATCCTCTCCAGCCTTCTACTAAGGAAGAACCAGTGGTGTCATCAGCTCAGTACACTGGTACACGTTCGGTCCCTTATGGACAACCGAGAGTAGTTTTAGCCCAGAGGAGTAAACTGAAGTCCACGCGCACCAGTAAATGCGTACTCCCTTAGCTTTGTACAGGGCATCGTCCCCTGTTTTACGCTAGGGTGTTTTTCCTTCTGCCAAGCCAGAGTGAATAGGTGGTAGAACTTTCACCATCTTTGTTTGTTTTCCTTTACGGCAAAATAAATGTTGATTTTGCTTAACTTCTCGAGTATAACTCCAACCTCATACCCTTCATCATCATTGGATCTGACGGGTACAGCAGGAGACCGGATTTGCTCTTTCTGAATCCACACTGACAACAGACCAAAACATCCTTGGAAGGCCACCTATTCTCTGCCTAGCACAGTGAACGGTAGAGCCATGACACTAGGATACCGGCCCCCTGGCAGGTGGCTTGCCAGCTGGAAGTCATCTCCGTCTCACCGCACACTCAGTGGTGCCGAGGAGGGGAACTTCTTTGGGCCTGTGGAGACCAATGACCTTGGGACACTCACCTCACCACTATTGGAAGGTCACCCGTTCCTTGCACTCAGGTGGGAGAAACTGTAGAGCCATGACACTAGGTACGTTCCTGGTGGGATCTGCTTTCTGGCTGGTGTGAACTCCTCTCATTGTACACTTAGCGGTGCCAAGTGGGTTTACATTTCGGTGCAGGGGAGACCAACCTCATTGGCACAACACCGTGCAGTTCCTGCAACCAACATTTTGCAGCTCGAGACTTCCAAACCTCCAGTGGGGAAGTCAAGAGTGTGGTGTGGTGTGGTGTGGTGTGGTGTGGTGTTAGCAATCCGCACCTACACTTGCACTCCAACACGTCGACTACGTAACTGCTACAGGCCTGTTCCTAAGTTTAGAGCCAGATGACTTACACCCATAGGGGTAGTGTTCAGAAGAAGGCTAAGAGGGCGAGAGCTGCCTCTAAAGATCTACAAGGCCTTAGCATCCTTCCTAGCGGGTTTGGGCTACTGGGTCCACATGAACAAGCTGCTTTGCTGCAATGGCTTACCATACCAACACCATCCATCACTCTACAGCATTGTTCGAGCCACCCACACATATAGCGGAACAATACCATCCAGTAGTGCAGCAGATCCTGTTCATCCTGTTCGGCAAGGGATCCAAGTACACTCCTGGCAAGAGGTCTACGTACACTCTGGGCAGGGGGTCCATCTACACTCCGGCAGTACCTAGCGTCTCCACACCAGTGGAAAACTTCAGTACCTCAAACGCCTACTCCACACACTAGTCAAGCGCAACCAGGGCCGAGGGACCAACACTAGCGAAACCGCCCACGTGCCAGACGCACCGTCCCGCTTGCTTAAACTCCATCCCACACCCTAAGCCTACACCATGCAGAGTTGTATTGCCAGAGCTGGACTTCGTACCAAACCAGCAGCCTACTAGGCCAATATTGTATTCCGTTCGGACACCAGTGCCAATAGACGACTAGCCACCCAAAGACGTGATTTTCCTAGTGTTGAACAACTCACCCAGGGACACGAGCAGCCAATCAGCCGGGTCTGTCATGCGTCAAGTGTTAAGTAAACATTAGTGAACACTGAAATTATTTATTTCGCTTTGTGTTTTTTTTATCCAGGTAAGTGTAAAAATAAACATGTTTGTAAAATATAATTTTATTAATAATTTTACAGCTTTACTTGACTGATGCATGAATAAAAGTGATCGGGCGATGTTAATTTTATAAATGGGGGAATAATACATAATGTGCATATAAGTAGATCTTTAGCAGGGCTTTGAAAAGTGTTTAGTTTTTCGCGAACAGCCTATAATTGCCACTTATCATCAGAGAATGTTTACAGTGCTACTCTTTGTCCATTGCAATGCAAATATGGATATTATTTTGACATGTGAAAATGTGTTGCATCATCAAAGATTGCACAGTGATTTCACAATAGGCTTTATCAAATTAGGAAAAAGACAATATTTGCTGCTGTACATAAATTTGTCCAGATGCTAGGAAATTAATAATATGAAATTTGTATGGCGACTATTTTTTACTCCTCCATCAGTGTGATATCCACAAACAGAACTGCATGTGGCATAGTGTTATTTTCTTAATGGTGATGAGTTCGGGATCACTCACAGCATATTTTCACTAGCTCGAATGGCGTTTCTTCAACAGAAACAGTTGTACGAAGGTTCAGTAGTATGTTGTCATCAGTGAGCAACAACTGCAATGGAGGGCTGGTATATTGTCCTGTTCTATCTACAAAACATTGAACTGGTGTGTAGGCTTTTAATCATGCTGCATGGTTCAGAACTCTTCTAAATGTGAACAGTTCAAATTTATGGTGGAAAGCTGGTAACAAAGTTCATTGTAATCTTCTATACAAGTTCTTCGGTTACAATTTTTGGTCATTTTGGAGGGCTTATTGCATTTGAAATATGTCAGGTGTGAAGATAATTATATTCCAGACCGAACTGAAGTAATTAATTCTTGTATGAAAAAAATTGTGAACACTTTCTGTTAAAAAAAATTTTTAAAATGTAGTTGAAGCACTTTGCAACATAGTTTATATGCACTATACAAGCAATAATTTCAAATATTTGTTTAGTTTTGCCTAAGTATGGTAACTCATATAATAAATAGTTTACTACCAAAAATTGCAAATAACTGTTCTGTTGTAGAATTTTGGTATTTTGTTTTGTGTTGGTAGTTTCTTCCTGGCATCCAGCTGATAATTGGACTGTGCCACAGTGCAGTGAGTGACAAGAAGCCAGTGGCAGCACCACCTCAGAAGTCAGAACATGATCACGTGTTGGAACACTCACTCCACCAACTTCTGCGTGAGGTTCACCACAAGAACACACATCACCCCTTCCCTCACCCCTCATCGGGCCCTATCGGCCCCAGCAAGCGGCGCTGCCTTGCAGGACCAATGGCTGCTGACAGATACGAGCTGCTGGAAATGACAAAGAGGTTTGTGAAAAATTTGATTTTAACTTGTAAGCTGAGCATGAAAATAAATTCAGTCATTTTATTTCAGTTAGCTTCAAAATTATTAGCTATAGTTTCTCTGATTAGCCACATGTGTTTCAGTATTTTGTGCATGAGAGTGTGTGTACTCTTTTGATCCAATCAGTATGTGGGAAAAGCCTAATTGAGTAGAAATTATTGAATCTAATTTTTTTTTTCTCTATTATATTTTTGGCCATAAAAAGTTCAGATGCCTATTGGGGTGGTCAGAACAGCCGTATTTGATGTCTAGCCCGCCGAGCCCTGCAATGAGAGCTATCCCACTCAGAGGGCATACCTCTCGTTGAACCCACTAGCGATCCCACACCACTTCAACCCCTGGCCTAGGTAATATCCACACCACCAAGTAGGGAAGTCCCCTTAATCAACGCAAATCATGACACGTATTTGGATTCACTGTTAGGGTTTTGTTGGCTGTCATCAAGTTAAGAATACGTAAGCTATTTAAACCCTCCAGTACCTGAACCTGTAGTAAAACCTCCCCCACAAACACAATCTAGTAGCACTACACCCCCTACCACGTGTAGAATCCATACAGCTGCCAGGAAAGTGGTCGACATCGTCATCCATCCCAAACCAGTGCGTAAACCCAAGATAGCATGCCCTACCCTTGATTTCATACCCACTCGTAAGCCCATGAGGCCTGCCCCATACAGGTGCCCCGGAAGCAAGCGAGAGGCTGAATAGGACGCTATCCAGGACATCATCTCATACACCTCCATTTTATTATTATTTTCATCCCCATTTTTTGTACTTGATTTAAATTCATGTATTTCTTATTGACAGCTGGCATCCCGTATTTTGACGACCTTTGCGGTTAGCAAGGTCGAATTCCCTGTGAGGGAGACATTTACAATCAATCTCACCCTGGGGTTTGATTCCCCTCCAACCAATCATAACCCTTCTACCAGGCAGTAACCCATTAGGTTCCCCAACGTGGGAAAATTCCCAATCCGCCAAGCGAAAACTCCCTTTCAAAACTCTTATAGCACCGAAGGGCCCAAACAGTTATACCCCAGAGGTAAATCAGGACTCAATCCAGTTTCGCCTTACTGTATATAGAAATCCATAAAACTGGAAGCAGCCCAGATAGATTTTATATATAGCCCCCCTCGAGAGTGCGAGGGAGCAGAGGGCAAAGAAGAGTGTGTCAATTGGCACCCATCGTGGGGTGTAAGCCACAGCGTAGTTCAGCCTTGGTGACTTGTACTGAGAGGTTAGATCTCTCAAAATGTAGGCGCGAGTACGCCCAACCAACTTGCAAAGGAGATGAAGGCGAAGGCTTCACTACGTCCAACATTGTCGCTAAAGGGTGCATGCCGATGACAAGATATCAGTTCCCCACTGCCCGAACATATCACAAACACCTAATACAACAGCGCACGGGGGGAAACATACAACCCATGCAAATAGCAACTTTACCGTTCGCGATACAGAATATATCTAACAAGCTATCTCGCAATACAACAAAACATACATAGATCTATTCCAACATACACACACATGCACCCATGCGGACGCGCGTGCATGCACAGAGAGAGAAAGTGAATGTGAGTGAGAGTGAGTGTTTGTGTGTGCTGGTTTTTCGTTTTTTGTGTGTGTGCACGTGCACACAACAACATTACCCCCTCCATACCTATGTGTTATGAAGTGCTGGCTGATGGTTGAAGACGACTGTTACTGTCCAGCTTTCGGGACGTCAACCATTATGGCTGTGCGACATCCCACTTTCTCTCTGGTGAGACCATATGGGAGATTGCGTAAGTAAATGCAATTCCCCCTTCCCTATCTCACTTGTGTCATTCAATGCATAAAATATTAAGTGTCTTGCGTGGGAATCAAACCCAGTAAACCAAAGATAACATTACCTTAATTGCTCTAAGCAGGAATATAACCCAAATAATAAGCTAAATTCGAAACTAAAATAATATTAAGTGTTCATGTGGTTAAGTGCTTAAAGGTTTAAGTGCTCAAAGTGTTACGTGCCTAAATGGTTAAGTGTACAAAGGGTTGAGTGTCTGAAGGTTATGCTTACAAGTTTGTGCGGGCCTGATGCAGACATACTGTACTTTAAACGTGCCCTTTGGTAAGGTATCTGTTGTGTTGTATTTGATGCTCGGAGTGATTACATAATTAATTTGAAAATAAAAGGGCTTAATGCACATTTGACCCTATTGCTCTTATCTACATCAGGGATGATGTGTATGTTATGAATTTGATTACTATAGCTTCAATGGTTCAGAAATTATGAGTAACTTTGCTTATACATTTGTGGAGGTTTGATACACACGTACTATACTTAAAACATGACCTATGGTAAGGTAGCTGTTCAATTGTATCTGATGCTTGGACTCGTTACATTATTAATTTAAAAATTAAAAACGTTAGCTCCTATGCTTACTAAATTACAATATGGTGATGATCATAGTTACATAATCATATTTTCTGACAACATATTCTTATCTGTCTAAAAAATACTAATCTTTAGATAAGTCACTTGATATCCGTGTCTGTAAAAGTTAAATATATATATATTTTAAATTTAAAAACATAACTTTTACTTTATAAAATTATCCTTCGAATATTTGGCTGTTGTGATCCCATGATCAAATTCTTCCTTAAATATCAAAAATATTTATTGAATATATAACTTTTTTTTATAAAATTATGGTTTGTTGTCACATCATAATGTAATTGTCCTTAAAAATATGAGTTTGTAGACATGTTGTTCCTTTTTTTAAACATCATAAACAGCTTCATTGTCTCTTCTGTCTTGGTGGCTCAGTTGACTAGAGCATCTGTTTTCCAACCCAAGGGTGGTTGGATCGAAACCGCACACCTCCACAGTTTTTTATACTCTATTAAATCATAACATATAGAATGTATAAGATTGCCTTAACCTCCTGTCTACATCAACGTTCCTAGCAGCAGATTATATCAAACGACATTAGCGCTCCTGCCAGCCGATAATATAAAGCGAAACCAGCATTCCTAGTGTCCAACGCTACAACTAAGATGGTGGCCGATGAAGACACCAGTGCTCCTGGTGATCAACAACAGAAATAATCACAGCATATCTCGTATATTAAAGTGGTTAGTGGTATGGGTAGGGAGGGGGCAGAGGGGGTGTACTGGAGCGGTGGGGCTAGATTGTATACTCCTGTCTGAGACCTCTTCCCAGGTTAATCAAATGGCACTATGTTTCCGACACTCTCACACTGTCAATGTCAATAAGGGTGACCCAGCAAAATTTCTTATGCTGACTCTTTGGTCATTTATGTGTAATTAATCCAGATGCGATAAACCACTTCCTTGTCCAGGAGTGGTACGCTCACTCTACTTACTATGTATAGATGTAACTTTTTTACGCACCCTAATTTTGGACATTCCATCACAGTACACCAATTTTTTCTTCAATATTTACTATTGTAATAAAACCTTCAATCTTTTTCCAGTATCAGGTTGTGTGTCAAGGTTTACAGTTCTTTGCAAACAGTTCTTTCATCTTAGTTTGTTTTGCTTGAATTAACTTTGTGTGCATGTAGTTGTGTTGTACTGCCATGAACTCTTTGTTGTTTATTGTGTGCACCACCATATTGCGCTATGGCAAACACTGGTATTTGAAGTGAAACTCAGTGATGTTTTTGCATTCAGTGCAGTTGGACATCATGTGACAAAACCAACGAAAAATTATTAACATTTTGGTCCTCTGGGCCGGATAAGTGATTCCAATAAGAAATACAGTCTAAGTTAAGTATAGTTAATGTGGTAACGCTAGTACATCAGTCTTATGCATTACGCTTTCGGGACAGTATTTAACTACGTCACAGCTATAACAAGTCTTTAGTGTGCAGGCCCGTCATACACGGGGAATGGCTGGCTCAACTACTTGCCCACAGGGGCCCAACCAATGTACAGTGTGGGTCGAGTCGCCTGGGGGCTAGATACGAAATCAAGCCTGGGCTTGGCTACGTGCCGGGTGGTGTGACTAGAGGTCACCTGTTTACCTGTGCCGGGATATGAGCGGCTAGGCTGTGGCATCTGCCTGGCAGGCTGGTGCTGGCGGCTGGTGGAGTTGGTTGACCGCCAGATGCTGCTGCTGCTGGGTCGGCTGGTGGACATCCGGGATGGGCTGGTACTGCAGATCCCGCGGAACCACAGGCAGGCAATGCCCAGTGGGACCTCTTCTCGGCATCGTAAGGCAGCAACCACGGGGTGTGGTGTCCCTGGCATCTTCTTGGGGGCTGAAAAAAGAGGAGGAGAGAGCTGGGGGTGAAGCACCACCAACTTATGGGCAGCGTGATCTCCACCCTTTGGGCTTATCTTGGCAGAATGCCTTATCAGACTGGGTGCAGCCCCAGGTAGCTTTGTAAGTAGTTGTGGCCTTCCTCTCTTGCAGATGTTTACCACCCCTTTTGATGTAAGGCATGGAGGGTATTGAGACCTGCCTCACGAGAGGGGAGCAGGCGACCTTTGGTTTCTGGCTACATTGTTCTGCCGCAGCTGCAGTTGGCCGAAGCAGAGCCATACCTTTACCCCAACTGGCAACACAAACGGTGCGGTGATTGGAGAAGGGTTTTCTCTGAGTCGTTCCAATAGCAATGGTGGGTGTGGGTCATAAGGAAGACAGTGGTGCGGTGGATGGAGTGCGAACTGGCCTGGTGGACTAACCTCATTAGGGTTTGTATGACTAGTGCTTGGGGCTTTGCCGTTCAGTACACCGGGGTGCACCGAAGGGGTGACTGTCGTACGTGTGTGTGTTTTGGCATACGAGTCCCTGAAGGGGAGCCTGCAGTCTTACACTAGATAGTAAAATTAAGTGGTTTAAAATCCTGTTTTCCTGCTCCACCCTGGGGGGTGTGGTTTCTACTGGGAATCTCCCAGTCACCTAAGGAAATTAGTCAAAGTAGGTGAGGAACATGTTTTATTCCAGGGAGGAATAAACATGGTGGCCCGTACTACCTCCTAACTACCTTGAACTGACCGGAAGTATAGACTATGCAGATTCCAGGTGAAAGGGTCCTGTTTCTAAATTAGGGGGTGGCTGTTTCGACTAGGTAGCTATTAACTTTCCCTATCTACTCTGTGCCGTGTCCTGAAGGGATATGGGGGGGGGGGGGGAACTACTTCCTGAAGAATTGTGGAGTAGCCGTTACTAAGGGCAATCTGCTAGGGGGTTTGACGACTTCGATCAAGTTCACAGAGGGAGATCATCTGGAAGGTCTGGGAGAGGTTGACTATAAAGCTGCTGAGCTTCTGGATTGTTTATGTGACGAAGAGCATTCAGAGAGCTCTAGTGCACCAGGCGGTGGAGCAAGCTGCCAGGGTTGATGTGGCTCTAAGAAGAGCCAATGAACAACTGGCGATTTCATGTCGGGCACAAGTGCATATACCCGCCAGCTTGCCCTCGCCGGGCCGGCATGTTGGGGGCTGCTGGTTAGTCACTTGTTCTTGGGTGGAGCTAAGGGCTGTCTGCTGCAGCATCCATTGCTGGCTGGAACGTGGGTGGTGCCATCCTTCAGTGCACCATTGAACTACTAAACCTCTCGGCTGAAGGGGGGGGGGGGGGGGGTTCTGCTGCAGCGGCTCAATCTCTGCTGGCACACACTACTTCATCTTATGAAGGGATGGCATGGCATAGCTTACTGATGCGGGTGATGAACAGTATAACACTGACACATCTGTATTGTTCCCAGCAACAAGGGAACAACCTTTAGATACACTGGTAGATATTACACTGGTTTGGACCCTATCTGGTGCATCAGTGAAATTACGTACAGATGAAACGAAGTCGTAGGTAATGGATTAGTAAGCGTCAAGCATCAAGTCTATTTTCATGTATATGTGATAGTAATGGTACTTAATGATTGGGCCGGACTGTGAAGCCTTTGTCTAGCGGCTGCATTCACAATCTTAGTAGAAGGGTTTTCTTTTGTTTTGTGTGATGCGATTGTGTGACACATGTTCGATAATGGCTCAAAAACAAGTTCACACCACCGTGAGCTTCAACAGTGCCACATTTCTGTCGCTGTGGCTGTGTATGAAGGGAACCATTTACCTCCATCATTTAACAACAGAAGCACTTCTAAGAAGTGCCACTCGGTGACCCCGTGAAGGGGTCACCGAGTCTGAAGCTTCCAGTCTGAATCTACCAGTCTGAAGCTTCCAAAATTACAAATTCCAACATTTAAGGCCATAATCCCAAAGTGGACAAGTTTCTATTACCTGTTTACATCATTTGTTCACAATAACAACTTACCATCAGTGGTTGATAAGCACCAGTATCTGCTCACATCGTCAGGGGAACACATCAATTATATAATCAAATCACTTCCATTTTCTGCTAAGAATTATGAACTGACTTTGTAAACTCTAATCAAGTGGTACCACGGTATGCAAACAATTGCCACCATGTACTGGGTTAACATTGTGTAGCTTCCAGTGCACCTGAAAAATTACATAACTTGGTAGATGTTGATGCGCGACAGTCCGTGCTCCTAGGTTACTTGACGACGCTAAGCGAGTCGCATTGTAGTTTGCTTACTCTTTTCTGGGCACAGAGGCCCACCCAGTGTATAAAACGTGGGCCTAGTGGGTCGACAACTTGGTACAAAGTCAGACTCTGCGACCTTGATGGTGCGAGGTGCAGGTTTTGGCGGTGGTGCAGGAATACGGCGAGGTGGCTGGGTGCTTGCATGCATGCTTTCGGTTTCTGTTACTGTGGGTGCACTCGACTGGGGGTATTCAGCTCAGGTATGGGAGCCGGTTGTGGTTCTGGCATACTGAACTAACGTATGCTAAATAGTTCCTTCTGGTGGGTGGCTAAAACAAGCTCATGGGTTAGACGACGAGTGCTGGCACTGTGAGGCATCTCAGTAGCGTAGCTTGCTCACATGGCCTCAGAAACCTGAACCCACTGGGAAGGATACGTAGTACCTGGGAAGCTTAGCAATAGCCCTCGCCTTTCTGGCCCATCTCTCAGCTCCACCCCTGTGGGTGTAAGGCATAGGTACAAGATTGGCGCTGCAGGAGGGTGGCAGTTGACGTGTCAGTGTTCACATGTAGATGCAAATTACTGCCGCCAGCACTGCCTCTTCCAGGTAAAGTCGGCGTGGGCTGGGGGTAACTTTCCCTGCACAAGTATGCAGCCCTCTCTGCACTATCAGGGAGCGATGAGAGTTGGGCACCAGCAAGTCTATTCCACCAAGAGTGTACCTAGTGTTGTGGCTCTACCATTCCTCCCACGTGGTGCAAGGAATGGGTGACCTTCCAATAGTGGTGAGGTGAGGGTCCAGTGGTTACTGGACTACCCGGGCTCAAAGAAGATTCCATCCTTGGCGCCACAGTATCCTAATGTCATGGCTCTACCATTCACTGCCGAGGTAGAGAATGGGTGTCCTTCTAAAGATGTGCTGTTGTGTTGTTTAGAGTGCGTTCAGTAAGTAATATAGCCTGGTCTCCTGCCAAATCCTCCAGCTCCGATATGACACGGAATGAGCTCGGAGTGAAATTCAAGAGGATTGTTAGAATCAGTGTTTATTTAACCAAAAGGAAATAAACACACATGGCAGAGGTGCTATCTCCTAATTTCCCCACGGGCTCTGCGGAAGGTAAACACCATATTGTACTACAGGGGAAGGCGCTCTGTGCAATATTTAGTGGAAAAGGCAGTTAGTTTGGTGCGTGTACTGCCTCGGGGCGAGCTCTACTCTCAGGTGTGTCCGTAAGGAACCGAACGTGTCTAAGTGTTTGAACTGTTGACAGCCGCTGGTTCTTCCTTCTGTAAAGCGCTGGAAAGGATCTTCAGCCCCGTGAGGAGAGCGATGAAGTTTAGGAGAGGTTTTAGCCTCTGCACAAAAAGTTGATGTGATGAGAGCTCAGGAGAGGTGATCGAGAACTGAAGCAGAACTGGCGATGCAGAGGCCGGAGTGCAGCTCTTTATATACTCCTAGGCCATCCCTTCTTCCACTGGCATAAGGCATCTGGAGAGTGGGAACAGCAGGTGCATGCCCAGTGCCTAGATCCTCTTAGCGTGCTGCGTCGTGGAGTGGGTCGGGATCTAGGCATCTCAAATGTGACGGCATCTAGTGCCACACTGCTGTAATCCCCCCAGACCTCTTGCATGGTCTCGGTGGCTCATCCAGCGAAGTAATAAATAATTATTGGGACGTCTGTCCTGGCTTGGTAGGTAAGACAATCATACAGACGGCGGCGGTGGCCTTGACTCGTGGACAAGCTGTCAGGAATGCAGTGGCGCTGATAAGTAGTAGTCGTTTAATAATAATGAGTAAAACATTGTGCGTCAATGTGATCAAGCAGAACCTGGGTGCTCTTAGAATTGTCAAACACTTCCAGTAGTTGCGTGGAGCCTTGTTTTTTTAAGTATTGTATTACTAAAATTGGATTAGGTTACCTGTAACCAATTCGAACTAGCTCATAAGCATGTCACTATGCCTACTTTTGATCAACTGCTACAGTTTCTTGAGTTGCATTGCAAGGCTCTTATTTCTAGCCAGCAATGGTACATCAGCAGCCTCTGGGTTATGTTCTATCAAGCGTACTGTGTCAAGTGCAAAGAAGAATGTATTTATGGCTACCAATGGCAGAAACATTCGCTTGTCAAGGGAATCGTACCATTTATAAATGTCCAGAATTTTTAGCAAGATCATTAAAAGGAAAGCAAGAGTTGTTGCGAGGAACAGTGTCTGGTTTAACTGCTTATGTTCACATCATGTAAAGGACTGTACCTCACTAAAGAAATGCTTACATTGCTACAGAAGCCATCGTACCTTCCTCCATAGCTCTACACCTGTAGCTGGTCCAGAAGACGAAATCACCTCTTCATTGTTGTCAGCTGAGACTGAGGAGCAAGGTTGGTTCACGCCCTCATTTATGTCGACCTCTCGCATGACATGTCAAATACTGTTGTGGTAGGGACAGTCTTGGTAGTAAAGATGCTAGTGGTGCTTTCATTCAAGTTCACACCCTTTTATTATGCTTCATTTCAGAATTATGCTTCATTTCAGAAAGTTTTGTCCAGAGGTTGGGTTTGCATTAATGCAGTGCTTAGGTTCCAGTAGTTGGGCTTGCCCAATTAGTTGTTAATGCCAACACGGGTATGGTGACATTTGTCTTGATGTCATCACTGAGGACTGAACCCAATGTTTTTTACAGAAGCTTTCATTTTAAAGGACATTGCATTAGAGTTGCCTGCTATTCATTTGCCCTATGAGTTGCAGTGAGAATATGAGGGTTTGGGAACTGGCCAACCCTAATTTGACATTTATGGGACAGGTGACGTTCTTTTGGGGGCATATGTTCAGCCACATTTAGTTGATGATGGGCAGCATCAAGCCCCACAGGGATTCCCTACTGGTCTGCATATTGTGTTTGGGTGGGTTCTTATGGGAGGATTGACCATGGAACAATTGTTGCTATCAATAGTATTATCTCTTTTTCCATCACAGCACATCAGGTTTTGGGAGAGTGAGGAATTGTCTGCAGTAAAGCATGTTGATCTAGAAGATAGTGAGTGTGAATGTCACTTCATTCAGACTCACAGCCGTACTCCTGAAGGATGATAGGTGGTTAGATTCCCCTTCAAGCATCCCCATGACCTTGGTGACACTAAACTTCAGACATTAACCAGGTTACACCGTTTAGAACATTGTTTCAGCAGCCAACCAGAAGTCTAATGGTAATACAAGGCATATGGGCACATGTACTGCTTCGAGGCTGTTCGTGAGTGAGTCACAGTGTGTTATATATTTATCATCATTGTGTCACCAAGGAAATAAGCTCCACAACAAAATTATGCTTTGTGTTTGGTGCCTCTGTGCCAACTATACCTGGAAATTCACTCAGTGATGTACTGATAGCTGAGCCAAAACTGCAAAGGTATATAGTTAAAAAATCATTATTAATTTCCATCTCCATTCAGTAGTGTTTAAGATATACAGCCAGATGACTTACATGCATAGGACAAGCCGTAACTAGTGATTCTGTAGCAAGAGACTCCACAGCTACCAGTTCAGAGATACCAACTTGACACTGTGGCTTATGGCATCTCTTTTCCCCATTTTTACCCATGAAAGCTCTATAATTGCTTGCCGTTGGTTTACTGGCCCAATACCGTAATACAGCGAGAATTGTGATGGAAAACATTTTCGTAGATGACATTCTAACCATTGCATTCTCAGTTTCAGAAACTCTTGCCTTACAGAGAGAACTAATATACCTAGTGAAGCAGGGAGTTTTCAGTTAAGGGAATGAGCAAGTAACTGTAATTATGTAATGGAGGCTGTACTAGAGAGTTCCAGAGATTGTCCAGTTAGCCTTCAGGAAGACAACAAAGTCATCAAGGTGCTAGGTCTTAAGTGGAAGGCATTCACCAAAGCATTCTCATACCACATTTACAAAGGAACTGCAGTCATAACGGAGCATAACATCCTCTCTGAAACTAAAAAAAATCTATGGCTCTTGGACTGGATTACACTGGTTGTGTTTCATGCAAAGCTATTCCTTCAGAAACTATGGCTCTTGGATGTTGATTGGGATGCAGTTCTATCTGATGTGAAGGAGAAATGGCAACGATTCATTACCCAGATTCTAGTTCTCAGTGAGGTCTCCATTCCCTGCCTTGTATCTTCAGCAGACAAAGTGGCCTGTTGGATTCATGGGTTTAGTGATGCCTCCAATCATGGCTATGCATCAGACATATATATAAGATGCTCAGGCAACAGTGAGAAAAGGGTACATTTGTTATTGGGAAAATCTTGAGTAACGCCACTGAAAACGGAGCACATATCCTTCTAAAATTGATTGAGAACAGTGGGAGCTATTCTTGCAAAGTGGATTACAGTTGAAAGTGTTACAGAATGGTGTGACTCAACTGTTACATTAGCATGGATCAGCATGGCTCCATACACACTGAAGACCTTTTTGGCAAACAGGGTAGCATGCATTCAGTAAAGAAAGTTACGATTCACTGGCAATATATTCAATTGTGAGACCGTCCAGCTGACTGCTTCCAGAGACTTAACACCTAGTGATCTTGTTGGCCATTCACAGTGGGGGCAAGTACCAGAATGGCTGATGTCAGAAGATAGTGACTGGCCAAGAGAGGACCCTGCATCACACTAACAAGAGTGTGAAATGGAGATCAAGATTACAAGTGTCATTACCTTTGTATGTCAATTTTGAGGCCTCAGTATCCAGGATGATATTGAGAAGTTCTCCTAATCCAAAGTTCAGAAAGTCCTGGTCTGTGTAGGGAGTTTAGTACCAATCTGAAAATGTTGGCTGATAAGTGATATACTGGATCACTGAGCACAGTAGTTGGCGCATTCACACAAACTGTGTTTGAAGCAAGTTCATCATGACTCGTTTAAAAATGATGTAGAGCTCCTTAGCCAAGGGAATATGTTCTTATCTAGTCTTAGAAAACTATGCCCATTCCTCAGTTTAGAGGAGGACGCTTACAGAATTCCAGACTTTCTGTACAAAACATCCTGTACTGCTGCCTAAGAAAAGTCATGTTACAAACCTGGTTTTTGACTTCTGCCACAGCTCAGCCCCACACACTGGCACCATTGCTACTCTGTCTGCAATGCACAAGAAATACTAGGTTTTGTCAGGAAAAAGGGCTGTGAAGGCAAGAGTGTTCAAATGCTTGCAATGTTTTTGATTCACTGCTACTCCAACCTAGTCTGTAATGGGGAATCTTCCCACCAGCAGAGTACTATCAGCTAGACTTTTTGTTGCGTCTGTATTGATTTTGGAGCTCCATTTCATTCAAGGCTACTAGCTTTCATATTGCAAGGTAACAAAGGCGTGTTTGTTTGTCTGTCTGAATACCAGGAAGTTCACCTAGAAGTTGTCTTTCTCAGTGTCTTCTATAGGTTCACTGGCAGACAAGAATTGTGCAGGGATAACTATACTTACAGTGGCACCGATTTTGTGGGTGTCAGTCCCTATTTATCTAAGTTGCTTAGATAAATGACTTCTCCAAATTGTGGACAGCTTGGTTGAAAGGGGAAAACAGTGGCATTTCAACCCCGTATCTGCACCACATTTTGGGGGATTATGACAAGTTGGTATAAGGTCAACAAAATATCTCCTGGAACGAGTTGTTGGCTAGCAGGTCCTCACATTTGAAGAGTTTATCACTATCTGGTTGAAGCAGTGTTTAACTCAGCACCATTGTGCGCACTTTCCACAGACCCAAACAGCTAGATGTCTTTACCCCTGTACACTTTTGTATTGGGTCATCACACTGCTCATCCAAGAGATAATATAACAGACCACGTAATGAAGTGATTGGACAGGTTGCAACTGGTGCAGCAAGCAAACCATTAACCTGCATCAGGGACAGGTTTCAAGACCTGCATTCGTTTTGTTGCCTCCCCTTTGACCAAAAATTTGTGTACAGTGACTGGCTGGGTAGTGTAGAAAATTGAAATTTTTCGTGGGCAGTAAGTTAGGTTGTGTGTCAAGGCTTGCAGTTATTTACAAACGGTTCTTCTTAGTTTGTTTTGATTGGATTAACTTTGTGTCCACACTGTTATGTTGCACTGCCACAAATTGTTTGTTTTTTATTGTGCTTGCCATCATATTGCACTGTGGCAAACTCTTGCTATTTAAATCGGCTCTCAAGACCTCGATGTTAAGAGCCGCCAAAATCTCTTCACTCACTCTTGCTATTTAAAGTGTAACTTAGTGTGGGTCCCCCCCCCCCCCCCCCCCCTGAAACCAATGAAAAAAGGTTAACATCCAGTGTCCTACAGTTTACATTTTTTCTTTGTTTCTTGAAAAGTGTAAAAAGTTTTTTATAGTCCATTCACTGTTCCTTTGGATGTTTTGAAATAAACATTTAAAAATCACCCCAGGAGCAATATGTCAATCTGTTTTTTAAATAACGTGTGTGTGTGTGTGTGTGTGTGTGTGTGTGTTGTGTGTGTGTGTGTGTGTGTGGTGTGTGTGTGTGTGTGTGTGTGTGTGTGGGTGTGTGTGTGTGTGTGTGTGTGTGTGTGTGTGTGTGTGTGTGTGTGTGTGTGTGTGTGTGTGTGTGTGTGTGTGTGTGTGTGTGTGTGTGTGTGTGTGTGTGTGTGTGTGTGTGTGTGTGTGTGTGTGTGTGTGTGTGTGTGTGTGTGTGTGTGTGTGTGTGTGTGTGTGTGTGTGTGTGTGTGTGTGTGTGTGTGTGTGTGTGTGTGTGTGTGTGTGTGTGTGTGTGTGTGTGTGTGTGTGTTGTGTGGGTGGTGTGTGTGTGTGTGGTGGTGTGGTGCGCGTGCGCGCGCGTGCTGCGTGCGTGCGCGCGCGCGTGCGTGCGTGCGTGCGTGCTGCGTGCGCGTGTGTGCTGTGTGTGTGTGGGCGCGCGCGCGTGCGTGTGTGTGTGTGTGTGTGGGCGCGCGCGCGTGTGCGCGTGTGTGTATATATATAACAGTGTGATTAATTTGAAGTAGTAGTATTATATTTTGTAATAAATGAAACTATAACGTAGTATTTTCTATAATTTGTAATATTTATTTTGTATTCAATGTTGTGAATTAATAACTTTGAGAGCAGTGATTTGTTGGCAACAGCTAGTAAGGAACAGTTCGCAGTTAAAATATTGCTTTAACCAATTTTTTGGTATACTATTTGGAAATTAAACGTTGCCTATTGAAATATTACAATTTTTATGTAGTACTGATGAAAACAGATTTCATTGCTACAGTTAAAAATATCAGTGCAAATTATGATGCTTAGGCCGTAGTGACATGGTGTTTTTTTTTTCCAAAGAAAAAAATTAATAGGTGGAGAGGAGCATGTGGTGTGTGTGCTTTGTGTGTGTGCAAGTGTGTTTTTGTCAGTTTTGCGCTGGCCGATGTGCGCCAAATGTTTTTGAAACTGTTTGTACACTGCCAGGTAGGTTGTCACTAATCCCAGCTACAACTGGCAAAGCCATACTGTCGGCCCAAGCGCAGGCATCTAGGGAGACGAGCTGCCAGGTCTTGTGGCGCTTACAATAAATATACTGTAACGTGTGTCGTGACTGCTGCGTGTGAAAGGGTTTGTTGGCGTCTCCATCACACTGGGCGTTTTTGTGATTGCAAATATTATAAGTGCAAAATGTATACATTTTAACTGTGAACTGGTTTTATAATGAAATCAGTTATTTGATTTGAAAATCATGTCTGTTTATCACAACTTTGTAACTTTACCTTAGGTATTTGAAACCCACTTGGGTAACATGCTTACATTTCTGTGATTTAAATGTTTGCCACAATCCCAACAAATTGCTCAGCCCAGCCAGAAAATTTTTAATAAATAATTAATTTAATTTAATTAACCTAGTAAAAACTGAGTACTTATGCAAAGATATAGGACCGGAATAAAAGTTAAAATAAGGCTATTTATGTGCATGTTCGCTACTATCTTTTAATTTTGTCGCTGCGTAGAAACTTTTTTTTAATACTAGCCTCATGAGCAGAAATAGAATTGAATAATCAATGTTTTTAATGTAGTCAGACACTGCTGGAGCAGATCATTCAGCAGGCCCAGCACTTCTTCATGCGAAGGCGGACAGAGTACGTCCTGGATACAATGGCCAAGGAAGTGAAGGACCCACTAATTGTATCACATTGGAATGCACTCAACTCCCCAATGCAGTCATGTGTGAAGATTAACATAATGACCCATGGATATGATGCGATCCTACGCACATCATTGGTGGTGCAAGTTGGAGAGAAATCACTGAAGTGTGTCTGTCGTGATGGCAGAGTCATGCACATGTCATATGAGCCACAAGAATTGAGAGACCTCATCTTCTGTCAGGTGAGTGCTGCAAGTTTTTTTCAAAAATTGAAAACATGAAACGTTTATAATTTGTGAGGTTTATGAAGTAAGGGTGGCTGTATTAAAAATCAAAACATAAACATATTCGTAACTGTTCACCGGGTGAATTTGATATTTGTAACGGTGATGGTGATTCAATGTCTGGGATATGCGCAGAAGATGAAAATTAGTCTTAGTTCATTCATTGTTTATGACGATGCATGACGCATTATCTCACTATATCACACACTCAACTTCGCGTCATCTGAAAATGTCTTCACTTCAACCAAGGCTACAGGATACACCATTACAACGAGAGCCTTATTACAGAAACGTCCGTCCATCTGGTACTGTTCACTCTAAGTCAGACGTCACGTCAACCTCCCGGAAGTGAGACTACTATCGGCCAAGTCTCCCGCTCAAGGTCATGTAGTTCTACGGCGTGCCAAGGTATGGCACCACAGAAAACAACCCTAGTAGATGACTCCAGACAGCTTCGTTCATTCGAAGGGTGGCACTTGCCACCCCCTGCACCTCGGAGGACCCGCAGACAAGGAAAATATAAGTCCATGCGCTCCCTAAAGACGGCAGTCTATGCTCCTCCACCACACTGAACTGTGCCAGAGGAAGCCACCAGGTCCTCACGACCTAGCAGTACGTTTAGCTCCATCCACCGCTCTGAACTGGGCCAGAAGGACCCTACTCCAGTAGCTCGCTCTACCACTCGTGGGGCTAGAGCTCTTTGCTGACCACTAGGTCTTCACAATCTACAAGACACTCTCTTCAGCAACTGCGCCAATGACCTCTGGACCTTCCAGAGGCTCTCCACCACCAGCTCCTGAAGACGCCGTCAATACTCTTGCCTTACCTGCTGGTAATTGCAATTCACACCACCACTACCCCTCTGGTAATGGTCCTCAACACTCCCTACTGGACAACTGTTAGAATTAGTTAGGGCCAGTTATTTTCATAGTTATGTTGTCGAATCAGCCTGTTTAGATATGACCAGGTCTCGGATTCACGTAGTCTAACTTCCGTTCAACTCAGGTATAGTTTAGTAGATTGTGCAGGCCCCCGTGCATATTCTTCTTTGAATATATACCTATTCTCGTTTACTTCTGCGTGCTTATTTCTTAGTGTATTATGTTAGGTGTATGTAGATACCACGTCCACCAGAGTGAAACCAGGGACTACGCTCAACCAAGTATGACTCATAGTGTAGAACTGTGGGCTCCTTTCACCGGAATACACTAACCACACACCCATTAAAAGGCCACCTATACTGTGCAACACGTGTACAGTAAGGTAGAGCCATCACCACCACTTGAAAGACATCCAAAAGATGACTAGTCAGCCAGGCCAACCTATACGCCATCCACTGCTCTGAACTGGGCTGAAGAGAGTAAGATTCAGTCCTGGAGGTCTGACCCCTGTTAGATACCACATCCAAGCATCGTTGACATGCAGCCTGAGGAAACCCACTGCTCTGTATCCACTGCTCTGAACTGGGCTGGACGAAGAAGCATCGGGTATGACTCTTGCCTGTGAGACTGCGACCTTGGAAGTACAAAAAACTAGGGACTGTCTTCGCCTGCTTCACTCTAGTGAGGCCGGTAGTTGTACCTTTCTTATGCCATACACTCGGAATGGAAGAGTGATGCTCAGCAGAAGATAGTAAGGGCAGCTAACGCCTCCAAGGTTAACATGAGTTGCAACCCAGCTCCAACTGCACTTTGCAGCCTATCTCCATGGGACAGAGCTTACGCCGCCTAACAGCTGGAGGGGCCTCACATCTCAGCTCCCTCCCAACACTTATTTCAAGCATTCGTCAAGATAGCCGGGGATACACACCCCTGGTTCAGGTACAAACGGACTACTTACAGCAGCCCAACGTGGACTCCGACCAGCGCTACCAATGCTCCAGGTTGCAGCAGCAGCAGCAGTCACTCCAGCCGGGGCAGCAGCCACCCTGGGCCACCATCCAGTCAGGTAAATCTGTGATTTCACCGGATCATGAACACTGCATTTGACTTTGTGCCCAGTAGACAGGCCACACGTCCTGTCCTCTACACTTGCCATGCTACGGTCCATCATCACTAATAATCACTGGTCACTTAATCTCGTGTAACTGGCGACACTAACAAAACTATAATTGACCGTTGCAAACCATTTCTACTGAAGGCCGTCGTGTATCAATGGTTTTCGTGGCACCTAACATGGAGTCACGGCTTCAATAGTTCAGACTAGGAAGCAAAACACAGCCAACCAGACCCCGAGATCTAGTGACCTAGCCAAGAGTCTAAATCTCAACTCTAGCATACTTTGGGGAGTCCAAAAACATCATGTGGTGGTCAAACAAACTAGCTGTAATGTTGGACTTCGAACAAAGTCATGCCGACAATTTAGAAGCCACCATGGATGAAGCCACTCTCGACCGATGTCATATGGCCACATGTCCTGGCACTGGGAAACGTGATTATACGGGCACATTGTCACCAACGCTTTCATTAAGAGGCATGTACGTCCGGACACTGCCCTCTACGCCAAACTACAACATCCGGAGGATGTCAGCCAGACGTGGCCGTATGACCTCCACAGGATTGGAGCTATCCAGGCTAAGTCCCTTGGGCGAGGGACCCAGGCGGAGACCCCCCACATCCCAGTCCCATCTCCAACAGAGATGAACCACACCACCCTATCGAGGTAGAGGACTCCCAAGAGCCTCTGCCTCCGGCCACCACCCAGACCGTACCAGCCCAGGAGGAGGTGGTCAAACTCCAGGCAGCGCTGCCAAACGGTGCCGAAACCACCTACGCTTCCCCTCCTGTTCGGGAGGATGTGCAACACCCGACCCGGCCATCGAGGTAGAGGAGCCACAAGAGCCTCAACCTCTGACGGCCACACTGAAGTAGCCCATCCAGGAGGAGAGGGCTCCAGAGTATCCCCTGGTGCCTGGTGGTCCCAAGCTGACCACTGTCAGGGACGTGAATCAAGAACCATGCAGCCAGGCTACCAGAGAGATGCCTGCCTGCTCCTGCTGCAGTGCTTGTCAACCTGGTCAATATCGCGAGTCTCCATGGGGACCTACTTCTCAATTCACGTGGCCTTACCCCAAGGATGCGGCCTTGAGGAAAAGGTGTCATCCACGGAAAACAAAGACCCAGACTCATTACAGCCAGTGAACCCAATATGTGGGAGTCCATAAAAATAATGAAAACGTTATTAGACAGCAGTTAACAGCTGTCACCATAACCAGTAAATAAAGTGAGTAAAATGTAAATAAACAGCCATAAACTGCTGACACCAGTGACCAGTGAAATTAAAGACAGACTGTGACCAAGTGCTGCAGAATAAACCAAGATGTAAAGTTTCGGATGCTACCTGTATTGTGCCAAAATAAAAGACAAAGACAGTGAGTACTATACCAGATTTGTTGGACATCAAGTGTATATAACCAGAGAAAAGACTTCCCGAAAAGTAAGAAGAGAAGTGCAGGCTCATGCCTGGTATAAAAGAGATTTCTCAAGAAAGAAAGGAATTAATATTGTTGTAAATATTTTCAGTGTATTTCTTTGTATTTCTCAGTGCTTTAATTATTTGTCTTTTGAGGTTGTGCTCCCCCCCCCCCCCCCCCCCCCGAAAAAAATTTTACTTACCAGTGTTCTATGTGTCTTTTGAAGGGGATACATGTTTTTTTAATTTTCTGTAGGTGGCTTGTACATCATGTATTGAGTATTATTAATTTTAATTTTTGAAGGGTACTCGTGCTTGTTGTAAATATTTAGGTAGATAGAGGTTGGCCAAGGTGACAGAGGGCTTAGTGCTGGCCGTCCACTTGGTATAGTTGTCCGAAGTGAATCTACCTGCCATGCAACATGTAGGAGGCGCCAAGGCAAGGCCGCTTTTGCCACGCCCTCAGCGCCATGGCAGTTAATATATAACAGACGTGACACACCTCACAAGTGAGGATTGTACATACTCAAGTGTCTATATTGTGTGTTCGTGTAATTGGTCTCTTACAGGAACAATCTGTAATTAATTACACTGTATATAAATAACCACAGCCCTCAGTTGAGTTTGTAAGCGAGCATCGTAAGAAACGAAGGAACGTGTGCATCGCAGACAGCGGATACTATAGAGTGACACAGTTTCTTTCCAAGAGCAATAAACCCATCAGCCGGAAGCTCGACAAGCCGGCCCGCCGGCACTAGAGATAGACAACGCTACACACCACACAGCTACCCGTCCTGTGACACATCACCAGCAGCTAAGCCGCATGCTGTGGCCGCATCACACAATTTCTTGTGTGGTGACAGTTCTACATCACCCTCAAGAGAGATGATGAGTCTATGTCATAATGGAAAAAAAGGGGGGGGGGGGGGGGGGAGATTGACGTATGATGCATTATCTGATTATACCTCATCTGAACGTTGGTCACATGTATACAGGATACACCCTTGCAACGAGAGCCTTATTACAGACACGTCTGTTCAGCTTGTACTATTGGCCAAGAGGCTGAACCTGCTGCCAGAGGTCATGTAATTCTACGGCGTGCCAACAGATTCACCACCAGCACCAAGGTATGATGCTATTAGCTCCACAGCAGACAACCCTAGCAGGTGACACCAGCAGACAGCTTCGCATGTTTAAGGGGCGGTGCTTGCTACCTCCTACACCCCTGTACCTCAGAGGGTCCATGGACAAGGAGAATATAAGTTTGTGCGCCCTCCGAAGACGGCAGTCTATGCTCCACCGCACTGAACTGTGCCGGGGGAAGCCACCAGGTCCTCACGACCTAGCAGTATGTCTAGCTCCATCCACCGGTCTTAACTGGGCCATACGGAGTCTACTCCAACAGCTTGCTCTACCACTCCTGGTGCTAGAACTCTCTGCTGACCACCAGGTCCTCACAATCTACCAGCGCCAATGACATCTAGACCTTCCAAAGGCTCTCCACCACCTGCTCCCCAAGACGCCGTCAACACTCTTGCCTTATCTGCTGATAACGGTCATTGCTCCAACACTCCCACCTCTAGTAGTACTATCAATAGTCCCTTCTGGACATCACTCTTGCCTCACCTGCTGGTAACAGCAATTTTCACCACCACTACCCCTGTGGTAGTTGTCCTCAATGGTCCCTTCTGGACAATGGTTAGAATTAGTTAGGGCCAGTTATTTTCATAGGTACTTAGCCAGATGGCCTGGTTCAGTTAGGACCAGGTCTCCTTCACCTGTATTAACGTAGTCTAACTTCCGTTCAACTCAGGGATAGTTTAGGAGGTTACACGGGCATCTGTGCATATTCTTCTTAGTATATATACATATACCACTATTAACTGAGGTCATAAATTCTTGCATTACTGGTAACACAAACAAAACTCTAATTGACTGCGATTACTTCCTGTCAGCCTAAGGCCATCCGTCGTGCGTCAGTGGTTATCCCACCCTATTAGCTAGACAGTGCTTTTCTGCTTTTGAGTAGTAACATTGTGAAGGAAATAGCCATCATTCTAAAAAATTACATGCTTTTAGAAACTTTATCTGTATTGTTTGGTTCTTTTGAGTTATTATTTTGCAGACAATAAAACAAAGATTGCAGCTGCAGTTATATTATTGTGTTTCTTAACTGTGCATAGAGTAAAATCACTGTTACTTCTATGGGAAGAATTGTGACCAAAATAACTTAAAATGTATACAAGTATTAGAATAAAATAAATGCCAATGTGGTATGACTAAGGATAGGAAACTTTTGGTATTTTGAACATGCCAAAAGCGGTAGTTTCAAAGTAGAAAAGCGGTGACTTAATTTTGGTGTTTTCAAAAGAAAATAATGATGCAGATGTCTTTCCAACAATGGTATTACAATTTCGCCTCATCAGTGAGCAAGCCTTGCAGTCTGATAGCAACTGAGTTTTTATTGTTTATGCCGCCACGAAACATCAGATTAGAGGAAGGATCTGCCAGAGTATAAATAGCAGGATGCTCGCCTGCTTGTAACCAGTCTTCATTCCTTTACCGCATACGTGCCGAAGGAACTACATCTCCTTGACTCCACTGCGCCCGCTGCCGGAGTCATCCTCTCTAGCCTATCTTCACCACATTTGTGCAGAAGATACAACCTGCAATGTCGTATACACACTGAAACACTGCGTCCACCTTTAGGGCAACACATGCATAGGGAGTAGTACCAGTTTGTTATTTTTATAGCGCTCGTCTACCCCACCATTGTTAGCCTCAAACCAGGTCACCTCTATCTGGTGCAGCGTAAGTTAAGCTTCCCTAAACTCTTGCCATCGTTAGGAGGTAGTACGACACCACAATGTTTACTCCCAGTTAAACGGAATAAGCAGGAGTTTTACCAACTTGAGGGTATCCTTTCCCATAGACATAGAACCTCTCCCAGTGGACCTCACACTGCTGAAGGGATTGCAGGTAACCGGGAAATTACTCATACGAACCATACACACCAGTCGAGTACCAACATGCACCTTGGATGGCCACCCATTGTGTGCTCCACGGAGTCCAGAACGGTAAAGCCCCGACACTAGGTACCCAGTCTCTTGAGGCCAGCTTGCCCACTCAGCTGCATATTAACTCCACCATGTTTAGGCGCCGGAGTTGGTGTTCACTGGGTGTGGGGATACTGTCCCCTCCTGAGACACTCACCCACGTGCAGAGACTGTCAAATGGTGAGGTCTGACTCTCTGTGCTCTCCCTGTTTAGGCGCTGAGTGCTGAGATAGGATGTCCGCTGAGTTGGCAGACGCTACACGTGGTTGTACACCAGAAAGGACCACATGTCATCTGCAGTCACTTCATGCATGTGAGGTGTGTGACTTAGTCCAGTTACCTTATTCCCGTCGTAGTGGTATCTGAGAGAAAGTCAAACAGGTGCTGACTGCCTCTAGGCGCTTGTATGAGCTGACCCCCCTCCTCATAGCCACGATCATGCAGCTCACCCCCCAAGGATCAAGCCCAGGTAGTGTGCCAATTTCAGATTCCAGTAGAATCAGAGATACCTCAGGACCTCTACAAGTACCCCATCTGGCTAAGTGAAGAAACGCACCCGTTGCTAGCAGCTTTCATAAATGAACAGGACCAGTCCTTGGGTCTTGCAAACTCATACTACAGGGGAGTTGAACCAGTGGAACCTAACCAGCCGACCGTCACTACCATTGAGCCATTGATCATAAATTAGCTAACTTCACACTCACTTCAACCAGAGTTGTCCCAGGTCAATTCACCACTAGAGGTTACGCGTCGCCCAGGTGTACCACTGAGAACCAACCCGTTAAAGCGAAAGATTGCTCTCACGGAACCGTAGTTTGTGCTCTGCCACAGAGCTACTAGGCTAGTCCTCTACTCTGAACGTGCACCAGAAACCCGTAATTCCCACCAGCTTGACCTAGCACCCAACAAAACCAACTCTCCTTAATGTAGTAAATGTCCAGCCAGCCAGAGGCGTCACGTGTCAATGTATTACCTAATGGAAAAATTATAACTTGATGGAATGAAGACTTAACTTTGCTGTAAACAAATATTGTTGATGCATTTATTAAACAGTTTATGTAATTATTAAAAACCAATCAAATCTGATTAAAAAATACCCCACTACATAGAGATTTGGAAGTTTTTCCCCCATTTATAGTAAAAGAACACATATCCAAATTTGCAGCATGTCCAAATATGATCATTTCTTAGTAAATGTCATGTTATAGGCCAGTCCTCATGGATATTATGGCCACGGTTAATTTCATCACTTCTTTTTGGACATCTTGCTATAATTTCCAAAATCCATTTAATCTTTTACATGGTTTCATTTTCTACTACAATATGATAGGCCTATCTCGAAATGTCTAGGATAGAGCCTACATGTATTTTAGATTTATGTAACACCTAAAGGCTATGCACAATAATGTTTTCACGACTTTAAAATACCTGTAGTACATTTTTTTAAATGTACATTCAACGGACATTATACATGGTTTTAGAATAGCATTTAAAAATTTATTTCCATTAAAAAGCAACAACACAATAAGTGCGGTATCGCAAATTCTTATGCCAATTTTCATAACTTACTAAAGCAGAATATAGCACGCTTGTAATGCAATAAGTAATAATTTGTTCACTCATGTTCATAGACAAAATAACCTTCATCCCTCGCACGTAAAGTGTAAACATGTGTGGAGCTCGGCCATAGATGAAGTACATGGGAAAATAATTTTGCTGCTCTACAAGAGAAATATATCTTAGTAGTTCACAAGCCTGCCGTCGTGCCAAAAGTGCACATTGTTAGATGCCATTTTGTGAAATATGTTGCAGTGATTTTGATTTCTCAAGTCACTTTATCATCTGTAGAATAGCAATTGTGTGATGAATTTTGTAAACCTTGCAACATTATACAAATTTTCTGTTACAAATGTTTTGTGGGGAGAAATTAAATCAGAATTTATTAAGTTTGTACTAGTGTGTTCATTAATGTGAATATTTTCATAACGCGTCTAAAATCGTTACATAAAGATTCGTTTAAATGAAACAAAACACCATAGTCTCACATAGGTGCTTGCCAGGACCAAAACAGTAGTTCATGCTAACGAAATGTTCATAAACGTGAATTATGATAAGCATAAAAATATACCCATTCTTTAAAGCTTCATTTTCTGCAAATGCTTAGGCAACATTTTTCACAACCATTTTTCGTGATTTAGTTGAAAATTCTTAGCTTTTCGCGAGTGCAGTCACTTTTCGTGTTTTAAAATAAAATTCTTCATACAAATTTTCATAAATTTAGCTATCGCAAAAAATTCCTATCCCTAGGTATGACGCATGATGCGTGTGTATACCATATCTTATTTTGCTCCAACTACGTATTATCACTTGCACGCCACGTGCCCTACAAGTGATACCACCTTGAACTGCAGCTACCCAAGCCAATATTACGTCTCCTATAATAAGGTGGATGCCTGGAGACCATAATGCATCTGAAAGAAGAATAAATTAAATCACCCCCCTTAAATAAAACCCTGTGAAATGAGAAAATACCAGTAAACCACACCAGTAAAACTGTGTCTTAGTTTGCGCAGCCAAAGCAACCCGCATAGCAGGGAGGCCTGCTTCCAGTCTCCTCGAGAGATGTTAGCAGAGTACAACTCCACCCAGGAGAGAAGAGCCATCCTTGTTGAAGCCCGAGGGCACCCGAGATGACCCCCAGCGCAGGAGAATATATTTCCCTGCACCGCTGCAAAACTGCAGTTGGATTCCAGCACTCACTCCAGCACCTCATGTACTGGAGCTCTCTGCTCAGTCCACTCTCTTCCGCTCTCCTCACGAGAGACCAAAGGTTGATCTTCAGCCACCAACACCAGAATTCTTCAGCACGCGCTACACCCCCAGAAGAGTTGTCGTTCCTCCTTTAACACTTGACACTTGCCATCAAACCCACACCCTATATTTCCCCTTTAAGTTCCGTCAGGACATCACCATCTTCTTTAATTATTATCACTGCTATAGGCTGTTCACGGTAAAATGAGCACTTTTGAAAGCCCTGCTTAGGATCTATTTGTATGCACATTGTGTGTTTTTCCATCTTATGTAAAATTATCATTGCCACGGGCCTCATTGTTTTTTTCGTGTGTCGGTCAAGTGAAAATGTAAAATTATTAGGAAAGTGAGTATTTTAAAAATCTGCTAATTTTTACACTTTGACGCATTAAAAAAAACAGAAACCGTTAGAAATAATTTATCACAAATTCTTACCTAACACTTTCAATTTAACTTTAAGATATGGAACTACTTTCCCCTCCATCGTTACCAACTTTATTGGGCGCAAGTCACTCAGTGTGCCCATTAAAATATATGCAGGTAGAAGCAGTGACTTTTTTCTGAGGTTGATTTCAAAAGTGCTCACTTTATTGTGAACAGCCTTTACCTAGTTGTTGCTCTGTGCTCTTTTAGCTTGCCCTTCAGGCTGGGCTCTTCAAGCCGACAGGCACCTTCACCTGTCTCTGCTTACTTTTCGAGAGTTAATCAGTGCCTCAATTACAGTAGGAGAGTATGGGTCACCTTGTCTTATTCTGGATAGAATAAAACACGTATCCAGTATAACTTCCAACTGCTCTTTCTTGTGTGAATTGTGCTTAGTCTTCCCCTGTAAGCATTACTCCACAATGGAGAGACAGGGAAATGTGGATTTAATACTGATTTTGCCTATATTAGTGTAGGACTGCGGCCTGTCCTCTGAAAAGGACTTAACGTAAGTTATAAAGACAGAAACCATTAGACGGCCACCCATACTGTGGACCAGGCACGTAAAGGTACCTGGTGTGCACGTATGGTAGAGCCACAACCACTAGCAAGACACACGACGAAGAGGCTAGATTCCCTTTGTCAGCTAACCCACTACCTTCACAGCATATAAACTCACCGGAGGGAGTGCCAGGCCTCGCAAGGAAGGATATATCCCTTCAGAATTGCAATCTAGCTATGTTTGTTGTTTCCTGCCATTCCGTTGCGGAAGGGAACCTAATTCCCTGGTAAATGCTGTTCACCCACAGAAGGTAGTAAGTGGAGTGATGGAGTGACAGGAAGGTAATTGCTATCCTAGCTGGTAAGAAGGCACTGCTTAAATGATCTGTCCCAGCCTTCAGTTATCTCACCCCCCCCCCCCCCCCCCCCCGCGAATGATCCCACGCTGCCCACAAACTGTTGAGGCCTCACCTCACAGTTCCCCCCAGTCATCTACATGGTCCCCTGGTGAAACTTCCTGGGCTGAACACCCAGTCGTCGAGATCCTCCGCCAAAGCCTACCACTGGAACTAGGTGTCAAGTCAATTAATGATGCACATCTAGTCCCACCAACCAGCACCAGTGGGCCGGAAGTCCACCAGCCGCAACCTAGTACACTTTTCTCCACCAAGCCGTGTCACCACCAACGAGCCAGGCCAGGAGACCCAACATTGTATCAGCACCGACGAACACCCGTCGACCGGCAGTGGGAAGTAATCCAGCAACTCTGCCAACACCCAGCACTCGCAGATCAATACTAGCGCAGCTAGACTTTGTGCCAAGCCGGCGGCCTACCTGCTCGACGCTATATAAAGGCACCATAAAGGCCAAGCACCAAATTTTACAAACCCCGCCACGGCAGGGTCTCTACCCCCTTTCACCTGTGTGCCTCTTCTAGAGCAGAACTAAGAAACTTCCAACTATTGAGATGTGGCTCGCTCCTGTCCCTAGACCGTCATGCATCAAAGAAAAACTGACAAATGTCAGGATTGTTTAAGTCTAGGAATGGCCTGATTCCAATTCTCAATACCATAATACCGTTGATGCTGTAATTATTGAGATGTATCAACCATACAGGCAATTCACGGTAAAGTGAGTACTTTTGGAAGCCTTCTCATTTGGAATAATAGTCAATAACTATTTTTAGTTTTAGCCTTAGACGTTAACTGGGTGTGAAGTCCAATGCGGCTTTCATGGTCCGGCGAAATGGCGGGCACACTGCCACAGGTTTACCTGACATTGGATGATGGCCCGGGGTGGTGGCTGCCCCAGCTGCGGTGACTGTTGCTGTCTGCTACTGCAACCTGGTGCATTAGTACTGCTGGTCAGAGCCCGGGTTGGGCTGCTATGGGTAGTCCGGTTGCCTCCGAAGATATTGAAATAGTTAAGTAAATAATACTTCTGACTTCAGTACATTACTGATGATGCCTCTGTAGGTAACGAGATATCAACTCAAATATTAATTCATGCGTATGCAGATGTCGGTAACATAACTAACAATATGCCTAGTAAAAGTATAATTTGTATGTATGACGTTACAGAGTTTTGTGTTTGTTCAGATGTGTGGGTACAAGTATGATAGTGTGTTTGTTATTATTTACTTTAAAATAAATACTGGACCGCAAAACTTTATCCTGCAGATGTCTCAACCATTCTTTAATAGTATCACCATGGTAAACTTTTGTAATTACATGTAATTGAGTGTTTTAATTAATGTTTATTGCAGACATAAGTGTTACCTACCAGTGATCTTTTAAACTGGCTAAAATTCACAAATATGTTGATTGTTCTAAGATATTGTTTTTATGTAAAATTAGTGTAATATGTTTCTAAATTATATGACTTCTTTAAGTGAGCTGTAGAAGTTATCTGATATGACTCATTAGTGTATTATATCTGTATATGCATATATATTAATCTTCTGTTGCTGATTCTTGTTCTTGAATTCAGTCAAAATAATTTTTTTTCTTTTGCTGTCCTGTGATCCTGTTACTCTATTTACACTATCCTTCAATAATTCCAACAAATAAGAAACATTACCCTATGAAACTATATGTACGCATATTATAAACAAAACAAATAGGGATATGAAAATGACGCCTAACTAATTTCCATGTCAACTGACAGATATGCGATGTTGCCAAGCCTTTTGTGAAGCTTAAACTGTGACTAGCGAATTATAGGTAAGACATGGCCTAAACCTGTTGGAAAGTTGCTCTTCTGTACACATAATTATGAAGGATAATTCAAGATGCCACAAAAAAAAAGCACAACAACGAAGCTATAAAGTCACGTCAATAAATAAAGTATAAAATATTGTGCAAAATTTAATATTTAGTCGTTACTTATCAGAGTTAGATAAAATTGAATTTGATAGGAATATTTGGGTGTTTACTTTTTTGAAGCATGTTCAAATACAGCAGGTGTAAAAATTCTATTTACAATTTATTTATAGAGATCAGTAGGTGATGTAACATTACAGCAATAGTAATTAGTAATTCAATTTGTAAATTTTCCGGGAATAATTATTTTTGGCTCGTGCATAGTTGTTTTTCTTTCAAGAATAGTTTTTTCCCTCCATAATTACCTAATGTCATGAAAATGGATTTGCAATTGCATTCCAAAATCTAGAAGTTTATTTCATTATGTATATTAATGCGGAGTTACTTGGTAGGCAATTTCAAAGAAATGTAATGAATAAAATATTTTCATCCACAAATGTTAATATCTGTGGCTGTACTAGAAAAAAAAAACCTTTGGGGTGTTTATAAAGGCCATCTTATTGAAATTTATGTGCTACTGTTTCAAGAACTATTAAATTTTTGTCTGATTTCCGGTAGCAGCATAAACGTGCTTTTCAAGAGCCCCCCAGACACCTCCGCTCCACTTACCAGATGTGCTTTTAATGATGTGTAATCTCAGTTGTCCCATCAGTCGTTGGTAGTTTGTGTAAGGTGAGTTAAAACTATAATTCTTCATATCCAAGTAATTCTATGCTATACTTTTTATCCCCTCTGTTATTGTTTTATAGATTTACCAGCACCAGATCAATGCTGTGCACTGCCTAGCAAAATGCATGGGTTGGCAGTTCCTGTCCAATAGTTCACATCTGGGCTTGGGTGCTGTTGAGCCATTAGGAAATGCTAGCAGCTGCATATTTGCTTCTCCTATTGGGGACAGGTATGTTCTTTTTGCTAGAAATACTAGTGCTGAGTCAGTATCTGTTTTTTAATGGTTCCAGTGTCAAACCTGGCCCTGTCAGTGTACGCTTTGATTCTTACTTTTATTATTATAAGTGTGATCAGATTATATGAACATGATTTGAAGTCGTGCATTTTTATGTGTTGAAATAAAAATGATTTTTTCTTAGTAATATTTAGATGAGAAGAATAACAACTTAAGTATGATGCAGATGAATTTTACAATTGTACACTGTATGTACTCAAAAATAGCCCCACATTTTTAATGTAAAATTATTCCCTAAAAATGTGGGTGGTAATATTACACATAATATAAGATACACATAATCACATGTGCTGTATCTGGAATGTTGGCAGTTGTACTTCCTGGTGCACAGTAATTTTTTTTCTGCCTCTCAGATAAATCAATCACTCTTTAGTGAAAGTGTTGCTCAACCAGTACAGTCTGTGCACAAATCACGTACATGTTGATGCGTCATGTACATGGGTATTAATACTCACTCGTCTGTCAGCAGTAAGAGACTATCCTTTTTGTCTAGGAGCTAGACCAAGTGATCCTATATGGGGGGGGTTCACTCCTGACGGGACATTGGTGTTTTCCCGTAGTACAGGACCGGTCTGGTTACTCTGCGGCAGGGCACAAAGTCAGGAGTAGGTAACGTAATCTTGCGTCTGAGTGCCACTGATTTCTGGACGATACTTGGGTGACGTGCTGCAGGAGGCTTGACTGTGTTAGTAGTAGTGGTAGAAGGTGCTGCAGATGTGTCAGGTCTGTACTGAGGCAGTGAACGGGGGGCTGGGTGCAGAATCGCAGGATCAAGGTAGGCAGTGGCAGGTGTAGGAGGTCATTCAGATTGGTTGAAGTGTTCTGCAATCCTCCAAGGATACTCTGCTGGGCCGCTGCGTACATGTGCTGTGAACAAATCCCTGGGTACTTCTGGTTCTACAGGGTCTTGCCGGTGCCTCAGGGCCTGAGCTTGTTCTTCAGGGTTAAGGCTTGCTAGATAAGACACCAGAGCAGGCTTTAGCTCATGCAGGGGACCAGAATCCAGGAGAATCTGCTGAACTCTTTCCTTGAATCCTTTCCCCTGGGAGTAGGGCATCAGGACACAGATTCACCCTCCTACTACTGTAACAAGATGGCAGGCTCCTTGTGCACAAAATTACATATGGAACCATGTACGGGCCAGAGACCGGTGGACACCCTATTCCAACATCTGGCACGGAATGCAATGCACGTTGGAACTCAGGCCTTACATGTCCAAGGTCGCAACACAGGTGTGAGATCCTGTCCTAGTCTTCCCAACTCAAGGAACCCCCGCCTCTCTTGGCTCAGAAAGCAGTGGAGAGACAGACTGACACCGAGCCGACAAGCTGGTTCAGGGTTAGAGTACCTGTGTGGCTCCTCCTTTCCACCAACTGCTGTTGACGGGAAGGCTGGCTTGACTAAGTCCATGTGTGTAAAAAGGTTCAGTGTTCTGGATCGCTTGCATATGAGTCCCGGGATCACCTGCGGTCCTGTTACATGCGAGTAAACTGGGATAAAGATGTTAGGTCTACAGGAAATAACTTAAGGTAAAATTAAAATCGATACACGTTTATTCTCGGGTAGGAAACACACATGGTGAATGCACACTAACTCCTGTCGTCGGCATGAGCCGTGGCTGGGGAGCTAGAGTACTTCAATAGAAAAGCCGGTAGAGGCGACCGATGAAATTACGCGGATGTGCAGGGTATGAAGCGTTGAAAGTCTAAGCGAACTCCTTTTGCATTGTTGCACATTGTGTTGGGTGTAACTCAGCGTAATGCAAAAATACTGACACATAGCATGAGAAACTAAGCTGGGTGGTTTTAGGATGGGTCCTGAGAAGGACTCGAGGATAGTAACTCTGACAGACACATCCGTGTATTGCAGGGTGGTTCAGGTTTGCGGGGTACGATGCAGAGGAAATACCCTAGCTAACGTAAATCAAATTCTGAGTAGTTAGCGCTGGAAGCAAAACCTAATCGTTAGCAGGACTTAAACGATGGCAGGGTGGTCAGTGTCCAAGCAATGCATGCTGATTGAGCCGAAGAGTGCTCAATCTGGTCAGATGCTAAGCGACTAGCACTGGAAATGAAGACTGCTCTGGAGACGCAGGCTCTCTCTCCTTTTATACTAAAATGGGCCGCTGATTGGCTGGCATCACTATGACGAGGGGTGGTCGCAGAGCGGGAGGAGGTAGCAAATGTATTACTTGCCAATCTGACGTCACCGCACGGTAGAAGGGAGGAAAGTAATGACAAACGAAAATCATACTACTACTGCTATCTAGCGGCGGGGAAAAAGAACTCGTTGCCTAAGCCACATAACTATGGTGGGCCAGTGAATAAAACAATCCACATTCCAGACAGTACAATCTCACCTTACGTCGGGACAAATGAAAATGCAAACTTCCAACTCCTGGGCAAAACTAACCTAAGGATTGACGCATGACAGACCCGGCTGATAGACTGCCCGCGTCCCTGGGTGACTTGTTCGATGCTAGGCGAGTCGCGTCTTTGGGTGGGTATTGATCTCTTGGCACTGGTGCCCGACTGGGATACAATACTGGCCTAGTAGGCTGCCGGCTTGGTACGAAGTCCGGCTGTGGCAATAGAACTCTGCATGGTGTAGGCTTAGGGTATGAGACAGAGTTCAAGCAAGCGGGGCGGTGCATCTGGACAATTGACGGTTTCGCTAGTGTTGGTCCCTCAGCCCTGGTTGCACTTGACTGCAGCGTTGGGTTGTGTTTGAGGTACTGGGGTTTTCCACTGGCGTGGAGCCACTATGTACTGCCGGAGGATAGGTGGAACCCTCACCGAACAGGATTTCCTGCACCACTGGATGGTATCCTTTCGCTATACGGGTGGGTGGCCCGAACAATGCTGTAGGAGTGACGGATGGTACTGGTATGGTAAGTCATCGCAGCAAAGCAGCTTGTTAACGTGGATTTAGTAGCCTGAACCCTCTGGGAAGGATGCTAAGTCCTTGTAGATCTTTAGAGGTAGCCCTCGCCATCTTAGCCTTCTTCTGAACATCACCCCTATGTACGTAAGACATCTGGCTGTAAACTAGAATTGGGCCTTCAGGAATTAGACAGTTGACATGTTAGAGTGCAAGTGTAGGTGCGAATCGCTAGTGCCAACACCGCACCTCTTTCTTGACTTCCCCACCGGAGGTGTGGACGTCTCGAGCTGCAAAGTAGTGGTTGCAGGAACTGCACGGTGTTGTCCCAATGGGGTTGGTCTCCCCTGCACTGGAGAGTAACCTCACTCTGCACCGCGAAATGTGCAATGAAAGGAGTTCACCCCAGCTGGCAAGTCAATCCCACCAGGAGCGTACCTAGTGTCATGCCTCTACCGTTCCTCCCACCTGGGTGCAAGGAACAGGTGGCCTTCCAATAGTGGTGAGGTGAGTGTCACGAGGTCACTGGTCTCCCCAGGCCCTAAGAAGTTCCCCTCCTCGGCACTGCTGAGTGTGCGGTGAGGCGGGGACAGCTTCGAGCTGGTAAGCCACCTTCCAGGGGATAGTATCCTAGTGTTGTGGCTCTACCGTTCACTGTGCTGGGCAGAGAATGGGTGGGTATCCAAGGATATTTTGGTCTCTTGTCAGTGTGGATTCGGAAAAAGCAAACCCGGTCTCCTACTGTCTCCATCAGATCCGATGATAGTGATGTGTAGGAGGTTGGAGTGATACTTGAGAAGTTTGCAAGTTCAATGTTTATTTTGCCATAAAAGAAAATAAACAAATATGGTGGAAGTACAACCTCCTATCCACTCGGGCTTGGTGGAAGGAAAAACACCATAGCATAAAACAGGAGATGGCACCCTGTACAAAGCTAAGGGAGTAGGCAGTTACTGGTGCATTTGAACTTGTTTACTTCTCCGGGTTAGCTGTACTCTCGGTTGTCCATAAGGAACCCAATGTTCATTATTGTGCCTGAGCTGATGACGTCGCTGGTTCTTCCTTAGTAGATGGCTGGAGAGGATCTTCGGCCCCGTGAGGTAACGGTGAAGTGTTCTGGATTAGTTTGGACCTCGGCACAGATTGCTTGTGCGATGAGATCCCAGATCAAGTACTGAAGCAGAACTGACGATCTGAGTACTGGAGCGGATCTCCTTATATACTTTGTGGCCATCCCTTCCTTCACTGGCATAGGACATCTGGAGAGGGGGTTAGCAGGTGCAAGCCCATCGCCTAAATCCTTGGTGCGAGCGGCATAGTGAAGAGATGTGGGGTCTAGGCTTCATACGTGGTGGCATCCCGTAGCACACTCCTGCAATAGGACCGAGGTGGTCCTATTGCATGGTCCTGGTGGCTAATCGGGCAAAAATAAATTGCCATTATTAGGACATCTGTCCCGGCCCTGTAGACACAATAATCTTGTAGGAGGTGGCAGTGACTTGACTCATTGACAACTGCTAGTGGTGTAGTTGCACTGATGAGTAGTAGTCGTTTACTAAAGGCTATTCAAGATAAAGTGAGCACTTCTGAAATCAACCTTAGAAAATATCTCTTTTCCTACCTTCATGTATTCTAACAGGCACACTGAGTGATAAGTGCCCAGTAAAGTTGGTAATGATGGAGGAGAAGAAGTTCCATGTACAAACGTTGAATTAAAAGTGTTAGGCAACATTTTTGAAAACTTTTCTCGCAAATTGCAGTACATCCAGACAGCCAGAAGTACACAGCATTCACGACACCTGAGGGCGAAGCCCTAAAATTCAGGGTAATGCTTTTCGGGTTGAAAAACGTCCCTTCCACATTTCAACGCCTAATGTCAGCAGAGGTATTGATGAGATACATTGGATAATTCTGCTTTGCATATCTCGATGATGTAATAATTTATTCCAATACCTGGGAGTAGCACCTTGGGCACGTAAAGCGAATTCTCAAAAGACTGGAACTAAATGGAATGACATGCAAGCTATCAAAGAGCTATTTTGGCAAGTCTTCGATTGATTACTTAGGCCATATAGTTTCCCCAGAGGGAAATTTTCCACAACAAAGCTCTATACGAGCGATCGAAGAGGTTGAAGAACCCACTAACAAAAAACAGCTACGACGGTACCTGGGTTTGTGGAACTGGCTAAGAGACTTCGTACCAAACATTGCACTTCACATGGTACCACTTCACCCGCTCCTCGAGAAAGAGACCCTTTGGCAATGGGGACCGGAACAACAACAGGCATTCCAAAATTTGAAGAACAGCTTCAGTAACATACAACAACTCCATTGACCTCAAGGACATCAACCTTTGATTCTACAAACCGACGCGTTTCAGAATGGACTAGGAGCCTTACTATACCAGCAAGACACTGATGGCCATACACATATGATAGCACATACCTCGACCCGATTGAACGAAACCGAGTAGTGTTATAATGAACAGAAGTGTCTGGCAGTTATTTGGGCGGTAAGAAAATATCAATATTATCTCAAAGGGCAACACTTCATCCTGTGTACCAACTCAAAAGCCCTCCAGTGGCTACACGAGTCAAGGAATGCCAAGGCCAAACTCGGACAGTGGGATATGTTCCTTACCGAATTCGACTTTGAGGTACAACATTGCCCAGGCAAGATGAACGACCTGCCAGACGCCCTGTCCTACTTCCCGACACTGAAGGAGGATGAGAAAGCAGAAGTGGAAGAAGGGGAAAAGGTGTCCCCTTCCCCTCTGGTAGTACGAAGTCCGGAAGAACAAATCCACCTCCTCCAGCTACAAATAACAAGTCACCAAATCACGATGAGCCAGCAGGATGACCCTGACATTGGCCGCCTTCTACGAGAACAACCGCAAAGGTTCAAGTTAAGAGATGACATTGTGTGGACACGTAGCAGATAACCCACCTCCCAGTGGAAAATATGGGTCCCGCAACAACTATGCGCCGATATATGCTGACACCATCACGAGCATCCTCAAGTTGGACACCCGGGTACAGGAGAGACCCTGCTGGACATCGGGATCCATTACAGCTGGGACGGAGTAAGCTGTGACGTCCGACAGTACGTAAGCAATTGCGTCACGTACTACCGCGGCAAAGTGTACCCAGTTCCTCGACCTACGGCACGACCAAGGAGATCCAAGACAACGTGGACTCGCGTAGTAGCCGATCTAATGGGACAGTATCCCCGGAGCACAAAGGGGAACCACTACTTGCTAGTAGTTAAGACCAATTTTCGAGGTGTGTAGAAGCCTTCACCCTACCCAGCCAGGAAACCGCCCTGATCGTGCGGAAAATGGAAATCGAGATATCTGCACAATGTAGATACCCGAAGGCCATACTGACTGATAATGGTACTTAGTTCACGAGTTGCCAGTGGCAGTCAGCTTGTCAAGGATGGGGGGTAGAGACATGAACTACCCCACCATACCACCCACAGGCCAACCTCACTGAGCGGAAGAACTAGGAGATGAAGAAGTGCCTCCGACTTAGTGTGGGAATGATCACCGCCATTGGGATAAGCATATCCCCACCATCTTGTTTTCCCCACGACGTTGGACAAATGAAGTGGTGAATACAAGTCCAAGTATACTTCTCCTGGACCAAACACTACGTCGACCAGGCGACTGGCAATGGGACAGCAAGCAAATGGATATGCCGCAACCCGAGGACGTCCAACTAGCCATGCTAGCTCACACCACTACCGCCCAGAAGGCCCAGGATGCCTACATCCAACGGAATTACCCTCAACCAAAGACGGGAATACAGGAATTCAATCTAGGAGAAGCAGTTTTGCTTAAAACACATCCCCTCACCAAGGCCAGCAATCAGTTTAGTGCTGGTCTCGCTGACAAGTGGAACAGACTGTACCGCATAGTATGCAAGCGAGACAACGTTTGCTGGGCCAAAGACTTGCGAGGATGGATCCAGAAGGCCACCCGAGGCCAAATCCGCCCATTTCCAGGCGACATTCCTCAAACCGAGGATGACCCAACGCCAATTATGGCACCTCCCGAAGTCGAGCCAAGGCCAACAAAGAGGCGCGAGGCACAAACAATAGAAGCTGATAGGGAACCAAGTTACATTGCACCATGGAAAGGAGACTTAGGCCAGCACAGAGAAGCAGTTTCCGTAAGATCACTGCCCGCAGCTACGCAGAGAAAGTCACAGCCAGACGTGACCAGGCGACCCCTAGCTATTCGGAAGTGTCATGGTGCAGTCCCTGGAGACCGGGAGTACCGCCAGACACCCCGCCATTCGAGCTGAATCAGCAAACAATCGGAATCACCTTCAGTGAGGGAGGTAGAAACAACCCAAGCACCTACCCCTCCACCTAGTACAACGCCCGAGCCAGAGGTCAAGGCCATTCAGCCCAGCTTGTACAAAGTCAACCTCTGACTTGTAGGAGGTTGTACTACTCGCCACCAGACCACCGGAAGGCGAACACTGCATGGACCCAGTACCAACTGTCGTATTGGAAGAAACACCTGGAACAGCAGTCAAGATCATTCCAACTTCCATGAAGCCAACCACTGCTCCTGCCAGCAAAGTATCAAGATTGCAGGGGGCGTTGAGCACCGTCGACAATCTGTTGCAACCTCCTGCTACGTAGGAAACTTCACTTGTCGGCGCCATTGAGGATGAGAGGCCCGTTCTGCCTCCCACGCAGTCGGCCGCCAATGAACAAGGCATCGAGACAGTCAATGCCTCCCACTACCCCTTATCTGATGCAACACTCGCAGTTGAGGTTGAGTCACTTCCTCACACTGCCTCGACGAAGGACCTGGACATCGCAATCATCGATGCGTCCAACTACCCGGACCTTGGGCGAGCTGCATGAGCAGTCAAGGTGGAGGGCGGTCGACCAACACTCCCTTGTACTGCCATGCCACAGAAACATCCTGCCCTACGGGTAGGAACACGTGCAGTCAGTGTGCGGGACCTTCCTGTGTCACTCCCTCGCACTGCCTCAACGTCTCTTGTTCCTGTGCCTTCCCATCAGTTGCTGCAGAAGCAGACGCCACCGCACCACGTGCTGTACCACGATGCCTGATGCTCTCGCATGCTGCCAAGGCAGATTCAACGCCTGGCCAGTACCGGGAATCGCCGTGGAGGCCCACATCCAGGTTTATGTGGCCGTATCCGGCACACACAGGCTGAGAGGAAGACCGGCCAAAAGTAAACTCGCCGAACACCAGTAAGTGCAATGCCAGCAATGTATAAACAAAACCAGTAGTCATAAAGAGCTACGTTATACTAGTGAAACAGTACTCGTTATAGATCTATAACCAGTAACAATTAAACTAGCCACCCAGTCAAAGACAGTGAGACCTAGGCAAAGACACTCACAATTAGGCTAGTTTAATAATGTGCAACGACAACAATAAGCCTACCCAGCTGTCATCAAGTGGGCGAAGTGTAGGAACCGGTGAGGTAAATGTGTTAACCAGTGACACTTGACTAAGTGCTAGCATTTGAACTTGTAATAACAGCAGTCATTATGCTGTAAGAAATTAATCCCGTAAAAACAGACGTTTTATACCTCACCAGCAGTAAGGCTTCCGTGAAATGGTGGCTGACAGCCCATATAAAAATAGATAGTATTACTTCGAGACATTCTTCCACAGTGCCGGTATATACTATACAAGTGCCGTATCACTGATAGATGCTCACACAGTGCCAGTGTATACATGGAAGACAGAGACTTCACCGATTGTACATAGTAGAGTTAGTTCTAAGTATAAGATTGACTCCCGTAAGGTAATTAGCTAATTTAGATTTTGGTATATACGACTTGATGTGTAAGTGCACTTGTAAATATGCCTTTGAGTTTTCATAGTGTCTTGTGAAGATCAAATACAAGAAGAATGTCCTCTTGAAGGGTAATGTGTCTTTATGCAATTTTTTCTCATGTTTTTCTAGCGTATTTGTCTTAAATATCCTCTGCACCAAATAAGAGTCGAACCCGAACTCGGAGCCACAGAGCTCCCATGAACTCGCTACGATGAAACCAGGTGCAAGATATAGTAAATTCAGTTTATTACAGTGTTATGTATGTTAGTTTGTAGTGACCTTTGTGTGCCAATTAGCCACATATTAACTTCATTTATTTCAGTGTACTCGCGTAGTTGTTTAGTCGTTCAACCCAGGTGATGGAAGGCCTGAGGTTGCCGAACTGTAACCTGTTACACGTAACTGTTTTGCTTGCTGTGAGACCCACAGGCTACCCCAGAAAGACTGATATTTCTTTCATAAATCACCACAGCAAGCTTCGTGATAGTAACATTTCCCTGCCTTCTGCGAGTAAGACTTGAACATACTTTTTATTCCCCTTCGTATTTGTCATGTCGTTGTTTTTATGTGTTTTTATTCCAGGTTCTTGTTGTATATTCTCTTATAAATAACCACAGCGCTATGCTGAGTTTTTGACAGCGACATGCGTAAATCAAGTAGGCCAGTGGGACACCCGATACAACGCATCACTCCTGACACTAAGCTTCACCACGGGGGAGGGGGATCCATTAGTAGCGTGCAGCACTCTGCTTTGCCTGGGCAAGGGGGCAAAGAGGGAGCCCGCCCGAAGAGAGAGAGAGACAGAACTACAGCTGGTGTGCCACATGCTGCGAGTTCTCCAGCCGGCCCCAGAGCACAGAGCGAGCGGAATTACAGCTGTCAAGCAGCTCAACATTAAGGGTCCCACCTACCTATTTGAAAAAAAAAAGTTTTCTTTGCTCTTCCAGCCTGGAACATCCAGACGAGGGGGCCCTACGCCTTTCTCCACCGAACTTTAATGATGAGTCTTGATCGCAGCAGGGCAGGGGGGGGGGGGGCATTTGATGCGTGCCACTTTATCATACTACTAAATACGATTACGACACATCTCACATCACGCCAAATATGTCTAATTCAACCCACGTGAGAGTCGAACCCCACAAACCTGTACACGGACGTTGCGGGCCATCACAATCCTGGAGAGCATCCAAACACGTGGATACCAAGGTTGCGCAAGCCAGCGGACACGTCGCCCTTCCCTCCCCCGTGCTGATAGCCTACAAGCCGTCAGCCGCCTCAGGGCACGGCCGAGCGCCACCGAACATTCATGAAGCAGAGAGATGACTAGAGGGTTGCTACCCGCACTACGGCTTCGCACCAGAGGCAGAACGGGACCGTACTGCCTTAGTACAGTTTTTGTAGAAACCAACCTATCCCATATTTCAGTATATCGTCTTTCCGCCACACGTCCGTACTCATCAAGATTACCACCCCGTCCTACAAAGTCTTGTATGAGGTACTAAGGTAAGGTATGGGATCGCCAAGCCCAGGTTCTGGGGTGAAGAAGGAATAGCTTGGAACCTGCGGTACCGTGTTGGCCGACACGGTATCTCCAATCCACAGCCTGCAGACAGTACTACCTGTTCCAAACAGTGACCAGCAACAGTGAGACAAGTGGCCAAAGTACAGACACATAAGCCAGGTAAACCCAACACCACTCGCCAACTACCTGCACGTAAACCCACAGTGAGGAAGAAGGTAGTTACCGACAAATTCGTGCCAACCCGTAAAGCATTGCATCCTGTAAAGATCTCTGTCCGTAAATGTTCATTGGATTCGAAAATCCCTACTACAGCGCACTTGGTCTAATGCAGTCAAAGCCACGACAGTGCCACATATTTAGTAACCCGGACATGCGTTAGCATCTTAGTCTAAAAATGAGCAGATTTGTAAAATATTTGCTTTCCTAATAATTTCATAGTTTCACTTGACGGGCGCATGAATACAGTGGTGTGGTCCATGACAGTGTTAATTTTACATAAGGCAGAATAATACACAACGTGCTACAAGTAGATTTTGAGCAGGGCTTGCAAAAGTGCTCATTTTACAGTGAACAGCCTATAATAAGGATAAGACCTTGTGCGTCAGGATGGAGCGGAAGTTGTATAATCTTCATTGTTGAAAAAGATGTCATGCATCAATGTTCAACTACATGGAATACTTTTAAGACCAGTTGCATGGCAGATCACACACTATTCTTAGCATGGTATACTCTGTTTCGTATAATTCCAATAAAATTTGACAGGCGTTGTGACCAACCTACGCAGCATATTAACAGTAAACGCCTCCATTTCCAAAGTACTGTACCAGCTGATGGTTGTTGCAGGATGAATGTTATTATGTTGGTGCTCTTGGCGATGATTGTAAAAGAAAATATTACTCGTAGACTACGCAATTTTTCTGAGTTTTAGAGCATGGGCCTAAAAATATTTAGGAATATTATGGTAGAGCATGCGAACATCACGGTTATGTGAAAGGTCTCTGCCAATCTCCGTTGAGTCTGTTGTCTATGGTCTCCACCAGTCTCCACCCGCCTGGTGAAAAAGCTGTTGCCTTTGTGCTCTCTTCCGTTAAAATTTATCAATATGCGAGAATTCCTTGCTGGTGATGTCGGAATATTGTACATGCAGTTAATTAATTTTGGATTTACGTATTTCATTAAATGTAATTCATATTTGGTGCCTTTTTAGAACAATCTCCTCAGTGAAATGAATTATCGACACGTGTCTGCCGCTTTGTAAAATGGTTTGTTGTGTTCTGTGGTCCACTATTTTCTGCAGCCATAACGAAGCACGAGCGAAAAATTATTTTCGTTGTGAGGTGTGAATTTGTTGGTTTCAAAAATAGTTAAAGTGTTTTGTTAATTGCGTAAGTCAGCAAATAGAAAAATTTTTCATATCAGTTCAGTATCCGTCACGTGATTAATCATCCAAAGTTCGGTACGTGTTTAGGAATTACGAAGTGAACAGTAAGTTTGTGTTTTTTGTAAATAATGATTTCTTGAATTGTTGTTAGAATATTTGAAATGTATTTGGACTTTTATTTGATTGAAATTATGATTTTTACATAGAAGTTAAATTTGCTTAACATGTTTACAATGTGTATTTTGCACATCTGTATTAACTGTGATGTATTTATTACATTTAGTTCTTGCTGGAGATTTTCAAATGTACGTGGCCTAAATAAGAACTCTTTTAGTGTAGTTCATTACATAAAAAATGCAATGATATTTATCTGTTGAGCACTTCTTGCATCGGTACTAACAGCGACACATTTATCGCATTTAGTTCTTTCGATGATGTTAAAACTTCTGATTTTGACGTGTGCGGCATATACAACTAATCTAATAAGATTACAGCTCATCGCCATGAGTACCTCTTCCACCACTACAGATGTGACACACTGCCTACCCTACAGGCAGCAGGAACTTATGAGCATATTCTCTTCACCTGAAGATGAGCAACCCGGCAGGCACGTCCACCCCCTCCCCTCCCATGCTGAGATCCTACAAGCTGCCCAGGCCTTGGGCAAGGCTGAGCGCTACCTACGAGGCACGAAACAGAAATGCTGACCAGAGTTTCCCACGCCAACCAGGGCAGGAGGACGTCACGCCTTCCACGCACCCCGCGCCGACAGCCTACAAGCTTCCACTATATAAGTCAGGATACTGTCGAGCTCGAGAGTCATTCTTGTTCTTTTCTCATGACTTCTCACAGCACTGCTCAGTGCTGGGACCTGTAGAGAACTTTGAAGCCTTGAGTACACCCCCCATGGCTACTTCACCATCGACGAACATCAACCAGCGAACACGCTCACTAACATGTTAAATTCACTTTGTCTCCTCAAGACACCTTTCTTAGACCAGTTTAGAAGTATTATATCTTTTCTCATTTAGATATTTCTTTCCCGCTTTTCCATTAGAACCAGGTCGCCTACACCTGGCCAGCGTAGTAACCTTCAACATTAAATTGCCTGGTAGGAGGTAGCACACATCGCATGTTTATTGAACCATTAATAAACATACTTTTGTTTCCTATCTTACCGCTTTTATTTCTGAGAGTATTTATCTGTTTGCCTGCTATACACAGATTGCTACATACGCCATTGACAAGAGCCAGGTAATTGATATAACCAATTTAACTTCAACAGCGGGTGCCCCTCAGGGGTCCATCATATTTTATACACACCCATTAGACGGCCACCTGTTGCTTTCCAACTGCCACAGCACTGTACCAGTGCCGGCGGAGAGGAACAGGGGAGCCACATCCACTAGCAACACCTTCACCCAGGGAGAAGCGACAGTCTCGAGATATTACTTTATCCCACAGCATTGTTAGTGCTGTGATATCTGTAGCTTGAGACCTGCTGCCCATCTCTGTGTGAACGCACATCCAGTGGCAGCATTGGTGACCCAAACAGCTCCCGTCTCTGATCAGCCCGTATGTGTAGGGGATCAGTGGAGACTTAACAGAACCTGGTCAGCAAGCCAAAACTGGACTGACACTATAAACTGTGTTTAGTTTGTTCACGTCAATGTGTACCTAGTATACTCTAAGCAGAGACTCGATGCTTTACGACTATAGGCATGGCCATAAACGTAGGGAACGAAACGCAGCGTTCCTTGCTGCCAAACATTTGAGTGCACTTCCTCAACCTACACCAGAGCAACAGGCGAAATGGGACCGCGCCGCCAAACTCAGGCATGAGTCAGTATCAACTGCTCCGGTAACTATCTTGTTGGTATCTCCGTGTCTGTGAATTCATTCCTCGTGCCATCCTGTGGTGAAAGGGTTGTTAACCGTCACCACTACAGAATTCAGCTGGGATAACATCCACTTCTGGACCAATTAAGCACACCTGTGGAATCGCCAGTTCGGCGTGGGCCCAGCTCACTACGTTTGGGTAAAACCCACCACAACTACGGCACCCAAGAAGTAGTATTGAATACGTACTAGCCAACACCACTCGTCTCTCGCCGTCTATTTATTCTAGACCACCCTGCTTTTGGTCTAGCGGACAAAATCCTCGACCATCGTGCCTAGTAGCCTATCCGGATACGCGTCAAGTTATAGTAAATTGTTTGCTACATCCATACGAACAAAATTTTCCAATGCATCATCAAAACAATGCAAGTTCCAAGCGCCACTCTCTTATAAGAAGAACCACAAAAAAATCATCTCCTGAAAGACGTAAAACTATAGTTCCCCACCCCACCAATAAAATAAAACAGAACCCTAACTAATATATTATGCGATCATAACAAAAATAAAACTGTTGGGAATGGCAACCACTTATAGCAGCCTAATTACTGGACAGAAGTTGTCAGTCTTTCAATGCTTGCCATTAGATTTGTAGTGTGTTTACTAAGATTGGTTTCTTCACTGACAGAACAGCTGTGGCAGAGGGATACATTGTGGCTGCACTTCTTTTTTAGAACTGTCAAAATTTATTGAAGTTATATAAAACAGACTATACTCTGTGTGATTTCTCAAAAGTGTAATATTAAAAAAAAAACTTGAGTTATGCTGTTACGATACCAAGTATCGGTATCGGCCGATACTTAACCTTTTTTGATGTCTGTGTATCAGGTGTGGTATCTGGCATATACATTAGTATCGGTTATAGGTAATGAAATTGGGTTATTACTTTCTTTAGACATAAAAATAATTGTGTGTGGCTGTACGTTTTAGAGTATTCATCATTCGTGCAATAATTGGTCACTCACGTTCATAAATAAAATTAACCTTCATCCCGCACACGTAAAATGTAAACAAGAGCTCGGCCATAGAAGCCATACATGCGAAAATAATTTTGTTGCTGTACAACTGGAATATTTTGTACGTAGTTTGCACACCTGCCGCAGCACCACAAGTGCATATTTGTAGATGCCATTTTGTGAATTTTGCTGCTATACAAGATAAATATTTCTTACGTAGTTCGCATGCCCGCCGCAGCGTTAATAGTGCAAGTGGAGGTCAATGATCCCGATGGAGGGGTGGATGTTATACGGTCTTGTTGGCCGGCGGTTAGGGACGTAATTGATGAAGCTACGCTGGCCTTGGGAGTAACCTTTGGTGTGAGAGTCGAACCCGGATAATCTTTCCCGAAGCCTACTGGATGGTGAACATATTTTAGACAGTTTTCCTCTCATCCAATTTGGGAGGTGTTACGTTCCGGGAAGGTAGGGATGTCTCCGGCTGACTATAGCTTTCGCACTCGGGGTCTGGTCACTCCCAACAAGCACCTAAGTAGGCATCGAGCTTGGAGACTCGTGATCAATGGGAATGAACGGAGAAATGGGCCGAGGTTTAAATTCTGGGTCAGCAGGTGGGGCGTGTCCTCACACTAGGTCTCTGTCTCGGCTGGTATGATTCTTAACCTTTGTCAAGCTTGCTGCTCTTGATATCGAATGCTGCTCTTAACCCACCTCTCTTACTGGGCATATAGATTACACTTTACAATCCAAAACACATCATAAAAGAACAAGGGAACTAATCCTAAAAGAAGGGTAGTCAACGAGTTCAGATTAAACGTAATATTTTATTATGTTTGTGAAAACAGTGGGGGTCCCGGTTCAATATTACACTCTAATAAACTTTGCTTTGTTAATAATTATTTAAATTACGCATGCGAAGTTCAGCATGTAATAATAGAACAAAACCAAAAGAAACTCTCTCTCTAATTTGTTTTATGCAATTCACAGCGTAACCTCAGAGCGGTGGTTTTCCTGAAGGGACGTTGTGATGACCTGTTACTGCGGAGTCAAGGGAGTGACTGGGGTAAAGGGATGCAGGAAGTGGACGTTATGAATTACCTCTGGAGAAATGGGCCGCCCTTGCGGTCGGCTGGTGCAGGAGTGGAGGAGCCTTCATAAACTGCTAGAGAGGTTAGAGCTGTTTGCAGGCTGTAGGAGAGGAGAGAGGTCTTGGTCAGACCCTGGGAGTGCTCGCTGACCTATGCAGCCAGTGAGCCAGGCGACTCTGGCAAGAGGCGTGCTCGTGCCTCCTTATATAGTTGAAAATCCCTGGATCAGCGATCTTCCAGGGGTGCAAGGGGGGGTGTAACCTTTCATCGCAGGGGTTGGTTTATCAGGGTAGGGGCGGGCGCCACTCATTTCTTATCTCCCTCCGCTGACGCAACGACAAGTTTATCACCTTGGCTCAAGGCTTGGCGGATGTGTCATCACAGGGCAGCAGAGTTGCTGTGATCCTTTGGCGTGTGTAGAAATTCCTTCTCAGCTATTTTGGGATAGTGACCCTTCAGGTAAAACGATCTTGACTGAAAGTAGTGGCGACCACATGATGGAATCTGGGCGGGCAGTACAATCCATAATTAAACGCGTTAATTATTTTTACATCCGAGGCTGTCCAACGCGTGGAGACGATTCTATCGACATGTAAAAAGTACTTTGCCACTGTTTGCGACGTGCCCCGAGCTCTTGCTTGCTCGATGGGGCGAAGTCACCCGTAGAGAGTGCAGTCATGCAGTGCAGCAGTGTGGCATGCATCTAAGTATAAATAACAAATAACTGCAGTTACCACTGCAAACACTGTTTCTGTCATTTTGACTTCTTTCTTCACTTCAGCTGCTGATCCTGCTCCTATGACTGAAAGTATAATTTCTTTGGTGGTATTCAAGGCATTCGCTATATACTGTAAGTAATTTTGAAGTGGGAATTATAGCACAAACTGTCAAAATCCACTGGCAAACATTTGCCGAAGAAGTTTTTTGTTCTTCCAATAGTAGTTTTTGCATGTTATGTAGTCTTCATCTATTCATCTTACTGTTATGTAAAGTACCTTTAAAGAACCAGTTACATCCATGTCTACGTGTAATATTTCTTTTGTCATTCCAGTTGGTATTGCTACGTAAACACACCCTTCGTTTTATTATGAAATAGCTACAGAAACTATTGAGGTCAAATAGAGATTGTTGATATAATAGTACTTCAACCCATCTAAAGCATTTGAAATTTAGCCGTTCTGTTATCTGATCTTCACTTGTCCAGCCTTTTTCTTGTACTCTGATAATAATGACTGTATATTGCTGTAAATGCTTGCAGGGAATATAACTGTAAATTGTGTAAAGTTTAAGTGTATGACAATACAGTGATGCTGGTTACTGAACCTTTGTAATAGAATAACTCCTAGAGACCTTTACGCCTCGTGTTGGGCATCACTAATTGAAGTATGGAGTGATTGTCGTAGTTGTTTAATGCACATTATCTAACATCGTAGGTTGAACACAAGCCCTTGAAAACCAGAGGATACTGAAGTCCTCGAGTAGGAAGTTACATAACATGCTTGAATTAAAAAAACTCAACCAACACGATGCCAGTGTTGCATGAGACATTGAGATAAGGAGGATACTTTACGTTTGTTTAGGTGCCCATCCAGTGTACAATGTGTGCCTAGTGGGCTTTCTAGTGGGCACGAAGTCAGGGGTCATATACACTACCCTTCACCGAGATGGTACCTTATTGATGACAGGATGAGGGGTACTCCTTCTGGTTGGCTGGCTGGCGGGCTTGCTTGCTGCGGTGACTGACGGCTGAACAGCGGTCGATGCTGGCTGCGGCAAAGTGGTGCTGGAAATATAATGACTCTGGTCGAGTATGGGAGGGGTCTCCTGGAAAGAGATTTCTCTCCAATGCCTGTCTAGGCCTATAATTGTATCTTCGTATCTCTGTATGATTTCTGTAGTGGGATGTTGTCTCAATTATCTTAATTGGAGGTGAAAATAATGGAGTAGTGTTATCAGTTTCTACAGGAGGTAGTTTAGTTATTTCCTCTATGAGATTCTTCAATTCCTGTTTTAGCCGATTTTTAGCGCCTCCTTTCTGGGAGTACGGCATGAGGAAAAATAAAGAGTACTAAAAGTTCTGAAGCTAAGCCGGGGTATAAACGGATCCTATTGTGTACTTGTCAACACACTGGCTTTACGATGTGATATCACTCTCCACTGTCCCAATCGGTCATGGCAATTGGTGGATGAGACTTCCAGCCTTCACAGCGGTGGAAACAGAGCTTTGGATAATGTCACCTTGTTTTATGCAGAAATATCCAGGTGTGGTTTCCACAGTGGGTCAAGTGGCCAAGATAGTTCCTCCTCCAATCCAGCTGTCACCCAACATAGGTGGAGTAGGAAACTACTTAGTCACTCGATTCTACGTGCGAAGGAGTTCCTAGGGACCAGACTGGCAGAACTCAGTTTGCCTCTTAATGTGTGGGTATTCACCTTAGTGGTTTTATACGTGGCAAGGTCGGCTTTTCCTCAGAGCAAACTAAAAGAGCTTAAGTTACTTTAAGGCCTAACTTTAGGTTCTGAGCAACAAGTAAAAAATCTAAAAATAATAGGTAAAATTTAGATTTGAAAATGAAATAATACGTTTTATTGAGTAGCGTATTTGACATGTGGTTCTGTACTCTCCTAATGATGATAGTCAAATTAAGATTAACTGAAGTTAACTGTATCTTATAGAGGTATGGGAAGGCGACTTGGAAACAAAGCTAATATTATGTGGGCGATTATTCTGATGTGAGGAAAGATTAATTTAATCAAAGAGAAATTAACCTAACTTACTGTAGGGGTGTTCTAAGGAACTTAATGAGGGAGACAAATTACCAGAATGGTAATTTAAGTGAAGGGGTTGTCCGGAGTGGACATCATCATGACCTGTTACCTCTGGGGGTTACCAATGACGGAGGTTGAGGTCGGTGAGCGGCGACGTTAGCAGGACCTTCGGGGGATGGCATTGGCATCCAGGGGCTGCTAGACCTGAAGAGCTGGGGGCTGCTGAAGTTGTTGCGGCCCTCTGTTGACTTTGATTACCGGTGCAAGGAGGCCCCGGCCATAAGAGTGGTGGGACTCTAGGGTCTAGTGGCTGGTGCACCCTGCAGATAGTCTCTGGCTGTAATAGCGGTGGGGCTCTAGGGTCTACTGGCTTGCGCACCCTGAAGATAGTCTCTGGCCTTAACAGTGGTGGAGGAGGATTTGCAAGCTCTTACCCTGGCTGACACCTCCGGCCATAACAGTAGTAAAAGTGCAGCATACTGCCCTAAGGCTTGGCTCCGCTGGTCCACATATACTAAATTTTGGAGCTTGTAGGGCCTCAGATGTGTGATGGGGAAGCTAGTCTCACTTCTCGGGGGTTGAAAATTCCTGTTTCAGAAAGGGTGCCTTTCATTTCTTATCACTTGTGATGGAGGGGTTGACATGTCTTATTGCCTTGGCAGGAGGCTCTGGAGGTTGTGGTGCTCCAGTAGAATGTATTGTAGTGCAGCGGGCACTCCGCCAGCTTTCTAGTTCAGAGAGAGAACATTTTAATGAAGTATTTTCGCATTTTATCAGGTTCTGCGGTGCCTGCAACAGGAAGCTGTATCTGCTCTAATACTGCCTGCTGTGATTTCAGCACCACGTAACTGCTATTGCTAACCACTTTCGACGGGAAACACGTCCTATTTTTCACAATATTTTAGTCCCATGACTCCTGGAATCACGCGTTGTATCACACGCTATTTTCCCGTCACATGCTTTTGATACCACACTTTGGGGTCGTGTGCAAAGTTCCAGTTCATTGACTGACGCCCTAACCTTGCTCTCTTATTGGTTGGTGACTCTTCTTGCCCTGACTTCTCTTTGGTGAGAGATTGCTCATGCGCGACTTCATGGTGGAGGGAGACTTCTCCCCACTACACTCATGTTGCTTTATTATGCCATGCACGGCCTGAAGACGTCAGCAGAGGACTTCAGAGACTGCACATCACTGCCTGGGATGACTCGCCTGAGCTGCGCAGACACTCCACTCTCCTTCATCACCATGGCTGTATCATGACGTTGCTTTTATTCAAACTTTTATTTTGTTTTATATTAACAATTTCCATGTCGTCTTCCGCCACATTGCCAAGTAAGTAGATGTACAATTAAAAGTGTAACCATTTCAGTGCTTGAATTTATGAAATGTGTTAAATTGGCTTAGATTATTTCTTATTGAGTGTTTGTGCTCAGCCCTAGACTGCTCGGATATCACAAACTGGTGGCAGCATTTTTGATAATTACTCCAAATGGCTGTAACTGAACCCTCTTCGAAGGGTTATAGGTTGTAGGTGATAGGTCGTTGAAAAACAGTGTTCAGTTTTCCTCGACATTGAAATTCAGTTGTATTATTTTATTCGCACATTGTGTTATGAATGTGAATCGTGAAGTTGTAATTGAGCTGAGCAGTGTTGCTGAGTGGGAGCCTTCCGAAGAAATGGACTCACGATCGTAAGACTTGGATTCCTCTTTCGAAATCAAAAACAAATATAAATTTTAATAAGTTGTAGTAGCACTTTTCTAGTTGACATGGAGGACAAAAGACGTCATCAACTAGCCAGCAATATACCAGCACAAGCTCAAGTACCAGTTCAAGTTAAATATTTGGTGGTTATTTCATTAATAGAAAAATGGATGCGCAAAAAAGATTCGTTACCGGTGTACATGACTTTCTAGAAAGCATAGAAAGCCTAGGAAATCTTTTAGATAAGGACAAAGTAAAATTAGCGAAAATGAAATGAAAGGTTAGCCCGCGTTTTGTTGCAACATGTCCTAGATTAAGAGGAGACATAACATTTAAAATGTTGAGAGATGAGTTGAATGACAGATTCAAGGAAATCAGCCATTGCAATTTCATTATTACATGCTGCACAATGTTAGGCAGAAAAACATAATGAGGATGTGCATACATTTGCGAATAGATGTAGTAAATTATGAAAGTAAACAGTTTAGCATTTAGATGATCCAGAGAAACAGGAAATTTTGAATCAGGAAGCTGAAAAGAGTTTATTAGCAGCTTTCAATTATGTGTTACAAGGTAACATAGGTCAGCAGTTAAGATATAAGATACCACAAACCATGAACGAAGCTGAACGCATGGCTATAGCATTAGAGGTTTCAGAGGCGCATCAGGAACGCAAAACAAAATTTGATGATCCTCAGAGGAGGAGAAAGGTTTATAACATAGTCTCCCAGCAAACAAGTGTGGCACGGGGTAACGCGAGAAGTGTGACAATACTTCCATTAACAGATGTTTTAGAAGAGGTTCGAGTGGTAGCAGTAACAGTAGAAAGAGTTTATCGGGAGCAGGTGTTTCTCCCAAGAACATGAGTTACAGACAAGAACAAAATAATAACTGTAATATTAGATGTTTTAATTGCTGACGTTTTGGGCACGTGATCATAGAGTGCCGAAGTTTGGGAACCTCATGACGAGCCCAAGTACTAGCGAGAATGTAGGTAATAATCACCCAAATGTGAGAAGCCGAGTGTCAGCCCCGGGCACCACGCGGCAGTAATTACAGTTGTAGGAGGAAAAGAGACCATAGTATCAGTTCTTGTCGAGGGCCAGTCTCACTCATTCTTAATTGACACAGGGTCTGATACATCTTCTCGTTCGACCTAGAATCAGCTGGAATATTATAGATGAATCTCAGTTAGGAGCAAAAGATGTAACTGGAGACTCTCTCCAGATCGCAGGTACCCAGTATGTAGAGTTGTGGGTAAATGGTCAATGTTACCCATATTGGTTCTTTGTGTGCGCATCAGACCTTCCTTTCCAGGGGATACTTGGAACCTATTTTCTCCATTATTATGATGCCAGAATCAACTTGAAAGAACAAGTATTGTATCTCTAAAATGTGTTATATTTAGGTACATATAATTCAATTACTTGCATAATTGAGGAAGAGCAGCGGAAACAAGCTGAGAGCCTGGCCAACTCTGAACTTGGATCTGGAACAGTGAATAGTAGTCAATATAATGAAGTGAAAATGACACAGCACACGATTCTGCCACCAAAATCGGAGACAGTGATAGATGTTGCTTTGCACACGGCGGGTTGGGACACTGACTCAAAATTGCTTCTTATCGAATTGATTTTGACGAATGTACCAGGCATCCGTGTGGCAAGGGCAATATGCAACTTAATTCTTACCAGTAAGAGCCTCCCAGAGAACGAGGTGTATTGTAGGAGTAGTATGGCTAGGAACTCTATAGGGACATGTAATAGATTCAGTGAGACGAATCTGGAAGACGGGGTGAACAACCATCAGGGTACCTGTGTAGTTGAAAATAAGGCACTTATGAAGGTGAGTGACCAGTGCGATATCCCCTTTGTTTCGGGTCAAAGGGAAGCATCCCAGTGTTTCATTCCTCATCGCGATCACGTCACATAGGAGGGAAGAGGACATGGAGTCCTAGTCGCGCGGAAGATGCAGGAGCGACATGTGATGTAAGCAGTCATGTCGAGAGGACTACTGACAGGGTAGATCAAATTGAGGGTTCAAGGAAACGTCACAGAGCGTTAGTAAAATCGCTAAGGGCAGTGACAAAAATCGTGAACATTACTAATGAGACGCTCGTCGTACCAAAGGGTGCGGTAATAGGATTTGCCACACTTGTCAGTGATGTTGCGGGAATACTATGCATAAATTCCGTACCCAGAATATCTGAGAGAAGTTGGATAAGTCTTGGGTCGGAAAAAAGTAATTTAGTGCCACCACAAATAGAACCACAGGAGAAAATCCTCACAGATGTCCCTAGAAACAAAGATAAAAAAAGTGTTCGCTTCCAGGCTCCGAAGCAGTAATCACCTCAAGTTGTGTTAGCCATAAAGTGAGTGAATTAGTTAGCGAGGTCACGGAACAGGACAGATTTTATCGCTGTGTCCCCAAAATCCTTTGAGATAGAGTATGCCAAGCAGAGGCAGTTCCGATTCCAAATGAAAACCCCAAGTCCTGTCGTAATAATTGTCGTGATAAAAAATTTGTCATGATGAATTGAAATGTTGTAAAAATGTAAAGTGTCATGATAATTTGAATGTCAAATTGTCAGAGATAAATTGAAACATTTGAGTAAGAGTGATTTTAATATAATGTTCCCAGTGTTAATGAAGTTTGCGTATATATTTCAAGTGGAAAGTAGTTCAAATTTTGGGTGCACAAATTTATTGAAACATAAAGATAGATACAGGAGAGGCCATATCAATAAAACAGAATCCATACAGAGTACCGCATGCATTGAAACCAGTAATTGCAGAGCAAATAAATGACATGCTTGATAAAAATATTTTTTCAGAGAGTAAATCACCTTGGCAGCTTCCCTTAGTGATGGTGAAACAGAAAAATAAAGACGGTTCTTTAAGATGAGATTTTGTATAGATTTCCATCAGTTAAATAAAGTTACGAAGCAGGATCCTTATCCAATTCCGAATGTCATGGAGACGTTAGATTCCTTGCACGGGTTGAAATATTTTTCAACATTGGACTTAGCGAGTGGTTACTTCCAAATTGAGTAAGAAGAAAGTGGTAGGGAGAAAACTAGTTTTGCTACATTCATGGGGAAATATGAATTTAATAGACTCCCGTTTGGATTGTGTAATGCCCCAGCTACATTTGAGAGGTTAATGGAGAATTATGATCTAACAGGTTTGTTAGGTGATCAGTGTTTAGTATACCTTGATGATGTTATAATATTTAGTAATACTGTGAAAGATCATGCCGAGCGCATGAGTAAAGTTTTGGAAAACTAGAGGAAGCTAATTTTGGGAATCCAGCCTAGTAAGTGTTCATTTGTACAAGATAGTGTACAATACTTAGGGCATTTTATAAGTTCAAAAGGCGTAGAACCAAATCAGAAAAATCTACAAGCAATTAAAAAACTCCCCAGATCTAAAAATGTCACAGAAGTTCGCTCAGTGGTAGGTTTTTTTCAGTATTGTAGGAAATTTGTACCAAATTTCGCTGATATAGTGAGACCATTGACAAAATTAACTAAGAAAGATGAACCATTCATTTGGGGAGCAGAACAAGAGGAAGTTTTCAAAATATTAAGAGAAAAATTAATTTCATATCCGATTCTTGTATATCCAGATTTTTCACAACCATTTATTGTGAGTACAGATACTAGTAATTATGCCGTAGGCGCTGTCCTGTCTCAGATGAGGAATGGACGCAAGAAACCGATAGCCTATGCCAGTAGACAATTAAATTCAGCAGAAAGGAATTACAGTACAACAGAAAAAGAATTGTGCGCTTTAGTATTTGCCACAAAACCGTTCAGAGCATATTTGTACGGGCGTAGATTTACCATTATTACTGACCATGCTACATTATTAAGATTGTTATTGAATTTGAAAGACCCTAGTTCAAGACTCGCTCGATGGGCACTTCGTTTAGCAGAGTTTGATTTTGAAATAGTCCATAAACCGGGCAAGAAACACGCAAATGTAGATTGTTTGTCGCAAATGGTAAATGCGATAAATTCAGAAGATTTAACTAGAGAAATAATTAAGAAAGAACAGAGGGAAGACGAAACATGTCAAAGTATAATTAATTAAGCAGATAAGGAAAATTTATTTATTGAAAGGGAAGACATCCTATACAAAAGAGACGAAGATAAAATTTTAGTAGTTGTTTCAAAGTCGCTCGTGACCAGAGTAATTAGCCATCACCACATCACTCCATTTTCTGCTCACCAAGGCGTGAAGCGAACTCAGAACCTCCTCAAATCTTTGTACTGGTGGCCAACATTGAATAGAGATGTAGATGAATATATTGTGAGGTGTGATTATTGTCTTAGGAGAAAAAGTACGAACATGATGAAAGCTCCGTTAGGTTCTTTACTGCAAGTAAATTCCCCATTTCAGGTGGTATCTCCAGATATTTTAGGTCCCTTACCGATGAGTGAGAAAGGGAATAAATATGTGCTGACATTTATTATTATTTCACAAGGTACCAATTCCTGATTAAACTGCAGAAACAGTAGCAAAATATTTTGCACAGCAAATTATTTTAAGGCATGGTTGTCCTCTAAACTTGCTGACGGATCAAGGGAGAAATTTTGTGTTTAGATTGATGTTAGAGACGTACAAAGTGTTAAAAATTAAGAAGTTACAGATGACCCCTTTCAGACCACAATATAATGGACGAGTTGAGAAAATTCATTGAACCCTAGCAGACATGATATCTCATTACGTAGATGAATACGGTAGCAATTGGGAAGAATATTTGCCATTTTCAGCTCATGTATATAGGACATTGTTCCTCACTCAGTGACGGGTTATAGCCCACATTATTTTTCTATGGGAAAGAAATTAGGCTACCCCCTTTAGAAGAATTGAGTAGTCAGTCTAATGTGTTAGAAGTAAGTATGACAGCCAAGGAACACATAGATATTTTGAGTAATATGTTAAAAGAAGCACATAAAGTAGCTAGCGAAAGGAATAAAGTAGCTTTTGAGAGACAAAAAGAGTATTATGATGCATCAAAATCACCAGACATTGAGGTAGGTGATTACATGTATCTACACACACAAGTGTTAAGAAAGGCAGAGTATCTAAGTTTCATAAACTTTGGTCTGGACCTCATAAAATTTTGAGAAAACTGAGCTCAGTCACATTTGAAGTATTATTAGACAAGAGAAAAGTTGTTGTGCACAGTGGTGGATTAAAGTTGTCTAAAAATTCTACAGAGCCAAAGAGCTCGTGTCTAGGCCGAGACACAACATGTAGGGAAAATGCCCCACAGATTATTGATGAAGTAGAATCAGTTGAGAAATTTTGTGATAGTGAAAGTGATAAAGAATTAAGTGAGGAAAATATTGAAGAAAAATTAGCCTCAAAGTTATGCCCAAGTTTAGCAGACATAACATAGTTATTAGAAATAGGTGATGTAGAGGAAATATGTGTTGAATGCCCTAGGGACGACAGCACCCTCGATGATAGTGAGTGTTATGATAATATAGAAACTGACAACGTTTGGGAACCATCGCGTTATTTAAAAGAAAAATTCGTGAGAAAATAGGTGAACCTAGTGTCTGGTATAATTTGCGTTCAAATGTAAGAATCTCCTGAGAGTAAGATGATGAAGCAGAAATAAATGATATAATGTAACCTAGAATTTAATGATAATTACGAGTTCAATGAGAAAAACTAAATAAGAGGTATATTGGTTTGCATTGCAGACCACACCATTGCACTGGCGTAATTCTGGTTCAGGAAATGGATATCATATTAACAAGACAGATGGACAATAGTACTGGACATACCCATAAGAAAATTGGAACATATTAGTCAGGAATTTAGGAACCAACTGAACATAATTAAAGGGATGAAGTTTTCTGGAAACCAAGAGATTGAAAAACCACGTTCAGGGATAGATGTTCTTGATAGACTAATTGCAGAATTAGAGAAGGAAGTAAATGAATTAACTTTGATATTACCCAGAAAATCATCTCGCAAAAAGAGAGGTTTGATAGATGCAGGTGGTAGTATTATGAAATTTTTATTTGTTACACTTACGAATGATGATTATGTCCTTATTGACCAAGTTACTAGTAAGTTGGGGACGAGACAAGAAAAAATTGATTAATATAGTAGAGAAACAATTGACTTTCGTGAAAGGGATGAATGCCAGAGTAGAGAAAAACTCGAAGGACGTAGGCATTTTAGCAAAAGAGTTAGCGAAAGTAATAAAAAACTTTGAACCACATGACTGCTTGGAATACTTTAGCAACCTCAATGATTGAAAGAAATCACAGAAAAACAATTAGCAATTTAGGGGAAGCATTTAAATACAGTAGTTTGCTGAGAGAATTAGAATTAACTCTTCAGTCTTATAAACAAGAGGTAACAAAAATAAAAGTGGCATTGTATATCATAGCGACTGGTAGGTTACCTACTTCGTTACTGATTCCAGGAAATTTGTGAGAAATTATTCGAGGTATTGCTCTTAAATTACCTGCAGACAAGACTTTGATAGCAGGAACTGATCTAGATCAGGTTTACAATTACTATGAAGTAACAATGGTACATGCACTTGCTACAATTGATAGTATACAGTTGATAATTGAGTTTCCTTTGAGATCCGCGAATAGGTATTTCACAATTTATAGAGCTCACCCTTTTCCCCTGTTTGAGAGACATTTAGAGAGATACGTTCAGATAGTGCCAGATGCATCTTATATCGCGCTGTCAAAGAACAGGCATTTTATGCATTAATGTCTGAAGCAGACATGAGTCAATGTAAAGGCGGGAATAATATGTTTTGTCAAGCTAATGTTCCAACGTTTTCCATAAAGATTCTGAATTGTCTAGTGAATGTAATATTGTCACAACCTGATTACGATTATAAAATGCGTAAGAGAGAAGTTCTAGGTAACTCGTTCGTACCAGTGTTTATTAGATCAGTAGATGATGATAGTTGGATTTATTCAGTACCGGGAAAGATGAAAATTACTAAAATGTGTCCTTATGAAAAGATTGAAGGACGCGTGGTGGAGGAGTGGATCTCAGCGCAGGGAGTCATGTCCCAGGTAAGCAGTTGTCTGATAATTAATGAGAGAAATCAGTTATCACATAGTAACAAGGTAACACATATCAAATACAAAGTTAACGATGTCAAGTTCTCTCCAGTCCAATCTGTTTTAAGAAATAGTGAACAAGTGTTCGTTGCAACCATGAAAACTGGCTTCAATATTAGTCTGTCAGATCTAAATACAGAAGAAGATGTAAAGTTGAATCATCTCATGTCTGACATTCATGATTTAAAACATAGAAAGGTTCTGAGTCAACACATTGAACGCCACAGTCACTACTTAGTGAGGTTCGTTATGATGGAATGTCTGGTACTCGTCATCTGTTTCCTGAAACGGTGCCTGTGTGAGACACTGGCCATTTGCTCACGTGACTGCCTCCCACGTCTCAAGAAAGAAGACTCCGGTATCAACATCGCTGCTACACCGATGGCTGCTAGTTGGTCGACCAGAAACCTGAATTTCCGTTGCTGGTGATTCCACGTCCTGATGTTTCTGATAAAGCAGTTGCACTTCCAGACTCTATACTTCAACCAGCTTCACTTTGATGACCAACTCACATATAGCTTCAGCCACATATCTTTCTAAAGTTTTGCTCAGCCCGAACAAAACTTTTCTAAAAGAGGGAGTGATGTAGTGCCATGGCACTCAGCCAGCTTTCCAGTTCAGAGAGTGAACATTTTAATGAAATATTTTCGCAACTTATCAGGTTCTGCGGTGCCTGCAACAGGAAAGCTGTATCTGCTCTAATACTGCCTGCTGTGATTTCAGCATCGCGTGACTGCTATTGCTAACCATTTTCGACAGGAAACACATCCTGTTTTTCACAATATTTTAGTCCAATGACTCCTGGAATCACACACTGTATCACATGCTATTTTACCGTCACATGATTTTGATACCACACTTTGGGGCTGTGTGCAAAGTTCCAGTTCATTGACTGACGCCCTAACCTTGCTCTCTTATTGGTTGGTGACTCTTCTCTCCCTGACTTCTCTTTGGTGAGAGATTGCTCATGCACAACTTCGTGGTGGAGGGAGACTTCTCCCCACTATACTCATGTTGCTTTATTATGCCATGCATGGCCTGAGGACGCCGGACTTCAGCAGAGGACATCAGAAACTGCATATCACTGCCTGGGACGACTCGCCTGAACGGCGCAGACACTCCACTCTCCTTCATCACCATGGCTGTATCATGCCGTTGCTTTTATTCAAACTTTAATTTTGTTTTATAGTAACAATTTCCATGTCGTCTTCTGCCATATCTCCAAGTAAGTAGATGTACAATTAAAAGTGTAACAGTTTCAGTGCTTGGCTTTATTAAATGTGTTAAATTGACTTAGATTATTCTTATTGAGTGTTTGTGCTCAGCCCTAGATAACTCGGTCATCACAGTATGCTGCCCTCCAGTGGCATGCTATGGAACTGGCGTGACCTTACTGGAGGGGGCGGCAGCTCGGTAGACAGTATAATCTTCAGAGAGGAGTGTTGATGTGATGGCTTCTGGGTGAGACTGGGTGAACAGTACAATCTAGGCGCACGTGTCTGTAGTAGCAGTTTGCTGCGTCAAAGTAACTGTAGGCAGGTGTCCAGCTTCAAGTACTGTTGGAAATTGCCCCATAAGGAATATTGCGTTTCAAGATGGCGCAAAGTCGTTTAGTAGTTTGCGCATCACAAAAGTGCAGGAATGCATAAGGCGTCAACAATATAAACATTATAAGCTAGTATGTGTAACTGCAACAGAAAATTAGCTGACCTGCAAAATGCATATTCTTATATCTCCACAATTTTTAAAATATCCAGGAAGAAATTGAGTTAAAATGCTTGTAATACCAATGGCCATTATCATTGGTGCAGAGATTTGTCTTTAGCCATTACATATAAATTACAATATCACTAATTCCATAACAGCAGTAATATTTTTTCATTAACATAATCTCAAAAAAATGTATATTTCATCTGTTTGTTATGTAATTATTACATGGCATGTTGGTTACCAGAGTGTTTAAAATATAATTTTATTTTGTATTTTTAGTAAAATAATAAAATAACACAAATAGTCACAGTTTGGCACTTGCATATAGACTTCCATATGCATGTAGAGTTTGATTCTAAAGTAGCTTTACGACTCTGAATGTAAATAAAAAATTATTGGAATTACTTTCGATGTTGATTGCAACATAAAAATGAAGCCACGCACTTAGAACTTTATGCACACACATCATTTATGGTTCAACGTGACTTCCATTGGTTATACGGCAGACATCCCATCTAAAGTCAACTTCCTCTCACACATGATGTAGCATCTTCGGTGTCACATCAGTAACTGCGTCCGTAGTTTGATTTTGAAGTTATTTGCAGGTAAGGTTGCCACATACACCCGATCTTTAACGTAGCCCCACAAGAAAAGATGTAATAGTATTAGGTCGGGGAACCAGCTGGCCATGCTATCAGTGCAGCCTGGCCGGTCCACCAACCAGGGAAATGGTTGTCGAGGAACTAGCGCACATCTCTGAGGTAATTGGGGGTGCATCATCTTGCTGGAAATGAATGCGTCCTTCCTGGTCATCTTCGTCAAGTTGGGGAATGAGAAACTGTTGGAGGATGTCCAATTACACAATTACAGTAATGCTCATCTCCATGAGAAAAAGGGCCCATACACTAGATCTTTGCTGAGGGTGCAAAAGACATTCACTTTTGGACTGCTACAAACATGGTTTAAGGAGGCAGGGAGATTTTTACCACCCCAAATCCTGCAGTTGTGACGGTTGACTTTGCCAGTGTCGTGGAATGTGCTTTCGTCACTGAAAAGAATCGAGTCCAGAAATTGTTCATCATCTTCATTCCAACGCAACATTTCCTTACAAAATTCCTTGCATCCATGTTTATAAGAATCTGAAATGACCGGCACTATCGATACTCAATACAAGGTTAAGTGTAAATGTCTTGTAAAACATGCCACACAGTCGTTTGTGGAATCCTACTTTGCGGGATGCACGTCTTGTTGACTTGCGTGGACTTCAAGTAAAGCTTACCATAACCTGTTCCACGGCATCTTCAGAAGCTCATGGCCTGTCAGTTGTCACAATATGTGTTGCAGTACATCCTGTTTCAACAATGTTCCTGTGTCAGGAGTAAATTGTTTGTGTATTGCATGATGTTTTGTGATTCAGGGTGTGGAATTAACTCTCCACTTGTGTCGCTGGCTTTGTTTCTTTGTACCAAAACACACAAACAAGCTTGCCCTGCACCAGTGAAAGTAACCCTCTTGACTACATTGGCAGAGCATGCTTACAGTGGTACTTTTAAGTTCTATGGTTTGTTTACATAAAACTTGAAGTGTGTGGCTTCATTTGTGCATTGGAATCAACATTGTATGTTCTCCCAATTTTTTTTTATTAACGTTCAAAGTTGTAGAGCTACTTTAGAATCATCGTGTACAGTACTGTACTGGTTGGATGACAAATTTTTGTGCCTAGATGCTGACACGTGACATCCATTGACCAGTTCAAGGGTTTTTGGTGGTTGTGAGGGCAGACGCATGCACCATTATAAGATTGGATCTCTAGTCGCTGTGCGGAACTGGATCATGGCCAAAAAAGAGGACTGGCTGTTTGACTTTCCGACTGGGTACAAAGTCGGGGACAGTTAGTACCTGGGCAACGGATGACCTGCTGAGGCTGCGGGGCCTGCGGTGGCTCAGACAAGAGTGTGTTAGGGTTGGCTCCAGAACTCGGTGTGCAGGTGGGTAGGTGCTCGTTGGTGCTGGCTGTTGTGGAGGTGGATTCAGTGATTGGGATCCCCCAAAACCATGGGTTAGCTATCCTGTACAACGTGGTTCATTCACTTAGGTATTCTACAAATACAGGATGCGTAATTCCGTCAAGCTTGATCAAAGGTGTGAAGAGTTCAGGTACTGATGCGGGTGATGCTGGCCTCTAGGTAGCGGATGGCTTGCACTCTCTCCTGGGGACTGAGGTTCACAGGTTTGGCTGGGAGGTGTCTAAGCTGTGGTTGGTACTTAGAGATAGTACCAGCCCTTTTTATCCTCTTACGATACCACTTTGATGGAGAAAGGCATGAGGAAAGGATCACACAAATACTAGACTTGTGTAGGTGGAGCAAGTAATGGTATCTCGGTATCTGGCACCAGAAGTGAGGTGGACACTGAGCGTATGTTACACTCCGGCTGACGGTTCCAATACGTGGCTGAGTTCCCCTGAAAGGCCTGTCCCCTTGGACCCGATGAAGTATTCCTTCCGGCACCAGAAGTGCGGTGGAAAGAGCAAACACCAGACCAACAGCCCAACCCCAAGAGGATGAGTACCTAGTGTCGAGGTTCTACTGTTCTGTGCACTGGGTTGCACAGAAAGTGTGGCCGTCCAAGATAATTGTGTGTGTCAACTGGTGTGTTCGGTGGTTGAGAATAAAATTCCCGGTTACCTGCTGTTCCTTGACAGGACTGATGTCTTCAAGGTGGGTTCTAGCGCTACGGGAGTGATACCCTTAAGTGGAATAAAACTTATTTACTTCGGTACGGAAATAAACAAGGTGGTTTTGCACTACCTCCTATCAAGGAGAGCTTAACGGAAGCTTGCTACATTAGACTGGTGAAGGCAACCTGGTTCTAAGCTAACGGGGTAGGTAGGAAAAGCAGTTATGAAAAATAACTCAACTTTAACTAATGCTATGGTGTTTGCCCTGAAGGGGTCGGAAAGTGTCGTGTTTGACGGCGTTAACTTGCTGTAATCTTCGGAGGCGAAGAGGGATCTCTAGACCTGAACTTTGGCACCAGAAGAGCGATGAAGACCAGGCAGAACCAATAGTTCCTTCGGCTCCATGAATGCGGTGAAGGAACAGGACAGACTGGCATTCCAAGGGACGTGCCCCAGTATTTATACTCTTCTTGGCTCTGCCTTGATCCTGAGGAGGGGGGGTGGTGGTGTTAGATCCTTTAGGCATGTGATGTCACAGGCCGGCTCAGGATCCATCTATTGCAGTCTCTGCGCTTCATACTAGTAGTGCCATCCTTTGGCGTGCTATAGTACTAAGTGGCCTTCGTGCATAATCTCGGTGGCCTTGCCAGTAAACAGTACAATTTGTTGGGCATGAAGCATGCATCTTTTATCATTAGGCAAACAGTAAAAGTTCTTGATGTCAGGTAGATTGTACTGTCAATCAAACTCTGTTGGGGTATGCAGCTGAGAGGTTCGCACTGATTAGTAGAAAAGACGTTATGGGTCAATTCACATCCATGGTTAGATCAGCTTCTTTCGGCAGCATGTGATGGTGGTAACTGCAAACCACCTGTGCAACATAAACATAATTCACCTAGCAGTCACAGTTGTATATCTGCACATGAAAATGTGTTGTTTTACTACGTGTGTGCATGTCTATCTTTAAGTATAATCCCTAGTTGAACATCTTCAAAGGTTACTTCTGACCATAAGGAAGCATTTGTACGACCCTGCCAAGGCTGCGCTATGCAATCCTGGGAAGCTCGATTTCTTACTAATTATATCTGTACAGTAGGATACAGTACTGTTGTTGTTTTTGTTGTTTATTATTATTATTATTATTATTATTATTATTATTATTATGTAAACCAATTAATTAAACAGCTGTTGCTACTTCATATTTTTTTCCTTTCTCTCAAGGAAAGTATGCAGGAAAGTCCTCGTTTTCTCTTCGGATCTCAAAGCGGAAGTCTAGAGAACCAATAATAAAACGCTTATTACTCAAATGAATGACACTGCAACCAATGTAATAGGTAACACAAACTTAATAACCAATACATATATGCATGCACATTAATCATTGTTCAGCATCCATGATCCACTGTCTATTTTTACTTCCAACACAAACACACAATGTGTGCATGTACTTACACTGATTTTACAGACTATTCTTTATTAGGGATTCTCCTTAAGGCTGCTACGTATTTGGTGCTTGAACTGCATTGCAGTGTGTTTGAAATCCCATTTTTGTTTGAAAACCGGTACACCTGCATCCAAAATTCCTATCTACAAAAATAAATCATACTTCAAACTTGTCATGTATGGTACTTACAAGACTTTGCGCACATTGGAAACATTATTTTGATGCCCTCCAACATGGCTGAAAACTATTTCAAGATTTGTGTGAAACTATGTTAAAGGAGTGCATTAGACTTTGCTAAAGTGTTCCTCAAATGAATTACCTAAGATGAATATATCATCAATATATGCTATAGCTGCAGTCCATCTTAAAGGCCCTAATAATGTATTAATAAACATTTGGAAGTACTGAGGTGATGTAGCCAGCCCCATTGGCATTCTTTTGTACTGGTACAATCCTACTCCATCAATTGTAAACGTCAATTTATAACGATCTTGCTCTCTGACAGGGATGCTATAAAAGCAGGAAAATAAATCGAAGCTGGTTATGTACTTGGAGTTCTGTAGAGCATTCATAATATCTTTTGTGCAGAGAAAAGGGTACTGTACTCTTGTTAAATATTAAGTTTTCTAAAATCTGTTAAAATCTTAACCTGCCGTTTTTCTTTGAAACTACCAGACTCTGCCAAGAATAAGGCGGGCCAGCTTCCTCGATTATTCCCACTTTACCATGTCGCTAATCTGAATTAAGAGCTCATCATGAATTTTGGGACTGATTCTATAAGGCCTTGTTGCTATCGGCTTATCTGTGGTCAGATCTAACTTTATTTCAAAGGTTTTTGCTTCTGTTAACTCTAATATAGAATTTGTGAACGTTTCTTTGTAGTTGTGGATAATGTTGACAGTTGCCTATGTTTTTCAATTAATTTCTTATTAACGTGCGACAGCTTGTTCTGGTCCGCCTTAAAAGTATCTAACGCATTGAAAGAATGTTCCATGGAAGTAGAATTATCGTGCGCTGATGTCGCTGAGTGTATTGGTATCTGTACCAATTTATTGGAGTCGTGAGAATGGATAAGGAGAATATTGTATTTCAAGATATGGGTGATGTCATATTTCTTCATGAAGTCCACGCCTAATATTAAATCTTATTGTAAATTATCCACGACTAAAAAGCTTTGTGAGTAAGTGTGCCCGGATATGCATAAGTTAAGTGTGGTTTGAAATTTGGGTGACATCAGTGTAGATGTAGCTTCAACTAAAGTCATTTCCTCATTCAAAGGTTGAAGTTACTGCGTGGTAATTAACGTGCTTGCAACACTGCTGCGGGAGCTCCTGGTGTCAAGCAGTGTGTAATATTTCTTTCCTTTAATTGTTACAAGCACTCGCGGTTGATGATGTGCGAAGTCTGGTGTGTTGGCAAACTACTTGCATTGCAGGTCGTTCATGTGTACGTGACATAGATTGAGGTGCAGGCCTGGCTCTGTTTATCATCATAACAGCTCTTGGTGGCTACGGTGTTGTTTCATGACTCACGCTCTAGATAAACAGTATGTGGTGTCAGTCAGAATTGGTTTTTGAACCTTTTAAATTGGTTGCTGATGTGTGTTGAAAACTCAAAATTCTGTTTCGGAAACAAGCTGCACTGACTGCTTTTGTGTCTAGTGTAAAAACACAGGGCACATGTGTCCTGAACGAGACTACGGGGTCTGACGACTTTTTGTGTATTGTTGACAATCTGCGTAGATTCTGCAACGTCGCATATATGGGTGCGTGACGGCCGTGGTTTGGCAACGCTGACCTGGTTCCCACAGGGAGGCGGTGTTACATATTTGCTTTTGTCGCGCTGGGATGGCGGCACATCCACAATCCGCTGAGGCGGAACTTTACTTGACGTATCTGCTGTAACGTGTTTTGGCAGCAACGTAAAATTTATTGTGGACATGGAGTGTTGTACTGTATTTTCTTTTGGTGCGCACACATTTCTTTGAACTGGAGATGGTTTTTTTGATTCTGTTAGGTTACTATGGGAATTGAATTTCGTAATATCAGCATATGAATGCTGCAGCACAACTTTGTTAAAAATAGCCCTGCAGGCGTCGCAAACTTAGTCGTTCTTTACCTGGATGGGGGAGACATTTTTTTCCTTGTAATTTATTCCACAAATTTCTTCCTGTGCATGGTCGTAATATCTCGGTTGTGTCCTAAAGGGGCCTTCCTTACTGTGTCTCGTATATTGATGATGGCCTTGGTTTGATGGTGTTTTGTAATGTTGTAATGACTCCTACTCTGTGATTTTTAAAATGCCATGGGCCTCTCAAATCTAATTTCAATTGATGTTATTCTGTGGGTGGGTTCTCTGTACTTATGTTGAAATCTATACTGTTTAGCTTAAGTTGCGGGTTCTGGGCGTGGTGCGGTATGTGTTTGTGTTAAGTTTGTATAACTTCTGTTTCAACATATTTATCTCCTCTTGGAGTTTGACATGTTGGGTACTTTGTGAGGCCTGCTCAATGATCTGGTTGTATCTATACATACCAAGCTCAATGTTTTTGATGTTGTGAATTAGCTAGTGCAATGTGATGGTTTCTAATGGTACAAGTTTGTCGGCAACGGCTGGTGACAGCGAGGTCCAAATGATTTGAATAAATTCTGGCTCTGGCAATTAGGGTTCACACTTATTGTTATAGATAGTCAAATTTTTTGTATGAGCCTGAGCACTCTCGCCTGGTTGTTGTTTTGTAGAGAGTAAGAGCTGTTTGTAGTGGTCTGTTGTGTCAAGTTTAAGAAGGTTTGCAATAGTTTGTCTTTAATGTTTTGCCAAGAGATTTCTACATTGGCATAATATAGATTCTTGTAAGCCTTCTTTGCTGTTCCTTGCAGATAGAACTTTAGACGCAGTTGTTCCCAAGGTCAGACCAGTTATTTAACTCACTGACGGCGTTGAAAGAATCTAAAAAATTCCTCCACATTTTCGTGATTCTCTCCTCTGAATGTGGGGATGTGGTGTGTTTGTACTACAACGTGTACTGGGTATGTTGTGGCTTGTGGTTGTGCAGGTAGATTTATGGTGTTGTCTGTGTTTCTAGTCACGTGATGTGTGTTGTCTGTGTTTGTACCAGGAATTGAAATTAAATGTGTATGTGTTGTTTGAAGTGTATGGTGTGGGCGTGGTGTCAAACATCTGCTCGTACTAGGCTGGTTAAATATTGATAGGTGTTGTTGTTGAAAAGTGTGTTCAAGTGGTGTAATCTGTTGTGTTGTTGAGGTGTATGATTCTGGGATTTCAGTTGTTAAGTGGTTCTTTAATTGTTTGTGTATTTAAACTGCGTGTTTAGCCTCGCCTAAATCAACTAACAGTGTCGTAACTAATTTTCTTATTGTTTGTGCGGTAGATGTTTGTTCTGTAGTCATGCCGACATGTTAAAATAAAATTACGTAATGTAGAATTAAATGTAAATCTGAATATGTGAGTTGTTGTTGCCGCACACTTTGTGTAACTTAAAAATGCTTCTAAATACAAAGAAAAGAAGAATTCTGGAAATCACTCCAAAGGAACACAAAAACAAGTGGAGTGTTTCTCACTTACAACAGAACAGGTGTTTCCACATGCAAAAACAACCAGTATACATGCATTACAGAATGAAAACAAGAAGCTTTTGTAGGGGTACTGGGTCGGGCTATGTGACGTGAAGTTGTTTGGCTGGCAAGGCCTCCTGCACTATCTACTGACTTACGTACAATGTGTACTAACCTTCCACACTATCGCTTGCCGCACGTGCCCTGACCGCATGGGAGTAACAGCTGTTTAGTACGTGGACTTAAATACAGTAATTAGTGTACAAGCTAATGAATAATTATAGAGCAATATATTATACTGATTCGTATTACTAAACGTATTTGACATGAATATATCTGTACACAAAACAATGCCTGTACTCAGTAGCAGTTGCTAAGTAACTACGCGAAAGCGCGTTGTGGGTAGTGTGAAGCGCAGCCACGTTTAAGTTTCCTACTTCTCTCGTTTCTTGCTGCTTACAATTAGCTAGCGTGAAGCGTAATTTAAGAAATTCTTTTGTAAGTTGAGCCCACTCGCATAAGCGCAAGGTGGCCCCGTGTAGCGATCCCCTTCCTCCTAACACTTGTCTATGTACTCTCTACTCCTCTCTGTCATTACTGACTTCGCCTCGTAATACGTAGATGCTGTGGAAGGGGTATCACTCAGGGAAGTGTTGCTGTTAATTATTAAACTAATAAGAGGAGAATTCTCTAAACACAACACTTTTTTTAAGACGTTAATTATACAATGAAGAGCAAATATTTAATGTCTAACAGGACAAGATGAATCATTAACTTCTTTGACTGATATACACGAAGTTTGCAATTACTATGTTTATGCAACAAGTTGAGATTATACAACCTAACCTTGCCAGCAATTATTACTCAACTAAATGAACGGAGTAACAGAGTCTTCAGAAATAGACTTGCGCCTAACTGCCAAACAAAATTATGCTCATCATATAGAAAGTCTGTAGAATGGCCCAGAGCTCCTCTAGACCTGGTTATAGTGATACCCTCTTCTTCGTTGTCGGCTCCAACAATTACACATCACACTGCTTCATTTGTTCTGTTGTGTCTTGGGGGGGGGGGGGGCAGCACGCTCACTATGTATAGTCTTCAGGCAGTGGGTCATGACCCACTGTTATATGTCAACAGTTGGTACGCTCCAAAAGCTATATCCCATTGAACTTTAAGTTAACTCTGTGTGGCCCCTTAGTGGCCACTACACAGGATCACCACATAAAGTCCCATAATTTCAGCAGTATGATGGAAACACTGCATGTGAGTTCACAACTTTGCGCATAGTACTTTGTTGATTTTTGCCTCACAAACACAAACACACCCCTCACTAGGCAACAGCCTTAAGTACCAACCTATAAGTATTTCCTAATAGCTTGTAGCCTAGTAGCCTAGTTCCTGTTATGAAATAGAAATTTGTAATGTAAGTGTTGCTTGTTTTATTAGGACTAATGATGTACTAGAAGTATTAATAAGAATAATGATTTCAGGATTATTGCTGTTCGCTGCGAGCCTCAGACAGGAGTGCAGGTTTCAATTGCTCATTCACCACGAAAGGACTTCTTCCCAGGTCAGCTTGTGAAAGAACGTAAGTGGGAGAACTTGGGAGGAAGCTTCAAGGAGGTACGGTGGGACAAGATGGAGGGGAAAAACTTCCTAAACAAGATGGAGCTCCTGATGTCGAGCCTGACCAGCTCACAGTAGGTACATATCTCACATTTTGTTTACGAATATGTAGATATTACTAGACTCACTATGATGGTGATTGTTACAATCCATTTGCATGTTCAAGCTGTTGAAGGTTGCAGATACAAGGTATGGTCAAACATTTGATGCATGACGCATTACATTTTTTTTTTTTCCGTTCAACCTTGAACCTGCTACCTGCTAACTTGGAAGAAGTCTTTGACTCCCCGAAACACACACTCCACTCTGGAGTGTTTTCCCAGAGTCTCTTCAGGAGAACACTAGTTGGCAGTTAGGGTCCGAGCTGTTCTTACGACTACCTAATCTAATTGCTCTAGCTTTTTCTGGCTACGGGCCCCTATCACCTGTTATTAACGTAACTTCCACTGTTTGCATGAGAACCATGAAAGTTTAGGAGTTAGTACTCTCTTAAGAATAAATACGTTCGAATCTAACCACTGTGTTCTAATTCTAAGGTGTCTTGTAAACCTCTCTTCAATCTGGTAAGCATTATCCCTCAAAGGAGTGGCAGGTGACCACACCTTTATACTTAATTTCGGATACTATAGTAGGCTTCCCTTAACCAGGCATTATGTATGTTATAAAATACTACAGATTTGCCAGTCACCCATTCTGTGGATCAAGTACACAAAGGCACTCTGTGCATATGTACGGTAGAGCCCTTTACTAGGTACACTCTGCAAGGAAGCGATTAGGCCACGGCATGCGATTCGCTGGTTGGAGTGCTAGGTCTGACGAGGAGTGACTGGGCACATCTAAGCAGCTCATGAGGAAGCAGTAGAGCCACCCTAAGTCAGCTAACCCATTCCATCCACTGTGTACAATTCACCGGCTGGAGTGATAGGACTGATGCGGTGTGACTCGATTGCCTCTGGGTACTCTTAGTTAGGGATTCAGTCGCCTGCCCCTGCTTTGTTGCAGTTGAACCGTAGAATTTACCCCGTGCCCTTTGCCCACAGATTAGGGACAAAGTGGACAGACAGGAAGGCAGCTACGGCTCCTACAGCCAATCAATTGTCAAGCAATTCATACTAGTCAACCTTCAGGTACTCCTCCCCTCGGGAACAGGCACAAGCCACCCGCCCACTGCAGGGGTCTCATCCCCTAGAACCCCCAGTCAGTTATTTGAGCCACCCTGGAAGAACTGGGAAGAGCCACACCCCATAGTCCGACTACGCCTAGAACTGCCCGTGGGCCTGGGCATCACCGGCACTGTCCAGAGACAGTTGATGACACTGCTAAGTGATCGTCAGCTGCCCTAAGATGGGGACCTGAATGTCACCTCCATCTACCTCTCATCAGTCAACCCCGGGTATGGCCTGCTCCAGGTAAGCCAAGCACCCGGCCAACACCTTAGCTGCCCGGAGGACTCTTGCTAAAACTGACGAATACATACCTTGCCAACAGCCTACCCGTCTGATCCTGCATACCGGGTTAAGTAAAGCCAAGAAGTGTATTTAAAGTCAGACTACAGTAAGTCGACATCCCACATGTTTTCTGACTGAACACACTAAGAACCCCTTAGGTCATGTGACATGATTCAGCACCCCAACCATCACGCGTCACATTAAAGTAAAATTTTTTACACTTTGGCAAGTACATACATTTAACAATTTTTACCTTTCTCAAACTACTACTAGGAAAATACAGTAAACTTCCTGTCGCCTCCCTTTTTGTTTGAAATATGTGAGTTTACACTTCACTCTGTTTTACTCTTATTTCTTCTGTTCCATTTATGATTTTTTCTACATAATTTGCCCTCATTTTTCAGTTTACTGCATTTTCAACACTTTTCCTGAACCTTAGAAAAGTGTGCAAAGGTAGGCAAAAGTTGTAACAGGTAACTGTCCTAGGTAACTGTCCTGTTCTCTCATTGTAATTCTCAGTAAACACCAACGAACTAGCTCAGTGTGAGTTGGAGACTTTGACTACATAATAATGAAAGTTGGTTGATACCAGGATTGCCAATAAATAAAAGAAGTTAAATGTTTACTGGAGATTTTTTGTCGTCTCGGCAAAACAAACTATTGACACTCCCAGCTGACGAACAAACCAAAAAAAAAGACAGAATGGCAGCCTTCAGAAAACAAAACTTCTCTCTCTTCAAGAGTTACGAAGACTACAGAGAATCGTTACTTCCTCTCCCGGCACCCTATTGACTCCTCACACCGGTGGAAAATAAATTTAATAGATACTTGAATTTAAATGTCTGGAATACAAAAGAAGGTTAAAGTCGCGGGCTCTGGTCGGTGCGAGTAACGTGATCACTCGTTGCAGGCTGTCCAACTGACAGCTGACAAACAATTGTGCTGCGACGAACTGTTGTAATACCCGAGAAAGGTCGTGCTTCCTTATATATTGGTAGAAAGTTTGCTCATTGTAAACATATTGTTTTCGAGCAGTTGGTCACGTCAGCTAAAGGTGACACCTGTTATTTTCCTCGTTTTACCATGTCGTGCTTTGCGATGGCAATGTTTTTAGTTTACTAACCCAGTGAAAAGGAAAAGATGCACTATCGTCCTATGACGTCTGTCTGTTACTACTGATGAAATGAGGAAAGAAAAATGACAAATTTGGAAAAACGAAAATATATGAAATACAAACAAGTTGTCATTGCCACGACCTTTTAAATACTATATGAATCACTATCCTTGACTGAAATATAGACAATTGAAATACTTCCCGAATACATCAATTTTATATGCTAACAATGCAATGTTGTAACAATGCTACAAAGTGTAAAAAGATATAAATTTATGCTATATTCACGTTGCATTTCATAAGACCAGAGTCAATAAGAGTAAAATAAAGGAAATTGTTAACTTTGGCTATGGAGGAGGTTGGTTAGAAAGGTATTCTGTTGTTTCACATGAATGTAGGTCCAGAAACATTTGCTTGTGGAGACATGCCAGAAAATATCTTGAATTATTCGCAGTCATAGTTTGCAGGAGATTCTGAATTAACTTTTCACTCCTGGTTGGAGTATTAGAAACCAACAAAATTAGATATACAGTAAAGTTTCAATAACAAACTAAACGGGGGAAAAGGCCAGAGTTGCAATTTGTTTGCCTTACCAAAGGTATAATTACAAGTTCCGGTTCTAAACAAAGACAGCTGCTATTATTTATTGAAATACACATCTGTATTGTAGGGCCAAATATATATTAAATGTAGATTAAAAAATAGCATACAGTTTGATTTAAATACCTTCCAGACAGTCTGTAAAATAAAATTCACTAAGCATCATCTCTTAATACTAAATGCACTGCAAGAACATTCTTCCGAGTGGCTCAGCATGTCGTCGCTGTGCCGTGGATGTAGTGTACTGTACAACCAGTTACTCACTGTTTAACTACATTATTTTGGAAATTAGAAACTCAAATCAAAAAATTCTTTTACTGCAAGTTAAATTATGAAGAGTGCCTGGCTTCAAAGCACGGCCCTGGACAGAGTGTAAAGAGATGGAGTGCGAACGAGAACTCTGTCTCCAACACTCAACAACCCGTTACAGGATTAGGACCCACCCAGTACCTAGACTGTTGGCGTGACACTGGACTCTAATACTTACTTCGTAGAAGTAACGTTGATAAGATAGTGTACTTTTTTTCCAAATTGTAGCATAAAGTTTTTTCTTTTTCTCATGGTTTGGGTTGTAAGAAGACAAATTTGTGTTCTTAATATACTACTGACATCTCTGGAAAGATATTTCTATTGTTTTTATTCACACATAGAAAATGCAGCTTGAGAAAGTGTCTGATTTTCGTAACAATTATTGTAATTGCCAGTGCATTCAGTATAATGATAAAAGATGTGACTTAAATATATGTATATGATATGACATACTGCACTCAAATGAGAACAGAAGTATATATTTTAAAGTATAACACTAGTCTAATTTTCTAAACATATTCATGTATAATTTTAAAGGTGGTTTGTGCATATTGTAATAAGATAACAATTTTAAGTAGCAAACAAATTGACTGCATACGAAAATTCTGATTACTGCTGTGGTTTCTGCAAGTATTAAATGACAAATAATTGTGGAGTCCTCTACTAGGATTATAAATTAAACACTGTATATAATATCGTTACTTCCTCACAGTGTTGTGTGCATGTGTGTATATATGCATATAGTTCTGGTTAATTTGGTAATGAATCTCAACATAACTGACTAAAACTCAGTAATTGTAATTGTGTTTCTCAAGCAGGTATGTAATTTTTACGAGACAAATTTGTATGAACGAGTTACGTAATTTACCATTTTTTCTAATAAAATTTGTTTCGTTCTATAATTTTGTAAAGCTTATTTTCTATCTGCCTGTGTCAGAAACGAATTTTAGAGATGTTTTAAAACGTCATTATTGATTATAAGTGAATGTTCTCATCAAATACAGTCTTTCTTCTTCCCCCTTTTAGCCTACTTTACTATGTAAAGATAGGTTTATTAGATCACCTCCTGCCTGTGTGTTGTGTGTGTGTGTATGAGTGTGTCCTTTTAAAAACTTTTGAACTCGCCCACCGAGTTTCACCGTACTTGGTACACTACAGTACGACACCAACCTTTATACTTAACGGCCATAGACCGTTATCATAAAAATGGTGATCAGTTAAAAATTTTGAATGTAATGCCATTTCTTTAGAACCATTTAATTTATTTAAACAATATCTTTTCACTCCAGGTACAAGAAATAAAGCATTAATTTCAGAAATTTATATAATACAGCACAACCTGAGGAAATAAATTTCTGACATCACATCACAGGATCTACTTCCCTTATTGCCACCAAATTTGGTATCCCAGCAATGCTACGTTATTAAACTATACACTTGTATGATTCCATTATATCACAGTAAAAATTTTAATGCACTCCGGAATACATTTCGTATCTTGCTGGTAGCAGTACAGGGTATTTTTGACACTGTCGGCAAACAGTCACCTGGCAGTCCATGTTTCCATCAGGCCAATTCCGGAATATGACATTGGGCCGGTATCGGCTGGCCAGAGTTTGTCGGCTAGCTTTTACCGGCCCAATCTGGCCCTATTTTCTGTGTTTGCTGGAATCTAAGTGCCCAAACATTATTATCTGCAGCAAAAACCGCTAGTGAAATAAGTATTTTTATTAATTTTGACCAGCACAGTAGGAATTTCGGTATTTTCTCAGGACACGTACGTGACTTAATAAAATACATTACCAAGTACTCTATCACACGACAAAAGAACGCAATCACGTACTGACTGGGAAAAATATACGCTCAGTTTTAAGACGACTTGTCATTTTCAAAAATCAGTGAAGAGTCCAGTGTATTTAGGACTCAGTATAACACTTATATCGTAATAAAACTTTATCGATGTCGGACTATTATCCAGCTAACAAAATTATATGGTTGTTAAAAATGCTGAAATTGAAAATCCCTGAATATCTTATAATACGGAAGATATGTTAAAATCGACGGAGTTGCCACCTAGAAACAATTTTATGTTGTACTATTCTGTTTTGGAAAATCATTAATATTATAAAAGTCTGTTTATGTTGACGGCAAATATTACCTATTCTATTAGGCCAGTGCGACATAGGGGGGTTAGGCGTAGTATTAGGCCACTTGGGGTAGGTTTGCTACGGACTGTAGGGGAGTCAAACCCCAGGGTGAGGCGGATGGCCGTGGCTGCCTGTCCAGGGAGCTCAATCCTCCTGTGCCGCCGTGTGGCACACGCCTTTATATTCTGTTCTTGTGAGGGTTGGTGTTCCCTTTCTGGGAATATTTTCTCTTTGCAAAACCAACATGTTTTTTTATTTGTTTTGTATGATAAATATTGAGTCACTGTTAAGTGCTTTCGAGTAACTGTTCCAGTGAGTTAGTTCTTTCCTAGTATGTGTCAATGTAATTTAATGCTTCCGCAAACCTCGTTCTTGCTAAACAAAAACTAAACTGTTTGCCTGTTATGATGGTCCAGTAAAAATACTGTGTAATGATTTTAACACTTTCATTAACTAATTCATGTTTTACAAGATATGGTGTCAGTGCACTATATTTTAAATATTTACATTTTATGGACGAGTAATATTAACTTTTAAGTGTTTTCCTTAATTAGTTCGTTACAAAAATATTTGTCAATTTGTGTAACTGTCATTATGTTACTCGTTATTAATTTCATGAAAGAAAGCTGATGTTAATTATGTGTTCTAAGTAAAACATAATATTTGCTTATTAATGTTTGTTCATACTAATTTTATGTGTGGCAGCTTGTAATTCTCATAATTATTTATATTAAAGAAATTGTGAAATGGCACATATTGAGTTATCATTTCAATTAAATATTCTCGGAATCGGCTGTTGTTCACATCGTTTTCCCCAGCCGTCTTTCCCGGCTGAGAGAGATGTATATATACATACACAGACTGGCGACGGCCTTAAGGTGCAGCATAAGGTAGGAATGTTAAGGTAGGAGGTAGAGTGCCCTTGGTCAGGCAGACAGGAAAGTCTTCACAGACTGGGTAAGCGAAGTGAGGAGGTGAATAGAGAGAGTTCTTATGAACTCGAGGATAGGAAACTCAAGTCTTTACAGACTGAGGTGGGCTCGCGTCCTCTTCGGTCGCCGAGCCCGGCGCAACTCTGCCAGGGCTGGCTGCTGGAGCTGTATTTATACAAAATTTTCGGTTATCTGCAGTTCTTTGGGGTGCGGGGAGGTACCGTAGCCTTCACCACGGGAGTACATTTATCGGGGGTGCAGACGTGCTGCAACTTTCTTATCGCCCCACGTGGAGGCAACGACAAATTAAAACCCCTGTCTCTGAGGCGGGCTGGTCATGTCACAAGGTCACGGGTGCTGCCATCTCTCATGATTGGAGGAACTTCTTCCAGAGCTAGCCACGAGTAGTAGAATTCACAATAATAATTAATCAAATTGCGGCGGTGCCTTTTGCAAGCATAAATCTGGGTGGACAATGTGTATTGTAATTACACACATAATTTAAAATAATGTAATCGGCTACCTCGGCTTGTGGGCTTCATTAGCACGATACATTTATTCTGGTTTGCCACTTATATAGTCTGCCCCTGAGCGCACGTGGCTCGTAGATGGGGCGAAGTCTGTAATGTCTGTGCAAATTGTGTTAATACATATATTCTTCTGCTGCCTGTGCAAATTCATAACAATAAAATATTTATAGTACTGACCGTTGCACAAAATATAAGTTTATTTAGTGTGTACATCAATGACTGCAGTATTTTTTTTGGCTATTCAAAGTCAACAAATGTCTTACAATTTTATTACAAACCAGAGTAATTGGAGATGTAAATTATTTACGTACAGTAGACCTTGACAATCTGATTGGTATGGGACCGAGAGAGTGTCGGATTACTGAAAGTGTCTGGATTATCGAAAGTGAGTTTTTTATTCACAAAGGAGTTAAAAAATCTAAAAAACATGAATTATGTTATACAGTACTGTACTTGACATTGAAATTATGTAATAATGTGTAAATGTAGACTTTAACTTTTAGTACAACATCATTTTTTAATGAAAGGCATACATACATACAGTACATATTGTATTTACACTTTGAAGAAATCTGGGATAGTCTTCTGTTTCTTCTTATGTAAACTGTCAGATAATGCTTGATCTTGAATGTCTTTTAACATTAATATTTGCTAGTAGTCAGATCCTCTCTCCTCACACCACCGTACAGTGAATCTTGCTTCCGAGGCCTCCTGGATTATGTTGTCAACAGGTTCTGTGATTTCCTTGATAATTTCTTCGTCTGTGAGGTCAGCGTTAAGGTTATCATCTAAAACCCATGTTTTTAAGTCTTCCACTGATTCTTGTGGAATTTCAATTTCATTGCGAATTGCAAGTGCAGCCTCCAAAATTGGTTCAGAGTCGTTATTGTTGTCTTGAGATTTATTTTTGTTATCTTTCTCTGGAAGAATGAATTTTCTGGCGAAATATTTTTCCAGGACTTTATTAACGTAAGATATGTTACTTGACGCCAAGCAAACGCTGCATTGACAATGGCATCCTTGATGTTGAATTGTTTCAAGAGGGATGTGATGTCTGCGTTAGGCTGACTTACGATATCCGTAAGTAGGTGCTTCTTGTATTGTGCCTTAAGAGTCTTGATAACATTTTGATCCACTGGCTGAATGAGAGTGGTTGTATTTTTTGGCAAGTACAAAGCCTCTATGTAGCCATCAGCTGTCTTAACTCTCAATTCTTCCTTGTCAGGATGTTCTGGTGCATTGTCCAATAAGGTAACGGCTTTCACTGGAAACTTTTTCGCGTTGTAGTGTTGTTTTGCTTGTGGAACAAAACTGTTAGTGTACCAATCATGAAAAACTTCTTTGGTGACCTACGCTCAGCTTTGACTCATTTATGTAACTGGCAGAGATTCAACCCTAATGTTTTTAAATGGGCAGGGAGATTTTGATTTCCCGACAACCAACAGTTTTAACATATAAACTCCTGACGCATTAGCACATACCATCAGAGTGATCCCTTCTTTTTGATGTTTTCTTCAAGAAACATGTTTTTCCTCTTGAGTGACAAACATCTTTGTTGGAAGTTGCCACCAATTTAAGCCAGTCACATCAGCGTTATAAAGTTCTTCAGGTGTTAGGCCTAATTCAGTGATTTTTACATTCTATTTCTGGATGAATTCAGAAACCTCAGACTCGTCAGCAGACAATTTCTCTGCACTCATCTGTAGGAATTGAATACCATGGCACTTTTTTAAAGGAATCAAATACCATGGCACTTTTTTAAATTTTCAAACCAATCATCAGTAGCATGGAAGGTGGTTTTGTTTGTAATTTCATGATAAAAAATTGGGCTTTTTGTTTTAAAATGTTTCCTGATCTGCTTCTTTGTTGCTTGAACCAGGTGTAAAGAGCATCCTCAACTTGAGGAAACTCACTCATTTTAAGGGTTTTTCTCTTAATAGGCTCTTCATCAACTGACTTCATATAGTTTTCAATTTTTACTCAATTTTTCAAGATATCATAAACTGTAGCTCGCCCTATGTCGTACGATGTACATATCAACATTGGAGTTTCACCACGATCATATCTCTTAATAATTTCCCATTTATCAGATAGGTTTAATGTTTTATGCTTACGTTTTGAACTTGTGCTCGCTATTACAACATTATACACACTGTAATAACAAGGCACTAACACAAATGGTTATGTTCTGTGACGTAACTGAATTCAGATGTCTAAACAAACAAGGTGAGTAGGTATTCAGTGGGATAGGAGGGGATTTCCTGACAGGACAGGTTGCTCAGTGACTCAACTGACAGGTGCGTTGGACTACTGAGCGTGTCAGATTGTTAAGTGTCGGACTATCGCGAGTCAACTATATACACAGGTGTTAAAATGTAACTAAATATTATGGATATAAATACAATTATTACAATATTTTTGTTCATCAAATGTGTATGTGTACATATACGTTTAAGTTAAATGTTAAACATAATATTGTACTAATTATACATGTAATAAAATTTTTACACTCAACAGGTTTTTATTCATTATTTTCCTTCGAGCATGTATACTTAGAGCACTCGTTGATTACATCTCACTATAATTTGTTGTGGGAACCATTATATATATATATAAGTTTATGTGGCGCAGTTAGGCAGAGTGCAGCCTTTCGGATGGGTACAGGTTTACTTCAATTAACTCTCTTATGTATTTCATTTGTAAAACTTCTCATCACTCTTAAACAGGTTTATGTGAGTGCTGTGAATTTTGAAGTAACCATGTATAATTTATAATAGCCTTGGAATGCTTTGTATGAACCATTATGTGTGTTTCACATAAAATTATTCAGTCAGATATGTATCCCAACATGTGACTGAAGGTATTTTTCATATGGGAAAGTATCAAAATGAATCCATTTTAACACGAAAACAATCATAGCAAACTATTAGTTACCTCCACTGTACAAGTGCCAAGTGTTGATTTAAAATAGTTGGTAAAAATAAAAGTAATTCGCAATCAATAGGACTGTTAGTAATAAATACAAATTACATCTTTCAGGTGATTTCAAACAGTCAAATTATGATAAATAAGAATTATCAACATCAGCAATTGTAAATATGCTTTAGGCAAATTTATAACTTGTGACTTGCAAACAAAAACGAATAGCTTGTAACTACCACAAAACAGAAAATGTAGTTTTGCTGCCTTGAACCGCTGGAATATTTCCCAGCTTCAACAGGCCACCAAAAGGAATAAAACGGCCTGAATATATACACATACCAGCTATTTTAAGTGGTACGTTATTCATCACTTCGTTGATTTAAAATAAGCTATGGAAGTGATTATATGAAATTACACGAGTGTGTTTTCGGTTAGGATTTTATCATTTTTGTATTAATTTACAGATTTGTTAGAATGTATTTCACTTTGGTAACAATTTAATTGAATTATTTTGAATATGGCTGTCATAACATATTCATAATCATAAGTTCATTGAGTTTTTACTGTAACCACGCTTCTAACATTAAGCAGAAGTGTATTCTGCTGCTGTCATGAGGGATTGAAAAATTTCTCAACTTTAACACGCTGTCAATAGATAATTATGAGAAGAAATGCTTTGAGAGAGGCATATAAATAAAATTTGATGCTTCCTCTCCATTTCATATGCAACATTCACTCACCTATCTTTAGAAACAAAAAAGTTTCTTCAATGCTACTTTTTCCTCTGCGCATTTGCAGAAATTATCGGCAACATATTACTTTATAATTATTTAAAATAAAAATATTCAAAATTCCAGAAAAATAATTATGCCATCATCGGCAGAAAGGTTTCAAGTTATTTGGTTGAATATCTTTTGTGTGCTAGCGAATTTGTTTTCACCCAGCCTAGGATTCGGGGAGTAAACGCCAATAACCGGCTTCACCTCGCTTGGCCTCCCCAGATGTTTAACTATATACAGTTGTCTTTTCGCCTCTCCATTTTGTGCGATATCTGGACGCAAGAGTAAAAGGGAAAAAACACCTCCTGTCTAGCTTTCCCCTCCAACCCTCCTGCATTTATTCTTCGCCCTGCCTCCCCTTCTTTCAGGCAGGCAAAGGTTATAATCTCCTCCCATCTGGTACCCGAAACACGTGGTCAGAACTCGGGTGTGCTAAAAATTCCAATTAGCGAGGACACTTAAGTTACTAGTCTATGTCCTCTGTCTCATACAAACCAGTAGGAATATACACCTCGCCTCTCTTCCCATTTTCCTTGATGTAATGGAACATACAATTACGTTCATCGATATTTGGTACGGAGAAATACATTTGAAAATTGATTAGTGCAATTTTCCACGAACCCTCTAATTTCAGAAGAGGGAAATGCACAGATCGCAGTTCCGAAGTGTTACCCCACACTATCGAAGTTACAGACATTACTGATTGTTACAGGTAGTGCACTTTCGTTTAATATGTGAAAGGAAGCGCAGACAAAGATGTCCACAGTTTCATTCCCTTGCTGCTGTTCTGTCTGGTAGTTGTAATATATCATTGCACCTCTCACGTACGTTTTCAGTTTGGGCGGGGTCCTTAAGTTTCCGTAGCTATCATACTAATTTACTCTAGTTCCACATATCTTTCATATTGTCCAGTGTGTTCCCCATCCTTGGCTTTTGTCTAAGTTTATTACTCCGCTCTCCACTCGCCATGGGCAGTGTGGGAGTCGATCTTGCATGAAAACGCCATGAAATTTAGGTATGTTCTGTTTACGAGTGAACTTTTATATATCAAATTTTGTGAGGGGCTGATCAAGCAGGTCTCTTAAGACCAACCAATGTGCTTCCTTCTTCTTCTTTCCACCCTCCTTTGCTTCCTCCTGCCTCCGCCCTGACGGTATGGGCACAAGTACAAGCCTCGCCCATTTTTTGCACCTTTAGCTAGTTATTCCATTTGGCGATTATGTCAGATTGCTTCAGTTAGCGGTTTATTCCCTTTTTTGCTGAATTGACCCCACTTGCAATCCCACTAGTCCCACCAATCAAACTGTCTAAAACACCAAGAGCTGGTAGGATGAAGGGTAAAATCCCTCCTCGCTTCGTGCGCACCCCTTTGCGGTTAGGTTTCCTCTGCAACTTCCCAGTTTTTTTTCCTACCACCAAACTTTAAACCCATTCTGCTCTTAACTTTAGCGCTCATTATCTTGAAAACACCCCAGGCGGCCAGTCATTCACTGAGTTTCGATGCAGGTGAAGTACCTACCATTCGAGCCTTGTGTGCAAGGTTCCTGTCTGCCACGTAGCTATCCTCCAACAGACTACTTGTCGCATAGGCAATATTGTGCTCCTGGCATGCACTGTCCAAAGAATTGATAGGGGTGTCACCCGCAGAATTTGTATCCAGGAATATGAACTTCGAAAGGAAGGTTGTTAATTAGCAAAATTACCCATCTGCATACCCTCTAGAATTTGCTCCCACAACACATTACATCATTCTAACACTATTCAATAGGTACACCTAATTTATACATTTTCGCGAACTTGGCCATCCACATCACCTGACCTCTTGCTTGGTTTCGAACGTAGACCTGCTGCCTTAAATACTTATATTTTACCATTCACATCTCAGTACATTGGAGATTGTTCTCAGACCACCATGCTACTGGTTAGCATCACTGCCAAAGACGAATCTACAGCTCGCGAATCACCCCATGGGAAACTGCTACTGAACACGGTTCATGGTATTATCACTGGTCCAAGCAATTGTGGGAAGACATATGGGCTTCTCAGCCTTCTGGAGCATCCCAACGGATTTTGCTTCAAGAATATTTACCTCTACTCAAAAAGTCTCCATCAACCAAAATACCTATGCCTCGCACAATTTCTACAGGCACTGGATTGACTTCAGTATTTTCCAGTTAGCAACAATGCAGAGGTCATGCCGCCGAGTGAAGCCAAGTCGAACTCTGTGTTTGTTTTCGACTATATCGTGCGAGAAACAGAACACAATGCAACAGTACTTTAGTATGTGTTGGCATGTGGCTGTCTATTGATTTACCTCTGTCAAAAAATATTCTCGTTCTGTTTCACATGGATGACCTGAATTTATGTCACGTATACTAGGACCATGTGAATACTAATATGACTTTCGACAGTTTTAAAAGTGTGTGTTCGTGTTGCTGGCGTGAGCCATATGGTTTCTCGTCATAGCCAATGATTCTACCACTTAAGGGCAGGTATTGCCGGGGGTTTGATCAGTTCATTATTGTACGTCATTGATCAAGAGCTATGCACTGTCCAAGTTTTGCCATAGTGGCCTGAAGCATGCACCTGAAAATTGCATTACTTCTACTAATGATGGGAACTGCAACTTTGGTGGAAAAAGGGCCAAGCATCTTTGAGGGTCTAAGCATTATGGGGACACTGCCAATGTATCTTTTGTCCGCAGCATCACTTTTGAGGCTTTGCAACCACTGGCCGCACTGCAGACTGCATCTGCTAACACTGAGACTCATCTTCACTGGCTCACATCCGGTATGACTAAACTTGCAACCTTGGAGCCGAAACTCAAAAGTGTAGGTGAGCAAATAGCTGGCAAGGTGACTACTGAACTACAAACATTGGCAGAAGATGTGCACGAACTGTCTGCTTTAGGTGAGAAGCTGGCCGCTGTGGAGAGTCGCTGCTACGATACAAATGTATTGGCTACTGAAATGGACATGCTGCTCATCATGTTGATCGAGACTGTGACCAGTCTAACTTATTTTGCTTCTGGTGATGCACTCAAAGTAGTGGAAGGACAGATATTAACCAACACGAATCCACTTTCTGCCAATATGAAGTCCCAGAGTGCTCATTGACTTCTACCGTGCAGATACACTAACCACTCTTGGGGGCAAGCTTGCTGCTCTGGAGAATAAACTCGATGTTGTAAGCGCACAAGTCGTCGACAATGGCCTTATCGACCTGACTACGAAAAAAATAGATAGGTCCCTTAATGTCAGCACAGAGGGTGCAAGCGTGCTTGTCACTTTAAATACAAAGCTGACCACCCTAGAATCAAACTTTGCAGCAGTGGAGAAGAAATTTGGTGATGTAGGCATGCAAGTTGCTGCTGGCGACCTTGCAGACCTACCTTCCAAATTAGACAGAACCCTTAATGTGAGAGCTGAAGGCGCAGGTGTGCTGGCCTCTTTAAGTACTAAGCTGACAAACCTGTAATTGAACCTCGCTGGTGTTAGTAAGTCGTCCGGCCAAATGAACAGTCAGATTCAAACTTTAACTGTTATTGTGCAGACTCTCAGCACATTGGGCAGCATACTTGCTACTGTGGAACATAACGTCGATGACTTGGGCAATTGTATTGACAACAGAGTGCTTATGGCCTTTAGGTGCAAATTTGAAGGATCATTTGCTCATGGCTTCGGCCGCACCCTCTCCTTGATGAGCTAATTAGCTACTTGTCACTCCTCTCTTGCTCCTGGCTTGCTTTGTCCCTGTGCGAGGGGACTAGCAGCAGTATATCTTTAGGCAGTCCAAGTCTTTTGCAGTCACAGAATATAATTGGCAAACCATGATATGTGTGTGACACCATTGTACCTTAGCCGAGTGCTTGCTATCACCTTATGCTAGCAACTTTTTTGTACATATTCTCTATTATGGAATGGGACATAAGGTGTAGTAGTATGAGAAGTATAATTTTGGCTCGTGGTAGGGTATGCCGAGAAAACCCAATCCTGGTGAGGATTCAAGATGGCTGTCACTAGGAAACTGTGGAAGGTAGAGAGAGGCTGGCGTTGTAGCAGGGATCGGGGCTGGTGTCGCAGTTGCAGAGCCTGGAGACAGGGTGGAATGCAGGAGCATGAAGTAGAGGTATTCTGTAGGATAGAAACATCCAGGAAAAATACATACGATGGAAGCTTCCAGAAAAAACACAACTGGAATGCAAGAAGTTTTAAGGAGATCAAAATGTATAGGATATAAGCATCCAGAGAAAACACACAGGATAGAAGCATCCAGAAAAACAGTATGCAAAGGTAAGAAGTCTCGAGATGTACTGGCCGACAAAATGGCCACCAGGAGCAGAAAGGAAAAGGGAAAAGGGGGAATTTTTGAGGGAAAAGCGAAATCCAAGATGTCCACAGTACATCCCCAATCCCCACCAGGACACCAGTTGTGCCAGAACCCCCCTTTTTTAACTACTTACTACATTTCTCATTTGAAAAATGCTATTTTGGTGGATGGTATGTTGTGTTCATTGGTCTGTTTTATTGTGTGATATGCGACTTAAACAATGAGAAGAAAACCTATGGATTTAATATCCCACCAAAGTGAACCGGGTTTGATTCCCGGCAGCATCGCCCCCAAATTTTTGCATGTAGGAATTGTGCCGGACAATGACATTGGTCGGCTGTTTTTCTCGGGAATCTTCCATTTCCCCCACCCTTGCATTCTGGCACTGCTCCAGTCTCACCTTGCTTCACCCTCATCAGCTCTCAAGACATCAATGTTAAGAGCCACCCAAATCTTTTCACTCACTCATCCTATGGATTCAAGGAATATGCCAAATTTTAATATTGCCTGTTGAACATTTTCGGAAATATGGTGAGTCGAAAAGTGGCCCTCCCTTAAAAAATAGAAATGATATAAATTTCCTGGACTGGTTCAAACTCCTTAAGAGATGCCTCTGTCCCAAATTTCAAGTGCTTAGGGCAAGTGGTGCAGAAAAGGTGCACAATAGAAAATTGGAAGCTGCAAAACATACCCCTCATGTCAAACAATTTCATCCGGAAGTGGGTAGGGGGATGGAAAGTGGAAGGATATGAGAGGTGTTTGGGGAGGCATTGCATGCCCCTGATGTTTTTGAGTGCCAAAAACTTATTCTTGAATAATAGTGAGAGTGAGTCCCTTACCCAGCTACAGACTATTGTTTTTCTTCCCCTAAATGAAAATTCACTAGTGCATGTCAGGGCATAATTACAGTAAAATAATAGAAAATGTGCCTATGGCCAACTGTGTCAAAGATTCGTGGGTCACATCCACCTGGATTGATGTTCATGCAAATTACTGTTTAAATAATTGTTATATTTTGTATCAGGATGTCTTACCTGGCTGTGGCTAGTGTTATGTACATTCTTGACTAACTGAGGGTTGCAGTTGTGTACATGACTAGTGTTAATGTATGTATTTGGTTATATCTGTTTTACAAGGTTTTGAAAGAGCCTTGTTCAAAGTTGTACAAGAAAGTGTGTGTGCATACAGGAATACTGTTGAACAAGAGCAATTTTTTTTTCCAGAGAAGTGCTGCAGCTCTCGTATCATATCAGCCACAAGACACCAACGTGGTAATGTATTTGTATTCTTCAGTGCCAGCACATTGTTGGCCTGCTGATCTAACGTGTTTTGCAGCAATAATTTGACTGCTTCCCTATTGTCTTTTGGTACTGTGTAATTTTTTGTACGTAATTTGTACGATCATGCTTGTGTACAAACCACAAAAAATGTACTCCATGTAGCTGTAAAATGTCTACCTAAAATTCACACACTAAAGTTATCCAGATAAAAGCTCTGTTTGATTGTATGTTGATCTCAAGTTTCTTTTGAATCTTCAGAAGAAAATTATTAAAAAGTTGGGCTTTAGTTGTAATTTTTAACCCATTCTGAGAGTCTTAAATCACAACTTAGAGCTTAAAGAAAAAGAAAAAGAAAGTAGTGAAAATTTAAACTGGCAAACCAGCTATTTGATTGGTGACCCAATCTCTTTATCATGAGCTAGAATTTATTTATATTCGTATTGAAATTAATAAAACTGGAAGTGAATAATGTATGTATGAACAGATATTTCTGAGCTGTTATTTTTATTATACAGATAACTGTGCAGTAGAAGCAACAAATTATTTTAAGCCTGTGAAAAGTGAACCTATTTATTTATCCAAAAGTAAGCTGTCAGAACTTGGGGATAAGCAAATGTAAACAATCGCTTCAGTAAAAGAAGTTAACTATTTTTAGCTCGAATTGACATAGTAGTTCACATCAAAAAGTATAACTACAGTTGGCACATTTCTAAATGCAGCAATTTATTGGTTTAACCAGCCAGCCACTAGCTCAGTTATGTTTATTTCTTTTCGCAAAACTATAAAAGAAGTGGGAAAAGTCCATTTTTTTGTGAGTTGTGTTTGTTAAAAGTATATACAGTACAATGATTGCGTATGGAGTACCGGACACTAACATTTTGGTTATCTAAATTAAATATTACTTTTAAAAATTGATGCAGGTATATTATCTCCATATATAAAGGCTGCTCATGGTAAAGTGAGCACTTTTGAAAGCTCTCTCATTAGGAATAATAGTCAATCCTAAATGCATTTTATTTTAGCCTTAGATGTTAACTTCTGAATGGGGTGGAATATACACACTGTGTTCATTACGTAGATGGCAATATTTATTTAAAAAGGTGGTTAAAGGATAAAAAATGTCTGAAAGGAAAAGTAACTAAGACCTCAAAAGTGCTCACTTTACCATGAGCAGCCTATAGTGATAAATATATCATAATGTTCATTTTGTAAAGCTTTTACTCACTGTAGGTATTTTTTAATATGTACATACATTAAAAAATGACTTGTAATGTATTTTTATTTTAACTGATCCTTTTGCTAACCAGTCTTAACAAGAGAGCTTCTGCTGTAGCAGGTTCTTGCCAAAACCAGTGAGAGATATGTGTGTGAGTTTGTATTTATATTGCAAAGTGCTGTCAACCAGTTTTAAGCTAAATTAATTTTTCTGTTACAAAATTGGAAATATTTTAACTAGAAGTATTTTTTTTATTGAATTAGGCAGATGGTTCCAGCCTTCAAAAAATAATTCAGGCAAATACAGATATTGAAAAATATTGATCCTTAGTACATCTAGTATTTCTCAATTCTGATGAAAAATAGTCACCACTCCATTCAATTTTCATAAAACTCTTATTAAACGTAACTTATATTGAGTATCAGTATGTATTTCTATAGATTTTTATAACACTTTTGAATGTGACATTTACTAGAAAGAAGTTCTGGGGCAGCTGGTATTAATTGGAAGACACATCTGAATGTGCATGTTGTCACATATTAAACAATTTTGAGGAATGGGGAAGGAAAAAAAAAGAAAGAGAAATAGTGTAATCGTAAGTCTCCGTTTTCAAAGGCTAGTTGGATAAAAACTACATATTATATGTCTGAATTCCACACGCCTGTTTAATAAACAGCATTGGAAAATAACCTTTTAGGGCCTCTCTATAGTTTTTTTTCGATTAGAATAAACTGTACACAAATTTTTGTAGAATGACAATAAAATGCATGACTATAGCTTTACAAAGTATTTGTGTAATTTATTAATCCTCAGTGTTACTTTGTTTCACATGTGTTGACACACATAGTAAACCATTACTTCAGTCTGATATGTCTGTTTTGTAAACAGTTGCAGAGATAATTGTAATGTTACTGCTACCTTGAGACTTTGTTTGTTTTGTAGCTGCATATTTTGTATTTGTTGGTCATCTTGGCAATATTTGTCTCTTCCCCTACAGTACCATGACTCTTACTTGTGTGTGTTTGGAATTTAAAATATGTATCATAATTGTCTGCCATACACTTGATGAATTATAAACTTGCCAACTGATTGCTTCAGAAACATAACAAATACTGGTTGTCAGCAACTTGTTGATCATCTTTATTACTCTTTGCATTTTTCATCTTCATAATAAAATATTTTATGTATGTTATATTTATAATTTTTAAATTATTGTTGTATTATTTGTATGTTTAAGAAAAAAATTGCGCAAGATGGTTTATGTACCTTCAATTTCATGATTTCTTTGACTTGCATAAATTGGATGATTTTAATGTGATTTGCTATGTCATATTTTTGGAATAACCTTTAAACTGTAATGGAAATGGGTAGAAAGGTGAGAAAGTGGGGGGGGGGGGGGGGGGGAGGTGCTGTTTCCAGCTTTAAGCTTTATGTATAGAAAATACTGACAAATGTCTGGTACAGGGGCTGCCAATAGTATGTTGTGACAGTTGAGAGGTGATCTCTTGGTAGATTGAGTCTTGCCAGTCCTAACCAACTGGTTTTGTATGTTATAATGGGGAGAAATGTCTGGCGAAATCAGAATTTTTACATATGTAGTTTACATGAAAAGTGGTCGGACTTAAGGGTCAGTCAAGAAAGAAACATACACATCAGTCTCCATCCAAGCAAAGAAATGCTGAAATGAAAATATTGTTGCAAAAAGTCGGTAGGAATGGTTGGGCCTCAGTTGCTGTGAGGTTGTGAAAAGTTTCAATAAAGGGTAAGTTATTAAATATTATCTAAATGAATTTACAGGCTTTATGCGTGTTGTAGTCAAGTTCAAATTATTCACATGTGTGAAACTTGTGGATGGTGAGATGCTTTCATTTCCCCTAACAGTGCATTCCATTGGAGCTTATGTTGCGCCATCTTATCACTTCAACCCTGCCTTCCAAGTTAGGAACAGTGTATGGATATTGATATATAAAACATTTCTTTGATACGACATTTTTTTGTTTTTTGAATTGAATGTGTCAGTTGTGGTGTTGCACTTTTTTTGTGTGCCATGTTATTATTGTCCATAAAGTCCACCAACAGTCTTGTGTGCTCAAATGTTTTAGTTTTTAGGAAAGAGTGTTCTTTGGATTGTTTCTTCCAGGAGTTGCTGGTGAGTGTTGTAAGTGCTACTGATTCAGGAGTGTGTTAAAGTTCACCTTTCATTCATGTAGTAGACATATGTGCTAATAATTTTTATTGTGAAATAAACTTCATCAGAAGTCTGTTCAAAATACAATAAATGAGTTTCAGGTACTGAATTTATTTTCTGTAAAGTTGTATGTTAAAACATTTTCTTAAGGGCGCTGCCCACCAGGCCCTTAAATTGTGTTGCGGTGTGTTCAAAACCCATGTTTTTTTTTATCCAACCATTAAACATCCCCATTATACCAATGTATGAAAAGAAAATACACTTCAGGCGAGATACGTATAGTACTCTCAATATCTCCTGTACTATATAAATCTGAAGCCCTCCAACATAGCTAAAATGGCTTTTTCTCCCTGCTGTAGCTCATAATATACTCGGAAACATGCAAAACTATTATAGAGACCTGCATTGAACTTTGCTACAGACTTTCTACCAATATAATGATAGGGTCACCGCTTAAATTCCCATAGGTACACACAGTACAACGAGAATACTGCAGCCAGTTCAGAGCCTTTTACATAGGAGTGATTGGGCACTAGGCGCTCATCTCAGTGTCGCCCTTATAGCTTCCATGCTTTCCTGCCCCAGATGCGCCAAAAAGCTCCAAGTAGGCTGCGCCCTTAATGTCATCATAGTCTGTTTGTTTCGTGCCCAGTTACGTAGTTTGATTACTCATTCTTCAGTTGCAGTGTATAATATTAAATTTGTAACTATATTGGAACACGCTTCACCAGGTACCTGGAATTTTTAGAGGATAGCTCACTTTTGGGTAACTGAACATCAAGACATGCATTTGTGTTGTGCATGCATACATCTGTACACAAGTGTGTGATATATATATATATATATATATATATATATATATATATATATATATATATATATATATATATATATATATATATATATATATAGATAGACAGGGAGAAACCGCAACTAAAATCTGTTATAGTCTGTTCACAGAAAAGTGAGCACTTTTAAGGCCCTAGTTACTTTTTCTTTGAGCCATCTTTTATCCTTTAACAATCTTTTAAATAAATATTGCCATGTAAATAATAAATACAATGTATATCTTTCACCGTACTCAAAATTTAACGTCTAAGGCTATAATAAAATATATTTATTGACTATTACTCCAAGTGAGAGGGTTTTCAAAAGTGCTCACTTTACTGTGAATAGCCTCTACCAGTGCAAACCAGGATTGTGCCCTATTTCCCCTTCCCTTTGCCATGAAATAAAAGTTAATAATTTCCAATTCATTCTTTACATTACTTCACTTAAACCCTATAAGTTGTTTTCTTATTCTGTAGGTCATTTTGAGTGCATAATTCAGATTAGTGTACATTTAATTTATTTTGATGTGAATTTAGAATTTTTTCTTTGAACGTTTTATAGATAAAACCCACCCAGTAAAAATAATATACTCGGAGAAATACAAACAAAAACATTGTAAACTGAAATGCCATCATAATATTGATATGTGCATTCATTATACTTTATATGAATTGACCATCAGAATTGTATAATTTTTGAAATCTTTACTTCATGGGCTTTCTGTTTGCGGAAAATGTTTTTTTATTGTTTTGTCGAAACTTAGCATATATGCTAAGTTATGTTCAGTCATTATTGTGCTCAAGTGTGCATGTCTCATCCCAGTGATTCATCTCATGTAATTTTTAGTATGTTTGTTAACTTAATTTTTTCTCCAGAAGGAACTGCCATTTGAATTGAGAGACCTCTTTTCAACTGCTTGCTGGGCATTAATTTTACTTTTCATATTTGGCCATGTGAAGGCATTGGCAAACTAAAGTCAAAGTTTTTTTTTTCTTCCTAAAAGTACAATTTAGTAATACAGTATTTAGATCCCTTGTTTTTACTTAGTTACAGCAAATACAGTGATGGTGTGCCTAATGTAGTGACTTTCCACTAACCTTTATTGGGGTCTGTTACCCCAGCAGTTTGACACAAAAGAATGACTGTTATGACTGTTTCTTTTCGTAGCCTGGTTCCTGTACTCTGCATTGTAAGGTTTCTGTGACAGTCTGGCTTTTAACTAGTTTCACACCTGATGTAAGATGATGACTTAGTTGACAAATTAAAAATATCAAAACTGAATGAGAGTATAGACTCATATTCATCTGAGTAAATAGCAAAACACTGTCTAATGATAACAATTAAATTTGGTACAGTTCCCATTAATTATGCCTGAGGAACTGCAGTATTAATCATTATTCCCCTTGTGAGTATATAACATGTTGATTCACAGCCACCAATACCACCATCCCTTTCCATCATACCATGCCTTTTCTCATTATCCCTAATCATTATCCATTACTGACTTTTCTAGCTCTCATGTCCATAAAACAGGTATAAGAGCACACATATGTTCAATCTCCTCCTGTGTTGAGGGCAAGTCCATAGACTCAGTCTTTCATTGTAAAATAATGAGCAAGCTCACACACTCATAACAACATGGGCACTGTTTATAACACAATCACACATAATCCATTTTAAACCCCTTACAATAGCTTTCAATGCAAGACTTGCCCTTCTCATGGAACATTGGACAAATGATGTTTGATACATTGCATTAGTGATGTTTGAGAGAACTGAGTATATCAAGCACAGAACTTCTTGACCGCTAAGGACAGATTTAAAGCCAGAAGGCTGGCATTCCCTCCATCCTCTCACACTGTGACTGTACTCGGATGAGTAAGACAGTGCTTAGCACCTTCTTCTCTTCTCTTATCTTCACGGGTCATATACTGTACTTACTGAATCTTGTCGTTGGTGAGGTGTAAAATGTCTGTTTTCACTGGCTTTAAATTACATACAGCGTAATAACTGCTGTATTTACAAGTTCAGTTTGCACATAGTAGAGTGTCTAAATAACTCTCTCTTGCAATTACCTCACCGGTTCCTATACTTCCCCCGCTTGATGACAGCTGGGTAGGCACTTTACTGGATACACAATATTTAATCTAGCTCTTAAATGTGAGTGTATTTTCCTATCTCACTGCCTTTGACTGGTCGGCTAGATTAAATGTCACTTTGATACAGATCTATAATAAGTCCTGTAATGTTTATCGTAGTGGTTTACAACTATGTGTGATTAACTTTGCCGTGCACTGCACTTACTTGTGTTCGCCGAGCTTTGGTTTAGCTGGCCTTCCCCGGGGACGCAGTTCAGCATGCAGGGGGTACGGCCACGTGTACCTTGACATAGGTCGCCACTGTGATTCTCGGTACCGGCCAGGCGTTGAGTCTGCCTTGACGGTACGAGGTGGCATCAGGCATCGTGGTTCAGCACGTGGTGTCATGGCATCTGCTTCTGCCAGAACTGATAAAGAAGGCACAGCTACAAGGGATGTTGAGGCAGTCCGGGGGAGTGTCTCGTAAGGGTCTGTCACCCCGACTGCACAGGTTCCTACCTGTAGGGCAGGAATTTTCTCAGCTGGTGCAGGGTAAGGGAGTTGCAGCAGGAGACAGCTCTCCACCGTGTCTGCGGACGCATCCCGTCATGGGGCCAGGTCGTTGGAGGCATCGACGGTCATGATGTCCAAGTCCCGCGATGAGGCAATGGTAGGGAGAGAACTCTCGACCTCCACTGTGGGTGTTGCTCCAGATGAGGGGTAGTGGGAGGCATCGATGGCCTCGGCACCTGTTGTGGCAGCGCAAGGGAGCTGTGGATCACTGTGCTGAACCTCGGCTACGGGTGGTGCGTCTCGCTGTAGGGCTGGTAGTTGGAGGCATCGATGGTCTCGACGTCCAAATTCTGTGGCGAGGCAGTGCAAGGGAGAGGAGTCTTGACCTTGATTGCAGGAGTTGCACCAGTTGTTGGGTAGTAGGATGCATCGACGGTTTCGATGCTCCTATCATCGGTGACCAGTTGAACGGGAGGCGGAACGGGCCTCTCGTCCTCAACGGTGCCGACGGGTGAAGGTTCCTGTGTAGCAGGAGGTTCTGACGGAGCACTGCCATAGACTATGCTAGACGTCTGTTGCAATTCATCATCGGCAGGAACAGTGCTCAGTTTCGTGGAAACTGGAACGACCTTGACCCCCTTTCGGACATTTTGTGGTTGCGGTGTTTGAACTAGCTCCATGGTGTGTTCGCCTTCCGGTAGTCTAGTGGCGTAGGCCTCCAAACTGACGTGGACATTTTTCAGTCATCTAGTGGCGATAGTACTTCGTCGGAGCCAGAGATTGACTTCATGGAAGTTGGAACAGCCTTCATTTCTGGCTTTGGACTTGTACTAGGAGGAGAGGTAGGGGCTTAGGTGATTTCTACCCCTCTCACAGATGGTGTTTCGAACTGCTCGCTGATGCGGCTCGATCGACATGGTATGTGATGGGGTTCTTGGTCACGCGAACTCCGCCATGACAATTCTGAGCAGCTAGAGATTGCGTTGTTGTGTTTGGCAGCAATTTTCTCGGCATAACTGCATGGCGTCGAAGGCATTGATCTAACGGAGAATGCTCCTTGCCGTTATTCTGCATCCGGCTTCCATGGCGCGATGTAGCTAGGTGGCCTTTCAATGGCAATGGGCGTTGGCTAAGGCCTCGTTGAAGGTCCTGGTTCAGTATTGGGAACTACCCGTCCGGGTAGAGGTTCGTCCTCATTTTCGGATTGACCAGAGGTTTCTCCTTTGGTGGCGGCCCCACGTGTCGGCATGTCCCCTGGGTAGAGTCGTATCTGGCCTCGGGTGGCCTTTCGGATCCGTCCTCATACGTCTTTGGCCCAGTAGACATCTCTTTTGCAGACAATACGATACGGACTGTGCCATTTGTCAGCGAGGCCAGCGCTGAACAGGTTACTGGCCTGGCCGAGGGTATGTGTCCTGAGTAGTACCATTTCACCTAGAGAGAATTCCCGTACCCATGTCTTTGGTATAGGGTACTTCTTTTGAATATACTCGTCCTAGGTTTTTTGGGCAGTAGTAGTAGTGGCTAGGGCATCTAGCCAGATGTCCTTGGGTTGAGGCATATCGGTGGGCTCACTTTACCATTGCCAGTCGCCTGGTCGGGGTAGTGTTTGGCCCTGAAGAAGTACGCTAGGGCTTGTGTTGACCGCTTCATTAGTTCTACGATGAAGGGCGAACAGAATTGTTGGGATGTGTTTGTCCCTATGTCGGTGGTCGTTTCCCAACTGATACGAAGGCACTTCTTGGTCTCCTGGTTCCTTCGTTCAGGTTTCTACTCCCCACACCCTGGCAAGCTGACTGCCTTTGGCGACTCATGAACTGCGTGCCGTTGTCAGTTAAAATAGCCTTTGGATATCCCCATAGTGCAAAAATCTCCGTTTCTAGTTTTCACATGATTGGAGCGGTTTCTTGTCTAGGCAGAGGGAAGGCCTCTACCCACTGTGAAAACTGGTCAGTTACTATACCAGCAGGTAGCGGTTCTCCTTGGTACTGCGTGGGTAGGGCCCCATGATGTCGGTGGCTATGTGCATCCACGCCATCTTGGGTGTCTGGTTGCGCTGTAGGAGGTGGAACCGGGTATGCTTTGCCACGACATCACGTAACACAGTTGCTTACGTACTGTCGGACGTCGCAACTTATTCCGTCCCAGTTATATCGGACTTTGATGTCTAGCAGGGTCTGCTTTATGCCCGGGTGCCCAGCTTGAGGGTGTTCGTGGTGATGCCGGCATATATCGCCACGTACCTGCTGCGAAACCCAGATCTTCCAGAGCGTATTGGGTTGTCCACTACCCGTCCACACATCATCATCCCATAATTCAAAGCGGTGGGGATGTTCCCACAGTAGGCGGCGGATGTCGGGTTCCTCCTGCTAACTCAAAGTAACCTGACGACGGGTGATTTGTAGCTGGAGGAGGTGGATTTGTTCTTCCAGGCTTCTTTCGATCTGAGGGGGAGGGGACATCCTTTCCTCCTCTTCCTCCTCCGCTTTTTCCTCCAGTGTAGGGAAGCGAGACAGGGCATCTGGCAGGTCGTTCGGTACTGACATGGTTTTGTTAACTTTGGTTTCCTTGTTTAGTCATACATGATCGATGGGCGTGTACAATGTTATCCGGGCTACAATTCCAGTTTATTATCGCTCTGTTCGTTTTTCCCACGTGCACACGGTTCTGCCCATGATCAACTATGTATTGGTGTTTATGGAGCCACGGGCATTCCAGTATCAATAATTCTGACAGGGAGGGGGATACTATGAACTCCCTTGACGTCGATATGAGATGTAGATTTACCGTTACGGTAATTTGGCTCTCTACGCACAGGGTTGCATTGGGCTGCGCCATTCGGACTGCCCTGGTTTGGTGTCGTATTTCCGATAACTGCCTTGGAGTTAGTAGATTGCTTCTGATAAAGTTACTAGTCGCCGCAGAGTCCAGTTGGGTGAGCACCCTCCTGCCGTTTATTTCTACCTCTACGTGGGAGCAATGAATCTTCGTTTAAACCTTGGATTACGGGCCCTGGTGGTCCGGTGATGGCGGCCCGCTTCACACCCCGGCAGCGGCGTTTCCCCATCTTGATATCTGGAGTCGGTTTTGATGGTACAGTTGCTGGCGTTCAATTAATCTTATTGGATGGAATGGCGGACCCCTCTGGCTTCCAAGGCAGTCCTTATTCCAGTGGTTCTCTGGGCAGAACCAGCACTTAAGTATGAACGCCATGTGGTTAGGTGGAGCTGGTGCACTCTTGAGCAATGTGACCGTTTGAACTCGTATTTCCGGGACCTTGGTCAATATGGGTTTTTCAAGACTTGCTTGTGCCGCAAATTATTACTCTGCTTTTCGGGCTCGATCGACCAGCTCATCCAGGGTTGTGGGTTTAGCTGTAAGGAGAACGTTCTTTAGACTAGGTAGTAACATCCGACTAATGGAATGAACGGCGGTAGCTTCGTCGACTCTGGGGAACACACGTCGAAACATTGTTTCTTCCTTCGTATGAAAATTTCAGCTTTGCCGTTGGGTACTTGAGTCTGGCTATAGAATTGAGTAGTCAGTCGAGCTATCACCACCTCGCCACTGAACTCAGCAGCGAGCCTATTACTGAATTATTTCCAGTCTGTCAGGAACTCACCGTAACCGTTCCCACCATGTTAAGACTAGGCCTTTCAAATGTAATTGGGCCTTATCGACCCATTGTTTTGCTGATAGGTCCATTTCCCTGAACTCCTTTTCACATTCTTGTGTGAATGTTACCGGATCCTCATGGGGTCGGCCTGCAAAATCGGTAATCTGAATATCATCGTTCTCTCCCGGTTGCTGGATGGCCAGGTGCCATCCCCAGTTGTATATAAATACGGGATGGCTTGGACCTGCGGGAGTGAGAGGTAAGCTTTCATTGGCAGGTCTCGCACTGATAGACCATCCCGGGCATAGAGACGCGTTCGTCGGGCCATCCGATAAATGAGTGATGGTAGGGTTCATTGCATGACGTGCACCTGATACCATTAATGCCTCAGCCGGGACAAGCAATTTCATTGCAGAAGCTAGTGGGTTGTTGACGGCAGGCTGCACGTCTGTATTCTAACCTTCTGTATCACTGGCCTCTTCAGGCCAGCCTAGGCATGCGTAATGGAATATCTTGGCGCAGTATGTCCTTTCTATTTGTAGTGAGCCACTGCCTGGACAGCTGGCATGGCTACACTGTGAGTTGGGTATGTCATGCTCATTGTCAAGGTTTTCGCCTGTGGCAGTGTTGATCTCTGAGACCAACATTTTAATGGCTATGGGTGCCACGGGGTGTTTCATTGACTCCCCGAAATCTGTTCGGCTTCTCCGGCTTGACCCTTAGTTCTCCGGGCCCTGATTGGTCTAGTTCAGCCGTTTTCTGCGTACAGTTAATAGTCTGACACCCCACGTTGGGTGCCAGAAAATTTCTTGACGCTAGCGCAGTTAAGGTCTGCTTGGCACGATCGCCTAAGATTTGTACACTAGACCAATAGCGTGATTTTATACAGGTTTATAGGTGGCTGGCGAGAGTTGTTAGCTATTGACTTACTCAGATGACCTCCGTAATGTTGATGAAGCTGAGGTTTCGATCCTTGGTCTCAACTCAGTGGGTGCTGCATTACCCCATGCTGTATTGACGATTCCAGGTAGCAGATTCCCGGCTCCAGAACCTGGGATTGGCCAGGCCGTACCTAGCCTCGGTCTTGTAAACCAGTCCTCTTGGAACCAGGTGGTACTCTTGACTGGTGCGAATATGCGGTGGAAAATATACAAATGCCATGGGAGCAGTCGCAACTGCTGGGCACCTTAGTACGGTGGCGCGGTCCCATTCCGCTAACCTTTCCTGCGTAGGAGGGGTGAGTGTAGACTACTGTTTGGAAGCAAGAAACGCTAGGTATTGCTCCCTATGCCGTTGGCCATGCCTTACCTTGTAAGGCATAGAGTGTCGCTGCTTAAACAACACATGTAATGCACTTGGATGAGAAACTGTCACTTCAGTAGCTGCTTGCTGGCATGAGTTCGGTAAAAGTCTGTTCTTCCCCTCCAGCACTACCAGTGCTCGGGTGGTTGGGAAGGAACAGGGGTCATCTAATGGGTGTGTTAATTCGGTCTTAGGAAAATACTCAGTTTCTGTCGGCAGTGCATTGCGTGGATTGTTCCTAGCGGGCGTAATAGCAAGTACTCTGTAAATGAAAAAGCATAAGAATAGAGAACAAAATTATGTTTATTGAAAAATTAATAAACACGTGACTCATGCTACCTCCTACCGAACAGTGAAGTGCTGAAGGTTACCTATGTTAGCCAGGTGTATGCAACCTGGTTCTAGGTTAAAAAGGGAAAGATTATTCTAGACGTGAAAAATACTTCACTAATAAACTGTACTAAAGATAGCAGATGTCTAGACGAGATAAAGTGAAGTTAACGAGTGTTAGCATGTTCAGTATTTGTTGGATAACTGGTCATCGTTGTAGGAAGTAGGCTCTGGGGGCATACTTAAGACTTTGTAGATCTCTGGAGGTCCCAGCACCGAGCAGTGCTTGGGATGTCATGAGAGAGGATGCAAAAATGACTCTTGGAGCCCTGCTATGCACCGACTTATATGGTGTGAAGTCTAGGCTGCCACAGCGGGGCGCGGGGAAGACGCGTGACGTCCTTCTGCCATGGAGGCTGGCATGGGAGGTGGGAACCCTCTTGTCAGCGTTCCTTGGTTCGAGTATCTTCGGCGGCGCTCGGTCACGTCCAAAGTGGTTGAAGCTTGTTGGTACTCAGCGCGGGGGGAGGGGGCAGCCGGCTTGCTCGCTGGTTGCGTAACCTCGTGGCCACGTGCTCAACCACCCGGGAGATTTAAACAACCGAGAATTATGTGCAAAGTGGTGTGTGCACAATTCTCATTTGGGTGGTTGAAGTAGACAACTTCAACGTAGATTGAAGTCAGAGTATACGTCATGTAAAGAGCGAGGAGTCATAATCATGGTTAATTAGTACTATAAGCGTCATGCGTCAGTATTTTATGCCTTTACACTGTATTCTACCAGTTTTTCTGAATAACGAATATTATAGTAAACTCTCGATTCTCTGACCTTTCATAGTTCCCAAGAATAGAATTGTTATATTTCGAAGGGGTTGTTAATGAGAGAATTTTTTCAATTAAATTTGTTTCATGGTTTCCAGAAAAAGGTTATTTTGAGAGAGTTGCTATTTCATGGGTCTTAGAAACAAGAGTTGACTGTATATTTTCTTTCCCTTAAAGAAAATCATATTTTGTATGTATATCTAAACTTTTCCGGTTTGCTTTATAAGCAGATGACAAAGTCTTGATTCAAGCTTAGTCAATACAAGAATGCATAACATAACAGCTTCCTCACTCGACACAGTGTTGATGTCTACCTCTATTCGCATTGGTCAGTACTGTGGCTGGCTTTGAACGATGCTCATTGTTATTGATTTGCTGCATGTAAACTTTTCTTTGAAATTATGGCATTAAATAAAAATTGTACTATTGCCAGTTATTGCAAAACGAAAGTGGTCCACAAACAAGGTACATCTATATTTAGAGTTTTTTTAACTAAATTATTAAGAATAATTTTGTGAAAGTATGAATTTTAAACAAATTAAGAGTAGGATGAACCCTCGTGGGAACCCTGCATCCAAGGTCAAGAAGCGAGGGAGCGATACGGGCGACACTAATCTGCACGCTTAGAGCCTCATCGCTCCTACACGCAAGGCGTGCAGTGTTTCCGTTGTAGTGCTGTTCTGTGCAAATTAGATCTGTAACAGTGGGGTTTTATTATGTGTGATGAAATACCACAGATTAAACTATGCCCGTATCTGTATACTTTTCTCTGTATAGGCAAGCTTTAAAAATGTGATATTTGACCATTTTCGTGAATTTTTTTTCTCCAAGAATACACGTAATATGATAAAAGTAAAAAAATTGTGTCATATATAATTGTTTTTTATTTTTTCTGACTGTAAGTAAATGAAAATTATTACATCTACATTCAATAGATGTTGCTAATCTGTAAATTTAAGTGTCTCAGTGACGCATGACTAATTTTCAACAAAGTATAAATGACTTTGCCTCATCAGTGAGCCAGCCTTGCCACTCAATATCCACGGACATTTCATTTTACCATGCATCATGAGAGACAAGATTGTACTGTCTACTACTGCTTATGGATGAATGCTCCAGCCTGAAGATTGCACTGTTCACATGCCAAGCCACCGAGGCTATGTATCCAAGGCACTTCAGTACCACACCACGCCGCCAGATGGCTCTATCAGTATGTTTCACCGCATTGATTCTCCAAGCCATCTGGTGACGTTACGCCTTCAGGAAGCTATGCTACAGCTACCCCTTCTCCATTGACCAACCCTATTCAGTTGACGGAAGAGGAAACACCAACTAGAGTTTAAATAGCGGATCGCTCGCCTGCTCATGATTAGTCTTCGTTTCTCCACCGCAGTCTCTGCCGGAGAACTTGACCAGCCTGCTCGTTCACTCGAACCTACCTTTCCTTCATTGCATTCGTGTCGAAGGAACCTTCAGCTCCATGATCTCCACCACAACTCGTTGCCAGAGATATCGTTCTACCAGCCTGTCATCACTGCATACTGTGCCAATGATCCAACCATTGCCAACGTTGTCTACACACCTAGACACTGCGGCCCCTTCTGGGCAAACACTAGTAGGAGTAGTACCAGTTCAAGTTAGTTTCGTAACGCTTGTATACCCTACCATTGTTAACTTAGGACCAGGTAGTCTTCACCTGGCTCAGCATAGGTTAAGCATCTGTAAGCTCTTGCTGACATTAGGAGTTAGTGCGGCACAACCCTGTTTATTTCCCGTAAGGAGGAATAAACAGAATTTGACTAACTCTAGGGAATCTTTCCCATAGTAGTAATTCCTCTTCCAGTGGGTGTCACACCATCCAAGGGATTGCAGGTGCTCAGTCTCTTGAGGCCAGTTTGCCTATTCAGCGGCTACTCTCTCCTCTGCGCCCATGGTGCCAGAGTTAGTGTTATATGAGTTCTGGGAGACTGCTCCTTCTGAGACACTCACTCACGTGCAGGGACTGTCCACCAGCGAAGCCTGACTCTTAGTATTCATCACGTTTTGATGCTGAGCGCTGGGATAGGGATATCGCTTTGTCAGTAGGCACTACACGTGGCTGTACACCAGGTAGGACAACACGACACCTGCTGTCTCTTCACTAATAAGAGATTGTGTTTCAATCAAGATGCCTTACTCCCGTCGGAGTGGTATCTGAGAGGAGGTTAGACAGGTGCTTCCTGCCTCAGGGCATCTGCAGTAGCTTACCTCCTCATCCTGACTACATTCCCGAAACTCTCTCCGAGGGACCAATCCCAGGTCTTGCACCACGTGTAGATACTGTCAACACCAGAGATTTCTAAGTACCTCTTCAAGGACCCCATTTGTCTGAGCGAGGAATCACACCCACTCGCCAACCCACACTTTTGGGGACTTGAGCCAGCAGAACCAACCCCTACGACTGACACAACCTTTGAGCTCCTGCCCACTAACCAACCTATCTCAAACTTACGCCAACTGGAGTTGACACAGGTTAAGCAGCCTCCACAAGTTATGCGTTGCCCAGGTATACTGCCTAGAGCCAGTCCACTGAAACGCAAGATTACTCTCGCAGAACCTGATTTCTTGCCCTGCCTTAAAGCTGCTAGGCCAGTACTTTGCACTGGACATGTGCCAATACCACTTAAAGACTGAATGAAATCAGAAACATCCGCCACTGGGTGCGCTTGTCCTAGCACCCACCAAAAACCTGCTTGACGTGATGACGTTCTCTGTTGCCCTCAGGGCACCACACTTCAAAGAGACCATTTTTCTGGCGCCCAACGTAAGGCATAACTGCAATAGTAACGACTAGGCAATACGACCAGGTCAGTCAGACCCTAGCAGTTGCAGCACAGACTTCGGGGAGTTTATTAAACACCCCATGGCACTCAACCAGCAAGCAACAATGTCCGAAACTGACATGAGCCGGCACGAGCTAAACGGCACTGTTGCGGCAGAAACCAAACCCAGCTGCTGTTCGAAGCCTAATTGCCCTGGCACAGGGATACACTAAATGGAGTGCGCCCATTGTCAACAATGGTATCACTATAACTGCATAGACTGGGCAGATGCACCATGCTATACCGATGGCCTCAAATACATATGCGACAAGTGTAGAACACATCAGACGGCATTCTGCAACCGGATTACCTGCTCAGGGCATGGTACCCACACAGAGCACTGTATACTGTGTGGGGAGACATGGAATGGTGTATCAGTGTGTATTTTGTCAGTGGGCTGCCGATTACAGACCACACAATCCAGGACCAGCCTCCCACACAAGCACTGCTTGATGCACGGGAGAGCCACAATTACTGGAGTTTACGAGACGTCCTCATGAGGACCCGCTGGTGTTCATGGCCAAATATGAAATGGAATTTCACACTCACGAGGTACATGAAAAACAACTGGTCTCATGAGCACAATCCATGCTTAAGGGCAAAGCCCTCGAATGGTTGCAAAAGTAAGTGGAATTTATTTCTGAGTGGAGCCAACTCAGTAGCCGTCTTGCCAAACATTTCACTGGCGAGGAAGTACTGGTGCACCTCACTACAGATATGTACAGCGCTGCGCAAACACCAGGCAAGAAAGCTGAGATTTTTATCAGCCGTAAGGTACAAATGTACCATCGTATCTTCCTATCCATATATGAGGAAAGTTGTGTACAGCATGTAACCCACATGTTACCCAAACTCAGAAACCTTCTACCCATCCCTGAGCCACTCACAGTGTATGAACTAGTCGAACGTGCGTGGTGGGAAGCGGAGCACAATTTTAAAGTGCAAGATATCCTCGACTGCCCGAAGCTAACGAAATTGATTGAGTCAGACAATCCTCCTGAACAATGACTCAAGATGCCGCCACCAGCACCACCCACTCCCAGCTTATCGAAATGGTGGTACTTGCCTCACATACCACTTTCATAAGGATTGTCCACAGCAGCAGGCATGACATGAACGTGTAGAAGAAGGGGGCACAATGCATACGCTGCGTACCACATAAGTCAGCCACAGACAAGAAAAGCATCCCGCAGATGGGAAAATTGCTGCTGCCGGTGGGCCAAAAGGGCAAACCGTACATCTCTTAGATGAGGAGACTTATTCACCTGAAGCCCCACACATCAAAGTTCGTGTTAATAGGAAAAGCATTTTGGCGCTGCTAGACTCCACTGCAACCGGAAACTTTGTTTGAAGTGACACCCTCACGAAGAACAAAGGCCATCGCTATGTCCTCAAACAAAAATAGTAGGGTTGGCCAAATTGGATTGTATGCTCACCGTCGACAGTCGTACGATGCTCATTGTTGAACTTCACAAGCTCTAGGCACCAGCGGAATTTGTCGTGTGACCTGACATCCAGGAAGAGATTATACTAAGCCACTCTTGGCCCTAGCAGCGACATTGCATTATGGACCATGGGCAACGGAAAGTACACGTGGGAGACAATCACCGCGTTACAGTCAACTGGGAACACTGTCCCAACGCCACCATCAAACCTCCAACTCTTCACATAGAGGAAATCAACCATGAACTCTCCGAAGCTAAGTTACAAGAATTAAAGGAAGTTCTCGACGAGCACGTCTGCGCTTTTGGATCTGGGGGAATCCTGTGTCAGACAAGAACCATCCAGCACGAAATACTGCTAAATAAACCCACACCAGGCTACAACAGCCCTTTCAAAGTTTCTTTCATGCGACACTGCATCATCGTAGAACAACTGGAAGACCTGAAACAACAAGGATTCTTTGAGTCGTCGGAATCTCCGTACAACTCCCGTGAGCTATTGGTTTTGAAGAAGGACGGACAGCTCAGGTTCTGCGTGAACTACAAAGCTTTGAATGATGTCACCTTTCCGATTCCTCCACCAGCCGTCGACCAGGCATATACCTTGCGTGACGTAGGGGAGACAAAAGTTTTTAGCACCTTGGAAATGCAGTCCGGGTATTGGCAAATCGCGGTGCACCACGACAGTCGGAAATACATAGCGTTCACTTTACCAGATGGAGAAACCCTCCAGTTTAGAGTCATGCCCTTCTGACTCAAGAACACTTCTGCTACATTCCAATGGTTAATGTTGGCCAAAATACTAACAGGCTACATCGGACGTTTTTGCTTTGCATACCTCGACGGTGGGATCGTCTATTCAAAATCCTGGGAGGAACACCTCATTCACCTACAGAGGGTACTGGAGCACCTGGAACTCCATGGTATGATGGCGAAACTCTCGAAGAGCCAATCTGAGAAGTCTTCAATCAAATACCTTGGTCACATAGTTTCAACTGAAGACATCTACCCTCAAGTCAAGTCAATACAGGCTATTCAAGAAGCAGAGGAACCCCGCACCAAGAAGCAACTTGGCCGCTTCCTTGGACTGTGTAATTTGCTCTGAGACTTCGTGCCCAACATCGCCAACCTCATGGCACCACTATATCCGCTCTTAGAGAAGGAAGCACGGTGGCGATTGGGACCGGAACATCGGTCTGCCTTTCAAGCTACCAAGACCAGTATTCAAGACATTAAGCATCTACATCAGCCACAAGGAGAAGGACCACTAATCCTGCAGACTAACGCTTGTCAGAACAGCCTCTGCGCCTCCTTGTACCAAGAGGACCCATATGGCAACTCTCTAGTCATAGCCTACACCAGTACTAGGTTCAACGCCACTGAAAATAAATATCACGTCAACGAGCAAGAATGCCTCGCTGTCATTTGGGTTATCTGGAAATACCGCTATTACCTGGAGGGAACTCGCTTCATTTTGAGAACTGACAGCAAAGCTCTCAAGTGGCTTCAGGAGTCAAGAAACAACAAGACTACGCTTGGAAGATGAGACTTCTCTCTTCAAATTGACTTCGAAGTACAGCACTGCCCTGGCAAGGATAGTGACCTTCCCGATGCTCTGTCATGTCAACCAGACCTGGAAAATGAGGCCAAGCCAGACAAAGAGGTGGACTGCATCGCTCCGCCTCAACCTCCAGACTGCAGCCCAGAAGAACAAATCAGTCTTCTACAGCTCCAGATTAGCCAAAATCAGATGAAACGCAACCAGCAATAGGACACTGAAGTAAAATACCTCTTACAGAAGTATCCTCAACAATTCATGCTACGAGACAACATTGTCTGGTCAAGCAACAATCAACCCGTAGCCAAGTGTAGAATCTGAATACTGAAGGAGTTGCACGCTGATATCTGCCGGCATCACCATGACCACCCCGAAGCAGGCCACCCAGGCACCCAGGAAACCTTAGCTGACATAAGCACATACTACATATGGAACGGCATGAGCAGGGAAGTCTGCCAGTACGTCCACAGATGCACTACATGCTGCAGAAACAAAACCTATCCCATGAGACAACCAATGGCCAAACCTCGCAGACCGCATACCCCATGGACACACATAGCTGCCAATTTGATGGGACCTATTTTCCATGTGGATAAATGCATTCTGTCTGCCAAGCCAAGAGACCTATCACATTGTTGGAAAATTCAACAATGAAATTTTCTCGTGCTGGGACTACCTACATAGTATTATTACTGACAACGGGACCCAGTTCGTTAGTAAAAAGAGGCCCTAACCTTAAACTGGAGATCCACTACTAGCAAGTAGTGGTGGCTGAAGACCCGAGAGTGTCGACAACTAAAGTGTTAAGTCGTGTTCGATGTCTTCAGGTAGAAGCAGCTTCTGGTGACGTCAATACCTAGAGGTGGTAGAAGCCTCTTGTAAGTGTTGGCTGCAACCACTGGAGAACTAGAAGTTCTTGGAGAGGACTGTGAGGGTCTAGTGGTCAGTGGAGAGCCCCATAACAAGAAGTGTTGAGGCGAGCTTCTGAAGATAACTCCCGACCTCAGCCGCCCACTACCTTATATACGGTTCCTCTGGAGTGCGTGGCAAGTCCGGAGTGGGAGGTGTGACGTGCCCTTGTGACGTCTGCCTGGAGTGCGCGGGGTGGGAGAACTACCCTCTTGCGCTCATGGTATCGCCTCAGGTGCTCGGCAGCGCTCTGCCATCTTCGGCGGTGTGGCTACACTCTGTCTGCCGGGTGCATCAGGGGGTTGGGGCATTGCGTGGCTGCTTCAAATATCTTTCGTTTACTGTGAATCAAAAGTACATTTGAGTTGAACCCACTCTCTACGCATTCATAACATGTGCATGGTTTGCTCTTTAATGTGTTTACACACCCTTAGTAGAGGGAGAAGGATAGGTCAGGAACAGTCCGGGAAACCAAGTATCTTCCACGTCTCTGACAAAAACATTTCCTGCTAGACATCTATCTGGCAGTAGGTTCCTGTAGTTGGTAGAAGCTTGTGGATGAGCTGTAGTCGTTTATAGTATACTGGTGTAAACGTCACGCGTCAATTTATACGCATTATCTTGTTTCTGAATGTGTTATATTCCTCGATGGCAATATATATATATATATATATATAACTGCATTTATAACATTAACATAAGTGTTCTACTTTGATATACAAAATTAGAAACACATTATATCCAAAAGTAGAGGACTGCCTGTATGTAATTATAATTTATATTGTTACAATTCAGATTTCATGATATATGTATCATAACGGGACAGGTGCTTGATAAATGTAGCAACAGGGCTCAGTAATGCTCGCCAATAGGCTGACACAGAGCAGCCAAGAAGTTCTGTGCAGGTATAATATCGTAATGAAACCACAAATTGTGTGGCATTTCAGTGACATAACAGTGCACAAGTGTGAGTAGCAGCAATGCAGTTGCAGAGAGCTGAACTATTTGGGCATTGTAACTAGCACCTATTCACTACCTCTAATGTTCTAAGGGCCACGGTGGCTAAGCAGTTTGCCTGCTTGCCTCCCACCAAGGCGATCGGAGTTCAATCCCTGGCCGCGTCACTCCTGGACTTTAACATGTGGGAATTGTGCCGGACGAGGCCGCTGATGGCCTGGTTTTCTCAGGGATCTCCCGTTTGCCTCGCCCTTTCATTCTGGCACTGCTCCATAGTCACTCAATCACTCTCATCGGCTCTCAAGACCCCGCTATTTAGAGCCACCCAAATCTCTTCACTCACTTCACATCTAATGTTCTAACACGCTATCTCAAATGTTCTAAACAAAAATCACATACTTTTAGTAAGTGAATGATACATTTACACAGTATAAGTCAGTTATTAAAGAACAAGTTACATTAACTTACATAAATGATGCTACCAGTCAGTCTGTAATGTTTAAAGACTGTTATGAGTGTTGAGCAAAGGTATTGGTTAGCATGTAGCAGAATAGTGCATACACATATGCTGTGGCTTATGGCAGAGAGGGTGTTTAGTTTTAAGGGATGAGAGTAGGGAATCAAAAGTTACTTGGTTCTGTGTCAGTCACTAGTACCCAAAGTGGCTAATTCCAGAACAGATATTAGACACTGTGGTTAAGTATTGCATATAAAAAAAATAAGATAATTTTGATTACCTTCACTTTTTCACTCCTTTGTTTTATTTGTGTATCGAATTGTCAACCATAAAGAAATAGTGGTTTGGTAAATTCACCAGCAACGTATGTGGGGAAACTATTGTATATCACAAATAAATAGGAACAGATTGTATTTTTCCTCTTGTCTTTATAGGCCTATTTGTGTGTTTGACCACCATTATTGTATATATGTACTTTTGTAAGTGAAATTTGTATTTTTTACTTGTATGTGTTATCTTGGTTGTCTGTATTTAATGCAATAAAAGTGTTGTTGGTGTTTTTTTATACTATACTTTTAATGTTATTTTGATATCTGCAAATTATTGTAGCTTTGATTAACTGCAGCTACCAATATTAATCATTTAAATGTGATGTATCAATAACAGTGAGCACTGTGATCATGAATAGTTATGAAATAGGTGAACAGTTTTCAAGATTAGTAGTTAATATATGTATGAATTGATGCGGGGCATTGCATAGTGGCATGCTGCTTTTGCACTCAGCTGGGTGTACTTCCCAGCCACCCCAGCCAAGCCAGTGACATCACAAGTAGTACCGTGGTGCTCATGCTCAGTGCATGCTGCAGAGAAGGAATGAATACAGATGTGACCTCAAGACCCAGCCACTCAATTGTAGCACATCAACCACTATGTGCCACCCCCAACTGCAGGGTATTTAAAAAGCAACAAGCTAGCATTCTGGTGCTTATTCTTTGGCCTACCCTCGTCATTTTTCGGCATAATTTGGCATTCATTTTTTTCATCTTTTTCATATTTTGGCATTTTTTGTTGTTACTAGAGTTGTGCGATCGAGACTTTTTTCCTCATGAAACAAAATTTATATATATATATATAAAATTAACTTTAATGAAACTGAAACAAAATTGAAAAATAGTGTCGTTAAGCCTTAATGAAAGATTAATGAATTTCATAATATTTTAGCAAGTTATTCATTATAACAAATTTGCTGCAAAGTCAAACTAAAATAATGTTGCTTATGAAATATTTATCACAGGAGTCTTGCCTACATTTAAATTTTTGTTTTATATAGTTATTACAGTTATGAAATTATGAAAACAAACAAGATGATTTACAGGCAAAAATTTTCTTTCCTGGTGCACTAAATGAACATTCATTAAACCCCCAAAAATTCATTGAAATTGAGAAACTTATGTTTCGTTAGATCTTTCGGTAACCAAATTTCTTGCTGAAACAAAAATGAAAGTTGTAATTTTTTGTTTTCATTTCGGTTCGCCGAATATTCTCACAGTCCTAGTTGCTAGGTACGTACTGAGATCATGAGGAGGTAGGGAGCTGAATGCCGCAGGCATCTTAGCAATCAAGCAGGAATTATTGACATGTTGTTGCAGTCAATTACAGGCCATATCTGGGTAAGGGATGTAGGGACTGTAGTGTAGAATGGAGTTGGTGTGCCCAGGGGTATTGAGAATAATTGAAACCCTGGTCTTTTTCTTCTTGGCGAGTATTATTAAGTTGGTAATTCGCTCGTCGGGATGCTGTGGAGTGCCTGGGTGTGTTCCCCGTCAAAAACAGGAAGTGGGATGGGAACTCAGTCTGCCCTCTCAACAAAGGATGGATGAGTACTTTGGCAGGGTGTTTAGCGGCCATGAAAAATGGGAAGAACAGGAATTATACTGATGCGTGCCGCTTTCTTGTTATACTACGACGACTACAACTCATCAGCCTCACGTAATTCTACGTAACCCGAGCAAGGGTCTAACCTGGCAACATCTTTCACGAGTGTCCTTAGATCGCCAGTACCTTGGAGGGCGATTCTAAACACATGAATACAAGGTTGCGAAAGCCATCAAGAAACACACTGTCTTCGCCCCGCACTGATCTGTCACTAGATGCCCAGAATAAAAGAAACAGAGAGTGGGGATTTACCCCCACCCTGACAGACATCATTAGTCCAAGGCTGAGAGCAGTATATAAGTCCGTGCATGGCCAAGCTTGGGAGTTATTCCTTGCTCGAGTAGTTTGCTCCAACACTTTGTGTGCTGGGGCCTTCTACTGCTCAACAGTCTTCGGCAGTCACGGCTGCTACCATTGACATTGCCAGAGGCTCATGCAGCCTTTACCAGAAGCTCCTGTTGCAGCCACCTGCAGTTACCAGATGCTTTATTGTCGACGACCACCACCAGCTACCAAAAGCCACCATTGTCGACAACCACCACCATCTACCAGAAGCTCTACTTGTTCTTCACCAGTCTACACCACACTTTCCACTGCTGTTCCTCCTGGATCAGCAGCCACCTCTACTTGCTGATAGAGACAACTACACCCACTGCTCTTAAAGTAGTGGTCCCCTTTTTCTATTCTCTCTTCTAGACATCCCTTGTATAGAGTAACTGCAACTGAGTTGTTTTCGTAGCCGTCAACGCCACTAGATGACTTGGTTAGTTTAGGAACAGGTCGCCTACACCTGTCTACCATAGACCATAGTCTAAACACCCAGTGGCAACAAAACCACCACAATGTCCGATTCCGACGTTAATACAGCCGGAGGAGCAACCAATAACATGACAGACATTGCCAATAATAAATGTAGTCATACAGACTGCACAGGTATTGGCACATTTAACATAACATGCACCCACTTTGGTCACTTGTTCCACCATCTTTGCCTAAGATGTGTGGACGAAGCCAGGAGTACTGAAGGACTCAAATGCAGGTGTGAAGCCTGTTGGACACTACCAATGATGTTTTGTAACGAAGTCACGTGTCCAGGGTACGGAATAAATAGGATACGCTGCACCACTTGTAGTGAGCCATGTCACCATGCCGGTACAGGCTGGGCTGACGAAAGGGTCACCAGACCAGGAATAGGTGTAAACAATACTACAAAACCCATCCTCGCCAATCCTGTTCTTCAATTCAGCAAGGAACAGCCCCGGGACATCCTGTAAGAGGGAACTATATGGACATACAGGTCACAGATTTTGTGGGGCGGCCACATGAGGACCCCATTGCGTTTACTACAGCATGCGAGAAAGAGTTTACCGAAACCGATCTCCCTACAAAGCAGTGGGTGAGCAATGCCCAGACCCACCTTAAATGGCTAGCACTAGAATGGATGGGATAGCTATGGAAAATTCAAAACGGAATGGAAACAGTTTTGTAGTCTGTTGGCGACTGAATTTACTGGCGAAGAAGTGCTGGCCAGTATAACTGTCAAATTCTATAGAGAGATACAGGACTTTGGTGAAGAGGCCAAACTATTCATAAGGCACAAGGTACGAATATACCAACACCTTTACCCTAAAAATGGAAGATGAAGAAAGCTGTGTACGTCCCATAGCTAGAATGCTATTACCAAATTTGCGTAATTTTATACAAGTCCCGAAGCTGCAGTCAATCAAAGAAATTGTGTAACGAGCCCGCGAAACAGAGCGCAACTATAAAGAGCAGGTCGCGCTAGACCGTAGACAGGTAGGCAACGGGAAGGAGGAGATAACGATGACAGGCCACGTGCCGGCCTACGCCTCCTAAAAACCCCAACCATGACCTCCTTGTCCTCTACCGGATGCTTCCAACGTGCCTGTACTGCACAGGCCGACATCTCCACGAAGAGAGAGAGAGAGAGAGAGAGAGTGTGTGTGTGTGTGTGTGTGTGTGTGTGTGTGTGTCTCTCTCTCTCTCTCTCTCTCTCTCTCTCTCTCTCTCTCTCTCTCTCTCCTCTCCTCCCCCCCCCCCCCTTTATTCCCCTGAAGTGCCATGTGTAGAGGTCCACGTAAACAACCACATTACCATGGGGATGCTACATGTGGCTGCCACAGGTAATTTTATCAGGAGCGATCTGCCACCAACGAGCCTGACTGACCCCCGTAAGTCAGTCTACCACAACCAGATCTCCTTCGTAAGGTCGAAGGAGAAATAAGGTTAACGATTGGGGTACATTGCAAGAGGGAAGAGAAGCAAAGTGAAGAGATTTGGGCAGTTCTTAACACAGAGGTCTTGAAAGCCGATGAGGGTGATTGAAGTGAATATGAAGGGGTGGGGGAAACCGGAGATCCCCGAGAAAACCCGCCGACCAACGGCATCGTCTGGCATGATTCCCACTTGCGAAAATCTGGTGACACAGCCGGGGATTGAACCCTACATTGCAAGACGTCCCAGGTTACCCCCCATATTGGGGAACTTATGATTTTAGGGCAACCATGGCTGTTTCAGCAGCATTGCGTCCTGGATTACGGACAACACCGCAACACGTTGATGAATGCATAATGTGGGAAAAGGACATTAATGATCACGTATAAGGCTCGAATCTAACAGATGTTTGTTTTAAAGCGACAATACAACTGTCATCTCTGTAAGATCCAAGTTTACAATAATTATTTGCATTAGTGGATATTGTCCAAAAAGTTGGCAGCTGAGTGTGTTTATATTTACATTAGCACAGCACACCATTGTATATTGTACACTGAAACCTCGGACTCACAACAATGCAAAAAACGTTGACACTGTAGTGTTTATCAGTAATGTTAACACTAATGAACGCATGAGAACTAGACATTACAAAGAGAGTCGCAATATTCTACTTCAGACTACGTACATTACAAAATATAAATATTTCTTCACTAAACATCGGTTGAATGCAATGACGTGGGGACAATCACTAATAGTCAAGCTAAGGCCGTGTCCGAAAGGACAAATTCGTTATTTTGTAATTTGTCATTTTGTATGTTTCAATCCGGACGTTGTCGACAGTCACTTGTTTAGAACTCGTGGCAACACATTCTTACATTAACAGTGAAAAATTTTTTTATATAAATTAAATGCTTAAGACGGACGTAAAATTTGTACAATCATTACTGGAATATTGCGAATATGCTAATAAACAAGACAGTAATATAATATCCAATAACAACTTAAAATAAAACACGTGTTGCAAAATATATAAACCAAGCACAACACTTGCTTGCTTTTAAATCATGTCTAGTGAATTATATGACCAGTTATTTGTTTTACAAAAAGTTTTAAATATGCATTTGCGCAAGTGTTTTGAATGTCAAAACCAACGTGGTGCTGATTTTGTCATTTTGTTTTTATGCTAACATCCACTATAACTTATGCAAGATACGAAATATCAATTTACCAAATATGTCACAATGGTTGTATAAAATATTGGGTCACATGATAATTTGGTCAACACAATCTGCCATTTTGGACACGGCCTACGTTTACAATACAAAAACTAATGCATTTTGAATTATGCAGTAGGCACTTATCTGTCATACGGGAACATGTCTTCTGTATTTGCAGTTTTCCAAGCCTGTCATGTTTACTTTTGTTCCTAACAACACCTCGTAAAAAAACAAGCATATTGAAGCAGCTCATAGCCGACATTTGCTATTAGAGAAGCTTAACATTTTTTCTAAAGATATAAAATACAACTATCTATTTCAATGCTTAAAGAAATCCCACCAACGCACACGACCTGATAAGGTTCCACTGGGAACCAAAACATAAGAGAACACACATTTGTTTATTCTGCTCACATCGTAACGCATAATGTAATGCTTAAATATTTCTATTGTAAATCCAGTTTTACTTCAGACGTTGCAGCTTACGCTGCATTACCGTGTGCAGGTGTGTATAAACACAGTCGAATCAATACATTTCTCTGTTCGTAGTGTACAGTTGTTACCAAGAATAACAGAAATATTATTAAATATCTTGACTGTGTCAAAGGTTTTTCGTATGTTCTGGAAGGTTTGTCGTCTCCTAGCTTACAAATGGATAATGACAACAATTTACAAACACTATGTACAAACTGAAATTATTTGTGACAGTACAGCATTCTTGCGTGTTAACTTTGTTGCAGATTTGCATAATTATAATTTACTTTTCCTAAAGTAGTTATGTTCTGTGTGCCCCATGTTTTTAGAATGAATAGATACTTTTTTCGTTAACGACCACACATTTTGTTTGCGCAATTATACTTTACTAACAAAATTTTTTTTTTATAACATGTACAATCATCTTCATAACAAGGAGTGTTAATTCATACAGCATAGATTCAATTAGTTTATCGTGGGTATTTTCTCCTTTTTACATGCATTCCCGTACCACTTAACAGTGTTAATTGTAATATGTTTGTATAATACTAGCAGTATGTAGTGTATCATATTTTCAATACAGTTTTTCTTCCGATATTTAAAATGGATTTAAGAATTTTCTGGTGCCTAAATTCTGCGAGAGGCGCGAGTCTTTTAAGTCGTCCTTACACTATATCCAATTTCTTCTACTTTCTGTTATACTCATGGGCACAACAGAAGGCATACAAGTTTCTATAGCAGAAGGGAAGAAAGAATGCATTCGTTAATACCCACACATTATCTAAAGTGCTAATAGAAACTTGTAAATGGTAGGCAAAACAACTCGCAGGGTACAGGGGTACAAATGCTACCAAATGTTATATGTAGGTGCATTGTGCTCTCTGTAATTAAACACGCTTTTACAGTTATACGGTAAAAGAAGACAGAACTGTACAATATTAAACGTAAGGCTTTTATGTGTGCCTGTTAACATTACTCACGCTATACAACGCAAATTATCTACTCTGAAAAACAATTGATGTGATTAGCAAACCACCACTGCTCGTCGATTGTATTGTGCTGGTACTTGCGTATTATTACTTTTAGACAAAGATATTATGGAAATAAACATTTCCTAACAATAAATTAAGTTATAAACAGCCATAATGTGTCACATAAAAAAACTCTGTACCCATTGGAGATTTGAAATCTAAACCTACAATTACATAGCCCAGACCTGCGCACTAACTCACTTTTTTTTTTTGCCGTTGTAGTTGTCGTCGAGCTCAAGTGTGACCAAGCTGTTGACAAATTCTCAGTGTGACAAGCGAACTGAAAATCTGCCGCGTCGGAGGCACCAGGGTGCAAATCCATGACCCTCCGACTACAAGTCGGCCACCCTACCCCTGAGCTATGGAGGTAGGCACTCACTGAGCTACACAAACCACTTACAATGCACATGTGTGATAACATTATATATATATATATATATATATATATATATATATATATATATATATATATATATATATATATATATATATATATATATATATATATCCACAGTTATCGTGTATTTTATAAAGTGGTGTTTATGCTTTTATTATGGCCGTATGAGTAATATGCAAAGTTTCTCATTACGTATACGTTCATTATGTTTCATTTTGTTCATACGTATGTTTTACAGAACTTGTAATCTTTTCGTAAACTGATATATACGACGTGAGAAAGGAATTCAAGAGTGTCCGCCACCTTGTTTGTCCCAGTGTGTGGGTATAGCAGACATTTAGAACACTTAATACTGTTGCGGCATTGCGACTGGGGCGGACAGAGATGAAGTATGCATGAGAGAGATGGGTTAAAGTCAATGTGGCAATGTCACCGAGATTCCCCACGCACACGCCATGAAAATGGACTAGCGTGGTATTCATTCCTCAAACTACAGCTAGAATGGTCAGAAAATTTAACCTGGGAAAGTCCACTCTAGGTATATCTTTATTCAATGGCCAATCGTACATGTCCTAGTCCATTGTCAACAGAGGATTTACAGTATGTCGGTTCCAATAAAGTATCAGTATAAATGTGGGATTTGTCAGCCTTTTAAGTAGGTGGCCAGCAAGGACTATGTATCCTAGTATCTTCGATGAAGCAATGCGTCCCATAAGTTCAGCTGTGGCTGTGGAGTCTCTCAACAGTCGGGCAGCTGTCCAGCACGGAAGTGGGTGTGTTGTAATTGATAATTTTGGATGTACAGGTCACATTGCTCGGGTGTGCCGAAGCCCCAAGGTAAAATAGTCGTGAGTTTTAAGCCTTGTGTTTGCATATGCCTTAGGCTTTTTACTCTAACCAGCCTCGATACAAGTAAACATAAACAGTGTTGAGATCCCTTTTGTAGTAGACACAGGAAGTGTTATTACCCTTTGTAGTCTGGCGCTTTATAAGCAAAAGTTAAGGGAGAATGAATTACCTCCATTTCAGGGTGTGCTAAGAGCTGCAATGGCATTGATTTACCTATGAGTGGGGTAGAATCACTTATCACCCTTGGCTCTGTTAGGTAGTCAGCATCGTGGCCAGGATGGAAGGAAAACTTAATGGCAAAGCATCAAGTGTTGTCTGGACATTCAGTCAGTCAATGTGGTGATGCTAGCAGGCTTGAAGTGGTAGTTGATCTTAACTTAAAAACAAGTATGCTAATGCATTTTCTGTTAAAAACAATGACAAACCTATTTCAGGGGTTAATATTAATTTAAAAGAAAGTGTTACCCAATTGTTTCATCAGGCTTATGATGTTCCATATGTCCGCATTCAAGATGTGAAAGTTGAGCTCCATACATTGGAGAAGTCTGGTATTATTTCACGTGTTAATACTATAGCCAGTGGATAAGTTCCATAGTAATTGTGCCAAAAAAGTGAGACCAAATACGTCTGTGTGGATTTTAAGGTTATGTTAATCCTCATTTAAGAATAGACCAGTACTCTTTTCGAAAGCAGAGAAAATTTTCAACCAGTTTGTAGGTTGTCCAATGGTTTGTAGTGAGTTTTTTTTACAGAGTAAGCAATATAATAGCTCCACATATTGGAGTGTTTTAGATAACATTTGCTAGTACTGGGCTATAGTTCCATTTTCAATTTCTACTAACAAACACAACTTCCAACTTTGCTTACCGTCTACATGTATTTACAATTTTATAATACCTAACATTAATTATAAAAACAGAAACAAAATTAATGTAATAATAGTTAAATTGAATATTATTTAGAGAGCATATTACAAATTATAAGAAAACTCCCGTTTTCCTGAACACTTTCACGCACTTCCCAAGGAAAAATTAGCACTGGAGGACGCAAACAGAACGACTGCTTACCCTGCCGAAGGAACACTGCAGGGTAACTCACTTGTGAGTTTGATTCATCACTAGTGGCTCCCGTTTGTGGAAATAAATACTAGATAGCAGCATTATTGGTGTACAGTAAGGGAGTTACAAAAAAACTGTTTCATAGGGTAAACATTGCTTAACTTTCTTCTATGGAATAAATGCCACGGAGGTTGTCATGTGTTCTGCTGTTTGGATCTTACCCAGGTCTATTTACAGTTGGAGGGTGAGGAACCCAGTAGGGAGCTATTAACTGTTAACACCATAAATGAATTGTGTAGGTTTAATAGACTAGTATTTGGCCTGGCTTCTGCCCCAGCTATTTTTCAATCGGCCATTGAGGTCATTCTGTGTGGATCAGAGAATGTAGCAGCATATTTAGATGACATCTTGATTGTGGGCAAAGATAAGCAGAAGTGTACAAGAAATTTGAATGCTGTCCTTGCCCAGTTGGATGCTGACAATATAGAGACCATAAACCTGAATTTTTCGTAAGTTCTTTACAGTTTTTAGGGTTTCAGGTCAAGGCAAACCACCTACAAAATCAAAGATTGAAAAATTTTTGTCAACCCCTGCGCCTAAGGATGTTACACAAATGAAATCATATTTGTCATTGTTGATTTACTACAGACAATTCATCCCAATGTGTCCTGCGACATGCTTGAGTTCCTTCATAACCTCTTATGCAAGGATGTTCCATGGTTTTGGTCATCAGATTGTGAAATGTCTTTTAACAAAAGTAAAACCTGTCTTTTGGGAAAAGCTTTGTTGGTAGTGTTTGATCCAACTAAGGAGATTGTGTTACATGTCGATAGCTCAGCATATGGAGTAGGAGCAGTTTTAAGTCACACCATAGATGGCGTTGATTGTCCTATAACTTTTGAATCAGCAACTCTTATTCCGGAACAAAGGAATTAATAGTCAGTTGGACAAAGAGGCACTTCCTGTAATATTCAGAGGGGAAAAGTTTCGTAGATACTTGTATGGCCATTCTTTCACTATTGTCAGTGATCATCAGCCATTGAAAATGTTATTCTCGGAAGCCAAGAAACTTCCACGCATGGCTTCATCACTTCTATTGTGCTGGGCGATGACTTTATCTGCATATAATTACACTATTGTTTATAAGAAGGGTCAGCACATTCCCGATGCAAATTTAATGTCATGATTGCCCAGTACTGATTATGTTGGTTCAAAATAATGTAACTTTCTCTACCATGCCACACCCTTGATCTCCCTAGTGAAAGTTGCCAAAGCAACAAATAGGACCCATTACTAAGTCAGGTAACAAAACATTGTGAAGTAGGATGGCCATACAATTGTTCAGACTAAGTTCTTAAACCATTCTTTGGAATCTGGGATATGTTGACTGTCAAATAGGGGGTTTGGTTGTATGGAAACAGGGTAGTAATTACTCAAGTTCTTCAACTGAAGGTGTTGTTAACTTTACATCATAGCCATGCGAAACATTAAGTGTTGTATGTGCAATATGTAAGTCAGTGTGGGGATGCTAGCAGACTTGAAGTGGCAGTTTAACTTAACTTAAAAACAAGTGCGGTAATGCGTTTTCTGTTAAAACAATGACAAACCCATTTCAGGGTTTAAAGGAAACTGTCAGTCCATTGTTTCATCGGGCTTATGATGAGGCATACATCCTTATTCAAAATGTGAAAGATGGGATGCACACATTGGAGAAGCAAACTGAAACAGGTCAAGTTGGGTTGAGGTGAGTTGAAATATTTAGTTCCAAACTATAATACTAGTCTTTTAAACAAAATGCATAAATCCCAGTATTGACTTGTGATACTAACGTCAATTGTGTCTTTTGCAAAGTTAATGATGCAACTTTTATGCATGGAAAGATTCTGATTTACTTAAGATTCTACATGAATATGTGGTACAGTAGTTAGAAGCATTCTAGACTATGGATTCAATGGTTTTCCAAATAAACTTACCGATCTTGAAATAATAACAAAGTTGATGTACATGAAGACGGGAAATAAATTATTCTTATTTATGCAAAACAATTATTTTTTGGTGTCGAAAATACATGGCCAGCTGCTTTTAAGTGGGCCACAAGCGGCCATTAACTGGGTTGTAAGTGGCAAATGCCGGGCTATAAGAGGTTGATAGCTGGGTCACAAGTAGCTTGCCAATAGTTAACTGATGACAATTGGTTAACTTATGGCAGGCCGGAAGCAGTAAACCTGTGGGCCACTGCTGCTACTCATTGCCCACTGATTGTGCTGGCATTCGTGGGGTGCAGTTTGTCGTGCAGATTTGGGCTGCTTATAGGCAGATTGTATTTTGCTACATAGAAATGAACTATTTTTGTGGTGTATTCTCTTTTTCACAAGCTAGAGATTAAAAGCAATGAATGTAAATACATCAGAACAACAAATATTAAAACAATTTAGTGTACTAAACCCTTCCACTGACACAATATGCAATCTTGAAATATTCTAAGAAAATGTGTGCCAACCATTCACAGTCAAGAAACATCACGTGAGTCAAATACATCTGTGGGTGCATTATGGATGTTGATTATGGAAACCGTTTGTGGACTGCTCGTGTACAAGCAGATTTGCGCACGTAGGTCAACTGATTTTTGCTACTTGGTTTTGGTTCTTTTCTTATAAAATTTTTTCATTATGGAGTGTACCCTCCTTTGGGTCCATGACACTGTTAATTTTTATATTTGACAGAATGGTCTGAGAAAAGGAAAAATGCAGGGCTTTCAATAGTGTTCAAACAGTTGTAAAGTACACACATTTGTAATAACAAGTTGATTACTCTTAAGGTGCCATCGCAGGAACATTCAAGTGGATGTGTTCATGATTCTCTGATGATCAAGGGGTCACGGTGGTGAAGTGGTCAGACTACTTGCCTCCCACCAAGGCAAACGGGGTTCGTTTCCCAGTGGGGTCGCTTCCAGATTTTCGCCTGAGGGAATCGTGCCTGACAATACTGCTGCTCGGCGGGTTTTCTCGGGATCTCCCGTTTTCCCCATCCTTGCATTTCAACACTGCTCCATACTCACCTCACTTCACCCTCATCGGCTCTCAAGATCAATATGGCAAGAGGCACCCAAATATCTACTTTCCACTCGCTGACAACCAAATGGCCCACCTTCCTGTTGGTCTGTCAGGTATGGTACCTGCACATATCCACTGCTCCCATCACAAAATTGCACTGAAGTCCAATCAGTCACAGTGACATTTTCTGATTAAATTCTGCAGATGTTTTTATGACTCTTGCATTCAATATTTCAGCATTCTTATATTTTTAAATCATATATGTTGTCCTGGTGACTATTTATATACACTACATTAGTAATGGCAGCACACTTATATGGTGCATATCTATGCACCATTGATTGAAACTGCCGTCATTTGCATATCATCCTGGAATGGTGGGTACTTACCAACTTAAATGGTTACCTCGATGGTTTTTACAGGGTGCATGCATTTTCGTGACATTGAATGTATACAATTGAAATTATGACAGAAAACTACAAGATTGAACTTCAAATACTCACAGAGTATTACTTATAGATAAGCAGTCATCTTGACAACACATTTGAATGTAAGAATTACAAAGTTTTGCTTCTTAAACCAGTTTCCTCAGGCAACAGTTGTATATGGCACACCTTAATTTAACTGGCAGTATGTTCTTACTGGTGAACCTAATTAATGGAGCGTGTGTTAAAATGCAATTGAAATTTAAACATTGAAGAATAGGTACTGTAAATGGGAAATATGCAATATTATGGGCTTTCAACTTGTAAAGGACGCAAGTTATGTGCCTTGCGATGATGAAGGGAAATTATTAGGATGAGACCTGCTCAGAGCATTTGTATGCTAAATGGAGAACAATTAATCAATGATGATTTAAGGTTATTGCGAATCCTAGTATTAAAAGAGTTGGTGGTATCATAGTTATGAGAAGGACCTAGCTTCTCAAGGTCTAAGGAAACACACTGTCCTCCCCACCCACCCTTATGCCTGAAACTGGCATCATTGGTTAACCAACCATAGAGGAAAACACTCAGCTGGCTTCTCTCGTGGTGTTTTCAGTTTCTGAGAAGTGTACTTGCATTTCGGGCTCAAATTGAATTATAGGAATTGTGGTGACATTGGCCTTGTTTGACGAGGAGGGGGAGGGGGAGATATAAGCTCCTGAGCACCCGGGCAATTGAGGTCCAGCACCTTGCATTTTAATGTAAAGAAATTAAGGAAAAAAAACTCATATGATGCAGTGGGCGTGCAATTATCTAGACGGTATTGCAGGTGTAAACAATCAACAAATAAGAGGGCGTAAAGCCAATGCACTTATGAAAATGATGGATCATTCGAAGACGGGGTTCATACCTGGAGCGCAAATGTCCAGTGGGGGTGTCCTTGGCTACAAGAAAGCCAATTCCTGCTTGCCTGAATTATAAAACTGTCGGGGGCCAGGAGCACAGTCAAAAGAGAGGAGCCCACGAGGTCCAAACCCATCCCTTCCAGGCTTAAAAATGCTTTTAAAAACATGGCATGGCTTTGTAAATTTACAAAGCAGTTGACTGAACCAATTAATATTTTTTATGAGCTACTGCAATGTGGGCACATAAGTGTTTTACAGTGCTGGAGTTGCCTAGATGTGCGTGCCTTGTGCAAAAGTGTTAGTAATAGTGTTTATTCGTGATATATTTTTTTTAAGTACTGACGTGTTTCAGTGCATGTACACAAGCAGTCATTAGCCCTTCCAAGACAACATAACATTCTCCCCCCAGTTCTTTTAGACTTTGCAAATGTGCATCATATCATTATAAGTGTAGTACTCTTCCCTCAGTTTCCGTAAGAGGAAAGAGAAAAAAATACGAAATGTCACCTGTAGTTTAATATATTGGCTTTCGCCTCGTGATAAAATGTTGCATATCTAATTTGTTAGAAATAAAGCTAACCGCGATAGCGTGTCAAAGCCTTGACATGGGCTGTCACTTCCTGTTTCTACTATCCAGGCCCTCCATTTTGATGAGAGTATACTAATTGCTTGCCATTTGTGTTTCACTGTAGAGGGAGTATGCTATTGGTGTAGGCCAATAAGAAAATATGTCGCCGATTGCTGAGGTGTCGGGGTAGTGTCATATTCCAGTATCCAAGAAAAGCGGCCAGCTTTGCTCCAGAAATGTCAAAGTTTTGAAAAACCACCCCATGTATGATGTGTTTGGTTGTTTCTTAAATATGTTATGTATCACAAGTGTTTTATTCTTCTGTGGGTGAAAACGTATCTTTCTCTCTTAATTTGAACTGTTAATTCTGTTTTATATATAAATTATAATATTTAATTTATAAGTAGTATGAATAAAAACAGGGGAAAAATAGATGTGTCTGTAATGCCATAGAATAGAAATAGTTCTTAACGTGAGTGCACTCGAATGCGGTGTGCTGTCCCTTTGGTGTAATTTTCTAGACACTGTTAATCAATGTTTGCATGAGGCAGAGGAATATCTTCAAAGTAGAACTTGAACAGGGCTTCAGAAAAGTTGGAAGTAATTGCGAATGGACTTTATTCCTCCATGTGGCGCCTCAATGAAGATAGTGCGCAGTGCTGCATGCAGCCAGGTCCACGTTTGTAATTATTATTTCGCGGGTGTTGGAAATTGTGTGGCTTCTGATCCAGGATAGGCCGACAACAGCAGGAGGGCAGCTGTGGGTGGATTACCATTCTGGAAACCTCACAAGTGCAGATGTATGAAGCACCCATACATGCCCGCATGAGGACATCACAAGGTGAGGATAACTGTCATATTAAAAAACAAGTTACGGAAGACCTGGGAAGACACGAGTGTTGTAAACATTCAAAACCTTATCCGTCAGAACAGTTCTTGTGCCTTTTGGTCTAAATTCTTCTTTAGATACATATTACTTAAAGTATTTCAGTATTACATTAATATCTCATTTGAAGTGGATACAAATAATCTCACGAATGAAACATTTTCAATATAAGCAACTAATCGCAGTGCTGACAGGTTTAGAATAAATAATTCCACTGAAACTCGACTCTTACAGTTTCAACTTAATAAAATAATTACACAGCAGGTTTACGGTTATTATTGACAGCTGACTAGAATTTTTGTATATTCTTACTGTCCCGGAAAAAACTTGAAGCACCACTTCCATCAAACTGGTCGAATATAGCCTTGTCGTGGAGAAGAAATGTTTGCACAAAACCAGCAACCAGCACTTAAAATTCTTGTCAAGCGAAGAATAGGATTATAATTTATATATATATATATATATATATATATATATATATATATATATATATATATATATATATATATATATATATATATATATATATATATATATATATATATATATATATATATATATATATATATATATATAATATATATATATATATATATATATATATATATATATATATTAGAGTTTTGAGTAAATGCAATTCCCTCTCCTTGAAGTGAATTGAAACAGTAATTTGTCATTTTTTCCCCCCTTTTATTTTGCTGTAAATTTTTTTCAATAGGCGTACCGTAAGTGGTGATGACTTTGAATGAAGGGAGGAGGGGGGTGATTTTGTGACACAGGATTTTCCACTGTTATTTGCATTTCCTTCCATTTCAAAGAGGCTATTTGTAATGTTCAGTGGTTCAGTCGGCACCACTTAATATCTGAAACATCCCACTGAACTGGGGGGGGGCATTTAAATGTAATTTTTTGTGTCAGAAACTCACCCCAATTTGTCAGAAAGTAATCCCTGCTTCCGGTAAGCATTCAAATGACACTAAATATACACACATACAATAATTGGTTACAAAATTAACCGACGGTGTTTATATTTGACAGCATAATTACACAACAGTAAAAACACGTCAGCATCTTTCTTTGACTACAAAAAATTGGGCTTGGAATATCTTCGCTAAGTACATCAATGTTTATAGCCCTTCATTAAATATATCCATTTACAAAAATTTAATTTACTAGATTTTTTCCTAACTATCTGGCATGAAAAATCCAATTTCCTTTATGAGAGACAGCATCCTGATGCCAGTGTGGTTACTGTTTGGTTACAGCGGTCACGCGAGGTGTCTTGCATTTTGGTTACCCCCAACTGAAACCACTTTGGTTACAAACATCTTAGTACTAGTTCTTACTTTAAACACAAAAAAAAAAAATCTAACGCCATTTGAGCTAAACCCAACCGTAATTATAAAAATAATTTCATATTGCACTCAAAAGAGATACAAAATTTAAATGCCTTTAATTCAGCCAAAATTTTAATACAATGTCCTTCAACCTTTTTTTTTTTTTTAAAACAAAAAACCTGGCACCCAAGCCCACGGGAGTACAACCTGCCAAATTAAAAATATGCATTAAAAATATTAAATGAATACTTTAATTGAATAAGGTCGCAGAAGGGTCCATATGGAACCGCTCAAAGACATAACTTCAGTCAATGATAGTTCATTAAACAAATGCACGTCGCATCCACTCTGGATCAAATTTTCACCGAGTGGGGCACACACGCTACTCTCCACTTGGGGCTCTAAATTCGCTATAGGTGGCAACCAGGGAGGCCTTTAGGCGATGTGGTCCAATGGCTATTATGGTTTTCAAAAATTGTCAATCAGCTGATATTATAACGTCATCGAAGGTGCCGAAGCGCACTGCAAATGCGGACCAGCGCTGACCGCGCTGCTAGAGTGAACTAGCATCCTGACGTGCCTCGCTGCAGGTTGACCGACCCTAGACTAGATATGAGGTAGACTGATTATTCGTCTTTTGAGCATGTACCCAACATTGACCTATCCTACACCAAATAAAATGTCAAAATCACATGGTAAACAATGTTGAACGTGTTTTATAGCTTGAGTTTCAGAAGCAATCTCTTATATATAAATGAAATACTTTTACCAATTTTAATATCAAAGTGCATTACAAATTAATTACAGGAAGTACAGAAACATCTGAAAGCACCTGTTCACATAAAGTGATCTAACCTCAGATACAATCCACACCGTTTATGATAGTCGTATTGGCAGGAGAGCATTCCGTAGTTGGGATACAGAGGGGCTACTTCGCACTTTGAGCGTGCACTCTACCAACACACACTGCCCAATTATTCTTGCACGGTTACTATGTGTAGAGTAAGAACACGAGCGTCAGAGATTGTCGAGAGTTTGTGTAATGACTTACAGTAGCTCTTTCCATATTACCTATTAACAGTATCTTCACACTTTCTGAGTCAAACCTTTAATAAACCACTGCATCTATGACGTATTTGGTAGTTTCTTGAATATGTCATGTGTCCCAAGTGTTGTATACCTCTGTTTACATAAAATTATCTTATTTTTGGTTAAATTGGGTTTCTACTTATATTTTATTCATAATTACATTACATGGATAAAAATTGGTGTGTTGGTGGTGGTACCTAATAGTTATTGTGCAGAATATTATTTTACAGTGAGTGCACAAATACGTTGCGTTGTCCCTTTGGTGTAATTTTTAGACTTAAGTAATTGTGAATGGACTATAACATTTCTTTATATTGTTACTTGTCGCTAGTCTGCAGCGATCTTAGCCTGTCCTGGGCGAGCAAGCAGAAGAGGAAGGCAGAGTTGTTGTATGATATCGGGCGGCGAGCCACAAGGGATGTTTGACTGACAGGCAAGCGATATTCCAATATGCCCATGTATATTGTTACGAAAAGCTTACCGCCTTGATAATGCCTTTGCGGCACACCCTCCTGACCTCCAGCAGATTGAATTTCTTTATTTATCGAATTTCTTTATTTATCTAAAGAATTTTCTAGTGGTGTATGCCCTAGTTTTTCTCAGCATGACTCGGGGTGCATCGAAATTTCCTGGTCAAGGCCAGCGAGTATAAAAGTGCGACGGGCCTCTGAGCCGGGAGTTGATGTGTGAATGAGTGGCTGGAGTCTTCGAGATAGACGACGAGCGTGAAGAGAAAGGAGCAGCGAGAGAAGTGATCAACAGGAAGAAAATCCGTGACTGCGAGTATCGGTGCAGTGAATAGTGCGACTGGGCAGGCTGGACTAGTAGACTCGGTGCGTGAGTGAAGGACATTACCAATGATGGCAGCAGAAATACTGAAAGTGTGTTAATGATGAGTGGGATTTAATTGATTAATTGACATCCTTCTTAATTTCTCTGTTTGGCCATAGAGTTAAAAAGGACATTAAATATTGCCCTCACTGAGAAATAAAAAAATAGTAATAGTGTAGATAGATAGATTAATGCTGTAAATAATAATTGTGTGAATAAATTAAAACTCAAATTTAGACATTTTATTTTTATTAAGACCTCCATCCCTGACGAACTCTGATAAGCCCATCAGGCGTCTTAACGGCCTTCTATCTGTAGGAAAACTTGACGAGTACGTTCCATGGCACTTGGTGCGTGCGTCTTGGGCGTTCGCGAGCTGGAGTAATCGCAGGCGGGGCACCAAGGTAAGATGACAGACGGATGGGAATGTCGGGAGAGCGGCGGCACCTTTTGATGGCACCCTCTTCTGCCGGGAGGCCCAGAGTGAAAGGAATCGCCGGGAATAAATAACTCTAGCGGAGAAGGAAAGTTTCCGTGCCACAGCCGCGTGTGTATATACACACCCACACATATTCAAGCTCACAGTGGAAGGAGTTACGTATTGGCGGGTGACAGCGTTGAAATTTCTCACTGCTCCCACTCACTCCTTATTTCCATGGGGCCGCGGTGGCTCAGTGGAAAGAGCGCTTGCCACCCACCAGTGCGATCCGTGTTCTATAGGTTAGAATAATCCCAACGAGGTCGCTCCATAGGATTTTCGTGCGCGGGACTCGTACCGGACGGTGCCGCTGGTCGGCGGGTTTTCTCGGGGATCTCCCGTTTCCCCCGTCGTTGGATTCCGGCGCTGCTCCATACTAACCTCACGTTACCCTCATCGACTCTCAAGATTTCGATGTTAATAGCCACTCGAATGTCTCCATTCCACTTAACTCGTAGCAAGAGTGCGTGAAAACTTTTCGCCTTATTTAGAAACACATTAAGGCGGAAGTTTACTTATGCATATATAATTGTTGTGAAATTCCAACTCCGTAAGCATTGTTATAACTAGAGGCAGTAATATGCCGCAAAAAGGTTTCGAGACGAGATACAGGTAGCTGAAAGCACTGTGGGGTCGTCAAGGTTTTGCTATTGGCTGAAGCATGTTTTGGACCTTAGCGCACGAATCATGAAGGTAGAGTGTCAGAGTTACGAAATCCTGAGTGGCTCGGTAAAATGCGGAAACGACACCAGCAGCCAATAGAGGTATGACAACTCGGCTGTTGTGGTGGTTGTGAGCCCAACCACCCACGAGAGAGTTGTGAGCCCTAAACTTTGCATATAATTTCTCGGCCGCTTAAATCTCCCGGATGACCGAGCACGTGGCCACAAGGTAACGTAACCAGTGGCCACACCTCCCCCCCCCCCCCTCGCAAGTGCTGAGAGCCTACAAGCCGCCCCCGTCACTGGGCAATGTCGAGCGCTACCAAAGATGAACGAAGCTGTATTACTGACTACTGCTAACCAGAGATTTTAAACTCCAACGCCACGGTAGAAGGACGTTACACGCCTTCCCCGCACCCCACTGCGCGGCCTAGATTTGGGCACTATGTAAGTCAGTGCGCAGCGGGGCTCCAGAGTTCATACTTCAGCCTCTCTCGTAAGCATACAGCTTACGAATAAATCGGAGCTGTATGCTCCGATTTATTCGTAATAAAACCAGTGGCCCTAGTTATAACACGTCATTCAGGGCTGTAAATCAACCATGTAACCACGATAAGGCTTAAGTATTTTGAGACATCGTGTGCACAGATTTAATGATAAGTAGAAGCCACTAAATGTCGAATTGTCTCCCCGCAGTAATTTAATCTTGTTTACTTTCTATTTCACTGAGCGTATTTGACTTTAGGGTAGAACGACCCGCTCCTATTCTAGCGATAGTGGCTTCGATCCAACCTCCTTGGTTCGATCCCGGCCGGTTAGATTGCCAGCAGTATTTCCTAAACCATTTTACCAAGTGGTTTACCTACCACCCTTGTTCCCGATGAATGCTGGTACAGTTCTTTGATATGAATATGACCGGTCTTCATCCGTTAGATTAAGATCCTGCTGAAAAGAATGTGATGGAAATCAACTTAATTATTTCGGTCTCGTTCTCAAGAAAATAATAGCAAATTACTACCGACAATAAATAGGTAATACATAACGAGTCTTTAGCATGTTATTTTCTTTGATATTTAAAATGTGATGTATTTATCGTAAAATAGACGTAACTCACTAAACTTATAATTTTAACAGGCATTGTCATGAAAGAAGCAAAGAAATAAACCCGCCTACATACTAAGAAACGTAATTGCTTAAAAATTATTTGCATATTATTCTGCCATTTGCCACAGTAACAAATGCAAATCGAAACAATCACATGTGAAGTTTCGGAGTTGATAGCTTGCGGCACTGTAAATGTCCGAATTCATTATTCTGAATTCTTAACGTCCTAACTTACCAAATGGCGAGCACGAATGCAGTCTCTAGCCTCGTTCGACGGTAAAAGGCTTCGTTTCCAGGTTGAAATCTCTTACTCGCTGCGTACGTGTGGCAATGGTGAAATGCCCGAGGAGTGCTCGTGACAGATAAATTTCCTTTCTTCCTCTTCTTTATATTCTCTCTCTCCTGCTGCTGGCTGGTGGTGTTTATGTCGCTGTTGCGCCGAGTTGGCGGCCCCGTTGTGAGCGCGGTTTTATTCAAGTGATAATCCTTGTTGGCTGGTCGCGTAATGACAGATCTGACAGCATCCCAGACATCTAGCCAGCGCGAAGGATAGTCCCTTCCGATCAAAGTGGCCTTGCGGAGGGGAGTCGTGTGCTCTCGTTACATCACAAACGTTACCTTCGTGTCCGAACAACTTCATCCTCGCCGTTTATGCTCGTCGTGTAGCTTAGAACGTGCAGTTTTTATTTGAATTTGCACATTTGCCAATACAGCAAAGAGTTTTCATTTACATACTTCCCATATGCACAAGCATTTGTGACTTATGTATCGGAAAGATACGTCTGGCATCCTTACTCTTATCTGCACTATCACAATCTGCAGTGTACTTGTGAACTGAAGTATTATGGTTGGCTATTTCGTCGATGCAAGGCGGACAGAGACAAGCTGGCGGTATCGTTGTACACTGTATTGCTATGACTCAACTAAAATCCTAGTTTAACTACGAACACTTGTATAGCATCCAAAATCGTAGGTTAAATGGTTTGGTTAAGTTCTTTTATAGGGGGAGTAATCTCTTGCGGAAAATGAGGTATACTCTGTTTCATGTAACATCAATCAAATTTTACTGACGTTGTGACCAACCTACATAGCATGTAAACAGTAAACGCCCCCATTTCCAAAGTACTATGCCAGCTGATGGTTGTTGCAGGATGTGTGTTATTATGTTGGCGCTCTTGGCGATGGTTGTAAAAGAAAATAGTACTCGGAATTAAAAATTATAACGTGAAGAATTAATAATAATTATAACATTTATGGTTAAAATTACGCTCATAGACTTATACGCAGTTTTTCTGAGTTATAGAGTAAGGGCTTTAAAAATATTTAGAAATATTATGGCAGAGCATGCGAACATCACGGTTATGTGAAATGTGTCTACCAATCTTCGTTGAGTCTGTTGTCTATGGTCTCCACCCTCCCGGTGAAAAGCCGTCATTGCCATTGTGCTATCTTCCCGTATGCTAGAATTCCTTGCTGCTGATGTCGGAATATTATATATGCAGTTAATTAATTTTGTATTTACGTATTTCATTAAGTGTAGTTCGTCATAGGTGCATTTTTAGAACAGTCTCCTCAGTGAAATGAATTATCGACACTTGTCTGCCGCTTTGTAAAATGGTTTGTTGTGTGCTGTGGTCCGCCATTTTTTGTTACCATCGCGAAGCGCGAGCGAAAATTTATTTTCGTTGTGAAGTGTTAATTTGTTGGTTTCAAGAAATAGTTCAAGTATTTTGATAATTGCATAAGTCAGCAAATAAATTATTTCGTATCAGTAACCAACAAGTGATTAATGATCGAGAGTTCGGTACGTATTTAGGAATTACGAAGTGAACAGTAAGTTTGTGTTTTTTGTAAATAATGTTTTCTTAAATGTTGTTAGAATATTTTTAATGTATTTGGACTTTTATTTGATTGAAACTATGATTTTTACATAGAAGTTAAATTTGCTTAACATGTTTACAATGTGCATTTCGCGCATCGGTATTAACTGTGACGTATTTATTTATTGCGTTTTGTTCTTGCGGGAGGTTTTCGAATGTACGTGGCCTAAATAAGCGCCCTTTTATGTAGTTCATTATATAAAAAAATGCAATGAAATTTATTTGCTGAGCATTTCTGACGTTTGAATTTACGAACATCGACACATTTATTGCATTTAGTTCTTTCCATGAAGTTAAAACTTTTGAGTTATAGTAAATTGAATGCCATTTCCGTACGAACAGCATTTTTCACAGCATCATCAAAACAATACAAGTTCCAATTGCAACTCTCTTATAAGAAGAACCACAAAAAAAATCTCGTCTCCCGAAAGACGTAAAACTATAGTTCCCCACACCACCAATAAAGCAAAACAGAACCCTAACTAGTATACTATCTGATCATGACAAAAATAAAACAGTTGGGAATGGCAACCACCTATAGCAGCCTAATTACTGGACAGAAGTTGTCAGTCTTTCAATGCTTGCCATTAGATTCGTAGTTAGGTTACAAATATCGTTTTCTTCACCGACAGAATAGCTGTGGCGGAGGGATACATCGTGAACTGTCAAAATTTATTGAAGTTATATAAAACAATATAGCCATATGCAACGAAGGAATATGTACGCCCTTGATTTTTTTTTCCTTCAAAATATTATAAATGGCGTTGAGTTAAACGAAGATTTTCTGGGTAGTGTTAAGTGTTATCAAGATATTCGACGTATGGACAAAATGGTGTTGATACCTCCCGCCATCAATAAAGTAATAGGATGCTCACCTTCTTATTGCATGCCATTATTTTCCTTTCAGTTTTATGGAAATTTTCTGTCGTATTAAGCAGTACGTCCCAACTAACAAAACAGGTCCTCTCAATGCAAGTACCTAGGACCCACTGTTTCCTTTTAAAACACGTACAAAGTATTCAGCGATGGCGATACAATGCCTGGCACGTAGGCAATACTTCTACACGTTGAAGTACTCATCGTAAGAAGCTATATTGGGCCTACTATTCGTAAGTGGAAGTGAGTGTGGAATGTACTAGAATAACACGATTACATGTGCATTCTTATTAACATGCAGTGTCGCTTTGATTTCTCTTAGACACGCATGGGTCAGCAATTAACAAACAAATGCACTATGGTGATCACTGTGCCGGTTTCACTTAGGTGTTGTTCAACTGCGACAAACGTCTCATGAAGAGAGGTCACACGGTTTGGATAGTTATGATCGTACACAATGCGTGCTCCCAGGCCACTGCAGCATGTGCCTCGCCGTACATGAAATGCATGTCGGGAAATTTCTCCCACGTAAACCTCGACATACTCTCTACACTGTAGTCCTATATGCATGTATTCAACGCACACGCCTTCTGCCTCGTTTTATTTGTGCTTTCGGGAATAATCGGCCCAATAACGGATGCTTGCGATGTGTGTACTCCCGCGTGTATGAAGTGTTGCCTACATGTCAATCATTGCATTGTCACGGCTGAAAACATTGCTAGTTCGTTTTAAACGGAATTGCTGGTTCCCAAGTACTTTCAAAAAATGGAGTGGGCAGTGTCGTCTACACGGTCATAGGTATTTGTATGTGGCAACGTCTATGGATGGTGAGAGGGAAAAGATGATAGACGATATGTTCTGGATCGTTCTGCGGAAGTCATCGGGGGCTTCTTCGTCCTTTCAGAGGTAGAATCCTGCTCATTTGGCTGAGCCGTGTCCGGCTGAGATGTATCTGGCTAAAAAGTCATTGGTGGCTCGTATCGCTGAGTCGTGTCTGGTTGAAACTTCATTAACGTATTTGCAGGAGACGTGTCTGTTGACTTCTTCCTTCGTTTTGCATTTAATTCTCTGAGTCGTTGCAATCTATCTTGGTGTTTTTTTGCGTTTGCGTGGATTGTGTCGTTGTTGTTTGGTCTTAGTCTCGTCACGTGATGTGGCATGTGATGCTGACGAATTCGCCACGTCCGCATTTCACTGCTGTGTAAAATTGTCAACTTCTTCATATAACTCCGGAATGGATTGAGGTAGCTGAGTCATTCTTTCAGTATGAGATTTGTCTTGTCGAGCACTATTCGTGTTGTTAATATCATTAGTGTCCTTTTGACCTAACTCATAATTTTTAACTATTTTGGTTTGTAATCTGCAAAGAAGATGATAATTAGTTAGAAAGTCACTATGTGTGTTTATTATTTATGAATTTCTGTTATGTTTTTAGTAAATTTTTTAACGCACAAACTGACACCATAATTTCGCCGCTCGGATGAACCGTTCGATCGCTACAGCGGTCTTAGGCAATCTAAACCACTCGAAATCAAAGAGAGGTTCGCAGCGCGGCTCCCACCGCGGCCTGATGACGTCAGAACGATATGATTTTGTGTGAAGTTGTCACGTCAAAACAGAGTCCTTTTTGTTAAGTAGGGCATACTGGTCAATAAGATGGCATCAATATTCCATAAAACTTTGAGGCAAAATAACTTATTGCAATTAGAGGGTGGCCACGCCTATTATTTTAATGAAAGCGGTATGTCTTAATACCGGTTACTTCGAATACCCATCCATCAATATTTTAAACAGTGAACTATCTACTACTGCAAGCGGTGATTCAATCAGTAGTGTTTAATCAAAGACAAATTGGATTGATTTTTTCGTCTACTGCACATATCCGTAACATTAATCATGAAATACAATCATAACTCTCGAAATCACGACAGTTTACATTTGGTTTTCGAACAGAAGGCTGCCATTTCATATCTTAATGTAGCGCTATCTTACAGAATGGTGGACAACATAGACAGTATATTACATATTTGACGCTTGTAATTCATCCTTTTATCATAATACCAAGTGTGTGTGTGTGTATATATATATATATATATATATATATATATATATATATATATATGGAACAATGGCATCCAGGATAATGTGTAGTTGAACGGATATCAGAAAACCACAGCAAAACCGGTATCTGCCATTACATTATGTCTTTGAGAAACTATGATTGCAACCCTGTTGTTATTCAGTTTTAAAGTGTAGAATTTTAGATTGTCAATAGTGCTCCATAAACACCGTTATATTCTGAATGAGCCAGACACGAGTTTTTTTTTCATTTCAGCCGTTTGAATATAATACTATGATACTGTAGGTATATCTAATAAACCATGTAAGCAAGTTTGATCAGACTTTGTATGTTGCAGTAGCTTATATAAAAAAACCATCAAACATGTTTACACAGAGCCTCATTTTTCCACCATTTTGTAAAATAGCTCTACTTATATGCCATATCGCAGGGAACTATCTACCGATTCCCACAAGATTTTGGCAATCAAGTATTACTGTGGTAGGCCATGTAAATTGACGTGTTTTAAGTACGCCAGATTTTTTTTCCTTCAAAACTATAGCAATATAACATTATTTTTAACGCTCATATTCCTTTATCTCAGTCTTAGAGCAGTGCATACTTAATCAAATTTACTCTCATAAATATGTGGAGGAAAGTAGACTAATTATTTATATACTTCATGGTTGTGGGGAACCCAGCGAGCAGAATTCTTCTCATCATGTTATATATTATTATTCATTGTGTGCCATATTGTTTGATGAATGAAACCAAGAAGAAGAAGAGAAATGTCACAGACACGTAGCAGTTGGTGTCCATCCGGCATATACCATAATGGAGACACATTCCTGCAACGTGATAGTTACTGGCGAGACTTCGGCATTGTCATGAGCACAAACTACAGCGGCATTGGAATAAAAGGTGTCGCCCAGGATAGCTCCGTTCAAAATTCAGTATGAACCAGCAAGGCAAACGTCGTGTTGGCAATGGCGTACGACAACGAAGGTGTCATCCGTCATGCTATGCCTCAAAATGAAACTGCCAAAGCACCGTACAGTTACAGTTCTCTAGAGCATTACCTGCGTTTCGTTGCGCATCGAACATATATGTCCATGTTTCTTGCGGGACAATCTCCAGTGTAGTCAGCACGTCAACACACGTTGCCTTATTTTATAAGCCTTGTTGCGCTGGTGAGAGGTCTTGGAACATCCTTCGGTTTCCTTGACATGCACCATTGTGATTTCAACTTGTTTCGATGGTTGAATCAAATTCGGTGACATAAAATTTTCTGATATTCCATCACTTCCAAGAGCAATAGAGCACCCCATCAACGATCTACTCTGGCATACTGTACATTAGATAATAACACCTTCGAATTTAAAGAACAGAGAATAAACAACCCACGTCATATAATTTATATAAGTCGCACGTTTGAACTATAACTCGGAACACTCGCAGGAACACCGAACTGTCATAACAGGGAAATGCAGTCACTATAATGATCATAAACTGATCCACGCACATTAGATAGATCGTGCGAAATAAACACACAAATGACAACAAAGAAAAAGCAGAACAGAACCGTCACATGTCCAAAACTCACACTTTAGAAAGATTGTGCCACCAAACCACAGATGTCAGAACGATCCTGTGATGTGTTGAACATCTTGGACTCGAAATCATTTTCCTGTTAGTTCAGTTTGCATTGGTTAGGCCTGTGCTATTTTTCTGCACTTGTTATACAATTATTTTATGGGAATGCGAAGAACTCCTCTATAATTTAAATATTTATTAATTGTTTTATTTGTTGGGGGGGAGGGGATATTATTAAGAATTCTAAGAATGTGTTACGGAAAATGTTTTACGTTACATCCAGAAGCTAAGCTGTATGTATTCTTCGTTTATCATTATTTATATTGCAAGAACATTAATTTATATTTATTTTGCAAGAATAATTTATGTTTGTATTGTATTCAACTACAGCACAAATTTTTATACTTTAAAATTGGATAACAGTTGTGTTGATTTCTTTAATTTGAAAAAAATGCACTTCTATCAAATTAATTACCGTCTCAGTCAACGCTGAATGTGCAAAAATAATATAATTTCGAAATTACTTACCCAAGTGAACCATTTTCATTGGTTAAACATATATGTGCTCTTGCTTATAAACGTGAACTTTTCAGTGCAAACGCGTGTTACTAGCTTGCCACCAATGCAGCCGCTACAAATGTACCAAATTATAATAAACAAAATCAAATTATTACTCTGCTATGTTTGAAACAAACACAAGCTAATTTTGTTTTCCTTAATTTAATTGTGTCGCATCCAATTAATCACTGAAATAGCACAAGTTATTAGAATGCGTTATCAAAATTACTGCAAATATTTCGCTAATTTTTAGTTATAATACACACAATGATTACTGACAAGTATGATTTTGTCAACAAACGCAGAGACGAAAAAAAAACACAATTTCGTTAGATTATAAAACAATACAAGCTCATTCGGTAATATTTTCATGATTAGTTATTATAGAAGCGTTCGGAAACTGTGGTTTTACAGTTAAAGTTTTATTGTGGAATCTGCCCCGTTTTATGACATTTAATTACAAACAAATAAACACTAAAATAAATTTTAAAAAATGCCATTTTATAAATTAACAGATAATTTTAATTATCATTCAACTTTGACAGATAAGTAACTCTAAAATAATCGCAGGTCCCATGTATTACATTAGAAATCAACATATCCTATTCTTATATTACTTGAAAATACAGCCTACTTAAAGAATTAAAGTTATAGTATGTTCTACTAATATAAAAATAATGGAAATATGTATATTTCTACTCCTTAACACTACAGAAATTACTTTTGAGTTAACTATGTGACTTGTATAAATTCTTTAAATAATATTTACAGTTCAAGAATAATTTTATACCGTACTGTATTTACAAAACAAACGTTAACCTACGATTTCCGCTCATGGCAAATCTATCAATAACCTGGTCAGGGTTTATTGTAATATCGCGATGAGTTGCAAGGAGAGCCAGTCCTATCAGACGATCTTCATTCATTGTTGTTCTCAACCACGTTTTGATCCTCTTCAGAGTTGAAAAGGCCCTTTCTGTAGTCTCTACACTAACAGGCAAACACTTGAAGCAGTATATTTATTATGGGGAATACATCTCTGTCACATTCCGAAAGAAGCTCTATCACTGTTTTATGATTGCTGTCTTCCTCGTTACTTTTCCTATCACATTTCGCATACCACAACCTGTATTCGCCGAAAAATGCTTTGCTGGCGTAAGTCACATCCATTTTTTAAGAGGCCAGAGTATTTTTTGCAATTTTTCTGACGATATCGTTATTCATTGGTGGATTGTTCGTTGTTTTTGTTGAACGTGGCATTAATTCAAACAAACTGTAGGGACCTAAAATATCATGAGGAAATCTTTCTTCTACATATTGCAAAAAAATGATCAAGCAGTGGAACATACACTGTCTGGCGGAAGAATAGCTCTAAATCAGGAGCAGGTGTATTACACCTGTGAACTTGCTTCTTTACTATGCGTTGAACTTTCAGTTCTGTCCCAAGCTCTAAAGCAATATCACGTGCCTCACTGAACAAGCGAAGAAACTCCTGCTCACAGTTACCACGTTTTGCCTTCAAAGTAGTAATCGTATCACGGAGCATTTCTTCAGCTGTTTTGAGATCCAGTGTTTTTTTCTGTAATGTCATACTCAGCTGGAGTGTTGTGGTGAGTAAATCAGAAAGAGACACCACTGCGACAATGAAATCACTTTCACTTATTGCACATAGTAGAGATTTCGCCTTTGATGCGCTTGCGCCATCTTTCCACATGCTAACACACTCAAGTGCTGCAGCAATTTTGGGGAGAGCTGTACAGAACTGTAAAACACTGTCGTGGCGTTCAAACCACCGTGTTTCACAACGCCCAACAAGTTGCCTTCCAAGATTTTGACAAAGAACTAATTTTTTTTTTGTAGGACGATGAAAAGAAACTTATAACTTCTTTCATAATGCCAACAGCATTTCGAATATTTTGAACTTTACTGCATTTTGACAATGTCAGATTCAATGCATGGTTGTAGCAAGGACATCATATGGCATTTTGTGCGTCGTTTTGAATTTGGTTTACTGCTCCCCTAGTTTCAGAAACCATAACTGTAGAACTGTCTGTGGCTATTCCAACACAGTCTGCTGGATTGAAATCGTGATTTTTTTTTAATGTTAACATCTGAGTTCCTATATCCTCACCAGTTACCGTGGGTTCCGTAACATCCTTTTCTCCTTTTTTTTCTGATTTATTTGGAAACCAACTTCTTCATGGTGTACACCTGACGAATTTCGCAAGTCTATGAAAGCTATGAAATCTTATCTGATAACTCCCTCATGTACATATCGCAAAGACAATGTTAGCTGGGATGAGTGAGCAGCATCTGTTGTTTCGTCAAATATTAAACTGTATAGTTTTACACATTTAACTCTTCTGATAATAACTGACATTATTTCATCGTCACAGCATGAAATAAAATCATTTTGAATTGTTTTGCTTGTGTACATTGTCCGGGTTGAAGTGTTTTTCAAATATTGCTCGAGCTTGTTGTCGCCACTGTTGATATGAAAGCATACAAGTTCTCGAAAATTTCCTTCGTTGTCACAAAAGCCCCCATTTGAACTAAGCACACGGCCATCATCCCTATGGCCACCGAAGAAAATGGAGACCAAAAATTTCTTATTTTCTTTGACTTGCTCTAGGCGTTGTGTATTTAATTGGTTGTCAATTCTTTTCACTGGATCTGATAAACAATTAAGAAACTGCTTTCCTGCTGTGGTACGTTTTTTCTGTATGCATGTTCAAATACCCATCTTTCCCTAACAGCTTACTAAACTGGGTAAGAGGCCTAGAAACCAACTGACTTAACTGGACAGTCTTATGGAACCCTCCGACGTGGCCTGGTACTAACAAGGCTCAGTATTTACAAAATAATCCTTGACTGATATCAGAGAACACAAGCCACTCAAACATCTCCAAGTGCCGGTGTGTTTGATGGCGATGCACTTCCTTTCCTTTTAAATTTTTGATGGTGTACCGAAAAACATAGTCTTCTGGGGGTCTCCAGTGATCATGTAGCAAATTCCTCTTCGTAAAATCATCCACAGTTTTTCCAGTGTAAATACCTGTGTCATGTGTAGCTACTTGTTTTTCTGCATTTGATGGTCCACTTATATCTGAAATTGCACATAAAGAAGATGTACCAGCAGCGCTTGACACTACAGTACTGCAAAAATCTGAATATTCAGGAACAAGAGTTGATTAATTTGTGAACTGGATACAGCCTCCTTTTGTTCTTTGGGCACATGCTTGAAGTAGTTGTTAATCCCATCATTGGACCTCTTAATTCCTTTTGATGAAGGGGGACTTGTCTGTGAAAGCATACAAAATTTCTAACTACTTAATAATAATTTTCCTGCAAATTAAAATGTTACCATACAGATTGTATAAATTATTTAAAAAGAGAAAATTATACCATCCAGTCAGTTTATCTGTTTTAAAAAAATTATTTCTGCCATTGAAGGGGGTTTCTATGACTAGTAGAAGTACTTTGATCACGCTATGGAATTACATATGTTCTACGTTTTATTGGTAGTCGTGCCATGTATGTTGCCCCAAGCATTATTTTGACTTTAAAACTGTTTTAAATTTTTAATACAAATACGGTATATAATGTTTTACTTCAGAACTAGTTAAAGTGGTCAAAGAAACCTCGTTATATAGTAAAACTAAAATGAACATTTTTTTAATGTCCAATTATTTGAAATGTGAAATGTTAATCCTTAGGCTGAAGAGTTAGATTTAGTACCAATTATTATAGATAACTGAAGAGTCTCGGTTGGTGTGGCGGCTCGTGCACCCGACTTCCGCTTTCAAATCATAAAGATATGTTAACTTAATACTTTTTACTATGAATATGATCTAATGACGATCCGCATTCGATTCCCGCTGGGGCCACAACCGGGCGCTGTCACTGGCAAGTGGTGTACAATAAGTACATGTAACAAATTAAAATGATTTCAAAAAGTAATTTGCAATAAATGCGATTAGCATACGGTATTTATTATCCTTTCGCTAGTGTTCAGTGTTCGAATTGAAAAGGAAGGGGGCTGGAAATTCACCTCCTAAGTCCCCACCATCCTTTTTTTATAGAATATTTTCCCCAACTGCTGCATTTCTGTCATCTGTCCTAACAGGGGAAAGGAAATTTCCGCTCATACAATATGTGTTTACATAACCTAAAATTGCACTGCACCGAAGTTTAAAATACTATATCAAGTGCCATAGTGATTAAAATGGATGTTAAAAAACCCATTATAGTGATAAATAACTTCTTAATACAATAAACCCTAAAAAGAGGATTTGAAAAAATATATTAACATCGGTTCTACATTTTCATCAACTGATCGCCGATACTAACATGCTATAACTCAAGAAATATAGTGATTTTTATTGGACTCTATACCAAGATAAAGTAACTTAAATTTCTCACTAAGAAAACCAAATTAATCTGTATTACTTACCATTTTTGTTACTTCGGTAGACGAGTTATCTGCATCCAAAAATTATACATCGACAGTCGACACTTGCTATTCTACATTAAAAAATTACTTTCATTTATTTGTCCTCGCAACCCCGAAATAACGGCAAGTAACAGAAAATGATGAGATGGTATTTGTACACTGGTTCCAACTATTATCTTTCCTTTAAACAAAACACAACGCTAGTGACCCGACTCGCTTCACTGCTAGTGACTCATTGGAAAAAATCTTCAACTATCTCTTGTTCAACAAGCTCTCCTTCCTCTTCCCCTTCTACTACCTTTTTTGCGTTAGCATTTTTAACTCGCCCAGGGGTGGCCAGAAGGGGAAGGTTGATATACACTTTTCACGTTAAAGTGAGCACTTTTGCAGCCCTGGTTAATTTTTTTTCTTTTAGCCAATTTATATCTTGCCACTAGTTGTTAATGTAAACAATACTCATGTAAGTAACAAATACAATGTATAATACATTTCACTATACTCAAAACCAAAAGCCCGAGGCCACAATGAAGTGTGTTTATTGGTTATTATGTCTGACGAGACTCCGTCAAAAAGTGCTCACTTTACCGTAAACGGCCTATACTTGACATCATTGTCAATGCTGCATTGCCACTGCACTGTAAAAAGCACAGCATAAGCTGTGTCTTGAAAAAAAAAAATTCTCTGCTCGGCTTTGCTTGATGTTTATCTCCAGAAACGTGTTGATGTTCAAAAGCATTTTCGTCAGAAGCTGCCACACTGGAGTTACGTTTTTTGTTTCAAATAAGAGTAGTACATGTTAAGGGTATGTAGACTTCTGTTTAATGATGTATTCGTTGGTCACAATGCCTGCCAACAATTTATTGTGCGACTGTCAACGAGAGATCTCTGTTGCACCACTAGTATGGTAACTCTGGTCTGGCTGTGTGTCCAACAATTATGACATATAAGCAGTAGGCCTACATGCTCGCAGTATTGTCAAAATTACTACAATTATATGAAGCAGAGGATACTGACATAAATAAACGCCAGAGACATATGACTTATACTTTTGAACATATTCTTTATCCAACTTCGCAGTAACCAAGCGATATTCAGACGAAATTAAAATTTTCTGCATTCCAAGGTGGGGGGAGGCGCCCCCCTCCCCCTTTAGCATTAAGTGTGTGCTCGCGATGTCAGCTGTTTTCGCTGAGCGCTATCAAACGGAATGGCAACGGTAAAAATTGCCTTTCGCGTGACGAGACTTCGGTAGTTACGAATATATGAACGTTGCTAAAGACGTCGGTGCGTTGGTTGAATATGAGTTTATTAAGTTTTTGCACCGATAGCCTCCGCGAAATTTGCAGTAACTTGTGTGTGTTGTAATAAATACCTGTGTGGGGCAAAACTTGGAGAGATATATAGTTTATTTATGCCCCACGTATGAGTATTAGCCTCCGTAAGAAAACGTGCGAACCCTGCTCTTTGCTTTTATTGTCAAATGTAATGTATACAGGCATAACTGCATAATTAAAGTGCAACGACCTGGGAGAAATCGAAAGCAATGGAATTAACATCAAACATTAGCCAACTGGCAGTTAATTTGCATACCGCAAACCATCGTCGAAGTTACTGGAATTCCACACCAACAGAATTTCAATTATCTGGATAGCCCTGTTCACAATCAGGTTCTGTACAACACTACACGGCAAAAGGGAATACATACGAGCCAACTATGTATGTATTTAAAACAATGAAAGGTTTCCAATTTTTAAGCAATAATTTAATGTGGAAAAATGTCATACAAATAAATTGCCTGAAAAGTTTCATTCCTCGGTAGTGTTGAAAATGCAAGGAATATGCACGCAGCAGCTGGACTAGGTCTATAAAGATGTATCTCGTTATGCCTGCTACAAATGCCAATTAAGTGAATAGAGTATTTGAAGGTAAAAAAAAAAAAAATATTTTCTTGACATCTTGAATGTTGCACACACTTAGTTTTACATAGTTTTAATTCAGTTCGAAATAAAAAAAATTACGTGCCTGTATAGTTACATATTTAAAATGCTACTGGCTAGCACAGTTTATGTTGGTAGAACAATCAGATACTTATTTAAATCTCAGGCACTTTGTGTCGGGAAATGACGCTGCTTACTTTAAAAGTTTATAAAACTTTTACACGGAAGCATATTACACTCTCACATACGTGTAACGGTCACTGTACATTTAGGTGGGACCACACCTTATATAAATGTAGTTTCTCACACTTATTTTATATGTAGGCCTGTCCTGACGGTAGTACTGTGTACCGTGGGCTTGTCACTCAAATTGCAATATACTTCTTCGGGTCTGATTAATCTTAATACATTAAATTTATACTATTAACGTAGAACTAACGCCACACTGGCCTGCTGTCGTTTCTCACTTAATTCAAGATGGAGTATGGAACATTCCATCGCCATCCATTATCGGCAACGGTAAAATATTAAAATTAATACAGAGTACATAGGACTTAACCCAGGGTGCTATGCAATACCGTGACGATTCAAAAAGGGGCGCCTAAATGTTGCCAACTTGCACACAATTAACAAGTTACTTGAAACCTGATAAAACAAAATAAATTTATAACAATTCACATATCGAAAATTAACATTTCAGCTGCTGCGTATACATTAATATTACGTAGAATTAAGAAAAGAAAATAATGACATTACAATATTACATGTGAAACATATGACATTCATAATATTTGTTTACAAAATGAACGTGTGTGTACTCTTATGATTTGCATGCTATCTTAAAGTGTGTTGAAATGCAAATAGCATCTGTTAAATAATCAAACGTTACAGTGTGTTTTTCGCAATGTTAGTTGCAGTTCATTGTCTAGTCCGTCACGTCACGCTCGTAAAGTTTTACGTGTGCGTGAATAGACTGTTGGAATGAAAGCACTTAAATTGTGTTTCGAAATAAAAGTGGCAATTTGTTGGAAATATTCCTCGCTACACCGAGCGGCGTGCGGCCGACATCAACCCAGCAGACCGTTCCCATTTGGATGAAGTTTCACTGCAGGCTGTCGGGATTACAGCTGCTAAGCTCCTGTACGCCTGGAGGTTGCATACACGGGTTCTTCAATAAACGGAAATTAAGGTACTGTCTCATCGATTATTTCGCCCGAGAACATCGTGGGCGGTTACGACTGAAATTTTGCCCAAACTTGACCATCACAATTCACTCGCGTGGCCCACAAACGGCGACCACTTTTAATGTGTGTAAACTGTATTTTTCATAATAATGTTAAGGTTAAAGTTTGGCTTTTAGCATCAGTGCGTGACGCATTAATATTTCTTACGGTGCCATATATTTACTATCCCAAGCCTAGTATGCATCATGTATACGAATGAACTGAAAGTTGTGTATAAACTATTTTTCCAGTGATTGGAAATTAATGAAGTCAAACTTTACTTGCGTAAATTATCCATTTGTAATGTTGCTGATCCCGTAAATACTCTACTAAAAAATATTTCACAAAGACATGAACGCATTTTTGCCAGAATACAACTGCCTAAAAATTTATATATTTATCTTAAATATATTTGCAGGGATGAAAGGACATAAGGGGTTTTTGTTGAAGACGAGTGCTGTTTGTCCCTTGATGTGTTACCAATGTTGCGTGGGGGTCTCGGCAAGTGAGGTAGGCTTGAAGTGCCTGAGTCCTTAAGGGACAAGGGCGACTCAAGCTGTAGCTCATGAAATGGGATGTCATCAATGCCGTTGAGTGTTGTGTGTACCACGAGCAACTGCTTCGCCCATTTCGCATATATAAAGTGCGGCTGCTGAATGAATAAGACTACCGTAGACGAGTTGAATTTGCATAGTGGCACCTACATCAGTGGATTTCCATTGGAGTTGATGTACACCAACGAAGCCACTTTCATGCGTAAATGCATTTGCAATGTCCGTGATAAGCATGTATGGTGCAATGAAAATCTACATGTTATACACGTAGTGGTCAAGAAATAAGGTGTTATGTGAATATGTGGTGTGGTATTGTTGGATATAGTTTTTATAGCCACCCCGCGCTTCCCCCTTTCCCCTAATTGGTTTTTTGACTTGCCCCAAGTAAGACTACATTGCTAGACGAGTTTCCACTCAACATTAATTGTGTTGTGTGGCTACACCATGACAGTGCACACACACTCTTTGCAAGGAATGTGTTGGGGGCATTTGGCGGAAACATTACGTGCTCACTGCTCGATCGCGAAGGTCCAGTGTCGTGGCATGCAAGATCCCACGACAAGACACCGATAGATAATTTTTTTTGAGCCACGTGGAATCTCAGGTGTACGCATCGCCGCCGGTATAATCGGGTGACGATCTGTTTCAAGGAATACCCATTATCACTGAGAAGATTAAGACGACGTCTGCTATCTCACAAAGAGCGCGGTAGTCAATGTTTCGTTGGTGCAATATCTACATTGCGACTCACTGTATGATCTTTGAGCAGTTTTTGTAAGTATAGACTATTCATGGTAAAGTGATCACTTTTGAAAACCGTCTCATTTGGAATAATAGTCAACAAATATGTTTTATTGTAGCCTTGGTCGTTAACTTCTGAATGTGGTGGAATGTACACACTATGTTTATTACTTACATGGCAATATTTTTTTAATAAGGTGGTTAAAGGATAAAAAATGGATGAAAGGAAAAAATACCTAGGGTCTGAAAAGATCACTTTACCGTGAACAGCCTATAGTGGTAATAGTACAACGTTGTGGTAATTTGTAAATTATCACCAACATGTATACTACAATCAGTGCCCGTGTTATAATTGGGCGGACTGGGAAATGCCCAGAACACCAGGTAGGAAGGGGCAGGGCGTAAAATGAGAAGTTTTTTAATTCGTGTTTATTTTACTTCGTTGCTGTAAAATATAGGGTGTGGGTTGGGAGAAAGAATAATTATAATGATTTAATAGATTTTTGGGCGCCTTATTATTCGTGGTGTGACCTTGTTCTTACCACACTGGAATCGGAAGCTCTCCGGCGATGCTGTAAACATCATGCGATAGAAAACACATTCCAGCCTTCACAGTAATTCATTTAAATCAAACATGTGTAACCTTGATAGTTAATTAATTTAAAAAAAGGAAATAAATAGACTCAGACCCAAACATGTGAATAATTCAACAAGGTGCAAAACTAAATATGTTTGTGTGACGGAAATCTCTTTACTGAAAAATGAACTTATACTGTATGATAATTAACATAAATGGCATACCACCATTCAAGTAAGAATAGGGATAAATGATAATGCAAAATTAAAATAAAATAAGATATTGAAAAATACTATGAAACTTTAGAGCTGCTATATTTAAAAAATCAATAAATATTTTTCTTGAAATTTCAGTTCAAAATATTAATCGGGTTCCACCGGAAGTATCTGTATTTAAATTTCCAGAAAGTTTGGTAAGCTCTTACTTAAATTTCTTGGCTCACTTTCACTGATAATTCATTAAATGTTAAAAGTCAGTTAATTACTTAATTATCTCAAATCTGATACTTCGCCAAGTAAAATTACTCTGTATTTATGTTGAAAGTTCAAAACAAGTTTTTATCTCATTGCATATTGCTCTGGCTGTAATATCTCATATGCGAAAGTTCGGGACTACTGGTTTAACATGCCCACGGAATTCACGCTCAAATCGTTGCAAAATCAAAATAGTAACTTTAGTAAAATATGTTCAGAGTCCTTTTCGCTTCGTCAATTTAACACTCAAAATAATTATCTACGACTTAGTCTACAGCCTCTTCTTAAATATTGCTGCGGCGACTACCAAACTTAACTTCTGGGAGCATAATATCAAAAATGAATTTATAATGGAGCTGGAATTTCAAAAGTAAAATTCCAACGAAAATTTTCTTGATGCCTTACATGTTCAATGTCTGTCCCAAAAGCCCCTTCTTCCGGCTTCCGACCAACCAACATCCAATCACGGCTCGCTTCCAGCTTTATCTTCACTAAATAAAATTAAGGCCTAAAATATTACGTCTTTAAATTCCAAAACAAATAAATAATTTAGCTGGAAAACTTATGAAACTATTACTGGAAATAAAATCAAATGTATTAATACGATAATAAAAATAGTGGCATAACCATATGTAGAACTCAGAGCAACATGTGAAAACTATCATAGAGTAGTGGACTGATGGTTCACATATATCGAAAAATTAAGGAAAATGAAATGTTAACATTAAATATAATAAACACGTGAAAAGAATTATATTAACATTCAAATAATATGTGAAATCAATTAAATATTACTGTCCAAAACATACGTGTAGCTCAAATGCATATAATAAATATAACCTTATGGTTCCGTGTCCAGTAGATCTGCGACATTGCTTTGGTGACTTGTGTGTAAGGACAGACTTGAATAGCAAGTTGAATTGTTTTGAGAAGATAACAGATGCCGAGTTCCGTAAGTGTGCTGTTAAAAAACAGAATGGTGTATTTGATGCATGAAAAAAAGTGCTAAAAATTAAATTTATGTTTGCCCAGGGCGCCAGTTGGCCACAACCGGGGCCTGCATCTAATTTTTGGTGGATCTTCATTACGCAGGAGTAATACATCAACGTTTCTTTCTGGTATTGCTTGTGCTGTGCGTGTCGCCTACATGTTAGTTAACACACATGCAGGAGGTAAAAGTTATATACTTATTTCTCACAAATGGTGCAATAAAGGATTTTGAAACAAGACGACCGGTTTTGTTGGTTTTAACGTGCTTCATTATTATCCTTCAAGAAAATCTAACTATAATTTCGCATAGCAAAAGTCCAAGCAACAGCAGGATGACAACCATCAAGTTTTACATGATATACTTTTGTGAAAAATTATACGTGTCTTTCGTTTAACGGCACACTAGCCGTACACTTATAGCTCCAAGTAAGTTGTTTCCTGTGCTATTAGCAATAAACCAGTCTCTCATCTCCCCTTTCAAGAGTGCGTACCTGTCCTTATTGAAGTATATTAGGCCATATGTAGACACATTTCAGTTTTTTTTTTTTTTTTTGTGAAGAATGACTTGCCAGAGTCTGTCGGTCTATTTATGAACATCGCGCGCGCGTGTGTGTGTGTTCATGGATTGGCACCCCGGGTGTAGACAGTCTCGCCCTACGGTGTCGGTCAGTAAGTTCGTGGACCGGCCGCATAGTGTCGCTGTGGTGCACTACAGCAGCTAGGTTGCACCACGAGAAGTTGCGTGCGTACGATACAGTGTAAACGGGACGACGGCCTCAGTTGTGGAGGGTAGTTGCGAGCGGCGGAACACGACAATGTCTCAGTTTGAGCAGCGGACAGATGATGAAACATGTGTACGGCGGCGACGCCATAGGCAGCGGTGTTGTTGCACCAACGCTATGCGCTGGAAAGTCAGTTTGGAGGATGAACAAGCCGAACTGATCGCACGATCGAAGAAGTTTCAACGATGGTGCTTGCCATCCGCGATCAAAAGGTGGACGATCCCTCAGCAGTAGCGGGGATTAGCCATGGAACGTGCCACAAAGTTCTGTCGATTTAGCTGAACATTCACGTGTACATGGGACGGTGTGCCAAGCATCCTGATGGAAGACCAACGTGACGATCGCGTGACTTTTACGACGACCTGATAAGTAGTGCTGACGACGATGGGGAGTTTCTCAAAGGTACCATGACAGAGAACGAAGCATGGGGTGATATAAATAAAAATGAGTATAAACTCCGTAGTATATACTCTTGAGTTTGAGCATTTCGTTGAAGTTTATACTCTTGTTAGTATGAATAAAAATGACAGAGTATATACTCCGATTTACCCTACTTTTTGAGTAAACTCAGCGAGATCGTTAATATTCTTCATATTCCTTGAAGTTATGTTTATATTTGCCTTGTAAACAAGTATAGGCCTACATTAACCTAAGAATGACAGATCAGTTATCTTCTGATGGCGAATGTACGAAAGAATATGGGAAAGTACCGGTAAGTGATGTTAGCTTTGTAAAAATCATTTGTAACTATCCTGCAGTGTTTATAAAATCTCAAACTCCAGAAGCAAGGAAAAGTAGGAATAGTAGTCTGCAGTCCATACGAGAGAAATATGTTGGTGTGTCTGCAAAAGACATCAGTGAAGCACAAATATACTGAAGAAAATTAATAACATGAAATCTCATTTGAACAAGAAGATAATACTGAAATACTGGGAGGAATTATCATTTAATGCCCTGCAAGGAGAGTGTAACCCCACTTTGCAGCAAGTTCCTAGTAAGAATCCTAAAACTGATATTTTCAAACCTGTGCAATAAAAATGTTCAAATTAGGGAAAGCCATTAAATATAAGAAAATAAGTGCCATATTTTAGGTTACCGTGTAAGATTTCAGAAAATTTAATTATATTTGTATGGCATTGAAGAAAATAATAACCTAACCTAATTATATGTGTTGTACAAGATGCGGCAAACAGATGAAGTGTTTGAAATAGGAATTTGCTGCTTTTTGTATGGCTATAGGTTTGTATGTAATTCGGTTTTTCCTTTTTATTTGTCGGCATTAGTTTGTTTGGCTATTTTTCGCATTTCATACCAGTTGAACATCCATGCAGGGAGTAATGAGAATGAAAGACATAAGGGTTTTAGTTGTTGACAGCATGACATAACCTCAGTTTAATGTTTGCTACCATAGCCTGAATACTCAAAGAGTAGTTATATTTATAAGCTTACATTTGAATTTTTTAAAGCACTGTATCAGTGGGCTGTGGCGAGGAAGTGAATCAGCCAAAGGGATCAACATCTGTGCAAGAAGTTTATTTGCCTGTGTTTCATAATATACCAGCTCTGCCAAAGAAACGGAAAGTCTTCAATTGTCTTGCGTGTTGTGAGACCGCTGAAACGGTCAATTTATCAAATTCAGAACTTCAGCGGTTGGTGCTTCGTTAACAGTTGGAAGTACTGGAAGTTTAATAAAAGGAAACTTATGCAAGGAGTGGGGATTCAACTACCTTCAGCTTCGAATCATGTTTGTAATTCTGTTGACTGTGTTGTTATACATCTGGAGTAGGCCATATATAAATGTTCACAAATGGATAATGTAAATTCTATTAACAATTCCTAGCTATAATGACATGATTCGAAAGAACTTGTAAGTGTATAGAAACCCTTGTTAACATTAATGCAATAGGTTAAATGAGTAATAACCTGCTCTGCCATGTCTTCGACTCTTACACTATATAAAGTGCATTGTAATACTGATACAGTAATGGACCTATAGAAATAAACTGGAATTTGAAGTAATAGTCGCACATTTTTTTCAGTTTTACAAATATGCATGGCAGTATCCATATACCTAGGTTATGTGTTATAGAATATGGTGTTCATATAAATTCGTGGATTATTAGAGCAATTTCCAGTCTTCGAGTCACACCTCTCCCATGAACATTGGCTTCTTCTATGACTTCCTCTCCTGGTTCATTCAATTGAAGGTTTTCAAAAGAAAAGTCTTCATCTTGTAAATATTTTGCAAGATTATGTAAAACAAAGCATGAGAGAACTACGGATGGTATTCTGTCATGCGCTAGTGTTATTTTATGTTAAAGAGCAGGAAATATTTGTTTAACCTGACCAAAAAACTTTTCAATTACACACTGTTCCCTTTTGTGTAAATTGGTGTAAGAATGTTGTTCTGCTGTATTTGGTTTCCGGACACAACGAAGGAATACCCTCATTTTTTCTTCGCTCGATAGTGCTTTACCTCTTGTCTCAGCATACTCGCCGAGAAAATAGTTGGCTAACCATGATACATTTTCAGGGTTAAACCTGTACAGTATTTTACAGTTTATTTATGTAGCACTTCTTCGCACATCGTACATTTTCGTCTTCCTTAAACCATGATAATTCAAAAATTCCACCATTATAAGCAACTTGTAACTACATCTGAGCCTGCTCGATACCACACTCAAGAAACAGGGCGTACAAACTCAACAAACTGAGTTTAAGCTTTCCTTATTCATGTCTCTTTGGAGTATAAACTACGTGGTTGAGCATTTCCCCCACTCCTTGAGTATGTTCTCAACTCTGAGTTTATACTTCAAACTTTTATTCATATGAAACATAGTTTAAACTCCATAAATCGTGAGCAAAAGTATATACTCAGTTTTATTCATATCACCCATGGTGTTTTCTATATAATCTACAACTAAAGTGACAATCGGCCACTTGGAAACCGCCATCATGGTCACGACGGAAAAAATTGCGAAAAGACAGGTCAAAAGACAAGGTGATGCTTGGAATGTTCGTTAACTGTGAATACTTGCTACAATCCGTGACTACTTGCGAATGCAGTAACTACTTACGACTACTTGCGACTACCTGCGACTATCCGTGATTATCTGCGACTATCCGTGACTACCTGCGACTACTTGCGACTACCCGTAACTACCTGCAACTACCTGCGACGACTTGCGAGTACATGTGACTACTTGCGAATTTATAATATTAACATAATATTAAGATCCACTAAGCCACTGCGGTCCCACTTGATACATTTCTATCCACTGAGCCACTGCGGACCTATTTGGGATCGCTCTAGCCACTGCAGCCGCACTTAAGAATGCTCTAGCCACTGAGTAACTGCGTCCCCACTTGGGGGCGCTCTAGCTACTAGGCCACTGCGGCCCCACTTGAGATATATCTATCCACTGGGCCACTGCGACCCCACTTGGCATTACTCTACTCACTGGGCCTCTGTGGCCCCACTATGTCCATCTGGAAGAATGTAGCTTTCTAACAGTAAAAAAATTATAAGAATCGGCCGTATTTTTTTGGTGGAGTATGCTTAGAAAGTAGCCAAGTAGCTGATTTTTCTCCGACCTGGTTTACATATTCTGAAATTTCTCAATAACTTTTTTTTAAAATTAAACGTAGCTTATGACCATCTGGAAGAATAGAGCTTTCTAATACTGAACGAATTATATGAATCAGCCTTGTAGTTTCCGAGATTACCCTAGACATACAAACAAATAGACAAACTCACACTACCTCTTTATAATATTAGTATAGATAATTAATAAAAATGTGATTTAAATGCCAGCCAGAAAATAACTTTCACGTCCTTTTTTTTTTTTTTTTTTTTTTTTTTTTTTACTAGAATTTAAAATTTTAATCTCAAATTTTGTGAGAAACAAATTTGGAAACGTTATACAAGGACAATGTTCTATTTCAGCTGAAGTTTTTAGTGTTTCTTGAAGTCTTAGGAATTCCATGAAGAAGTTTCTTTGAAAAATGGCAATATTTTGTTCGCCTTGTTATGGTGCCGCTTGACCAACATGTAACACGGGCACCATGCGTGCATTGCGGAGACACCGTTGCAGGAGAGGCAGGAGAGGGGGCTGGCCTACAGAGCTATAAAAGGAGGCCAGGCTGTAAGGCAAAGGTCGCTACTGTACCTTCCACCTTCCGCACTGGGTCACCGCTGGCGCAGGGCGTCACCGCGCTGACCAACTTCCGAGGACCAGGGACGTGGGCCTTGGCGAGGGCCGTTTCCGAGCACCAGCTTCCTAGAGAGACGATGTCCGCGAGGGGGCCAGGGTGGCCTTCTCCGCGGTGTGGGCCCGACGACTTCGCACCGAAATATTCCAGTGGTGAGTCGATTTCGAATAGCTGGGACGATCCAAGAACAATTGCCTCCGCGATCATAAGAGCTTAGACACTAATTTAGGAAGACCGTGCCCCTATTGTGAGATATCATTAGAGAACGATAATTGTAAAGAATCAGAATTTGTTTTGCTTGTTTTGAGTATGAGGCTAAAAATTAATAAAGTTACATTTTGTAGTCGGAGTTAATTATTAAAGGTGTGGTAAGCCTCCTCATATATCGTTAGATGAATTAGACTTTTGAATCACCTAAATTTGATCGCTACATCCTCTTAATGCGCCCAGGAATAATTTGGTAAAGTAAAGGAGTTACGTTTTCCTTGTGTGCTGATATGACCTTAAGTCATATCTGTAACAGCCTGCTATTAGGGTTTTCATTGTAAAATACAAAATAAAATTATGGGCTAAATATTTAAAACATTTCCATAAGCTTTCTTTATCTTAACATTGTGATATCAAAAATTTATTTCAACTGTAACCACACATACTAATTATGCAAAAGTTTGAATTTGCCATGGCAAGGTATGTTATTATAAACTCCTTAACTCGTGTAATTAAATTTTGGAAATCAATTTTCCACGTATTTTGTACTTTTATCAGACTACTAGGCTATTTGATATCATATGAGAGAATTATAAAATACCTAAAACATCCTATTCTTAGAGGTTTTGAAAAGTTGTAACATTTTTTTGGGTGACATGCGGGGTCGTCCTGCCAGCAAAGTGCGGCTGCCTGGTAGTCGGGTTGCGATCTAGCAGCAAATGTGCTAGAGTGAGCGAGTGAGTGAAGAGATTTGGACAGCTCTGAACATCGAGGTCTTGAGAGCCGACGAGGATGAAACGAGGTTGGTATGGAGCGGTGCTGGAATGAGACGGCGGGGGAAACGGGAGATCCTCGAGAAAACGCACCAACCAGCGGCATCGTACGGCACGATGCCCACATGCGAAAAATGTACTAGAGAACAATACCAGATAGCTCTATATAAAGTACATAGACGAGATTGCGAAAAATAACGTACCGTCAAGAGATGACATTGCAGTAATTCCTCGGCAAAAAATGTTTTAACTATATATTTTTATTAAATATTTTGAAACATTTTTCTTCTTGCATATTTTCAATCGTTTGGTTTGGTCATCGTCCCGAAAACATCGTTCCGAGTCCATTATGTTGGCATCTGAACTTTCTCGGGTTGCAGCACAATATGTCTGCGTGTGGACTACTGCAGAAAATTCACAAAGTAGAACGAAATCCTGTCTGCTTTAGGGGGATTTATAATTCTGTAGCAGTCCCAATAGGGCACGAACCCTTTAAATGTTTCCCCCAACAGCAACAATACATTCCTTATTTCAATGTAAATCAATGCGACTGGGTTAGAAATCACTTTGCCATTACTGCCAAAGACACAACACATCTACCTTTAGAAAAGTCAGGATAGTTGGCTGAACCTCACGCTGATCGAACTTTGAAACTCAAATTTAGGGACGCGCCACTAATTCAATTCCGGATTCGAGTAAAAAGAAAGTTCTTAGCGTTATCAGAACACGCCCTATCAGTACTATTAAAATTTTCAACAACGTGCCTGTATGAACGGAGATTTTTGGCACTGGCAAACATTACAAATAAGAAACATAAGCGATTTAATTGTGCTGATCGAGAACTACAAGTGTGTTTATCAGCAATTCCTCCACGTATGGAACCATTGCCCAACAGTCAGAAAATTTGCATTTACCACTGAACTGCAACAATAGTCAGATTTATAGACAAACCATTCTTACAGTTTCAGTATATGTTAAGTTTCTTGTAGTTGTTTAAGGCACCGTCTACCTAGAGCTATTTTACGCGTTCGAGGCCGAGAAGCGCGGGAGAGATAAGGACGACAATGCTACGCGCATCAATTGGCTTTCGCCACTAAGCGCAAGGCTCTCAACTGGCGTGCTGTGTTCTCGTCGCACTGCGTATACCTATGGGACCTCCAGCGGTGACACTATTATTTTATTGGTAGAAAGTCTGAAGGAAGTTTCAATGCGGAGCCCTTGAGTAGTTCTGTGTATCTGACCCGTATATTTTGAGGTACAGCACTATGAAGAAGCCTTTTCGTAGCCATTTAGGAGTGGTATGAAATTGTGTTTATAATGTGCATGACGTCTTGAAGGCACTCAACAGCCCTCGCGTGATGCGTGTTCGTTTCGTAGATTAGAACATTGAATGCACGGTTATAATATCTTCCTAGAAAAACACATTTCAAGCGCGCCAGGTAAGTCGTAAGGGAGCCGTAAGGCTAATAAATAACATCTACTAGATACACATGCCTATTTTTGTGTGCTCTTTCTTTCCCAATGTAATAATTAAAGGACTGGCTTGAGTTCCTAGTTTATAATAACGTTGTGAGCAGTGTGTAAATCTATTTTTGACGTCACAACTTACAATTCGGCCCCTTATGTTCAGAAAGTGAGCGTCACGAAATATTGCTCTCGAGTTCGTGGCAATTACTCGTTGAGAATGAGCAGTATATCAAATGTAAGTGTACGATAGTATGGGTCGGTCCTTTGGCTTCATGCTTCACACATAAACGTATCATTCTGACGTCATCAGGCCGAGGTGGGAGCCGCACTGTGAAACACTGATTTCGAGCGGTTTAGTATGCTTAATATTACTGTAGCGACCGAACGGCTCATCCGATCGGAGAAATTCTAGGGTCAGTTTGTGCGTACAAAAAAGAGTAACTAAAAGCATAACCAAGAACCATAAATAACAAACAAACATAGTGGCTTTGTAATTAATAACCATTTCTTTGCAGATTACACACCAAAATAGTTATAAATTAGATGTTAGGCGTAAAGGACACCAATGATATAAACAACACGAATAGTGCTTGACAAGCCGAATCTCATACTGAAAGGATGACTCAGCTACCTCAATCCATTCCGGAGTTATATGAAGAAGTTGGCAATTCTACGTAGTAGTGAAATGCGAACGTGGCGATTGCGTCATCACCACATGCCACATCACGTGACGAGACTAAGACAAGACAACAACTACACAATCAGCGCAAACGCAAAAAGCCCCAAGATAGTTTGCAACAACTCAGAGAATTAAATGCAAAACGAAAGAAGAAGTCAATGGACACGTCTCCAGCAAATAAGTTAATGACGTTTCATTTTGTTTCCTCTCGCCAGTCATAAACATTGTCACGTACAAATATCTACGGCCTGTAGACGACAAAACCGCCTTCTTTTTTTTTTTTTTGAAGGAGCCGAGGGGGAGGGGGTATTCTAGAGAATTCCCCTCTCTCATCAAATTTCTTCGCTGGCTCATGTAAGAAAAATAATTTTCCTGAGAGGGTAAGTGATTCTCCTCCCTGAACAGTAATAATGCATTATGACTTATGAGACTAATAGATCTCACATACAAATCGTAGCTAATAAGCTCGATAACCACTTCAAATGGGAATTACTGGCTGGAAAATACACGAGGCCACGGACTTCTAACCAACTGACTGACAAAAGCCAGGCTTCGGCGTGACAACGCAAAATTTCGTGTCGCCTTTGGTGTACCTCATCACACACCATGCGCAGACGGCAGTTTGTTAATGGTTTGTAAGCTAGTACATATTTCCGCCACCAGATATCAGACGCTGTGGTGGAAACAAGTGACTACAAAAGTCTCGAGTTGACTTTTAAAAAATCCCCCCCCCCCCCCTCTTAATCACTCAGAAAAAAAACGTTTAATTCGCACCCTGGTAGTACGTAATCTTTGACATAGAGTTTTCGCTGTGATAATATCATTAACATGCCTTGTTTCATGTGCCACTTACAGTCTTCATGCGAATTCAACAAGCCCTTTAAGGAGACTATGTAGCTGCGCGTCGACGGTCAAGAAACGAAGGAGAGATACGGGTGAGAGATACACGCACGCCTAGCGCCTAATCACTCCTATGCGCAAGGCGTGCAGTGTTTCCGTCGTAACACTATACTGTGCAAATTAGATCTGTAACGTAGGGGTTTTATTGCACGCGATGAAAGCCCACAGATTAAACTACGTCCGTAGCTTTGTACTTTTCTCTTGCCGCGTAAGAAAACTTCAGAGAATACACTCAATATGACAAAAGTAAAAAACGGAGGCCATAGATAATGGTTTTTATCTCTTATATCAAAAAGTAATATTTCCAGAACATTTATTTACCGAGATACGCGTTTACGCGCAAACAACGATTTCACAGAAAACTCTTCAGTACATAGGACCCGTAATTCTTCGCGGCACACCCTTCGAAAACCTCTGTCCTAGAACATTTAAATGCCATTAGTTGACAATGATTTTGCCGTGTGTTGGCTGTAGTCGACACTACCGCAGGGCTTTCTCGTAGAGATGCGCAAGTTGTCCGGTGTTGGTTTGCTAGCAGCGAGGAGCCCCAGCTGGCACGACCACGCTTCGTGCAGCCTCCGGCCTGGTCCACGTCATTTGTATGGCCGACACCTGAGCGCCGTGAATTCCTTCCGAGAACCAGTTCCTTTTCCGGACGACCCGTGTCATCTCCTTCCCCTCTACCGCCCAACAAAACAATATGTCCGCTCCGGTGCCCCCGCTGCTATGTTTTCTCACATCTCTCGCTAGATGGCAGTGGTGTTGGCGGTATCGCTCAAAGCTTCCTTCAGACGTTAAGAGCATTATAAGCCATTATGAAAGGACGCGGCGGGGAGGAAGGGGGATACCAAAATACCAAAACGAACAAGAAAGGTGCATCTTTTCAGCCCTTCGCCCCTCGGCGCACAGTCTTGTGAGAACACAGAGCTGCACAAATAGGCCTTTATAGGAATGTAGAAATATAAGCGGGTGAATGGGAAGAAAGGGGTGTTGTAAGAAAAGAAGGGGGGCGGGCACGGAGAGTTAATATGACGGTGATGTCGTAACGGCGCGCGCTATTAATTTGGCGACGCCGACAGGAAGACAAATTAAAGGTGTGTTCCCTCCTCTGGGGCGGAGTGAAAAGGGTTGGGCGGGCGGGCATTTCCGCGTCAATATTGAGAAATCTGATTCACGTCCTTTGCGCGGATCAATCAAAGCTCGCCGACTGCTGCCGGGCGCGTCTCTTTGACGCCGCACACCGACGACACGGCAAGGCTGTCTACTTCTCTTGTACTTCGTACACATCGCTTTATTTTCTTTATGTACTGGAACTGGATTATTTAAGTAGACTGACAAACTTTTGTTGCTTTACAAAATCGCCTTTCCTAAATTCATAACACTAACGTTATTGATGATAAAAAATTCTCTTTCGTTTCAAAGAGTAATCCGCTCATAACGTTGAATCAGTCACAATTTTATGACATTTACGATTTAGGCTGAAAAAGTGTTCATTTTTTTTACTGTGTAGGGCCCAGTATTCCAAGAATGAACGTAAATTTTGTTGACTTTAAATAAATTCGCAAGACAAGGCACCGAAGCTTAGTAGCTGGGTAAGCTATGCTGAAGAGTGGAAAACATATGTACAGTTAGGAATGTTTTTCGGGGGAATTAAGTATGTTAAAATGATTCAGTTTCCAGTAGTGTGTTTTACAATGTTGAATAATGGGCTGTTGTATATAATATGTGTAAAAATTCTTTTTATTTCTTTAAGAAAAAATTCTGGAAATGAAGGGTTTTTTCAGTTTTTTTTGTACAGTGTAGTACAGTAATCTAGCATAAATAGAACATACAGCCATACATTAGACTTGTATCTCACCATGATCTATAGTATGTTGCAACCTGAACATTGCTGGAGTAATAATTATTCTGTAAAACACTTTTGAAAACACAAAAATTAATACATTTCCCTTTACGACAATTGGATATCTATTAGTGGAGATGTGTCGTTTCCATCCCCAGTACCTTGAGTGTTTGCACGAGCAGTCAGGAGGGCGATTAAGAAGTGGCAGGCCATGTTTCCAAGAACTTGTATTATGTTTAATAACTTTTAGGCTATTCGCGGAAAGCGCAGAGGAAATATTTTACACAAACATTTTCATCTTAACCCAGGTTATTTATATATATATATATATATATATATATATATATATATATATATATATATATATACATATATATATATATATATATATATATATATATATATAGTTTCCAGTTTACTGCATAAAAAAAAGATAAATTATTCAAGTGTCTGCTACATGTATTAAGAAGTTATATAACTTGGCCAGTATTGTTACTGCTACACTGACTTGGAACTACGCAAAAATTGCTGTTTTTTTTTTTAAATAATAATTAATAAATAATTTAATGTTTGACCCATTCTTAGAGATACTGACACTTGCAACGGAACCATACTGTCTAAGTAAAGTTGATTAAAAAAGAGTAACACCCAGTTATTGTTCCCACTTTAGACATGTCCGATGAAAAAGCACAAGTTCCACGGTTACGATGAGCAAAGACTGGCGCTAACCGGAGCTGGGTGTAGTAGATAGACTGATCTACCCTGACACTACAGAATGGAGAGCAAGCGGCGGAATATAATGGTTAGAAAAAAAAGTACTTCTAGAAATCCCCCGGCCAGTGGAAACGGCTACCAAGTTTTCCACACCAGAAAATCCAGGACGACCTCTCCGGGAATCGAACCCGGATTACATTGGTACTAGGCGAACTGTGAACAGCCGCGAATATGCGAGCCATGAGCCAATAACGTCTGCAACGAAACCGCAGATGTTTGGAGACTACCTTGTCACTAATTGTTTTAGCTATTACAATTATTATTGTTTACCTAACAGCAGTGAGTCCATTTTGGTAAGAAAAGTGGTCGTTTGGAACACAGCCCCAATGTTACAGAGCTAAAACTCAGTTTTTCACACCTAGGCCTATATATAATTTGTAATGTCTGGGCATTAGTAGACATATACGTGACTGTATATGTGCAGGAGATAATAAATTACACTGTTTTATTTTTTTAGTTTTGTTTTATTTTTTAAATGTTCAATTTCTACTATGTTATACAGAATGAATCAAAATTCGTATTACAACGCACTAGGTTGGTAGTTCATGACTAGTGGAACAACAATTTGCTAATAAACATGGGGTCGGAAACAAGTCCTTATGTTGCTACAGGCAGTCAAAGTATGTTGGTAAGCTACCCGCAATAAATTTGATATGCGCTGACCTTGCAATTAATGCCGTACAGCAGTTGGTCACAAAGTTCAAGAAACTGTTCCAAATGGACACCACCTTCACGGATGCACAATCGACAACGACTGAGCATGTTGTCTTCAGTCGCCGTTATGACGTTTTGAGGAGCCTGAACGTGAGCGGCAGCGGTATGGATGCACGCGATGAGGCTCATAAATGAATCCACGGGAGTCTCGTACACTAGCCACTTCATGTAGCCCCAGAGATAAAAGTCCATCTTGGTGAGATCAGCGGAACGTGGTACTGGCACGCCCCGTCCAATTCAAAGATGTCCAAATGTGTCACTGAGAAACTCGCGCACTGCCAGTGTGAAATGGTCTGGTGCACGATCATATTGGAACCACATGTGGCGGCGGATACCCACAAGTACCTCTTCCATGAGTTCAAACAGTGTTTTGCGGAGGAAGCGAAGGTAAACTTACTATCACGCCCTGCATGGTAGCAATGGAAAGACACGTTTCGGACACCATGTTTGAGCTGTGTTGTTCCACTGGCCCTTTACTACAAGCCAAAGAGCGTTTTAACACGAATTTCGAATCATTCTGTATATACAACACTACATTTAAAAATACGTTTAAGATCATATTAATTTGTATGTAGTATTTCATAATTGTCTTTGAGTAAATAAAAGTTAGCCTATACAAAAATATTTATGACTGTGGTTAACAGTACTATGGGACATTCTTTCAATTAAATGTTTCAGCTAAATTTTTTTTGAAACGTTCTTCATATATCAGGCCTCTTTCTTGTTGCTCAGTTGGCTTTTTGTTGGACTGATTCTAATTAAGAGTGAACATAGCGATAATTTTATTATGAAAACATTTCATTGCCATCCATACAGAAAGTACTTATAGAATATATGTGATGTAGCAGAAAAAATCTTGTAAGTTAAACAGTAAAGTATCCAGGGTAAATGAGTAGGTAGATGTGTGTTCAGCACAGGAAAAGAGCAAGGTACACATAACATGACTAAGAGCTTTTCACTCGCAAGTTATAATTTGCCAGTTCTAAGTTTTTCAGTGTGATTGTGTTGAAGGATGTTGAACATTAAACACTTTTTACACGATTCGTCTTTTGTTGCATTCTGTGTTGGTTTTATCATTTCGATGACTCAACTACAATAAAAATCTAAGTACAAACATGAATAAGAAATAGCAGGCTACTGTGAGTGCAGCCTGTAATTCACTGTAGTGCCCAAGATTCAAGAATCTTTCTCTTATGCATTACAATATAATAAAATAAAACTCGATTACACTCGCTTGCCACTTTCCTTTTGTGAAGGTGATGTAAGCATATCAGCGACCCGTAGGTGGTGAGAGATGACAGCCATATCGCACATGACTCGAGCTGTACGAGCTGTCTCGCTATGCGCGCTACACTCGTTTAGACCATCAGATCTAGTTCACTAAATAATTTATTCACTCGCTCATACAATCTCTTATTTACCTTGTTTCGGTTGCCAACAATTAATAATACAAACTAGGCTACGTGTTATAGAATACAAATATTTTAACAGTGTACTTACTGAATTTGCTGTTGCCTTCAATTTTCCCGCAAAGCACGTGGAATTTTCTTTTTTGACGCTCTTCTGGCAGAAGGTTTTAAACGTATAGTCCATTCCCGGCTGGAAGAGACTTATGAAAATAAACCTTTGAAAAATCACTCTAGGAATAACATGCCAACCTGTTTTTTCAATAACCTGTATTCAACAAATATATAACACTGTGGTTAACTTTAGCGTACTGTATTATGGAATAAATGAAACTTTATCTTAATATCTTCTATAACTTGTAATATTTCTTTATTTTTAAATATGAATTAATAACAGCGAGAGCAGCGACGTGTTGGCAACGGCCGGTAAAAAATAGTTCACAGTTAGAATATTATTTTAACCTAGTTTCTTAGTATGTTATTTGTCAATTTAACGGTGCCTATTGAAATATCTAAATATTTAGGTAGCCCCGATGGCAACATATTACATTTTTATAGTTTAAAATAACAGCCCAAAATATCGTGCGTAGGTTGTAGTGGCACAGTGGTTCTTTTATCGAGCGAGGATCGAGGAAACTAACTTTCGTAGGCTGGACGAGGCTTGTCGCTCTCTCTCTCTCTCTCTCTCTCTCTCTCTCTCTCTCTCTCTCTCTCTTTGTCTCTTTCACACTCGGGAAGTTTCGCTTTGCTAGTTAGTAGTGAATTATACATGTTTTCAATTGTAGCATATTTCATACTTATTACAGAAAAATAATGATTTTTTTAATTTGTAATTTACAACTGAAAATATATTGTAATATTTGAATACTTTTTTAAATATATTTAGTGTTTAGATATGATGGAGGAAAGATTTCCATCTATGAAGTTGGCAGATGGGGCGAGCCATGACATGGCGTGTTGCTTTTTGCCAAACGAAGCGTAAATTATGCTTACTCCGAGAATTACTTCAAATTACCACATCACATTTATAGACGTTGTGTTTTTTAAACCTACCTAGGCAAGTTACGATGTGATAAATCTGTGTTTCCATGACAGTAATAAATATACCGTTAATGTATGTTTCGTTGACCGCTGCGTGTGAAATTGCGTGATGGTCATTATGCTGGCCTTGTGTGTGGGTGAGTTCAAATATTTGATGTGCACTATCTACACATTTTAATTGTGAACAGTTTTTATGACGAAGTTAATTATTTACATCGACGTCTGTTTACTTATCACAACGTTGTATCTATGCCCTAGGTGTTTGAAGCACAGTCGTGTAACGTGACTGTCCACAGTCCCAAAAAATACTAAGCCCAGCCTGATAAATTTCAATAAACCTAATAAACAGTAAGTAGCAATACATAGAAATATGAGCAGAATAAAAGTTACCGTAGGCTTATTTGTGTGTATGTTCACCGCTATTTTTTAAGTGTGTATGACAAAAAATAAAGTAAATGAAAAAAAATTAAACCAACCTTTTATTTATAAATGCACTAAAAAGAGAAAAATGATTATAAAAGTCACACAATTTGTAGATCAACGCATATGTATGGAGAAGTGCGGTCTAGCGTTGGGCGAGCACATACACAGTTGCGTGCTGTTGACGAGGGTTTCTAGTTGCCCGTCGTCTTCGAAGTGTGACATGAAGTGAAACCTCGACGGTGCAGTGAAGTAATGCAAGACCGGGGAAACGGGAGTGCTGCGAGAAAATCCACCGGCCAGCGACAACATCTGCCACGTTGTAAGATGTGGTCGAACAGCCGTAATAAACTTCTACCTGCGTAAATTTTAACGGGTACATTGAGTGGCATGTGCCCAGTGATGTTGGTAACAAAGGAGGGAAAGTAGTTCCATGTGTGAACGTCGAAATAAAAGTGCCGGATAAACATACACTCTAAATTTGAATCAGTGAGAATTTCACTGTTTCAGTCAGTCAACAGTATCTGACAGTCACTTCAGTGAATATAACTGATGAATCAGTGAAAAAAATGCCAGATGTCCTTTACTTATTGATTCAGTGACTTTTATACTGATTCAACAGTAATTTTTTTCACTGGTTTTTTCAGTGGTTTAAAAATGGCTGTCGAAAACGTTTATAAATGGCTGTTAAACAACGCGTATCAAGGGAAATAACAACGAAGAAATGTATAAAATCAATACAAAATACTTTCTAAAATGTGTCTCGTCTTTCAGAACACCATTTTACGAGGTAATATGAACATCCAGCCTTTCATTCTGTTTTTACGTCTTTCATTTGGTTTTCATGTAGTCATCACAGAGCTGTGTTTGAAGGTTTAAACTGCATATAAATTGGCGAAGAGAGAGCACTCATATATACTATTCGTTTTAACAATCCTAACGCTACCAATTAATTCAAAAACGAAAAGTAAAGGCACAGAATTTAAATCTTCAAGATTTCGGCGAGTTATAACACTTACATTTTCCTCTCGTTTTTCAACTTGACTTCGTAGCTCAGATGGTATCGCATTTCTGCGGCCACGTGGTTAACTCACTAGCCTCGAAGCCAAAGGGATACGAGTTGAAAACCAAAACAAAACACATCTTTGTTTGCCCTGCCCCATAGTTCAGGGGTAGGGTTGACGATTTGTAGTCGAAGGGTCGTGGGTTCGCCCCTCGGTCCCTCCGCGGCAGATTATTAGTTCGCCTTTCGCACTGGGAAGTTTTCAGCAAGTCGGTCACACTTGAGCTCATCAACGGGACTTCAACAACGACTACGAAAATATATATATATATATATGTTAAGGTATCGGCCAAAAGCGAAGTGGAAAGGGGGTGTGAGTTCAATCCCGGCCACCTTGGAAATTTTTTTACTTTTAAAATTTCGGTAAATTGCATAGTAGTAAACTATCGTAAATATGTTCATTTCACGTAATTATTTGGGCAAATCCAATAAAAACAATATTTCATTCCCCACTGCAGTCGGCCGTCACTTATTCGAAAGTGAAATTGCTTCACGTCACAAATTCAATTAGTGAAATTTTTTCGCTGATACAATCAGTGGTTTTGCACAATTTCTAAGTGGAGCCGTTTTCACTTATTCGAGTAGTTTAATATCATTACTAATCAGTGGTTTTCCACTGATTCGAATTTAGAGTGTAAGTGAATATTGAAATTGTTTCTTTGACTTTTTTTTATGCAAGTGTGCGAATTAGCAAATTTGTAATATATTATTATCCCTAATAATTTCACAGTTTCACCTGACTGACACGTGAATAAAATGCATGGCAATGTTGATTTATCACATGGCGGAAAAATACACGTGTATACAAGTAGATCTTAATCGGGGCTATGAAGATTGCTGAGTTTACCGTCAACAGCCTTTATAGTCTATTCGCGGTTTCTTCACACGTTTTGAATCAAACCTCTGAAAAATCACCCCATGCATGATATGTTTAGTTATTTCTTAAATATACCATGTATCATAAGCGTTATAAACTTCATATTTATTTTCGTTAAATTGAAGTTTTTCCTACATTTTACTCTTAAATTATAATATTTAATTTATAATAAATATTAATAAAACAGTGAGAAAACATTTGTGTTGGTAGCGCCTAGTAATAAATAGTTCTCATGCAAAATATTATTACAGTTGGGTGCGCACGAATTCGCCTCGTTGTCCTCTGGTGTAATTTTCTAGTCTAGTTAAGCTTGGTTTACACAAGGCGGAGGAATGTCGTGGAAGTATAACTTCAGCAGGGCTTCAGAAAAGTGTGAAGTAACCGTGAATGAATTATAACTGTGTGTTGTGTGTCATGTGTCAACTGCGATGTCGGCGTGCCATGTGGGGACGATGAAGCTGGCTGCTGTAGGTAACTCGACTACTGGATCCTCCGTCTCGTGTGGGAATGCTTACAGGCCTTCATCCTTCCTGGCGGCGTATCCCGTGTCAAAGAGCTATCCTTCCTTTCGTGGCAACCTACAACACGTACACAATGTCATCGATGGTTCGCTACTAAGCGAGAGCTGTGCCTAGTTTTTTTTTATCTCTGCCTACGGTGTGCCCTTCCTCAGCCACTTGAAACTTATTGCTAAGGACAAAATGACTAAGGCCACTATCACACGTGACACAGATCTACTCTTCACCTCAAACATGTTGAGCTATGTACGCGGTTACACTGGCTCCGAGCTTATTCCGATCGCAACCACTTCTTGTTTAAAGTAGACTGCTTGTGTAAGTACATCATGACCGACTTTTCTTCTGTGTTGCACTCCGACTAGCTCCAATTAAGTAGAGTAATTTGTATCAGTAGGTGGCAAGGGCACGGGGCACAGGCGCCAGGCGTCGGGGTGAATTTCTTGTGTTTCCTCCCCCCCCTTAAAAACGACTTTTTCCCCTTAACCCTTTTCCCCACCGAATTTCCCTTCCCTACGGAATTCCCCCCCCCCCCCTCGAAATATTCCTTTTTTCCTCAAAAAGTTCCCCATTTGCAAAAACTATCCTTTTGAAAGATTTAGAAGGCTGCTTTTCGAGGGAAAAACAGTAGCGGCCTTTTTTTGTATGTCATAGGCTACCATTTTTTGCTGGACTTGTAAAAATTTCCGTGTGCTGTTCCCTACTCTGACCACCCGATTACTGAAACCCCCTCCTGATATCACCACCATATTAGTAGGATTTGGAAAATTTCTATACCACATATAGGTATTTGATTATTTCACCACTTCGTAAAGGACTCGTAAAAATGTTCCATTGTGTAGGGACTTTGAGTATTTTACCACTCACATTGAACTTTGGAAAAAAAATAGATACCTCGTGAAGGACTCAGAATATTTCCCACCCTGTGTAATACATATCACTCACGCCAGGATTTTGAATTCTTTTCACCTTATGTAGGACTTTACTACATGTTCATTCCACCACACGTTGGGTCTTTGCATATAGGCCTACTACATACACATGCAAATGTGTGTGTATGTGTATATCTCCATCGCGTACAAAGGACTGTTGTATATAATGCCATAAAAATTATGATAGGATTTTACGAAATTAAAGATTTAAATTATTTTTAATCACATATATTTCACTTCACAATATACAAGTAAATAATAAAAAATACCATTAAAATGATTCTCTCCACTTCTAGCTGAGACGTCGCAGATCAGCCTCTACTTTGGCAGCGAACTGCGTGTCAGATCCTGGCCTGCCCTCGCTGCAGCCCTCGTAGCTCCATCACCGCGCCCGCTACCGCACAATTGCATGTTGGCACCACTAGCGAATCACCGCCGTCAGCAACTTTCTCTTGCCTCGATTTCCACAGGGCACGTGGCACTGACGGTGGCGGAGGCAACGACGTAGATATCTTCGCGGGAATCCACGTCTCCGTGTGTAGCGGTGACGAGGCGGTCGTCGACCCTTAGACTAAAGATGAGGTAGACCGCTTATTGGTCTTCCGCGCACGTACCAAGCGTTAACCTACCCAAAAGGAACACAACTGTCAGTGTCGCATGGTCAACACTGTTGAAGTGTTTTTTTATATATTAATTTACAAAAGACAAGCACTTTTATATGAATAAAGTAGGTACTTTCACCAATTTGAATTTAATCTAATATTATTCCTAATTGGTTAGCCTAATTTGTTAGAGGAAGTATATAAACATTTCAAAGCACTTGTTTACTAAACAGTGCTCTAACCTCAAATACAATCCACTCCATTTTTCCTAGTCGTATTGGCAGAAAAGCAGTTCAATGTTGGGACACGGAGATTGGATGTGCGCAGCCAGCGAGATCGGTCTACCACATATTTATTCTATGGGTGGACCACGGCTGCTTCAATGCAGATGTCGAGGTAGACGACGACGTAAGGAGGATCGTCGAAACTTCCGCCTGCAGCGGAGGGGGAGGCGTCTAATGAACCGTCTCCGGCTGTAATGGGCTCGCCGACCACGAGATTGGCACCACCAGCGCAGGGGATGACCAGCTGGGCGACTGCTGCGGCGACGGACGATGTACGGCCATTCTCTGAAGTCGGGAGCACCCACTCAATCGGATGGTGCCATGTCGACACAGGTTCCTTCCTGCTCGATTTCCACCAAGAAGCTTTTAAAAGCAGCGTTCAGATCCATGTCATCGGCACTGCTCCACATATTCATGTTTCCAAATGGCTTATGCATCCTGCACGACTCATATTTATATACAAACTAGCAGAGGGGGGAAAAAAACGCAGAAACAGCCGGGTAGCGCGAGGCGAATACTGGCTTTACCTGTGGAAAGAACGCTCGTGTTTACAACAGACGTGGCGCGAACATACTCAGCAGCTACGAGCCGCCGCTCAAATTACGGTAACGCAGCAGTCTAGAGTTGCGCTGCACAGATGGACGCTGATATAGAATGTTGCAAAATGGCATGTTAATACTTCGGAGAAACGTTCCTCACATTTGGAGGATAAAAAATGTTATATGAACACGGTTCAGCAAACGCTTCGTTTCTTCACTACAGCCCGTAATACATAACGTACAGTGTATGGCCCGCGGGCTGGATAATGTTACTGTGGAATGCCATCGCAGCTGTAATTGGCAGCCCCATGCCAGTCCCCGAGGAGCCCTGATTTGAATCCACTAGACTGTTATTTGTGGGGACATTTAAAGGCACTTGTGTATGCAACTCCAGTGGACGATGTGGGCACCCTCTTGAACCATATCGTGGCGGGTTGCGAAACAATCAGGAATTTGCAGGGATTCATCAACGCATCCATGCAACGGCGGGTTGATACATGTGTTCGTGCTGTTGGAGGGCATTTTGAACATTTCCTCTAGTGCTGACGATAAGCTTTCACACATGTTAACTAATTCCTGTGCAGTTCCTACTGTTATAGTTTTAGTGTCGTAGTGTGGGGTGTCGTGTATTATCCAAACGAATGTTGCGGTGGCATTCCACAGTAGTATGATCCAGCTCGCGGTCATACACTGTACGTTATGTATTACAGGGTGTAGTGAAGAAACGAAGCGTTTGCGGATGCATGCTTATATAACATTTTTTCAACCTCCTGGTGTGAGGAATATTTCCCCGAAGTATTGTCATGCAATTTTGCAACATCCTGTATAACGTACGTGCTTCCGCACGCGCTGAGGGCGCATATCGGCAGCGCTGGCAGTAAGTGAGCGAAGAGATCTGGGCAGCAGTGCTGACAGCTCTCACGTTATCTGTTGCGGCTCGCGCTGACATGTTTCGCCTATGTATTAAAATGCTATTTTTTTTAAATAAATGCATTTTGCATGTTTCTTTACAAAACAAATTAAAGTAAGCTTATGCAAATACACGTGCACATCAAAGGAAGTAAAGGCGTGTAATAATGGAACATCGCGGATTCAACATAGATGCACATGCGCACACACGTGTATTCCGCCGTAGGTTTTTAGTATAATGGTAGATAAGCTACGTACGCCATCAATACCTGCCGGCTCGAATGCGAAATAATACGACGAAACTAAGAGATAGTAATTTACGATCCTTAAATATTATATTAACGGAAAGTCTAATAAAGTTCAATGCAGGACGATGTACTATTTTCGCAGGATGTTACCGAGAATATTGTATTAGAGCCTTGTACTAGTTGTTCGAGAATTCCGTCAGGAGTATGTTAAGCTCTTGCAACGCCCTGTACCACAAACAGAATATCCCCGAAAGCAAAACATAAATAAAATTGAATTTAAAATTTACTAAATATTATTCTGAGGATACGAAATTTCTTTTATCGGACATAACAGGTTCAATGGTGGATGTATATTTTCGAGCTTCTCTTTTGCCATATTAAAGATTGTAAATTTCAGATATCAAAAATATACGTCTCATTTTCAAAATTTCTTGTGTTATAATCATAACAACATACTAACTGCTAGAAATGCTAAATCCACCCATACTTTACGTAGGATATAACTCATGGTTCTGACTGACAAAAGGGGACTCGCAAACAGCCCCTTTGAAGTTCGAGCTTAAGAGTCCCATAAGCTCGACTTAAATAGCTGTTGCGCCGAGCGGTTGGGTTTAACAACGTGAAGTATTTTAATGAAGGTGATGTGGAGGTTAAGTCCAATGAGATAAAGACTAATTAAGATAATTAGTAAATATATATTGTAGCTAAAGAATACATTCAGCTTTTAGTTTCCTGGACATCAGTCCAGTAACAAGTACAATCACATACAGAATGATCTCCACATACTGACTGAGCTCTAATGAGACTCACACACTGCTCTTCACATAATGGCCCCTTCCAACTTGGAAGAGCCTTATATGGTCTTTCGTCGGGTGTGGTCACTGCCCATCGCACCTGCCTCGTGACTTCTCCCTTCTCTCTCTTACTTGCAGAGTTCTTCTGGAAGAGCTTCTAGAACACAACGTGCAGCTCGGCACACTTGTGTTACACCACACTGACCTCTGGAACTATCGGCTTGCTCCTCGGGCACTACGTACATGGTTTCACAATAAGTTGCTCACTGCACTGTTTACACGACGTCACACCAGAGTGAGTAACGTGAAGTGACACACAGTGGCTTATGAAGCCTCTTCCAGAGAAAACTATATGCCACCATGCCTAGATACAACATTGCCATGAAGTCCAGTAGCTGCTTCTGCCGAAAGCTTGCAGCTGCTTAGAGTTTTTACGAGCACCAATTACAATTAATTTTTAAATTCCGACCTGCGCAGAGATCAGACATGTAGCTGCCTAGCCCGGGCAGCCCATGAAGACGATGCGATTCTATACCAAAGGTAGGATGCCCCATGACGTTGTCACGCAGAAAATAGTCTAATGTTGCCTGCAACAAAAAATAACTATCGAGGCATTTCTTTAATCGTTTATGTTGTAGTAACATTTATAATGTTGTAACGAAGTTACGTAATGTTAACCATTTACAAAGTCTTATATTACTGTAATGCAATACTGTTGAAGTGTTAATGTTAACAAAGCCTATAATTAATGTTGACGCAACAAACAGTTGTATTACGCTAAAATTAACAGGAAGAACAAAATATTTTGTGTTACAGCGACATTTAAAAAATGTCCAACCAACATAAAGTTGCACTGACTTTGGCGTTATAAAAATGGCTGATAGAAGTGAACAGCGATAACCTCGTAAAATGAAACCACCGTATTTAAATTTTAAAGTATAGTTTGAAAACTAAATGTAGCTTGGACCAGATCTCAAACCTTGCACAGCAGTTTACGTGTGCAAATTATGGATATATTTATGGATAATAAAGTATTTCCACGTAACAAAAGAAAACCCCAGTTTGTCGTTATGTTGTTTTCAGTAATTACCACATGAGACTTGGTAACACGTGTGAAAATAGCGCAGTTGGTCGGACGTCTGGTCCCGTAAAGTGGTGAATATTCAGCACTCTCGACGCGGTTTCAATTCCTCTCGTATCTGAACCTTTTTTTCGTTCGTAATATTTATTTTTGTGAAAAAATAAAAGTGCTTTATTTATTTTACATCGGAATGATTTTTAAAGCAAATAAAGTGCAAGAAAATTTTTACCATAAATGTTAACATCAATTAAACAGACAATTTATTTGGCCACAACATAAACACCACCTTAATGTTGCCAGTGCAGTAAGGAGGTAATGTTGTCACAAATGTAGTCTACTTAATGTTACAGTAACATTAATAGCTGAACATTATGTAACATTAATATGAACATTAGTTACTGACGGCTCACAGATAATAAAAATTAATTTTGTTGTAACATTTATGCTGTTGCCACAACAATAGACTTTTTTCTGTGAGGACTTTCGACGAAATTTGCGATGTCAACGGACGGGGTCAGTAGAATTTTCACAGTTGCTAGGCGGGTAGGAAAATGGCTGACGGATGGAAAGTCACGTAAAATGAGACGCCCGCCTCACTTTAGCAGTCTGAAAATGACATTTTCGGCTGTGTTGAAGTCCTGGGGGTAGAGTTGTGTGACTCCTGGGTGAGACATTTCTTCGGAATTTGATATCCCTGGGTGTAGTAGACAGGAGGAAGGTCCCGGGCATGATAGGCGGTGTGGCAATACCATGCTATAGTATGCCGAGCTAGGTACACCGCGCTCAACATGCGCAGGGTGGATTAAGCTTCTCTTACAGCCTCTCTCCATTCAAGGCGACCCAATGCTTCTCGGACCACCCCTATTAATCGCTTAACAGATTGGGCAACCCCGCCCGTTCCCTATGGGTTGCCAGAGTCCTCATGACTGGCGAGGGGTATCTACCATGATGGTTGGACCGATAGCTGGTACCAAGGCTCGACCACTTGGCGGGGTGTTGGACCACTTAGCACTCAGGCCGTTGGGGCCCAAAGTCTGTACTTCAAAGAAGACGTACAAAGACATGACATGGAGTGTGGTTGACGGCCCCCCCCCCTGTACCTGGGAATTGGCCACGTAACACCTCGGTGGTCGAGGGAGCAATGGCTTGGTTGCAGTGATGGAATTATGGAGAATATATGACTATATATGATATAAAATCTCCATTTCAGAGCAAGGGCTGCTATCTCCGGCGAACCGCTACACCGGGGAGGGTTCCTGACTGCTTTCTTGTGCACGGCCGTCGGGGTGGTGGCCACTCTGGGTCATAGCAATTCCCCGCCACTTGGGATGTGGCTCCCAGGGAGTGGAGTGTGACCAGCCCTTCATTGGGTGTAAGGCTATGCCCAGTGAGGTCTTCTCAACCACTTGTAGAAGGGATTTCCTCTTGCCACTCCATTCGGGGGATAATGTCGACCATGAATAATCCACAAGTGCCATGGAAAGGAAGTGATATCACGGGACGATCGGTTGGCCCCACCATGAGGTTCTCTCTGGTGTCCGATCATAGGGTTGGACTCGTGCTGGTAGTTGTGAACTCCATATGCTGGAGGAGGTCTGGAGAGATTCCCACTCTCCCTGACAGACCGGGCGGTGAGCGGCAACCTGCTCCGTTGTGCCCTGGAAAGGCACTAGGGGTATGGATAGAACCCCGGCCAGACCACGCGCTTGGTTTCTGAGGATGAGGATCTCAGAACCTCTGTTGTAGAGAGGACGAGGATGTGTGGACGTGCCAGGCTTGGGCTGTGGGTCTGGCCACCGGTCGCATTAATCTTGGCCTTCTTGTGTTGAGAGGACGTGATTCGTCTTCCCCACCTATTGGGAGGCCGAAGCGCGGCAAGGCCGTAAGGCTAAGAATGCTGCCTAAAAATACAAAATACATGACCGAGAGGCCCACTTGTAACTGTGTTGAAGTCCTCCAAAGTCATGATCTGTTGAAATTTGTATTCTGCTCATAGTCCGAAGTGTTATATCTTTTCGTATTCAAACAGATTGTGCACTCGTGAAATTTTTTTTTCGGACAGTTTAAAATGTGGCGCACGGACCAGGCAAGTGAGCCCCTTAATGTGTTAAGTTATATTCGGTTGGCCGGAAATGCCTTTGACAGTATACTGTGTGATATGTCTCGAAATTCATCGCCCACCCTTTTCCGAGCACTTCATTTGAAAGTATGTCACTACTATCGGAAACGAGGCGAACGTGCAGGACACTACATTGTCTTGTGACCACAAACTTTTTGAGATACCAAAAGCAAAATGGATGTTTTTTAATAGATTATAGTTTTTACGAGTATTCCAGCGTCAAGCCACCTTACGTTCCAACCTCTGGAGCTCCGTTGCAGACGAATTACCACCTGGTGACGTCAGTGCCACAGGTATATTCTATTGCTAGCGGTAAGTGTACATAAAAAAAATTAACAAACAATTTTGTAGGCAATAAAATTCTTTTAATATTAAACGTGTCAGGTTTTCCCGAATATTTCATTTAAAAATTTATATATAAATTAGAAGTACTAGAAAGAAGAATTATACGTAAAATACTTGGTCCATTAACAGAATTCTGGAAATTAAGAAGTAATGATTAAATATATCGCAACATAGAAAACATAGCAGAAATAATACAGAAGAGGCGATTGCTATTTTTTGGACATTTATATAGAATGGATGGCACCAGATTAACCAAACGAATCTTTAAATATATTTGTAACAAGAAATCGACAACAACATGGATCAGCAAGTTAAGAAATATCCGGAAATAAACAATATAAGTGAAGCAGAAGCAACAGAGAGAGGGAAATTTTTAAGGAAAAAAGTGTTAAAAATGGAAGGATTCCAAGGCAAGAAGGAAAAGAAAACAGGCTCGAAATGGTCCGAGGAGAGGAAAAAGATACATAGTGAGAAGATGAAGGAGTACTGGAGTAAGAAGAAGGAACCACAAAGGACGAAGCATTGAAACTAGCTCGTGGTCCCTAGAAGACCCTAACGGAAAAAGAAGAAGAAAACCACGAATACATTCTCGTGGTAGTCACTGTGGCATAATTGTCAAAACTGCTCGTCATGGATCACACGCATTGTTTGAAGGGTTTTCTCGGCGTACAACCATTTCTCTCAGAATTGTCGTTTTTCACAGCAATAACATTTCGTCAAATTTTACCTTACATCATTCTCGTTGGTACTGCTGCCGCCACAGAGCAAGTAAGGAGACAAGAGCGGACACTTCCATGTTGTAACGATCTTCTTATTTTGAAGTCTTTTTCAGGGTTGGTGGGTGGGTGGTAGGTGGTTGGACAGCAGACACGCATTACGAAAAATACTCACCTAGTTTATTAAAACAAAAAAAAAAAGTTTTTAATGAGTATTTTGCTATAAACACGCTTCATCGAAGAAGTTTATAATCACGTTGTGTTCAATGTTTAATAAGATAGCTTATTTACTATATATATATATATATATATATATATATATATATATATATATATATATATATATATATGTATATATATATATATATATATATATTAGGCTTGTCGGGTAGCATTTACAGTATGTTTACAGGTTGCATTATTCTTGAGAGGTTCTAGAACAACGTTTTAAAATTGCTTAATTAGAACCTACTTGACTAACACCATTTATTTGCCGATTGCTGTTTTCGGTAATAATTAAATATATACCTGTGCTGTTTGTGTTAGCTCTTTCTTTTAAATATTTACGTTACCTCCATTTGTGACCAACATATTAGAATAAATCTTGCTCAAACAGTACAAAAAATGGATTAAATTTTTCTATTGGTTTTAGTGAGTAGCTAAATCAGCACGTGAAGTATGTGTAGGTAAAATCAGTATGTTTGAGATACAGAACACTCATTGTTTTGACTCAAAACTGATCTGTTCCATAAAATCATTAATTCTAGTGGTAAAATGTCTATGTTGGTGTTTCCACTGGCACTTACTTCAAATAACGCAATTGTAATCCCTATCTAGTGTCTCCCCCTTGGCTGCCGCATGCAATCCACAAAATATATGTTATCTGATCTGCAACATAAACATACTGTCTGTGTGTGTTGTCTAATTAAATGCATATATGGATACAATTCTAACATAGAAAACTACTTGACGTGTTGTATGGTGTATTTAGTTACACTGTACAGTGATGTGTTTTATTTACAAAGTGATGCCCTATGATTACATATTTTGTAAGAAATGCGAAACGTCAAGTGGGTTTAAGATGTGGCATCCTGATGACAACTTCCGTCATGTGTGCGTGACTTCACAATCAAGTACGCAGTTTTCTACGGGTTTTCACTTGCAATTCGCATGAATGCTGTTTTAGTTAGTGAACTTTAACGTTTGTAGAAAGTATTTAATCATGTTACGTGAAGATATTTTTTTTCAGAATGTATGTTTGTTTATCGTGTATTTTATTGTCACTAAAAGGGCAGTGATGGCGTAATGTTCAGACTACTCGTCTCCCTCTACGACGGAGAGGGCTCAATCCCCGGCGTAACCATACCCTGTTTTTCGCCAGTGAGTAACGTGGCGGACGTTGCTGCTGGCGGTGGGTTTTCTCCGGAATTTCCGCTTCCACAGCATCATATTTGTGCTCCATCCTCACCTCGCTTCACTCCCATCGACGCAAAATAATTCAAGTGTCGAGCGTCACCACAATATTTCTGACTCGCTCGTGTTAAATATTTGGACGAGAATTATGATGGGAACTTAAAGAAGTTTCGCTAAGTTTTTTGTTGGAACAATGAACATAGCCAGTATGACAATTCCGAGGACAAACGAATGTATGGATAATATGATGAATTGCTCCTGATGTCACCATTTAAATACTTTTTTTAATTCGAATTTTAATACTTTAAGGGTGAATTTCTTTCCGTTATATTTTTTTCTTCTTTACTTATACAATTACAACTACGGCTGCCGTTTTATTACTGTTACTAAACCCCGTAGGCCTATCGCTTGTTCAAGGATAACCAAACTCTTCTAAAATAAAATATGAAAATAATCCGCTCTGGTAATTTCATATGTTTAATCTAAAATGCTGAATGGAGTACTTGGCTACAGCACATTACGAAAAGTTGTTTGTACAGCTATTTAAATTTTTAATATTTGTATTTGTAAGCATTTTAGCTTTCTACAAATTGTAGTGAGAATTAGTGTATTAGTGACATGCAGTATTGATATTTCACCAGTCGTTATGTAATGTTAATTTTCACTCGTGGTTATGGGAGGATATAGCGTGTCAAAAAGACGAAACTTAGCAGAACTTTCGAGTGTGTTTAATTAACCGAGACCAAACTTTATTGCTGCTTGAAGTGGGTGTACAGTTCGTCATCCACCCCCCCCCCCCCAGTCCACCCGTAACCCCCACGCAGAGCGTTGTAACCGCATCTTCGCCAGGAGGACACGACAATGGACCCAGCAGGGAAACGCAAGCCCGTGGAGACTTGAACGCTAGGGTGGACCACCAGCCACCATGTAAGACTAATTTAAGCGACGAGGAGGGAGGGAGGGACGAGGGGGTCCTGTGTATGTGGGACGTGTCGTATGTGAGAGGGTGCTCCTCCCCGCATACACACAACCCCTATGTGATCACTTCTATTGCCCCTCTCGTGTTGACACCACAATGCACCGAGTACAGTTCGCTGTGAGCAACTGTGGACCACTTGTCCGTTTTGCTGGCCAGCTCTTAGGAAGAGCGGTTTTCATAGCATTTACTAATAAACATTCGCGACCTTATTAGGTTTTAAATATCCTAATTGTTTGATAGTAAAATCATTATTTTAAAAACGGTAAAAATTTATTCGTAGTAACTGATTTCCAATGGATTCCGTTGCTCAAGAAATACAGTTAAGAATTTAACCGCATAAGCATTTAAAATTCTGTGTTATAGGCAAATATCGTAGCCATAAATGCAGCATTTCACTGCAAAATAGCAACAACCAACCATCTCGCCACAAAACTATCAGTGCTCGTGAAGCGGTTGTAGATTATTTCTCGTAACGAACCTCTTGCTATAGTCGATTCGCGATTTCTTCACACTTTTAGAATCAAACTTTAAAAAATCATCCTATATATGAAGTGTTTTGTTATTTCCTAAATATGCCATGTATCACAAGCGTTTTATACTTCTGTCAACATGAAACTATCTTATCGTTCGTTAATTTGAAGTTTTCCCTGTATTTTATTTATAAATTATAATATTTCATTTATAATAAATATTAATAAAAATAGTGAGAAACACGTGTGTTGGTAGCGCCTAGCAAGAAATAATTATCATGCAAAATATTATTACAACTCAGTACGCACAAATCCGGTGCGTTGTCATTTGGTGTAATTTTTTAAACTTAGTAAAGCTTAGTTAGCACGAGACGGAGGAATATCCTTGAAGTATAGAACTTTAGCAGCTTTTCAGAAAAGTTGGAAGTAACCATAAATGGATTAAGTGAGGAATCGTAAGCCATAGATGTCGAGATAGAGAGCCGTCCTTTCCGTGACAGATGAACATATCTGGCAGCGCTGATCGAACATCTCAGTAAGCAGCAAATTATATGGCAATTCAGTAGCCGTAGTAATGCGCGGTGGCACCAAGTGCATGGCAACGGCGGGCAGCTGAACTACTTGGGCAGTGTGGATAGCACTCGCTCGTAAGATCTTTAACATCTTTGTGAACAGTGCGTCTTAATACAGAATTTTCACACAGAATCGTGCAAGTATATAAAAGTAACTTTTGTGAGCAAACTGAATGAAAGTAAGTCTTAATGTACAAGGTTATTCTTCTTATAAGCCATTATAGATATATGCTAGACCTCATAGATCTATAGTAATTTTACGCTGTAGTAAAACTACCATTGAAATGATATTTTTGAATATTCTATTCAAATTTTAAACAGTTTCTGGTGTAGTTCATCTACAGCAATCACAAATATCAATATCACTAAAAATTACTACAGTTGACTGTCATCTATGAATATAGCATGTTCACCTTTGATTGAGCACTTTTGAAATCAACCTTTGAAAAATGTCACTGCCGAGACCTGTATACTTACTTTAACGAGCACACTGACCGGCGTGCGTCCAGTAAAGTTGGCAAAGACAATGGAGGAAAAATAGTTCCATGTCTTGACGTTGAGTTAAAAGTATTAAGTAAAAATTTATTAATTCTGAATAAATTATTTTGCTTTCTGTTTATATTAATGAGTATACTTTTTAGAATACACGCAAATTGGTAAAATATTTACTTTTCCAATAATTTGAGAGTTCTACTCGACCGTCGCATGAATAAAGTGAGCAGATCCATGACAATGTTAATTTTATATATGGTGGAAGAATACACAACGTGCGTACAATAGAGCTCAAGCAGGGCTTTCAAAAGTGCTCAGTTTACCATGAACTCCCTATAGAAGTACGTTGAGTTGAGTTGAGAGATTTGGGCGGCTCTTAACAATGAGGTATAAAGAGCCGATGAGGGTGAAATGAGATGAGAATGGAGCAGCGCCGGAATGAAAGGGCGGAGGAAACGGAAGATCCCTCGAGGATACCCGCCGACCAGCGGCATCGTCCGGCACGATTCCCTCTTGCAAAAATCCGGGAGTGACCCGCCCGGGGATTGAACATGGTTCGCCTTGGTGGGAGGCGAGCAGTCTAACCGCTCAGTCACCGCGGCTCATATAGACGTACGTGAATAACGCTAATTTATTTGGCAGAAACCGAGACTTCTCAGTCCTATACATACTCGGGCAACGATTGTTTATTCACTGGCAACTGCCAAGATACGAGAAATTTTTATTCAACTTGTTTGCTTCCGATACAGTCGAAGAGTCAAACATGGCGTGTCAAAACCTTATAGTCCAATCATATCATACAAAGGGAACTACTGCAAGCATGCTTGAATTCTTGTTTGTCACCGCAAAATGCGAAATTCACATACCTCTATTTATAAAGAAATATTTCCGGTCCATCAGCCCATTCCAGCCTAAATAAATCACGTCGTGTCGGTGTACTGACGAAAGATTTTGAATAATTGTGATATGTGAAATATATCCGATTGGTACAGCGCTGATAATATGTATTCATTCTGTAATACTGTCATACGTGATGGAGGTCTGTCTATCCTGAATAATGCCTGAAACATATTAAACAAAAATAGTATAACTTTTCAATATCATTATTGACGTGGCAGACAGCTTGTAAGTCTGGTAGAGTTGGCCTCAGTAGTTCAGTGACAAAAGAAGCCAAAGCTGATAGTTCAGCAAAAGTGGCGAAGTGTATGTAGCATTTATGAGTGGTTCCTTTTAATCTATAAAAGGAGATCTTCACTTTACCGAAATTAGTTTGATAATATGCTCCCGAGAAGCACCTTATCTCAAGCAGTGAAATGAAGCAAAACTTTCAAAAAACGAGCTTGGGGAATTATCCTTTATGTTTGAGCAACTACTGAGTCACTAAGTGGACGTGATTTCGTAAATCCCAGAAACGTTTTGTTTTTTTAAACTTCAGTGGTCGTTATTGCGGTCGTTTTTGTTCTGCTCATGACGAGCGACGCCAACACGTGTCTCGTAGAGAGGACTGCGATGGTTGGTCCGTCCTTTGTAGCCGCGCCACATGTAGCAAAACGGGAGGCGGTGAAGGGGGATGAAGGGTGTGCCCCGAAGGGGTTGGTGCCCACCCTTGTGTCCCCATGCCACATGACAAAACGTCACCAAGCCGCAGCTGGCCGCGGCCAATCAATATTGTCACCAGGAGATCCCAACAAGTCGTCATAATAACAACTGTGTTATCCCCAGGCAGGACGACAACCGCCCAAGTGCTTTCTTGGCCTTGCGCCCCCTCATCGCAGGGCGAGTTGTGGTCGTGTTGCATAGTGGAGATTCTGTCCTTCGTTCAGTTATCAGAAATTGCCCAAACTCTTGCCACGTGTTCTAGCAAATGAGCGGTACAAAATGTCCAGTGTAACCACGCATCAGAGCTCATGTTAAGTTCTCTTGTATACTTGGGTTGATCAACAACTTTATGTGTAAATCACATCTTTGACTGTCCACCCAGTATTGTCGGGAATCATCCGGGACTTTACTGAACAATGAGTATCTGTGTATAATGGCTGTTCACGATAAGGTGAACACATTCGAATTCATCCTTTGAAAAATGTTACTGGCTCTACCTGCATATACTATTTTAACGGGTGCACTGAGTGGCGTTCGCCCAGTCAAGTTGGTAACGGAGGAGAGTAGTTCCACATTTTAAAATTAAATTAAATATGTCAGGTAAACATTTGTGAAAACTGAAATAATTTCTATTGCTTTCTGTTGTTATAGTTGCATATTTGTAAACTGTTTACTTTACTAACAATTTTACAGTTTCACTTGACCTATGCATGAATAGAGTGACCAGTCTCATAGCAATGTTCATGTTACATATGATGGAAGAATACATCAATGTGCATGGAAGTAGATCTTAAGCAGAGCTTTCAATAGTGCTCAGTTTACCCTGTGAACATCATGTGTGTGTGTGTGTGTGTGTGTCTATATATATATATATATATATATATATATATATGTATATCACGTTATACATTTTCCCTGATTATTTGAGTAGCTAATATGACGTCTCCAATAGTGAAAAATGGATTTTAGGCCAAACAAACAACTTTGCATTCTCGCTGTTCATGTACCTAAAACTGGTATTTTCCATGAATGCAAGTTCATTCAAGATATTATAAATATGCTGGCCAACAAGAAAAATGGATTTGTAGCTGTTTCAGAATGGCAACAATTACATCACGTTACTAATTAGTTGGTTGGAGCCATCAAAATAAATTTGGCCACCACGGAAAATGCAGTTTTCAAGGTTGGAAAAATACACTGAATTATTGTTTAAATCATAGAAAAAAAAATTATATATGTATATTGCAACATGTGCGCGTAGTGGATATTTCAAACACACATGGTTACATTTATTATTAAATATCCGAAGAGAATGTGCTATAATTACTTGTTAACAACTTTTATTTCGAGCATATTTATATCCTGGATTCGCATATTACAGTAGACATGGTAACTGACTTGAAAAATTGCCATTAATTTTAATTGACATCATTAAGGAAAACTTACAATATAGATGAAAGTTGAATTAACAATTGTAAAAGCTTACGGCATTCGTCTCACTCATATCGCTGTGTAAGCTGCAGTAAGCCAGCGCGCACATAGTTCACTGTTGAACTCAGCTCGTCGATTAGAGCTAGGAATGCGAATCTCTTTCTGAAAAGGGTTGAATGAAAAGAACGAAAGAAAGGGTTAACAGGATAAGTGTTTGGTACAGCCTGGTGCTGGCTGCAGTTGAATGCTTATTGTGACCGTGGATTAGCTAGGAAGGAACATATTTACATAGACAAACACCCAGTTCGTCGTCATGCTTGCAGTTGGGGTGGCCGCGGAAGAGTGGAAATGTTATCAAAACATTTGCTGTGTTTTTTTTTCCTTCAGGGGACCGGTGCTTACCAGCATCCTGTTTCGGAGAAGTGGCTAGTATTTCCAGCTGTACCTCGCTTTCTCTCCGCTGAGAAGGCTGGAAAGTATTTTCTTTTTCTGAAAAACATTTGTATCCATAGCAGTATTTTTCCATATTCTCCCGACTGCCTGCGCCCCGCTAATGGCGCAACAAAACCGGTTATTAGCTTGGTCTCTGTTCATTTGTGACACTCTGGTCACGTCAACTCTCAACAACGTAATTGAATAATTTCCATGGAAATATAAACGGCATGAGCATTATCAAAGCAAGTTTGTAAGTTCCATCTAGGTAGGTCGTTACCAGCGACAGCCAAAACATACCGAGTAAAACTTCACAGTCAATTCTTCATTAACTTGAAAACGAGCATAATAATTATTTTGGAATGAAAATGAATACTAGGATTACACATGAAAGTTCAAGTTGTTTTATGATTAAATTATAACTTTTGAAATTTGTCCTTGAAAAATTAATTTATGTATAGCTAACTACGCCTGGGTATGGCCCGGTTCATAAGCAATGAAGACCTTAATAAATTAAAAGTACTAAAATTAAGATTCCTAATGTATTTACAACTCTACGAAAAACTTATACAGTCTTCTTTCACAGTGAACTCAATATAATCCACTCAGTTACAAGCCTTTCTGCAAACTAACAAACTATAAATCAATATATAATTGGATTAATCAGTTTAATATATAATTAGACCTGCTACCATAAACAGTGTAGTCTAATATTGTAAATAGTCCAGTTGCACCAGTGTGTCAGTCTCTCGTGATCTTCCACCTTCCACCGACGCACGGTCAACCAAGATGTTTCTTGACCCGAGGAGGCGATCCCCGGACCTTCTGGAAGGTGTTGGTTGCCGCCAGGTGTAAGAAGTCAATCACAGAAACATCATATCCTCCCTCCCTGCATCAACACTAGGTCATCCAAGGATGTGCTAGGACTCATTGCGGAGCTATGATTCACGCAGACCACCGGCTGGCGACAGGCGGCCTGCAACAGGAGGAGGGAGGACGGACAGCCGGTCCGCAACAGTATGTTTTATTGTAGAGTCCATTCACAGCTACTTATAACTTTAGTAGTAGGGGTATGACGGTTCGGGCTCAGGATTCACATTCAGGAAAAGGATTCACCCGCCACCTCGGTTGTTGAGACGGCCTGGAGCGGCCATGTTGTGATGGCACCCGACCACCATATTTGATCTTGGTGACCATGACCTTGACCCTGTGCTCGTGAACTTGAATGATCTTGAACTACCAAAAAATAAAACATTTAAAAAAATCTGTAAAAAAATTCTAAAAAATCGTGGAACATAGAACGTTAACCTCACACTCAGCCCACCACCCCTACATTACCCCTTCCCCCACCCATCCCAATCATAAAAAAATTGAGAAAAATCGCAGAAAATCTAAAAAATGATTCTAAAGATCGAAGAACACATAATGTTACCCTCACACTCATTCCACCACCCTCACCACCCTTCTCTCCTCCCAATCATTAAAATATCGAGGAACATACAACATTAACTTCACACTCACCACAACACCCTCACTTCACCCCCTCTCCATCCCCAAACTCACTAATAAAACTCAAGAAAAATCGCAAAAAATCGATTTTTTTTTAATTATCGAGGAGCATAAAACATTAACCACACATTCACCACACAACCCTCACATCAACCCCTCCCCACCACCACTGACAGTCATAAAAATCGAGAAAAAAATTGTAAAAATCGAAAGATACTAATAAAAGCATGGGAAAATATTACATCACTTACTCAGACACCCATGCTGTTTGCTGGTGAGTTCAAGGTCACAGGGTCAAAATTAACTTGAACTCAAAAAATCGAAACAAATTAGAAATACACTAAGTAAAGTTTAGGCCTTGACCTTAACCTCGATGACCTTGAAAACAAATAATTTATAACAAATTGCAAAAATTCGAAAACATTAATAAAAATCGGCGAACATATTACGTTACTGAATTCGACCCCCATGTGAATATTGGCGACCTTCACTTTAATCCAATTGACTTTGAACTCTAAAAATTGAGAAAAAATTGTAAGAAATCTACGAAACATTAATGAAAATCGACGAACATATTACGTTACTGACTCCGAACACCATGTCGAATGTTGACGAGCATAAACTTAACCCAAATGACCTTGAACTCAGAAAATTAAAAAAAAAAACCGTTAACAACTAAAATTTTTTTAATGATTATTGTGTAAAACGTTACATGCTTAATACGAAAAACCAAGTTGGATGTGCGTGACCCTAAACGTTCGATTATTGTAAATATGGCAGAACACAGCCTTTGCCTAGTACAACGATCAGCAGATGTCAGAACCCCCACATCTATATTTCATTGGTTATATAGCCGATTAATCTTACGACCCCCAAAGCGAATCACTGACTTTATATAGCACATATACGCCCTCCCCCCTCAGCCTAGCAACCATCAGCACAGCTCTCCGAGGCTTCGCCTCCATCTTTACCCCTGAGGCCTCGTTTTTTTTGTAGTACAAAATTTTATTTGTAATTGTATATGTGCATATAAATAAATTAAAATAATATATTTTATATTGTTATGTAGATATTATGCATGTTTCTCCTAGAGCGGATGACTATGTGGATTTTATCAGAGTGCTTCCAGAATTTTTTTACATTTTAAATTAATGACAGGATGCTTCTGTAAGCAGAAGTTGGGCTCTTTACTGTAAAAATAATGGATTTTATATATGAACAATCGCAGTTGTCGTTCTTAAACCATCGATTTGGAAGGGGTCTCTCGTCATATAACGAAGATAAATTGTGAATACGAAGGCTTGCCCTTGTCTTCAACAACCATGGAGCCGCGACCTGCATCAACGAAACTTGATTGTACAACACAACCTATGTCAGTGCTCTACGAACCGAAGCCTATGTTAATGGTATTTTCCTGAAGTGATCTGCATTCAGGCGTCATCTTAAATAATATGTTTAATCGAGTATGTCAATTACATCGAAAGATGTTTGCTCGTCCCTGCCAAGAATGAAACCTAATCTGATAAACCAATTATCGATGAGGTGTAAAAATACGGTGGTGTAAAATATAATATGTGGCTGGACTGTAGCTATAAGAAACCAGAGCCCCACGATGACGAATAATGTATTAGAGCCTTCAATACCTCGAATGTAGCTGTGTGTATAATTTAGACAATAGAAAGCACTGTTGACGATAGTATACAAGTTATGCCAAGATAAATAAAAATAAAGTCTAAGGGTTCGAGTTGGACCCTGGTGTCTGTAGCATAGTCATTTTTCACGTCTTGTTAATTATATGTTTAAAATTTGTACTTTTTTCACTTCTGTTGCATAATATGTAATTTTTATCAACTTGCATATATATTTTCATTTCATTTTTTATTTTTTTTAAAGTTTTTATTTGCACTTAATATGATTTTTAAAACTCAGCTGTACGGATGGCAATATATAATATCTAAGTGGAATAGTTAGTCACATTTTTTATATAGACTACTTGAATTAATATTTATTTTATTTATATTTTTGGTCTCAGTTTTTGTGAATGTTTCAGGGAATTAATTGTATTGTACCTCCGTTTCGAGACCGTAAACTCTATGATATCTTGTTGGCTAGGCCGTTTCATGTAGAGCAGACGTAGGTCAGGATGTTCGTCCAAAGTGGACTGTGTAGGATTTTTACCTTTAGATTGTTAGGGTGTTTCGATCTCTTCAGCTAGCATTATGAGTTCTAAGCTTTGTTTCGCTGAGAAGTGAGTGCTGGACAGCCTCTCTCGCGTTTTTTTAGCTGTAGGAGCTAGCTTTAGACGACGTACATCCGTGGGCAGTGAGCTCACGTCAGCGAGCACCTCTACACAATTTAAGGAACCCAAGACCATCGGAGATGTCAACCTTTTCCTGCTCCTGCTAAAATAAAGTAACATCCTACAAGAGCAATTCCCTACTGCATCAGTTTTTGGTACTCTACATTTGCATTGCCATATCGTCATCCATTATGAGAAACCTTCTAGAACATTTGTACCAACGCCATATTGAATTTGTGTCGCAAGTGTAGGTTTCAGTAAAAGTCACCACAAAATGCCCGTTTAAGAGTTTTTGTGCGTTACTGATTAAAAGCAAACCAGGAAAGCAAGTGTTAGTGCATTTTGAGTTAGACATTGTTTATCTTTGAACCTATCCACTTTAATTGAGAATGACACTCAGAAACATTTTCATTATTTTTTATCACATAATGCATGTAGGTATAGAGGCCAATAGCAACGACCACTGCCCATCGGCACTTAGCATTTCATGTAATGTTTTGTTGTTTGTTGCCATCCAGGGTATTTCTTTTAAATATTGTTTCAGCACGTATTAAATTGATTCAGATTCAAAAGAAAAATGAAATAAAAGGTCAAAAGTTGAAACTAACATGCTGTGCATTACGTCTTCGTAAAAGTAGAATTATAACCATTCGCTGCTTAAATGCCAGGCAAAATTTTTTTTCCTGCCTTGCAAAGTGTCTATGTGATGAAACCATTTTCAGCTTACTGACAAAAAGTTTTGTCATGGTCCAGTCATCTACAAGGTGAGTGTCCTGTATCATTAGAAGCAGCTGTCCTGTGCCTGAGAATAATCAAGCGCGAATGTTCCTCAGTTTGGGACAAACTACTACCACACTATACCTATTTAATTCAGATAGTATTTATTTCGATTTACTACACCTCTACTTTTTTTCATCAGAGTGCAATATGTCAGGAGGTAATTGTGTCACATAATATCGAGGCCTATAGAAAGGCATACATATGAAAATTAAGTGGATGGTGACAATTTTGCTGTGTTTACATATATTTTTGCACTTTTTTAATTATTTATTTATGTCGTGTATACATGGAGGACCAGTGTTTACACTTCACTTCAATATATCATCTATATCTGAGAACAAGTGGACTCAATCCACTTGGTAAATATACACTTACTGATTTCCTTCCCCCTGACTACAGATAATTACAACATTAAAAACAAGCAAATCACTACATGAATGCGAAGCCTCGATTGTGTGAGGGGTCAGTTGGGGGGCATGAGGGATCATTTGCGAAGCAAGAGGGGTCATTTACAGAACATGAGATATTATCTGCAGAGCCAGAGGGGACATTTTCGGAGCAGGTGGTGTCATTTGCAGAGCATGAGGTGTCACTTGCGGAGCATGAGGGATCATTTGCGGAGCACAAGGGATCATTTGTGGAAGATGGGTCATTTACAGAGCAGAAAGTGTCATTTGCAGAGCAGAAGGGGTTATTTGCAGAGCAGAAGGGGTTATTTGCAGAGCAGAAGGGGTGATTTGCAAAGTTGAAGAGCTCATTTGCAGAGCAGGTGTCATTAAGGGTCATTAGGAGGTAATTTAGGGGGTAATTTACAGAGATGAGTAAAGAACATGTCTGGAAGAAACTGTTGACGATGTAACTACATAGCAATGTAATCAAGGAAATAGTTAAAATGGCTGGTTGAATGGATGAATAGAAATGCTTAAGTCTCACTGATGAAATATGTTAGTAAGTTCACATATTGAGCAGTAGTAAAGCAAAGTGGATACACTAATTGCTGCTGTAGAAAATGTGTCAGTTTTTTCATGAATATGATGTATGCCAATGATTGTACTAAGTCTACTATAGAGCATAGCTCTATGGATGTAACTACTCCCCATACTGGAAAATTACATGGAAAACAGTGTTGCTAGTGTGGAAAGTTCTTCAGAAAAAGCTGCCATGCTCGGCGATGTGAGAAAACTACGTGTACGAAGAGTCGTTTTCGTGCGATGGAGCATTACATTGGTACAGTTTATGCGAGGCGATACATTAAAGGAACACATCGAGATCTGCAAAGGTTCGTCTACTGAAGCCAGCAAGTGATGTCGCCAATACCCCATGCTGCATCGGTGGGTAATTATTCGTCAGGCGATAAGAATGAGTGCAGTAGAGTTGGTTTGTGTGGAATTTACATTTGCAAGACATTCGTGTGAAGATAACGAATTTCAAAACAAACGGTCGTCGGGTCTAAACACTGATGATGACAATGCGACTTCTACAAAGAAAAATAAACTTGATATTGATGATGTAACAGGAGGTGAAGACGATCATGAAGACCGCACTGATGATAATGACTGTATGAAGTCAGTGTTGATGAACTATCTTATCAGAAAGGTGATGATTCAGTCGGCGTTCCCAAACATTTCACCGACGAGTTTCCTTTGACAAGTGGTGTGAAGAAGGCAGAAGGCATCAAGAATGCGCGTTCATTTGCTGCAACGAGGGAAATGAAGAAGGCAGAAGATGCTGAGAATACTGACTACATGTTTAGCGAAGACCCGAATGAACTTGTTGATAGACACAGACATTTGATTGATTTGCTACAAGATGAAGATTTATCGCACATTAACGAAATATCTTCTATCATTAATGAACTGAAGGATCGGTGTTATATCAGATGAGACTGTTGACTACTATCCACGATCTTCAAACATCTTATAAATGTAAAGATCGAATGTATGAAGTAATTAGTATATAATAAGTAAATAAATTAAATTTATGTATACATAATGTGAATTGAAATTCTTATTCCGACCATTCTGCTTCTCTGAAAGACTTATTAAGTGGTGTGTACAATCGATTGCGAAAGTCTATTTTAGATCAATTTTTTTCAGGAGATACCATGGTAGTATCTGAAGTATTATGCCTTACTTGTGGGTCGATTAAAAAATCGGCTGAGTACTATAAGACGAACGAATGAACTGGGGAATATTTTTGAGGAATGTTTTGCAACTGGTTAGTTGGCCTGGTCATTCGTATTAGTCGAGTTTTTCAAGATTTGTTTCATCAACTGTTGGTATAGTTGGTTGGTGTGGTGGTTGGTATTGACCATTGTCTTGGGTAGAGTTACGTCCTCAAAAACAGATAGGGGTTTCGGTTAGAGAAAAGAGGGGGGAGGGAGGAGAATCTTGTAGCTAGTTGATGGAGAGGGTAGATGGCAAGGGGACGAGTTATTGCGAGTTATTGTGGGTTATTTGGAGGGGGGGGGGTGTATTCGGTTGAATGAATGGTGACATGCATAAATGTTGATCGTGGCTGAGCTATAGTAAGTAAGTGGCGAGGGAAGTGAAACGACGAGAGGTGTGTTGGCGGCGGCGGGAGGGGGGAGGGAGTACATGTGCTACATAAAGTCAATAATTCACTTTAGGAGTCGTAAGAGTGATCGGCTATATAGCCAATGCAATATAGAGGTAAGGGTTCAGGCATCTGCTGATCGTCATACCAGAGAATGGCTGTGCTCTGACATATTTATGAGAATCGAACTTTTAGGGTCACACACATCCAACTTTTTTTTCATGTTAGGTATGTAACTTTTTACTCGATAGTTTTTTATGCTTTTGTAATTTTTTTGCGATTTTTTCCTGATTTTCCGAATTCTCGGTCATTTGGGTTAAGTTTATGCTCACTAGCATTCAACATGATGGTCAGAGGTAACGTATTATGTTAGTCGATTTTTATTAATTCTTCGATTTTGTTACAATTTTTTCTAGATTTTTGTGTTCAAGGTCAGTGGGATTAAGGTCAAGGTCGCCAACATGCAACAGGGGGGTCGGAGTCAGTAATGTAATATGTTCGTCGATTTTTATGAATATTTTCGAATTTCTACAATATTTTCTAAATTATTTGTTTTCAAGGTCATTGGAGTTCACGTCAAGGCCATCGTCATCCAACACGTCTGAGTCGCGATGTATTATGTCCCTACACTTTTATTAACGTCTTTCGATTTTTACAATTGTTTTCTCGATTTTTATGACTGGGTAGTGTAGGTGATGAGAGGGGGTGAATGAGGGTGATGCGGCGAATGTGAGGTTAATGTTGTATGTTCATTTGTTTGGAATATTTTTTCGATTTTTCGAAATTTTTTATGATTGGGGTGGGGGTGGTAGGGGCTGAGGTGAGGGTGGTGGGATGAGTGTGAGGTTAACGTTAGGCTTATATGTTTCTTGATTTTTTATAATTTTTAATAGATTTTTGCAATTTTTTTATTATTGGGTGGGTGGGGGTGTTAGACAGGGTGCTGGTTAGGGTTTGCTGGGGTGAGCGAGGAGTAGGGTAGGGTGACATTATATGCTCCTCGATTTTTATAAATTTCTAAAATATTTTCTGCAAATTTTTTCAAGGTAATTCAAGATCACGAGCACAGTGTCAAGGCCATGGTCACCAAGATCCAATATGATTGTCAGGTGCTATCACAACATGGCTTCATAATCCTGAATATCAATCCCGAGCCCGAACCGACATAGCCCTACTACTAACTTAAATGCAAACAAGGCTCAACTAAGCATAGAAAATTATACCAAGGGACAACGCACTGCAAATGAGTGAAGACATTTGGGAGGCTCTTAACATCGAGGTCTTGAGAGCCGATGAAGGTGAAGCGAGGTTAGTATGGAGGAGTACCGGAATGCAAGATCGGGGGAAACGGGAGATCCCCGAGGAAACCCGCAGAACCAACGTCATCATCCGGCACGATTCCCACATGCGAGAATCCGGGGTTGACCCCGTCGGGAAGCGAACCCGGTTCTACTTGATCGGAGGCTAGTAGTCTAACCACTACACCACCGCGACCCCTGACAACACCGTATTTGTACGCACTCACTTTAATATTAGTTCACGTGTGAATTATTTCTTAGTAGGCATTGCCTACCCACCTAATTTTTCTTGGTTTATAATTTCTTATGATTATAAATTTAATATTATAATTTATAAATAAAACTTAAGTCAAAGTTCAATTTAACGAAAAACATGAAATTTTTATTTTAATAAGTATAAAACTCTTGTCGTATATGCAGTATTTATGAAACAATTAAACACGTCATACATTAGGTGATTTTTAAAAGGTTCATTTAAAAAATATGAAAATACTGCGAATAGGCTAAAAATACAGTGAAAATTGGCAAGAATTATGAAAATGATTTCTGTTAGTTGACTTAACATTTAAAGTGTAATTTTGCATTTACAATGTAATTATTAAGTGGGTGCTCAGTGAAATTGTCTTTTTTTTTCTGCTTTATGTTCGTTAGGAAAAGACTAGGCGTACTCGCAACATACTTGGGTTTATAACTGTGCCACAGTGCCGCTTGATCAAATCTAGTCTGCAGGTTCTCGATAATGTTACATTCTGTTATAAGAGCGATACACTACGAACAGAAAGGCAAAATTGAGCAAGGCCTTAAAAAATATTCACGTGCGAGTTAACTGAATAACTTACTGTCCCATATGCCCTTGTTTTTTTTTTTTTTTTTTCATTTTAATATGTAGATGACTCAAGTTTTTTGTTTCGGAAGTTGACGGATGAATATGATAAGTATGGCTGGAGAATAAATATATCAAAGTCTGAATGATTAAAAGTAAGTGACAATTAAGTGGGAAGTTTCAGATTGAAACTGGGAAAATCTAAATTGCAAAGCTTTTAAGATTCTAACAGTGAAGACGAAGTGATAAGCACTATATGTCAGGGTAAAAGGAAGATGTGGAAGCTTAACTCCGTAGTAAAAACAAAACATATCGTAACATATTGTGTAGGCTGTTCACGGTAAAGCAAGCACTTTTGAGAGCCCTCTCATTTGGAATACTTGATTGTAGCCTTAGATGTTAATTTCCGAGTACGGTGGGATCTACGTACTGTATTTATTACTTACACGGCAATATTTATTTAAAAGGACGGTTAAAAAATAATAAATGGCTTAAAGTAAAAAGTAAGCGTCAAAAGTGCTCGTTTTATCTTGAACAGCCTATAGCAAGTAGTACCCTCTATGGGGTTCACGTTTGAAATGGACTTCTGGGGAAGAAGTTGGGGTATTTACAAACTGAGCCCTATATGCAATGATGAAAAAGAGCTCATGGTATAGACAAACTATACAACTGACACGATAAAAAACAACATTTACTCCGATACGGCTATTCAGAAAAAATGGAGGAGAGAGTGGCCCAAACGGGTGTGGAATTGGATACATCTGGATTGAAGAAATATGAACGACTACTCAGAAGCTGGACCCAGGATGTCTACGACTATACACTGTTTAAAAAAATGGTGTAATTTTACACGCACTGGGCGTGGCAGCACTGTTTCCACCAATGTACATATATTTTTACACAAATATATGGGTAGGTAAAATTACAACAGAAGGAAACGTTAAAATATTGCAGAAAGTGTAAAATAACACAGAATTTGTGCTTGTAATTTTACACAACATTCACTTTAAAATTACAAAGGCAATGTCACTGTAATTTTAACACTCCTAGGTGTAATTTTATACTAATTAGCTGTAAAATTACAAAGCCCTTGGGAATGTAAATTTAACATTCCTGTTGTGGGTTAGTACCAACATACAATGTTAAACTACACAGGCATTGTGGGTTAAATTCTAACATTATATTGTGGCTGAATAGCCAAATGTAGTGTAAAACTATACATGCCTTGTGGCTGTAATTCCAACGTTGTATTGTGGGGTAATAGCTACATGCAGTGTAAAACCACACAAGCATTGTGTGTGTAATTCTAACAACATATTGTGGGCAACAGCCACACGCAGTGTAAAGTTACACAGGCTTTGTGGGTGTAATTCTTCATAATATTATAGAGTAATAGCGACATGCAGTGTAAAACTACGCACGCATTGTGGGTGTACTATTGATATGCTTCATGTGAAATTCTTAAGTACAGAGCAAAATTACACAGACATCGTGGGTGTAATTCTAACATTATATGTGGAGGTAATAGCTATATGCAGTATAAAACTACACATGCTTTGTGGGGATAATTCTACACAATATTGTGGAATAATAGCTACATGCAGTCTAAAACTACACAGGCATTATGGGTGTACTATTGATATATTTCATGTAAAATTCACAAGTACAGAGTAAAACTACACAGGCATTTTGGGTGTAATTCTAGCATTATATTGTAGGGTAATAGCTACATGCAGTGTAAAACTATACATGCATTGTGTGTTTATTATTGATATACTTGTGTAATTCCGCAGTATAGATTAAAATTACACAGTCCTTGTGGGTGTAAATCTAACATAATATTGTGGTTGAATAGCTACATACAGTGTAAAACCACACAGGCATTGTGGGTGCAAATCTAATATTATGTTATGGTTGAATAGCTACATAAAGTGAAAAACTACAGAGGCCTTGTGAGCGTAGCTCTAACATATATTGTGAAGTAATAGTTACATGTAATGTAAAACTACAGAGTCACTGTGGGTGTAGTATTAATATGCTTCGTGGGAAATTCCCAAGTACAGAGAAAAATCACACTGGCCTTGTGGATGTAATTCTAACATTATTTTGTAGTGGAGTAGCTACATGCAGTGTTAAACTACACATGCTTTGTGTCTGTACTATTGATATACTTCTTGTGCAATTGCCAATTACAGAGTAAAATACCACAGCTATTGTGGGTGTAACTATAACATTGTACTTTGGTTGAATAGCTACATGCAGTGTAACACTACACAGGCTTTGTGAGTGTATTATTCATGTAATTGTGTAATTCCTCAGTATACATTAAAACTACACAGTTCTTGTGGGTGTAATTCTAACATAATATTGTGGTATAATAGCTATTTGCTGTGTAAAAGTACACAGACCTTGTGGGTGTAATTATAACATTGTACTGTGGGGTAATAGATAAATGCAGAGTAAAACTACACCGGCAACACAGGCGTTCTGTGTGCAATTATAATATTATTTTGTGGTTGAATGGCTACATACAGTGTAAAACTATACAGGCCTTGTGGGTGTAGTTCCTACATTATATTGTGGGGTAGTAGTTACATGCAATGTAAAACTACAGAAACACTATGGGTGTAGTATTGATATACTTCGTGGGAAATTCTCAAGTACAGAGTGAAATCACACTGTCATTGTGGGAGTAATTGTAACATTATACTGTAGCGTAACAGCTACATACAGTGTTAAACTGCACATGCTTTGTGTCTGTACTATTGATATACTTTTTGGGCAATTGCCAATTACTGAGTAAAATGGCACAGCCATTGTGGGTGTAGTTCTAACATTATACTGTGGTTGAATAGCTACATGCAGTGTAACACTACACAGGCTTTGTGTGTGTATTATAGATATACTTGTGTAATTCCGCAGTATATATTAAAATAACACAGTCTTTGTAGATGTAATTCTAACATTGTATTGTGGTTGAACAGCTATTTGCAGTGTAAAACTACACAGACATTGCGAGTGTACTAGTAACATACGTCTTCCGAAATTCCTCAGTACGAAGTAAAACTGCTAAACCCTTTTGGGTGTAATTGTTACAGTTTTGTTGTGGTCAAATACCATTATGCAGTGAAAATTTAGATAGCTATTGTTGGTCTACTGTTAACGTAATTGCTTGAATTTCAATAATACAGTGTAAACATAAAATATCTTCTTGGAGCAATTCTAACATTTTTATTGTGATTAAATATCAGAATGCATTGTAAAAGTATACAGGTCTTGTGAATATGCTATCCTCATACAGTACTTGTCTTGGAAAATCGTAATGCTGTATAAAATGCTAGGCCCTGTTGGAGTACTTCTAACACTCCCGTTTTTAAATACTAGCAACATTCACTGTAAACCTACACAGGCCTTATATATGTGTAGTATTAAGGCGGCCGCCTACCTGGCATGTGAACTGAATTTTGCAGCATGTTTGATAAATATATATTTTTTACTAAACCATCAAACATGCCCACGGTATGTTTACTTACACAAAGGAAACACATTCAAGATGAGGACGGAATGGTACTTCTGAGACATAACACATGCTGTAGATCCTCAAACGTTATTAAAAATGGCTTTTTCAGATCGATGTATGTTAAAACATAAACATACTAATTGGACACGAACGAAATTACAATATCTGATTGTACTGAACTTTCGTACAGAATTTCGGCAATCAAAGTGTTAGGGTCGCATCTTAAAATCCACTGCACACCGGTTTACAGCCTTGCACATAGTGGCGATATGCATATCAGAGTCATCCTTATCGCTCCCTTCCTCTTCGGCTTCGAAAGTTGAAAAGAGGGCCAGGTAGATGGAAATACAGATGCATACCTACACATACATGGAAGTTAAGCCAAGATTAGCTTTTGTCAATAGTTATACAATCAGAATTTGACAGGAATGTTGTTTAATGGAACAAATAACTACACAATCAGAGGGCGAGGACAGATGCACACAATGAAGACCACAACTAGACATCTGTCCTGAACATCTTATTGCTCTCTTGTGCAGAATCCTGCTGTTTTTATATAAGTATCTATAAAAACCAATCTTGGCTTAACTTTAATGTGTGTATTTGTATACCATATTTATTTCCTTCGATAATAAAAACATATAAATACTCAAATTTGTGTATGTATTTATATAAAAATTATTTTCTTAATAGAGAAAAAGTATATTGCACGTGGACCTTGCATATTTTATACCCACATTTAGGTTATATATATATATATGTGTGTGTGTGTGTGGCGCGCGCGCGCGCGCGCATGTGTGTGTTTCCATGTACAACTCTCCATGTTTTCTTACAATTCTTAATTAAATTTATCTCAACTTAGCAAACTTAAAAACACTAGAAATTTAACCTAGAAAAGTCTAGCCCTTTTAGAGAATCTTTGCTTACTGAGTGATTATAGATGCTAGATCTGTTAAGTAGCCGGCTACAAATTAGGTAGAATTAAGTGAGGAGACGACATACCATGTTATTAAAAGTCGCCTTGCCATGTAACAACGTATGTTGAATGTGTAACGTACTGGCTAGCTAATTAAAGTAGACTTTACAAACCGAAAAGAAGTGTCCGTAGCTCTACTGTGAGTTGAGTTCAAAAAATAATCCTCACGTTTTGCGACTTCTGTTTAAAACCTACAGTATCCCAATGGTTAAGCTGGTTGAGATCGCAGCTTGCAGTGCAGGGGGATATGGTTTCTGGAATTCTGGGTCGGGCATACATGAGTGAAAGTAATGCTTAGATGCAAATTTACATACTTATTAGTAACCTGTTCCCCTCCTTCCAAACAGCCCAACCGGCATAACATAACAATTCTAATAAGCAAAAGGTAATTGCGAGGACATAAATGTAATTATAACTGTTGGTAACAGTGAGGTGAGATTTATTTTCAGCGTCGTTTAGTTGGTAACAGTCGCGAGCCTGCTGCCATGCACGGCCGGCCAGTGGCCAGTTAGCTAACCGGAAACGACCCTATTGATACCGCAGACAGCTGAGAGAGGAAGAGAGAGAGAGAGAGAGAGAGAGAGAGAGAGAGAGAGAGAGAGAGAGAGAGAGAGAGGTCGTTATGAAGGCGTCTTGTTAGTTGTGACGGCGGCAAATGGCAACATCTGTCCCTCGGACACGCTATTCAGCGACCTTCCACTCACCGCGAGTGTCCGTAAACAGGCACTCGTAGGCGACTCCGACTGCAGTGTCGGTAATTTATCACTTGTATTTACATAACAAATGCTGCTTACCGGCCCCTGGAAAAAAAAGAACAGGAAAAGGCAGATGGTGTAATGACGGTAAGATGCGATACTTTGGATGTCCTATGAAATTTCAGGTAAAAATCCCCAACAAAAGGGGCTACGTTTAGGCTTTAGTGACATACCCTTTTTCACGTGTTTGCGTAGAGGAAAATTAGCTCTACAACCATGTCCGTTTCACTGCAACCATTTCTGTACATTCGAGTATAGGCTGTTTACGGTAAAATGAGCACTTTTGAACATCCTGCTTAAGATCTACTTCTATGCACGTTGTGTGTTATCCCGCCGTATCTAAAATTAACATTGTGATAGACCTCATCACTTTATTAATACGTCGGTCAAGTGAAACTGTAAAATTATTATAAAAGTAAATATTTTCAAAATCTTCTTATTTTCACACTTCTATGCATTAAAATAACAGAAAGGGGAAGAAATAACTTAAGTTATCACAAATGGTTACCTAACACTTTTATTCGGCGTTAAGATATGGAACTACTTTTAAACCTTCGTTACCAACTTTACTGGACTCATGTCACTCAGTGCGCCCGTTAAAATAATTGCAGGTAGTAATAGTGACTTTTTATAAGGTTGATTACAAAAGTGCTCACTTTACAGTGAACAGCCTTTACATATGGGATTGGATTGGAAAGGGCTTATTTACGCCCCCCTCCCCCCGGTGTTATGCCTGAGGGATTATCAGGGGACGGCTTACAAACTAACTTATGGCATAACTTAAACTAACACCCATGCCTTACCTGGGATTCGAACCCAGAGCCTCCCGCAACCCAGATCGGAGGCGCACCAACCGACAGTGCCACGGGAGGTCGGCTAAACATGGGATGCCATTAAATTAAGTGACGTTATTTCATTATGTATGTGAAAAACATACGGTATATCCTCAGTGTAATTGGTTGAGGCCTTAGTTTGCAGAGCAAACTTTTAATTTAAAAAAAAGTGAGGGAATTGTGCTACTCTCGTTTCAGTTCATATTTTGTAGTATCGTTGCAACGGCTATAAATATGGATTAAATCATTAACTTATGGATACATATTCGGTACACTTATTTTTCGTGGGTTATACGCAGTACTTAACGGCACTCGTAAGGTGGCGGTATCTAGCCTAAAATACTTTAAGCTAATGCATTTTAAGCTCAACAGTTTTTTTGCCTAACAGATGTTTTGCTTAACAAAAATTTAGTATTATTAGTAGGTTACTTGAATTAAGATGAAACTGGAGGGTACCTGTACTTTCTGTTTCGCATCCCTCAATGTTTTTATAGACGCTAGGTGGAACCAGATGACTTAATTACTTTGACTATTAGGAAATAGATTTTGTTGTATGTACACTATTATTTTACATGTTTTAATGACTTGCTGAAAAGTTTTAGAACTTGTTGGTACGATATTCATGTTGAAGGCGTTCAAACAATTATGGCCTTAAATATTGTAAACGTTTGCATATTTACTTGAAAATTAAGATTTTAAACAATTTTTGCGTAAACAGTAAGAAAGTTCCTGCGACAAAAATTAAAGAAAGGACTTCGTGAAAGAAACATTTCTTTAAGTGTTTTCTTGAATTGAAATATTATATCTGTGAAAATGCTTAGAAAAAAATAGGTGGCGTCATGTTATTTAACAGAACATTATGCAACTCTGGGCTGATATCTATTTTTTTAAATATTGACATCAATTAACACGATTAAATTAAGGAAAAAGTTTGCCTGGGTGTAACATTCTCAAGAAAACATCTACAAAGTTTTAAGAAGAGATATAGGTATTAGAAGAGATATATGTACTACTGTACATAAACTCTTCAGGTATCTGTTGCGTCATTTAGAATACTTCCTAACTTAAACTACCCCTAAAAAGTAATTTGAAACATCTATTTTTTAAGTAGGCCTAGACGTACCTCGCTTAAGTATCACCGTAGGTCACAAATGTGGAATGTTTTCTGTATCATTTTGAGTGAGGAATCATTTAATAGCGTTTATACCCGAGTTTCAAAGTAACACTGCGTATTAGTATGACAAATTGTGGAATTAATGTGTCGGTTAACTGAAACGACGTTGTCATACTGGGCGTACGCCAGACTGTGTGCCTGTTAAGATATATGCACGTAGAGTCAATGATATTTCTCAAATATTAATTTAAAAAATGCTCACTTTCTCGTGAACAGCCTTTAGGTATGTTAACTGCACATTTCCGTAAAAAAAAAAAAAAAAAAAAAAAAAATCCGTGGTTATACGAAAATTTTTGACAGTGAAATTGGGATGAATTTTGTATTACCGAGCCTTATAAACGTGAGGACAATAAGGACGATATACATACGCACATCATCAAATGTCTCATCACTGCTAAGGTAGTAGTTGGTGCTGTGCGGTCATTTCGGTGAGAATGCACCTATGAGGAACTTTCCATTGGAGACTGTAGTTGTGTTGCTTAATATTAAATATAAATGTGTGCTGCCTGTTCATGTGTTAAGGATCCAGTGTCGTTTCAGCCATCTATCTTACAGCACAATTTTTCTTCCTTTCGGTGAATTCTCGAGAAACTGATATCTCGTGTACATAGAATGTAACGTTTAAGTGCTAGCCCGTAAGCAGGCGCAAATGAAAGTGTTTAGCACAGTCAAATTAAAACCTTTTTTTTTTTACACAGGTAGCCATTTCAAACTGCTCCACCCTCACGTATGTTAACAACCCTAGCTATCCTCGTTTCTATTACAGTGGAATTTACTATCATGAGTTGACAGAAAAAATCTCGATTGAAGTAACAAAGTTGCATATGCTTCAGCTTACATGTAACATAATGTAATTTTGAGCATCTAATTACCTCCTTGTCAGCAATAAATACAAAAGTAAACTAGGATATTGAACAGCTTCGAACACTTAGGCTCTCAAAATAAATGAGTAAGGTTTCAAGGAACTTTATTATCAATTAAACATGGATGTATGTATACACAGGAAGTTATTTAACACTACCGACGAACTTCAGCTTTATGTGTGTCACGAGGAAATATTGCGACTTGATGGTGTACGCCTCTAAAGGTGGCTCTGAAACATATCTTTTTTTGCAGATATCACAGAAGTTGCATGTGTGTGTGTGCGCGCGCACACACACACACACACATACATATATATATATATATATATATATATATATATATATATATATATATATATATATATATATATATATGTTCACGGTAAGATTAGTACTTTTGAAAGCCCTGTTTGAAATATACACTGGAATGTACATAGTGTATTCTTCCATCTTATGTAAACTTAAAATTGCCGTAGGCCTCTCCCCGACGTATGCATAAAGGGGTTATGCATACGTCGGTTAAGCGAAAATGAGAAACTATTAGAAAAGTAAATATTTTACAAATCTGCTCATTTTCACACTTCTATATATTAAAAACCAGAAAGTGAAAGAAATAATTTTAGTTATCACAAATGGTTACCAAATACTTTTCATTCGACGTTGTGATATGGAACTACTTTCCATCCATCGTGACCAACTTTGCTGGGCGCAGGGCGCATGTAACTCAATGTGCCTGTTAAAATACACGCATTATGGGACAGTGACATTTTCCTAAGGTTAATTTCAAAAAGTGCTCACTTTATCGTGAACAACCTTTATTATGGAGCACTGAGTGTTTGCTCTGAATGTGTAACTATACGAAGGTTTGCAAGTGCTGCTGAACTATCACTGCCGTAAACCTCTTTCATGTAAACTATTAAATCGCGTTGAAACTTCATAACACGGGAGCACAGTTGGTGGACCAATTATGGACTGTTAATTACATGTTTAACTAAAAGCAGAAAGATGACTTGTGTTACTTTTTTCGAGGAATTTATACGCAGAGTTCTGGAAACAAAGATTGCGACGCCTGGTACAGCGGCAACTCTCAATACATTTCACATGGCGTAGGTGTCGAACTGCAGGGGAAAGTCTTATGAATAGACGTCGAGAAGATACACGCACGTGGACCACAAAACAAATTAATATAAAATGTAAGTTATACTAACAGACATACGCGTTCGATAACACCACGTATTTTGCGGTGCAATGCCTGTATTGAAGATAATTTTGCATTTTTATTAATTTATAATCGATATCATGTCGCGAAACTACACTCTAATACTTGAAACAGTGAGAATTGGGCCAAATCAGTGAAAACAGTTAAAATTGAGCAACTTATAATCAGTGTCAGATAACTAATAATGTAGTGTCTAAATTTCACTGATTTATTTGTGATTCCCATTGAATGCCAAGAATTCCACTGGTATAAGTCACTTGTTCCCAGTAATTTGCTTGATTCCCCGATCAGCAGTAGTTCATTAACTGACTTTCAGCGAATGATATTTCACTGATTGATATCACTGATTCGGACTTAGATTGTATAAAATATCCTCAAAACATTTAACAAATGTTTCTTAAACAGTCGGGTGTTACTAGAGAGCAATTCCCAGTTCACATGTACGCCGATAACGCCCAACAGGCACAAGAACTATAACAGCCAATCAGAAACCGTTCTTGTCTTTCGCGTGAGTCACATACAAAAGTTGAGTTCACGCAGATATTTCTGCTCGTGGGAAGAGCACACTTCGCCGATGTTTTCCAGAAGTCAGTTGGTTCATATATTTTACTTGGTTCATATATTTTTCTGGTCTATTCGTGGTTTCTTCACACTTTTGGAAACAAACCTTCGAAAAATAACCCCACGTAATTATGACGTGTTCGGTTGTTTCGTAAATATGTCATGTATCACAAGCGTTTTTCACTCGTGTTAACATAAAAAATACCTTAGTTTTCGTTCAATTGTAATTTTATTTATACTTTATCTATAAATTGTAATATTCAAATTATAATAAATATGAATATAAACAGTGACAAAATAGGTGTGTTGGTAATGCCTTGTAAGAAATAGTTCTTATGGTAAATATCAGTCAAATTGGTGCGCATGAATGCGGTGTGTCATCCCTTTGGTGTAATTTTCTAGACATGGTTAAGCATTTTTTTTTGCCCGAAGGAATATCCTGGAAGTAGAACTTTAGCAGGGATTCAGATAAGTGTGAAGTAACTGCGAATGGGTTATACCACTAATTTCTTGGATAATGAACGTGTATTAATGTAATGGTATATAATAGTTTAACGTATGTATTTATAATAAAAACACGGGAACATTAACGTTAATTTCATTTAACATTTGTGTAAAATAATTGCATTTTGATAATGAACCGGTACGTAACACTAAAATGTAAAGTATTTTTTTAAAGTGTGAGCCAGAGAAGAAACACGACATCGTCTAGGTTGTTGTCCAAAATTTATTTTGGTCGTAAACAACCTGCAAGGAAATATGAAAACGATAACGCAGGAAATTTGACTTACACGTGAACAACCATAGGTTCTGTCCACCCTGCCTGTTTGGTGTGGTCGGCGTAAATAAATAACAATCTTTACTCTGACTACGCATCGCCTCCCTAGTGTGTTAAAAAATTAAAAATCTTAAAAATTGCTAACCAGAATAGTAAACATTTAAAGCAATCATTACTAAACGGCTGTTCACGATAAAGTGAGCAGTTTTGAAATGAACCATAGAAAAATGTCACTGCTCCTGCCTGGCATATATTTTAACGGATTCACTGAGTGACATGCGTTTAGTAAAGTTGGTAACGATGCAGGGAAAGTAGTTCTCTGTCTTAACGACGAATAAAAAGTGTTAAATAACCATTTGAGGTAACTTAAATTATTTCGTTCTCTTTCAGCTTTTTTGAATTCGTCAAAGTTTAAAAATGAGCGTATTTGCAAAATATTTACTTTTTAAAAAAATAATTTCACAGTTTCACTTGACCGACATATAAATAAAGGGCTTTCAAAAGTGCTCATTTTATAGTGAACAGTCTATAAACAAATATTTCAGAACAAAGATACAATCCTAATATTATTATAAATGTGAAAGTTTGTATGTTTGTTACTCAATCACGTCGTAACGGCTCGACGGGTTTGGATGAAATCTGATGCAGCGGTTGATAATAATCTGGATTAGCACATAGAGTACTTCTCGTTCCGGAAAAATCAACAGTTTCTTATGGAATATATAAAATATATGTCACCAACCACTAAGATAGAGCACTTGCTCATTATAATTAAGATTTAATTTCTGCACGTGGGTGAAGCCGCGGGGAACAGCTAGTGCTGCATTCTACATTGCGTCAATGTCACTATCCCAAAATTTTAGTTAGAAATTAAAATAGGTAAGATTGATACTTTTTTTCAAACATTCCTTTAAGTTATAGATTGAGCGACTCAAGCCATGTAATTCTTTATAAAGTAACAATGTTTATTTGAAGTTCTAAAGAACTAATTGCTCACTGGATGATCGTGACTACACGGTTCGTATACAATTAAGAAAATTGAGTAGATTTACGGAAACCGAATGAACTTTCTGCGAATTTAATGGTACTATCTGTGAATTTACGGAACCATCCGCAAATTTTCAAACTGCATTTACGATATTTTGTTTTGTGTTTAAATGGGTTCTACAAAAATGTATATTTTAGTTAAATGGGAGTTACTCTGTATATAAAAAGTAATATATATATATATATATATATGCCTTAGCACGGGGTAAGAACACAAATCAAAAATATATCATCGCTAAGCTATATCCAGTCACTCATCAAATTCACTCAAGTAACGGTGCGAAAAAGTTAACCTTTACAGTGACGTAACATAGTATACGCATATTATGCATCTACCGGCTTGCTGAAATGCTGCTGTCCGTTACAGGTCGTTTGCTCAGTATAGTTTCAAGCAGGGACTATATATATATATATATATATATATATATATATATATATATATATATATATATATATATATATATATATACTGGATGTATCTAAATTCGACCGACAAACTTAGGGTGTTGGTTAACTACGAAAAAAGCAGTTGAAAACATATATATATATCTATATATACACGACATATAGTCCACAATTAATTCTAAGTGAGGTACACATTTTGAAGTTGTGGTAGAAGACAATTTTTATTACAGTACCTCTGTAATGTACCTCTCTCTGAAATCTCTCCCTCACTTAAACAGCCACAAAAGTGTGTTATCGAATGTCGTGCGTGTCCCGTCTGCCAGGTATTAGAAAATATTATTTTGAAAATAAAACACGAAATACTCGAAAACAGTGAGGTTTAGGGTACATACACAAAGTGACATTATTGTTAATTGTGACATGAGGATTGATATTACACATTATATATATATATATATATATATATATATATATATATATATATATATATATATATATATATATAGGCGTAAGAGATTAATATCGAGACTTACAAAGTGTTATTTTTCACCACTGTTGCAAATATAAATATATATATGTGTGTATATATATGTGTATATATATGTGTGTGTATACGTGTATATATATTTGCAACAGCGGTAAAAGTAACACTTTGTGAGTCTCAGTATTAATCCCTTACGCCCAAAGCTACAGGAAATACATAGAGGTATAGGCCGTTCACGGTAAGGTGAGCACTTTTTGAAGCTGTTCCATCAGACATAATAACAAATAAATATACATTACGTTGTGGCTTCAGAATTTTGATTTTGGGTATGGTGAATGTATACACTGTGTTTATTACTCACATCGCAGGGTTTACATTAACAAGTGGTGGAAAGACATAAACTGGTTTAAAGAAAAAGAAACTAGGGCTTCAAAATTGCTCACTTTAAAATACGGTATAGGCCGTTCACTGTAAAGTACAGAGTGTTTCATAATTACGAACCCCTGCTGTTTAGCTTCGAGCGATGCCGTGTGCTTGTCACGAAATTTCCTCGAGATCATTGTCGCCACCCTCAAGACATCCGTTTATTCCGGTCGACATTAGAACACAATAAAAATGCTTTTAACCATAGCTCCGCTCCTCAGCCAAGACGAGATGGCAGCCTGGGTCAGGAAATTCTAAAACCGATTATGTCTCTATTGGACGTTTCTTCTCCCAATATTTTCTTTATTTTATTTTTCTCGTCGTAGCATTTAAACTTGTTGTGCTGTAAATAAGAGCCCTACAATACATTTCCGCTGGATTAAACTCGTCTTGAGGACTGCATCCACCCGACTTGTAACAAAGATTGACACTTCCAAGGAGGCCTAACTCTCGGCTCTAATGCCCGCAAGAACGACTCAGGTCCACAAATTCGGTGAATTATTCTGTTTGCACGTTAGAATAACTAGTGGGTGTTTTACCGAACTATTTTAGCTACGTAGTCGTTGTTGTGTAATTGATGATTTTGAGATGATAGAAAAAGTGACTCAGATAACTTTCTATACTATCCGTACAATGTCTAATCCTAGTAACTCAGTAACTATTTTTATATGTTACTTTTGAGTTTGAAAAATTCCCAAATATATCTAGCAGTCACAAATAGGCCCTATATCTCAAACAAGTGAAACGATTGTGTGCTTAATAATATGAATGCCTTACACTTTATTTTACTTTCATTGAGAAAGTTAGGCCGTCAACTGGGTTGACTCCAAATATGAACAAATATGTCCTTCCTACTATAGCTCTATTTGAACGACATTGCTGCATTTTTGGTAATTATCTCGCTTTACGTCTGAAAGCTACTGGTGAGACATTTGGCATGGATGTTGACATACGCGTATATATGTTTCCTGGCTTACATAACCTCTCGTGACAAACGACGGTTGCTAAGAGCCCTTCCACGTGGAGCTGGCATCTGCGTATTCAGGTCAAGAAGCGCGGGAGCGATAAGGGCGACACTACCACGCACATCGAGGGAATCATCGCCGCTATGTGCAGGGCTCTGAATTGGCTTGCGTGGTCCTCGTCGTGCTACGTGTTACTATACGGAACTTTAAAAGTGGCGCCGCTATCATTTTATTGACGGGAAGTCTGTAGTAAAGTTCAACGCAGACCCCTCGAGTACTTTGATTTGTACCGGATTCGAATATTTTCCGATACCGTTTTTTTGAAAAGCCGTTTCTAGCTATATTAGAGTCCTTTAAAATTGATTCTATTTTGTGCGCAATGTCTTGAAAGTAACAAACATGCATAGTTCGAAGTGTGTCTTTTTTTCGTAGATTGGCACCTTTGGCGCACGTTTAATAATTTTGTTTTACAAATACTGCATTTATAATACACTGCACTGCAGTTCAATGGCCAGCTAAGGCGTCCCCCTTCTTACCTTGGTTCTCGGTGGCCTTGCACGCTAAAGGTGGACTCACAACCATCCGTCAATCTGTCAAACATATCTCGAACTTAACTTCCGACGGAGCGACGAATGGGCTACCGCCTTCTGACGACATTACGTAGACGCGAATACGCGCTTTAAAATAAAACGCAACGCTGTGGATCTGTGTTTATTTACCGTGGTAATTCAGGAATTTAAAATAATTCAGTATAAATTTTTATCACGTAAAAAATATATTTCCCCAAAAGTTTCTCTCTTGAAAAATGCACTTCCTGCCAAAATATACCTTCTATGAAAGAAAGATCGCGATGTTAAGTTATCACACTGAAATTTTGCCGGACAGAAGGATCGAAGGTCGACGGATTGTTGTGTGTCGCTTTCAACTGACGGACGAAAAAACAGACAAATGCCTGACTGACGCACGGACGACTGACGGGTGCGACGGAAGGTTGTGAGCCTAACTTAGGAAGTTACATTGTTCCGTCTTTAATCTTCCGTACACAAACGCGCGATGTAAGCTGGAAACTGCGAGTTGGACAACCTTGGCCGCGAATGTCGTTCATTTGCAGTTAGAAATCGTGCTGGAGATAGCAACACACGGGACTCTACTCCAGACTAAAGGCTGTTCACGATAAAGTGAGCAATTTAGAAATGAACCTCAGAAAAAGTCACTGCCCCTGAATAACGATGGATGGAAAGTAGTTCCATATATTAACGTCGAATAAAAATTCTTAGGTAACCATTTGTGATACCTTGAAATTATTTCTTTCGCTTCCTGTTTTTTTAATGCATCGAAGTGTAAAAATGAGCATATTTGTAAAAATTTACTTTCTTAATAATTCCACAGTTTCATTTGACCGACGCATGAATAAAGTTATAAGGCCCATAGCAATGTTAATTTTACATAAGGCGGGGGAATACACAACGTGTATACTGGTAGATCTTAAGCAGGGCTTTCAAAAATGTTAATTTTACCGTGAACAGCCTATAATCATTTCATTCGCAGCTTGTCTTCGCACACCTTGGTAGCAACGAGAGGAGTAGAGTTTTCTCAATCTCAGAGAGTCAACGGAGCTGGTGTCTGTTTTGCGCTCGGCGGTACTTCAACATCCTCGGTTTTTTTTTTACGGGCTTCTAGTCCCGCGAGCCTGTGACACTTCTGAACTTATTAAAAGCAAGTGTCAAAAAGTTTCGTCGCATTCATAGAAATCGCGACAATGAGCGTTGCTTATAAGAGGAGAAAGAAGGTTGTGCCCGCGGGGTTGTTTGGGGAGTATTTTCCGCGCGCGATCAACCGTGAAGGCAGAAGGGTTGAGGTGTTTTCAGGAGGGAAACTTTTGAGTGACACCCAGGCCTTGTAGCGCTCACATCGCCGCACATCTTCCACCCTTCAGCAACAAGTCGCCCGGCAAGCCGGACAAGAAAGAGTTTAATCAGCTGCGGGAACAGGTAAAGAGGATTTCAATTTCGCTCGGTTTGTTGGGACGCAAGTAAGAAAAGGGGACGAAAAAAAACGTGGCCTACAAAAGTCAAGATGATTTGGGGAAGCCTAGGTAGGGCACGCTTTGCCAAAACCAAGGGATGGAACGGGCTATGGAGGGGGGTCCCTCATTGCACGACGCAGTCCGAAGAAGAAAATCGAATAAATGTTCTTCATTTTATCATTACTCTGAAGTACCGAGCATGATTTGGTTATAAGGTTTAGTGTGTCTAACTATGGTTTTGATACCGTTGAGCTAAACTGGGTACATTACCCAGGTAATTTTACATACCCAGTAGAGTTCTTGAAAACAAACCTTCCCATTCCATTGCCAATCAGATTAAGGCTACTGTTATGTTCAGGCTGACAGTATGCGGAGCTTTATCAGTGTAGCAAAACTGTTCAATATCTTCGAGTGGTTCCTGCTTATGGGCAGCTGTTTTCAAAAGTGTGATATTAGGCATCAGTTCGGGATCCCGCAAATACGAATTATTAGATGTAATAATTAAAACACTTCAAATTGGTTCGAAGTCAATGGTTGTATTTTTAATTAATTTTGTTGGAATTGCTACGTAGTAACATACCTGGCCGCGCGAAAAAGATACAAGTACATTTCATTCCGACTTCTATCCCTCCAAGTGTTCTTATATGCAGAGAAAGTCAGAGATAATATTTAGACAACTGAAAAGAATTTCAATAAAATTTGTTCTTGTGTTTTGTATGTTATATCGGCTGGATAGTGTTGCAATCGTGAAGAGTTCAGTGATTGCGTTTATTATTTACTTTGGCCAAACTAGTGGTATGTTTACCTCAAGTTGTGATTTCCGTACACCACTCATTTGAAACAATTTAAACTACAAAGATAATTATCATTCAAAATAAAACTTATTCGGGTGTTACTAACTTTTACTAACTTTTGCGAAATTTTGTTTGGCCATTTAATTTTCATAAGCCAGTTTGGGGGACAATGTTTTTACCACGCTTCCTTAACATGGTAGTCTGTTCACATAGCCCACTAATCTGAAAAAAATAGAGTTCTAGTTATAAAACATGACTTTTCAAATACTCTCTCATCTGCTAGGTACTTAATGTTAATACTGTGGTAGAAGTATATCCTTAGTGCAGACGTGTCCAAAAATTAATTATATCGTAAGAAATTTATGAGACGAAAATTGTTGAGTAGTTAGACAATGTAAAAAAAAAATATTGTCTGAGTTTTTGTAAACATCTTTGTCCAATATTAAAACTATAATGTAAGTTTGTTATGTGGACCGATTAAATACTACTACATAGCACTTCAGTAGGTAATTTTATACTTAGATAAACGATATTTCGGCCAGAGAGGTCACCCACAAAAGCCACTTACAGTATAGGCTGTTGTCGACTAACAGAGCTCTTTTGAAATAAACATTTTAAAAGTGCCACTGCCGCTACCTGCACACTTACAGTATATATAAACGGGCTCTCCGAGTTGCATGCGTCCAGCAAAGTTGTTAACGACTATCTTTATGCGTTTGCATAGTGTGAGATTAAAATTTGTACGCGAGAGTGCGAAAAACGTTTCAAACGTGACGCTGGCTTTCTCTATGGGAAGACACTACTATTCAAGTGATGTGTACTACGGAATGCAATTAGTAACATTTTCCACATATTTTACCTTCATAGAACACTTAAACTGCATAATTATTTTAGCATTTGTTCACACCATAATATTAAGATTCATTCATGAAAATTCTTTTACCTGTTCTGCAGTAGTCCATGAAAACTGCGACAAAATTTTGCATAAGAGTTAGAAATCATCTCAAGTGGATAAGGATGTCAAACATCTACACTGAAACACTGAAATTCCTAAAGAAGACACGCACTTTATAAATAAGTAAAGAAAAAAACACATATTAGACAAGAAATGCAATCTTTCTCAACTGTAGGAAATTAACATTTACCCTAACTTCTCCATGTTTACTTGAGATAAAAGAGAATGCAAATGTTTGATGAGAAGACATCTGGATATTGGACAGAGCGAAATGAAAATTATATGACATTCATTTTCGGGGAGGCGCTCACATAGAAAAGGAAAATTTGAACTTTGTCGTTTCTTTCAGTTTATAATTGATTCAAAGTTTCCGGAGTTTATAATTATATTCAGTTAGAGTCCCAGGGGGAAGTTCTCAATGACGTTTTTCCGACTAGTTGTTGACAGCATAAAGAACATGCCAGGCCACTAGGTAAGGTCCTGTTGAAAATTAACAGAATAAACTCCTAAATTTAATGTGATTCTTGGTGGCCAAAAGTAAGTAATTTCTATAGAGAACATTTCAATTCTCATTACCAAACGAAAACAAGCACAAATGTCACTTTAAATTATTTATAAGTACCATAGGACCTCAAATATCTGCTGCTGGAACTCATCTTCTGAGACTCTTGATGACACTAATATTTATTAATCTAGTGCTAAGGCACCATCAGTTGGCTGCACACATTTAGGTGTCTCGCAATGCCTCTCCAACATGGCCCTAGATTAATGCTGGGTGATCATCAACGATAAAAAAAAAAATCTTCATTTTTCCAGCATCAAAATCAAGTTAGACTGCTATTCAACACTTCTGAATGAAAGTTTTTTTTTTTTTTTTTCCACAAAGCAAGCCCTCATTGTTTGTAATCTCACAGATAATTTTACTAGTTCTATTAGTAATAAGTTTGCATTGAGAAAACTGAAATATACAAGGATAAACATAACATTTCCAGTCAGTAATATTCATTCTACTTAGTTCAATAAAACGTAAAAAAAATTAAATTATGTTTAACCAATTAGAATATAAAATAAGTTTCAGTTGTCCTTTCCAACATGTATAACTACAACATAATAAGCTCTCAGATGTAAACATTACAAATGAATCAAAGTATTTACCAACACTACTGTCAACATAGAAGAGTAAATAAACACATAAATTTTACTTGTTAGTACAGTCACACGACAGAGGGGAAAATAGACTTGACACTCCAACCAGTTGTAACTCCGAATGTGACGAGATAAAAGAGAGGACGGAGATGCGACGAATTGCAGGGGGCGGGGCGAGGGGTAGGGAACACCCCGAAAAAACACACCGGCGAATAGGCGACGTCCGCCACGCTTCGCACATGCAGAAAGTCCGAGAAACGTACCGGTCTCGACGCGGTGACGATCCAACGCCAGGCGTCTATGGACTGACGAAGCCCGTGGCTACTATACACACACGTGTGTAATAACGAGTCGCTTAGTCACCAACTGCACTCTAACCTCCTGCTCCTCTTCCGGTCAAAAGTTAGCTACTGGATAGCAGTTAGGCAAATTTCGTTTATCACTCCAAGGCAACATCTTGCCGTGATTTCAGCTTCCAATTGATGGTTATCGAGGATGAACCGGCCGCTAGTTGACCCAGCAGATGTTTTGGGAAAGAAAATGGCGTCATATTTGGAAGGCATGTCAGAACTACGACGATAACGAGTGTTTATGTAGTAATAAGTGTAGTAATTTGAAGTACTCTCCAATGACGCTATTCATTTTTTTAGTTGTTTATATTACATATACTACCACCAAGTAAACCTTTTGTGGCGTGACTTTCAACAGCGGTATTTTCGTTTCGATAATCAATACGCGTTTTGGACGTTAACGTGCTGCTATCTTGTACCGAACCATGAACCAAAAAACATGTGGCGCGGCAGTTGCACCATTAACACTGACTTGTGAATAACACTTTTTTTTTGTAGTTACGATCAACTGAGAGTATCTTATCATAAATGTACGTACATAGGTACCAACTAACATGCCGCCTTCGCTTTCTGAGCTTGGAAGCTTAAAACACTAACCACACACTTTTGGTATTATTAAAGAGAAATTGGTTAGTAATAAATATAAAAATCTGCAAAATAATATGTTACCATATCCAAAACAAAAAAATTAACCTATTACACAAAATGTCCTTTTAAAACAATACGAACTTGAGATGTCACTAGCTTTTAATAACTTGTTACCAAGATCTACAAAATCAGACTATAACATTTAGATTACAAACAGGAGGCTACACAATAGTGGCAAAACACGCGCTTCAATTTAGCCAGCAGTCAAGCCGAACTCCTGGCTAGCAGTAGGACGTTGTAAAATACACCCTAAGCTAGTTTAAGGTAAGTTAGTTCAAACTATAAAAACACGTATTCACCCACTGTCACAGGTTGGTTGTGGGGCCCTGTCGGGTAGCGATACTATGTTGAAAAATGATGGGTGAAAACGCAGTCCTGTGTTGCCAATCCTAACCATATTCGGCCGAACGTAGCCAAACGTTAGGACATTAGGGAAGAGATTTGGGTGGCTTTTAACAGCGAGGTCTTGAGATACGATGAGGGTGATTGAAGTGAGTATGGAGCAGCGCCGGAATAAAATGGTGAGGGAAATGGGAAATCCCTGAGAAAATCCACCGACCAGCGGCATCGTCCGGCACGATTCCCACATGCGAAAATCCGAAGTGACCTGGCCGGGGTTTGAACCCGGTTCGCCTTGTTGGGAGGCGAGCAGGCTAACATGTTAGGACATATAGCTTACAGCAAATTGGATATAGCCGAAACCTAAAATCACAGAGTATGGAGGTTTAAATAGTAGCATAGTAGGGAGGTCAAAATGCAAGCCAAATTGAGGTTCGCTGTAATAAACATTTTGTACTTTTCCCCAGTACAAGACACCACTTCAAATTGTATCATTACTCTGTTTATTTCTAAGGAAGGTTCTAGCAGTACCATATCATAGTAAGTTTACGATATTCTGAATAAGATATGCATTTATTCTTTGAAGTGTCCAATTAACAATTCGTGATTAGGTCAGTCATAAATTATTGTCAAGTATTTACATTAACGATAGAAATTATTATTAGTATTTTATTATGAACAGTGATTTGCAAATTGTTCAGGTTTTGAGCGTAGTTATGTTTGCAGCCGAATTGTCGAACGCATGCAGCCGACTTTCTAGTCTGTATGTTAGCAACAATGATCCACGGCCTTGGCAGTTCGCAGACGTTCGTTTTCCGGCCCGTTAAGGGAAGACCGGGTAGAGTGCGCGCTCCAGATGCGCATAGCCACTCTCAGAGTCCAAGCATTGGACTGCATTCCTGCCAACACGACGACCATAAACGACGTGTACATGATCCGAAGTTAGAACACAAGTGTTTTGGGATGTTTGTGTACATTTTCTAATAAATTTTTTATGCGATTATATTAAATTCATGTTGGTATAGGCTGTTCACCGTAAAGTAAGTACTTTTGAAAGCCCTGCTTACGATTTACTTCTAAACACGTTCTGTCTTCTTCCGCTTTATGTAAAAATTAACATTGCCATGAGCCTCATCCCTTTATTCGTGCGTCGGTGAAGTGAAACTGTGAAATTTTTTTAGGAGTTTCATTATTGTACAAATATGATCATTTTTACACATCTATGCATAAAAAACACAAAGTAAAATAAATAATTTAAGTTATCACAAATAGTTACTTACAACTTTTTATTCGAAGTTAAGATATGGAACTACTTTCCAATTTTCGTTGCCAACTTTACTAGACGCTAATCGTTTAATGCGCCCGTTAAAATATATGTATACAGGTATGAGCGGGGACTTTTTCCTAAATTGATTTCATAAGTGCTCTCTTTTTCATGAACAGCCTTTAAACGTGTTTCATTCGTATAAAGGAGCTTGTCTTTTGAAAACTAATATTCTAAATCAACAAATGTATCGCTATTGACCACGTGACTTGCAGAGTTCGATTGGCGTGGGGTAGGTCAAGGTGGGTACATGCACATAAGAAAAAAATCGATCTACTTCATCTTTAGCCCACGTTCGAGACAATGTGGACCAGTCGCTCGTAAAAATGACGAGAAGGTTATTATTTTTGGGGGAAGCATGATGTTTGTACTAGTGTGTGTGTGTGCGTGTGTGTGGCGACACGGGGTAATACGGAATGTATGTGGACGTTGGAAGGGAGGGCGACCTTCACAAAGAAGGCTCCCCCGGGCCGCCATCGACCTGCCTTGAATGGCGAGCGCTGTGGCACAGCAGCGTCACGACTCCCCTGCCGCACGTCATTCACGCTGCATCGAGTGTGAAATATTTGAGGGATTTCTGCCCCGCTTACGGCGCGAGGGGGCGAGGTCTGTAATAGGCTTAAACACTCCACCCCTCACAATGGCGTCGCCGCGGGGGAAGCTGGCACCCCGCGCGCGCGGAAGCCTGCGATCCGGCCGCGCTCGCCCTTGACAGGATGTGGAAAACTTGAATAAACATTAGGGTAACGGATTTTCCTCCGCTCGAATCTGGATTACCGCGTGGCCTCGGGGGAAACAGAAAGGTTTTCGTGCACGCCCTGGGAAGCGGCTTGTTACTGTGCGTATTACTTGACACTTGTCGATTTTCGTTCGAGCGCTGTCGGAAGAGTGGAGTTTTGCGCAGGCGGTTGTTATCTTCATTGCCACGACCGAACACGTGGTTCGTCTTGTCGGAATTACACAGCCCCGACGAGCACAGCACGGCACGAGAAAAACCGCAACCATGACCATTTTCGGTATGCGTGCTCGAATTTACAGCCCGACAATTTACTGACGCGACACGAGTAGAATATTTCGGATCCATTTAGAAGGCGCGGATTAACCACGCTAGTTTCAAAGGCGATGGGCAGACGGGAAATTTGGAATTCATTATGTTGACAAAGTTTTATAACTAATGCATACAAAGGTAAAATTATTATTTATAAGAGTTAAATACATTTATTTTTATAATTTGTTTTCTTTTAATGTACGTATTTCCCAATGTAGGGAAAGCTTATCGTATAGTTTCAATTTTGCAAGGGTGCACACTCTGTGCGTCGTGTCGCACGACACGACGAAGAATAGAAATAATTTCTAATACAAAACTGCTGGTCGTACGACACAATTGAAATTGTCGGGCTTGCGTATGATATATTTTGTATTTCATTGGTTGTTTAATTTTAAGTGTCGTGTCGTGTCGTGCTTGCGGTGTCTTGCTGGCATAAGAGTAAAGCCGCAGATTGCGCACAACTGAAATCGGAGGTCGCGTAGTGAAATCTCACAGCGGGGGAGTCAGCGTTGCATCGACGCAGCACAATTTGCGGCCGCTAAGCCCTGCCAAATAAAACGAAACAGTGGCTAAATTGTGTATTCACTTAATCATGAACGATATTAGTAGAGGACTATTGCAGATCTTGGCGTAACTCAATAATTTAACTAAAATTCAACCAATTTTAAGCTAAATTCGAACAAATTTCTAATTCCCTGTTAAATCTTTCAAAGCGCAACTCAAAATCAATCATATTTAAGGTCAATCAAATTCAAATTTTCAACTTGTGTTCACTCTTTGTGTGTGGTTCTTTAAAGACTCATTTTCTAGCTAAATCATCATATTTTTGATGAAATTCCAAGAATTTTCATACTTTATTGTGGTATTATTTTTGACTAATTGATTTGGTTTTCAAATTTAAAGTAAATATTTACCCGTTTTGACCTAATTTTGGCCTCATTCACCCTGAAATGGACTACTGATCAAAGTGTGAACAAAGTATGTTTTTAAAATAAATGCGCGTAATTGAGAACAACGATTTGGGTCAAATTATCTTGATTTTGGGGGTGAGATTGACGAGGTGAATCGTGTTTGAAGAAGAGATTGAAAAATTGAAGCTTGAAAGTGAGAAATTGGTTGAATTTTAGTTGAATTATTGAGTTGCGCCAAGATCTGCAATACACCTATACTGAAATTGTTCCAGTAGTAGAAGGTGAGACTTTTTTTGTAAACAAAGCGTTCACAAACAGACGAAAATATCTGAGTAGCCATGTTTTTTTTTATTTGGAGGACTAGATATCTAACCGCAGTTGACAAAAAAAACTAGAAATCGTTGGTGGACTGATAACAAGTACTTTATAATATTGTTGTTAGTTATATTACATACTACGTATTATAATACATTAAAATATTGAGACTATGACTTGTAGAGAAATGGCACTGTTGATGTCTGGGAATGGCGCTGGCTTAACCAGAGTGTTGTTTGCATAACACTCTGGAGAGAGGGAAGTGGCGCTATTGGGCCTCTTGCCTCCGATCTCCAGTAGATCTGGAAATTAAAGAAAAAGGGAGTGAGCTGCCAGTAAATGTCAGCAGTGCCAACACTTACTGTATTTTACTTGATCGGAGGAAGGTGGAACAAGCCTGTGGAAAGAAAGGATAAAAATTAACCTAACCTAAATGACTAACATGATATATGTAAATGACTTAATATTAACACATTTCCTCGGGGATATATGTGTCTAAATCTAGTGCTTTGCTACCGCGCAGCTAGCATGCCTCCATAGCCATGGGCTGTGACGGAGTATGCTTCCACCCATAATACTGCGAGTGCACGAAGCTTCGCATAAAGGGGAAGGGAGGGGCCGTCGGTTGTAGCGCTGCTCAGTAGTACAGTTGGAAGCGTTTCTGTTAACTTTCCGTTGTACACGAGACACACGGTCTCGAAGTTACTTCAGTATATGTGAACAATGTAACAAACTAGATGAATAGAGAAAGGTGGGCTGTATTATTGACGGCGCGTACGGTAATACTTTCATTACGTTCCCGTAAGACTTTAAAATTAAATTTAAAAAAGCCTTGGGCGTTCCCTGGTTCTTGACTTGGTCTTATATTTAAATTAATGAAAGAGCTCAGTTTAACATCTTATTTCATTTTCTCTACGTGCTTAAAACAAAAAAAAAAAAAAAAATGACCACCACAGACAGAAGAGAGTCGTCACTCGCATTGCCGTCCTAACCACAACAATCAGTAGGGTCTTGTTTGCACAAGGAAAAACAACAAAATATGCCTTGTTAAACTACATGAATTACTTAATTAACCAATCAGCCCTTCAATTAATTCTATACGTTCGTACTGTTCTGTCTTCTTGTAACAGTCTCCAATAATTAGTCTGGTAGCACTATGGAAACACTTCTACAGATGTGATGCACTTGCAGTTCTCTCTTTATTCGCGCCACGACACCACGTATGATTTAATTTGAAAGCTTTATTCTTCCTAAGTTCAACAAAAATTTACTGCATTTCTTAGAAATGTGTAGCTAGATTTTTAATATAGGTCACAGTCTTTTATACCACATGAAAAATTGTATCCTTGTTTTCAGCAACCCAAACGTACTAGAAAAAAATCTGAAAAACAGATCGCTGTGCATAGTTTCTTAATGGGCACAATAATTCCCTACAATTTTTTTTTTTTTTTCCTTTAAAGATTTTCCTTAAAATTTTTGTTACACATTAAATATTTGAAGCGTACTTGAAACACGATAGGCTAAGTGATGCCTGCAGTAAAAGCAATGTTCATAAAACTTCCATTGGGAGTTATTAAGGGTATCCAGGCCCATTTAGTTTAGAGAAGAGAATATACACGTATGCCTATCTATTCTCACTCAAATGATCGTTCTGCAGAACAAGAAGTTACTCAAAGTGTCAAAGCCATATTAGTTTCTGCTGCTACACTTGGAAAATAGTTCCTATAATCACTTCCCCAGGCGGTCATTCACAATCTAAATTGCTACTTTTATTGCAAATCTGATAACATGAATGAGCTTTTAATTTGTCAAGTACACTTAGGCCTATACAAACAGCAAATATATCTTCAACGGCTTTTCCAAAGCCTTCAGACTTCAGAGTTTTCATTTTATTTGAAGGCAAATAAAATTATGATAATCATTTCCATTTTCTTTTGAAAAATATTTCCTTATAGACATAATAATGTTGTCCATGTACGGAATGAATAACGCCTCTTTGAATCACTATGTATTAAAGTTCCTGGATTAGTAAACAGCGTTATAGGCTATTCACGGTAAAGTTACCACTTTTGAAAGTCGTCTCATTTGGAATAATAGTCAGTAAATATATTTTATTTTAGCTTTAGACTAACGTCCATGTTCGGTGTAATCTACACACTGTGTTTATTACTTATATGGCAGTATTTGTTTAAAAAGGTGGTTAAAGAAGAAAAAAAATGGCCGAAAGAAAAAGTAACTAAGGTCTCAAAAGTGCTCACTCTACCGTGAACAGCCTATAATAACCTGCAGTGCAGTTATTCTTGGAAGCTTTAAATGCAAACTAATTTAATTTTCTACTGTTTTACTATTTCCAGGTATTTATTTGAATAGCTCATTCACGAATTCCTTGTCGTATTGCAACATAACAAAAGTTCATGCATGTGTTTTGAAACTTGCAGCAAATTGGTGGAAACATCCTGAAATACTGCAAAGATAGTTACCATTTTTGTTCAATATTTCACTATGATTCGTGATACAATGTTGTTCCAGATTACACGTCACATGGAGGGACGAATCACAAGCATCTAGACTTAATATGCCGTGAAGGATAAAGTAAGACGGCTCGGTGTGTTATGAAATTCTTTCTCAGGCCTGGATACCGACTTTGTGGTTACTAAGTCTTTAGCTAGTTCGTGTTTTGAAAGCCTGCATAAAGAAAAACGTCATCAGTTTATTTTGCGTTGCGACATTTTCACGTGAGGCAACTTGACATCGCGGCACTCAGATAGAACAAACAGGCGCACTACGTGATAATTAAAGGCTGTACACGATAAAGTGAGCACTTTAGAAATGAACCTTAGATAAAAGTCACTGCCCCTGCAAGCATATGTTTTAATGGGCGCACTGAGTGACATTCGCGCAGTAAAGTTGGCAACGATGGATGGAAAGTAGTTCTATATCTTAACGTCGAATAAAAAGTGTTAGGTAACCATTTGTGATAACTTAAAATTATTTCTTCGCTTTCTGCTTTTTTAATGCACCTTAATCGTAAAAATGACCAGTTATGTAAAGTATTTACTTTCTTAATAATTTCACAATTTCATTTGACCGACGCATGAATAAAACGACGAGACCCATGGCAGTGTTAATTTTATATTAGGGGAAGGAGTACACAACGTGCATATGCAAGTAGATCTTAAGCAGCCTTCAAAAGTTCTCATTGTACCGTGAATAGCCCATAAATCACTTATTGCCGAGCTGTAGGCAAATGGAGGGAACATTACACGATAAAAGAGTTTATTAAACAAAAAAAAAAATGTCTTTGGCATTGTCACTGCGGCCCGTCTGCAGTCGCAAGTATTTAGGCAACGCTTTTTCACGAGATGAATGGAAACAATTTTAAATTTTGGTTTCTGGAAAAAAAAAATTTAATAAAAGGAATTCCTATCTTACCTACTGAGGATTTTTCAAAACTTGGCAGTTTCTTTTCTAGAGTGTGAAGAAATTAATATTTGTCATTAAATGACAGACTGTGGTAAAAACCTAACGAAACGCAAGAACGTAAGTGTTTGCTGAAGTCTGTTTGCGTTATGCTAGTTTGATATATTTTCTGTACGGGTATTTTGTATGATGACCGTAATTGATCGTTTGCTGATATTAATATTCGAGAGTGCCCCTAAAGACATAATTGACAGATTACACGCCCGAATTACTCGGGTTCTCCTGTCAAAGATTATGATCGGATACAAATCGAGCAGTAAAAGGAAGACAGTTGCAGTCATAAATATATGTCAGAAAGGGCGACATTTCTTTGCGCGTCAAATACATATTAAGATAGTTTTATAATGCTTGCAAACGAATTAACTGCCGTGCAGTCTTTAAGATTCCGAAGCGCGTTGATGTGAGAATTTCTTAGTCGTAACTTGAGCTATTCTCTATTTTTAATCCCCTCACCCCTCGCCAAACTACGTTAAAAATTTTGCTGCAACTAGACATTGCTATCCCGAAAAGAAAACCTTTTTAAAAAAAAAATCAACAGGCGATAATAAAGGATACCTATTGCTGCGTACATATTGTGTGTTTTCTTCCAAACGAATTCCTGCGGAATATTTTACGTTTCGCGGAAGTTCTACAGCAGCATAAATGACTTCTCCGAAATGTCCCTTGTAAAAATATTTTACGCATTAGTGACGTGGTGTGAAGAAAGATGTAGTCATCCATTATGCTCTATAGTCGGCCTCAGCTCCTCACAGTAGAGCAGACAAGCGTGTGCACGCTAGCGTGATCACTAGCGACTTAGGTAACAGATTACTCCGCGGCTTTGTGTCGCTGACAAAGGACCTACAAATATGTCCCTAGAATGCAACCTAAAGTTAGTAAAAGTTGCAATGCCGGATTTATCTTTATTAACCAGGAACTTGAGCCTAACTTATGGGGGCTGGGTAAGCTATGCTGAAGAGTGGAAAAAATATGTACAGTTAAGGATGTTTTTTGGGGGAATGAATTAAGTTAAAATGATGCAGCTTTCAGCAGCGTGTTTTAGAATGTTGAAGAATTGTTTGTTGTACATTATATGTATAAAAATACTTTTATTTCTTTAAGAAGAAATTCTAGAAATGAAGCGTTTTTTTTAAGTTTATTGTACAGTGTAGTACAGTAATCTAGCATAAATAGAACTTACAGCCATACATTAGACTTGCATCTCACCAATATCTAGAGTATGTTGCAACCTGAACATTGCTGGAGTAATAATTATTCTGCAAAACACTGTTAAGAACACAATAATTCATACCACAAACATTTTCATCTGAATAGACGCAATGTATTTAGTATATTTCACCTTAATTAAAAATTAAGTATTAGGGTTACCATGAAATAAAGTATTTATAATAAATCTCCCTTTTGAGAGTTGACACAAAGTGATCTCTTTACCATTACTAGTGTATATGCTCTTTGTGCTAACCCAGGTTTCATATGTGTGTGTATATATATATATATATATATATATATATATATATATATATATATATATATATATATATATATATATATATATACAGTTTCCAGTTTACTGCATAAAAATTTAGAAATGAAAGAAATTATTTAAGTGTCTACTTCATGTATTGAGAAGTTATATAACTTTGCCAGTATTGTTACCGCTACACTGACTTGGAACTACGCAGAAAATGCTGTTTTTTTTTAAATAATACTTAATTAATAATTTAATTTTTGGCCCATTCTTAGGGATTCTTGCACCCTGCAACGGAACCGGACTGTTCAAGCAAAGTTGATTAAAAAAGAGTAACACCCAGTTATTGTTCACACTTTAGACTTGTCCGATAGAAAAAGCACAAGTTCCACGGTTACGATGAGGAAAGACTGGCGATAACCGGAGCTGAGTGTAGCAGATGGACTGATTTACCCTGACACTACAGCCTGGAGAGTAAGCGACGGAATATAAGGTAAGAAAAAAAAAAAGTACTTCTAGAATTCCCCCGGTCAGTGGAAACGGCTACCAAGTTTTCCACACGAGAAAATCCAGGACGACCTCACCGGGAATCGAACCCGGATTACATTGGTATTAAGCGAACTGTGAACAGCCGCGAATATGCGAGCCATGAGCCAATAACGTCTGCAACGAAACCGCAGATGTTTGGAGACTACCTTGTCACTAATTGTTTTAGCTATTACAATTATTATTGTTTACCTAACAGCAGTGAGTCCATTTTGGTAAGAAAAGTGGTCGTTTGGAACACAGCCCCAATGTTACAGAGCTAAAACTCAGTTTTTCACACCTAGGCCTATATATAATTTGTAATGTCTGGGCATTAGTAGACATATACGTGACTGTATATGTGCAGGAGATAATAAATTACACTGTTTTATTTTTTTAGTTTTGTTTTATTTTTTAAATGTTCAATTTCTACTATGTTATACAGAATGAATCAAAATTCGTATTACAACGCACTAGGTTGGTAGTTCATGACTAGTGGAACAACAATTTGCTAATAAACATGGGGTCGGAAACAAGTCCTTATGTTGCTACAGGCAGTCAAAGTATGTTGGTAAGCTACCCGCAATAAATTTGATATGCGCTGACCTTGCAATTAATGCCGTACAGCAGTTGGTCACAAAGTCCAAGAAACTGTTCCAAATGAATACCACCTTCACGGATGCACAATCGACAACGACTGAGCATGTTGTCTTCAGTCGCCGTTATGACGTTTTGAGGAGCCTGAACGTGAGCGGCAGCGGTATGGATGCACGCGATGAGGCTCATAAATGAATCCACGGGAGTCTCGTACACTAGCCATTCATGTAGCCCCAGAGATAAAAGTCCATCTTGGTGAGATCAGCGGAACGTGGTACTGGCTCGCCCCGTTCAATCCAAAGATGTCCAAATGTGTCACTGAGAAACTCGCGCACTGCCAGTGTGAAATGGGCTGGTGCACGATCATATTGGAACCACATGTGGCGGCGGATACCCACAAGTACCTCTTCCATGAGTTCAAACAGTGTTTTGCGGAGGAAGCGAAGGTAAACTTACTTTCATGGTAGTAACGTAACGACACGTTTCGGACACCATGTTTGAGCTGTGTTGTTCCACTAACCATTTATTACAAGCCAAAGTGCGTTTTAACACGAATTTCGAATCATTCTGTATATACAACACTACATTTAAAAAATACGTTTAAGATCATAATAATTTATATGTAGTATTTCATAATTGTCTTTGAGTAAATAAAAGTTAGTCTATACAAAAATATATTTATGACTGTGGTTAACAGTATTATGGAATATTCTTTCAATTAACTGTTTCAGCTAAATGTTTTTTTTTTTCAAACGTTCTTCATATATCAGGCCTCTTTCTTGTTGCTGGTTTGGCTTTCTGTTATGCTGTTGTTATGTAGTTGGGCTCCTTTATATCCGCCTTGACGAACCTCTTCGAAAACTGGTGTTTACTAGTTCCTCTAGCAGACATTCCTTGTAGAACGTGTAGTTAACAAAAAACATAAAATATTCTCCACTGTCTATTGCATGTGTGTAAACATTAATTGTAAATATATTGTAATTAAGTATAATGTAATTGAAAATAATTATCCGTGTACGCATTTTATATGGTACATATTAATAACCGTCAGATACTAGTCGAAAGAAGCTAGCTATAAGAACACATATATACGTTATTACGTGCGTGTGTGTGTGCGCGCGCGCGCGTGTTTATCGAAATCACTCGTTAAGAGGAAAACCCACCCAGAATGCAATTTAGAAGTTGAAAATTTTCCGAGACGGGGAAATACTATCTCAGGTGATAAAAAAAGTTACATAATGCTGTGACTCGTCAGGAATTGGCAAAACGCGTGGCAGCATTGCCTTAGCGACTGTAATCTGTCGATTACAGGCTACGATAAAGTAAGTATGGCTGGAGTTCAATAAGATTTCTGCGATATGGGAACTTCCCTATCATCGTTGGAACATTTACCTACATTTGTTACGTCTGGTGATGTCGAAACTTAAAACGGCATTTATATTTATTTGCATTTTAGGTCTCTTTGAATTATACACATTCTTAAATTGATTGTAATGAAGGTATTTTCGGTTATTTTACATCCGCTCAGGTCAAACTGGTATAATTATTCCTATTAAATAGTCCAAACCGCATTCTGTCTGGCATTTTCCCACACGTCAATACGATCTGTGGACATTTGTAGAATAGCCACGTTACAAATTTCACTTCTTGAAATTTTTGTAACTTTCAGGACATGTTCTGCGTGGTTTTTGCTGGTAACTGGGTGATTTCAATTTTTCCGCCGAACATACATGTACTCAAACATACGACACACAATGTATACCTAGGCCCTACAGTATTTGTGGTAATTTAAATATTTTACTTGAAGCGATCAGCGAGTATTTTTAAATTTTTGTAATAACTGTACTTGATGTATAGATTGACGACACCCTTGTGTATTATTTGGTTCCATGCTACTTAAAGAAATCCATTGAAGTATAATAAGTAAAGTGTATCAGGCTCGACTGCATTTTCGTTGAGTTTCTTTAAGCTAAGAGCCTGTTCAGCTCAGCTCTACAAGCTACATACTTTGTCGCTAGATGTAAAAACTATATATACTACAAATTTTAGTACATTTATTTCTTAACTTTTTTTCATGTGACGTTGCTTTACTCTCTATAAATTATTTTTTAATTTATCACACAATACCTCAGATTATTATTTTTTGAGAGCTGAAATTAATTGCAATTTGTGTTATTTATGGTACAAAAATCCCAATTACTGTAAAAGATGAATTAGGAAAATTAGGACTGCTGAGGCTTCTATATGTGATCTGTATCTAGGTAACACCATAGTATGAACTACAAATGTTACTTTGTGTGTGCAGTTATGAGAAACCTATCTGCACAAAGATTTTGCCATTCTATCACTCCAAAATTCGTCATCCTTTTCGATGACTTGGTACGTCATCCAACGCGAAGTGTAGACCACAAAGTAACAATACTTTCTGCCAGTTATTTGCAACTGCCCTTGCACTTGATAATAATAACTAAAGTCACTCCTCGGTAGTGGTTTCCCGTTCACAACTAACAACTCATCTGATATCAGTAAATAAAAATAATTATAATAAAAATATAGCACAAATGTCATACAAAATATTACTTGAATTCTTGTTTGGCTAAGTGATAATTTTACTTGGCAATACAAAAATGCTATACATAACACAGCTATGGCTAAACATATTTGCCTGACCATTATCGACAGCTTCTTTATGACTTCCGTACTTATCTGCAGAAAGAGGGCACTTTACTTCAATGATGGCGTCTTCACCCATCAAACCATCTATAATGACAGAATTTTACGTGAGTGTATACGAATTAATCGGACTACATAAATAATACTATTAAAGTTAAGAAAAGTAATTCTTTAAAAAAAAATGTAGCTACTTAGAGTTGCACTAAGAAAAGGATACTCAGAATATACGAATAAGCCGCATTCTATTGCCTCTATTCCATGTTCCTCGGCCATTTTGCGCTTTGCTACAGGTTAGTAATGTTATTAATGTCATACTGTGTCCCGTTTGTATTGAAGTTACCATACAATATGGAGTGAACTAAGTTTTTGCAAGATGTCGTTGCCCTCATTTTACGTACCCTGCCAAAATTTGAAGCAGTTACTAACTTCCTCCTCTATGTATTCCACAGGTGACAGCTTGATTGCAACACAGCCATTTTCTGCAGCTGATCTCTCTCTTCTTCAGTCCACATGAGGCCAGCGAGAAAATTTTTTTTTTTTATTCGTCAAGCTCTGATGCTGTTATTGCACTCTCTGGTTCATATTGTTCTGTCTGTACCAAACCATAGTGCTCATATTCAGCGTAGAGTTTTTTTCTCGCTTTCACTTGCTTCTTGGTTTTGTGCAACCTTTGATGTTTCCTGTTTTCCCTTGCTCGTTTCTGCTGGTCGACGAATTTTTTTGTGTACATTCCTAGAACATAAATAATAAAAACATATATGTGTTAGTTTTTTTTAAATTTGTCTTCTTTAAATTTGGTTCTTGTACAATGTACAATGACAAATATTTTATAGGCAGGTCACCGCCCCAAATTTTTTGTGGTGTACGCAAAATAATTAGATATTGATCACAAATATTTTGTATGAACATTTCCATTATTTTGAATACACCACATAAAACATCTGACACAAAATACTTCATGACCGCCATAACATATTTCTTACAGTGCTCTCACCTGGACTGTTACCACCCATAATTGTTTTATGGATTACTCTAATATATTCACCCACATTGTTGAATGATACAGCAGCAGAACAACGCGTATTGTACTGTCCTCTAAGGGCATAATTTATGCGCTTTCCTGCAACATGTTTGTTTACGATACTACTGAATAATTTCAACAAATTGCTGTTATGGTCTACTATGAGACTTTAGACATGCCTGGAAACACTTCCACAAATAATCTTCATTATTTCTTGCAGTAATCTACATGATTTGAGCTCAGGAACTTGAGATTTATTTTTCCCTCTTTGTTACCATTGCAGTAATATACATCGTAATGCTCATGATTACCGAATATGTGTAGAGGTGAGTTTTCTACATCTGCTTCCAGCATAGATATCCGTGTGTTCAATGGTTCATTTCCTGCAACTCTGTATTTTATTGTCTTATCAACAGCAATTCGGAATCTTAGTATTTGCTGCTTCAAAAGATTTCTGGAGGTCACCGGGAACTTTCCGTTTTTGGTAAGATCGGTTAGCTTACATCAGTAGTTGCGAAGAATATGATTCTTGCATTCCACCTTTTCCACCATAAGATTAGAACCATATGGCATTGTCTCAAGCAGTTTCTTACGTAAAGAACTATCTCCATCGCCTGTCAACATTAATCCAAGATTAGTCTACAAAAAGCATGTTAAATACAATGTTTACAAATATAATAACAGCTAATACACAAGTATATTAACGTAGTCAACCATTTTACAAACAGTAAATATCTCACAAATAAGTTTGTTTAATTTAAGGCCAAGTAATTTTTCGCTTTGAAGGAAACCATCCGCTATAATATCTGCTTCCATGCTAGTCGCACTATTTTTCCAGTCAAGAAAACACGTGTGGTTTGGTGGTGTTTGCTTTGTATTTTGGCATGACGCACAGATAGAACAGTACCGATTTCTAACACCTAAATATAACACCTTTCCTCTCATAAAACCAGGAATGGATGCCTGAAAGCAAAAATGACACATACAAAAATACAATCAATTCTATAGAAGACACTGTAGGAAAACTATAGTACGTTTATATGTAACTTAACTTACCACGCCCGATAGAGTCGTAATTAGTTTTGTAACTGCGCTTATACCACGCTCCATCGGCCACTATCGTACACATTGGAACTCCATCACTATCTACGTTTCCATCCCGAATGGCAATGGCTTTTTCTTCCTCAGCAGCATCTAGCATAGACAGTAATGTTGCATCATCAATGTCTTCCGGAACCTTCTTAATGTGCTTTAAGAAAGTTTTGTTACTCATGCAGTGCATATCAACCCCAGCAGAAAATTCTGTCAGTTGAGAATATCCTCCTCCTGTCGCTAGTATATTGTGTACAACAGTTATGTTTATTGGCATGTATGTGTCTTTATTTTCTCGATTTTTGGACATTATTTCAGAAACAACAATGCACACTCTGAATTTAAAAATCCATGTACAGTGAAATACATCTACTTTCTCTTTCACAAAATCCATATCCATAAATGAATAATCCGTGCCTCCATGATGTTTCTCATTCTGAATTTGCGTGAACAGATATACTATATCAATTCTTCGCCCAGATGAGACATTAGCCTCTGCTGGCGTACGAATACACTCAAGAGTTTTTTTTCCTTTGAAATGTCGCCAGTAATCCTGTGGGAGAAGATAGGAAATTTATTGCGCACTGGTATATTAACAGGTAGAACTGGTTTCAGCAAAGCTGTGAGGAGTTTTTCATAATGTACTCATAACTCGGTTGCAAAAAGCATTTCAATTATACTAATTAGATGCTGTAACAGAAGTTCAAGATATTAATTTTTAGTACAAGTGAATACGATTGTTGCGTAATTCTGGTGGAGCCCCTCATAGGATATTGTACCTCAACGTTCAAGGCCGAAAAGCAGTATGGCTATTTACCATAAAATAGTACTGTAACCTCTCACTTTTGCGTCTGTCTTCAGATGCATTACAAAACTATTGCTATGTTGCTGCGAAAAATATTTTAGAATTATAATTTAAGAAATTTATACTGGTGCAAAAAAAATGTCAATTAGAGTTAGCTTACTGGGTATGTGGTACTGTGCTGCAGCCTGTTTCTTCAAAATTACCCTCTGGCGAAATGTTTGAAATTTGTCGTAATCGACTGTCTGAAGACATATCTAGATGACTGTCGATGGAAATGGTATCTCCGTACCTCTCATGACATAACTATGAATAATGCGCATTACATTATATTTAACATGCATAGGTTATATATGTTAAAAATATGGTTAGGGTTAGCGTAAAAGATTAAATATACAAATGAAGTTATCATGATTTTCAACTCACAATAGAATGTGTTCGTGAACCTTGAGTTCCTTCCTCTACGTCGCGTCGCCTCGGTGGAACAGTGTTCCAATATACCTTACGTTTGCCACAACGGGGAAACACATGTCTTTAAATATACCTACGTTATTTATGAGTCTATCATGAAGGTAAAGGAATAACACCGGTGTATAAGAATGATGATAAAATAGAGTGAATGTGGTTACGCACTGCTACCGGCTTCTTGAATAGTACACTCCTTCCCCATGTCTGAAAGTGGTATTAATGGACTATTTGAGGTAGTGTCTCGATCATTACCACCGGAAATTAAAATACAGTATCTCATGTATTGTACATAATAATTAGTGTATTAGGAATATTTACGTACAATCTTTATAAAATTACAACTTTGCGAAGACACGTATTTTAAGAAGTATAACTTAACTATTTCATTTATTGGTAAGTTATTTATCTTTAACTATTTTAGAATATTTAACTTTTAGTGTTGACTGTATTACCATAACATAGATCATATGTAAGCATAGTTCTTTATTACAAAATATTTCGTAGTAAATACTTACAGAGCACAAAATTTAATGTTGTGTTGCTCCTCGTTGATTTCCTGTGGTATTTCATATACCGCTTGCTGCGCATAGAAAGCAGCTTTAACAGGGCTGCACAAAAATTAAGAAAAAAATAGATGGATTCATATTTTATGTTTTCTGTTATGAGCTTTGTTTGACAAATGTGGTTACCCGAAAGATATTATTCCTGGTACGTCATCTTCACGACAGCTCTCAACACAACACGACGCTGTATTATTTGGGTCTAGTAAGTGCGAGACTGTAGTTGGTAGTTTTTCATTAGTTTTGGACCTGAAAGTAATATATTAGTTTTATTTTACATTTCATGCAAAACATTAACCACATTTTAGTGAATTCAATGCATAAAAAATAGTGGTTTCTTACGCTCCTGCAACTTTGTCATACAACGATTTCAGCAAAAAAAAATGTGGAGTGGATTTATGAGCAACTCACTTTGGTGGAGCATGGGTAATTAAATATGTTGTAATTTTGTTTAGCTGTCATTTATAATTTTGTTAACTAATTAACTTGTACATTTCCCCCCCAAAAAGGAACTAAGTTACTGATTTGTTTAATTATGATAAACTTAAGCAAGGGTTATATGCTTGTTTTAACTTAAAAAACTAACTTCATTAATGCAATATCCTGTATGCGTATGATAGTACCCGTAACAACTTGACGAAAATAACTTACCATTTTTTTAAATATTATTTACTTACGCAAGGAAAATATAACATTACTGGGCATGTAGAAAAATCTCCACCGCTGGAAATTATTTCTAATTTCTTATAACTTTCTTGTCTCTATAGAAATCTTTTAATAACGTTCACTCTAAAATGGAATCAGTGACTATTCACTGACTGAAAGCGATATTTCACAGATTAAATTTGTTGAAACTGCTCCAACACGAATATGTAGATAACTGCAGATCGTATCAGTGAACAGATTTCATTAGTTGAAGCAAAGAAATTCCCAAATTGAAAAAGTAAAGAAGAAATGTGTACCCAATGTACAATTTGTTTTTGTAATTTTGCACATTATGTAATTCTGCTTTTACATGTCCGAAACTCAAGAAAATTCTTTACAAAAATTAAATAAGCAAATACTCAAGTGAGACTCGAATCGACCACACTTTAAACGTTACACTAACATCCTAACCACTAAACGACGGTAAACGAAATCCAGAATTGGTTTTTATGTAATTATTATTGTTGACTTGCGTTTTAGATAAATTTTGCGCATCGCTTTCAGAAATAAGTATTTATAGGAACAGAGTGAAAATGAAAACTACTATAAACTAAATATCACACAACAACCGAAGAATAGGAATGAATACATACACAAAAGTATATACTCTGCGTGAAAGAATAAGTGCCAAAGTACATAAATCACATAAAATACACTATCAAACAACAATTAGTAGAAAGCTTACTTCAGAAATGGTGGCAAACTATTGCAATGTAGGCTAAACTAATGTGAAATGGTTATTTACATGTGATACAATTTTTATTACAGAATAGAACTGTAGTTTTCATATAATGGATTCATTAGTGAAATTTACTTTTGAGTGTAATATACGAACTAATGTTGTCTGATTCCGAATCTGTTATTTGTCACTTTTTCATCAGTCAGAATCGACAAAACAGGAGATTCGGCAGTGAAGTTATTGAATCAGTTGAACTTCCGCTAATTCTAATTAAGAGTGAACCTAGTGATAGTTTCATTACGAAAACATTTCATTGCCGTCCATACAGAAAGTATTTATACATTATCTGTGATGTAGCAGAAAAAATCTTGTAAGTTAAACAGTAAAGTTTCCAGGGTAAATGAGTAGGTAGATGTGTGTTCAACACAGGAAAAGAGCAAGGTACACATAACATGATTAAGAGCTTTTCACTCGCAAGTTACAATTTGCCAGTTCTAAGTTTTTCAGTGTGATTGTGTTGAAGGATGTTGAACATTAAACACTTTTTACACGATTCGTCTTTTGTTGCATTCTGTGTTGGTTTCATCATTTCGATGACGTAACTACAATAAAAATCTAAGTACAAATACGAATAAAAAAATAGCAGCAGGCTGCTGTAAGTGCGGCCTGTAATTCACTGTAGTGCTCAAGAGTCAATAATGTTTATCTTATGCATGAAAATATGATAAAATAAAGCTCGGTTACTCTCGCTTGCCACTTTCCTTTAGTGGAGGTGATATAAGCATATTATCAACCCGTGGGTGGTTAGAGATAAGGACAGGCATCACGCATATGACTCGAGCTGTACGAGCTGTCTCGCTATGCGCGCTACACTCGTTTAGACCATCAGATCTAGTTCACTAAATAATTTATTCACTCGCTCATACAATCTCTTATTTACCTTGTTTCGGTTGCCAACAATTAACAATACAAACCAGGCTACGTGTTATAGAACATAAATATTTTAACAGTGCACTTGAATTTGCTGTTGCCTTCTATTTTCCTACAAAGCACGTGTAATTTTCTTTTCTGACGTTCTTCTGGCAGACGATTTTAAACGTAGACTTGTATTTCCTTTCGAAAATCGCCAACATTTTTTTCCGCGACATTGTATATAAAAACTAAATATTTAGTTCATCGCTGAAACATCATGGAATTCTCCGTTTGGCGGGCATGCAGACTCCGCTACAACTGAATTGTAGTGTAAGGAAAGAGTCCTTTATCGACAGGGCCGTTTTCTCTTGCTAGGTGCACCACTATCTCACAAGCGCGTATTGTGTGTCACACAGCCCGTCCTTGGTCTCATAGTGGAAGATGGGCCTAACATCCATGCAAGGAAATACACAAATGTGAAGCTAGTTTGGCAGTTCGCTCCGTCGTACCCAGAAGCCTTAACTCTCATATTTTACCTAGGATTTGAAGTTGCTCCACCACGCAATCGTTTGCCACCGCCGAGGTGATCACAGAATACGAAGTTCCATACGTGTATCCGTCTTGATATTTCTGCGCTTAAAATCTACGTGAGAGATGTCCACAACATTGAAATATATAGGCCTATCATGAAATTTATTCTGGGCCAAATGCGCGGAAATCTAAAGCAGTAGCTCGTGACAGTTTCGAAACACAACAAATCTGCCAACAGGCTCTTCACTAATTTCTTAAAATTAAATTCTGTGGCTATGGTTGTTGCATATTTTCATAAAATCGCATTCTATATCACTATAGTTTTACTTTCACTCACTGATTTCCTGCTAACTGGAAATCGTGTCCGGAATGGAACTCGCGACTTTTTTTTACAAGTTCAGGGAAGGATATAATGAGGCGATCCCGTAAGCTAGAAAGAACACTAACCACTGTGTTCCGTATTTATTTGTTTGTGTGGGCTGAATGAAAAAAAATTGGTTGTAGGAACCATCTGGACTGTTAATATAGGGACAATCACCAGACATGTGGTAGGTGCCATCTAAATATTGTCAACATAGATAGTAATCCTACCAACAGAATTGTAAAAACTTCAAAAATTCAAACGTGTTAAACTAATAGATCAATTTTCAAATTTCAAACACCATTAGTTTCACAACATGGCACAGTGCATTAAAGTTCATGATCATAAATATAACAATTTTGGTAAAGTTGTTTATGTTAGGTTAGGTTAAGTTTGGTTATGAATATTGCCTTTTATTTTGTTTTAAGGGTCATTTTAATTGGTAACGTCATGTTAGGTTTGGTTAGGTTAGGTTAGCTTAAGTTTGGTTCTTGAAGTTACGTCAGGTTAAGACATCCCAATACGTATAGGTGGGCGTAGGTGACTTTGGTCACCTTATAACATTTGACACAATATATTTAACAAGCCAGATCATAATTCACCATTAGTATATACACTTTATATGGATAATAATATATTCTGGTGCAGTATTGTCTTCGTGGCATGTTGGACGTTATCCTTAAGGATGTTATCTGTGATTTTATATACTACTGTACATATGGTTGCTCCTGTAGAACACTGCGTTCCTACTACAAAACAATACCCCCTACACAACAACTTCAACAATATTTCGATTGTTCCCATAACGACTAGGATTGTAATAACCTAGCAGATTATTCTGTTGCTGCTACTTTCAAAGCCATTTGAAGAACGGTTCATTATTTCTAACAGAATATTCCGTTAAGGTATTACAGTTGTGATTATTGTAGAAAGAATCGAAACGTTGTTGAAGTTGTGTTGGAGGCGGGCATACTATATGTTTTGTAGTAGGAACGTAGCATCCTGCTGTAACAGCCGTAATAACAGACAGGAATACAACAAACAGTTCCGTTGATATTACATCTATGTTAATATTTAGATTGTACTTACAACCCATCAGACAGCTGTTCCTATTTTAACAGTCTAAACGGTTCCTATTCCTACAGTCGTATTTTTTTCTCTGTGTTGGGCCGAAATTTCACAGGACTACTGAAACACCACCTAGGAAACATACATACGTAGTTCAGAAAACCAAACTGTGAAATTAAATGTTGGTGTTTCGCCACTGCATTTCAAATCATTTCGTTCCATTTGAATAATAATGTATCGGAAGGGAATGAGGTACGATGGTACTCGGCGGAGCACGGCAATGGAAGAACTTTATAAATACCGGCGCGGCATTGTCTGGGATCCTTGGAGCAACGGTGGTCTTGCAGAGGGGTCCTCCGCGCCAATGTCCCGTCACAAAGGTGCCGCCGACATCTCGTTCCGCGCACTCAACACTTCAACATGCGTCACGGCACAAACGACCACATCTTTGGGAATACACTTACAATATTCATTTTTTTTTGTGTGCTCCCGTTTTCGGACCGTTCGCGGCACCCGTTCCCAGAGTAAAAAATAACTGGAGACGCGAAGAAAGAGAGCTTCTGGGATCCCGTGCTCCGTTTGTTCCAACAAGCCGCGCTTATCATCGCCGCTCATCTTATGCAAATTTCCTGCCCTCCTGTCAAGAGCCTGAGCGTGGCGTAAAGTATCGCGTTACAATTTGATGATGGAAGCAATTTGTTAGTCCATGTCTCTACACTGCACTCCCTTCGCCACCCGTTTGGACAGAACCGCTCCCGTTTACAGTGGCATACAAGCTGTTAGCAGCATACACTCGCAACTTTCAGGCACGGGCATATACATTTTATCGAACTGTTTAATGCTAACAAAATTTCCATTTGAATTAAGTTAACCATTAGTATTCTTTGTTAGATTGTACAGAATTGTTACCTGACTGTGCCGATGTACACTAAAATATACTCCCGTGTTTCCTATTCCAATGTGAATATTAAACACTGTATAAGTTTTAAATTTTTTTGGCGTTTTGAAATTGTCCAATAGTCTCCTGTACTTACCTGAAATGTAATATATGTTATGCAGTACAGACTGGACAAAACTAATTGGATGGTTTAATATTTGAATGAGTTCAGGTCTGTATCTCCAAAGATGAGCGAAGTGGGGCTTAGTGGAATTTCTGATCTGTAGCGAACTGAAAGCTGTGAAGGTTTGTTGGGTAATATAGTATTACGTTTAGAAATTAGGGGATATAATGTTATTTTCTACAACTTAATGTCACGCTAGACTTTACCCGAAATCTTGATGACGGGTATGTAAAAATTATGTCTAAACTAGCAACAAACAATGCAGTGATGTAAACACCCCGACGCCCTATTCTCGAGGAAGATAGTTGTAAATATGAAAGGAGTGCTGTTGTTTGTCTGACAGCTATGCATCTTTTCAGTCAACGTTTTATTTTCTTTATGAACGGGAGTGAAAATACCCACAAAATTTTGTGAATGTCAGATGTAAATCAATTAAATTACACTTTTATTCAGGAAGTTTCATCATCACAAATAGCGTTTAATTATTGTGAGATGAAATAATTTTCAGCATTGATTTTTGAATGCGCGTGCCCCTTTTAATAATCAACTAAGTCATGAGATATGCTACTTTTCCTTTCTCATTTTGCATAAGGAATCACCTCAAAGTGTTTGTATTTTGAGTTAAAATTAATACTTTATACTTGTATTATGCGCTGAAAATAAATTGAAAGAAAAACCTCAACAGCAAGAAGGAAAATTTACATCTGGAGACCACTTCTATAAGATCCAACATGCAATATATTATAGTGTAAAAAGCTTCCTTGAGTGATTTATTTTCAAAAAGTATAGATTTGTAATTTAAATGTGCGAAAAAAAATGCTATGTATTTTTCACCGCTTATTGCTTCTCGCAAACTTTAAATTACTGGCTGAGTATTGAATATCGTGATTTAGGTAGTAGTGGTAGTAGTAGTAGTAGTGGTGGTGGTGGTGGTAGTAGTAGTAGTGGTGGTAGTAGTAGTAGTGGTAGTAGTAGTGGTAGTAGTGGTAGTAGCAGTAGTAGTAGTGGTGGTGGTAGTAGTGGTGGTGGTGGTAGTAGTAGTGGTGGTGGTATTAGTAGTGGTAGTGGTGGTGGTAGTAGTAGTGGTGGGTTGTAGTAGTAGTGGTAGTGGTAGTAGTAGTGGTAGTGGTAGTAGTAGTAGTAGTAGTGGTGGTGGTAGTAGTAGTAGTGGTAGTGGTAGTAGTAGTAGTGGTGGTGGTAGTAGTAGTGGTGGGTTGTAGTAGTAGTGGTAGTAGTAGTAGTAGTGGTAGTGGTAGTAGTAGTAGTAGTAGTGGTGGTGGTAGTAGTAGTAGTAGTGGTAGTAGTAGTGGTGGTAGTAGTAATAGTAATAATAGTAGTAGTAGCAGTAGTAGTGGTATTAGTAGTAGTAGTTCACTTAACTAGAGATTTAATGAAATATAAGCTAATATGCCTATTTTTGCAAAGTTTCATAAAACAACAGAGGGTATTGAACTCATAGTCGCATGATTACCACCGATATGATAACTCAAAATTCCATACCAGAAACACATAAATATAGTTCAGTGGAAATTGGTGCAACACCTTGAAAGTACACGAGCAAAATGACCAGTAGGCGAATAAATTCTCTCCATTATTAACGCAGCGTGGGTGAAATGCATTTCCGCAGTTTTGTAAAAAAAAAAAAAAAAAAAGTATTAATATTATTCAAAAAATTTAAAAGATGTAAGGGGAAATAAGACTTGCTTCTAAAATTTAGTAACCGTAAAGAGTTATATGAATGATTTCATGATTTTTATAACCGCTACACTGAAATATTAGAATACAGTTTTTAAGGTAATCAGACCAAATCAAAATATTTACTTGAGATAATTTATTCAGGGAAATTACTGTAAGATTTTAAGTAAACTTTCTAAAGTGTAATGAAAATTGTAGCCTACACATACTAAGGAAAATTTGTCATAGTAGCATGCTGCAAACATAGGAATGTTGAGGGTCGATACTATAGAGTTCTGTGAAAAAGAGTCTTGCGTTAGATTATATATTCAAGTTTAGCGAGTCTTTGCACTTTACGCTTCCAGCCAGTCCAAAAAAAATGTTTTTAACATGTGCTTACTTTTGGTAGTAACAACACTTCAGTTATACTCAGTACGAATATTTCCTGAACAAATTTAAGAATTATACCAGGGATGCATTGAAAAAATGTACTATTTCTGCTTGTTCATTACGAGTGTACAGTGATGTAAATTCGCAAACAGTTTCCTAGAGTGTAGGCTAGATACAGCTGGAAGATTGTATGAGCTGATGAAGTGAAGACGACGTAAAGACGTCAATAATACTAATATTGTCCGCAAGTCGTCTTGCAACGGCGCGAGTGCAAACATGGATCACTAGTGACACTGCTGCATGTCCCTGGACGGTGGGAAGAAGCACAGTTGGATGAGTTCGCGGACTATAAAACGTTCTTCTCTTCTGTTGGTCGTTCTGGATCGCCAGGAGTCTTTCAGCGTGTTCCCTCACGTTGTAATTGTTTCCAACAGCGCCGCCCTGTTTGGTCGCAGTTCGACGGAACAGATACCCTTGCCTCCCTCAAACTCCACCTAATTCGACGCGGAGATATACAGGTTGAGTCCTTTAAAAGATGTCCCGTGGGACATGTGTGTAACGGAGCGAGCGAATGAGGAAATACAGTCCAGCGTGACAGTAAAATACCTAGAGTAGTTGCTGGAAGTGGCCGCCATTGACCTCGAGGCAGGTGTGCAGATGACACCAAAAGTTGTGAAAGGCACGGTGCGAGGACATGCTGCGGGATGGCATCGATACATCCCACGGGGCCTCTTTTAAAGGACTCGTCACTTGTTATAGGCATTTTCGCAATGTCTTCAAACTTTCTAAAGCAAACATTTGAAAAATCACCCCATGCATGAAGAGTTTGTTTGTTTTCTAAATATGCCAAGCGTCTTATCATACTTAACGTTAAAGTTGGCCATTCTAATTTTTGTTTAAATTTAGCTTTTACGTATATTTTTGTAAATTATAATATCTAGAATTAATATAAATAAAACAAAGAGAAAAAAAGAAGTGTGTGGTAATGCCTGGTAAGAAATAGTTGTGGTTACTTAACACTTTTCTGAAGCCTTGCTTAACTTCTACTTCCAGGATATTCCTCCGCCTCGTGCAATCTAAGCTAAACTAAGTTTGGAAAATTATGCCGGAGGACAACGCATCGCATTCGTGCGCACTCAGTCGTAATAATATTTTGCATGAGGACTATTTCTTACTAGGCGTTACCAAAACACATGTTTTCTCACTGTTTTAATGTATATTAATTATAAATTAAACATGATAATTTATAGTGAGAATATAAATAACATTTCAATTTAACCAAAAAAAAAAAAAATGTTACTTTTAAGAACACAAGTATAAAACTCTTGTGAAACATGGTATATTTAGGAAATAACTTAAAACGTCATACATGGGGTGATTTTCCAAAAATTTGATTTAAAAAGTTTGAAGAAACCTCGAATAGACTATATGTGAAATATTATTACGCTGAGTGCGCACAAATAAGACGATGCGCTATCCCATCGGGGAAATTTTTCATGCACGAAGCGGAGGAATATCCTGAAAGTAGAACTTGAGTAGGTTTTCAGAAAAGTTGGAAGTGATCGTGAATGAACTATACCCTTGATGTCCACTCCACAAGCAAACTGATTATACTGAATACAGCTTCGTTCTACGACCGTACACGTTACTGGGGCTGTAACGATGTTAGAGCCCTGTAGTGCCACTTCTACACAGCTAATTACAGCCATACCTCAAACCATATGTAATATTATCCGCAACGGTGCTGTATACCAACCTCCGCCTCTTGTGAATGGATTGGCGAGGCTGTTATTATGGCATGAGTGTATATCATGTACGCAAATGTATATTGGTCCCCGTTATGTGATCTGTGGGAACGACTAACTAGTTTGCCCGGATAACAGTTTAAGCATCACGAAAGTTTATTATTTGGCGGAAAATGCGCTTTTATCGTACCTTATTGGAAGTCACGCCTATCAACGCTGGTAAAAAAGTAATAATTACAACTATAAAAAAAGAAGTGCCATGGGATTTTTTTCTTCGAAATTTGCAGTACATTTATTTAGATGAAGAAGAGATTTGGGCGGCTCTTAACATCGAGGTCTTGAGAGTTGATGAGGGTGATTGAAGAGAGTATGGAGCAGCACCGGAATGAAAGGGCGGGGTAAACGGGAGATCCCCGAAAATCCCACTGACCAACGGCATCGTCCAGCACGATTCCCTCATGCGGAGATCCGGAGTGACCCGGCCGGGGATTGAGCCCAGATCGTCTTGGTGTGAGGCGAACAGGCTAACCGCTCAGCCACCGTGGCCCCTACATGTATTTAGAGTATGAGTCGTATATTAAGACTACATCTCATTTTTTCCCCCAATTCCATTTAAAATATTTATTTTTTTTCAGTAGGTAATCATCTTCAAACATAACCTGGTAAATTTTTACCATGTGCAAATGTGCCCTCCGCTCTAACCCCCGCCCCAATCTTATTTATTACCGCTGGTTTTATGACTTCATTTATGATAAATGTGTTGCAAATAATCTCAAGGAAATATTATATGGACAAAAAATGTTCTTACAAGTATATTTGATGCTTTTAGCAGTTATTGTGAGCATGAAAAGTTTGGTTGAATTATGTTTAATTGTTTAATTTATATATAACATACTAATATTACTGATAAATATTGCCACCACTCAAAAGTGATTAACATACTTAAAACATGCAGGTTTACATTGCCTACTGTGGCACTATGTGCAAATTTGATGGGAATCTTTTTTAATGATCCCCTAGATAGGCCTATGGTATATAATCTTGATTTTCTCATTTGTTTATAACTTTGTAAATTTTGAACAAAAGTATTAGCACATTCGATGTTTGTCGCAGATACTGAAAGCATATAAAGTTTGGCAGAAATTATTTTGGACATATGACATTAGCCTAAAATAATTATTAAGCTGTAATGTTGAAACTATGTGACTAACCTCTTAAGTCATATAAATTTAGATCGATTACTAAAGTATAACTTTTCGCCTGAATTTGGTGAGAACAAGTTGATTATTTCCGAGGTATTTTTGTGTTTCTTTATCTTACAAAATTACATACAACAGAGACTGTGTAATCACATTTGATAGTTCAATATATATTGCCGGAATACAAAGTGAAACTGAAACATGTTTATGTGGCCGCTATTTTGATAAGGGTCTGACCTCCTTAAAAATATTACTTTACATTTCCTGCCATAGTAGGCCTACTACTTGTTTGCCAAATTTGATAGGAACGGGACGATTGCTTCCCGAGATGACAAAACTGTTATTTTTGTGTGTCGTTATCTAACAAAATAGTGTACAAAAGAGGCTATGCATTGGAATATATGACAGTAGTGATATATTATTTCAGCATACCAAGTTTGGTAGAAATTTTCCAAATGGTATGGTAGCTATAGCAAATTAGCCTAAAACATGTATTTGATTACCAATCTGAAAATAAGTGCCTTATATACCTAAATCGCGCGCATTTACATTGCTTAAAGTAGTATTGCTTATATAGGCCTAACAAATTTGATGGGAATCGATTGAGTAGTTTCCGAGATATAACTTAAAAGCTTAATTTTTCATGTAGTGCTATTTTCCAAAATGGCTCATCAATAAAACAAACCATTCCTATTTGTATTAAATGCTTATATTAACACACCAAATTTGATTCAAATCGGTTACATGGTTGCTGAAATATGACATAGCGCCCTAAATATAATATTGACCGCAATGTTAAAGGTAAACATCCGACGTGGTCGAAAACTAGTACGTCGGATGTCCTTAATAAGAACTACATGTGTACAGAAATTGGATGAAATTCGATTCACTGGTTCACAGCTTTTTGGGGGACGCAACACGAACATGTACACACATACACGCACGCACGCACACACAGAGGAAAGTGATTTCTTGGGAAAGTTGGCTAAAAAAAAAGTCTAAATTCCTTGAAAAAATACCTCTTCACCTGTAAACTAACCGAAAGAGGGCAATAAATAGATACAAGACGTGGGTTTGTTTGATGCTTTTGTGTTTCTAGTAAAATCAGTAAAAACTACCTCTGTACACTAATTGTAATATAGGGTAACAAATTTGCGAATATTTTCATTTTGTTTTTAATTATCTTTACGTTGCGTTCACTGACCACTTTCGGTTTACACGCCTGCTGCAGATATACAGCCAATACGCCTCCAATGCTATATATATATATATATATATATGTATGTGTGTGTGTGTGTGTGTGTGTGTGTGTGTGTGTGTGTGTGTGTAGACTAATACAAATTATTTATATTAGTAAAACCAGCATTTTTTTTAGATATATTAATTTAATTATTTATATTGTAATATAGGAATATTTGATAATACTAAAGCATATTAAGATAACTGAGTTGGAAATTTTTTATACAATCAACAAAGAAGGTAATTTTTTACAGTAAGGCGATTTTTCAAGGATCTGAAAAATATTATGAGGAAGGTCAGTATCTATAAATCTTGACTTAGATTCTTATACCTATGTTCACATTATTTTTCTTTCTTTTGTTCCCATTTTGAACCACTTTTCTAAATATTAATAATAATAATATGCTATACTCAATACTGATTAGTTTCTGAGACAGTTTACATACCGGGTTTGTCCATCCCCAAAACTCTGCTTTCGGGTGATAATTTCTACCGATAAGTACAACCGGTAGGCTGTAGTCTGCGTGCACACGCTGTTGCTTTGTGATGTGAGGCATCCAAGTACAAATAGAGCATTCTTTAATGTTGGAATTATAAGTTTGTGTACAAAATGTTTTGGAAAAAATATTTTCATTCTTTCCCTCCGCAACTTTGAAGGGAATTTGAAATCTGTAGTTATTTATACCTGGTAAACAAATTATTTAGAACAGTTTCAGAGACTTGGGACTCTATAGTCTCCTTTCAACACATTCACTGCTGGTGACAGTTGTAAACGTCGGACAACATTATCCCCCTGAGCGCGACGCGGTTGACTTATCGGCGTTTTTGCATCACACCGGCTTCTAGAGTTAAAAAATTATATTGGGATTCAGTACTATCAACCGCCTGCCACGTGTTTTTAGACGTGGCCTGCATGAAGTGGAGTGGAGAGATTTGGATAGCTCTTAATATCGAGGTCTTGAGAGCCGGTGAGGGTGAAGTGAGGTGAGTTTGGGGCGAGGGAAACGGGAGACCCCTTAGAAAACCCGCCGATCAACGGCATCGTCCGACACGACTCCCCACGTGTGAAAATTCTGGAGTGATGCCGCCGGGAATCGAACCAGATTCGTTTAGGTGGGAGGTGAGTAGTCTGACCACTACACCACCGCGGCCCCTGCCTGATTCAAGAAACGGACAATTTTTAATTTGTTCGTACATGTTACTGAAAACTGTGTATCTAGCAGCTAAGTGATGTGATGTACATCAGCTGTTCGCTCTCTTGTCTCAGTCAAATGGGTCACCGAATAGTCGCCGGGTAGCATCATAGTTTCTTGCCTTCCACTCTCTACAGTTTACAGTTCCCCATTACAACTGCTGTACGTCGAGGTGCTCACATTTCGTCAATGCGATAGCTGCCGCACAAAGCGCTGCAGTCGCTTTTGACGTCACATTCCCTACTCGGATTGGACAATTAAACATGATGTCTGGTAAAATTCGAAAAAAAATCTCATTCCTGAAAGTGACATGCGCATGCGCACTTAGAAACATTATTGTCATTGGTATACCGTTTGAAAAATAACGAAAAGTCCTAATCTTTTGTTCGGAAGGAAGATGTTCCTTGCCTATATATACCTTGGGAGCGCCGTTATTCGGGGTGGAAAACGACTCCCGCGGAAATCGAGAGAGGTATTACTGTCGATGTTTGTGCTATAACATTTATTTTTAAAAGATCCGCCTTAGGTGAATGCAATGCTGGCATACATATTGTTTGTGTCCTCACATGGAAATTTTAATGGATATCAATTCGGGTATTTAAACTTCTAATTTTATTGTTTATTGTGACTTATTGTTTTGTGACTCTGAGAGCACAACTTAACTCGAGTGAAGTCTTCATTTGGATAATTTGTTATATAAATTGTTTGTATGGGTTTTTTTAATGGATAGGGGTAAAATTATGATGTTTAAATGTTTGGTACCTTGAAACCAGGTAATGCTTTAGAATATTGAGCAATATTATGACCATTTGTCATGTAGAGTGTTCTCATGGCTAATGCAAAATAAACTTTATTAATAAATTAAGGTGTGTGTATAAACAAGCAATTTTGCACCCACATTATTATTATTATTATTATTGGGAGTAAGTTACGATATCGTTATTATTGTAATATATTTTTTGTACTGTCAAAACATTTATTTATTGGCCTAGTATTTTGTTTGCTATATATAAAAAAGAAAAGAAAAAGGCAAAAATATTTTAATTTTCTTATTTCAGACAAATACTGACAGTGTTTGTAGCGTCAGACATTGTAAAATAAAATACTTTCATATATAAGTTCGGTAATAGTAACCGGTTTTCTCTGTCAAGTGTTATGATGGATTGGGACCACTTGTTATTGGTGTTAACACATATGGCCAGTGGTTTACGTCGTTTATGATTGTCGTGTCGGCAGAAAAGCAGTCCAGTATTGGAACACGGAGAGTGGGTTTTCGCAGCTAGCGTGGTCACTCTACCTCATCTTCACTCTACGGTCTCAACACTGCAAATAAACTACCTTCACTCATAGAATTACCAGGAACGCTCGTTGGCCACCGCCAGCTAAAGGAATGCGTGCCAAGCATACCACTTCCTCTCCCACCCCTTCCCTCACTTTTCTACTCTCTCCTTCCCCATGAGTGAGTCACCTGCATCGCTAGTGACCTCGGCGAGCAAGGAATATGGAAGACTCAGTACCTTTGTAGAGCAGCAGTCCGTCAGTGTGAACCACTTAAAGTTCGCCCAACATTCCCCACGACAGATATGAAACACCGCATTTCTTATCTTCTTTACTGTCTGACAAGGGCCTTCCCAAAATTTCTGAAACTTAGAACACCGATGTAGATTGTACAGCCCTGCCCGTTATCCCCCCCCCCTTTTTTTCCCCCTCAAACCTATGATGTTCCCCAGCATCCTCTGACAGTGAAGCCAGTAGAACGGTTAGCAAACTTTCTCGAGAGTTTTGTTAGCGCCAAAATGATCATCCGCTTCAGTACTACGCAGTTACTTTAACATTTATGGAAGAACCAACTAAAAAGGAGAACCAAATGAAAATACGTTTGTTTACCACCCCAATTTCTATAAAGTATGATATTCTTCGATGTGAGGGAACTACACTGTGCACAGTATGCTTTGACTGTGGAGCTAAGACTCGATATCTCCTATTTTGGTCGATGATCTGCATCTTTCCACTCAAGTATGGAATGCAGAGTGGGGTCGTTTAACTGGTCTCCCCTGATTACCTCATAACTACATACAGATGACACATCAGGTGCATATTCTTGAATTGTAGGCCTTTGTGAGGTCAATGAACGATTCACTGTCGTTTTATCCTGGCATTCACTATGCTGACCGAAGTGTGTCCATATGACTTGGTGCATTTACATTACCTTTTCGTATGAGTAGGCCTATGCTATACTTATAAGTCATGTTCCTAAAGAAGCTAAATCCATTGAGCGATTATCCGAGAAAGTAGTACATGGTATCCGCGGAACGGACAAATAGGAAATAAGTTAAAAACGATAAATTAATTATAATATTGTCTCATTTGGCACTGTTGTGGAAATACTAATATATACATAATTTGTACTTATATAAAATAGGAAATAAGTTAAAAATGATCAATTAGTTCCAATACTGTCTCATTTGGTAATTCTGTGAAAATACTTATTTATATACTTAAATATTTTCATTTATCTGAAGTTGTTTCCTACACTCGAGAATTAATAAAATTCTAGCAAATCCCAGAGCAATAAAGTAATCTAGCGCAGCCATAACAACTAAGGGCAATATTTTGTATACAGAGACAATCAGTGTTGCACACAAGCGGTGACTTAACAAGTTTTATGTAAAGGATACAGGCTAGATATTTATGCAAAATTTACGAGTATATTAAGATGCTGAGAATTCTTTGAATAGCATTCCTCTCACAAGAAATTCTTGACTGTCAATTTTGACTTCATCAACGATTCTTTGCCTGTAAAGTCTCTTAGTACATATAAAAAAAAAAAAACTGGACCAGACCAACAGACACCCAAAGAAAAATCCACAATCCAGATCACTAACGGTCTGTGAGCAAACTCTCGCCCCAATAAATCAGCGGTTACGTATCCTTTTTAAAACTAGTGTTTGTACAGTCCCCAGCCCATTCCGTAACGAATGCATTAAGAACTTCATTTGCGTGGCGCATGTGAAAAGGCAGGGCGAGCAAGCGGCTTTTTGACTACGAGAGCGGACCAGAACACACTCAGTCGGGTGGTCTGGGGCACAATGGGACACTCGGCCTCTCCAGTTTTGGTTGCACGCTCGGTTATTCTGGGTCAGAAGGGGGGGGGGGAGAGCGCGCGGTACTTAGGCCCATAAATAATGACATCTGCATAACGTCAAGTAGGAGCGCGGTACCGCACAATGGCCGCCCTCGAGGACTCCTCGAAAGGGGGCAACCCGTTCCCTCTGAGGGGGGACAAGACAGGCCACTCGAGTATGCCCTCTCTCCCTGCCCCCGTCCCGACCGCACTTTCCGCCCTAATGGACAACGAATTGGCCGGGCGCGTCGCGGGAAACGAGATTAGTGCGTATCTCACCCCCCTCCCCCCATCACAAGCCACAGTCCTACATCCCCTTCAGCTAGCCGTGCTTCGGTCGCAGCAGGAGCTGTCACGTCGCGTGATTTAGAAGTCTCGTAGTTCTCGGAGGTCTCCGAGTTCGCTGCCCGGTACTGTCACACACTGATCGGCCACCTGAGCTCGCCGGACTGCATGGGTATTGTTTGCCCGCGTCACACCACTCGGTGGCTATCATGCGGGCAAGGTGCTACTGTAGCCAGGGAACCGAGATTGTTTCTGGTAAATAGGACGTTCACGATAAAGTGAGCACTTTTGACACCCTAGTTACTTTTTTCTTTCGACCAATTTGCATCCTTCCCCCACTTGTTAATGTAAACCCCGCCATGTGAGTAATAAACACTCTATATACATTCACCATACCCAAAACCAAAAGTCCGATGCCACAATGAAATGTATTTATTGGTTATTATGTCTGATGTAACAGCTTTAAAAAGTGCTCACTTTACCGTGAACGGCCTATAGTATGTATGACGCAGCGCAGTCTTGTGCTATTCAATCAGTACTTCAAGTCGGTACGCATAAGCTCCTCATATTTAAATCTGTATTTCTATCGTGGGCGCACTCTATGATGGGATTAATAGTTAATACCCACCGAACTGACGGAATAGAACAAAAAAGTAACGTGGCTCTGAGACTGAAACTAAGTTGGGTGAGTGAGTGAGTGAATAAAATATTTGGGCGGCTCTTAAAATCGAGGCCTTGAGAGCCGATGAGGGTGAAACGAGGTGAGTGTTGAGCAGCGCTGGAATCAAAGGGCAAGGGAAACGGGAGATCCCCGAGAAAACCCTCCGGTCAGCGGCATCGTCCGGCACGATTCCCACACGCGCGAATCCGGGAATCGAACTAGATTCACTTAGTCGGCCGGGGGGGGGGGGGGGGCGATTAGTTTAACCACTCCACCACCGCGTCCTCAAGAGATTAAGTTGGAGCTGAGATGGAAAATAGCGGCGGGAGAACCGTAAGTGCGCCGATAAATCCCTCACGTCATCAGCAATATCCGCCCCGTTACCCACGTCGGAAATACGTAATTCGGATTTGCCGGGGTTTGTTTCAATTACCGACGTGCTGGCTGAACAGCTACTCAGGCATTCGCGCCTAGCTAACTAATATTTTGGTACAACGCCTGAAATGGCAAATATTAAGACGATAAAATAATACGTGCAAAACAAATAATGTCATCTCTTTTGTGACCTTTCCAGCTTCGTCCAAGCAGAGGAAGCTCCGCAGCTCAGTTGGCACCAACACTATTAGCACCAAGCAGTTAAGTGTTTCTGGCGATATTGGGCCACTGAAAAATTTTAACTGGATTTGTTTGGCCCAAGCGCCATCCGTCATTGATGAGTTTTCATTTTTATATTTTATTTAAAGGGGGGTAGACTAATATGAAAAGGCATTAATTATTCAGAAATATTCATAACCTGCAGTAACACCAGTTTATAGTTCCCACGACACATTAAAACAAACTGTTTGATAACGTCTACAACATGTAACATGAGACAGAACTATTTTCTATAACACTTGATTACTGTAGTGGAAATAAGCCATTATAACGAAACTGAAAATGTTTGCATCGGGGCGACAACGTTCCTTAATAGAAAGGCTTCTAATATTAATAAAATACTGTTTGCGGCGATAAGTTCCTAGTACAAATTACGACTATTTCAGTAGGCAGGAGAAAATTCACATTTAACCAAGCGAATTCTTTATGAAATGAGGATTCAATTACTCTGTACGCACGGAAAATATCAATAGTCAACTACCATACAGTTTTCATAACTAACCAAAGCTTATTGCTCATAATCTAAAAGGAGGGCAAATGTTATACTTTGAGAAGTTCTCCTTCTAAGTAGTTTTTATATTCTATTAATTAATATACAATCAATTTTCATGCGTACGTATGTGTAAATATGCAAACATAGAACTTTTTTTATATTTTTTTTTACGAAATGCCATTGAGCAGTAAAGAAAATTTTGCATGACTGTACAATATTAAAAATATATTTTTTTTTAATGCTACTGAGGCAGTTCCAGTATTGTTCCTGCTTATAATGCCCTTGCTTATTGGTACTGTACTGTGGTGCTGATATAATTTTCACATGACAATAAATTTATCGGCCAAATCATGACAATATATTTTCTTTAATCACATATTTAATTTTGTTTTAACATGTGATAGTAAATCAACGAAATCGCTGAATACAAATTACCAGATTACCACGCAGCTAAAACGCGAGTTTCAAAATGATGATAAATAAGTAGATTACATGAGCATGGTCATCCTAATAAATATCGTTTACGCGAAGGTTGTGAGTGTAACGTTTCTATCGCACAGTTTTTCGTTTAACTTCAATTAGATACTGAACGTGGCTTGAAACGATCAGGTAGAAGACTCAACTTGAATTTAATAACTGTTGGTTTACATAGCAAGTATGTCACAATTTTCTCTCGAATAGCGAGCTAAACGTTTTGCTTGCCGACTGCGCTCGAAAAGAAACACTAAATTGCGTTTACAAAACGTTGACCACCAAGAAATCACACGGAGAAACCACTCGGGACAGGACATCAAGACGAAATAATGTGTATGCAAATAAAATCACAAGAGAGTAATTTCACGATACGCCACGGAATTTTCCATCTCATTTGCCTGTGAAAAGGAAGTTATTCCTGTGAAGATGCGTGCGCTCGGCTGATGAAGAGGTTGTGACGCTGTAACGCCGACTGCGAATTCGACGTGATAAATGAAGCCGTCTTTGCCAGTCAGCGTCGCCGTCATCTGTTCTCTTGTATCAACACCCCTCCCATCAACTCCACCCTCCCCTACATATCCCTCGCGTTGTCACCTGGCCACAAAGCAGGGCTGACTCCCCGGACAAGTTACAACACAGTGCGAGCAAATGAAGACAAATGTTTGCCCCCTCCTCCTTCTCAACCCTCTTCTTCTTCTTTTCATCTTGTTAGGTATTCATGTAGTTGAGCTGCGAGCTGCGGTTAGCGACGGTTTGTTTTTGCCGCGGACTTGTAATGGCTCTGTCCCGCCTCCAGATTACCGCAGCTCCGGGGGGATGTTCACTCGCGATTATGCTCCTCCAGAGGTGACCCGCTCCTTTGGTACAGACTGTTCAAGGTAAAATGTGCACTTTTGGAAGCCCTGCTTAAGATCTACTTGCATACACGTTGTGTGTTATTCCGCCTTATGTAAAATTAACATTGTCATGGACCTCATCACTTTATTCATGCCTCGGTCAAGTGAAACTGTGGAATTATTAGAAAAGTAAATACTGTACATATATGATAATTATTACAATTCGATGTATTAAAAAATACAGAAAGCGAGAGAAATAATTTAAGTTATCACAAATGACAGTTTTTGTTCGACGTTAATATAAGAAACTACTTTCTCCTCCATCGTTACTACCTTTACAGGACACGTGTCACTCTTTGCGCCAGTTAAAATATACGCAGGTAAGGGCAGCGACTTTTTTCTAAGGTTGATTTCAAAAGTGCTCACTTTTATCGTGAACAGCCTTTACTCGCATGGCCCAAGCTGATGTTCCGAAACTTGCCTGTACGTCGCTCGGACTATCGGCGTACATTTGCCTCATGATTATAATGTGAAGAACGGTGAGGATAGTTGTTTCATATATAGTTTAGTTTTATAGCCTACATCGAGACAAATGAGGACCTTAACCTAATGGACGCTGAATCGAAAGGCCTATGTTAAGAATTGTACCAGCACTGTGTGTTTGATAACACACGATATGCTTGAATGAATTCACTCTTTCTTCCAGTGACTTACACAGACCCATTTCCCGAAGGTGGCAATAGCAAGTGAAGGGGGGAAAAATGTTTTTGGTGGTGGAAAAAAAAAAGGGGGGGGGGGTTGTTGGTCATTGCTACCAAAATTAAAAACTTGCTAATGACCACCTATAAAATGAAGGGTCCGGATGGAACATGATTGACTTTCAAGGTAAACATTTAGCAGTAATTAAGCTCATTTCATGAACAAATTTATTTAATTTTTTTACGAAACAAAAGCGTAAATATGGTTACGAATGCACTCGGCAAACTTCAAAGTTTTATTTAGCGGGCACAGCAATTAAAATCATCAGAATAAAAATCAGATGTTTACAGATTTTTCTCATGCGAGGCAAGCGAGGTAGAAAGTTTCTTTTCAATCCGACAATATGATATTGCGATTACTACACAAACATTCGGATTGTCGAGGGAGGCAATAGCCCCGATTCGCCTCATTCCCCTTTGCGTACGCACCATCAAGATGGACAGTATTTAATAAAATTACGTGTACGTTGTTGTATAAATGGCAAGAATCAATTGATAATGGTTGATAAAAACGTATTTAGAAGACGTATGTATAGGTTATACATAATTAATTATGATCTACAGTACAGTTAGGTACCAATTATTTATATTCGACGTTCTGTTGTTATTTTCTTTTGTTGCCAAGAATTCAATGAGAATATACTTAATAACGCGAGTGCTCATAACGTCCAAATCGCTGAATAGTGGCAAAAAAATTAAGCTAAATGAACAAATACGCATTTTGCAGCGGCAGGAATTCACAGTTGCCAGCCATAACGTTGACTCTTTCCGAAGGGCATAAAAATTTAATCTCGGACACGTAAAAGATCGAGTAAGGATTACGGTACATTTGTTATTGGAAAAAACCATTTGGACAACGATACACGATGATATATGGGGACAGTTCATCTGTTTCAAATTTCGGACGTGTTCCATGTGTCAATAGAATTTGTTTCGTATGACAAAATGAAAGAAGACGGAAATTCCACGTCTCAATTTAAAAAAAAAACTCTTTTAATACATGAAAGAAAATTCTCGTTATTTGTCAAAAAGAAAGTTGTAAAAATGTTTTTTTTTTGCAACATTACAGACGGTGGCGTGTGTGTTGAAAAGCAACAATTTTTCGTTTGTCATATGTAAGTGTTGTCTTTACAAGTTAACAGCAACTTGCATCAGCAACTGAAATATGAAATGGAGTAAGAGGAAAATATCCGACTTTTATAAGCGCAACTTCATTTATTAATATCATGCAAAATATTTTAACGGTAAACAACTGAAATATATGAAGAATGTTTAAATGACTGCAAATAATTACAACGATGCTATATCTTCCCAGTAATTTTTCTGAATGATCATACTTCCAATAGAATTTCTGACAATACGGACATTCTTAAAGAAATAAACTGTAAAATTAATTAGTAATAGTAGAAATTATCACATGAAATATTTTTCCAAGATAAATATATACGTTATATTAATATTTAATTCCTCATCGTGTATATGCACCTGCAAACATTATTACTTTGAATACCTTGATTTTAAATTAATTGACACGATTTAAGTGTTCCTTGAAAACTTCAGAATATAAGTAAAATTGATTGTTATGAAAATTTTAGCAAGATTAAAAATTTGATAATTTTTGTATGAAATATTTATAACCCTATTTTAGTTCAAATAGGCTATTCGCGGTAAAATGAGAGTAGTATGGGCGGGCGGGTCCTACTTCACTTTTGATCAATAGGATTATCGATTTGATACCAAATTAATCGGAAGAGTTAATCAAAAAGGGATAATCCATAATCCGATTTTAATCCGATAAAAACTCATTAATCGATCTTAATCCGATCAAAAATTTCATAATCCGATCTTAATCTGATCAAAAAATGAAAGGGGTCATTTGTTGAATGAATTGAAAGGGTTAAATGTATTGAAATGGTTAATTGTTTTTTATTTTCTTTCTTTCTTTTTGGGTGGGGGCAGCAGGAGCTCTGTACAATGTTGACCACGTGGTGTCCTGGATGCGTCTGACCAGAGTGGTGGGTTGCAATGTCTTATATAGGTGTAGAGTTTAGTGAAGAGTGGGCTAAGGATCATTTTTAAAATATTCTAATTTTGATGTTTTTTAAGGGATATTGGTCGTAGATTGACGATTTTTACGAATATATTTAACATATGAGATAAATTCAGAGTCTTTAAACGAGTTATATGTATGAAGAAATTACAGGTATCGAATCGGAAATTTCGAACAACTACGTGAATAATAAGTGGAATTACATGAGTATTAAATGTAATGTGAGTCTCGAGCTTAGAAATATAACTTAGACAAGAAAGAGAATTTTTACTACATGAATAACATCTGAAGTCGACAACTGCCAACTCACTGAACGAAATCCAGCCAGCCAGTATGTAATTACACAAGGCAGAGTCTTTAAACGAGTTCTATATATGAATAAATAACATATGATGTCGACAAGTACAAACTCACTAAACAAAATCCAGCTATTCAATATGAATAAATAACACATTAACACAATTCAGCCTGGAGAGTAATATCTTACTGCAAAAAAACTCTGAATATGATTTAAACAAGTCACAATAGCGTATGTCAATTTGGATGAGGAAAATATGTAATGATAGAAAATCTTACCCCAAATGATATTAAAGTAAGTCAGTTGGATGTATGAATGAGTAGCACTTACATCGAGCTGTGCGTAGATACGTCTAGCATGGTCGATAGACAACTGTGTTTAAACTATGGTAAAAACTAATAAATGAAGGAAAATGTTTTTTTTTATGTTTATGAAATTCACTGCAATTGTTAACACAAATGGTATTTTCGTAGACCGAACACAGAAATAAATTATTTATTAAAAACACAGTGTATCGATCCGAAAAGGAAAATATGTTAACACACAAAAATTTATATTTTCCCGATAAAATACTGTAATATTAGAATGCATACATTATAAAATGCTAGAAGAGTCTATTACTAGAGATGGTCGTCGGTCCATAGTTGCGGTAACCCCCGATCGTGAGCTTGTCAGCCGCCAACTGCCTACCCACCCGATGAAGACAAGAGAGAGAGAGCTGTACACATCTGTCTCCTCCAAGCGTTCTTGAACGACTGAAGATGGCCGAGAGTGGATAGATGAGGTCACTTCGATCCAGAGCTCCCTACACCCCCTCCCGCCCCTCGCCAGACTGCTACCCCCGGCTGCCTGCGATTGTCAATTCTTTCAGCACTAAGGTAAAATGGCATCCACTGATTAGTTATATTCAGATCAGGTTCTGTTCGCCTGTGGGTATCCCCTACCCTCCCACCCCTTCTCCCACCCCACAGAACTGGCCCGACTCCACGATGCCAACCACCCTCCACCACTCCTCACCAAGCTGTGACAGCAAGGTCCTGGGGGTCATTCATTCAAGCTGCATGTGATTGTCATTTTTCGCAACTGAATCAAGATGGCGACAAATGCCTAGTTGCATGCAGAATGGGAGCTACCTGCTCGTAGCCACCCCACCCATAAACCCTCGCCCTCAGATCCAGCCCTTGTCCAGAGGAACATGCCCCCTGTCCAAGCACCCTATCCCACCCCTACTCCAGAAGCTGTCTTTGTGCGAACAGCAAGTTCTTCTCCAAGACCACAGCTATGCACCCCTCTCCCACTACAGTATTCAGAAAGTGTTTTTATAGTGTTGGTTTCCGGCTCGCCGGCCCTACACCTCCAGATAGAGCCTCAGCTATGAACATTGCTTGCTTCAAGGCCAAAGCGACAGTTACCCTAGGGAGGAAGCAGTGGATTTTGAACTGACCTGGACTATTTCCCCTCCTCCCTACAAAATGTTATTTTTGCTCGGACACTGAAGCTTCCTCATATATTTTGGAAGGCAAGACCCTAGCACATTCTCAGGGAACTGAAAAATTTCACATCTCCCACCAATAAAACCGTATCTTTCCCCCATCACTAAGAAATACATTCGAAATGCTTTTAACACACAATAAATTAAATTTAAAATATGAACATTTTCCACCAAACTTTTTTTCCCCCATTTTCCAGCAATCTTTATTCCTGTTTCCAACAATCTTACAAGACATTTTAAAGTTTATTCCCATTTTCCACCAACTTTTAACTAATCACTGATTAATTTTCATAACACAGCTATAAGACATAATTTTAACTCGCTGAGATTTTAAACATTGAAAGAACACCGTTTTTCAAACATTTATTTTTATTCAAATTTTAACTCTTATGATGTAAGCAAATACTAAAATTTAATTTTATTTTCAACCATTAAAAATGTACGTTAAACAAACATGTTGGAAAAGTTACTTCGTTTCAATCCAACGTATATTTATTCATCTAGGAGACACAAATATGTACTTCACATATAGTTTTTCCTAGCCCAGAATTTTTAAAGAATACTATCATATAGGAAAATATAATACAATCTCGCTAAAGTTTCTTTGGGAAAGATAGTTGACTACAGCGACGTGTTTTTACAAAAGATATGGGGACGAGTCATTCTAAGACCTCGTGTATGATACCAGATAACGGATAGTCGAGAATTGAATGTATGAGGAAGTGGGCGAAACTTAGGTCTCGAGAGCCGATGAGAGCGAATCGTGCATGGGAGTCGAAGCAGCGAACGAACTTCGCACGGCCGGGCTGGACCAGGTCGCGACCAGGCGGAGATATGCACGGCATGAAGCAAATGAGATAATGTTTCAGAAAGACGCCGCAGTCTGTGTCGTATCCCACTACCAATACCCACCTGCTTCCATCCGCCCGACAACTTTCCCTTCATGTGCAGAATCTGATGCTCGCCACTGCCGCCTATACAATAGAACTAGGAGGGAGAACTTACCCCATCCCTCCGCTGCACCCACATACTTCACATCACGGGCTCCCGGCCTACAGCTAGCCTACACTTTACACAACGAATTTCCTTGACCAGGGTCATCTCGTATTTATTTTCCAGCTACACTCTTAGAGCGTGTGGGCTGTGACTATCAAAAACAATATTGGATTTCAGTTTAAGCCCAGTATTGAAATTTTACATTTTAAATACACATTAAAAAAATACTGTGAGTTACTCAACACCATCAAAAATTACGTCCTAGGGCACACTGTCAAAAACCTTTAAGTAGTGTAATACCATTAAAATCGTCTACACTGTTAAAATTAATAATGATTTTGGTATAATAAATTTTAGCGTGGAGACTAGCAATTTTCCTCTTTTTAAACTAACCAATTTCCAAGAAATGTATCGATGCAAGCAAAGAAATATAACCTTCCACAAACAATGATGAAACCCAGAAAAGAATTCCGATAAACTTAAAATCAAATACGTCACAATTAAAAGGATTTAAACACGCTGGATTAATGCTCCAATGTTAATCCAATGAAACGATAATCCAATCAAAAAAGGGATTGAATACACAATAAATTGTACACCCAATCCCCATCCAGAGGTTTATTAAATGAAAACATTAAATTTAATAAAAAATCTATTATTTACTATCAGAACTTTTTACAAACATTGTATTGCACTCTTTTAAGATCTCGATTCACAACCCAGGAGTCATGTGCTTTTCAGAATCCTCTCCATCGATCGAAGGACATATCTTTCTTCTTTTTAATGATTTTATCAACCAAATATTCATTTGGTGAACTGACATTTTGCTATTCGTGTTCATAAAATCTTCCTTTAATCGGTTCTCCATCATATGATTTTTTTTGTAATACTTTCTGGGATGTGTTTGCGTAATTGAAATAATTTTAAATTATTCAAAAGACCAATTCACTGTTTCCTTTTTATTTCCAAGATCCTGTTCTGTTTTGAGATACATACAAATTCCCCAACTTTAAACTTTTGTTTTCTTTCATCGATGACTTTAATAGTATTATAAGTAGTTTTCATTAAACTATTATCTGTAACTTCTTTAGCATCCATCTTAAGAGTTCTATGATAGCTACAATTATAAAATTGAACTATTTCAGGTAAAACTACAACCCATTTGTAAGTCCCTGATGTGAAATGTTTATATATTAATTGCTTAATCGATTTGTTGTAACATTCCACACCCCAGGCTTTAAGCTCCGAATACTTTGCGTGGAGATTAATACCATATTCGGTTATTAGTTTCCGGAATGGTGCAAAAAAAAAACCTCTGTCAGTTTGGAGGCAATTGGGGTTTCTCTCTTTCAAAATTATCTTCATTGCATCCATAACCTGTTTCCCAGGTTTGTTTTTCAATGGTATACACCATCCATGTTTCGAATACATGTCAATTACGCTTAAAATATAATTTTACCCCTTATTGTATTTTGAAAGCAATGTCATTTCACACTAAGCGGCTTGAAAAATATAATTTAAACCATGAGTTATAACACTTCTTCTAGGATATTTCATCCATGTAGGAGCGTGAAGCTCTTGAGCATCCTTACTAAACTTAATTTGTAATATAACCATCTTCTGTTAATTCTTAATAATAGAAACACTTTTGTTCGTATGTGAATTATTCCCAGACTCTCTCGAAACGATGAGAATTTGTAATGTATCAACCAATTCATTAGTATTGTTCAATGTACAGGTGAAAAGCAGTTGTCAATTTCATTGTTATATATTCCACTTCCTACTATATCTCCTTTTAAATTTATTTTCGGATGGTTTTCATCTCCTGAACGAATATTAGCATTCGTTCGACGAATAAGTTCTTTATATTCCTCAAATCAGTGTCGGAATATCCACTTGGAAAGTTTTTAAACAATAATTCAAATAATCTCTCACTGACAACAGTTACATAATCACCTATTTTAATTTTATTCTCTGCAAAAATTTAACTAACGAATCTCCCAGGAACCAGTTGTTTTCATGTTAATAAACAGCAAATGTTGTATCGTGCATAGACGTAGATAGTTTTAAAGATAATTAATGATGTGTTAATTGAGAAAGGGATTACTTTTTCTTTGTTAAAGCTTCATTTTCCATTTTAATTTCCAAAGCTGCTTCCTTAGGTTTATTAAACATAGAATGCAATGTATCCATACTACTGACAACAGGTTTAAATATTTCTTCGTTCAAAATATCCCATTCAATATGGGCTCGTTTTACTTGTAAACATTTCTCTTTCACAGCAGATATAATGCTATGCAATTCCGAAGCAGTCAGACATGTTTTTATTATATTACATTAAATTCAATCAATTCATATATGGATTTAGTCGTTGCCTTTCTAAGTGATATAGTAGGTCCATTAGTTTGAGAAGTTTCAATCTTATCAACTTTACTTAAAATAATATTTAATTTTGCTATGGTTCTAGCTTTCAAATCATTTATAAAATAGTCCATTCGTGTTTCCAAATAATTATTTTGTTTTCTCAAATCTGTCTGTGTAACTAAACCTATTCTTTTATTAATAAATTCAACCCTTATACATTGCGTTATTTTTTCCATTTGTGTTTCAAGTTGTTTTGTAATAGTGGCGTTTAATACTTCATTAATTACAACTTTTCTAAAAATTTTCTTGCATTCCTGTAAGTTGTTTTGTAAAAACTATGTTTGTCATATCGTTAAAATACTTAATAAATCCATTTAAACGTTCTTATATTCTAAATTCATTACTCTGCAAATCAGTGCTAAAATTGCTTAAAATATTTGCAATTACACTCCTGTTTTTATAAACATTATCATTAAAATCAACTAACTTTATGAATTTCTATTGAACATCATTTTATTGTGATTTAAATTCATCGAGCGTAATAGTGTTTAAGTCTCCCAAGTAATGTTTATTTACCGACTCGCTATCTTTCACAGCCATACCCATACTATGTAATATGTGTCCGTTCAAATCGCAATTCCCATTGCGATTTTTGGTTAAACAGCTATTGTAATGATTGTGCTTTATACCGCTATATCCAAACATTGAAATACTCATTGTTCTTTGCCTGGGAGTAAAATAATTGAAAAAATCAGACCTACATCTACCGTTATATAGGGAAATTAATGGTATAATCACCAAAAAACTGCATTTTTTTCCAACAGTAAAAACACATATCTTCCTTTGTAAATGCCATATCGCCTAAAACATAATCATTGTAAATATGTTGCAGATTCATATTATCCATTTCAAATACAATTACAACATTTGCATTATCATATTAATTATGTTTCATTATAAGTGCATAACTTTGCGATAGATGAAAAGATCAATGTTTGAATGTCGACCAAAACAAAAGTATTGCAGTATTTCACCCTGCAGTTCACACCAAACATTGTCAAAAATAAATACTGAATCAGAAATGCTTCATTCGGAGGCTTCTTCCTTATTTGAAAAAGGGAAATATTGCATTCCTTCAATTAATGATAAAATACACGCTAATCGTTTATATTTCTCTTGTATTGTTTTATAAAACACATATATGTTTTCAAATTTAAGTCCATTTGGATGCTCCAACAATGACACAATAACACAAGTTTATCCACATGAATAAGGAACGTTTATTATAAAATGTATATTTGTTGGTAAAAGAATACCATGTTTCTGTTCAATTGTGTTTTCTTTTGTATTTACAATTACCAGCAGATGTACATTTTGTTTTGTTGCCTTCATTTTACACAACTGCGCAGTATTACATAACATATTAACATAAAACTATAAATGCAGGTATATATATATATATATATATATATATATATATATATATATATATATATATATATATATATATATATATATATATATATATATAGGTTCACAGTCAGTTGAAAACAAAGGCTCGTACTAAACATATCAAAAAAGGACGAGGTGTATTGAATACATTGCTTAATAAATTACTGTTTGAATTGCTTTTATCGAAATACAATTATTTCAGCCCAGGTACTAAAGTTTTAAAACATTTGGCATGGCACGATCAAGGAATAAATCCTTTGGATAATGCTTGTATAGAACACAATATAGTTTATGGTTGAACAAACAATTTGAAAGAAAGACTTACAGTGGATACAGTTCTAGCAGATAAAGCAGCAAATGTAAGGAAGAATCCATCTTCATTTACGGATGAAATTCTTGGAGCTTGGGTTGTTGATAAAGTTATGCACATGAAGGTGAAGTGAGGCCTGGGCTTAAAATGCAAAACCAAATGAAAAACAAAGAAAGGAGGAATCATTCCATTCCTATTTCCATCAGTAAAAGCAATTGGATCAATCCTCGGAGGGGTTTCGGCAATTAGTACAGCAGTTAAATCAAAAGGTAAAGGAATGTATCTGAAACCCTATAAAGTTGGAAAAGGATGAAAAATCTCCAAATGTGGAAACAAACACATAAAGACTTAAATAGTCTTCCAGAATGTGCTTTAACAAACAAAGATATTAATGTATTTGTAAAGAAACTGGATGTTCCCTATATCCGATGTGTTTATTTGAGAGATGATTTACCAAAGGAACCAAATATTTGTGAATGTATGATTGTTAATTTAGATTGGAATCAAAATGAAGGAACACATTGGGTTGCATTAATCAAAAACGTAAATCAATCATAGTAATACAACATTTTTGGCGATTGACATCATCCAATTGAAATAAAAAATTATTTAAAAAACATGCAATTTGGATATAATTATAAAACGGATCAATTAAAAAGTACAACCAATACCAGACGTTTAAATTTTTTGATATAAATAGGCTATATAAATAATTGTAATTGTAAAACATATTAATAATGTCAATTATGTTGATATTAAGTGGTAATTCATCGCAATTGCATGCTATATATTTCCCTGCATTGGAGTTAGATGGAGAATGGCAAATAAGTCTAATAGAATTTGTTACTTACAACAGCATACCAAACATTGATATGAATAACCAATTATTTACATCTAATATTGGTGAAAAACCATATCAAATTTTGATACCGACAGTATCTTATGAGTTAGATGACCCTGAAACATTAATTAAAATGGCGATACCTGAAGTTGTAAATTTCTGATTACGTGGAAATTCAAATATGTTTACTAGTGCAATATATAATAACATCGATATCGATTTCTTGGAAGGCAATTCAAATGCAAATATATTGAGTTATGAACAGAGAGTACATGCAGCTAATCAATTACACAAATTATCAAAACAGGTTGACATATTGTCTGTAAATGTATTTCATATATATGTTAATATTGTAGGCGGTTAACATTTTAATGGAAAATCGAGAAATACATTACATGAATTCACGAGTACTGTAGCTCCAGGTTATAAAATAATTGAAAAACCTAATACATTTATGTATATTCCAGTAATAGTGAATTGTGTTGATGAAATAGTTGTTACAATTGTCGATCAAGACAGTAAACTTATTAATTTTAGAAACAAAGAAATTAGCATTTCTTTACATTAAAAAAAGGCATACAAACACCTGCATTCCATTGCACATTACAATCATAGTGGATGTTGTGTACAATAGTAAATTTGGATGTAAAGTAGGAAGTTCTTTTAAGAAGTATGTCACTAAGGAACATATTTCGAAGAAAGGAAGTATAAAAAGACATAAACGCCAAATTAAAATGCTCACATCAAATAAGATACCAGTGAAGTTAACACGAGGCAATAAATTGTATTTAAAAGAATTAGGATATACTCTTAATAGAAATGGAAGACATACTTAATGTTGAAGAACCTATCAGCTATGAAAATGCAATCACCAATACGGAAATACATGTGTATGAACCATTACAAGCAGGTCCGTATACGTTTCCTTCAGAAATAAGGATTTCAATACAAAATCATAATATTTACACATTATCATCGAAATCAAGTTTAAGGATTAGAAGAACAATTAAAAAGACAGCTGATGCAATTAATCCAGCACCTACAAAAATAGTAAGAAATGAAATTCTTCATTTAATTGATAGAATTGCATATCTGCTGAATGGAGTGGAAATTGATCAAACACACGATGTTGGAATTACTTCCACAGTAAAGAACCATCTCTCAGAAACTGTAAACAATATTTTACAGGGCTAATGGCTGGGTGGCAATGCTAGTGGTTACTATTTACAAATAAACCCAGGTGGAAAATACGAAGTTGTTATACCCTTAAGTATGGTTTTGGACTTTACTGAAGACTACAAACATGTCATATTAAATGCTAAACAAGAATTAGTTATTCTATTTGGCAATATGCATTTTAATGCTATATACAATATAGCTATTAGCAAGGAAGGTGAAACATTTGAATTAAGCAGTGTGGAATTGTTGATGCTGCATATTGGAGTTCACACTCATGAACATTAATAGTTTATAAAATTTATCGAAAAAGGGAATAATCTAGACATTGCAATCAGATCGTGGGCTTTAGAGGTTTTTCCAACACATCCAACATCACAAAAAGTCATTTGGAATGTGAAATCAAGTTTTTCGTTCGAAAAACTGATAAATGTTGTCATTTGTTTTCAAACAAATCGACAAAACAATTTAAAAGCGGATCCATTAGTATTCACTAATTGTGATATGAAGAATACTAAACTGTATCTAAACAGTCAAGCTTGCCCTATGTAGATTTAAATATGAACTTTGGCGATGGGGAATGACATATTTCATATGATATCTACTCAAAAATTCAGGAAACATATTATAAAAAAATCAGCTCACAGATCATAGAACCCGAATCATTTAAAACCAGAGAAACGTTATTTGTATTTGATGTAAGCAATCAGGACAACAGAATTACCAATGGTGTGATTGATTCACGAATTCATATTTATTGCATATACACCAATTCCAGCAAATATGCAAGTTTACGCTCTTATAATGTACAACATATTAGCGAGTTACAATGTAACAGATAAGATGGTGAAAATAATTAATTGAGTCTGTAGATGCCAAACCATGGCTGTGACGAGATGTTTTGCAATGTGCAAGGATTTCAGTCTGCAGAAAAAATTTACCACTAAAGAATTAGCTATTACTGTTATGGAACAACATACAACTATATTCTGCTTCAAATCATAATTTGATTGAATGGGTTACTAACCATCACTATAGTTTCAAATGGGAGAGTTGATGTATAGAGTATGAGAACATTGAAGATATTTGCAAGCATTACCTAAATAATTGTGAAATATGTGTAGGTGGAGTTGAGCAGAAAAGTGTTTTCGAAAGTTTGTATAACAGGAAAGTAATAGATATTCCATAAGAATACAATTGCCCCTTGTTCACACAATTATTTAAAACATATGGATCTTTATTCAAATTTTTCTCTGCAGAGGAAAACTCAAAATTAATGTTAAGTTGGGCAATGACAACTAACTGGGGTGAAACAGACATTTATGATTCTCCTCCCAAATCACCTGTGGCTATTGGTTGAGTCATATGTTGTTATTTAGGATGAGAGAAGTTATTAGTGCAATTTACTATAAAAAGCATTTGCTTATATATAATCCTCTACTTTGTAAATATGGATCAACAAGACAATGAAACCACATGCTCGTGCATACAGTAAACCATTTTGTCTTTGTTTTTAGAAATAAATAGTTTTAGCAACATTTTTTGAAACAGCTTGTGTCAGCAGATATTTTTAAATAATTGTTTAATGTGTTTAGTATCATCCTGTTGTTACTTGTGTATGTTTTGGAGCAATCTATACTTGCTTGTTTTAAAATGCTGTACATAAATTTTCGATCATCCTATGTTTGTATATATTTTTGTAAATAAATATGATGTAAAATGAATTATTTTCTTAAAATTTATTTAACCTATTCCTTATTAAAAGTGAACTAGTTTTAGTAAGAAAAATATTTTCTCCACAGAGAGAAAAAAGTTAGGGAAACAAGCACTCTAACTGCTTTTACATAACTAACAATATTATATACCATCCCACATAAGGCTTGGTTGATATAAACTGGGTTCGAGTTTCTCTTAGGTATGATTGTGACCATGTAAACATAAAAATAATAAAGAACAAATCACTGCCACTTAAACTAATTTAAATTAGTTCATATTTGTGAAAAAGTTAGATATGTTCAACTGTATAGATGTTTAAACTTAAATGAATTGCGTGGAATTTTTCCAGTTGAACATTATTAACTTTGTAATTTATACTCACTTCGAAATCTTATACTTGTACCACTTGCCAATATATCAAAAAAACCGTTATGTTTAGAGAACTGAGGCCTTAGCGGTGCGACCATTCCTTCAAGGTTAAATTCAAACATTTCTTCTCAATATTACCAACTAGAAAAACTGTGATTTCTGAGGATGGCAGTCTGAGTCCAACAAACCCCTGCAGAATGCATTTTGGTTTTATTATACTCTGGAGACAACCCAGGCCCCTAGCTTTTCATGAAGGAAGCGACCAAGGACATCCCCCTCCCTGGAGGAGAGGGCATTTCAGGTTAACAATTTTTTCAACCATTGACACTAAGAAGGTCAAAATGTCTTCTTAGCTGTTTGAAAATTCTCTATCAAAATATTATGTTTTGTACATGATTAAAATTAATTTTTCACTTTGCAAGTTCCATTACACAGGAAAATATAAATAAATAAATAAAAAATACACAATACTCATATATAAAAATGAACACTATTTACCAAACAAGTTTTACTTCTCTGTACACATACTAACCTTTACCAAAAAAATGTAATGGAAATATCTTATAAAATAGAATTTTAACCAAATTGGAAACATGTTCCAACACATTAATGGAAAAGAATATCCCTATATGTTTAACGTAAATACGATTATCAATATATTGATTATAATATTTAATAAAATTAGATCATACCATGTCTCTTGATTTAGATAAGATATATTGTGAATAAGAACAACAACATTTCTTTTAAAAGATAAGATAATTTTTTAGATTGTTAAAAAGGGATCATAGGGTTTTTATGGATAATATTACTTTCTTTTTTTCTATAAATTATGTATATAGTGTTATTAAATATGTTGATCTCTATTTCATTGCTAATCATTTTTAATGGATTATTAAATAAACTTTATTTATTTGTTATGATTCAGAAGTTATTTTACTGATAAATATGTTATTCATTTCTTCGAGCAAGAAACTTAGCAGAGAGGTTTATCTCCGAGGTTGGGGGTGCTGGTTTGAAGATATTTGAAAGTCGGCGGTGCAGGAAGACAGGGAAATGGGTGTTTGTACTTCTGACTTCTGGTTGGAGGGGAGAAATCAGACTTCTCAAATGTTTTACCTGGGAATTTGAAATTTTTATAAATAGGGGTTCAGCCTCTACTTTTTTCAACTGTTTATCAGTTCGGTTTGATTTGCGATGTCATGGATGCATGAAAACTTCTTTCTTGGCTTATATATTCAAGATTTTAACAAAGAGATTGATGATTTTGATTGGGAGTATTTCAATAGACTAATCAACGATTCGAGTGATATAGTAAGCAGTTTCTTAACTTCTTTAGAGGAAGAGGAGTTTACCTTCACATTGCAACCAGTGATGGCATCATTATCATCATCTAAGAGAGTTTCCACAATGCAGTCACCCACGGCATCCACATCTTCCAAGTTTGCAGCACCGTCTGTCACAGTGCCTATGTCTACGAGAGTGTCCACAGTGCCATCAGCAGCTGCATCCACACCTTCGAAGTTTGCAGCACCTTCTGCCACGGTGCCCATGTCTATGACAGTGTACACAACACCATCAGCCACTGCATCCACATCTTCCAAGTTTGCAGCACCGTCCACCACGGTGCTTCCACCTACAGAGTTTGGAGCTTTATACTTAAGAACAAGAAAAACATGTGAGCAACGACTGGCAAAACCCAAGATTTGCTCCTTTTGTAAACCATTAGATCTAATGTTTCCCTGTCTAAATGTCTCTCCGAAAGCTGTATTTACCAATAGTAATTTGTTGCAGGAATTAGACAAATTTTTAAATTTTAATTTTATTGTATCACCTGCTCCAAGACAGACATATTGAAATATTGTCACCTGAAACACTGCAAGATAAATTAATTTCTCTGTCTCTGCCTATATGCAATAAATCGCTGCAAGAAATAATTTATAGCCTAATCTCCTTACCTCCTTTAACAATAATTGTTAGTCCAGTTAAGAAATGTAAATTAAGCTTAGATCTTAAACCTAGATGTAAATTTTATGGGAAATTCACATTTTCAGTGATGAATGATTCCTCCCACGGTATAATTTCACAAATTTCTCTCATTATTAAAATATTGTAATGATTTTTTACTTGTAATAGGGTGAAAAGTATTTAGAGTTTAATGATTGAAAATATAAATTTCTAATGATTTTAAGAAAATTAATTGTTTTGTAACAATTTACAAAGAATATTTATTCAGTTTTAAGAATTTTAAAGAAAATTCATTTGGGTGTAACGATTTTTTAAAGAAATTTCATTGGTTTGTAACGATTTTTAAAGAAAATTCATTCGTTTTGGAAAGTTTATTAAGAAACTATTATTATTTCAATCATATAGGGGTAGGTTGCCTAAGGCGTACCATTTTTTTTACATTATTGCATTAATTTGGGCCAATCTTAATTACACTACTCCAATTTTGATTTAGTACGAAGCAGCATACATATATGCATACATATCTACATTAACATGTCTGGTTAGCTGAAATAGTGACCCAGAATAAAGTTTTTACTGTAAGACTGCAATCAGTACGATATAGGAAACTAGTATCCAAAATCGTACTGCCAATATAAAAAATCCTAATGCTACAAACAGAAATAGTCTAATACTGAATGTTGTACATGGAAATAGCTATAATGGCGTTTTAAGTGTATACAAGTACATATTTCACCCTAAATAAAACAAACATAGAAAAAAACAAACCATTTACATGCAACACAAATAAAATGTTTCAGGCCAGATTAAATCCTTGCGCTGGTTTCATGTACCCAGGTGTGACACTGTAAATATTGCACCATATTTTCTACGACATTTTCCTCACATACCAAACAAAACCAATCGTCTTGCACTAGTTCTACGGTTAAATTGGATGCGAACGAAGTAAAAGGTGCATTGTTGTCTGGAGTTGTTTTCAAACGCTTTTTTGCATATGCAGAACGTCCCTAGCCTTTTATAGCTTTATTATCTAATTTGCTGGTCGTCTTCCTTCTTCTATCTTTTGCAGCCATCAAATCACATTTGTATGGCCTGCTTGTCAGTACAACAGCACGTTGAGCTCCCCGCCATGCTGATGTGGACACATGTTTGCGGCATGTTGGAATCGGAGAAATAGCTTCAATAGAAACATTCAACTTTGAGATAATCTCCTGCTGAGTAGGCCTATAATTAGGGCTAATTATTTCACTACCTGTTGGGTCGCTAAAGTTTTCTGTAGGCTTACAAGAAGACATATCCATCTCATTTTCATCGGAATGGCATTTGTTTTCGTCCAGATTTGCAGCTGCTAAAAAGTTGAATCATTAAAAAATTTTACGATATACTGCCCTGATTCCACAAGCAGAAATCTGTTAATGACATTCTGAAGAGTTGCTGCTCTTGTATAGGCCTCTGCTACAAATTGGGTGACCTGATACTGGGTAACACACAAACCAGGATTTGTTCGAAGCGTGTTTCTAATGACTTGAAGAAGGACCTGTCCAGAGGTGTTAGCCAATGAGTTGTGTGGGTAGGCAACTGCAACATTAGGATGCCATAGGCTCTTGCAAGTTCCAAAGCTTCACATCTTCGAATGTGTCGAATGACCGTCTAAAATTAAGAGAACTTTTGTGTTGATGTTTGGTTTGATGACAGCAATAAAATGTTGTAATCATTTTACAAAAAGATCACTGTTATGTACACTGTTTCCAATATTTCACCAATACCTCCACAAGGAGCACCAACCTGCATCTCATGCACCAGTCTCATGCGTTTAAAGATTATTATAGGTGGAATATACATCACCGATGCACTAGTACAACACAATATTGTTGTATTGACACCTATTTCCCCACTTGCAATAGCTCCCACCTGATGCTCTACTTTCATAGCCAACACTTTCAGGCATTTTTTTTGTACAGTGCTGAAACCCATCTCATCCACTTTCAACACACGACTAGCATCAAATTTGTTTTCATCTATAACCCTTTCCAGGATATCAAAATATCCTTACAAATTCTTCTTGTTGAACCCTTTTGCACGTGCCATGAAAGTGGACTTGGGCTCACGTAGCGCTAATTCCTTATGGTGGGCTTTAAAGGCATAGAACTATTTCTTCCCTGCCATTTCTGTCAATATGTCTAAGCTTTGCGGTATTACATTGCGCTCTGTAATTTGGAAAGCCATCTTCTTGACATCAGTGATTGTTATCCCAAACAGAAGCTCTTCTAATCGTAAAATATGATTAACGAATTGTTGCTCTACTTCGGGTGAAAGGGTGGTGGTACGGCCTATTGCTTTTACGAATTTGTTAGCTACAACATTCTTCCCGTATAAGTGTCTTTTCAATGTTGGCTTTGGAATGTTGTATTGTCGACAGCATTCTTTAAAACCCATGTCCCTGTTTCTACACGACACAAGAGCCATTGCCATCTCCATTTCAGTCCAAGCTCCATATATCCTTTTCGTCATTATGTAACACACAATGGACATTCATTTTAGTAATATTTTATTTATGGTGACTATTGAATACTTTTACACATGATAAATATGGAACTTGGCAAATATAAGGCATGTTCAACTGAAACCCATTGTCCTTTAATGTTGATGTTCGACCATTAAGAAAAATGTTTCATTAACAATGCACAGATTTAATGCGGAACCTATACTGGAGTTTGTAATAAAATGAGATCACTGTATAAAACTACGCAAAAGCTTATTTGGATTGTTCAAAGTGTTTACACATACAGTCAGCAATAAACGAGTTTCATTGTAACTTGCCTTGCAGTAGTATCCTAAATCGTACCGGTACAATTTGCGAAACTATGACGTGGTACGACTTAGGCAACTCGTCATCAAACCAAACAAACATATGAATAATTACCTCAAATTGTTTGTCGTCAGATATACATTAGTTCAAAACGTGAAGAAGAGTTGTCTTAAAAATAATAAATATATTTAAACAATAACGACTTACTTTTCAATTTCGTACAGGCTTACAACTGAGGTTCAGTAACTACATCCAGAAGTACAAATAATCATAAACTCCAATATCATACCTAAACATGGTTCCACATTTATATTATTCTTTGGACTGCCCGGGAACTACAACAGGTTCATCTTGTAGCCACAAGAGCACAGAGGTATTCACATTTTCTCAAACATGGAGGTAGAACGATTTAGGAGGTGGTATGCATTCTGCTACTTTCCCCTAATGATGTAATTCGACATTGTAATGGTTAACATGGGAGTTTTTTTGGTTAAAAAGCCTGTTTGGCTTATAAATATAAATGTTAAGATTATTTGAATATTTTTGAAGTTGTATCAGGACATGATGGGATTATTGTTTTTACAGTTTTAATGATGTAAGATGAAGTTTTTGGTTAAAAAAGCCTGTTTGGCTTGTACATGTAAATGGTAAAGTAATTTAATATTTTTGAAGTTGTATCAGGACATGATGCAATTATTTTTTTACAGTTTTAATGATGTAAGATGGAGTTTTTGGTTTAAAAAGCCTGTTTGGCTAGTAAATGTAAAATGTTAACATGATGAACAAAAAAAATTGTATTTATTTCATAATTTGTGATGTAATATACATTAATGATTTCAGTATGTAACATTTTTCATAAGTAAGCGATAAACAATGATTGTATTTCATTTAAGTTTGTGATGTAACATGAAGTAATGATTTTAAGTAGTGATCTTTTTCTGAAGGCAATATAAAAAAAATTATTGCATTTCATTTAAAGTTTTTAACATAATATGTTTAATGCCAAGATGTATAATTTATTCTGTCTTTAAAGTGATTATGAATTTTTAAAATAAAACACGTCCACTGTGGATCTTTGGTGATATCTAACTGCGACATTGGAACCTGTCGATCATACTTTTTCCCTTTTGTTGCATTGTTGTTTTCTGAAGCGATGTGCTTCTTGGCCTTGTTTGTCGGCACTTTGTTTTCAATCACGGGGCAAGATGGCACACAGTCGTTCTGCTCCTGTGTGTGTGTGCTTTGAAACCTAGTTAACATAGTTCACAATGAACTAGTTATTTCGCCCAAAGTGGCAATGTAGTTTTGTTCATTAATTTTGTCGTGTATGTGACAACTATTTTTCTTTTGGGAATTCTGTTTCGGCTCCCACTATGTGATTGGATAACAGCTGTTTACCCTTGGTGAGTTCAAGTTTTTTTCTGCCAAACATCTTTCATGTACACATTTCACGTGACTTAATGTTGAATACCCCCTTTTTTTTTAGTGTAAGGGGCCACATTTTCAATGTTTTTCCAGTTTTCCCCATTTATCTGGGGGTTCGAGCCTTTTCTGTTCCCATTTTTCATCTCCTTTTGGCAACATCCATTTGGATGCTTCTACATGGTAAACCATTCTAGTCCTCATCACGGTATTCTGCAACCTAATTTCTGGACTTCTAGATCTGTATAGCTAAGTCAATAATATATGTTGAATCTACTTAATCACTGCCAGAGCCACAGACTGTGATTTGAAATGCAATCCTGGGAACACTTGTGATGAAAAAACCAATCAGTTATAATTATGTTTAATACGTTTGTTAATTAAAGGTAAATTTTTCGATACTTGTACAAGGTACCTCCACATTATTTGAAACCTTCTATGTAACTTATTTGATATTTCTAGTTTTATTCTGGATAGTATTTGGCTGATATCGATTTATAAAATAATATGTTTATTTTGCAGGCATGTGCAAATTGATTCTTATGTGATTTGTTTTGCTCCCTCAAAGATAATGTAGAAACAAAAAAAAAATATTCTGTCTTGAAGCTATTATGATGTGTTGAGTAATTTTCTCTTGGGACTTCAATTTGAGTCGTAGTGCCCACTCAAGGACAATGTAAACAAATCTTAGAAAATGTTCTGCTTAATTTTGTTACTTAATATTAAAAAATTTAAAATATTGAAAAAGATAAAATAAATTTTAATATTAATGGTGCCACACAACCACAAAAGTTTTCTTTCTTTAGATTCATCTGGTCGCCTATGTATATTTTTGTGGCAATGGTGCCCTGTTTTACTAAACTGCCATTAATGCGAATACTTTATATTGGTGTTTAATTCATTTTGTGTCCCATGACACTCCACAGCCTGGTATATTTACTTTTGCTTCCAGTTCTGTTTTTCGAGTGCCTTGGCGTTCGTTATTTTGTTCTTTTGGGCTACGTTTGTTTGTTTTGTTTGGTGGCTATTTAGAGGTTCTGTATGTGCCAAGAACTCATTCTAATTATAAATGTTTATTATTGTGGATTTCAGTCATGTGGGCGGATGTGGCGGCACAATTAAAGCAGCATTACCTGAAGATGTACATTTCCAATTACATGGAAATCCAAATATGTTAACTAGTGCAATGCATAGTAATGTCGATAACTATTTCTTGGAAGACAGTTCAATTGTAAATATGCTAGGTTATGAAGGGAGAGTATATCGAGCTAATCAATTACACTAATCATCAAAACAGGTTAATATATTATTGGTAAAAGCATGTTTATAAATGTTAATATTGTAGACAATTCATATTTGAATGGAAAAACGACAATACAATACATGAATGCACATGTGCGTTGGCATCAAGATATTAAATTATTGAAAATTCTAATACTTTGATATATCTTCCAGTAATAGTGAATCATATTGATGGAATAACTGTTACAATTGTCAATCAAGACAGTAAACTTGTTAATTTTAGAGACAAAGACATTGCAGTCTGTTTACCTTTAGAAAAGCTATATAAACAGTTGCATTCCGTTGCACATTACAATCATAATGGGTATTGTGTACAATAGTAAATTTGGACATTAAGATGCAGTTATTTTAAGAAGTTTGTCACTAAGGAACATATTTCGAAGAAAGGAAGTATAAAAAGATGTAAATGCAAGCATAAAATACTCATTTCAAATAAGTTACCCATGAAGTTAACATGAGGCAATTAATTGTATTTAACAGAATTAGGATATACTGTTAATAGAAATGGAAGACATGCCTAATGTCAAATAACCTATCAGCTATGAAAATGCAAACACCAATACGAAAATACATGTGTATGAACCATTCCGAGCAGAAGGTTTTCAATACAAAATCACAATCTTTACACATTACCATCGAAATAAAGTTCAAGGTTTAGAGGAACAATGAAAAAGACAGCCGATGCAAGTAATCCAGCAACTACCAAAATAATAAGAAATGAGATACTTAATTTAATCTACAGAATTGCAAATCTGCTAAATGGAGTAAAAATCGATTAAACACGAGATGTTGGAATTACTTCAATGATATTGAACTATTTCTCAGGAACTGTAAATGATCTTTATACAGGGCTTATTGCTCGGCAGAGCAATGTTAGTGAATACTCACTACAAATAAACCCAGGTGGAAAATACAAAGTTGTTATACCGTTAAATAAGATTTCAGGATTTATTGAAGACTACAAACACATCATATTAAATGCTAAACAAGAATTAGATATTGTATTCAGTAATATGCATTTGAATGCCATATATGTTGCAGGTAATAACTAGGAAGGTGTAACATTTGAATTAAGCTGCGTGGAATGGTTAATACCGCATATTGAAATTAACACTTGTGAATGTGGAAATTTTTTAAAATGTATCGAAAAAGGGAAGAATTTAGACATTTCATTCCGCTCATGGGATTTAGAGGTATTTCCAACTCTACAATAGTTCAAAAAATAGTGTGAAGTGTGAAATCAAGTTTTTTGTCGAAAAAGAACCAAGATCTGTTGCCATTTGTTTTCAAACATATCGATAAAACAATTTAAAAGCTGATAGATCAGTATTCGATAGTTGTGAAATGAAAAATATTAAACTGTATCCAAACAGTCAAGCTTACCCCTATGTGGATTTAAATATGAACTTTGCTAATGGCAAAGTCCTTATTTCCTATGATACTTATACAAAGTTTCAAGAAACATATTATAACAAAAACATTTCACCATTCCTAGAACCAGAAACATTTAAAAGTAGAGTGCTATTTGTGTTTGATATAAGCAAACAAGACGACACAATTACAAATAATGTGATTGATTCATAATTTGATATTATTGCAAATACTCAAATTTCGGCAAATACACAAGCTTTTACTCTGATAATTCACAATGGATTAGAGAGTTAGGATGTAAGAGATAAGCTGGTGAAAATAATGAATTGAGTCAGTAAATGACTAACCACAGCAACAACAAAATATTTGCAATGTGCAAGAATTTCAATCTGCAGAAAAAATGTATCATTAAAGAATTAGCCTTTGCTGACATGGAAGAAATTCAACTGTATTCATCTTCAAACCACCATTTGACTGGAAATATGTAACTCCCGTATACAAGAAAACAAATAGGTGTGTTACTGAGCATCCCCATGGTTTAACCTGGGAAAGTGGAGGCATAGAGTAAGAGAATATTGAAGATATTTGCAAACATTAATTAAATAATTGAGAAATATGTGTAGGTGGAGTTGAGCAAAAACCCCTTTAAGAAAGTATGTATAAAAGAAAGTAACAGATATTCAAAAAGAATACAATTACCCCTCATTCAAAAAATTGTGTAAAACATATGGATCCAATTCGACAATCTGCTCTGCAGATGAAAACTCAATATTAATGCTAACTTGGGCATTGATGTCCGACTGGGGTGAAACAGACTATGTAGATTCTCCTCCTGAATCACCTGTGGATATTATTCGAGTTATATGCTATGATATTCACTAGTTTGTATATATGGCTCAAGAGAACGAAATCACATGCTCATGCATACAGAAATCCAAATGTAAAGAGAATATCAGCAAGTTATTAGCACATTGGAGCAATCCATTTCGACTTTGTTCAGAAAGAAATAATTGTGTGATATTGTATATTTGTTTAGGTGTTTCGAATTATTCTATCTATACTTGTTTTATGTTATGTTTTGGGGTATACTGTAGTTACTTGTGTATGCTTTGTAGTTATTTGTGTATGTTTTGAATATATTATGCTGCTTCAGTTTTAAAATAATTTTTTTTTGAAAAAACTTGTGTTTGTATGTATTTTGTCAATAAATATATCTTGTAAATTTTTTTTTACTGTTATTTAACATATTCGTTATTAAACTGAAATTGCTTTCCTAAGAAAAAATATTTTCTTGACAGAGAGAGAGAGAGAAGTTCTAGAAGCGAGCATTCTAACCACTTTTCTATAACTAAGAATAGTATATACCATATCGGGTAAGACAAACTTGATAATAGTTAGTTTTCAAGTCACTGGCCATATAATCATAAAAGGAATAAAGAACAAATTACTGTTATTTAAACAAATATAAATTTGTTCTTGCACATGAAAAAGCTCAATATGCTCAATATTATAGGTGTTTAACCTCAAATGAATCGTGTGGAATTTTTATGATCAAAAATAATTAGCTAACAAATATATACTAACTTCGAAATTTTAAACATGTAGCATTCACCAATGTCTTCAGAAATGAAAAAAAAATTGTTATGTTTAGAGATCTACGACCTTAGCAGTGTGACCTCTCGTTCTCCAGAGTCATAAACCTTCAAGGTTAAATTTCAATGTTTTTTCCAATTGTACCAACTTCAAAACCCCAGATGTCAGAGGTTGCCAGCCTGACTCCAACAAATTCCTGCAGAATACATTTAGGTTTTATTATTATACCCTACAGAAAGTGCCTCTTCTCACAAAGCAAAGTGCTGAGGTCCGTCCTGGAGGGGAGGAGACTTCAGGTCAACGATTTTAACCATCATGGATACCAAGGTCAAAATGTCTTCCTAGCTGTTTGAAAATTCTCGTGCAAAATAATATGTTTTGTACTTGATAAAAATTAATATTCACTTTCCAAGCTCCATTACGCAGGAAAATGTAAATATATTTAAAAAGTACATATATTAAAAATGAACAAATACATATGAAACAACTTTTACTTCCCCACACACAGTAACCTTTACCGACAAATTAAAAAAGTATATTTTATAAAATATAATTTTAGTCATATTAAAAACATGTTCAGACACATTAATGGAAAAAAATATCCGTATATGTTTAGTGTAAATATGATTTAAAATATACAGAATAAGAAATGGGAACATATATAATAAAATTATATAATAAAGTGTAACATGTGTCTCATTTAATATAAGATAAGGTAAGACATATTTTTTAATAAAAGAAATATTTTAGGAAAAATTTAAGGTTTGCAGAAATTTTGGGTGATGTCATAATATACGAAACATAATACTTGATTCTATTAAAAATTAATTACATTTAAAGTCTCGAAAACAAAAAGGAATGAATAATAATAGATTAAATATATTAAAGTAATCTTAGAGAAGTTGAAAGAGGGATAATAGCAAGCATGAATAGTAATTATGTAATATAATACTTAGTTTTTTCTCTATTAATTATATATTGCTTTATTGATGGCATTTATCTCTATTACATTGCTTATCCTTTTAATTAATTACTAAACAGAATTTATTTTTTATGAAGTAAAATTTATTTTTGTGATAAATAATTGTTATTCATTTCTTTGTGGAAGAAACTTAGCAGAGAGGTTTGTCTCAGAGGTTGGGGTGTTGGCTTGAGGGCATTTGAAAGTTGGGGGTGCTGGAAGTGATGGGGGCTGGGTGTTTTGGCTTCTGGGTTCTCGAACATTTACCTGGGAATTTGAAATTTTTGTAAATAGGGCTTTAGCATCTACGCCCCCTTCCACTATTTCCTATGTTTGTCATTTCGGTTCGCCTTAGCATGTCGCACTCGTATGAAGATTATTTCCATGGCTTATCTACCCAAGATTTTAATAAAGAACTTACAGATATTAACTGGGAATATTTTAATGATCTATTGTACGGACCAGATGCTTTGGGAAAAAATTTATTCGATTTTTTTGGATGATGAAGAAAGTGGGTCTACTCTACAACTGTTGCTCTTGTCAACACCTTCAACATTAAGAACAGTTACAGTGTTGAATCCAACAGTGACACCTTCGATGTCAAAACCAAGTATATTGAAAGCTGCACTAACAAGACTGAGAGTCATGCTTTCCATATTGAGGTCTACAGCGATGCCTACATATTCGAGGTATGCAATGCCGCCTACGGCATTGAGGACTACAACAACATTGAGGTCTTCAGCGACACCTGCAGTGTCAAAGTCTACACTGATGCTTGCGGCATCGAGGTTTGCAATGCTGCTTGTGGAATTGAGGTCTACAACAATGTTGAGAGCTACAGCGATGGCTGCGGCAATGAGGTCTACAACAATGTCGAGAGCTACAGCGATTTTTGCTGCATCGAGGTCTGCAACATTGCCTGCAGCATCGAGATCGATGCCTTCAACATCAATGCCTTCGACCTCAACAACTTCGTGATTGGAACCTCTAGATTTATAATCAGTTATCAAGTCAGGTGAGGCACATATACAAATACCACCAATGTGTTTGTGTTACACTCCACTTGATTTAACCTTAAATATTATGTGGGAAGTTATGTCAAAAAACCAGTTATACCAAGATTTGGAAGAATTTTTAGAGTTCAATTTGGTGATTTCACCTGAGTCAAGTTTACCATCTCCTGAATTATTGTTATCACCTAAATCACCAAATCCTAAATTAATTTATACACCCCCTCCTCCTTTCATAGCTTCACAACAGGGAATTATATATACTTCTATATCATCACCACAAACACATGTTGTTCTGGTAAAGAAACAAAGTTCAAACTTACATTTATGCTTTCTGCTGCGACATGTTTGAATATATCTTTGTCAATTTTACAATTGTAAGTATATTCTAATGTGATATGGTGACATAGTTGTTAAGTGTAATATGTGTAGTTTTTTTTAATAAATTTGATGATTTTTCAGCGTTAATAGGCTGAGGAGTTTTTACAGTTTTAATCATCGAAAGTATAAAGAGTTAATGATTTTAAAGAAAGATCATTCAATTTTTTAAAAAGTTTAAATGACTTTAAGAAAAGTTCTTTCAAGTTTTAAAGATTGATTAAAATATTTATAAAATATCTTTAAAATTGTAAAGACTTGTTTTACGATTTTAAAGAAACATCGTTCAATTCGTTAAAAAGTTTAATGCTTATAAAGACTTCTTTACAATTATAAAGAAACATCATTCTATTTGTTAAAAAGTAAAACGAATGTAAAGACTTGTTTTAAGATTTTAAAGAAACATCATTCAGTTTGTTAAAATTTTCAATGATTTTAAGATAAGTTCTTTCAGGTTTTAATGATACATTAAATGTTTATTATTTTTAAGAAAAGTTTCTGAAAACTAGTAAAAGATTAAGATGTGTTAAGAAAGTTAATGATTTATGACGTAAAATGTTGGAAAGTTTTAATAAACATAATTATTTCAATCATAAAATGTTGGAGAGTTTTTTCAGTCATAGCAGTACTCTGTTGTGATTATTTTACGGTTTTATGACGTAAGATGATTTTTTTTGTTAAAAATCTTGGATGGCTTACACATGCAATGATAAAATATGTTTAATGATTGTCACTCATAACATGAAATGATGTGATTATTTTTGCAGTTTTATGATGTAATATGGTGTTTCGGTTAAGCTTGGATGGCTTACACATGTAATGATAAAATATGTTTAATGATTTTTCAGTCGTAACAGGGAGTGTTATGATTTTTTTACAGTTTTATGACGTAAGATGGTGTTTTGGTTTAAAAAAAAAGCTTGGATGGCTTACACATGTAATGATAAGATATTTTTGATGATTTTTCAGTTGCAACAGGAATTGTTGTGATTATTCTTGCAGTTTTATGATGTAAGATGGTGTTTTGGTTAAAAACCTTGGATTGGTTTCATTGTTAACATGTTGATAAAGGTTTGTAATTAATGGTAATATTTGTGATGTAACATGAGGTAGCAATATTTTTTAAAGCTTGTAAGGTTTTCATTAGTAACATATTTATAGTTTTACGATATTAACATGTTTGATGTGGCTATGTAAAGCAATTGTTTTTTGAATGTTAGCTAAACTATGTTTTATGAGTTTTTGAATAAAAAAAGAATTTTGAATAGTATATTTATAAGTTAAAATTGAATGTTGTAACTTGTTACATATTAGTTTAAAAAATTTCCCCTGTGCCACTACTTTGTGATTGATTGGATGCATTATAAGTACTTGTATATTAAATGGTTTAAATTTTCTTGGTAAGTTGGTTGAGGTTTGTTGAAAAATTTTTCAAACTAAGGATACTTGTTTGCTCACTTTTTCAAAGAAAATGTTTTACAAGTTTGTAGATGTTAACATGATGAGGGAGAAATCTAACATTTCTATTAAAACACAGTCTGAAGATTTGAGGAGAACTTATATAAAATGGAGAGAAACGAACATATCTGAATGAATGAATTTTGGAACGGAAAGAACAGGTTTAGATACCCCGAGAAAACTTTGCTGGGACACCGGTCATTAACCGTAGGGCATTTAACCAAATTGAAAGTCACACACAAAAACCTTTTCAGGGCCAGGTTGAAAGAGCCCTTAGCATCGCACCATAGTGTTTCTCCGCTGTCCTACAACTGGGAGAGTTCAACTAACTTTGAAAATAAAATATACATTTTCTCACAGCAGCAAGATTACAACTGTTGCAGCTGAAGATTCAACACAGAGATGCTTACTGGTAAAAAACACAGTCACACTTTACACAAAAATCAAAAAACATGATTGAAAAACTTCTTTTAAAATATTAATTGATCAATCCTTATATAGTTAATGGATAGAAAATGGTTGCCATTTTCCTTTATACTTATGTTAAATTTGGCCTTTTAGAAAAATTAATTGAACTATAGTGAAATTTAACAGATTTCAACTTCGATATCATTCATTTCAAACTGGATATGTGTTATTTCAATAATATCAAGTCGAAAATTTATTTTCTAGGGTAAAATAATTTCTAAATAAGGTAAGATATATACGCATTTCATGTTAGAATTTTAGAAGTGGGAAAACTACATGTAAAAATATGAACAAATATTTAACAATCATTTAGAACAAGTTTGTTTAACGTATGTTTTAAATTTTTGAAAATAAAGTTTAACTTGAGTATTTGCTTACATCGTAATAGTTTAAACTTGTGTAAATGGAAAGATGAAGGTTTGTCATTAATTACAAAAAATATGTCTTAAAGATGTGTTGGTATGAAAATTAATCATTTATTTTTTAAAAGTTTGCTGGAAAACTGAATAAGGTTTACTGGAAAACTTTTTATATTTTTTATATTGAATTTATTGTGTGTTAAAGACATTTTGAATGTATTTCTTAGTGATGAAAAATAAAGTTTCATCGGCCAGAGTTGTGAAATTTTTTTATTTTGCTGGCAATACGCCAGGCTCTTGCATCTCGAAAAATAGGAGGATGCTTCAATGTTCCAGCGAAAATAGAAGTTTATAGAGAAGAGGGGAGAGGGCCAGGCAGCTAGCCCAGGTCAGTTCAAAATCCACTGCCGCCCCTAAGGAAACTGTCACTTTGGCCTTAAAGCAAGCCTCCATTCATAGCCATGGCAGCGCTCTGGCGGAGAAGGGAGAAGGACCGAGCATTTCTACAGAAACACGTTCTGTGTTAACGGTGAAGGGAGGAGGTGCCTAACCTTGAATCGACAGCGAGGGTTCAGCACCCTCCTTGGACAGGGGCAGTCATCCGAAAAACGATTTCTGACCTTGAGGATGGTAGGTTTTGCGAAACGTGGCATTTGAAGGGGGACAGTTCTTGGCCAGTGTAGGCGAAGGAGGTGTTTGCCGCTAAACAGGTTTTTGCAGTGTTGAATTGATAGTGAAGGCTTTGTAGTGCCCTCCATGGGCAGGGGCAGTTCTTGGCCGGTGTAAGGAGAGGGGTTGGTTGGCCTTAGGCAGAAGCGATGTGGAGGCTTCTTGCTGGTTTCTGCCATCTTAGTTCTTCGCCAACCCTTACACTGCATAGACGCGACACTGGAACTCTCGACTTCACCGGCCTTTGGATTGTAATAGCTGCGATTCTCATTAAGCGATATTATATGCACAGGGTTCAGATCTCATGCACAGTCTTCATAATTTATAGTGTGAAATTTTTTTATAAGTATCTAATTTATCGGGAAAAAAATTAATTTTCATGTGATAGTATGTTTATCGTGCAAACCCCGTTTCTGTGTTAGGTAAACGAAACTTCGTACCATTTTCAACTCGCGTTTTTGTTACCATGAGCCACGAATCTCACAGATTTGACGGAAAAATTTGTAGTAAGTCCGTTATTTTTAAGTTATTCACTTTTATACATTCACGTACTTGTAGGACGAATAGTGTAATCAAGTCGTTAATAGTAGCTTGGCAGGGAAATAGGTTCTGTCAGTCTAAGTTTCAACTCAGCTGCGCTCCACGTATATATAACAGCTTATAAGCAGGCACACGTTATATGATCCAGTCATTCATTGACTGACCTCCGAGGTGGATGGATGTGTTTTGGGAGAGCTCCTTGTACGATTTCATTGCGTGTTTTTTAATTCGTTGTTAATTCAACTAGTCTAATTTATATATTAGAATGTGCATCGTAAACATAATTTTTATCCATTTGTCATGTAAATTGTATTCACATCTATTTCCGAGTAGCTATAACCTTAGTCGTTTGTCAGTCTCCAAATGTGCTCCACGTATATATAGTCAGGCTCTCGACGTAAGCTCGACTCATACATTGACTTACCTCCAAGGTGGACAGATGAGTTTTCAGGGAGCTTCTGGTGCTATTACATTACGTGTTAAGTTATTTTCATATACTTGTATTCGTTACCGGTTTTTTATTTTCTCCTCAGTCCATAATCAAACATGTGTTAATCAATTAATATCTTTTTACGTGTAGTTTACATCTCTAAAGTTCCTCACCAGTCTCACAGGCAGATGGAAATTGCAAGGTATGTGCGAGAGGTATCAAGAAGTGTTCAATATCTTGTTATTGTGTTCATTAGCCGTTTAATTTATAACAAATTTTTTTGCTTCATTAATTACATCATACACACTCATGTAATTGTGATAGTCACTTAGTTGTGTTCGTTCGTTATACTTCTCTAAAGTAAATTATATCTAGCATACAGCTCGGGGTAGACTAATTCATCTCTGTATGTTTAATTCATTTTAAGACACCTGGAGAGTCATATACTTATACTTCTCTCTCTCGTGATATTTATTTGTATTGATAGGTAGAACACTCAGAAATTTCTCTTGTGTGTTAAGTATATGTTGTTTTCTCTTTCTGTTTAACTAGTATTACCAAAAATCGCCTATCTCCCACCACCGTCTACAAGACACAAAAAATTTACACTTATCCACTCTTACACAAAACTCACAACATATATATATATATATGTACCCCCTCACCAACATGCCGCACCCCATCCATGTGCCAGAGCTCCAAGTGCAAGGTGTACCGGAGTTCCTGCTCCCCACAAAAAGAAAGAAAGAAAATAATAACACTGACCCTTAGTACGCTCTTGCACCAAACGTATTATAAAAATAATAAATTAACCCTTTCAATACATTTAAACCCTTTAATAAATTTAACCCTTTCAATTTGAAAACCCTTTTTGATTGACCCTTTCTTGATTAACCATTTTCTGATTAACCATTTTATGATTAACCCTTTCAAACAATTTGATTAACCCATTTTTGATTGACCCTTTCTTGATTAACATTTTTCTGACATACCCTTTCAATCAATTTAATTAGCCCTTTGATGTCGAATTAATTAGGTCAATCAAAAAGGTGGCATCCCTTTGTATCTAGAACCCCCACGCTCCTACTACTGTAGTGTACCAGGAATTCGTTGCAATGAGGTAATATAAACTACATATGAATAATAAACGTTATTTAATTTGAAATATATGATAAGGTTTTTAAGATGATAATATTAATATTGAGGCTTTCTAATTTTTAAAAATTGAAATGTGAAAACAAGAATTGCATTTCAATATACTGTGTAGTGATATGTTACATTTGGGAAATCGTAATCTTATATTTGAAATATTTATAACTTCCGTTCCATACGTTTGATTGAACATGTTTGAAATCAAAATGAAAAAAATTAGACTGTCTGCAGCTGCGTATTTTAAGTGAATTAATATCTAGTACTCACAGTAATTTCGACAGCGAATCTTAAAAAAAGTTATTGTATGAATCGACACCCTATTAAAATTATATTTAAATTGGAGGGCACAGGAATGGGCGTCTCATGATATACTTTAGAGTGAGAACTAGCTTAATCGTAATGCATTTATTTTATGACAGTTTCATTGTGTCATCTAATCGGAACATGGATATTATTCATTAGGACTTATATATTTCAACTCGTGGTGGAAGGATGCACAGTGGACACAAAGAAGAGGCCAGGTAGAACTCTCACAAGTTTTCAATTAAAGGCTGTTCCCGATAAAGTAAGCACTTTAGGAATGAACCTTAGACAAAAGTCACTGCCCCTGCATGCATATATTTTAATGGGCGCAGTGAGTGACATTCGCCCAGTAAAGTTGGTAATGGTGGGTGGAAAGTAGTTCCATATCTTAATGTCGAATAAAAAATGTAAGGTAACCATTTGTGATTACTTAAAATTATTTCTTTCCCTTTATATTTTTAATATATCGGAGAGTAAAAATGAGCAGATTTGTAAAGTATTTACTTTGTTAATAATTTTACAGTTTAATTTGTTTGACGGTTGAATAAAGTGCTGAGGCCCATAGCAATGTTAATTTCACATAAAGTGAAGCCATACACAAAGTGTATATAAGTAGATCTTGAGCAGGGCTTTCAAAAGTGCTCGTATTTACCCTGAACCGTCTATATCGTGATTATACTCTTTTCACTTTGCAATGAGCACTTTTGTAAGACCTGCTTAGAATGCACTATTCTGATTACATTGTATCCTTTCACCACATGTAAATTTAACATTGCAATGGGCCTGATCACTTTATTCATCCCCCATCCATGTGAAAACGTGGGATTTTTAGGGCGTTAATGTATTACTTGTATGCAAATTCTTGTTAAAATGTGGCTAAAACAAAAAACACTCACCTCTCTCGACACAAATTAAGACATTAAGCTCGCAATACAATGTCGAGTCTACAGAATATATTTTATCTCTACGCCGCCAACTTAACCGGGAGTCCGCATGCCAATGTGTACTGAAACATTCATGTAGTTATGAGAAGTATTATTTTTCAAATGTTGATTTCAAAGGTGCTCACTTTACCCGTGAAAAGCCTATAAAGGCGGTTCACGATAAAATGAGCACTTTTGAAATCAACGTTAGAAAAAGTCACTGCTCCTACCTGCTTATATTTTAACGGGCGCACTGAGTGTCATTCGCCCAGTAAAGTTGGTAACGATGGAAGGGGGAAGTAGTTCCATATCTTAACGTCGAATAAAAAGTGTTAGGCAACCAATTGTATTAACGTAAATTATTTCTATCGCTTTCCGTTTTTTTTAATGCGTCGAAGTGTAAAAATTAACAGATTTAAAAAATATTTACCTTTCTAAAAATCTTACAGTTTCACTTGGCCGACGCATGAAGAAAGTGATAAGACCCATGGCAGTGACAATTTTACATAAGGCGGACAACGGGTATACAATTAGATCTTAAGCACGTCTTTCAAAAGTGCTCATTTTCCCGTGTAAAGCCTATAGCTACAGTCACATGTCTTCAGTGGCTTCCAGTCCATGTAGCGCATGCGGTCCGTTGAGGCACGACTTACATCTGATAATTCGCTCGCCGTTCACTGCACTTTTCAGAGTCCTGCCAATTATGAATCCTTCCGTCACATGCACAATTAACATTGCCATTGTAGATCAAGTGACATTGTGAAATCGTTAGAAGTTACTATTATTCATATTATATATATATTTTATTTTTGTAGAAAAATGTAAAGAAAGTTAACGTATTTATGATGCAGGATTTGATCTTTATTTGAGACCATGGCACCAAAAGCTGTTCACGGTTGAGCATTTTTAAAAGCCCTGCCCGGATAAGGATCTACTTTTACTTCTCCTTTCATATCCTTCCGCCTTGTGGGTGTGTGACATTAACATTACCGTGTACCATCTCACGTTATTCATACAATATTCAAGTAAATCCGTAGCTTTTTTTTTTTTTTTTTTTGAAAAGCGAAAGTGTTCGTAGCATGCAAATTTGAGCTCTTGTGTGAATAAAACAAATAAGTTACTGACATAACTAATGAGTAAGGATAGGAAAATTTCGCCAGTTCAATGACCTGTAAGCTAGACTCCACAACCCTATGCACACTAAGGCCTCAGATGTTTGTCCATTGGCTGCTGCCTCAGTGTTACCTCACACCTGGCAGTAAGGGATTCGCTACTTGTTTCCTTGCAAGTCTACTATTGGCTCAGAGTCGTCCAGGGCGTGTATAATAACCTCTGATCCAATTGCAAAGGTGAATTCACTGTATATGTGTTGTCGTCTATCGTGTCCCGAAATGAATCCGCGAAATTTTCCTATCCCTACTAATGAGCCTACTTTGTTCTACATGTTCAGTGACCTGTAGGCTATACTTCACAGTCTTACATACTCTCATACAGATTTCAACTGTTTATTGGTTGGTTGTTGTGGTAGTAAAAGGCGGTGGTTGGGCGCACAATTTATTGCATGTTTGTTATTGGGTCATTTATATCCAGGAGGTGTCAAACAACACGTCGACCAATTACAAAAGTAACATGAACGTACAAGTGCGTGAATTCCAACTTGTCTAGAAGAGAACCCGCGAAATTTTCGGGTCTCTAGTTATGACTGGTTCATATCACTGATCACCAAAGACAAATCTTGCAGCTTACTGGTCGTAATATTGTAACGCGTTCTTTGACAGCTTAAGCAGAACACGCATTAAAGAATGTATCATGTGCAGCACCAGAAACCATGAGTTAATTTCGAAATGATAGGTTGTTCACGGTAAAGTGAGCGCTTTTGAAAATTCCTAATTAAGATATACTACTTCCACCATATCAAATTAAAAAATGCAGGGGGCTTATCACTTTGTTCATGAATAGGTCAAGTTAAATTGTGATATTATTAGAAAAGTAAATATAATTCAAATGTGCTAATTCTTACGCTTACATACATTGAAACAAAACAGGAAGCAAAATAAATTATTTAAGTACTTTAAAATTTAAAATATATACCTAATACTTTTAAATCAGCGCTAAAATATGGAACTATTTTCTCTCCGTCGTTACCAACTTTACTGGGCGCATGACAGTCGGTGTACCTATTAAAACATATGCATGTATAGATGCAGTGACATTTTTCATAGGTTGATTTCAAAAGTGTTGAAATAATTGCGAACTACCTATAAATATGTAGCCTCTCAGTGTAATATTTGGCAGGTATAGCGAAGTTTTTCTGTCATGGATTGTTCTATTCTCCCCCGAAGTCAGTGTCCCTGTTCTTTATCTGGAGTCTTTGCAGTAGTCTATACACGGTAACTTCGCACTCTTTGAATCAAACGTTTGAAAAATCACCCCATGTACGACATACTCGATTGTTTACTAAATATATAATGTATCACAAGCGCACGTGTTAACATAAAAATACCCTGTTTTTTTGGTAAAATTAAACTTCAATTTGTATTTAATCTATAAATTGTAATATTTAATTTATAATAATTATGTGAATAAAAACAGGGAGAAAATAGTTGAGTTGGTAATGGCTAATAATAAATAGATTTTTATGCAAAATACTACTACACTTAGTGCACACGAATGCTGTGTACTGTCCCTTTGGTGTCATCTTCAAGCTTAGTTTGCATTAGGCGGAGGAATATCGTGGAAGTAGAACTGTTTGCGCGCCCCCGGACTTGCGATGGAGGGAAGTGGGAGGAGGGAAGGGTTGGCAGGGCAGGCGGCGCAGTGTAAATACAGGGTGTGGGCGCGCCGTGTAATACGCGATCACGTGTCCGCGGCGACCGACAAAAGAACAGCCGCGCGCTGGCCCAAGCGAGCAATGATGGCGCTGCGAGGGAAAGTGCGTAGTCACTCCCGTGATGGACTGGTCGACACCCCCGCCAGCCGGCGCCCGCCGCGGGCAACACTGCCACAAGACGCAGTCGTCCTCGCGCTAGCTACGTTACAGTGCGGCGCGTGGTGAAGTGTTGCAATGCAAGCTGGTGCTTGCTCACTACTGTACATTCTCGGTGAAACCTGGATGCATTCCGAACACTCACAAGCGAGCAACAAGGGGCACATAACGCGCGTCCTGTGGAGCCAGCTGCCGAGCTACGTTTCAGCGGCGGAAGTTTAAACTATAGGCTGTTCATGGTAAAGTGAGCACTTCTTAAGGCCCTCCCAAAAGGCATTAACCCTTAATAAATATATTTTATTGGAATTTTAGACGTTAACTTTTAAAAGTGATTAAATGTATACACTGTGTTTATTAGTCATATTACATTGTTTACTTGAAAAAGGGGCGGAAAGGTAGAAATTAATTGAAAGGAAAAAATTAGCAGGGCCTTAATAAGTGCTTACTTTACCGTGAATAACCTATACTAAGCAACAGGGTACAGCACAGAGCTAACGCCAGCTTACCTTGCAACAGATCACCACGCTGCTACAAGTGCTACACCACGTCTCCCACATACAGCTTAGGGCGTAGCAGCTAGAGAGATCGCCTCCCACCACGGCGAACCGGGTTCGATTCTCGCCGGTGTCGCTCCCGGATTTTCGTTGATGGGAATCGTTCCGGACGATGCCACTGGTCAGTGGGTTTTCTCGGGATTATTCCGTTTCCCCCCTGCCCCTGCAATTCGTAGCTTCTCCATTTAAACGTTGTTTTACCCTCATCGGCAGTCAAGTCGTAGGTGCGCGACACTAGATTATTACATTCGCAGCGTCGCACGCCGACTCTCTATGCAACTTGTCCTACGCGCATTATTTAACAGCCTTGTTCTGCAGGTGTGGTATAAAAATAAGTTTCCTGATATGAGTATATATAGGGATTTTGTGTGACTATTGGTCCAAAGAAACTGTGCCTGAAGTATGGGCAATGAGTTTCCGAACATTCTGTATATTCGTGAAAAACAGTGGGGTACGGTCATTGGTTGACTATTATGACGTGTCTAACCTGCAGGTGCTGGATTGCAATTTCGTCCTGCACTTATATCTGCATCAGTTACGTGCATACAAGTAGTGTACCGAGTGTGGTGGCGCAGTGGTAACTCACTGGACGGCATTCGGGACGACCCAGTTTCGAACCCCGGTCCGGCAATCCTGATTTCGGTTTTCCACGGTTTTCCGAAATCACTCCAAGCGATTACTGGGATGTTTCCTTCATACAGGCCATGACCAATTCCTTACCGTCTACTGAGAAACTTGCTCCGTTTCTTACGACCTCGCTGTCGACGAGATATTAAACCCAACCTACCTACAATTAGAAGAGTTAGTGATGAAGGTGGTACTCAGAATTATCATTCCGTTGCCTGTAAAGATTGTCATTTCCATGGCTCTAATATATTGTATACGTTTAAACAAACTTTAATTCAGAGAATTATATTTCCCAATTCGCTTACGTTTCTTTAAGTGTTACAGTCTGGGTATAGGCCTACCTCTCTGATACAGAGAAATATTTATGCCGACAAAGTTCTTGTTTATACTGTGGCGCTTCTCGTGATCTGAACAGTGGCATGCAAATAGAAGGAGTTACTTTTAATCCGATGTAATATGTCACTAACATGTTTGCTGCGAATTAGAATAAAACTGGGCCGGAGCATAAAGGCATGATCACGTCCAAACATAGCTAAAAATACCAGCAAGCAATAAAAAACCGAATTTTAATGGCTTTTTATTTACTGAGACATTATCTAAAGCGGTATTTACTTAATCCAAATAACGAATAGTAAATATATAATTTTTTATAATATGGGGTTCCGTGCATTCTATCTTATAAATATTGAAACTAATTTTTTAAGTTTAATGAAATGTATACTTAATTCATATTAATCCATATTCACTTCAATCGCCCTCATAGGCTCTCAAGACCTCGCTGTTAAAGAGCAGCCCAAATCTCTTCACTCACTCACTCCTCCTACCCCCCCCCCCAGTCACAAACTATGCCGTGACTGGCCGTGTTTGTTCAGCGCGGGGGTTCTCACATAATACTGCGGAAAATCGACTGGAACACCTTTCGTTTCCCCACACAAACGGCAAATATCTGCTTCTCCGGGAAACCGCGTTTTTCCAGTACAAAAACGAGATGCAATGAGGCGATATTACTTTGCATGGCGAAGAAAAATAAAGTTTACTGGCCCCAGCGCCGCCGACACCGGCTCAGGGAAAAGACGGTGTAAACCTGTTAGTATATGGACGTCTATTAATTTGACGAAGTCGTCTGGTCCGAGGTCTCAAATGAACGAACAGTATCTCTGTGGTAAGCTTTGAGAACTTTGCATTGAATTTCGCATAAAATGTCTCAGGTGAGGTTTAAATGTTATCACAACAAACCATAAATGGTATTTTATGACAGAAAAAAGGGGATGTAAAGAGTTTATCGAAAGTATAAAGCTAAGGTAAGTGGCCAATTTTTTTTTGGCAATTGTCCGGTGCATTTTTTTAAATTTTTTATTTATATGATTCGAAAACTACGAATGGCAACAAACGCGGTTTAAAATTATTTCTTATTGTATCATGGATGTTGCTAGCGCTTACTTTGTGCTTATGACGTCATTTAAGCGTATGCTGGCAGTGTTCGCTAAGGTGGCGAGGTTGTGAATATAATTCTTGTCCACATCCACAATCTTATATTTCTGTTTGGATTTTAGACTTTCCGAGTTTTAAACCTCGAGTAAGTCTTTATGGTATTCCGGAGAAATGCGTCATTGCCAACGCTACATATACTTATTACACAGTTATTGCTTTTCGGAATTGGGTAAACAAAAAAAATTCAAAAAATTAATTTATTTAGTCCCACGCATTGCAAGACAAAGAGCAAGCGACACATCACCTGATTCGTTGAATCACTACTGATATTTGTGGACTTGTCTGATAGCCTTGAGGACACTTGCCCCAGTTACATGCCGTATTGGTAAATATACAAAACATAATTGAGGGTAAATAAGCTTTTAGAAATTAAGTGGCCGTGTCTTTCAGTTTAACTGAATTTAGTCCTTGATGAAGAAATGAAAACAAAAATTTGCAACTACGGTTTAATCAGGTTTGAAATTTGCTTTTGAAATGAAATACCTGTTTCTGTTTATTAAGAAATACAATAAATTTCTTAATTAATTAATTATTTAACAGACAGGCCGCAATTGCGTATTTAAAAGAAAATTAGTTTCAAACTCACAATCGCATAAAAAAACTTTATCATTGTTACTTACCGGTATGCTATTATCTCATTTCATAAGTACTGCTACATGTTGCTGCTCTTCATCTCTTCCTTTGGCCTGTCCTGATCGCAAGAGTGAAGGAATGTGTGTAGGTCAGGTGAGCGGTAATCCAAGAAGTGCCTGGTGATATACAAAGGCAAGCCTGCCGTGTATCACCATGATACGTCTATAACAACTCGCACACTCCTGGCCTCCAGCGGGATGCATTCTTGCGGTCATCTTTGAAAGAATGTCTTGTTTCATTGCACTTTCCTCTTAGCGATACTTAAGGGTGTGGGTAACCTTCCTGACCGGGCCAGCGAGACTACTCAAGGCCTCATATTAATCATTTCTTTGGAATTAGGTTATCTGAGAGAAGTTTCGCAAAATTCCCCCTTAATGCAGTTGTAAGTTGTCAAATCATTATAGTTTTCAAAACATAACTCTCAAATTCCGACACAAGAGTGTTATAGGCAGGTTAAAAAAAGTTGAATTAGAGTCTAAGCGTGGAATACTGCATTTTTTTTACAAGCTACGAAAGGAACAAAAACAAGTTTTCCTCTACAGTTTATGTTTTAAACTATTTATTAAATGAATGTTAACAGTTTGCTTGAATGATCAAAAATATATTTACGAGAAGTCCGACCCCTATTTTCAACAAAGTTCAGAGTGCCAATACTTTCTCACCTGTTTATGAATCGCTCTCATACTGAATCAGTATGTTCTGAATGCCTTACAGACTGCATTAAATGCAATTTGATTGGGAAAAAATATCTAGGAGCAAAGCCTAGTATGCTGCAAAATTCGGGACATTGAGACTTTTGAGTGTTGAATTTTAAAAAGTATAATGATTTGACAGCTAATAACTGCATTATGGAGGCACTTTCCGAAAGCTCTTTCAGATAACCAAATTTAAAAAAAATGTGAACTATGACCTTCAGCCGCAACGGGCCTTTGAGCCGACAGTTTTCGAGAGTTAGTGTTTCGAGGATTATGTGACCTTAAACGCCAGATATGCTATGACCAGCGAAACGATGAGCGAGCAGAACGTCGAGAGGCGGTAAGAGAGACCATCAGGAGTGGAGTCTGTGGACTGCGAACATCCGTACAGCGAAGAGTGAAACTGACGGGCGGGACTACTGAACTGCATGCATGAGTGTAAAGCCCGTGTCACACTGTCAAATTTTTACCTTCAACTACAGCTGACAGTAAAAATTGAGGACAAAATACGGTCGTCAAATTTTTCCTTCCAACAAATAGTATCAAATAGGCTTGAATGTGTTTCAAAATGTGTCACACTGTCAGATTTTTTTACGGGGAGAATATAATTTGAAATATTATTTAAAATTCATTTTCATAGTGAGATATTGCTTTTGTTTTTCTATACGGTCCATTACAGGAAGAAATGTAAGTAATATTGCAATTTATTTTCGTTTCTTTACTAAATTAAAGTTTTATTTATACGATATGTTTCCTGCACAATGAAATTTAATGCCTCCGAGTTCGTAATACCATGTGTAATATTCACTTAAAATAACACTCATGACCAGACAGCTTCTACATAAATCTATTATAATAATAACTTATTTCGTTTCCAGCAATTTTTCGTTATTTTAAGTTTCTCGATGTCCATTTTTGTCGTGCACGATTCTGATTGGCTGAGACCGTCAAACATCAAGTACATTTTAGAGCCCGTCCAATTTTCAAATGTTTGACGGAAAGTGGAACCATCCAACTTTTTCAGACAAATATGGCGGCGTTTATGACATTTCAATGATGTCATAATTGTCCAACTTTATTTGACCAAACTTATTGGAAGCAGTTTGACGGAAAAATTTGACAGTGTGACAGGGGCTTAAGACATTTGGAATGATGGCAACAGACAGTCTGAACATGTGCAAATAATGAGTGTGAAATGACTACAACCAACATAGAGATATTGAGAAGGACTTTAATTAGACTTGATATATAAATTAAATATTGCGTTCATTAAGAATAACAAAATGTAGACAGATAGTTTAATGTTGTAAATAATAGCTGTGTGAAAAAATTAATGACCAAATTAGTTCTTTTATTTTTATTAAGGACCCCATCCCTCAAGAACTCGGATATGCCTCTCAGGCGTCTTGTAACAATACACCAAAATCGAAACATTTAAAATTGTTCCAAACCAGCGAATTCGACTGCAGGTCTCTTGAAACTGCTCCACTTGAATAAGTTAATTTCTACTGGTCGATTTAGTTGCTGCTATTCACCTATCAAACAGTGACGTCTTCGGATTTATAGTGAATTGCACTGGCCTGGCCGTGAAACGTTAGTGAATTTCACTGTTCCGTTTGTAGATAATAGCTCATTAATTAAATACTCAGTAAAATGAACCTACTGTATGACATCAATGATTCAGATTTAGAGTTTAGGGCTATAAAAAATTGCCTGCTTAACTCATCTCACCAGCTCAGCATTGGAAGTAACGAAATAGGACTCTATAGTTATTTTCGTTACAGTGATCCGGTAATAATGTGTCGTTTTTGAGGGAAAATCTAGTTGAGTGGTGAAATAATAAACATGTCAATACCTTCGTCACAACACGTGTACTGTTCACGAAAAAGTCGTAAATAAGTCCTCATCGATAGTTACTTGTTCTAGTTATTGTTTCTCAAAGAGGAACAGTGGACGAATAGTTTGATGTGTATTGAAAATCTGTCAGAGAGAGCTGATATAAAATAAGACTCAAGCAATAAATTGTCAAGCATTTCCAAGCCGGGGTGGTGGGAGGCGAGGGGCAGGTAGAGGCAATGCAGTGGCAAGCTGCTGAAATGCTTGTTCATCGTGGCTGCAACAGCGCATGTCTCAAGATTAGCTCTCGCCATAACTGACCAACTTCGTACCTGGGACCGAATATTAAGCAAACTAAGAGTGGCTCAGTGCATTTATTTTTGAGGATGTAAATTCGATAAAGCAACTGGTAACGTGTCATAAGCAGAATTCTTGGAATAAAATACCAATTCCTAAAAGGAAGCCACGTGGTTGAAGTTAAACGGTGTATTTAAGATAATGTGGTTAGTTCTAAAATCATCATTGTCAAAATTATAATTCTGTTAATTATAAGCGGAATACATATTTAGCACAAGATCAGGGACTTACGCGCTCTCTGTTATCTTTTCATCCAACAATTCGTCGTTGATATGACGTTTCGTATGTATCTCTGCGATTTAAAGTTGTTCTGGGTAGCAATAAACGTAATGTTGTTTACATTTTTTGTACAAATATATAGCCTAGATTTCTAAGAAAGCAGACTTTCTTGAAATGTTTGCTTACTTCTACATCAGTCACCGCCAGTTTTCCAAACTTTTACAGGCTACTAACAAAGGTGTTACATCTAAACGTACGTGTTAAAAAGTAGGCCAGGCATGTTATTTAAATGAAGCTGCAAGTGTTTAAATTATTTGTAAAGTTGCAGCCGTCAAAAACAGACGACTGAACTCAGCTCGGTTCACTCTCTTAGCAAAAGCATGAGACGTAAATAACAGTGTCATAAAAAACCAACAAATGTGGAATATTTTCTTCGACCGCATTGGACGGCAACTTCGGCCAGCGATAAGCAGTGCTTATTTGGGAGGTCAGTGGCGCCAGCTGTGGCAGGATCTTTCTCAGAAGAACATCCGACGTCTGTAAACCTCCATGGCCGACCGTATTGCTTCCTGTTTCCCGTGCTAAAGGAAGTCACTAGCAAACAAACTGTTACGGTCGTATTGCACGTATAGGTGATTCATGGTAAAGTGAGCACTTTTGAGGCCCCAGTTACTTTTTCCATTCAGCCATTTTTTTGATCCTCTAATCACCTTTTCAAATAAATATTGCCTTGTAAGTAAAACACACACAGTGTGTATATTCCACCGCAAATCCGTCCAGCCGTTATGACGTGATTGAGTAATAAACATACAAGATTTCGCATTTATAGTATTATTATTATTAAGTTTTAGTAAGGACATCCGACTTTAACACTTTTCGATCACACCGCATATTTATTTTTGAAATGGCGACAATTTAAAAATTTGTTAGCACGTCATATCTCGAGAACAATGTAACCAGTTCAAACCAAATTTTGGACATTGAAAGTGCTTTGTGTAGGCATTGAATTAAGAACGCAAGAATGTTATTCGACCGCCATTCTAAGATAATGCAACATGAAAAAATTCAATTTTACATTTCATATCGGAACAACACAACAGATTACTACCAATTTCGGCAAAACTTGTTACGCTGAAAGTATTTATTACAAGTATCAAATGCATCTGTCCAGAGCCATTTTCGTCCACCAACTTGTAAAATACCTACCATATTTGGGAAACAATTAGTACTACAGTAGGTAATGTAAAATGACGTATTCAAAATACTTATTTCCAAAACGACGGCCTTATAAATATTCTGTATCTACGAAACAACGATAACAATTTCAACTAATTTTTGTGTACTTTCAGTAGGCGTATCTATTACTACAATCAAATTTGTCTACACGGGGCCTGTTTTTCAGCCATTATATAAGATGGTGCTGCATGAATAAATATCATTTTTCTATATCTCAGGAAACAGTCAACCGATTCCTACCTGGGTTGGCAAACAACTAGTTCTTAATGGGATTGGCCATACAAATTTATAGGCTATGTTTTAAGAAACCAGATACTTGTTTTTAAATAGCAGTCATAAACATTTTAGCATAGTAGTCTATGCTGTAGCTACAAAATAATGTAACGAATTTCACACTAAACTTTGTATGCTGACAATATCTATGTAAGCATGAAATGAGCTAATACATAAACTAATTTGTCCTCCATTTTGGAAGATAACACTGCACAAAAAATTTAACTTTTTTGTCCTATCTCGGGAAAAAAAATTATTGATACCCACCAAATTTAGGGGACAAGTAATTCTTTTGTTTTTGTAGTCCGTATAAACGTTTATTAATTAAGGCGGTAGTCACATATTTTTACAGTAACAGCCATGTAAATATTTTGTTAGTATGCCATGTACCCAAAAAATTTCAACCTATCTACTATGTAGCAGTATATATGACAAACACTCAGTCCGCAAATACATAACAGTTTTGTTCTCTATTAATGAAGATAGCGCCACATGAGCACATGGAGTTTTTATGGCACATGTACGGGATTAATGAACCGATTCCTACCAAATTTTACAGTAGGTCACGTAAACTTACGCGCTTTTAAGTTTGTCTGGTATTATTTACGATATTGCTGTCATATAAATAACTTGGATAAGTTTGTCATGTCTATTAAATAATATAACCAATTTCAATGAAACTTTGCATGCTGGGAGCATTCATTATATCCATAAAATATACTTATAGAGATCATCTTCTGGGCCCAGTTTTGTAAGATAGTACCAGTTGATAAAATGTCACATTTATGCTATGTATCGGGAACTAATCAACTAATTCCCCACTAAAATTTTCACTGAAGTAAATTGACATTATTTAAGTTGGTAAGACATTACATCTCAAAATGGCGCCAAATTAATTATTTAGGTAGGGAAGTTGCCTATATAACTTTCGAGCCTACTTTCCACTTCAGTAGATGTAGATGAATGTAAATAATATATGTCAGATGTTTTTTTCCTCATTAACTGTTGGCAAACTTGTCAGATTATTCCTTTATGCAAAATATGACAGAAAATGTAATACGCATAATTACATTAACGTAATTATTGAGGGACGAGGGAAGGGTAAACACTTAAAGCAATACGATTTAAATTGCTTTTACTATCAATATTTTGAACATTTTGCTAATAAACAGCCAACTCCAGTATAGTGTTTCGATAACTATAGGTGCAAATAGATAAATACACTGCTGGACAGAAAGAATGAAAGATCTAGGAAACACAATGCTGGTCATTGTGAACCGTTGTCCACAGGTACCACAAACAGTATTTAATGAGAATGAGTGTCTCCACTAAGTCACTGAAACATGTGATATAGAGAGCGTTAGCTGCTTCATAAGTGGAGACAGGGCGATAAACACGTAGCGAGGGCACGGTTGCACACCTGCAGTATGAATAGACGTCGACAGCTGGCAGCCCCAGAGCTGGAGTCATGTGAACGAGGTCGTATAGTGGCGCTTCATGAGGCATGACGATGTGGCAATCATGGGGAGAGCGCCGTTAGCACTGTACAATGTTGTTATTGGTGCATGGACATACAAACGTTGATGGTGTATCAAGGTTCTGCTTCCATGCGTTGATGACAGGTGTATTCGAAGAAGTGCAGCAGCCGACCCTACTGCCATGTCAGCACAGATTCTGGCACCTGCGGCACCTACACTTAATATGAATTGTCCCAGGTAACTATCTGTCGGCGACTGAACGAGAGTGGACTACATCCATGGGGACCTCTGAACTGACTGACTTTAACTCCACACCATCGTGCGGTAACCCTACACTTGCGATGGTTAATCGAATATGAGGAGTGGGCGCACGGTCGTCGCGTTATCATTTCCAACGAATCGCACTTCGCTTAGAGTGTTGACAATTGTCGTACCAGATCTGGTGCTGCAGAGCTGAGCGTCAACTTCAGGTGCGTATTCAGGAAAGCCATAGGACTCCCACATCTGGAGTTGTGGTTTGGGCCGCCACTAGTACGACTCAAGGCCACCGTTACGTTACCAACAGGAGCGTAACAACAGGGGGAGGGGCAGATATGCTGTTGCCTCCACCCGAATTTCAAGGAGGGACGCGAATCGCGCATCTTCAAATATAAAAATTAAAAATAATAATTTTCATTTTATCGCCTGTTGTGTCATGATAAGGAGGGGCAACGCACACCTTCTGGCACATAAATCTTAATATTAGGTTCAATTTTAGCTCACAACTGTTTGTAGCTGTAGGTAGGTGAGCAGCATAACTGTGTCAGACGGCTGACCGAGCTACACATAGCTAATGGTTGACAGACTGATAGCCAGCCGCTGACACTGCAGAGTACTGTTATGAACTTCCCCAGACCCTCTGAACTAGTGGGTGGGCAGTGCCAGTGTGTATGTGCACTGTTTACTAGAGTGGCAGGTGTGTGCTTCCACAAGCTCGCAGTTTTACATTAATTTTTTTTTTTTAACTATGAACAAGGTTGAAAGACATAAGTCATCAGGAAGTGCCGAAAATCAGAAAAGAAAGTGTGTTAAAAAAAATGAGGTTTCACAACTTACCCAAGCGCTTTCGAAATACTTACGCAGAGACGTCGGCGATAAGTACATTTTATGTCAAAAATCTGTTGTTAAGTATCACTCAGTGTCAGTTGTCGAATAAGTAGCTATAGTCCATTTGCGGTTATTTCAGACTTTTCTGAAGTCCTGCTCAATTTATACTTTACGAGTGCTCGCTACGTATCGTTCCGCTAGTGCAAACGATACTCTAGAAATACTCCAAGAGGACAACGCACCGTATTGTTGCAGTGGCGGCTCGTTGAAGAGCAGTCACATTGTTACTGGCAATTGGCGATACCAGAGTTATGGGTTTTTAGGAAAAAAATGAGGGGGGAAGGGGAATTTTCATGAGCGTATAATGTTTAGGACGTAGCTTTACAAATGTTTGAATTTAAAATATAAGAAATTCATGAGATTTAACAATATTTTATATTAATTTTATAGGCTCCGATCTGTTATTGCAACGAATTTGTCCACTATATCATCTTAATGGAATTTTGCTCATGTAAATTCTGCAATATAGACAACAATACTTAAAAATTGTTATTAAAAATTATTAACTATCATAAATAATTTTAAAATGGTTGATCTTCACGAGAGGTGACCGCACGTTGCCACAGACCGCCTGGCTATTATGTCAGAGCCTCGCTGTGAAAGGTAGGTGGGTAGTTAGGCTTAACCTATCGTCGACAGCGAGGTCATTAGAGACGGTGCAAGTTGCACAGGGAAGGGGGATTGGGGAAGGAATGGGAAGGAAGCGGCCATGGCCTTTGTTAGGGACCCATCCCAGCATTCGGTTGGAGTGATTTCGAGAAACCATGGAAAACCGTAACCAGGATGACCGGATCGGGATTGGAACCCGGGTTCTCCCGAATGCGAGTCCAGTGAGTTACCATTGCGCCACCTCGCTCGGTTCACTGTGAAAGAAAAACAAGCCTTCAAAGGCAGCCTCTGGTCAGCAGACAATCCGCAAATATTTGCAGAGGCTTGGGGCGATGGTGTGCTCTCTGCAGCAGCTGGTGAGAGATCCCCACCCCTCTGCGAAGCGAATTATCCCTCCTCAACGTGCGAAGCTCCCTGCACTCGCAGCATTATGGGTGGAAATAGACTCTGTTACAGCCCATGGTTACAGAAATATGCTCGCTGCGAGGTAGCACAGCTTTGGATTACACACACATGTCCCCGAGGATGTATGTTAGTGATAAATCATTTAGGCTAGTTGTCAATCTTCCTCTTCACGGGTTACGCCATCTCTTCCGTTCCCAGTAGAAACCATAGGGATCTATTGGGGGTACGGGGGGAAGAGGCTCCAAAGCGTCACTTCCCTTACCAGAGTGCTGTGAAAGCATCACTCTGGTTAAACCAGTGCAACCTCCTATAATGTAATAAAGAAATAAAGTTCCCCCCCCCCCCTACTTTTTCTCTACTAGTTTTTCATCCCTATTATCAAAGAGAATGTTTCCGCAGACTCTAATTCCCGTAGTATTTCTGTTTAATGCATGCAATGATTTGAATCTATTTTGTCGAAAGGGTTTTTACGGACTTCTTTTTCTAAACTACCTTATTCTAAGTGTTATGTGAAGTTAAGGCCCGAAGGTAGGACGGGTTTTTTTTTGCGTCTCAGGGCTAACCCCTTACGCCTACTAGGAAAAATCATGCAAGGAGACATGCATCGCAGCAAAGAGGGATTGGGTAGCCATGGTCTGCACTTTGGGGCCATGACTACCTCCCTAAGTGTACTTAGAGCTAGTCTTAACTAAGAAGAGCAAGGGAAAAACCGCCAAGAGAGACGTAAAATCCCTTTAGACAGAGAAGTAAAGATTCAAAATTATTGCATTCAAAAAAATAAAATAAAATAAAATAGAATGCTACAGGAGACAGTGTGTTTGGAAAACATGCTCTTAGTTAATAGGGTTGGGAATATTAGTAAAGAGGAGGCGGTAACTTTGTTTATTTTGACTTGATACAGGCAGCAACCAGAGAGGTGCGATTTACGGACTATCCCGGTTTTTCCCTTTCTCTTCTTACGTATAGGTTAACTATAGGTACACTTAGGGAGGTAGTCATGGCCCCGACAGCCTTTTTTTTCGTGATGCATGTCTCCTTGCATGACTTCTTTCCCTTGTAGGCGTAAGGGGTTCGCTCTGAGACGCGATTAGATCCCGTTCCTACCTCGGGTCTACACTAACACTTAGGGCCGGTTTCACCAACGAAAATTAACTTTTCGGAATATCGAGATAATTTTATCCAGATGAGAGGTTCAATTTCGATTTTAATCGTGATAATGTTGAGCGTGTTTCACCAGACTTAATCACCGTAAAGAATATCTCATTAAAATTATCTCGATATTCTGACTTAATCGCAATTTTCCCTTGGTAAACATTAGAGATTTTTCTTTGATTGTGTACGGAGAAATAATTTTGATAAAGTATTGCAAATCGTGAAGGTATTGTGATCGTAAGGAAACATCGAAGCAGAAATTTTTCATCCTTTGAAACACATTTTGTTAGAGTTGGCAACAGAACATTTCAATATAATTGAAAATAAACGAACTGATGCTGTGACACAGCAAAATAAAGCGAAACAGTGGCAAACGATTGCGAATAGTTTCAACTGTACATCTCGCGATCACTACAGGACAGCAGACAATTTAAAGGTAGTGTGGGATAACATAAAAATACACGAAAAACTTATGCAGAAGAACGTGTTCAAATAGTTACTGGAACAGGCATGTTCCTGCAGATAAGAAATAAAGAAGTTACATACAGGGAAACAAAGAAATTTATTACAATATGCTGGCTTCACATCGTCGTATCTACGAGCAGCACTTGAAACTAGTGTGATCATTTTCGAGCATCACTTGAAATAAGCGTGATCTTATAGAATATTTATTTTCAGCATTCATAATTAATTATATATAAACCTACTCATCGATGGGCTACTCCAATGTTGATTTTCGATGCATTCCAACACATATCTAGCTAGCTGTTTTGAAAGTCGACAGTGTACTTTAAAATCCTCTTCATCATACATTTCAAAATAATTTATTCATTCACGTAACCATAGCGGACGACGAACAAAAAAATCCCCGTTATAACTTACCTCTTTAAAAATTAAATTGTACATTGCCTGAACAATTTTCTCTTTATTCTCGATTATATATATATATATATATATATATATATATATATATATATATATATATATATATATATATATATATATATATATATATATATAACTTTGCCCTCTTGTCTCCTTCCCAAAGTATTTGTTTATGTTTTATAATTTAATCCCGATAATGTGTCTTAAACCACTAAAATCGGTGAGTTAATATTTTATTTAGATATTCAGAGAAAATCAAGATTAATGTGCATGGTAAAACATAAAATACAGATAATCGAGATTATTTGTAAGTTAATCTCGATAAAGTATCACTATCTCGCGTGGTGAAACCGGCCCTTAGAGAGGCGAGGAATAATCGCCACTAGAGTAGCCCTTTGTGTGCACAAGTGTAGCGAACAGCTAAAGCGCTTCCCTCCCCCACCTTTCTCCTCTCCTGCTCCATCTCCACACACACATTTCAAGGTCACGCAGGCAGGAAAGTGAAGTATTTTTGAGCAGCTAGTCCGGCACTGTACTTGGGGGTGTTGCGAAGGATGTTTGCAGGCAAATTGCAATCTTTCTCGCGTGGTAACTTAATGCTGTACGCTATCATATTCAAGACAGATCTGATTTTCAACAATCTGGAAGGATATAAGCATTTTCTGAGACATATTATTGAAGTGACGCATCACTAACCACATCTAACGAGCCGCCATTGCAAAACTGCCTAAATATTCACTTACGGATTTTGGAAATTCATCAGTAAAGAGGGCGCAAAGGGTAAACTATGTTTTCGAGGACTCCACTATGGCTGATAAATTTGAAGAGCTGTTAACCTGTCTGAGTGTTATTTGCTTTAAAAAACTGCCTAGATAATGCTTAAGATAGTGTACTATATATATAATGTGCGTATAGAGAGAAAGAATGAGAGAGATAGAGTTAGTGATTGAAATAATTGTAATGATAAAAGGTGCACCAAAAATCAATGGGACGACAAATTCGTTTTGCCCCCACATAAGGGCTATTCACGGCAAACTGAGCACTTTTGAATGACCTCTCATTTGGAATAATACTCAAAAAATTACTTTTATTTTAGCCTTTTAGTCTTAGAAGTTAACTTTCGAGGGCGGTGGAATAATCACACTGTGTTTATTACTTACATGACAATATTTATTTTTAAAAGGTGGTTCAAGGCTTAAAAAAAGGCTGGGCGAATAAAAGAACTAGGGATTCAAAGGTGCTCGCTTTACTGTGAACAGCCTAAATTATAAATATACTGTTACGCCACTGGTTACCGAGGTCATGCATCCTCATTTTCTACAATTTGTAGCGCGTACTTTTGACGCCACTCCACAGCACAATAATACAGGTCAACATACCGCATTTATTGCGCAAAAAGCTTTACGATGCATGAGATTACCAGAACTGTCTGCCGTGGAGCCGTGTATTGGGCCAGCAGCTACAGTTTTCTGTAACTCGTTACTCTCGAAACGAATAATTTCGGTAGAACTCTGATAACGAACTCCGTAGGATGACACAATAGCTGCGTATCGAGGATGTGATTCTGTAACACCATCGGGGAAGAGCATTGGTGTATCTAGAAACTTTTTTCGGTTGGGTAGGGGTTTGAGGGGTGTTTGAGAAATCTCCCCATACTCAGTATTAAATAAATTTTTCACCCGTGTTTGGAGTGTCCGATTCTATAACATCGATTCCAAATTGGTGACGGTTATTATTACAGTCACGTAAATCGTAAACAGCAAAGGCTATAAATTAAAAATATTTCTTATCCTGTAACTAATCTTAATTTCAACATTCACAAGACAGGTTATGCATGGATACAAAAAACATTTTAACAATGCAACAATATGCACTTGTAATGTATAGTATTAACACATAAAACCCACTTATGGTTAAACTACACTTACAATTAATTCCATAATTAAATACTTAATATTAATTTCAATTGTTTGTAACTGTTTTGCGCATAAGCGTGTGATGGAATATTGTTTCTCACACATATTGCAGCATGGTTATACTTTATACTGATTTGACTATGTAAAACAGAGCCAGTAAACTGAGAATTAGTCAGCTAATAACAATATAATAAATCAGTTTACAACAAGGAAAGTGTGATTTTATCACAAATGTCAAATTTCAGCGTAAACAAATGCTCTTAAAATAATACTGAGTTCTCAAATGAGAAAAAGGAATGTGTACAAGTTAAGAACTATAGGACATATTAAATCAAATCTAAATTACACTCACAGTTTACAACGTTCAGAGAAACTTCCTCTATAAATATACTCATGAAAGGTAAAATATTAATGTTAAGTAGGATTCACTGTTTAAACTGCATAAATTAAAGGCAGATAAAAATCAAATTACTGAACAATTACTGGACTTTTTTACAAATACACTATCAAATAAGAATAAAAAATTTGAAACTGCAAATGTTAGAAATTATTACAAGAAAAAAAGTCAAATCAAAGTGATAGAGAAATACGCCTGGGCATTTTCAGAAACCTTGAGATAACTTCTTCTGTTTTCACCTGTATACTGCGGTGCACTGAAGAAGTGCTAGCCCAGTTAATCTCATCTCACTCATAGAGTTTCTTAAATAAGTCTTCAGTCTCAAGGTTGAAAAAGCCCGTTCTGGGGTTGCCGTTGACACCAGAAGTGTTGCTGTAACTTGCAGTAACTTTTTCACATTTGGAAAGAAATTTTTGTCACAAATTGCAAATGCGCCCAATGCATTGGCTGGTCTTGATTTGGGGTCTTACTTTAACCATTTGTGTTTCCAAACAGAAAATTCTGCATCAAATGTGCTGTGCTCGGGTAAAATGGTCTTGTAAAATTCAGCACAGGTTCTCAACTCTTCTTTAGTTTCATCATTGCTGTGAACTGGGATAATTTTTTGTATGGCTGTTATGATAAACTTTTGCTTTTGGAACCTCTCTTTTAGTTGAGTCCGGACTTGATCGACAAAAGGTAGGTACAAGTTCTTTTTGAAATGTTCTCCAGTAGAATCCGTAGGAACATTATTTCTGTGAACTGAACTTGCGACTATACGGGGAATCCTAATTTCCTCCCCCCACTTTTTCTAACATCAAAGATGAGGCTTTGTAAATACCATTGAACTCATGTGTATTTCCCTTAAGTTCATCAAGTGTGGTCACAACAACGTTAACAAATCTCAGGGCTGCTGCAAGATCAGAGTTGACAGTTCGGAGAAATTTGTAAAAAAGCTAAAGTGTATGAAAATATTTTGTTCAAGGTATTCAAAGCAACAACAAACTGACTTTGAATTATTGCGCAGTAAAACTGATGGGCTTTCTGTGATGCTTTTTTTGTTGGTGAGTTCTTCAATTTTTAGAAGAGACTGAACAATCGGCTCATGCATTTCTTCGAAACGCAACACTGCTTCATGTTTGTAAAGTCACCGAGTTTCACACATTGCCAGCAAATTTGAGTGTGTAGATGAAGGCAAGAGTTCCTTAATGGTTTCGTTGAGTATGGCAGTATTTCTTGCAGACACTCTAAACAATGAACCAACTGACTGCACTGTACCAATACAGTTACGAATTGCAGGCAGAGAACAAGATTCTGCTAGTGCCAGGTTTAAAGAATGAGCCCTACAATGAACGTACAAAGGCATTGGGTGGTCTTTCCTTACATAGGCTTGAGCACCATATAAATAGCCACTCATAGATGCACCATCATAGCCTTGCCCAATTATGTCTGCCGTGATGTTTCAATGCTGCAGTAATGGTTTCTGCAATCCCTTGTCCAGTTAAATCTTTTACAGGAGTAAATGAAAGAAAATCCTCATGAATTTTATTTTCAACATCCGACCATCGAACACACAATGAAAGCTGCCCCACTGTTCTTATGTATGTAGTCTCATCTACAAGGACTGCAAACACATCGCTTCATTTAATTTGTGAACGATATGCTCTATAATAATGTCACCACAAATGTTAATAATTTGATTCTGAATTTTTGGGGTTGTATACATTGCATTTTTTGCACCACTTTCTACATGTTTTTCCAATACAGAGTCCCCTGCTTGAACACGGAATCTTAGAAGAGATCTAAATGACCATAATTGATCTCTGTGGCTTGAGTATTAACAGTTCCTGCATCATGCTTACCTCTAAGAGCCAGTTCTTGCCTTCCACAGAGAATAGGCAACATGCAAATTTCACAAATATAGTAGTTGAAAATGATACGAACACATCTGTATATACGTATGAAAATAAAAATGCGTGTTGCAGCACTAAAATGGAAGGCAACTTCGTGAAAGCGCAGTCGGACAATCTGTCACGAGTAGTTACCAGCATGGTAGTTGATTACTTAAATTCCCATTGTTTTGCGGAACCTGAAATAAGACGTGTAAAATTACAAAAGTAAGAACGTGACTCATATCACACAGGCGTGACCTTCAAACGACAATAGGCCTACATCACATGTTGAAACTTATTTGTTTGTACGTTTTATTAAGTACGTGTTAATATAGTCTATGTGTTTATGTTTACAATTGCTAAGATTCAATGTTCGAAATTCAAATACAGAATAACAAATTTGTGATTAAGGCGACTGCCGTGAGCGTAGGCCTAATGTGTTGTCGTGCGCCATGCTTGATGTCTGTGATAAATTAACTGCATTATTTATAAACGTAATGTTGAGAAAGAAGGTTAGAAATATTTCCGGATTCTAAACCACGTATCAGTATTCATAAAACACTTTTTTCGCTTTATAAATGTCAGATAACGAACAGCATGGTCACAGTAGGCCTAAAGCTAGCACACTAGTTACTAACCTACAGCGTTCGACTTAACGAACTCCCGCTGTCAGCTGGCAAACCTGTATTTCCGCGTTCCACCTCATTTCTAAACACTATAGGCCTATTTGGAACCTCAAATATAGTGTTTAGAAACGAAAAAATTGTTAAAAAAATAACTTGTTTACCTACATGTCCCTTATGTAACTAACATACCTTGTATTATTCTGACGTCACGATAGCTGTGTTTACACTTTGTTTTTAAAATACAAGATCTGTACACATAAGCTGAAGATATAGCTATGGTAGTTTGAGAAACACTTAATACCTAAGATGAGATTAAATACAACGAAGAATATATGTAAAGAAAAAGCTGAAGAACTTGGTTCATTCCTCAAAAGCTGTTTTCTTTCTGTTTATTTAAAGCAGAAGGTTATAAAAGTAACACTTGCGTAAGACGCGTAGGCCTAGTTAGTGTCAATTTTGTGGATTTGGTCTCGTAATTATTTCGTAACGTCCATCTTAGTAACTTAGAAAAAAGGGGAAAGGCAATATGAAAGTAAGATCTTCATTGATAAACATTCCTAAAAACATGCATTTTAGTGTTTTGGAAGAAAATTTTTTTTTCTTGGTATTTAACTTAAACTGTTAGGCTTATGAAAGCTAACTAGAGACAAATCAAAACAACTAAAATTTATTAGAAATTGCTAATTTTGAAAAATACTGTATAATATAAATCCAATTTTTTTTGAAAGAGAGACTCTGAGCCCCACCCAAATAATTTAATGTTTAATTTGCACGGCATAACATCGTGACATGTTATTATTTTGTCATATAATGATAATACAGCCTAAATATGATATCTGTGCTCTATCTGTTAGGCCTACCTGGAAACTTACAAAACGTAAAATTTACACTGTGTGGCTGAATTTTTTGTAAACATATTTATATGCCTTTATTATTATGAAATAAGCTGACGTATTTTTTTATGCTCACTTCTACATCACATACGGATTGCTAAAAGCGTTGTGGTGTGTAGTAAACAATACTATAGTACCGTAATGAAGGTTAGGTAAGATGTAAATAGTAGACATTAAGAAGTCCAGTGTTAAAACTACCTACATAAAGGAAACATAAGCGCCTTAAATATAATTACGTACATTAAAATGGCCTTCGCAAACAAGAAGAACTGATTTGACGAAACATCTTTAATGTCTCGCCTAACTGCGTTAAACCACGTCTTCCTGTTTGTTTCGTTTTTTTTTTTTTTTTTAATAATAAATATTTTATCAGGTGTTTTGCGAAATGTACTAGTACACCGCGGTACAATAAACCATTTCGATGATTTTTTGTATACTTGACTCTTTATTTTCCCTTTACATTACTTCAAACAAAGGAAATACGCATCACCGATGTAGTAAATAAACGTGGCGGCCGAGGTTGCATTTAAACTTGTGACGTCATGGAGTGAGCAGGCACGACGGTCGCGTTTTGGCGGGCCTTTCAAACGCATAACTTTCCTTTGATCATAACTTTTTCAAAACTAATTTTTAAACCTTGATACTTTGTAAATACATTTTTAACATATAAATGATTGGAAAACAAATGCCAGCAAGAAATGTGCATGTTGCCTATTATTGTATCAACAATAGAACCAAGAATTACTCGGTTTTATCCATCTTGTCGGGCACTATCATTGCTGAGTCGATTTAGTATGGGTTGCTGTTGCCCTTGTGCTACCCTCAAGAAGTTTTCCGCGAATTCACTGCATTTTTGGCGATAAGAAGTCTTTGCATGTTCCGCAAAAAACACTCCAGTGCATTTTCCCAATTTGTGTATGCTTTTGTCACAAGGGATCCAAGATGCTGGTGATTTACTTTCCCTGCTGCTTCTTAGGCGAACAAAACATAATATCGACAAAGGACTCCTTGTAAGTGCTGTGTGTTTGTCAACCATTGAAACTTATAAAACCATGAGATTTGAAAACGCAAGTTTCGTTTTGTTTGAACAAGGAAGCAATAATCTTTAGGGGGAGTCCATGGACACTTATCCAAATTGTTTCTTCCGATAAAAAGTCCAATGTCCCACTGACTGCTGCATATGTGTATTTATTTTTAAAAGGTGGTTCAAGGCTTAAAAAAAGGCTGGGCGAATAAAAGAACTAGGGATTCAAAGGTGCTCGCTTTACTGTGAACAGCCTAAATTATAAATATACTGTTACGCCACTGGTTACCGAGGTCATGCATCCTCATTTTCTACAATTTGTAGCGCGTACTTTTGACGCCACTCCACAGCACAATAATACAGGTCAACATACCGCCCAACATACACATTTTGCCCTGAATTTAAATCTGAAAAAGTAGGATTTTTGGGATTTTCGACTTGTGGTGGTGTATTTAATTTTACTGTTTGTTTACTCCCACCCACATAATTTTCTATTTTTTCTTTTTTCACAACAAAGTTTGTCAGTGATTACTGTTTTTGGTTGGAACGTTTCATTTTCTGCGAAAAATACACCACAGTTAAAAAACAATCAGAGCCTTATTATTTACTGTCCATTTTTACTTTTGGTTCTGCTGTCCTTTCATTTCCTGAGCTTGCATATATGATCATAGTTATTATTTGGTATATACCATTTTAGGACATAATCTAATAAACTAAAACTTGAAAGGATAATGCAGTTTTTTTGGATTAAAAGTTAAATGTTTCAATTGTGAAAATTGAAAGAATAGCATCACAAAAGACATAGCAATAAAAAAAAAATTTCACATATATAACATTATCTGGCGAAATTTAATAATTACTTTCAAATAAAAAGACATCTTTGTTTAAAACTTCTAAAAAACAATGATTATAAACTATTATTTTTAGAAATAGAATTTAACTTAGTTTTCTTGGAATTTTGAAATATTTACAGTTTGATCCTCGTTTTTTTTATAGGGCCTATTGGTATGTGTGTGTGTGTGTGTATTTATAAACAAGAGAGTACATCGTTTCAACTTGAGAGAGTGAGAGCACAAGGAGTGCTCTCTCCAAAGAGTACTCTTTTAATTGAGAAACGACCTAAATTATATGAAATACTTACCTTCATAGTTTGATACTCTAAGACAGTGTAATTACATTAACGTACTTACATTGCCTCTAATGTATGAGGGGTATCTGCAGGCACACAATTTATTTTCAATAAACAACACAAATGAAATATTCAAGTCTGTGACATACGCAATAATTAATTGACCTGCAAACCTCAACTTTAGGCTAGTATCAATATTCACACTACACAACAGAGTAAAAACGCCAAGCACAAAACTCAACACTATCGTTACCTACCCCCCGATCAAGGAGGAACTACGAACTAGGAAAGGGATGGGTATCAATTGTCTGGACGTACTCTATCTAAAATGATAATTGCCGGATTTAGTCACGTATATAACACTGTAGACGGCTACATTTTTTAAAGTTCTGGTAAACATTGAAGATCCAAAGAACTATTTTTGTGCAACACAAATAAAATTAAAAAAAAAAAAAAAAAACGGGGGGGGGGGCCGGGGGGGGTGTCAACGCCTCCCATCAATCCTCCCCCCTCCACCCTAGGGGACGTCCATGTGAAAGAGCGAACCGAACATTTTCGTTGCATTTTCTGATACCGATCGTTTCAGCTAAACGACGGTTGATCAAGAAGAAGCACATACATGCATTTATAAGTATTTTACTTCCACGGTAAGGCCGCGGTGTTGTAGTGGTCAAACTACTCTCCTCCTACTAAGGCGAAAGCGAACCATGTTCCATTTCCAGTGGGGTCTCTCCCGGATTTCACAAGTGGGAATCGTGCCGGACGATGTCGCTGGTCGGCGGTTTTCTCGGTGATCTCTCGTCCCCCCTCCCTCGCCTTTAATTCCGGTGCTACTCCATACTCACCTCGCTTCTCCCTCATCGGCTCTCACGATCTCGTGCATCCCAAATCTTTCCACTCCTCGACGATTGGTTTCCGAGGTGTTTATGTAACAGTGGACCAGCTATACGTGTAAAGCGGCCTTTAACCTGAGCAAGTTGAAGTGTGTACAGGCGGTTCACGGTAAAATGAGCGCTTTGAAAGCCCTGCTTAAGATCTACTTGTATGCACGTTGAGTGTTCTTCCGCCTTATGTAAAATAAACACTGCTATGGGCCTCATCACTTTGTTCGTGCGTCGGTCAAGTGAAACTTTTAAATTATTAGAAAAGTAAATATTTCACAAATATGTTCTTTTTTACACTTCAATACATTTTTAAAAAAGTACAAAGCGAAAGAAATATTTTAAGTTATCGCAAATGGTTACCTAACACCTTTAATCTGACGTTAAGATATGGAACTATTTTCCATCCATCGTTACCAACTTTACTGGGCGAATGTCACTCAGTGCACCCGTTAAAATATATGCAGGCTGTTGCAGTGACATTTTTCTCAGGTTGAGTTCAAAAGTGCTCACTTTATCGTGAACGACCTATTTTTACCCGCATCGTATTGTCCACGGCGTGGCGGTTGTGTCACTCTTGCCCGCAAAGTGGCGAGGCCGTCAGCCGCACATGACTGTTGAGAAGGCACACAATGGCGTCCCAGGAGCTCGCTTGTCTGTCTCGTGCCGGGACACAATACTGACGTCTTCTTTCGTGGAAGCCTGACTGTGGCTAATTTACACGCCATCACCCGAAACAAGAAGTTAACATAATTAGATATTGTCTGGGCGGCAGGAGCTCGCTCCCTTTCCAGTCGTGAAGCGCGCGTCTTGAAGACTTCCCCGACCACCTTCCCGAGCGTGAGAAATGCCGTCGCCAAAGAATACTAAAGAGGGATCGGTCCCCGCCATCTTGGATTTATCGCATTTTCGCCGCAGCCTGCAGTTCGGATTTTGTTACGGCTCGAGAAACCAAAAAAGCATTACATTTCACATTTTAAAGCAGTTATTGCTTGACTGCCGCTCTTACGGGTTGTGCACTGTTATAAGAACTTTTGATATAGGCTGTTCACGGTAAAGTGAGCACTTCTGAAAGCCCTCTCATTTGGAACAATATTCAACAAATAAAATTTATCTTAGGGTTAGTCTATAACTTCAGAATGCTGTGGAATATACACGCTGTTCATCACTTGCATGGCAGTATTTATTTTAAAAGGTGGCTGAAGGATAAAAGATGGGTTAAAGGGAAAAGTAACTAGTGGCCTCAAAAGTGCTCACTTTACAGTGAACAGCCTATACCAACATTTGAAAAATGCCACTGCCCAATATCTGCATATATTATAGCGGCCACTTAAACAGACATGTGTCCAGTAAAGTCGATAACGACGAAACGACAAAAGTTCCATATCTTAAAGTTGAATTTAAAGTATTGGGAAAGCATTTGTGGTGTCGGATACTGAAATATTTCTTTTGCCTTCTGTTTTTTTAATCCATTCGCAAATGTGAGAATCAGCAAATCTGTAAAATAATTACTTTCCTGGTAATCTCACAAGGTTCGCTTGAATACCGATGCATGAATAAAGCGATCAGGTCCATGGCAATATTAATTTTAGATACGTATAGTGGGAGAATAGACAACATGAAAACAATTGGATCTTGAGCAGCGCTTTTTTAAAGTGATCAGTTTACCAGGAACAGATTCTACTGAGGTGTCTGCTGTTCGTATAACGTTTTAGAAAGGGCAGCGATTGTTGCAGCAATCTGCTGCCCACTGGCAAATGGCACGTTTCTTATACTTGCCGGGAGCTTAATTACGTATGTAAGCGAACATCGCTAGCACGGCTTTACCAGAGTTTGCGATACTTTGTTATATGCTGTTCACGGTAACCTGAGTAATTTTGAAACCCCCACTTATGATCTACTTGAATGCACATTGTGTATTCTTCCACCACATATAACATTAAAGTTGCCAAACTCTTACTCACTTCATTAATCCGTGGATCATGTGAAATTGTGAAATTATTATAAAAGTAAGTATCTTGTACATTTACAATTTCTTACCTCCATTTGCATAAATAAAATAAAAAGCCAAAGATATTATTTTAGTATTCACAAATGTTTTCTAGCACTTTTAATCCAACATAAAGAAATATAACTAAGTATAGGCTGTTCACGATAAAGTGAGCACTTTTTAAAGCCCTCTCATTTGGCATAATAGTCAATAAACATATTTTATTTTAGCTTTAGATGTTAAATTTCGAGTGTGGTAGAATATAAGCACTATGTTTATTACTTAAATGGAAATATTTATATAATGAGATGGTTAAAGTATTAAATATTGGTGAAAGGAAAAAGTAACTAGGCCCTCCAAAGTGCTCAATTTACCGTGAACAGATTATACGTACTTTCTATCCATTGTTACTAACTTACTGCGCTAGTGCCCAAGTGCCCGTTTAAATGTATGTTAGTGTACGCTATTACGGTAAAGTGAGCACTTTTCAAAGCACTCTCATTTGGAATAATTGTCAATAAATATATTTTATTTTAGCCTTAGACGTCTTAGACTAGTTATGGCAAATATGGGACAAAGGATTCAGAAGTAGGCGACAGGCGCCATGCGGCCACCATGATGCGGCGTCACCCACCAGCATGTTGGATCCAGGTGACCTTGACCTCTACCCATGAATTTGACCCCATGACCCTGACCTTGACTTTGAGCCCGTGACATCGAATGAACTTGAACGCAAAAAATTACGGAAAAATTTAAAAATTCCAAATAATTACTAAAAAATTCCCAAAAAATATTGACACTTGACTCAAAACTGAAGACCCCAGAAATATACCCAAGACACAAGACTCAAGACCCAAGACTAGAGACTCAAGATCCTTGACACAAGGCAAAAAAAAACCAAGACCCTTGAACCCGAGACCCAAGACTCAATGCTCAAGACATTTAACCCAAGACTCAAGAATCAAGACCCTTGGTCCAATACCTTTGACCATAACATTAAAACAAAAATATCGCAAGAATTCTGAAAATTCCTAAAACTTTATAAATAATTAAAAATCTTTCACTAGTTATTAAAAAATTCATATAAAAAAACTAGAATTTCCGAACGTTTCCACAGCACCATGTCGAGCAGACGACTGACTCTCACCAATGTTTCTCATTTGTTATTTGGTTCCCTTTAAATCCCTTCACCAGTGTTTTTCATTGGTCGATTACTTGTGCTCGCTTTAACCGCGCAAAGTGCTTTTTATTGGCTGATTACTCATTTTCGTTCGACTCGCCAACTTTTCGTTCGACTCGCCAACAATGTTTATCATTGGTTAATTAGTTGACAGGCCTCCACCTCCCTCACATTTGCTCATTCCGTCGTATGCAGCCATCTTGTTTTTCTTTGTTTGTCATTTGTGTTAATTTTCAACACCTAGGTGATTCTAATGTATTAACTATCGATTTAGCTACCAGCGTTGCTGTCAATTTAGCCACCATGTTGGTTGTCGACCTTGACCTTACCCCAATGACATTGAACTCGAAAAATCGAGAAAAATCGCAGTCTATACAATTGACAATTACTAGCTGGTCACATCAAGGGACCATGCCGACTAACAATACTAATTAACGACTGACTGCACGAAAGATCAACTCCACCCAAGACTAATACTACCCAATCGAATCCACCCAAGACCTATTCCAACCAAGACCGATTTAACCTAAGATTAACTCCACTCAACACTATCTCCTGACGAGACTATTTCCTGCAAACTGGCTTGACCAACCGACAATTTCAACCTAAAATACCACCCACCTATACAATCAAACGATGATGGAAAATCTCTCTAAAAAAAAAGTATCATAATAAGAGTCTTATAGTTAACCTATTCGCAGAAAATCTTCGCAGAATCTTCGCAAAACATTTCTACCAGAACCGTCCATACCAAAGGGTCATACTAAATTTATCAAACCAACTTACCAAACCACCTGACCAGGCCAACCAACTAGTTGCGAGACATCCCTCAAAAATATTCCCCTCGTTTCATTCGTTCGCCGAATTGATCTGTCGATGTTAAACGACCCGAGTAAGGCATAATACATCAAATATAACTATGGCCCTTCTACAATATGAACTCACATAAATTTGATCTAAAACAGACTCTCAATATATTATTTACACCACTGAATTAATAAGTCTTTCAGAGAAGCAGAAGGAATTAAATACACATTACTATACACATTGGCCTACATCAATTTTATTTATTTACTTACTCTATACATTCTATCTTTCTATCTAATTATTCTGAACATTTAATTTTTACATTTCTCAGATGTTTGCAGATCATGAATAGTAGCCAACAGTCTTATCTGATATAACCCCGATTCTCCAGTTCATCGATAATTGAAGATATCTCAGCAATGCTTGAGAGACCCCATGTTCTTGCATGTCATTCAAATATCTAAGTCTACCAACAAGTTCATTCGGGTCTTCGGGAACAATGTAACTAGCGTTATTGGTGCCTCCTGCCTTCTTCACACCACTTGTCGAAGGGAAATCGTTGGTGAAATGTGTGGAAACTTAGAGAATCATCATCCTTCTCATCAGATACTTCATCAATGCTTTCGTCATAGTCTTTATCATAAATGGTCTCCTCATGATCATCTTCACCACTTATTACATCCTCAATATCAAGTTTACTTTACTTTGCAGGGGTCGCACAGTCATTATCATTCTGGAGTTCGTAAATTTCAAGCGAACATCTTGTAAGTGTACATTCCACACATACTGACTCTACCGAAACCCGTAGGTCTCTCATTCTGTCATTAGTTTTAACTGTACTGTCATAATCATCTGTGGAATCAGTACCCAACGATGTAGCAGGGAAGATTAATGACATCACTTGCTTGCTTGCAAAAGACGAAATCTTGCAGTTTTTGATGTCGTTCTTCAATATATCACCTTGCATAAACTACATGGGCCCATTGTCACAATGATTCATCGCGCGAAAAAGATTCTTCATACAGGTGGTTCTCTCATGTCGCCGAGTATGGCAGATTTTGCTGAAGTTCTTTCCACAGTAGCATCACTGTTTTACGTGTAATTTTCCAGCAGTGGCTGAAGGTACATCCATAGAAGTAACCTCCACAATAGACTTCGTAAAATCACTGGCTTGCATACTTGGCTTATTATACTTTCTTTTAGAGATTTCCCATCATCATTTGATTGTATAGGTGGGCGGTATGATAGGTTGTTATTGTCGGCTGTTTTAGCCAGTTTTGCAGTAATTGGTCTCGTCAAGAGTTTGTCTTGGGTTGGGTGGAGTTAGTCTTGGGTGTAGTCGATCTTGTGTGCAGTCAGTTGTTAATTAGTGTTGTTAGTCGGCATTATCCCTTGATGTGACCAGCTAGTAATAGTCAATTGTATGAATTGCGGTTTTTGTCCATTTTTCGAGATCAATGTTATTAGGGTAAGGTCAAGATCGACAACCAACATGGTGGAAAAATCGACAGCAACTCTGGCGACTAAATCGATAATTAATTCACTCGCATTGCCTAGGTGTTGAAAATTTAAACAAATGACAAAAGACAAACAACAAAATGGCTGCATACGGCAGAATGAGCAAAGTGAGGGAGGTGGAGGCCTGCCGACTAATTAATCAATGAAAAATATTGGTGGCGCGTCGAACTAGTATGAGTAATCAACCAATAAAATACACTTTTGGGGAGTGAAGCGAGCACAAGTAATCAACCAATGTAAACATTGATTGGGGGGATTGGAGGGGAACCGACTAATTAACCAATGAGAAAGATTGGTGAGGGTCAATCGTCTGCTGGAAATGGTGCTGAGGGAACCTCTGGAAATGTAATTTTTATATAGATGTTTTAATAATAATTTCTAAATACATTTTAAGTAAATTATTGAAAGCTTTGAATTTTTTTGTGTAATATAATTTTTTTTCTTATACATTTTTAGGAATTTTTAGAATTTTTGTGAATTTTTTAGAACTTTCTAGGATTTTTTTTTTTTGGGTTTAGGGTTAATGGTCAAGGGTATTGGCTCAAGGGTCTTGAATCTTGAGTCCTGAGTTAAAGATCTTGAGTTTTGAGTCAAGGTTCTTGAATCTTGAGTCCTGGGTTAAAGGTCTTGAGTTTTGAGTCCTGAGTCTTGCGTCTTGGGCCAAGGGTCAAGGGTCTTGAGCCTTGAGCATTGAGTCTTGAGTCGAGGGTCTTGAGTCTGGTGTCTTTGGTCTTGGGCCAAGGGTATTGAGTCTCGAGTCTTGAGTTTTGGGTTTTGAGTCTTGAATCGTGAGTATTGAGAATTAAATCTTGAGTGGTGGGCCTCGGGTCTTGGGGCTTGAGTCAAGTGTTATGGGTTTTTTTTTTTTGGGAATTTGTTAAAATATTTTGGTTATTATTTGGAATTATTGTGATTTATTTTACTTTTTGTTTTCAGTCATTCAAGGTCACGGAAATCGGGTCAAGGTGATCGACATCCAACATAGCTGACGAGTTTTTTTTAGAATTAGTTATACATTTTTCGGGAATGTTTTTGAATGTCTTTGGGTTCAAGTCATTCAAGGTCACTGGAATGGGACCAAGATCAAGGTCATGATCAAGGTCACCTGGTTCCAACATGATTTTCGGGTGACGTCACAACGTGGAGGCCGACCGGCGCCTGGCGGCTACTCCTGAATCCTTTGTCCCAGACTCGTCATAACTATTGTACTGTCGGAAACTTCTGAGTGCGGTGTAATCTACACACGGTGTTTATTACTTATATCGCAATGTTTATTAATAAAATTAGTTAAAGGATTAAAAATGTCTGAAATAAAAGAGCAACTAAGGTCTAAAGTGTGCTCACTTTACCATGAACAGATTATAGCAGTGACATTTTTAATCGGTTGATTTGAAAATTACTGATATAACCGTGAACAGCGTATAGTCAGATAAAGCACTACACTTCGTGCCATGGCAGCTTCCACCGCTTTTATTGCTTTCACGACGGAAATCGGCTCCCGATACGCGGAGATGCGTATGTAAATACAATCTTAAGCTTGGTTCACATGTTGACTGTTCTAGTTTTCCGCTCTGTCCGTCTGAACCAGGCGTAATGAGCGATGGCACGCTCAGGCAGGCAGGCAAACTAATGCTTGCCCACAAGAAGAAACGTACGACAAGAAGAAACGTACGTAAGCGATTATAACTGCCTTGTGCAGGGCCAGTTGACGAAGGGCCACATCCTTAGTCGATTTGTTTTTACAGTCGGAGTGTAACTTTCACTTGAAAAGCTGCCATTTTGCAAAGGTTATACGTAGGCTGTATGAACAGCTGACATCTGTGTTCAGCGGGTTGTTCGTAGTAAACTAAGCACTTTATAAAGCCCTGCTAAAAACCTACTTGTATGCATGTTGTGTATTCTTCCACCATACATATGTGAAAATAACTTTTTCCATGGGTTTGGCCACTGTACTCATGCATCAGTCATTAAGTGAACCTATGAAATTATTAAGAATATTAATACTTTACAAATTTTATTAAAAAATAGAAAACAAAATATATAATTTCAGTATGTATCCAAGATCCACAAATGTTTCACGAACACCTTTAATTTATACGGAACTAGTTTCGTTTCGTCGTTACCAACTTTTGCGAGCGCATGCCAGTGAGTATGCTTGATATAGTATAAAGTAGGTAGGTAAGGACACTGACATTGTTCAAAGTTCCATTTCAAAAGTGCTCGATTAACTGCGAATAGCATATGCTTTGCATACAAAATTGTTTTAAATAGTTAGTGTTCAAGTTTAAGTACTATTTTAACTGGTCTGATTTCAAATACGTATGTGGTTCTAAGAATAAAAAACGCAAGAAATGTTTAAATGACTCCATTTATTCTTTGTTATTCTTTAGGCATATGTTCGTTGCATATTATTACGATTTTCTCTCCAAAGTCAGAGAGCTAAACCAAATTCGTTAAGGGATGGAGGTCTTAATTAAATGAAAGAGTTAATTATAATTTCATAATTTTATTTACAATAACTACAAAAAATATTCTCTCGACTTAACATCTTACAATAAAATGATATCACTTGATGTTTACAATTAATTACTTCAATCAATAAAATTTACAATTACCTCAAAGGAATTAACATAGACATTGTATCAAAACATATTCACTTATAAATTATGTGTCCATATTTGACAGTTCCAATTTTTACAATAAAATCCGTATCACATGTTTATTCAGCGCCACCTCAGTTTAGTCCATGTCCCACCAGACCGCAATGTTCTAGAGCTCCCCGAGCGTCCTCACACAAAGTACCATTCACTCGTCGGGTTTCACGCCCTCTCGTTCATTCACACCACGACCACCTCGTCCGCCGTCATCCCGCACCTGACATTGCATTCCACACTCAGCCAGATGGCCTCCGCCAAAGACTGCTGGCCGCTGGACCACTGCAGTATTTATAGGGCCGTAGGTCATCACCCAAAAATTTCGCTATATTCCGCGTTGCGCCGAGGGTCTTAATTCCCAGAATATTCTTGCGCCTCTTCTACGTTTGTCGGCTTCTCCAGCAGGGTGAGGAGGAGGTATCGCCGTTGTAAATCATTCTCCGGCTGCCCCTTGGGAAGGCGGGAAGACAACGATGCAGCGAGCACGTTTGTCTGTGGGAGGGGAGGGTAAGTCACCCCCTCCCCTCCCATCCAAGGAGAGTCGGACAACGCATAACGGGAGTCGCGGCTGGTGCGAGCTGAATCGTGTAACAATAGTATGTATTTCCAGCAAAGCATGCATTTTCCATTTACAGAGAAAACCATTAGAATTAGGTTTTTATGGTTATAAGAGCGATGAGACAAACAGCGTGAATGTTGGTAGGTCACGAATTTGTCCATGCTGACTTCTGTAGTTAAAAATTGTTTGGACTCGAGAATTTCAGAAATTACTATCCCAGCAAATGCACGGATGTGTCACATGCCTATGCTTAGTATGCCTAGTTCACAGTGCAAGCTATTATTGATTAGCTCACCAGGGTAGAGCCGAGGCGTTTTTAAGAAGCGCTAAGAATTGCTCATAACTCGCAATTCGCATCATACTTACTTGTTTTACAGACATTATGTTATCCGCTAGAGACGTCTTTCGTATTAGAATTAGTATACTTTAATTAAGTTCATATGGAAGATACTGCCATTGATACAATTTGCGTCGCACTAGGGCAGAGGTTTTCAACCTTTTATTTTTCACAAGCTTTTATTTAACTTCGCTTGTTATTATGTACGATAGGTGTCTGTCCGGCGCCCACCGAATCACTAGCAATCACGACGTATTTAGTGGACACGTTGTCGATTACTGGTGGCGTATAGAGTGTCAGTGCCGGGGAAGACCTCATTTACACGTGGTTGTGTGGGTATAAGACCATCCAAAATTGAAACACAAGAAGAATTCATATGATCGACCACGCGTGTGTATGTGAAATACCAATTGAAGATTCCGATCTGCGTGATATCGTATTGAAATGTCAAATACATCGACTTACACGCACGTGTAAGATGGATAATGCATATTCAACACGTCGGTTCAACTTCTAGCGAAAAGGGTGCACTGAAACTCGCCTGATGGTAAGGGATACCGATGACGGGCCAGTCTGTGAATGTATAAATAATCTACCTATAGTAAGAAAATTGGCGAGACTAAAAAGTTAAAAATTAATTAACTGTAAAAAAAAACCGTTTAAAAGCAAGCTTTCATTTGTAAATAAACTAAAAAGATAAAAATAATTATAGTAGTAGTTACAGCATTTGTAGAACTTGTAAGACGTGGTCGAACAGCCGTAATAAACTTTAATACAAATTAATATTTTTGTATCAATTTAAATTTAGTATTTAAAAGCTTGGCGTGAATAGTTAAGAGGCTAACGCAAGATATGTGCATATTAAGCTTACACAAATGAGGTATACGTATAGGTATAGTGTAGTACGCTAAGTCGATTACATACGTTTAATGCATAAGAACCAAATAGATCATTACTATTATACTAAAAATTTCTTTTTGGATCAATTTAGATGAAAAGCGTTAAGAAACCCCTACTATGTACTTGAAACAGGTGTTCCTGAAATGTTTATTTACTGTAAAAACATAGGCTAAATGGTTTTTAATGATGTATAAAATGGCTTATTTACTTTTCTATTAATGTTTTAAAACACAATCTAGAAGAGTTTAAAATTATATAACACCCACTCCCTTAAAAAAATTACAAATAAATTCACGGCATAAAATAATGCTACGTAATCTGGGCTTTAGTCCAGTTTTGCGATAAACGAAAGGAGGCTGACGATGTATTGTTCCCAACATTCTCTCTGACATGTCATCTCAATTAAGGGAAGCCAAACTCGTCTTTCTTTCAGCAGGTGTGTGTGTACACGTTTTCTCGGCTTGAAATTATCCTAATTTAATTTGCTTACTTTCTGAATAGGAGCGGACCCCATTCGACAATTCGTGTAGCAATTAGGAGAGCTCACGGAATGCCGAGGTCCTTTGAATAATGCACGACGCCGACAAAGAACGCCAGCGTGGATAGGCATGAAGATCTTCTTTGCTCCAAACAAAGTTTTCGTCTTTACCTGTTTCCGACAAGTAGTGACGAGTCAGATAACATTGTGATCGGTTGCAGCCGAACTCAGGTGGCGTGATAGTGCTTGGTTATCGTAATGGCTGCTATAACTAGAAAACTGTAACTTGAAAATTTTCCCGCGGCAGTCTATTCTAGGATTTCTCACACTTTTCGAATTTAACATTTGAAAATCACCCCATGTACGATGTGTTTGGTTCTTTCCTAAATATGCTATGTGTCATAAGTGTTTAATACATGTGATGACATAAAACTACCGTATTTTTGGATGAATTGAAATTTTATTTATGGGGTACATATAAACTGTAATATTATTTTATAATTAATGTGAACTAAAACAGTGAGAAAATAGATTAGTTGGTAATGTCTTGTAAGATATTGTTCTTATGCAAAATATTACTACACCGAGTACGCACGAATGCGGTGCGCTGTCCCTTGAGTGTATTTTTTAAGGCTCGGTTAAGCTTTGTTTGCATGAGTCGGAAGAATATCCTGAAAGTAGAATTTAAGCAGCGCTTCCGAAAAGTTGTAAGTAACCGCGAATGGACTATACACACCATTTAAACCTATTATTTCAAACGTAACAAAGCAGCATTAATCATTTACATCATTTAGCAACACTATAAATACTCCAACGTTTTCCATATTTTAGTGTACATTAATATTTTATTTAGTAAGTATTTTTTATAAAAACAAAACAGCTAAAGAGTACATGTTTTTAATGCACTAATGTATTATTCCCACACATATAGTTTCTGAGATATTTCAAGTTTTATGATTTTATATTTAAATTTTATACTTAAATCGCCTTTCTTCCGGCGTGGTACTGGCACAACGACTGTCTCAGCAATTTATTAATGGTAATTAGATCACGCAGCGGCATTATTACTTATCTGTGCACTCCTGTTGCTGCTTTCACAGGCCTATCTTGAAGAATTGACCTATGTTATCTTGATATTTCCAGGGATGCCACGATAACAGATTCAACTTGACAAGATAAGCCTGTGAAAGCAGCAACATGATTGTACACAGAAGTACTAATGTGGGTGCGTGGCCTACTCATTAATAATAAAATGCTTAAGTAGTGATTGCACTGGTACCGCACCGAAAAAAAGTGAGTAGGGCAAAGTGGATGTGTAGGCCTGTGCGATTCTCTAACATCGTAGGCGAGTTTCGCGATGACAAATATGGCGAGTGTGTAGGCCAATTGCAGGTATTTTAACCGTGCACTGTCTGTCGGGTGCGTAAGCCGTTACGGTATTTCATCTCCTCACACACCTCATGCAATGGTGGTCAAGGCATCGGGCAGGTAAACCAAGGGAAGCCAGAATGATTCCCCGCACCTCCTCCTGCATTTTTTCTAGTGAGTAGGCCCATGAGATCTTCTCCTAGCATGCAATGACTGTTGAGTGGCTTAGGCGAGTCCTGAGGTCGTCTCTTTTCGTTGCCTGGGGCGATGTCTATATTACAATTTTAGTAGTTGTATCTCAAACGGTTCGGAAATTACGACCACTATGCTTATAAGTAGACATAGGGTCTACTTGATCCTTCTTCCCCTCTCGTCATCATGGGTGATGCCTATGTTATGAATTTGACAACTATATGTTAAATGTTTCAGAAATTACAGCCAACTATGCTTATAAGTAGACATAGGTCATATTTGGCCCTGCATCTCTTCTCGTCATCAGGGGTTATGCATATGTTACGATTTTGGTAGTTGTATCTCCCATAGATCGGAAATTACAGCCAACTATGCTTATATGTAAGCATAGGTCATACTTTACCTGAGGCTGGCAGGGTACCTTGGAATTGGTTCTCCCCCTTCACACAGAATACGTGAGCGGGAAGTGCACACTTTCTGTAGAACAGAAAACTCGGTTGGGAGCACCCAGAAAACACCTACCAGAATGACAGAGTTGGAGGTGCACATCCAAGATGGATGCCATGGGCGTGAGGAAAAATTGCGTAACTGCAATTTTTTCCCCTCGTGATGTCATCCAAGATGGCGGCTCGGTGTCCTCTGGTCCTCAGCCGCAAGCCTCTGGTGTTGGAGGGTGCTTCGAGGTGTGGACATAGATGGGGGGGGGGGGGGGGGGTTGGTGTGCGGACACAGACGTCATATTGCCGGTCGGTAGTTTTTGCGGGATGGGGCTTCGGGGTGTAGACACAGCCGCCATATTGCTGGTCAGTGGTAGTAGTTTATCATATGAGGCTTTGGATGCAGCCGCCATTTTGCTGGTCAGTGGTTGGAGGCCTTTGACATGGTCGCCATTTTGTGGGTAAGTGGTTTTGCTGGAGAGGCCACCATTTTGCTAGTCAGCGTTGGTCGCCATTTTGCTGGGCAGTAAGCAAAGTACCACAGTTAGCATCGCATGCACCGCAGTTTAGCTAGACCCTTCATTGGACACTATCACTGATTGTAATTTTGCTAGACAGTGCATTGTCCATTAGTTTGCTAGGCTATGCATTGATGCCATTTTGCTAGACAGTTCATTGACAGACATTTTTCTAGACAGTGCCACCATTTTGCTAGTCAGCATAGTCAGCACTGTCAACCATTTTACTAGGCAGTGCATTGGCAGCCATTTTACTGGGCAGTGCCACTTCCAAGATGGTGGGCTGGATTGACAGAGCAGGAAGTCTGCATTGCCAGCCATTTTTATACACTAAGCATAGTACCGTAGTTAGCACCACATGCATCACAGTTTATCTAGACAGTTCATTGGACACTGTCATTGGATGCAATTTTCCTACACAGTTCATTGGCAGCCATTTTGCTAGACAAACCACCGTTTTGCTGGTCAATACCAAGACCGCCATTTTGGTACTCAGTGGGGTCCTCTAGAACATAATTACGGCCAGCTCCATCTTGCTAGACAGTACCGTCCAGAAGCCTCTGGAACATACACCAAGATGGCTGCAGCAGCATGCCCAGGGAACTCCTGTGCTGGAATTACACAGCAAGAGGTTCACTTCTAAGATGGCCGCTGGGAGTGGTTGCACAATGCGGCTGGTCATCACACAATTGTGTGATGTTAAGCCGCATTGTGCAAACTGCCATCCGGATTGCGCAAGGGCACTTTCGGGAGGGAAAAAACGGGAAATTTCGAGGGAATAAAGGGGAATTTCGGTGGGAAAAGGGCCAAATTGGGAGGAAAAAGGAAAATTTTCCGTGAATTTGGCCGTTTCTGTGCGAATTTTGGAATCCAATATAGCGGTCGGGGTCCACAGGGTCCACAGTCCCCAGCCTCTATACTGGAACCCTCTTTTTATAACTATTTGCGGGTTCACTATAGTTAAGGTACTGAATGTCCGTTACGGATGGTTCACTATGTGATCTTTGAGGGACCACGAAATAAAATGTTCTCTTATTTGCGCAGAAGAAATAGAGGCCGTGGCCGACTCGATGGCATATAGTTACAACAATGATTCATTTTTCTGTTGTCACGTGCGACGTATGATTCTGAAAACATGAATGATCAACAAACTAATTGAAATGATATGTAGCTGTACGTATAATACACAGTGTATATATAGAAATGTGGGTTGCCCATGATGTTTGTTTTGGTTCACGTATCGTCCACATGTGACCCAGTCGTCCCTACATTGCCAGGATTGTACTCGCCTGTAACGGGATACGCAACACGCGTCGGATATTTGAACGGGTGCGTCAGAATCTCGTACGCCGCTGTCGTGCTTGCGTTGGTGTTGGTGGTGGCCACTTTGCGCGACTCTTGTGAGGCACAGAACGACACGTTAACTCCTGTCCGTTAGTGGAACGGTCCTGTACAGCACTATCTAGCTGTACTGTACACACATTATGTCAATAATACACATGACCAATCCAGGCAACTGTATTCGTGTTAAACATGTTTGCGCCCATGTCTCTTTTCGCTGTACTTCGCGGCCAACGCATCCCCAAATCTCAAAACTCTCCATGGTGCGGCCCCTATTCCCAGTTTCATTGTTGCGCGCTTTTACTGAAACATCCGAGATGTCGCCCAATATGTTCTGGCATTCGGCGTCCTTACTCTGGCAATCTTGCTATAGCCGAAAAGGTCTTCGAAAATTTTTGTTCTAACACAAATTTCTCCTTAAGCTTCTTCAAGGAGAATTGATACACGGTAGAGATCTGTTACTGGCTGAAAAAAACTAATTAGTATCTATGTTTACATTTCCTAATTCCTAATTATTTTTATCTTTCGAGACTGTTAGACGCTCCCAAATTTATATGTTTTCTGTAAAAATAATAAATAGTTTCTTATATATGCTTAATGTTACTAAAGTTCATGGTTTCCAGGTGAACACACTGTTAAATTGCTGGAGTCACATAGCCCCGACAAGCACGACACGACAGCCCCGACACGACATTTAAAACTAAACAGCCAATGAAATACAAAATAGATCTAACGTAAGTCCGACAAATTCTGTCGTCCGACCTGCGATTTTGGATTAGAAATGATTTCTACATTCGTCGTGTCGTGCGGCACGACACACAGAGGGTACAACCTTGCAAAATTAAATTGTATTGCAATATTTCTTACAATGGCAAATACGCAGCCTGAAAGAGAACATTTTTTGAAAATTACTGTATTTAACTCTTTAAAAATAATAATTTAACCTTTGTATTCATTAGCGATAGCACTTTGCAACCATCGTATATTCCAAATTTCCCGTCTGCCCGCTGCGCCGCCTTTGAAACTAGCGTATTTAATCAACGCCTTCTAAATGATTCCGTGAAATTCTACTCTTCGTGTCGCATCAGTAAACTATAGGGCTGTAAATTCGAGCAGTCACATAGAAAATATAAGTGTTGTTATGTGATTGCGGTTTTTGTCGTGTCGTGCTGTGTTTTTGTCGGGGCTATGTGATTCCTGCTTTGCGTGCAGCAACCACGCACCCCTTACCGTGCCCTCCTCCTGAGGCAGGCGTGCGAAGCGTAGTGTTCCAAAGGCATCACCGGTAACTGGAGAAGAGCGCGTGGCGTTACAAACAGACCGCCTCGTTGACACTGACGCGTGCTATCAGGACAGATGTTGGATGTCTTGAATAGTCGCAGCGAGCATTTTCTGGTCATAGACTCCACCTCCCGCCTCACACGACGCGAAGTGCCAATAAACTTCGCGCAACTATATCAACCGCGGCGTCCCCCTGTGTAGAAGGTCTGGAGTCCTGTACGGTGTGTGGTACCGTCGGAATAACTGGCGACGACTCAGTGTGGTTTGCGAGCATCGGGAGAGGAGGAGAGATCGACCGGCTGGACTGCGGGAGAGTGGTACTGGATGCGTAAGTGGCACATATTTGGAAAGATGTAAATATATTACAATTGTTATAATAAGTGAGATTTCAAGTGACTATCTAGTATAGAGACAGTGATAAGGAAATCTATACACACTGTAGTATAAAACGAAGTGGTCGGCCGCGTGTGTCTGTATTCGGCTAAGGCTTCTAAACTACTTGATGGATTTTGATGCGGTTTTCAGCATCATTTAGAGAATTTATTGGAAAAGGTTCATTTATATAATACATTAATATTTAATGTAAGGATAGTAGATAAATGTCGACGTTTTCTAATTAAGTCGGAAAAAGCCGTTTTTTCGGGCGCTTACATGGCATACGCTGACTAAACCCTAAGAGATACACCAAACTAACATATTACAGAAATGCAGATCTCAAAGAGGTCTATAAAAAGTTCGCGACAGCATATGTTTATCTTTTAAGGATGACCTACCGTAACCATTTATGTCTTTTAAAGTTACTTACGAAGACTTTTTGAACAATTCAGTATTAATCCTATGTTAGCTACCTTAAGCATTTAGTGTATATAATTGCTGTAAACCTAAACAACCCCATATGTTTGTAAATCGCACCCGAGCGAGGCCGGGGCGGGTCGCTAGTTTTAAATAAATGAAGAAATGCAATCCAGATCTTATATTTCTATTATGACCTCCAGCCCTCACGAATTCGAATTACCCCCCCCCCCCCAAAGTGACTTGTAACAGCGTATTTGCAATACTGTGCTCCCTCAGCTGTTACACTAAGGTTCACAGTGTAAAATTCTTCAGTTAGTTGGGGGCGTCGTGTGTGTTTACGCAACCATCAAAACACCCTCGCAGGCACGTGTAGCCCAGTGTTCCACCCCAGTATGCTTGTGGCGAGGTAGTGGCATAAGGACATCACTGGCTTCTCGAGGGCTGAGGCTGAGGGGACGTGGTTTGTGATACTGTCGTGCGAATGCTGGTGCGGCGGTAGGTCAGTGCGCGATCGCTCATCCCTGGACCTCTCCCCCGGGGGTGATCGCTCACTGCCAGACACCCTGCCGACGATTATCATACAGTCAGCGTGCGTCCAGCAAGCAGGGAGGGGGGGGGGAAGCGTTCCCCAGTCGGATAACACAGCAGCCCTCTCTACTGACTCCTTCCTCCCAGTGCAGAACCTCCAGGCCACTCTCCTGTTAATGGCTTGTCCATGCCTCCCTCTGTCCTTGCTGTAATTACCACCGTTTTACGCATTTATGAAATTCCGTTGGTTAACGGTTGTGTGCCTTTGTGAGGAGACATTTTCTTGATTGACTGGAAAAATCAAAATTTAGTTACTAAGATTTTAACGCCCGGGCGGCGTTCTAAAACGTTACTTCGAGAGTGGAGTAAAGTTACAGAGAGTAACAGCTGAGGTTTTGGAACGAGCATGATGTCAATAGTAATCTGAGTTTATAAATATGTACTGATTAAGCAACCAAAATAAAAATTTCAAAATATATTTATCACGTTCCCAAAAACACATATTTTCCTAAAAGTTAGTTGTATACATATAACATATTTCCTTACCATAAGCTAAAAATTAATATTACTTCTAAATATGCAACCTTTCAAGTTAACTTTCAAATAAAAATATTAATTTAATCACTCGTTACTTATGATTTTCTCTCGTGTGTCTGTAACCAAATGTCCACATTACCTTTTAGTTTGTTTGATTCTACTGAACCTCCCGCCATTTTCAATTTACCTTCCGTTATGCACTGAAATAGTGCGTGCAGAAGTTTTACTCTGGCAAGATGCTTAGAGTACCTAATTAATCTGCAGTTTTAGGACAGTGCCAAGAGTAAGTGAAATGACTCGAAGTGTTTTTGGACAGCAAAAGAGAAAAGTTTACTCGCAGGGTAACGTTTTGGAACGCTGCCCCGGAATTCAACTGTTGTTAACCATAGATGGACGTTGAACTTGAAATAATTTTTTCTCGTCCACACAACACTCATATGCTAATAATACCTCCCCATACGTCTCACAGACTCCAAACACTTGAGAGCACACTTATGAAACCGTCTTTAAAGGTGCATACGCCGAGGCTTGTGCACTTTACTTGAGAAAAATCCTTCGGAGAAAATCAATGACTACGGTACTGTGGGCTTTGCGTGTAACACATACAATAAAGTTTGTAGTTAAAAGCGGCAGTATGTCTTCACCATACCCGCGTAATCGATAGGAAATAACCTACCGCAAGTATCGAACCTCGTATCCCTAATTTTAGAAAAGAAAAATGGTAAGAAGCTGTTCCACGTGCCATACTTAATATGGGATATTCTCAAGTATAATGGACACATGGCTGTAGTTTCCTGAATGTGTATTTGAACTAACATGAGAAAATGCGTTTACACTAAATTAGGAAACGATTAACATCTCTTGAAAGCATTTTTTCACGTTAATACATTTTCCAAGATGTCATTTACAAATACTTTTAAAGAAATTTTCCACCACTTCATTACAGCTACAAGACGATGTCTGTATTGGGACGTAAGAATTAGCGAAATAATTCAACATTTTATCGAAGAGCGTCTTGTGCTTTCGACGGGAGAAAATCAATCCACGCTAACACTTTCTAGCGACGGGTGCTTAAGATGACATAATGCTGACCTTGAAAATATAAGACTGACTATTTCAACAGACAGAATAATCATCGTAAAATTCCACTTTTGGGAACTTCAAAAGAGTAGAATATAAATAATGAACCTTGTACGAAAATAAACAATCGGTGTATACTAATCGATATTATGTAGACATTAATTTTCAGATATTATTAATAATCTCAATCACCTTTACCACTTGTACATTTGTTGGGAAAATACACTAAATCATAATTTCCTGAGCACGAAATGAGCATGAAATGTAAACATTTAAATTGAAAAGTGAAGTACTTGGTAACATTTATATTTACACGTTGCGGAAAAAAAACAAAACAAAATGGCTGAAAATAGAAATTAGCAGGACTCCAAAAGTGCTCACTTTACCGCGAGTGCACAGGAATCATGTAACTTATTTCAACACAAGTTATAAGTTACTAGTCAGGGCCAAATCTGGTCTTTCTCCAGTTTTCAGTCCAGAAATGTGATCTATAACACATTAAGATGTATTGGACGTAGGCACGAAAAACAGATTACTGATACTTTATTATGCGCTTTTAACAAGTACTTGCTACAAGTATTAAATTAAATAATTGCTTCTTATAATTTTAAATTATTCAAACTTCCGATTTTTGGGATAGTATGGTTTTATTTTGATACTACATACATTTGGAAAGAGGATCCACTCTAATAACGCTGCATGCTTTTTCTGAATCTTTATTTGTGATGGTGCCACGGTGGCTGAGCGGTTAGACTGCTCGCCTCCCATCAAGATGAGCCGGGTTCAATCCCTGGCCAATTCACTCCGGATTTTCGCAAGTGTTTTTTTTTTCTCGGGGATTTCCCGTTTCCCTGCCCTTTCATTCCGGCGCTGTCCCTTCCTCACCTCACCTCAGCCTCATCGGCTCTCAAGACCTCGATGTTAAGAGCCACTCAAATCTCTTCCCTCCCCCTCCCTCTTGACTTGTGATTGAGATGTTACGGGAAATACGCTGTGACGGTGTTTGCCAACACATACAGGACGAGGTCCTTGTCTCAACTGCTTCCTGAATATAGGTGTTATAAGTTGGAAAACAGCTGAGAGCCGCCCAATGATGTCAAAAAGGGGGTTTGGGTTGGTTCCAGTGAAAAGGTTTGAAAATTATTCGTTGCCTTGCGTTTATATATCAACTTCAAATCATTTATAAATATTTTCCACCCAAGATTTTACAGTCAATAAACGCTATATAAAATATATAGTTTTCCCACTGATTACATTTAGTACAAAAGGGTATCAAAAATAATTATGTTTAAAACTTCCCCCAAAATGTACATTTTTACAAGATTACATCTCTTTCCAGCTATATGCAGGTTACAAATAATTATTTTGCTTTAAACCATATTTAACTAAAATGGCAGCAATCCCCACCCCCCTTGAAATGTTGACAGAACAGCAGTTCCTAACCAAGTGAAAACCCTGTGCTATCTCCCCGAATCTGGGCGAGACACCTGTATTTATATTTTATTTGAAATCATCTAGAACATTACAAAATTATCTTCACTCCGTCGATATCTGAAGTCCTGGAAGGGCATCCTGGTGGTGCGTGACTGGCTGGCGTCACGTGGTCAAGGTGAAGTATGAGCGAGGGGAAGGCAGTCGTAATTTCGTGGGCGGCACAGCCCCGCGGCGCCCATACTTGCTGACCAGCAGGCCCGCCCAGCGGACGTGAGGCATGGAGCTTGTCAAACACATCCCCTTCGTAGCGAAGGTAAGCCATCCCAAACGGCCAACATTTTATCAACTTAATATGGCACCGTCGGTTTTGACTGTCGTTCAATGTGCAGGGATAGCCGTCACAACGCACACAGGGAATGACTTCAATTGGAACATACGATGACATAGAAATAAAAGTGAAGATTTTAGACTGACACTGTGCGGCAAATCTTTACCATAAGGATTTAGTTATTTATCACATAGATAAGCATGCCAACGATATACAGAATATGTCAATTTATGGGGAAGTAACCGGAGCGTCGACAGTACACCTCAAAACAAAATGTGTATATAAGCATATTTCCTAGGATTGATATTCCCGAGTTACGGGCCCATGGGTCTGTGTCTCCTGTTGGTAGTTGGCACACCCCTATTTCTTTACAGAGTAGTTTATTCATGATAGGGGTGCCACCACATTTCAGTATAGTGGCCAGAGCCTATCTGGATGAGCGGTTTCCGCACAAATGGGTGGGTCGTGCAGGACCAATCGCCTGGCCTGCACGTTCCCCTGATATGAATGTAGTGCTTTTATTAACCGTGGGGACATCTCAAGAATATTGTCTACGCAACACCTGTTACGGACATTGCAATGCTTCGCCAGCGTGTGAAATATGGTTACCAACCGATCCGTGGTACAACTGGGATGTTTGAACATGTCACAGTCACTGTTGCGACATGTGCATGCGTGCATTATTATACAAGGCGAGCATCTTGAGCACTTGTAAACGTGCATCGCTGCTCGTACTCAAACTTATGATTTTCAGCTTATTAAGTTAGGCAATATTGTTTTTGACCTAATTTTTTTTTTTTCAATTTTATAAAATAACGTGATGATCAGAAAAACATATATTTACTTTGGACTACTTGATAAATGGGTATTAAAGTTAAACATATACACACGAGCTCATGAAGCCATAAAAACTGGAGGCCAACATTTCAAATACTATTTTAATTAAATATTTTGAAAAGTAGTATTTTTGAATGTTTGCTTCCGGAATGTGCATTATGACAAAAATATAATTTTTTTACGCGATTTGCAAATGTCGTTCGCTGACACCAGCGGTTTGACGAGTGTTGAACATAGATACCCAGACGTTTTCTGCAACATTATTAAAACACTGTCAGTTACAGGAATATGTGCATCGAGTAAGATAAGTGTAACGATGTAAAGATAAGTGGACGGCATCATAAAAGAAGAAATCTGGTTTTATAAATACGCGATCATGTATCAAGGACTTAACTGGTAAAAAAAAAAAAACCATACTTGCAAACGTCCGGAAATATTTACGTATTACGGGTTTGGCAGTCGCGTCAGGCCCAGTAGAATGACGAAAGCGGTCTTCCATACACATACTAGAGGATTTCCCTTCGCGGCCACTTCGAGTTCGTCGTTAGCACCAACCGACCAATCAGTGATCAGGAATTTTATATATTAATGTAACGCTAGTGATGGTTTTGTTCTCAAATTTATGCAGATCGATTTTAATTGTTAATTTAGAAAAAAGTATGTCTTGTATTCTGAGTTTAACGTCGCGAGTTATGCACAGAAAGGCTCAAACGATAAGTCCTCCATGATTATTACGAGCTCTGGACAATCTATACAATTAAATTTTATCTACAAATTATTTATTTTTAAAAAGCAGACAATGTATTTTCTAAAAAAAAACTTAATACAGAAGGTTAAAAGAATGGCCGAGTTATTCCTCTATGTAATAAAATATTCACAAGACTGAATATTGATTTGCTGACGGGAAGTTTTGCTTTTGTAAGTTGTCGTGACACTGTGTAAATAGTTATTTCCTCCCATTCAACATATTTTGTTTTAATTTAGTCCGAAGGTTACGATATCTATAATTGTCACACCTTGTAGTGCCATTCCTCTGGTAGGAATTATTTTGTTTTTATTATTACTTCAATGTAGTATTGTGATTTTAAATAATCCCATTAAAAATGTTTACAATATACGTGGGTTCATGAGCACAAGAAGATTTGAAATTGCATTTTAAATTAATAAACATAAATTTCATCAGTCCTCTGTAGTCATCCCTCTGGATTTAAACTGACATAGAAATGAGGTGTTTACCAGAGGAATGACTCCTACAGTTATTTACTCACACTTAAAACAATATTATAAACATAATATGTTTACATTATGTAAGTTGTGAAATCTCTAACCTTAGCACATTGGTTTGTCTCTTTAAAAAGTGTTGAGTGTAAACAAAGAAACGGTTAACAATGCACAAGGTAGCAGAACTTAATGTATTCACTATACCTTGGTATGTGTAAGGAATAAGGTTACTGGACTTTTTCAGGTAAATCACGAAGAAAAAAGGTACTAAATGTACAAACGGCGAAGGAAAATTGTGGGGGGGGGGGGGGGAAGAACTCGTAAAATGTAAGAAATGGAGATGGCATTCATTAAGTTATAAACAGAAGAAAAAGAACCCAACAGAAAATAAAATCCCTTAGAAAAATCACAATGGTCATCTAAAAATAATAATAACGGCACAAAGGAAAATCCGAGAGATTTAGGAAAGGAACCGTGGCAAGAAATAGAAAGAGACGTGCCAGGGGACTGAAGGAAGGACAACACCATACAGAAACTCCAAATTTTAGAATGGATGAACTTGACGTTTCATGTGTAAATTTTGAACAAATACATTAACTTAAGAGTGTGCAGTATGTCTCTGAGATATAGGAACAAAAGAGAGAATGTTTTATAGGTTGTAATCATTCCGCTACATCATCATTCCTCTGGGTATTCGATTTCAGAAAATACTCTCTAAAACCACTACAACTTCAAACTTCTAATGATCCTTTACTACATCACATAAGAATAATATAGATTCCATTAAGTTCACATGTATTAAAACCCTTTATCAATTATTTTTTATTAGACATTTATGAAGTCCAAAGTACACAGTTTCGAGACATTCGCTGTGGTATGCTTCATCAAACCAATTTTAATGCCATGTCCAGCAAAGCTGGTAACGAAGAAAGTAAAATAGTTTCATAACTTAACGTCGCATAAAAAGTGTCACGTACCATAAATTATTCCTTTCACTTTTTTTTTTTTTTTTTACATCGAAGTGTAAAAATGAGAATATTTTCAAAATATTTACGTTTGTAATAATAATAATAATAAAGTGATGTGGCCTGTGGTAATGTTAATTTAACATAGGGCGGAAGAAGACACAATGTGCATGTAAGTATATCTCCAGCAAGGCTTTCAAAAGTGCTCATTTTACCGTGAACAACCTTTATGTATTCTATGGCCGTTCGGCTCCCAAGACCTCGCTGTTAAGAGCCGCCTAAAACTCTTCACTGTATGGCCGTGATATTATCCCCATACAAACAACGCAAAACCACACTATGTTAGTACAGCGAACTAAATCTGTCAACACTAGACTTAGTCAATTCGCAAACGTTAGTAGTTAGGCAAGTGTCAAGGCATGTCCTCCTACGGCCGTTATCGAGGTACAAACAAGTTGTCGGCAGTTACTTCCTCGCATCGGAAAGCTATTACGCGGTGCGGAATGGCGCGGCGCAGTGAATGAAGCCGTCATCGACTTTAGCAGAGGCGACCGCGGGCCAATTGACCTCTCGCAGGGCGACAGAGTTCCCTCCCCAGGCAGCTGCGGCCCCAGCGCCACCAATCAAACCCTTCCCGCCCCAAAATATTATTCCGCTGCACCCCGTATGCCACAACCCTTCTCCCCTTTGAAAAGATTCCCACCGCGAGCCAATACCTGCTGCATTCACCTAATGGAGATATGAACGGGCGGGTCCTAATTTAGCATTTCAAATCGATTTACTTTGCAATTTTTTTCAGCTGAGAAATTTATTGGCGAATTTTTTTTAAAGGGTAACAAAAAACCTTTCGTACAATGAAGAAGTGGTAATATTTTTATGTAATGTATCGGCTTATTGGTGTCAAAGGGTGCGAGTGAACTAGGGCGCAGACAGAGGCTAGGGAGAAGAAAGAGGAGGAGGAGGAGGAGGAGAAGGAGGAGGATGAATGTCCGATAAGAAGCGACAAGCCAGGCTGGTACAACACATACTTTTATTTTGCAACGGGTAGCGTGCGAAAATCTACACAGTCCCCGGTATAGGGAACTGTCGGCCCGCGCAACTGTCACTCCGGCGCAGCTACACGCAAGATTGTGAAATGGCGTGCAGTGTTCCCGTTGTACCACTAGAACCATTTTACTAAAGGCTGTTCACGATAAAGTGAGCACTTTAGAAATGGACCTTAGAAAGAAGTCACTGCCCCTGCAGTACTGATTTTAATGGATTCACTGAGTGACATTCGCCCAGTAAAGTTGGTAACTATGGATGGAAAGTAGTTCCATATGTGAACGTTGAATATAAAGTGTTGGGTATCCATTTGTGATAACTTAAAATGAATTCTTTCACTTTGTTTTGTTAATGCATCGAAGTGTAAAAATGAGCAGATTTGTAAAGTATTTACTTTCTTAATAATTTCAAAGTTTAATTTGGCCGACGTATGAATAAAGTGACGAGACCTACACTAATGTTAATTTTACGTAAGGCGGAGGGATACACAACGTGTATACAAATATATCTAAAGCAGGGCTTCCAAAAGTGCTTGTTTTACAGTGAACAGCCTAGAGTGCAAAGAATATGGTAAAGTTCAGTACATGTCTCCATACTAGTTTCGAATGTTTCCGATAAGTAAATTTTGCGATAAGGCAGTGTGAAAAGGTAGCTTTCTTCTACAGAATGTAACTAAATTCGACCGACAAACTTCGGGTGTAGGTTAATCACAAAAAAAAGTTAGTGGTAAGTGGTCTAAAATTAATTCTAAGGGCGGTACACATTTTTGAAGTTATAGTAGAAGAAAAAGTTTATTACACTACCAATGATATGTACCTCTACGGAAACTCTCCTTCCCTTTAATAGCCTTAAAGTGCGTTATTGAGCATTGTACGTTCCCCACCTGCCAGGTATTGGTAAATATTATTTTGAAAGTAAAACACGAATTACCCGAAAACGGCGAGGTTTAGGGTATTCTCACAGGACGACCTCTTTTTTTAATTGTCACATGAGGATTAATAATCCAGCTTTTAAATCCTCAATATGCTACCGCGACATGGATGTTAGTTCGAAATAGGGGTAGTAACAGTGATTATTTACATGAAATAATTTGATAACAGCGACAAGTGTTGCGGTGTTTGAAGATCTTCATTCAGTTAACCATTATCCAGACAATCGGTTTTCCATTTTAAATATTATCTCCAATATTTGCAATAAACTAAGTATTCCAGACTCAACTTCAAAGATGTGTACCATTCTCAGTATTCACTTTAGACCATAGGTTGTATTATGTTTTCAACTTTTTTTTTTTTGTGATTGACCTACACCTGAAGTTTGCCGGTCGAATTTAGATACATCCTGTATATTAGAGAGCTCGGAAATAGTGTCTGTGACGTGCACGGTGTCTTGAAAGTGGTCTCCATACCTCGTCTCAAGTGTTATTTTCTATTTGTAGGTCAGCACCTACGATGCACGTAAAGTAGTTAAATAAAATACACTTGTATTTCAAACACACTGAAACGCAGTAAAATCTCCAGGTACATAGACTTCTTAAATACTGCACATTAACAGAAATAACCGATGTTTAGGGTGTACGAGGTGTAAATGAACCTCAAATACGTTATCTGAAGTCCACAGGTTTTTTGGAAACCACCATAGAAAAACTAAGAAAGGGTAATCCAAGTAAATGGTTTTTGCCAACTTCGTGAGCAGATACTTTGCCAGATTAATGCATTTATATTCAACAATATCTTAGGCCACAACCTCGAGAGAAATACATCGCTCATGTAAAATATGTATTTGCTCAAAATGGTAATAATAGACGTATGTAGAATTGCCCTTTCTTGGTGCCTCTGTATTGTTTCCCATAAGATTGTAGAATATGATTAACATCTTTAGTCCATTCATGATTAATTCAATCTTTTTGAACCGAATCATTAAAAATCACCCTATGTAGGACGTGTTGGTTGTTTCCTAATTATGTCACGTACCATAAGCGTTTTATACTTCTGTTAACATAACGGTATCTTATTCTTGGTTAAATTAGACTGTTATTTATGTTTTGTCTACAATTTTTAATATTTCATTTATAATCAATGCGAATAAAACAGAGGGGAAATAGGTGTGTTGGCAGTGCTTAGTAAGAAATAGTCCTAATGCAAAATAATATTAAACTGAGTGCGGATGAATGCCGCGTGACGCTGTACCTCTGGTGTAGTTTTAGACTTAGTTAAGCTTTGTTTGCATGAGGTGGAGGAATATCCTGGACGTAGAACTTCAGCAGAACTTCAGAAACGTTGGAATTCTTAACCTTGAATGGACTACGCAGCACTGATTTACGTCCTACTCCCACTTAAAAAAAAATTCTGAATATCAGTTATTTTTATTTATAAGGAGCCACTTTAAATTTATAAGCAGGACCATTTAAAATTTCACGTTGTTTTCTAGAAGTAGACGAAGCTCAGTGGTTCTCTACGCTCGTTTGACTTCTGTCTTCGGCTGACAATTTACGCAATGTTTATCGAAGAACTTGAACCAGTAATAAACGTTCGACGGCAGACGGAACAGAACATTCTTCTGTAACGTGGGTGCACGATTTCGTATAAACCGTAGCAGACAACATAAAGTCACGGTACTATATATATATATATATATATATATATATATATATATATATATATATATATATATATATATATATATATATAAAGGACAGTGAAGTCTATAGTGAACTTTGTGTGTGTAAACTTGTAAGAAAAGAGACTTGGTGCATTGTAAAAAAATAAATTTGTTTTAATCCTGAAATCATTAAAGTTACCATAACAGAATTGTTTGAAGGCTTTAAACGCCTATGAGAGGAACTATGAATAGAAAACCATAATGAACAAGTTTTGGAATACATTTAATTTAAATTTAAAAAAAACTAAATCCGGGTAAATATATATAGTTCTAAAAGTTTAAACCAAAAAATAGCGAATGAGTCGATAATTATTGATACTTGTTACTTAATCACTAAGATAATACGAACACAGTGAAAGAATGTACAGCATTAATGACTAACACTCGTATGAGAACCAGCGTTTGCTTGGCGTATAGCAGCAGCCGTTTCGAACACGACCCTAACAGCACGATAGACCTTTTTAAACGGGGAGATTTATAGAGTGCTAACGCATTTGAAAACAGGACTGTCATAAATATGCACCACTTTTTATCTCAAAAGAAATAAAATGAAAATCGAGATTGGTAGAAGGGTAGATGGGAAGGGGCGGAGCTGAAAAAATGATTCGCTTTTTATCTCGGGTTATTTATTTTATTTTTTTTGTTATCCCAGAGGCCATTTATAACGCATTGAGACGTGAACTGTTGCACCGTAACCAGAAAGATCACGCAAACAGCTCGCCACATTTAGTTACGGCGACCTGAAATATGTCGGCCGTTGGCGGAGGCGTGGCAGGCAGAACGTCTTGTTCTGTCGGCGAGTTACCACTTCTGGCGCCGGCTCTTAACGACGTATAACACGTAAATGGATACTTAACATTTGTATCGCTTTCTTATAATTCAAACGTTAGCCTGAGAAATAAACAACAAAGGGGAGTCCTGTATAACACTTTTAACACGCCCAGTTAGCAATACTTAGTTAAAGGTGGCGAATTCTTACTCAGTCGTTACTGAAGTAGTAAAATTGCAACTTTTAGAGCGAGTGATAAAGTGGAGAGATTTGGGCGGCCCTTAACATCGAGATCTTGAGAGCCGATGAGGGTGAAGCACAGTACGTATGGAGCAGCGCCGGAATGCAAGGGCGCGGGAAACGGAAGATCCCGAGAAAATCCAGCTAAACATCAGCATCGTCCGGCACGATTCCCACATGCCAAATTCCGGGAGCGACCCCTCGCGGGAATCGTACCCGGGTCTCCTAGGTAGGAGGTGAGTAGTCTGCCCTCTACACCACCGCGGCCCCGTGCGATAAAGATTTTGGAAAGGAATTTCAGCAAAGAAAGATGCGCATCCCACATAAATTTTATGCTAGTTTCTTTCAGTGTTAAAAGCTACAAGAACTTATCCTGTGCTTTTCAGCGAACCAGTTTGCTAACTGCGTTAAAATGTGTATCCCGGCTTTCTAATGCACTGTACTTAGGAGAACAGTTTTAGTCAAAGTCGATACAGCGAAAAGAACCTTCTGAACATGTTGGACAGTTGCATATACTTTACTCGCAGATTAATAGGTCACAGTTATATCACGGTTAATTAAACACTTAAGTCCCGCTTGGGAGCAATTACATAGATTTAATAGTACCCATACATTGACGATTGGTGGTATGAAAATATTAGAAACACGAATCTCTTGATATTATTCCTGTTATTTAACTGATGTTTACAAAAGAAGAGGATTTTTTTCTAATATTCGCAATTTTAGATATAGAACTTCTCTAATAATACGTTATAAATACTAGTGATTTTTTTCCATTAACGCGTGAATCAACTAAGCCAAGAAGTTACGTTACTCTGCAGCACGCAGAAAACACTTTATTTTATGCAACTGGATACTTGTGTGTACTGCCGTGAATATTAGAAATCCTAGTGATATGTTTTGGCAAAAGGAGTGTTCCTTCATTAATATTTACGCCTATCATTTGTTTTAAAGAGAGATAAATTTTTGTGTAGTTCTATAGTACTTAAAAATGTCATATTAATTAGTTAATTTTAACTAACGGTAGATATTAACTGTATTTACGTGTGACTACAAGGTCTGTCATTAAAATTAACCGGTGCACTTGCAGAGTTTGAAGTAACCATATTTAAACAAATGGATTTTACTACTGATTCTCTGAGTCACGGATAACCTCAGTAAATTTCTAGAAAATAACAATATGGCAAGAATTAGACTGGCAGGCTATTTGCAGCATTGGGTTTCTATAAATTAATAGTCAGAATTCGGATACCCTTCCAGTATAGGCCGATACGTATTAAGAATTTGTACCATATATAAGCGAATCTCTTTATCGTATTGATAAATCAGAACAGTTACGAAAACTGCCAGTAGTTTTTCCAATCCCCGTTTTTTACAGCAATAATACAAGTATTATTAAGGATTACGTGTAAGTAATGTTTCTGTAGTAATTTGAATGTTATGAAGTGCAAAACAAGCATATAATTATCTGTAGTACAACATGGAAATAGAAACACAAGTCATTGACGGAGGGGTGAAAAAAACACGAAAAGTGGCAGAATATCGTCTTTGCCAAAACCCAATAAAAATCTGCAAAACTCGCCTGTTTGATACTTTCATATATATGTAGCACTTTGCTATATAATCCAACTACATACATGCCTTAAAGAGATGCGAAACACAAAAATCAAAGCTCTACCTAATCTTTACTTATTGGTATGCTGGGATAGGATAGTGTAGTCATGTTTTCACGCTCCGGTAAAGTCTGAAGAATAAAGTGGTCCTGCCTGTTATGCATTTTGTCAATGTATGCATTGTAAATATTTTGCGATGATCAATGTGTTATTTTGTAGAGACCACATTCTGCATGCAAATATTACTATGAAAAGTCATATGAAATTTTTATAACTAGCTTCTTACTTTGGCATATCAAGTTTAAACATAGAAAAAAATTTCAACATCATGGGTACTTTAAAAATAAAACTTGAGTGGCACTGCCTTCAAAATTTATTTTTACGCAATGAAATAATATTTCAGGAGATACTCGACCGATTACTATCAAAATTTTGTCAAAAATTCCTTCAGCTGGGTCTTCATTTATAACACATGTTATCCCGCTGCCTATATTATTGAGCAAAAATAAATTTAACAAAGTGTAAACGTAAAAGGTTATATATTATCTGTATTTATTAGTATTGTATTTTTTTTTCATTGCTGGTATATTGTGGTCCTTAATTTAGAGTCGACGAATGTGCATACTGCATATCTTCATAAAGGTTTCGATCTTGATTTCACAAGGAATCGATCATATTCTCTAGCAGTCTATGCATAGCTAGCATATGATTGCTATCGTATTTTTACAAATGTAATACAAAATACCCCGTTTATATCAACTAAAAATTAAAACTATTAAATAGTTATTGCAAAACTAACAGGGTTAATAGAAATTTCTAAAATAATTAAATGTCTTCTGCTGTATACTAAGTAGTCTATAAAATTGAGGAAGGAAATACGACACTCTTCTGTTAACTTTTACATTCAAAATTGTTGTGAGAAACTCTAGTTTACTGAGCCAAGCCTGGTATCTTTTCATTTAGATCTCTTCTTCTTATAAGCTTTCTTAATAAAGAATAATGGTCGAACGTAGACCCTACAGTCAAAATAATCTTTAGAAAATATTTACCCCACCAAAGTAAAATGTAATTTGGTGTAATTGAAATACAAAACGTACTCTCAGAATTTAGTATCAAAACTGAAGCAATTTATTAGCAGAATTTTGTAGTAAAACAAGTCAACTATAATAACAACGTAATACTCATATGAAAAATATATGTGCCTAAATTAATGCGTAATAATATACATTTCTATGACAGGAAGTTAAATATAGAAGCTGACGTTGTTAAAGAAAGATAAATATACAATTTTAATTATAAGTTTGATTTGTACAAAATGCCTTCCGTAAAACCCAGCCAATAGTGGTCGCTTAGAATATGAGCATGAGAACAATACTTAGTTCGTTTGTCTAAGAATAATTGGAATAATGTAAAAAATGCCTCATGTCTGAAATTGTTGCTAGAATCGGATAAAGGATAACGACCGTGCGATTTGCAGTCAGGCTCCGTTCTCCTACATTATTCACGATGCCAAATAGAAACCAACCATTAAAATAGCTACTCATTATGCATTTAAAAAAAACATGCAATTTGGTACTGCCAACACAGCTCCTTGCATAGCATGATACGTATTATGCTTTTTGTATGTTCAACTTTTATGTTCGCCTTCATGCTCAAGACGCAAGTATGTGCAAGACTTTATTCTGGAGGGTAAGCCTAATTCGCGACAAACAGAGCACTCTTAAAATATTTAAATCAAACAACAGGTAAAATAATTTTTGCACGTGGCTACATTTTCTTGAATGTAAACGCAGATTGCCATAAATTCTGTAATGTTGGCAGCGAACTATTGCGAACACGTTATTTCAATTAAAATCTTAACAAGAGTATAATCTTAGAAACTATTATCTAACTGAAATCGGTTTATAGTTGTTTGTTTTATAAGCAATATTTTTGTAGTACCATATTTGGGTTTCTAACAACTTCACATTGTTGCGTGGATTGACTCATCTATATTAGGTAATGTGCAAGTCTATTCGCGGTAAGTTCGCAATGTTAGTATGAAATCTTTGAAAAATCACCTCATATATGACGTGTTTGTTTGTTTCCTATTTATGTTATGTATCACATGCGTTTTACACTTCTGTAAACAGGGTTTCTACATAATACTAAGAGTGCTTCAGCCCCTTTTCACGAGACCGATTCCAAAAAAATACTCTTTCCCCAACTTTGCTTGGACCACATTGCTACAAAAATGTTTTTTTTTTTTCGTAAAATTTTGAAAACCCTGGAGATTGTAGGTAAATTAATATCTATAGACTAAAAAACACACAAAAATACGAATCGTATCTATTATCCTACTTGCTCTCTCCTAGTAGGGTTTTTCTCTTATATTGTAGAAGGTATCTGAGATACGCCTAAAATCATTTAACATCTTCCTTGAAATTAAAGTATCTTATTTTTGGTTAAATATAAATTTATAATCTTATTTTACTTATAAATTATAATATTTGATTAAAAATTACTATGTATAAAACAGAGAGAAAATAGGTTTATTAGTAATGTCTTGTAAAGCTGGATTTACAATAACCCGACATTCCGTTAAAATAGCCTGACACAGACAGAAATTTTTAATTAGCCAATTAGGAGCAAAGTCACCCCGACAAAATCGCAGCCCCGACAGCTCAACAAAAGTTGATTCTATTTCTAATTTTGTCGGGCGTCGGACCGATTTGACTCGCTTGGCAGTAGAAAAAAAAATCTTAAACACAACCTTACTAAACAAAAGTTCGCGCGGATTTCAATACTGTGGTAAATTTCACGCTAAAAATATTTTATTTATCTGTACATCCTGGTTATCTTGTAATAGAAATCTGTTGAATTGGCGAAAATTAATATTAGTGGAAAAATAACTGCTCGCAAATACAAAAATATTTTTTTTGCGAAGTTATAAAAACAAAATAGTGTACAATGATTTGTGATTTATTTGCATTCCATAGCAAGTTACTGGCCAATATAGGATTTGCAGGATGCCACGCAACACTTGTCGGATGAAAACTGTTAGGGTATTGTAAACACTGAACTAATTTTGGTAGCGAAAATGGTCGGACTGAAAAATCGTGACAAGCTCGTCGTGGCATTGTAAATCCAACATAAGAAATAGTTCTCGCGCAGAATATTATTTAACTGAGTGCGCACGAGTGCAGTGCGTTGTCTCGTGTGGTTTAATTTCGCAGACTTAGTTAAGTTTTGTTTGCACGAGACGGAGGGATACAACCTGGATGCAGAACTTCCAGCAGGGCTTTAGAATAGTTGGAGGCAACCGTGAACGGACTTACATGAGCTCTGGCGAGCAGCAGCCGAGTCAAAGTCAAGCGAACCCGTTGTCGGCGGCGGTGATGATCGGGCGGGCACGGGGCCGTTCCCACAAAGGAGGAAGGTCCTCCGGGGCTGCACACGGCCAGATTATAACATTACAAGTTGCTGCGAGGCGGGCCGACAATGGTCGAGCTGGTATAGGGGAGGGAAAGGGCCCGCGCAGATAAATCTCCGCGGAACACGACAGCCCAGCAGCCCTGGAGGAGGAGAAGGGTGGCTCTGCCACTACCCGGACAGGCAGTCGCACGCAGCCAACACCACAGAGTGCTTGGGAATACAGAAGAGAAACGGACACGCTTCGGAGATTATGCCCGAGTGAAACAAATCTGGCTATATCTCGATACTTACAAGCAGAAATCATACCAATGATCATACAGTGATTGGCTTCAGACAGGACATACTGACAAGAAAAAGCAGCTGTACTTGTGAGGTCCCTCTTAGTGTGGGCAAGACCACTTGCTGCAGTGGAATACTGCATGTTGCGCGAGTATTTTATCCCGATGTTGGGGAATTCGCGTTATAAGACTTAGACGATCGCTATTATGATGTGATAGTGGTTGAGGAATAGAAACACGAATATCACTGCGACAGCTTTTTAAAACGACTGTTGGAGGATTATCCCTACGACTCCCAGTTAACGGTGGATTGGGAAATGTAATATCTTGCAGAAACCTATATGGGTTATGTCAAATGACCCTCTTCCTAACAGGGATTGGTTTTAATAGTTTTCTTCTTGATTTTACATGAATACTCAGACTCACAAACCAACATTTCCTTGTACAAAATACAGCATTTTTGTATGACTACGTAAATGAAGATGATGGAATGTAAATCATGTTACACATGAAAGGCCATTTGATTGGTAGATTGTGATCTCGGCACTATGCTGGCTGACAGCCGGCATTGGTGTAGCGTAGATTAAAAGAAAGGTGGTAAGTGAGAACGCAAGGACCAACATAATTTGTTTCCTGTTGTGGTGGATATAGGTAACTCACGTCTAAATTATCTGGAACATCTGTTAATATGTATGTCCAAGCCTCAAAGTGTTAAATCGTTAACTCCTCTGCCACACACACACTGGCCAGCAAAATTGTATCCCTGGCTGGCAACATGTTGGAGCACCGTACGCCCATCAGCCCCTGGTAAATTACTCGCTAGCAGCGTGGCAGCTCAGCCAATAGGGAACTTTCCGCAGAAATCAGTAGCCAACCAAACACGTTCCCTGAGCCTTTAGTAGCCAGCCAGTGAATGTGTGCGCCCTAATCATCATGCCATTTTTTCTCTGTGTACTGATCTACTCTTTGCAAAATGGGGCCGCAGTAGTGGTGTAGTGATTATGACTACTCGTCTCCCATCAAAGCGAACCGGGTTCGATTCCCGGTGGCGTCACACCCGGATTTTCGCACGACGGTTGCCGCTTGCCGGAGTGCTTTGTTGTTGTATATGTATTACAGAGCTTACATTAGGCCTGAAATACATGACAGGAGAGATGCCTTGAGTACAGGTGGTGTTATTCCACAGCTCATTTAAGCACACTCATATATGGCATTTAAGAATGAATTGTTTTCAATAAGTACTTCTAACACATGTAAGGGTTGTCCGAAAAGTCTTTCTATGATTACAGACTTTATTTATAACCCCTGTGTGTAAGATTAAGATGTGAAACTGGTGCCAAAATGTTGGTAAACTAGTCAAATTTTTTGTTGCAGGTTTCAGTAACGTGAGTGTGTTGTAGCAGTTGCAGTTTCCACGAAACCAGACGTGTTCATAAATCTGGAAGCAGCTCACTGTGTCCTCTGGTACCACGAGACCCGGTCACCAATAACAATGCAGAAGAACTTTCTCACTACGTATGGAAAGATGCCGCACGATGTTAAGAGCATTAAGTCGTAGTATGACAAGTTAAAAATAAAACAGGATCTGTTGATGTCTTTGGCTCTTACGTTGAAGGTCCCGATAACATACAATATTGTTCCGAGAGTTGTCATTGTATTTTACTTCGTTACCGATATTTTGCAAAAATACGTTTTAAAACCTCGTTTTCTATGGGCTCATACCTCCCTTAATATTTGGTTTAGGTATGTGTCATATATATGTACTTTTACTTTTTCATGAATAATCACCTCCCGAAGTTTGTCGGTCTAATTGCGAATCATCCTGTAGAGGTAATTTTTACTACATACATCGCACTATTCGAATATCGTTGTGAAAATATCATTTCCTCGATAAATACAGCAATGATGGTATACCTATAAGTAGCAAACAACGGAAATGTCTGAGGAATGTGACCTGCATCTGAAGGATAGAACACCGATTCTACAAGTGTAATGTTAGTCATATAATATATATTCAGAAAAAAATTAATCCAGCCCCAAAATTACATAAAAGCGAAAGACTAAAAAATTTATAAGTAGAAAACTCAAACTCGGAGGATACAATAGAATATAACAAATGCAATACAATGCTGAAATAACACACAAGCTTACAGCTGAAGCCTGTACTCTTCCTGGGTGCAAAACACTTTGGCAGTTTGTCATTACTAAAATATTTTTCTTAACATGCATATAACTGTTATCTTGTTGAACATAAAATAAACTTTTTCCTGATTGTTTTAGATTGCCGCTGTCCTCCATCTTTGTTTTCTGTTCAGTATTTCACTTTTATTTCGTTCAGTAGTCACTTTGTTTATTTTTTTTGTCTATACGTTCAAATTACAGCTAGGATATTCGCTTTTGTCCTCTATTTCGTACTAGTATTTTCATTTTCTTTTCACCCTACTTTCCGAAGGAAGCAGAGGTTTAAGATCATTTTCCTGTCTATGTATATGTGTGCGTGTGTGTTAGTCTGTCAGTGCGTGTATGTGTGTGTGTGTGTGTGTGTGTGTCCCACCCTTTCAATTTTTGAACGCGTGATGTGAATTTCACCAAACTCGGTACACATGTAGTACTTACTAAGGATACCTGAATTTTATAGTTTTCGACTACTCCGGGCACTTACTTTCAAAATGGTGGCCATTTTAATATTTAGGACGATATATCATATCTCGGAAACCATTCAACCGATTCAAACCAAATTTTGTCTGTTGCCAGAGCATCGTGTAACCATTAGATTTGAAGATGGATTTTTTGTTGGTCCAAAATTTTGAAAGCTAGCACCAAATTTGAATATATAGATTTTACATTATATTTCGAAAACTATTAAACAAATTCTCACCCAATTTGGTACGTAAGTATTACCATGATAGGCCAGCTAAATGAATGTAATTTAACTTGACTAGGAACTTAATTTCAAAATGGTGGCCATAAAGTATTCTAGGTTTTTTTTGTTATATCTGCCATATCATTTAACCAATTTCACCATATTTATAAGCTAAAAGTATAAATTACAAGCACCATATATGCCAACCCATAGCCACTTTGGTCATCTATGTTATAAAATAGTGCCACGCAAATAAATAAAGTTTTTATGTCATATCTCGGTAAACAATTGACCCATTTCTACCAAATTTGGCAAACAAATAGTACTGCAGCAGATTGTGTGAACGAGTATGTTTTTTGTAGGTGAAGCACCTGTATTCAGAATTGAGGCTATATAAATATTTTAGGTCAGTTTTTATGTCATGTATCGGGAAACTATCAACTCATTCTTACCAAATCTGGTGAAGAATTTGTAATCTGGTAGGCCATATTAATACATGCATTTTTTAAGCGTGACTGACACTTATTATCAGAATGGTGGCTATAAAATAAATTTAGCTTAGTGTACTATATACACAGAACTATGTAATCGATTTTAACCTAACTTTGTACACTGGCAGTATACAATCATCGAATATGCTACATAACTTTTTTGTCTTCCTTTTGTGAAAATCGTCACATGAAGAATATGGAGGTTTTATGCCATATCTCGAGGACCAAAAAAAACCTATTCTCAAGAAATTTTACACGCAAGTAGTGCTGCTACATTATTGTATGTATACTGACATGTTTCAGGTACGGCAGTTCCTTTTTAACGGCATTTATATACATTTTTTAGCTTAATATGCTGTATATGTTAAACAATTCAACAAAATTCAACCAGATTTTGTATACTAATGGTATTTATTAGAAGCAAAAATTGTGCACGCAGAGATCCAATTTTTCCAATCTATTTGTAAAATAGAGCTAGTTAGAAAAATGGAACATTTGGCATACTTCTGGAACAGTTCAACTAATTTGCACGAAACTCTTCACACTATAACTTTCATGCAAACTTACATATTTTAAGTGGACCAAACAATGATGTTCAAAATGACGGCTTCATAAATAATTTAGATAATTTGCCACATAAAACCATTTAACCAGATTCTATCAAACTTTGTATTTTGACGGTTCCTATACAGGTTGTTAGGAAATTTAACGTCTAGACTACGGGAGGTGATTCCATATGGGAAATAAAGTCGAAAATATACAGGACATCCTATACCTAAACGTAATACTAAAGGATAAATAAGCCTATGAATATCGGGTTTTGGAAACGAATTTTTGCCGAATACCTTGTACAACGCCTACGAATTCCGCAGCAAAAAGGTGACTTATGCTTCCCGTTGTGCAGACACACATACGTAATGCTGGCTGTCCTGGATCTGTGAACACTGTTCGGCTTGAGGATGTAATACGTCAGCACAACAACGACATGCCCTTCACTAGTACACTAAATGGTCGTGTCCCACTCAACCGCGTGGGGCATACTGTGGGTAAATCGCCGCCATCCCTACCGCTGCCAGAAAGTACGATTACAAAACCTGATTTTTACTGGCTTATATCTCTTTCAATATTCTGTTTAGGTATATGGTGTCCAGTATTTTCGACTTTATTTTTCATAAGGAATCATCTCCCGCAGTTTGGGCTTTCAATTACCGTACATACTGTATACTAGAAGCATCGTATACAGAGCGTCTTTTTTTGACAATTTTGTATGATATCACTACATAAGAAAATATTTTTTTTATGCCATACTCAGGGACCTATAACCCGATTTCCACCAAATTCTTCACACAGTAGGCAATGTTAACTTACATGTTTTAAATGGCTCAGTCATTTATTTTCAGAATAACGGCCCTGCAAATAATTTAGTTAGTAAACCCTACCAGTCGAAACATTAGACTGGTTGTCGATACGTGGAATTACTTTCTCTCCGTCGTTGACAACTTAACTGGACGCATGTGTGCTCGTCAAAACGTATGCAGGAAGGGGCAGTGACATTTTTCAATGGTTTATTTCAAAAGTGCTCATTTTACCGTGAACAACCTTTAGACTGATTAAATCCTATGTTGATTCTCCGAATCCAACCTCCGTAATGCAGTTGATTACACGCTAGCTCATGGTACGAAGTATTCTGGGTTTGAGTCCCGGGTAAGCCAAGCGTGGGTTTGAAATAGTCCCATAAGCGTTGCATATCTTTCTGTTTCCATATCTAATGATGTTGCTGCCAACGAGACGTAAAGGCTTACTTACCATTAAAATTCTTAAAAGAACTTAATTAAAAATTATTTGTACCGATGTTGAGGGAAGAAGCTTATTATCTATACAGTAATTTCGTGTTTAATTGTGTTTTGCTTGAGTTATCAAATCACTGTTATTTAGGTACCTACGTTTTGGATGACTACCCCAGACGGGAAATCCACGATTCCTTTGTAACAGATTAAAATAGCCTATTCTGTTCAGACAAAAACACATGAGTATGTAGAAGACGTGAATACTACTACCAAGTTATTAAAAAACTTTAATACAATTTCTACAGTGTTTTTGAGCGCGAACATGTGAGCAACATTAATCTATTACGTAAATCAAAACCATTTTTGAAATTGTATGTGTAGTATATGTTTCCCTTCCTCGAAGAGATTGCAAAAGTTATTATATTCAAGATGAACAATAAATTCCGTTGGAATTAATACAGCATATTTCATGTATTTATGCTTCTCTCAGTTTCGATGAATGATTGCTAATGTGTGAATTAAGCAAGAAATAAAACAAAAAAAAATCTGTCATGTCTGTGGCTACCGAGTTGTTAAAACTACAACACCTTTTTGTATAGGAATGTGTGTAGTCTAGATTTGCTGCCGGTTAAAATAATATAGTTCCATTTATTTATGAATATTGTTCCTAAAAATGTTATATCTGGGACAATAATGAACTATTCAAGCTTACAAGTGTTGCTTATTTACACACAGATATACACCATGCACTTGTGAGTAAATTTCCTGCAATATTTTTTAATTGATATACATAGTTTTTAGTGACTTGTGTTACCAACTTTGGGCGACTAGCCATGGAAAAACAAGTAGAAAATTTAAAACATTTTATTCTTAATCGAGTCACCAAAGAGATATGCTTTAAAACGTGCAGCACGTATGAATAGGGCGAATCCCCATCATTTAGGCAACCTGTAAATGTGGCGAATAGTACGACTGCGTACTGCACACTACCCATCAACTTTGTAAGACGACATGTACACATGTCCCCATTCCATGGCCAGCGCTTTCGCCAGACCTCAATCCTTTAGACTTCATTTTATGGGGTTACGATAAATATGTGGTGTACGAAACACCCGCGGAATGTGAAGCGGACCTTATAGCGCGAATTGTCACAGCCTGAAACAGTGTTCGGAACACACCAGCGATGGTGGAAATTGTGTGGTAGTCCATGCCCCACGGGTGTCGATGCTGTATGGATGTTGTTGGCCGTCAGGTTGAACATACTATAAAACAGTCCCGCGAGGAGCCTAACTTCTAGGCGTTCCTCTCATTATTTTGAGCATCGCATTCCAAGGCGTATCTCCTTAACGACTCAAGTAAGGACATACTGTCTCTCAACTTTTCTATTGGTTTTCCCATGCCTACTCACCCCACAAAATCTAAAATATTAAATTACGAAACTTCCCGTATATAAAATTAAGTTTCCTACTGACTGACTCACACTCATAAACGTACAGCCCAAATCGTTGGACGTAAAAGTACAAAAAAATTAGGGATGACTTTCCCTTAGAGAGCAGGCACCCACTAAGAAAGATTTATAGAAATCCAACTCCAAAATGAGATGAAAATGTGTAAAACGCATTTTTGAGGACTCCTCAGTAGCTCATTAACCCGTGAGATATCGCAGTGCTCTTAGTTTGAAAAAGTTATCTATACAAATACCTAAAACCAAATCAGGATTTTTTGAAATTGAGATGAAAAGCGACAGTACGTGTTTTTGAGGACTCCTTAATAGGCCATTGGTTATGATGCTCTTTGCTTTAAAAGTTAGCCTATGCAAATACC